>LR991082.1:19402500-20797500 GCA_905163515.2 Lymantria monacha | reverse complement strand
ACAGTTTCATCGCATTCTATATGAAAATTCAAGACTTCAAGATTTTTCAAAAGTTAATTTAGATTTAATTACAATATATATGTGCCATTTTGTTCGATGACTGTCTGTCATTTTGTAGGTAGTGACATGATCCCGTTGCTCTAGAAATTTTTGGACTTATGATAAAAAAATGCGACAGGCAGTTTTGGCAGTCCTCTCTTGATATTAATCTGATACTATCTAAATAGTTCTAAAGAGATCGAAACAGGTGGAAATCTCAAGATCATAGCTATATGGTGGATGCATTAACACCTCCCAGCCAAACTCTCTTAATTTTTGCTGAGTGATTAAAGGTGTGTATGGTCTAGTGTTATCGTGACGAAAGACCACAGCCTTTCTGTTGATTAATTCCAGCCAATTTCTCTCAATGTCTTATTTTAATCTCATCAGTTGTTGGTAGTAGAGATCCTAATCGATGGTTCTACCCGGCGGTAAAAGCTCATAATGAACTAAATATACTTCCAATCCCACCATATACATAATATCTCCTTATTGCGAGTTAGCCCGGGTTTTGCCACAGTCTGTCATGCCTGATCGACTTTTGCCCATGAGCTTTTTCGCACGTTTTTATCGTACGTGATCCATTTTTAAGCACCAGTTATTAATCTCTTCAAAAACGGTTCGGTTTCATTACGTCTCAATAAAGAATCGCAAATGAGTACACAGTTCATTAGGTTTCTTTAAGTGAGCTCGTGTGGCACCCAAATATCAAATCTTTTTATATACTCAACTTTTTTCAAATGGGTCAAAACTGTTTTGTGTTCAATTCCCAGATGTTCCGCTACGTCATATCTATTGATATGCCGATCTAGCCCCCGCTTTTTCAAAATTTCCGTCCATTTTATCAGTGACAGTGCGACCAGAGCCATCTGCATCTTTGACTTCAAAAATCCGGCATTGAAAACGTTTATACCAACTTTGTGCTACTCTTACTGACACTGCATTAGGTCCATAAAAGTCACAATTTTTTTATTCGCGGCTTACGTTGCATTTATTCCCTTTTTTGTAATAAAATTTTAAAATGTACCGAATTTCTCCGAGATTCATTTTGGCAGAAAGAAAAACAAAGGAAAAGCGGCGTGTTACTTCTTTTAAATGTAATCTTTTTAATGCTTAAAACTAGCCAGATATAACCAGTACAGCCAAAGACATTTTATTAAAAGTTTATGTAGTATATATGTGAAAAGACTTTTGCCGCGACCCATTAGTAATGTAAATCTTATTACCTAAATATATTTCCTTTTTAGCTATATAAGTAAGTAACCTTTTTACCTATATATGTGTACACAAATTGTTATTTTAGAAGTTTTCAGGAAATAAACTGTTTTGAGTTTTTATGTGATTCAGGTAAGGTCATAATGGCCATGATGTGCCCTTGTTTATATTGTATTTTTAGCGATTTACTAGTGTACAGAGCTGGCGGTGCTGCCGGAATACAGATGGGTGTCGTGTTACCTCCATGATTAGTGATTCAATGTGAGCGCGCGGAATTAGCACGCCGAGATACAGAGCAGGCAAACACTTCATAGAATATCTTGTGACCCTACCCTGCACCGGATTGATAAAGTCTACAGCATCGCTAACAATGAAAACGAACCTTTCGAAATATTGTCATTTATAATTTACATTAATTCATATATTTATACTTAGTTTTTTATAAAATAATGTACGAGTCGGAATGTGTATGAGAGCGTGTGCACGCGTGCGGTGTGTATTATGATTCATTAAATTTAATTGGTATAATAAACTTTGAATTAAACCAACTATCAATTTAATTTTCGCAATTACAAGAATTATAAGTAAGTATTACTTGTAGGATAATAGCAAGCAACTGTGAATTATACGTTATAGTCTCTTACCGAAACTAAATGACACTCTTTACTTTAAATTTAATATAAAACAAGCTGTGTATGTATGTATCTAATTATTGTTTTATCCATTAGTGGCTCTGTAAGCTCAGAGACCTCCAAATGGCTGAAACAATTCCTTTTAAATTATAAACTTCGTTATTTAAAAAAAATATTTAAAAAATCAACTGGTCATTATTTATTATTACAATTAATGCTAGTATTAATTAGCAATACCAGTGGTGGGTCCAACGGCGATAGGGAGGCAACACGGTGGGTTATACAGCCGCACGCCGCCTTTCTGTTGCCTCGGATGTCAGAGGCGGGGTGCGTCCAGACCGTAGCCTACAAAAAAAAATGTATTAACTAGCAAGCAGGAATAGAAAAATCTTCCTAATTAATCCTATCAGTATATGTCCCATTATTAATTACAAGTTTTTATGTCGGCAATGGGCGAAAAATTAAGGTAAATATACCACATTAGCAAGACATATTGAGTTTCCAGATTCTTCTTGAAGTAATATTTTTCTTGCATTTTGTTGGCAGTAAACAGTCCCACCCGATGGTAAGTGATTACTGCTATTTGAAAAGAATTCTTCTTAAGTCTCGCTTAAAGAGGAAAATATAGCGCTCAGCAAACACCACAGCAGGTACTCCATTCAAAAACTTGCACAGGCGTAGAAAAATTAAACGCAGAAAACGTACAGTCGAAGACGATATCGTTTCCAGATGGTGAACTACTACGGCGTAGAGTGATATGATAATAGAAAGTTAGTATGTTTACATTTTGGTGATCTCATACAATAACAGCAGGCAAGAAAACGTTGGTAATTTTGTGATTTTCCTACAAAAAAAAATAAACGCTCTGGATCGTAGAATAACATAGGCTATTTTAGGTATTATGAGATCATATCCCCAATACATCACTCCTATCTAGAGCGTGTGTCTATAATAAAATATTAGTGCTTCCTATTTCGTTGTTCATCTCTAGCGATCCGTACAAAGCCTGAATTACAACTCTTGAATATTAAGAAGTATTAAATACCATGTTTATATTCAATACGCTTTTGTCTTAAACAACGTTAAATTTAATAATGAGTTTGAATCTTGTACAGTTTAAAACAATAATATTAAGTGAAACTTATTTTCCTTATATATTTTGTACTTTGACACTGCGTGAACTGCTTGCATTTTAGGTCATTGGCTTTGGGACATTTCACGGAATAGCGTAATAAGTTGTGTGGACATGTTAGCGAATGATTGACACATCCCAGTTGTACTATGTACTTCGTAAACCATATGAAGGTAATGCTGTCAGTGTACCAGGAAGCATTGGATGATTGCCTAGTTATTGATAAAACACTGGCTGTGGTCCAGCTTAGCTGCACAATTTATTTAATTTCCAAGACCCGTGTACTCGGAAATTTATGAAATGTAAGATAACTCTATAGGAAGTCCAAAGAAGTAATATATATTAAAGGTATTCATATATTTACCTAATTCAAATGAAAACTTCTGTGACACATTTGTGATTTGTAAATCCACGAAATGAAAAAGCGATACTATAAAGAGGTACACATAGTTTTGCACGTTGAAGTGGCAATGCGCAGGCCACATCGCTTGACAAACCGACAACCGTTGGGGGAAAAAGTTTCTAAAGTGGTGACCACGAATCGGACGACGGAACGTAGGACGACCCCGCCACTAGATGGATTGACGACATCAAGAAGATCGCAGAAAACCGTTGGATGCAGGTGGCACAGGACCGTTGCGAATGGCATTCTCGTGGGGAGGCCTATGCCCAATAGTGGACGTTTACAGGCTGATGGATGGATGGATAGTTCTACATCTATAGGATTTAGCTTGCAAGAGAATCAGGTATAACACAGTACTCTTTTTCACTCAGCGTTTGAGCAGTGGTAATGTGCAGTTACGCTTCGTTCGGTGAACTAGTGAGTCGAATCACCAACTTGGGTGTGTCTCTGTTAGTACGCAGCTCCTTAGTTGTACCCTTGTACTGCAAAGGTCAATAGGCCTTAGCAATATTTACCACCAGGTGTGGTCCTTGCTCGTTTGCCACTACAAGGAATAAAAATACGGTCTACTTTCCCTCCGTCTTACGACTTTTCGATCAGGTCACGTGTCTTGACGCGAGTTTAAGTTTTTTACCCATCTCAAAAATTGCGCCACGTCGATAAAGAAGATTTCACTTCAAAAAATCTTACTGTTTAATATAAAATATTATATAGGTATATATTGTCTTTATATATTATCGAAACATAACCTGTGTCAATAAATGATAGTATAGGTAGAAGGTCTTATTTCCTAAGTAATGTTGGCAATATTGGTTTAATTTTTAACCGACCTCAAAAAAGGAGGAGGTTCTCAATTCGTCTGTATTTTTTTTTATGTCTGTTACCTCATAACTTTCGACTGGGCGAAGCGATTTTAATGATTCTTTTTTATTTGAAAGTTCTTCCCGTGTGGTCCCATTTTAATTTGGTCCAGTTCTGACAATGGCATCAATGAGAAAACCATATAAGTCTAAAATTAGCATTAAGTATGAGTACGACAAATGAACGAGTAACTCAAGCCCCGCTACTAATGGAACAACCTATGTATGTCTAACACTAAAAAGTAAAAAATAAAAAAATACTACGTTAAAAAAACTGACTTCAAAAACTGAAAAGTACAAAATAATTTTTCAAACCTATCAATAGATAGCACATACAAATGATAGTATTTTAAGTTATTTTGTACTTTTCAGTTTTTGAAGTCGGTTTTTTTATATATTTATCTGTGGCACAAAATTCAATAAAAGTAGAATATTCGATTTATTACTTGAAAATTAGGGCAGAATCACATATGTGTATCATGACCTACGGAAGTAGGTAATTATTATAATATGCATAGGCAAGAGAAGTACAGAGTACTATGTATGCCCTTGATGATACGTGAAGGCTTCATAGCTTTGTCTGCCAACAATATGCGCACCTCATAATAAATAATCAACTTATGGATATAAAATTATTCATTATGTTGTTCATAAAATTCTGCTAAGGAAATGCATTGTTAATATTCTATCACAGTACATTTCACATGGAGCGTGTAGCATTGGACTTCCGTATCCGTTACCAGTTTTCATATTTTTCTCATCTATTCATCATCATTTGAAATAAAACTACTTTTACGGATTCTATCGCGTTTGTATTTGATTTATAATTTCCCGACGTTTCGAACACTTTACAGTAATCATGGTCACGGGACGACTGAGGTGTCTTACGTCCAATATGTCATTGTTATTACAGAAATTTATTTATATCTACCCTATAAGATATTAAATTTTGACCCACATTTTTATACAAAATTAATACAAATTCATTGCCAGTACAAAAAGAGAATGATTCTATATATAAAATTTATGTTGTTTATGATTTGTTATTATTAAGGTATTTAATTTATGATAATTATTATTGTGGCAATTTTACAATTTTTACAAAACTAACAAAAACTATTCAGCTACAATATATATATATATATATATATATATATATATATATATATATATATATATATATATATATATATATATATATATATATCTTATAGGGTAGATATAAATTAATTTCTGTAATAACAATGACATATTGGACGTAAGACACCTCAGTCCTCCCGTGACCATGATCACTGTAAAGTGTTCGAAACGTCGGGAAATTATAAATCAAATACTAACGCGATAGAATCCGTAAAGTAGTTTTATTTCAAATGTGTAATACTCGCGTAAACATTAGAAGTCATTATATTCATCATCATTCTCCTATTCTTATCCCAATTACTTGGGGTCGATACAATATGGACTTTTCTTTCTTAGTACATATTGTAAAAGTTATTGGCAATAGTTTTATAATCGGCCGCCTGCCAGACGTCAACCCGATCGATATAATACTCTTGGTCGTCTTTTACGACATCCACGAGCGAAGTAATAGTTGGTAGTATTCGTCGCCGCTACACAAATTCTAATGTCTACAAAAACTAATTATTATTTAGTATTCATATACATTAATTATCAATAAGAATTAAAATATAAAATATAAATGAAAATAGTACAAAATATTGTGATGACTGATAAATTTTACATAGATTAATTAATTCATCATCATCATCATCATCATTCATCATAGATTACAAAAATAAAACAAAATCAAAAATATCAATAATAATCGTTATTATCTTTTTAACATCATCATTTTTCTATTCTTATCCCAATTACTTGGGGTCGATACAATATGTACTATTCTTTCATAGTACATATTGTAAAAGTTATTGGTAATAGTTTTATGACCGGTCGCCTGCCAGACGTCAACCCTCCTTGGGAATGTAATTGTTGACCAAACGGCATCAGATAGAGTTGGCCCAGGTCGTTATAAGTCTCTTAGTCGTATTTTACGACATCCATGAGCAAAGTAAGGATTGGTAGTATTCGTAGCCGCTAGCTACCACACAGCAGAGATTAATTAATTATAAATTAAAAATTAAATACAACGCGATAAAATCCGTAAAAATAGTTTTGTTTCAAATTTAAATTAATATTTACAAGATGATATTTTATACTCGGTGAGATTCGGGTTCTTTTCAAATTTGAAATAAATTCGTTCACCTTTAAAAACCTAAGGTATCTTCCACATACTCTTTCATGTTTTTGCTAAGGCTGGTTATGCAGGGATCTAATAATGAAGAGTATGAAATACATCCCCATTTGTAACTGACTGAGAGATTTTTCTAGCATGATGTAAACAAAATTTATAGCTCTTATTGCCGGATACTTGTGCATCTCCTAACAGTTGACCAATAGACCATTGCCAATTCTTTATGACATTATCTCCATGAATCGAAATTCAGTTTTTTTTTTGTTTGTGACTTAGTTGTTAGCCTTAGATGGCTATGACAACTTTATCCGGACTGTGGGTGAGCACTGAGGGCTCTCAACCCGAACGAATTTTAAACGAAATTTAGTGAACTGAAGAGGGTATATATTATCTTTCATATATCCTTTTTTTTTTATTTTCGCAAGGTGGGACCATGGATGTGGTCGCGCCCCGGTAAATCGGCCCGGGGCGACGGAAGAGGCGGCGCGCAACCCCATGGACCCACCCTGCAAACACCTCTCTTCGCCGTGCGAGCGGACCACCGGTACCCGATCTCTCTCTCTCGGGTTCCTCTCTCGTCGACGCCCCGACAGCTTTCGCCGTCGAGGCGTCGCCCTCACGCGGTGGCCTCACGTCGGGTGACCGGACAATTCCCCGGTCCGATTACTCGAAGCCTCGGTTAGGGCGGCATCAGGCGCAGATACTCGCGCATGCGCCGCCCTGGCTGCGGGCGGCGGCCCGGGTCACGGGAATCCTCCCGGACTCGTTCCGCCGCCTCCTTCTGCGAGATGACAGCCTCGCAGAAGGCGGCGACCGCGTCCCAATTCCTGACGCTGTCGACCATCGCTTTCACGACAGCCGGCAGCGTCAGGTCGGCACCGATGACAGCGACGAGGTCACGGCGCGTCCCAGCCCGAACATACCTCAAGCGTATGTTGCGCCGTGTCCTCGTCGCTACTGCAATGGTGGCAGGACAGAGTCCACTCCCTCCGCACGACCGTGTGCAGGTACTTGCCGAAGCAACCGTGCCCCGATAAGACCTGCACCAACCGGAAGGAGAGCACTCCGTGCCGCCGCTCCATCCACTCCATCAGTACGGGCCGGAGGGCCTCGACGGTAACAATACCGTGTCTAGGCCTCTCCAGCCGCGTAGCCCAATGGGCGATGACTTCTCGGCGGGCGTCCTCGCGCCAGGTGGCTATCTCGTTGAACGATGGGGAGCCACCTTCGTCGCGCATTGTGGTAACCCGCCGGTAGAGGTCGGAGAGCATCTCCGCCTCTAGGTCCCACGGGGGTGTCCCGGCCAATAGGCATGCCGCCTCGGTAGACACCGTGCGGTACCCTCGAATGGCTCTGACCGCCATGGCTCGCTGTGGCCTCCACAGTATAGCCCTGAGCTGGGCGTTCAGAGCCCTCGCCCACACGGGTGCGTCGTACATGGCCATTGAGCGGATCACCCCCGCATACAGCCGTCGGCCCTCGAAACTGGGTCCGCCCACGTTCAGCATGAGCCGAGAAAGGGCGGACGCCGCGCCGACCAGCCGGGGAGCAATTTGACGGAAATGCTCCCGGAACCACCATCGCCCGTCGAGCACCAGACCCAAGTACCTCATATGGGCCTGGATACTGATGTGGATGGAGTTGACGACTAATGAGGCGCCGATGGGCAGCCTCACACGGGGCCCATGGAATAAAAGGGCCTCCGTCTTGTTTAGGGCCACCCTGAGCCCCAGCGCCTCGATTCGCCTGACCATCTCCTCGGTGCCGAGAGTGGCCAGGCTCGCCGCCTCTTCGAATGTCCTGCCCCGGGCTGTGACGAGCGTGTCGTCAGCATAGCAAATAACGCTCAGCCTGGGGGGGAGACTCCCTCTCAACGCCCAGTCGTACCCGATGTCCCACAGAGTCGGCCCCAGAACCGACCCCTGCGGAACACCGCACGACATGGGCGTCCGCGCAATGTCCCCTGCGGGGCTCGCGTAGAGAACACTGCGCCCCTCCAAATAGTCTGCCACCAGCCGCCTGAAGTACAGGGGCACTCCATGGAACCGGAGCGCCTCCCTGATGCAGCTGAATAGCAGACTATTGAAGGCGTTGGCGATGTCCAACGACACCGCCAACAACACTCCTTTGCCGGTGACAGCCTCCGCGGCCGTCTGCCTCAGGCGTAGCAGGGCCCCTATGGTCGAACGCCCCTTCCGAAGCCCAAATTGAGCGTCCGACAGATATCTTTCATATATCCTAGCAATCTCAATTGCACAGTTGCCAAATGTTTGAGCATTTAAATTTAATTTAATTGCCAAATGTTTTTTACATCTAATGAAACAGCTTGCAGAATTAGTTATTTTATCAAATTAATATCCACTCCTGCAATTTCAGCAAAGCAAATGCAAGTTGCATAGTAAACAAAAATCGGGTAGTATTACCATCATTAGTATTACCACTTACTTGTTGTTAGGCGATGATCTATCCTAGTTTATTACGAAAACCTTTTTGTACCAGGGTTTATTTTCTTGCTTTAGTCGCTTCTTTTCTTCGCCGATGACTGAACATGTTTGGAAAGAAAGATTGTAGGAAATATCTAAAATCATTTACATATAAAAAATCGAGGCATGTCAAGTAGACATTCCGAATTAATAAGAATCGTTAGACTAAATAATATTGTATTTTTTTCTTTTATTGCTGACATTGATAAAAATATTTATTTTCAGGCTTAATGATACAGTATTTTAGAAACGCCCGGTCTCCCACGTTGTCCAGAAGATATAGATTGTGTGGAGTCAGTTGTAACCTCTTCATAGTTCGGTCAAGTTACTGAATATTTAAATTCCACCCAATTATTGCTTTTGATTAAAAGTATTTCCTTTTCCATGATTTCATCCATTGTTTATTAAAAGCGGGTGATCTAGTGAACAGGGTTAACATGGACGTATTTTCTTTTTTACTGCTTGTGGTGGCTAACGAGCAAGCAGCACACCTGATGGTAAGTCTTATTGACGCTTATGGACCTTTGGGGCCGTTCAAGTATTACGTAACGCAATTTGGGGGTGGGGGGGTCTTATTGTTACAATGCATTACATAGTCGGGAGGGGGGGTTCAAACAACGCGTTACGTAGCATTGTTTTTTTAATTAAATAAAAAACTAGGGAATTAAAATTTCCTAAGTTGACACGCAAATTTTTATTTTTTAGATGATGAATAAACAACATACACATGTATTGCGAGTTTGGCATCTCTTTTTTTATTGCCTCAAGCACGTTTAAAAACGGTCACTTGGGTGTTACGTTACGTTCAGGGAGGGGAAGGAGGGGGGGGGGGGTTGTACAGACATACGTTACGACGCGTTACATGTGGGGGACGGGGGGGTCAAAAATCTTCAAAAATTGCGTTACGTAATACTTGAACGCCCCCTTTGCAATACCAACGGTAGAGCTCTGTCATTGCCTACCAACACAATACCATCCAGAAAGTTGGGCTTCCAGTTCTCTCGCTCACCGAACGAAGCGCAAGAGCACATAACCACTGCTCGGACGTCGATTTTCTGCGAAAGTGTAGTGTATTACCCCATACAAAGCGGCCCGTGGTTGTAGACAGAAAACTGGCAACACTGGCTTTACAAGTAATAAATATTTTATATAATAAATATTTTTTTTTTGATATTATGATTCAGTTTGATCCTTAAACTATTAAAAAATCAACAAAAAAGTGTACGAGTAGTGACATTAGTAAAAACCTATTTTGATAAGCCGTTGTTTTATAATTTTCCATAATGCGTCGGTTAGACAGGTTCATATAGATTTTTATTTCAAGCTTTCATCCTCTTACAATGAATCATTTTGTTACTTACCTACACCACTCAATTGTCAACACTTGTGGTAAGAGAGTGCGTGATAAATTTTAAAGTTGTAAAAGATTGATATATGAAAACAAGAATCTCTCTTTTTTTCTCCTTATTAATGAAAATGTATTTTTTCTTTCGCCTTGATCTTCAATGGGTTGGGCAAAAGAATGATAAATTCAAATTTCGTCAGTAACTTTCTAGTCCCACGAATTAAGTAGATTTATCATCGTATTCCGTACATTCCCCAACACCGAGTTTGCTATGGAGAATTCCTTATCAGAAAATAGCTTAGCAGATTTGCACAATTATTCAAATCAGAATTTTATGACCAGTATTAACTATTGTACCAACAAGTTATTCTTATTTAAATATAATAATTAATGAAGGGAAAGTCACATTATTATGAGTAAATGTAGCCACAATTAATCAAAGAGGATATTACCGCATTTCCTTGTTCCCTTAGTCATTGGATTAATCAATAATGCATCATTTCAGTTTGTAATATTTTAAATATAGCAAAATAGTGTAAGTTTTGATCTTTTAAACCAAATTATTAGTATTATATATTTAGATAGAGCTACGCTGTTGACAGATCTCTGTTTACTACAGTACAGTTATATATTAAAACAATGTGTAAATAGATATTTAATGTGTAGACGCTTTTCCGTGTGGTGACGGAATAAGAATATAATTCACCACCCCCTATATTATCTGTGGGTGATCGTGCGAGATGACTAGGGCCCATAAAACGCATTAATATCTATGTGAGAGAAGGAAAACTCGACACAAAACCCTATACCAACACGTCTGACCAGCGTGGTGTAGTAGGTCAATCACCCTCCCATTATGGAGGAGGCTTGAGCCCAACCGTGGGACATATATGAGCTGAGATGATGATGTGTAGACGCTATTTACGAATATTTATGTTTTTTTCGTAGTGAAAGGAGTTTTTGATTAAAATGAACAGCTGCCCAAATTAGTGCCTACAATTAAAATCAAACCCTACATCAACTAATCTAGCCAGGCGGGTATAGCAGACTAATTTCTGTCATCTGTCGGTGATTCATAGCTAACACTGGACCATATATGAGCAGAGAAGAAATAATGTCCATAGACAATAGTTTCAAAGTCTATAAGATATATATTTTTAATGCCTATAGTTCATCAAATCTAAGAAGTGCATTTTGACGTTTCGCATGTTTTAATACACAATAACCTTGGTCAAACGTATACACATGATTGCAAACAATAAATCTGAAATTTTAAAGAACTATTAAGTTATTTACATAATTAACGTTGCGGGTGACTTTCTTGTACAATAATGTAAATGTTGAAACTCGTAAAACTAATTTAAAATTAAAATAACATGGTAAATAGTAATTATTATTAACGATCTTACAATGTCATGTCATCACGTTCTACACAGTAGGGCTTGAAAACTTCCAATTCACGAATATCCAAATAATCGGTAAAAATATTAGATTAAATATTTAATCGAATAGTGATTTTGACAGAGATGTACGTTTCCCCAATGTTATTGATAAGGAAATAATTATTAGTGTTCGCGACGATGATAATTCAAGTAATAGTAGTGATTCTGAATAAATAGCTATTTTCAAATCCAATTTTTGTTTTTACTTAATCTAATCCTACTAATTATGATGAATAGATTTTATGATGAGATAATTAAATTTGTTTATTATTAATTTAGCACTTAATTTTTCATCTCCTTTTTTGAAAAATAAAAAAATAAACCGATTATTAATTACAAAGAATCAATATCAAATTCTCACTAAAATCGGATATTTTCGATAGCGATTATTTGGTTCACATACCTAGACAACTTACTCCGACAGCTGTCAAAGTGCACTTCTTAGATTAGATAGACTATAGTAAGTTATCTTTTCTTCAAAACATATGCTCAAGAGTACGCATAATGCGGTATAAATATATTTAAAGAATTATATAGAATCTCTTTATTGTGGTAAACATTTTATTACTCATTAAAAAAAGCTTCTATATTATTAATTGTATTTGAATACAATTAATTGTGATTCATAACGAAAATTTTAGGTTGACATTGACGCACGAGCCGCTTTGTCGCTTTAGTTTACACCAATAGCTTCTAACTTGCTGCTATATACGTATAACAACCGTCACAAAACTTCACAGTAAATTTAAACCACAAATCCCATAAACTACTGGTAAATAAGCAAAGACAATTTACCAGTATATTATTATGTAAATGATAATAGTTATAGGTCAACAATATGCCTATGATTAATTCTATATAATTACGTGTTTCAGGAAATAAAATTAATATGTTAACGTTAATTTATTTGGAACTAGATTTTGTCCATTGCGTTTAATGATCTTTTTTCTCGATTTTTTCTCTTTTGGTTTTCGTGGGATTTAACATGTTTTAATTCAATTTATAGTTTCAGAGATAATGTAATTTTTAATTTGTTGCCTTTTGTTCAAGAGTAATATAAAAATGTCATTCATACAAATAATATATTCAGATATACACAAATTCTAAACATTAATTATTTATAATATAATTAGTGGAAGGAATATGGGCTGCGAATAGAGGAATCTTGCATGTCTGATATAAATCATCATCATCATCTCAGCTCATATATGTCCCACGGTTGGGCTCGAGCCTCCTCGATAACGGAACGGAAATTTACCTAGCATACCACTTTGGTCAGACGTGTTTGTATAGGGTTTAGTTTTGAGTTCTCCTTCTCTTGCTGTTGTTGTTATATACGTTTTATATCCTTTAGTCGTCTTCTACGATCACCCGCGAGTAAGATAGGAGGTGGTGAATTGTATTCTTAATCCGTCACCACACGGAAAATAAATATATTACAAAGATTGTGTGACATCCATGTTTTCGCGAGCTTGTTATAGTGCCGCTACCGGTTGCCAAAAATATCTAAGACAATAAATATGTGGAGGAGTAGTAACATTAGATATTTTATGTAATATTAGATTATTGATATCCCTATAAAATGGTTGAGTTCATATAGCACTCGCTCTACGAAAAAGTCTGGCGAGTCCAGTTTGACTGGACTGATGAACATAATAAAATTGGGAATAACAATATTTGGGATAATGATTTATATCTGTATAACTAAATCAATAGCAGCATCACTTACTGGATTCCATCTAAACCATTCTTGAATTCACGACAAAACATTTCATCAAAATTGATTCAGCCGTTTCGGGATACAAAAATCGATCTAAATATTCTACATCCACGATTTCAAGAAAGAATGAATGGAGGATTCAAGAATGAATTCACCAAAAAACATTTTATCGAAATTGGTCCAGCCGTTTCGAGGAGTTTCGTTACATATGCTCGTAGACTCTAGCTCGACTTATATATAGAAAGTTAGAGCAGAAATAAAATAACACGTATCTGACATTAATTTAACAATATTAATAGCTTTTTACTGTATAATATGTAGATACGAGTATATGATAAGCCTATTGCCCGTTCGCTGTTATGGAGCCTTGTCGCTTGGGCGTCAAACCAGTAGGCTGAGTGAAAGATGATATGACTGTAAAAAAGTTTTTTGGTTTCGAATTGACCTAGTTGTGTAAATTAGGCTACAGTTAAATATACCATAAAACTACAAATGTAAATAATATAACAATATTTTTACGGATTTTGTCGCATTTTTAGTTGATTCCTTACTTTCCGTCGTTTCGAATACTTTATAGTAAAGTGTACAACTCGCGTATATATCAGATATTATTGATATAAAAATGGTTATTTCATGCTTAAGTATACGTTTCTTTCGGTATGGTTTATTCCATTGTAGTTTAATCATTATCATCTTGATTCTCTCCCAATCGTTTGAGGGCAACACAATACGTCAAATGTTTGCACATAATTATTTACAATGCTACGAGTATCTCTGTGTTCCCTCCCTTTATTTCATTTCATGTTTCACATATTCCAACCATCTTTATTTCGTAATAAAAAAGGTAGAACCCTCAAAGTTATGCAACATTACCTTCCTGCCGTCTCATAACATATCCATCAACTACGTATAGTTTTTATTTGTTAAATTTATTTGAAGATTCTTTTCAAGCGCTTCATATAGACTAGACGGGAAGAGGTCAATATAAACATGCTTTAAATTATAGTAAAACGATAGTCAACAAAATGATGATGCATCAGCCTCTATGGGGAGTGAGTGGGCAATTGATTCAATTTAAATGTTCATTTTAAGAACTTAACACTTAAGCTATGAGTCATTGACGTGTGCCCCAAATTCTATGACGTTTTATATAGAAGTGTATCGGACAAATCTTTCTTGTAACTTGGCTTTGAGTTCATTATATTTTTAAATGCGTATATATATATACGCATTTAAAAATATAATGAACTCATGGATATAATGGACATCCATATGTATACATGGAGAAGGAATGAACAGAAAAGCATAATAGATTTAATTTTGGTAGACAGTCGCCTCCGAAGCAAAATATTGGACGCAAGAGCCTACAGGGGCCCCACAGTCGACACGGACCACTATCTCGTTATTGCGAGATTTAGTGGTCTGTTCAGAAAGTGGAGGCACTGGCGAGAGCGTGTCCACTTCGGAGGGCTTGAAAGAATAAAGGTTGAAAGGTTGCAAGAAGAGTGTGTAAGAGAAAAGTATGCAGAGGGTGTCCGAGAACGGCTGACGATGGCAAGCCAGCCGCAATCGGACATTGAAGAATGCTGGAGAGTATTGAAAGAGAGTATGGTAGATACAGCGAAAGAAGTATGTGGAAGTTCAAAGAAGCATAGAAAAACAAATGGTGATGCATGGTGGGATGCGGAAGTGGCAGCTTCCGTAGAGCAAAAGAAGAAAGCGTTGCTGGACTATGTCTCTTCTTTGAATCTGAATGACAGTATGACTGAACAGAAGAAAGAAATATATCGGCAATGTAAGAATGACACCAAGGCCTTAGTGAAAGTGAAACGTGATAGAGCAAGTATGAGTGCAGAAGATAGGCTGACTAAAAACTTCGAGGGTAACACCAAACTCTTTTGGAGGGAGGTGAAGAAGTCTCGGGGTGGTTGGTCAGCCTTCAGAATGAATAAAATAAGGTCTAAAGGTGGAGACATTCTTACACAAACACAAGACGTGTTAAGCCGATGGAGTGAATATTTTGGCGATATGTATGCGGATGCTACGGTTGGCGCCGGTGTTGGATGTGGTTTAGTAGATCAACATTCGACAACGGCGTCCTCCGATGGCATCAGTATGGATGAAGTTGAATGGGCGATAAGAAGTTTGAAAAATGGTAAGGCAGCGGGCATTGATATGGTGTCTGCCGAGATGATCAAGCTTGGTGGCTCCTGTGTCTGGGAGGCGTTCCTGTTGCTCCTCAATTTATGTTGGAGCTCGGGAATGGTTCCCAGGGACTGGAATAGCGCAGTCATCGTGCCTTTGTTTAAAAACAAGGGTTCACGTTATGACTGCGCAAATTACAGAGCCATAAGCTTGACCAGTTTGGCAGCAAAAGTGTATGGAAAAATTATTGAAAGGAGAATGAGGATGGTGTCCGATGGTCTACTGTGTGAGACACAAGGAGGTTTCAGGAGTGGAAGGGGATGCATGGATCAAGTGTTCTCTCTGCGCAACATTGTGGAGAAGCATCTGGCTCTAGGTCAGAGGGTTTTCTGCAGTTTTGTGGATCTGGAGAGAGCATTTGACACGGTTGTACGAAAGGAACTTTGGGACATTTTACCGGAGTATGGTATTAACGGTAAACTGCTACAGGCTGTGCAGTCCAGTTACATGGACTGTAGAGCCTGTGTGCGGCTGGATGATGGAATGTCGCCTTGGTTTGACGTCAATATCGGCGTTAAGCAGGGGTGCATTCTGTCAGCCAGGCTGTTTATCATATATCTGGATAAATGTCTCCAAAGGTTGAACGATATGAATGTGGGAGTCCAGATGGGCGACTCAGTGGTCACTGCTCTGCTTTATGCAGATGATGCAGTCCTGCTGGCACAGTCAGCGATTGACCTGCAGACCCTAGTCGACACAATGACAGAAGATTGTAAGAAAAGGGGTCTACGCGTGAATGTGAGCAAAACCAAAATAATGGTCTTTGAAAGAGATAAAACCAGAACAGATGTAAGAGTAACAATAGGTAATGATGTACTAGAGCAAGTGGATGAATTTGTATATCTTGGATGTGGATTTAGCCGAGATGGAAGGTACACCACTGATATAGAGCGAAGAGTGAATGTGGGAAATAGAGTGAACGGAGCGTTGGGGCAACTTCTCGGCAGCCACCACCTCAGCCAGAAGGCACGTGTAGCAATACATAACGCAGTGCTTGTCCCAACATTACTGTATGGAAGCGAGAGTTGGGTATGCAGAAAAGAGTATGATAGTAAAATTAATGCGGTCGAAATGCGATCTCTGCGGAAAATCTGTGGAGTTAGGCTGACCGACCGCATTCGTAACGACGACGTAAGAGAGCGAGTAGGTATGAAAGAGAGTATTGGTGTAAAGATGCGAAAGGGAATGCTCCGATGGTTCGGACATGTGGAAAGAATGCCGAACGAACGCCTGGTTAAGAAGATATACAATGCGAAAGTGGAAGGATGTAGGTACCGAGGGAGACCGAGACTAACCTACCTAGACCAGATCGGTCATGTACTGAAGGAAGGTGGAGTCAAGAGTCTCCGAAACCGGCGAGCGTGTATGAAGAGAATTATGAATGTTGAGGAAGCGAGTGAAGTATGCAGAGATGTATGTATGTATATATATATATATATATATATATATATATATATATATATATATATATATATATATATATATATATAATTAATATAAACTTAGTTCCCTTTGTCAGATATTTGAGACCATATGAATGACTTTGAAAAACCGACACGACATTTGATTTTTTTTTGACATAGTATATTTAATTCTGTTATTTTTATATTTGTAGTATTTTTGTATGAAATGAGATAAAGCAATAATAATATATAGAATTTAAATATATTCTTCAACTATAATAGTTGATTAGATTAGCATATTTTAGAAACACGTTTTAGTTGATATATAGCAAATATGCGAATTCCTTAATAATAATTTGTATGATTGTATGACATATAGAACATGTTTATTTAGAGCAAATTTTGGTCTTTATTTTTTTATAAGCCTTCCTTCGCACTATAAACAGCATGTAAAGTTTTAATGTTTACCACTCACCCATTTTTGCTAGTAGTCGGACATACATCGGGATATTACTTACAAGTGCTCAAAAGTGTTAGTCGCTCTAGAACTCATTCTTTAATTAGCCGCTTTTTTTTTTTTTTTTTTTTTTGGGGGTGGGTTACGTTCGGCACACTCCTCGCACCACTCCGTCCGGGGTGACAGAGGGGCGTAAGCATGCACACCCGTAACCCACCCGTGACGTCGCCTTCGTCGTTGGGCCAACCACCGGAGCAGAGTGACTTGACGTCAGTGGTTGGCCCGACGGAATACCCCTGAGGAGTACCTTCTCCTCGACCGACGTCCCCCCCTCGGGTAGGATGTCGGTCTTTCCTCACGCGGTCGGCCTCTCGGCGGGTGACGGATTAAATCCCCGATCCAGTCACCCGCGGCCTCGGCTAGGGCGGCATCAGGCGCAGGTAATCGCGCCTGCGCCGCCCCAGTCGCCGGCGGCGGCTCGCTTCGTCGAGGAGACGCTCCTCGCGCACGCGCTCCGCCGCCTCCTTCCGCGAGACTACTGCCTCGCAGAAGGATGCGACCGCGTCCCAGTTCCTGACGCTGTCGAGCATCGCCCTGGCGATGGTCGGCAGCGTCAGGTCAGCACCGATGATTGTGACGAGTTCACGACGCTGCCCTGCCCAAGCGGCACAAACCTCGAGCGTATGCTGCGCCGTGTCCTCGTCGCAATCGCAGTGGTGGCAGGACGGTGTACTCTCCCTCCTTACGACCGTGTGCAGGTATTTGGCGAAGCATCCATGCCCCGTCAAAACCTGCACCAGTCGGAAGGAGAGCACCCCGTGCCGCCGATTTAGCCACTGCATCAGCACCGGCCGGAAGGCCTCCACGGTCCGCACACCGAACCGAGGCCTCTCCAGCCGGACTGCCCAACGGGCAATGATGTCGCGGCGGGCGTCGACGCGCCAGGCGGTGTGCTCCCTCAACGAGACCACACCGCCCTCCGCTCGCACCCCCAACATCCGCCGATACAAACCGGCGAGCATTTCCGCTTCCAGGTCCCATGGAGGGGTCCCGGCTAATAGACACGCTGCCTCCGTCGACACCGTGCGGTAATCGCGTATGGCCCTGACCGCCATGGCCCTCTGTGGTCGCCACAGAAGAGCCCTGAGTCGGACGGTCAGGGATCCCGCCCACACCGGTGCGCCGTACAGGGCCATCGACCTGATGACCCCTGCGTACAGCTGTCGGCAGGTAGCGCTCGGTCCGCCCACATTCGGCATAAGCCATGATAGGGCGGACGCCGCGCCGACGAGCCGTGGAGCGAGTCTGCGGAAATGCTCCCGGAACCACCATCGCCCGTCGAGCACCAGGCCCAAATACCTCATATGGGCCCGGATGCTGATATCAACCGAATTGACGGTGATCGAGACGCCGATGGGAGGACTTATGCGGGGCCCATGGAACAAGAGAGCCTCCGTCTTGTCCAGGGCCACCCTCAACCCCAGCGCCCCGATCCGCCTGACGATCTCCTCGGTGCCGAGAGTCGCCAGGCTTGCCGCCTCCTCCAGCGTCCCACCACGGGCTGTGACGAGCGTGTCGTCGGCGTAACATATCACGCCCAGCCCGGGCGGGAGGCTCCCCCTCAACGCCCAGTCGTAGCCGATGTTCCACAGGGTGGGTCCGAGGACCGACCCCTGCGGAACACCGCACGTCATGGGCGTTCGCACAACGTCCCCTACTCGGTTGGTGTAGAGGACGCTGCGCCCCTCCAAATAGTCCGCCACTAGCCGCCTCAGGTAAACTGGCACTCCGTGATATCGGAGCGCCTCCCTGACGCAGCTAAATGGCAGACTATTGAATGCGTTGGCGATGTCCAGGGACACCACCAACAGCACTCCCCCGCCGGTGACGGCCTCAGTCGCCACGGCCCTCAGGCGCAACAGAGCCGCGATCGTCGAACGACCCCTCCTAAACCCAAACTGGGCATCCGACAGATCGGGCCCCGTGTCGACGAGGTGCCGCTCGATGCGGGCAGCCAGCACCCTCTCCAATAGCTTGCCCGCATCGTCGAGCAGCACGATGGGCCTGTAGGCCGAGGCCGACTCTGGTGACCGTCCCGGCTTCGGCAGGAGCACCAGCCTCCCCTCCTTCCAACACCCAGGGAACCGCCCCGACGCTAAGCACGCGTCAAACAGCCCCCTGAGGCGTAGACCCAGGTGGTCGAGGACCAGGGC
Organism: Lymantria monacha; assembly: GCA_905163515.2. Taxonomy (NCBI): domain Eukaryota; kingdom Metazoa; phylum Arthropoda; class Insecta; order Lepidoptera; family Erebidae; genus Lymantria; species Lymantria monacha. The sequence continues at coordinate 20,777,700 of LR991082.1, read as the reverse complement.
CAGCACGTGGTTGGGAACACCGTCGGGCCCAGGGGCGGTGGATTTTCCGCGCATGCGCGCCACCGCCGCCCCCATCTCGGGTTCCGTGATGGGCGGAACACTGTCATCATCGGCCTCCCGGTCGGTGTCTGGCGGAGCCATGACCGGGGGCGTGTGTTCCGCCCGTCGCGGGAACAGATCCTCGACGACCCTGGTGAGGAGGCCGGGCTGGAGAGTCTCGGTGAGGGGAGGGCCCCGCGCGCGGAGCTTACTCAGCGCTGCGCGATAGGGGCGACCCCAGGGGTCACGATCGAGACCATCCAACATCTCCTGCCGACTGACGTCCTTGGCGGTACGGACGGCCAGCCTGAAGGCCGACCGCGCATTGCGGTAGCCCTCGTAAAGCCGGCTCTCCCGCTCCTCGTCGCGATGGTGCCGCCGGTTGCGGGTGTAGGCCCTTCGGGCGCGTATACACGCGACCCGAAGATCCGCCAGCTCCCGGGACCACCAGTGGACAGCCCTCTTCGGGGGCAGACACCGCACACGGGGCATGGCCGCATCGCAAATCTGCGTCAAAGCATTGCGGATGCGGCCAGCCTCGGCGTCCACCCCGTCCAACTGGTGGGCAGAGGACAGCCACGAGTGAACGATGGCTGCCTCCGCCAGCAGGTCCCGGTCCAAACGACCCACAGCCCATCGCGGGAACGCGGAACGTCCGTCCGCCCCGTGACCCCTGCTGGGCGTCGGGAGGGTCTGGGAGACCTCAATCCGGATATATCGGTGGTCCGATAGGGTCTCAACCTCCTCAGCGACGCGCCAGCTCCTCACGCGTGCGGCGACAATGGGGCTAGCGAACGACAAGTCCACTATCGACCCGCCCCGCTGACGCACGCACGTTTGCACCGAGCCCCTGTTCAACAAAGAGAGGCCCAATGCCGCCGCCCACAATTCGACCGCATCCTCGGTCGTCCGTCGCGGGGGACCCCCACGCCATGGACTTGGCGTTGAAGTCCCCCAGAACGAAGACTTGGCGCGGTGCCAGTCGCCGTAACGAGGCCTCCAAGATGGTGAGGGAGGCCCCGAAATCAGTCACGCTCCTGTTAGGGGAGAGATAGACTCCGAAAAGCGTAATCTCTCCCCATTCCGCCGCCACGTATCCGACGCCCCTGTCCCTAAGGGTCAGAGACGGCGAAGGCCACAACGTGGAGGCGACGATTGCCACAGTGCCGTCGGTGCTACCCAGCCAGTTAGGTCGGTCGGGCACCACGTACGGCTCCGCGGCTACGGCTACTCCTATCAACCACTCCGCCATGGCTTGCAGGAAAACATCCTGCGCACCGGCGCAGTGGTTGAGATTGGCTTGGAGGAGACGGATGGATTCGTGGTCCATTAACAGACCGTATCCATCGTCTCCTCCTCCGTGCTAACGGGCGATCGGGTCGCGCTCGGAGCGGGCGCAGGCCCGGTCGATGGGCCGCCCCGCCCCTTTGGGGCCGATGCCGGGGGTCTGCAGTCCCCAGAGCCCATGCGGTGCTTGGCAGGCCTATTGCCTGCCGCACACGCGGGGCAGTGGGGCACCGCAGAGCACGATGCCGCCTGGTGTCCAGCCTGACCGCAGCGGAAGCATAACCCGCTGCAGTCGAAGCAGTTGCGACACGTCGGTCGGGTATGCCCGACCGCCATGCACTTATAACACCTCGCGGGCCGGGTTTCCAGCACGGTTACCCGCGCCGAACTCCAACCCACGAGGAGCCTGCCTGAGTCGGCCAATTTCTTTACCGACTCCACCGGACATTGCACCCAGACAGCACCGACACCGCCCGGACCAGGGCGGATGGTGCCAATCCGGACAGTGTCCGAGACACATCCAGTACACGCCACAATGGCCTCCTGAACGTCCTCCACCGTCACGGAATCGTCCAAACCCGTGAGGCGCATCTCTGCGCACTTGACGGGCCTGGCGATTCGGACTCCATCCTCCGGCCCGAACAGCCCCCTCAGCTTCAAGGCCACACTATCGGCCACCTTGACGCCCTCGGCCCCAGGGAACTCGAGAATACGAGCCCCTGTCCGGGCCTTGCGGGTCCTCGCCTCAACGCCTCCGATGTCGGAGACGTCCAGCTCCCGCCGGGCGCGTCTTAGGACGGCCTCATAGTTGAGGCCCCTCTCAGCCGCCTCAGGCAACACGGTAATAATGACCGCAGCTGTCTTCGGCGACTTGAGGCCCCTGCGCGACCTCTTTCCCCCTTTGCCGCCTCCCGCCTGGGGAGCGGCGGCCACAGCGGCACTCTTGGCCGCCGCTCTCCGCTTCTGGCCGCGTGCCTTCCTGCTGCGTTCAGCCACCTGCCAGCCCAATTCGAGTCTGGCAGCAGCGCTGGGCGCAGCAGGCGCAGTCGCGGGTGCGCTAGCCGGAGCCTTCAGTGTAGCCGCTGGCGCCGGCCACTGCCCGGCCTTGGCGGGAGCCGGCACCGTGCCAGCCTTCCTCTTGGCCCCCTTGGGCCCGCCTACGGCCGCGGCGTAGGTCACCACGTGGCCACCCTGACATGGCAGCGAGGCGGGGGCTGGGGCTTGCGGCCGCTTCGCCTTGTCAGCGGCGAGCGGTGGTCGGAGGGGTGCCTCGGGCGGAAGACGATCCGCCACGGCCTGGATGCGCGCGTCCATCATCAACTCAATTTTGGCGAAGATGACGCGCATCGCCTCCTCCGGCACACCGTGCACCGCAGGCAGCGGCTCCTCCCCCTTCTTGGGCCTTCCGCGCTTCCTGGCGGCGCTCACAGCCGACGCCGCGGGCGCAACCGGCGCAGCAGTCACCACGGGCGCAGGTGGCGCCACGGACGTAGGTGGCACCACGAGCGCAGAGGACGGGCCCGCCCTCCCCGGCGCAACCTGTTTCGGCGGCGAAACCGGTGTCGGCGGCGCGGCTGGCACTAAAAGTGCGAATTGAGACCGCAGGTCAGCCATGTCCTTGGCCAACCCGCGGTTCTCCTTCCGCACCGCCGACAACTCCGACTCAAGTTTCCGGTTGCGCTCCCGCAGGCCGGAGACCTCCCTACTGAGGCGGGCGTTCGCGGCCTGCAGGGCCGCCACCTCACCTCCTTGATCGGCTTGACCCGGAACCGGCCTCGCCGCCACCGCCGACCCACGACCTCTACGCCCACGACGCGCGGTGGGGACCTTAGGAGGAGGCATGACGACACTCCCCTCCGAGTCGGAGCTGCCGCCCTTATGCAGGGGGCGCTTCCGGACACTCGGGGGGAGGGCCTCTTCCCTCTCCCTGACATTTATGGCCGCCGTCGGAGCCTTCGCCGCAGTGTGCGGCTCAGACTCCTCGGCGGCCTCGGCAGCCGAGCTGCCCTCCTCCATGCTGAACGGCCCCTCGTCCAGCCTTCGGCCGACCTCCTCGTCGGACGGCTCTGCGGCCTTCCCGCCCTCGTCCGAGGACTTTTCCAAGGCCGTGTCGGTGTCGGAGCTTCTGGCGCTCTCCGACGACGGCCCTGCGGCTTTACTGCCACCCTCACTCCGCGACGGCTCTGCGGTAGATCCGCCCTCGTCACTCGACAGCTCTGTTGAGCTGCCACTCCTCGTCCCCTCCTTGGACGGCTCTGCGACATCGTCGCCCTCGTCCCGGGACACCCACCCGCCGCCGCTCTCCCTCCGCGGCAGTCCTGCGGCGCTACCACCATCCGTATGCGACGGCTCTGCGGCAATTGTGCCGCCCTCGTCGCTGGGAACGCTGGTCTCACGGCGTGCCGCGGCCTCCAGCGCCTCCCTCTCCTTCTTAAGGCGGTTGGCGCGCCGTTTAGCGCGCTCGCCAAGCGGAGTTAGCATCCGCCTGCTCTTCTTCCTCCTCTTTGGGGCCTCTTTTGCTGGTGCCGGGCCCTCGGCGGACGCCTCAAGTCGCGAGGACGAGGCGTCGTTTTGGTCAGTTTTTGATCGGCTTGACCGGGCCTTGGGGTGAGGATCACTACGATCCCCGTCGTGATTTGATTTTAAATTTAAAGTATCCATGTTTATACCCACGAGAATGGGAGATACAAGACGTCGACCCGGGCAGAGATCCCTATACCCGGGCAAGCCTACATTTACCAACCAGGGGGTCAGCCGGTGCCCTGGCTGGAGCGTGCTAACGACAGAACAACCCATCTGCCATGCATCTTCTCGCCGCACGCCAGAACTTAAGATTCTGGGTGATTTCCGAGTCCGAATGTTACTTCGAACTCTTTATAGAGGTTGTATTCCTCGCGGTCCGGGCGGTTAAGCCAAGACCCTCGCTCCTGATACTACGCCTCAAGACAACGTGTCTTGAAGCAAGATATCAGGTTTACGATGTGTGGGCGGTGGCATGTGCCTGCCCAGCCCTCAAATGAATGAGTGACTGAGCCCGTCCCAATATTTCGCGTCCTTTAACCTCTACTACGACTGTAGTAGAGTAAGGAGCGAAATCGCGCAGATATTCGCTACGGACGACAGTACAACAGAAGAACTGGGGACCGCCGCCCGCACCCAGGGTACACCGCGTGGAGGTTTCTGGGATAGTACCCCTTAATTAGCCGCTTAGAACTTATTCTTTAATTTTCAATAAATTAATGTAACTCTATAGGATTAGATCTCATTCTTTCATTTTAATAAATTATTGTAATGATATAAAGATTAGATTTCATTCTTTAATTTTCAATAATTTAATGTAACGCCATAGAGGTTATATCTCATTCTTTAATTTTCGTCTATATAAAATTTATTTTATATCAATTTTAAATGTATTTTACATTAAAATAACTTCTTAAGATTTCATTTATTTTAGTTTCGAGTTATGATAAAGTCAGGAATGTGATGCTTATTTTATAAATTATCGTAGAATATTTTATGAATTTACGAAATACTAGCTTCTACCCACGGTTTCGCCGGGTAAAAGTTTTATTCTAAGGCAACAAATTACCGGCATAAAAGGTATCCTATGTGTTAATTCAGGAAGTGCTTTGTCTATGTACCAATTTTCATCCAAATCTGTTTAACAGTTTACGCATGATTAAGTAACAAACATTCAAACATATTAGTAAACTTTCACATTTATAATATTAGTAGGATTGAATAACAATCGAAATACAAGAAGGTGGAAGCAATGTTTTAGTAAAATTAATACACGCTTCGCAAAGCGAACGCAAGCAGTTCAGTGAAAACAATTTGCGTCTGTGCCTTTACACATAATGACCGCACACGCAAGAAACAGGGTCACGGTATTAGTAGGTATGGTATTCGCTGTGACATTTGTTTTTACATATGAGTTGCGAGATTGTTATGACGTCATACATTATTGATGCGGAATCTCCAGTGACATAGTAAATAAAACCCTTGATTTTAAGAATTTATTTAACCTTCATAGTATTTTATATTAAATAACTAAAAACCTCGATATACCTTACTTTTTTTTTAAGTTTCACGACCATGAGAAGGGTCAGTGTCTAAACTAATCAGAGTCGCTTTCACGTCGCTGTTATTAATTAAAATACGTCTTTGCCTAAAATAAAATATATATTTGTTTAACCATAATTTATCAGTTCATATAATTTTATAATTATGATATTACAGTACAATATATATATATATATATATATATATATATATATATATATATATATAAATATAAATTAAAGTAAGCTAGCTTTTAGTAATTTTATCTTTCATATACAAGTAAAGAATACAATGCGTCACTATCTTTTACTTTTCCATGTTTATCTTAAAATTGACGAAAGGATCACTGCTAGAAGATTAGGCAAGAAGTGCGAGAAGAAGAGTACGTGAAGAAGCGATTATGGACATTTTATTCCTTTGTAGATTTTTTTAAACTTTGTGCTTTTTATCCGTTTGTGTTGGTCCGTGTGGTGACGGAATAAAAGTCAAATTCCGTACCCCTTCTTCTAGCCCGTGGATGTCGTAAAAGACGATTAGGAGATATGATATGCATACAACAACTATACAGACGAAGGAAAACTTCAAATAAAATCCCAGACCCATCTGTCTAATAGCGTGCAGTCTCGTGAAGTAGATAATTTTTTGCTTCTATTTTAGAGTAGGTTCCGCAGTAAGACATATATAGGCTATTGATGATTAATTAGATGGTTAATTAATGAAGAGGCTTATGTCCAACTGTAGATATTTATAGTCTAATAGAGGAATGAAATCTTTTCTACTTTAGTGTAAGAAAATTTTTCAAGTGTCACTACTATACTATTTAGCGTATGATTCACGAGTACTCCTAAGACCACGATTATTCACTTCTTTATAAGCAACGCAACTGTTACAGAATGTACAGTTATAACGTAATATACTCTCTTTTGTTTCAGTATAACAGCACTGAAAACAACTTATTCATTACACTGAGGTTTTGAGGTCAGTTTCTGTTTGTCCCGGATAAACTAAACTAAAGGCACCGAAATAAATCTTTCTTATTTATTCACAAACGAATGCTGTAAAACATAGATGTATAGTAAAAATAGTTGCTTATACTTACATACATACATATCATCACGCCATTTCCCTTGCAGGGTAGGCAGAGAGAACAGAGTGCCAGAGACCTCTCTGCATACTTCACTAGCTTCCTCAACAGCGTGGACTTACTAATACAAAGTTCTTGTCGTTTATATAAGGAAAAAGCGACAACTATTTTCTTACAAGCTTCCTCAACCTACTTAGTGCTAGTTAATGCTATAGTTTGATGTTATAAATTTTATATACATATAAGAGTTTATTGAAATACCCATTAATACATAATTATGTTATAATAGTCTTTCCGTGTGGTGACGGAATAAGAATACAATTCACCACCCCCTATCTTACCCGTAGGTGATAGTAAGAGACGACTAAGGGATATCAAACGCATATAACATCTATGCGAGAGATGGAAAACTCGAATCAAAACCTTATACCAGCACGCCTGACCCGATTGGTCAGCAATTACATTTCCAAGGAGGGTTAACGTTGGTAGGCGGCCGGTCCTAAAACTATTACCAATGATTTTTGCAATATGTAGGAAAAGGAGTACATATCTCGTCGAACTCAAGTAATTGGGATAAAAGCACGAGAATGATGCTGATAAGTTTGTAGTCTTATAATTAGGTTGTACAATTACACACGACTAAAGTAGTGCGTGGCTTGAATTAAGTTTCAGAACAGACTGAGTTTCAAATTCAATAGCATGTCAGCAGTTTGCAATCGTATCGTTTTATAATTTGGAATAGTTACTTATAAATTACTAGCTGATTACTAGTTGGTTCTGTACAAGTTAAAAAGCTAAATAAAAATGAAAGTCCTTGGCATCTACTAGGTCTTAATGCATTGTTTTAATGTACTGAAACCATCTTAGCATTGAGCCCAGCTCTGACGCTGCAAAACAACTTTTTAAGTACATGAGCCAACTTAGATAACAGACCCAATTCTCTCTTTTATAGTAGCTTCGACTTGTAATTATTGTATTTTTGTGTTACCTTTGTATATACGATGGGACTGACATATTTTTTAATAAAAGTCCTCAAATAAATGAGATTAAAAAAAAAAAAAAAATCTTAGCATTATTGTCTTTCTAATAAAACTTGTTTGTGGGACATCGATTGTATAGTTTCAAATTATATAACGCACATAGGTAAAACAATTTTTGAGTTTTATATTATATATAGACAAGAACTTTGTATTAGTAAGTCCACACTGTTGACAGGTTTCTGTCTACAGTCGTGAGCCGTTCTGTCCGGGGTAGTATCACAGTCTCGCAGAAAATTGACGTCTGAGCAGTGGCAATATACTGTTGTGCTTCGTACGGTGAGCGAGAGAGCTGGAAGCCCAATTTTCTGGGTGGATTTAGGTTGATAGGCAACGGCCTAGCCATTGGTATTACAAAGACCCATGAGCAGCAATGACACTTACCATAAGGTGTGCTGCTTGTTCGTTTGCCAGCATAAGTAATAAAAAAAGGAACATAAATATATACTAAAGCTAAATACTAAAGAATTGTTGAATAACAATACACAAAATAAAGTAAAATCTTCCTCCAACTATTATTTGGTCTATTTTACGAGTAGATATATAAGTTTCGCGATTTATTTTATTGTCGTATAGAATTTATGAATACTGTCGTAAAGATTTAAAATAATATTCAAGTTATAAAACATGGCATCATTTAAATATTCACAACACACCACATCGATTTGAATTCGAATTGTCGTTGCTGCATTTACTAGTATCTTCGGCTTTATGGCCATGTCGCAGATTCGCATTACATGTGCATTTAAAAAATGAAAGGAATGTTTACTGAGTACGTGATATTTCAAATAAAACATTAAAATACTTACCCTCTTCTGTGTTTAAAAACAATAGTTTTAGTTAGACTACACAGCAAAACATATAGTATTTAAACAAATTAGTATAAATTGAATGTTCTAATTTTATAGATATCTTAGATTTTTGATAAAACCTAAGTGTAAATTCTTATGTACTGTGGAAGACATTATTTACTTAAACTACCGTAAAAAACTGCGTGTTTGAAACTAATTTAAGCTTCATCACTATGAAAAAAGCTGCTTTAGTCTGTAAATAATCTTATAATGATTACGCTAAAACAAAATTTACTCGAGCGCCAATGTTGGACTTTTACGGATCGCGTAAAAATATAGTTGTCGCTTTTTCCTTATATAAATGACAAATGACTGATATTATTAGGTAAATAAATATGACTATTATTATGGGATAATTAAAAATTTTATTCATATTATTAAATATGAAATATATAACAAGCTGCGACCGCGAATTTTCGTGATCGAAAAGTTGTTCACTTTTATTATTTCGTAATAAAATTAAGTAGTTACCGATTTAGGCATGTTGAGAATGTAGTCAGTGACTCGGCCGAGGAGAATTCTTAAAACTTAAAAGGATCTCTTCACAGAGTATATACATAGTAGCAGTATCTGAAAACAAAGGTCTATAAACAGTGTATGTTACCAACAATGACTTTGCGGCCACGAAGTCATGGACTCGGGTACAGTGGCCCGTTCATTTAGTGGTGAGTTGTAATATAATAAGTTATGGGGTGGCTTTTATTGCCTGTTTGCTTTGCTGTCATGATTGGGTCGGGATATAATCGGACCATAGCCAAAAAGTAATAATAAAATACTATGTAGGTATGTAACGATTCTTTTCGACCGTTTTAGTTTTAGAATTATGCTCTCATATTAAATATTGCCTTTAGAAGTTTTAGAGGAAAAAGGTCATATGGTAGTAAGTGCTAACTACTCATAGACCTTAGCAATACTATGGGTACATTCATACCTCCTCAGTAGGTGGTATGGCTATACCCACCTAACAGGGAGGTAGATCGAAGGGAAAGGAAAACGGATACGAGGTTTGGGTCTGCGGTTCTCTCTTTTCTCGAAGTGCAGAAGCAAACTGCTACTACTGATGTTGATTTTTTGCGAGAATATAACTACGACAGTTCGAAGGATATTGCTGTTTAATCACACCAGAATGGCTGAACTGATTGGGATAAAATTTAGCACAGAGCTATTGAGAGATTTATAGTCTAGAATAACACATAGGCTTACGGTTTGCCTAAGATAGCTTGATTGCGAAAATACACAATAACGCGAGCGCAGATGTATATACAAGCTAAATTTTATATTATCACCGTCATCATCCCAGCTCATATACGTTTCACTGCTACGCTCAAACTTCCTTTACAATAGGAGAGCAATTAACCTACTATATGCTAGTCAGATAGGTTGATACAGGTTTTTATTTTGAGTCATCCTTCTCTAAATTGATGTTAAATGAATATTATATCCTTTAGCCATCTTTTACGCCATCCACGGGTAAGATGGTGAATTGTATTCTAAGCCTGTCACCACAAGAAAAAAAGCTTTTCTATAATTTGGTCAGTTTCGTTGCTGAAAGTAAAATCAACAACTACCGCAAAACGGCGTACTGGTTATTTTATGATTCATAAGTCATTGGTCATTACTTTAATAGGTATATTTAAATCAAGAAGTTAAATATTGACAATTCCGATCAAGGATTGTCCTAAGTTCGTTGACATGCCATTGGGAAGGTCGTTGACTAATGTTAAGAGAGTACGGGTGAATCGCATCAGTTCCGACCACTAGAACAAGCTATTGCTAAATAAATGGTTGCTTAAACATTACTTCAATATCCAATGTATAATACACAAGGCCAAATAGTAATGAAATTTTTCTCTTTAAGAATTAGATTGATTTTTTAAATACATGTTTATCAAGCATCATTAAATTCTCTAGAATTATTTATACTACTATTTTACTTTAAATTTTATTAGGAAGAAATTTTATTGGGTTGCCTGCAGATTTTTCTGAAGATGTTATCAATTAAAAGCGTGAAGTTAAGCACGGCAAACAGCAGTAGGCTATTCTAATTACATGTAAAAAAATACAAGGCGGAATGCGTAGTTCTTTGGGATATAGACGTGAACTGGTGATGTTCTTTGGGATACAAACGTGAAATGGTTCTACGATCATTTTTCTAAGATTCTTTACATTGGAAACATACAACACATTGTTTGTGGGTTATAGCTAAATTCTACGACCGTCCGCGTACTTGATGATAATACTTCTTAAAGATAGTGTCACTTCATATCATTTTACTACATTCACCCGTAGTATTTAATCGTAATTAAGAGCAGGTATTCCCGTTTGCGCCTTCCCAGTCATTGACTGCGAAATGACTTGATATAGTAGTAGCAGCTTAGTTTAACTAATATCATCGAAATTAAACTGCTACTACTGTAAAAATATTTATACCAGTTTGAAGAAAAGTGACCCTTCACTACATTCGTTGACGCGATTTAGTTTGACGCATCCTCCTCAGTCCTGCATGAAATTGGACGGCATAGGTCTCAAGTTCTCAACAAATCATTGTATGACCGCTATCCGATCTTTCTATAGAAAATTGGCACCAAGGGGGTATTTAACTTCAGTTGACCGCCTGATAGGTCGTCGTTTCGGGGACTTTTACTATTACCTCTCAACAATATCCTAGCGTACTTGGACTCATACTTTTAAAGTATACAAGAAAATATTTCATTATTATATGTCATCATTATTCTCCTACTTTTATCCCAATTACTTGGGGTCGATACAATATGTATTATTTTTTTCATAGTACATATTGTAAAAGTTATTGGCAATAGTTTTATGACCGGCAGCCTGCCAGACGTCAATCCTCCTTGGGAATGTAATTGTTGACCAAACAGCATCAGATGGAGTTGGCCCAGGTCGTTATAAGGCTCTTAGTCGTCTTTAACAACATCCACGAGCAAAGTAATGGTTGTTAGTATTCGTAACCGCTACCACACAGCTAGTTTGATTATTATATGTATTGTTACTATATAGGAACATATACCACTGCCACTGTCTGAAATTCATTCAACATACTTGTACGTTGATCAATCCCTAGCGTTGTTATAGATCATTGTAGCATATTTGCTGTGTGTATCTTTTGAGCCAAGTTAGCAAGTTATCATCACAGCTATTATGCGGAAATCACAATGCGGAAGCTGGATGCCGGATGTTGGAGATGCGACTTGGCAGAATTGTATGTTTAGATTGACGCCAAGAGACTTTTGATTAACCGAGGACAAATTAGCTTTGTATATATTATACAGTGCTACGGAAGAACAATGTCGAATAATAATTTATTAAAATGATTATATATTTTTATATTTATTATAAAATAAACATATTTATGCAAAAAAATATCTATTAAAATTTTCTTCTTTTTTAGTATAAAATAAATTCAACTAATTATACATCAGACTTGCTTACAAAGGAAGATTACATCATTTACGAATGCTTTCATATTTTTTTATTATTAGTTGACATATTTTTTTATTATTAGTTGTTATAATAGTAATAGAAATTAGAGAATTAGAACTAAAATTTACAATCAGAGAAAATTTCAGCTAACGACCTATTACGGTTCATGAAATACACCCTCTTGATAAACAAACGGGCGGACGAACAGCTCAGACTTTTACTTCATCAACCGATAAAGTGTATTCGTGCGGTGAAGGCGTCAGAATAATGTTTTATTATCCTTTTTTTTTCCGTGGACGTCATAAAAGACGTAAGCGAATAAAATAATTATAGGAGAAGGCAAACTTGACACAAATCTAATGTAATATTCTTTCGCCAGCGTATTGTAGGCTTTTTTTTTTAAATATATAAAATACCAAGGGATTAATTCTTACGTTGTGAAGGATATTACAAACATAAAATTAACAGATGCCAATAAAACCTAGACTCCGAACGATCATTTGTGTATGACACAAAGAACTGTACTGTGCGAGAACGGACCCGCTACGCACTAAAGTTAGCTACTTAGACCGTTACGCTATTTGTATTATTAATTCAAATTTTAGATGGTGTATTCTTATATTAGATGAGTCTGTCTTTAGTTTGCAAGTCATATCTGGAGTAGTATACTATACGGACCTTGTAGCAACTTGAGAAAATTGTCTTGCATTCAGATGTTTCTGCCATATATACTACTGTAATCAATCTTCAGGCTCACATATAGACTTCGTTAGCTTCTTCCATATTCATGGTGCCGTACCGCTATGCCACTCATCGTAGCTTTATTACACCCATACCTTTTACTTATTGGGTCACTAGTCGATTTTGTTACCTGTTTCCAGCATTACCAGGTAATATCTTTAAGCGACACCGACATAGCCCTAAGGATTAGCACGTTGAAGTGGCAATGGGCAGGCCACATCGCTCGACGAACCGACAACCGTTGGGGAAAAAAGGTTCTCGAGTGGCGACCACGAATCGGACGACGCAGCGTAGGACGACCCCCCACTCGGTGGACTGATGACCTCATCAAGGTCGCAGGAAACCGCTGGATGCAGGTGGCACAGGACCGTTATAGATGGCATTCTCGTGGGGAGGCCTATGTCCAACAGTGGACGTTTACGGGCTGATGGATGGATGGATGGAATATCTTTAAGAGTACGTGTTGGAAAGAATGATGTTTTAGGAGGCATTACCGAGGCAGATATTACCTAGGTAATGCCTCCTAAAACATCATTCTTTCCAACACGTCCTCTTAAACTTTTTCTAAATAAATTTGCTGCGGTTCTCAAGACAATTAGAAGCATTTCCCTGAACTGTCTGTGAATCAAACCTCGGTATCATTAATGACTTATTGGAGTAACAATGGTGTGAATGTGTGGTGTGATTAGTTCCAGATTCTATATCTGTCTGCATTGAAATTATTTTCCAATATTTATATTATCCGTGTGGTGGCGGAGTAAGAATACAAATCACCACCCCCTATCTTACCCGTGGGTGGTCGTAAGAGACGACTAAGGGATACAAAAGGTATATAATATCTATGCAAGAGAAGAAAAACTCGAAACAAAACCCTATACCAACACGTCTGACCAGCGTGGTATAATAGGTCAATTTCCCTTCCGTTACAGAGGAGGCTCGAGCCCAATAGTGGACATGTGTGAGCTGAGATGATGATGATGATTTATATTACGAAGAAAATCCACAAAAAACTCTCACACTTAAACAGAAACGGAATAAATAACGAAAGCAATAAAACAATCAAACAAGATTGACACTGTTATTAATCAATTACAAAGAAGTGTATAATCAACGAAGTACTTGATCGATCGCCAGAGGTATCTCAGATATGACATGCGACTATTATTGTGACACGAAGGAACTTGATAATTATCGGCTTTTATTGAAACATAATTATAGTATAATACAATTATCCAACTAGTGACGCATGCCTTTGCGCCCTTAAGTTTCTTGCTTTGAATTATGTAAACCCGATCCGTATCGGGTTTAAATCCTGCATGTACAGGATTATTTGCAGAAATTGTATTTTTCTGTTTATTCTTCTTCAACCTATATATATATGTATCTGATGTAAACCTTCCTCATACTTATTAGGGGATAGTGCCGTAATCGTTACGCTGGGTAGTGGGCTGATCGTAGTAAAGTGTCATACATTTCCCAGGAGAATGCTGTTACCCGTTCTCCTGGTGAACTCTTAGCCGATTTTTATTACTCTCACGGGCAAGTAAGGGGTAGTAACAATTGTATTGTTATTGTTATTATTATCTTTTATAGGTAAAAACTATATGGATTTTATCATGCACTACATTGTCATACTATATTTTCAATAAAAAATTCTAATAGAATTTTTGATTTCACGGCATATAATTATACTATTGTGATTTTAATGTTCTAGGTGAAACTCCTAAGTTACCAATAAAAAACGCTGAACTTTTCTCAAAATTTGGCCCATTTTTAAATTATAAATAATAAGGTTGAGGTTTAAAAGTATACTTTGGTTGATAATACTTGACTCGCTATATTTTACGTGATATTATAAAATCATCTAGAAGTTATTTCCCAGCGGCAATAATCTCTGTGACAGACGATATGGAGACTTAAAACCCAGAAATTATTTGATATCTGTTCTAATCTTACAGTATCCTTATTCCTATACTTAGTTATTATGTTCTGTGGAAATATAATATCTTGTTCAAACTAATCAGATTAGAAAATAACTCTAGTAGAAAACGAATAATATACGGGAGAAAGATAATTTCCTGTAGGTAGTGCGTGTTTAGCAAAATTGTTATACGGTATTTCGGCAACAAATACGCTTATTTAATATTTCATTTATTTAAGTACAATTTTCTCATAGCTCCCATTCATGATTAACTTTTTAAAAGTGGTAAAACTAGTAGTAACGCTTAAATAAAATTTAAATATAAAACTAAGAATTTATTCGTCAACTTAGCGTGAAAGAACTAAATAGGTATGCCTGGGTGTTCCTGTTTAATTATAATATCATAAAGTTATAAGTAAGTGAATAAGATTCTACAAAATTACTATTGCATAGTGACTCATTAAATAATCGCTAGTCATAATATTCTTGAGTATAAACTGATTTAAGTGGTGTTGATGCTGAACGGTTTCTTTCTCCTCGTGTGTGTGGTGGCAGAAGAGAAAAAAATAATTCAATGTTTTATCTATGTTTTGTGAAAATTCGCCTGTATGACATTAGTTTTCAGGTGTCCGTAACATTTGGCCAGAAGGATAGTAACTACTAGATATAATTACCCCAAATTGTGGAGATTTTTAATCGGATTTAAAGTACATTATATTAGTTTAGTTTACCCATGAGCAATACTTGAGTGGGTAGTACTCATTCTTGGATCATCAATATCTTAGTTCATACGCCTAAGTGCTGGGCTCGAGCCTTCTCCGCAGTAGGCGGACATTTGACTTATTATATTTACGTTGCAGCAACTTCTCGATAGGCACCACCTCAGCCAGAAGGCACGTGTAAGCAATACATAACGCAGTGCGTGTCCCAACATTACTATATCCCTTTACAACCGAAGAAAATAATTTACTCGGACTTCTTTAAAATTCATATGACTTTTTCATGGATGCCTAAGTATCATCTTAAAAATAAATAAAAAAATCCTGAAGTCTCTGGTTTCTTGAAAACCTACCCTCACGAGCGTGGGGCTTAGGAGATACCTCGAGATGTGAGTTTTGTCTAGTTTGGAAATATGATTTATTATTAAATGGCAATTAAATTAATTAAACAGTTTTTATAATCATCAGTCATTTATTAACGATATTAATAAGTAGTTTTTAATCATTTGGTATAATATCTTAGGCAAAACAATCAACAGTCTTATTAGAAAACTAAAATATTTCTTCCTTACTTAGGTTATTAATCTTCTTTTAGTATAAAACTTACAAAAATCAACACAAACATTGCCTTAAACTACTTATACCTACTTTGGAATCACATGAGATCTTATTATTAAGAGTGAGCATGTCTTAGTCTTATATAATTAACACAAAAAAGGTTGAATTAAGGCTTGTGAAAAGCTTTGAAACAATTTTTGTCACGAGATAGACAGAGGTATACATCGCATTTCTCGCATTTAATTTTAGACCGACTGCCACAATCCATACGACAGATCCTCGGTGCCTTAATATCATCAAAGACAGGCAGATGATCGTAACCGTCATGTCTTTTAGCTGTTGAAGGCATGCTTACAGGTTTGTAGATTTTTAAGGGCTGACTACGTTGAAGTTGCTGTGGTTCAAGCTCCTCTTCTCTGCGCTCTGTTTCTGGAAGACACTTCAAGCATTCTGGTATATCCAAACGAAAGTCTAGTAAGGCCATCGTGTCCTTTCGGCGGTAACCATTAGCTGTGCAGTCATTTTTATAAAGCCTCCAAGCGTTTACACAAGCGAGATCTATAAAATGTACTAGAACCTTAAGAGTCCATTTTCTGGTTTTATTGAACGTCCTGTAATATTCCATTTGTTGATCTAGGATATCCACACCCTCCATCTTCTAATTGTATTGTTCGATAACTGTTGGAGCTGAAACGTTGACATAGGTTCTAGTATTCTTGTCCCAACGTTTCACATGTGTAGCTTCTCCAACTCCCGTGCAGTTAGATGCCATCAAAACGGATTTATTGTCTTTCCATTTGACGATTGCAATGTCATTGCAGACGAACTGTTGCGTTTCACCACGAACCATCTGAATATCCTTTTTGAAATCGATTGTGGAACGATCAGGAATCCGGTTCATCATTATCGTACCAGTGCTGTGAAGGTTTCGCTTCAGCATTTCTTCAGCCAAAGGAACAGTCGTAAAATATCTGTCATGGTACACACAACTGCCAGGTGGTATATTCTGAGAAAGATGGAGGATGACAGATGGGCCTAACCCAAGAGGTGCGTCGCAGAACATAGTTTTAGCCCCTTGATAGATGGCAAAATCCAGCATTAGGCCCTCACTGGTTGTTAAAACAAAGTTTTTTAGCCCTACTGGCCTAGGTTTATTTTTGATCACTTGGCGTAGTTTGCATCGACCACTAAGGGTATTATTTGCGCATCTATCGAGTAGTATCCGGGTGCTCTCTCCAATCTGTTACATGTTTCTTTGACCTTATTTATCATGGATTGCACCTTCCATAAAGCATTGTTTTTTTTGGCTTCTGCTGGCGTGTCACTGTCAACAACGTGAAGTGCATTGCGAAGAGTTAAAAACCTGTCTCTTGTCATGGTGTCGCTGACCAATGGCAGTTTCATTCCAGTTTTCCAGTAAAAAGGTAGTTTTGGATGATTAGATGAACAGCAAAAAATTTCGTTATTTCCAGCCTGGTAGTCTTCAGTTCGATGCTGGTTTTCCGCAGGTGGTATAGATTCGTGCACCTAGCAACTTCTTTTAGAAATGAATCATCAAAATAGTCACGAAAGTAATCAATTGGAGAGCGAACTTGATTTATCGGAAGTGGAGAGTAATTATGAGCTTTATTTGTATAGACAGTTTCTACCCACATTCTCTCACCTATCTCTTTTCTTCCACTAGCCTGTCCTCTTCTTCTAGCCTGTCCTCTTCCCGTAACCCGCTCTCTTCCTTTTGCTCTTGACGTTTCTCTGCCTGATCTGCCTCTAATGGATCCCTTGCTCCTGGATATTGTTGAGGTAGGTGGTGGTGCCTTATCCACTTCGGAGGATTCATCGCCAGAACCAGATCCACTCTCTTCTAGGTGATCTAAAACTCTCGCAAGAATATCTTCATCATCATCAGCAAATTCCTCAATTTCCGAGCCATCTGCTAAAATTTGTTCAACTTGGTCATCCTTGAGGAGCTTTCCTAAAAATAAAGAATAACCGTAATTAAACGATTATACGTACAGGAAAATCATGCTTAGGCACAAAAAATTTATGAATATCTATTTAGTACGTATCACCTAACCTACACGATCGTGCGTCCTTGATTTTGAGTCACAATATAGCTATAAGTAAGCATGCTAGGTTCAAATTACATACATGTAGGTATAAAACAATACTTAAAGTAAGTAAATCACACAAAAAAATAATAGAAATTGCATTTATTTAATGAATAACCAAATACTTACCCGAGCAAGTTTGCGCGCCAAAAAACGCAGCCATCCTTCACAGTGGTAACGGGCGACTGACAGGCTCAAACTCGTTCGCAAGAGGCCCACGTGTGTATTTTCCAAGAAAAAGATAGTTTCACGATCGATCGTGGTCGGTTGCGTCTCGAAAAGTCGATTTGTATACGCGCCAGAATTTTTTAAAATCAAGTCTCACTATCGCTTCAAGTCGGTTGTAAAGGGTTACGGAAGCGAGAGTTGGGTATGCAGAAAAGAGCATGAAAGTAAAATTAACGCGGTTGAAATGCGATCTCTACGGCAAATCTGTGGAGTTAGGCTGACCGATCGCATTTGTAACGACGACGTAAGAGAGCGAGTAGGTATGAAAGAGAGTATTGGTGTAAAGATGCGAAAGGGAATGCTCCGATGGTTCGGACATGTGGAAAGAATGCCGAACGAACGTCTGGTTAAGAAGATATACAATGCGAAAGTGGAAGGATGTAGGTACCGGGGGAGACCGAGACTAACCTACCTAGACCAGATTGGTCACGTAGTGAAGGAAGGCGGAGTCAAGAGTCTCCGAAACCGCCGAGTGTGTATGAAGAGAATTATTAATGTTGAGGAAGCAAGTGAAGTATGCAAGGATAGAGTTCTCTGGCACTCTGTGCTCTCTGCCTACCCTGCAAGGGATATGGCGTGATGATATGTATGTATGTACGAGTATGTATTTACTAAGCGCTATATCCGCTGGTCAGACGGGTTTGGTACAGGGATATACTGCATAAGTAACATCTGTATATTATATCCCTTAGCCGTCTTTTACGATACTCACTGGCAAGAAAGAGATGTATTGTATTCTTACACCATCACAACACGGGCAATATATTCTGTAATGCATTTTGATACATACATACATACATATTATCACGCCATATCCCTTGCAGGGTAGGCAGAGAGAACAGAGTGCCAGAGAACTCTATCTTTGCATACTTCACTCGCTTCCTCAACATTCATAATTCTCTTCATACACGCTCGCCGGTTTCGGAGACTCTTGACTCCACCTTCCTTCAGTACATGACCGATCTGGTATATCTTCTTAACCAGACGTTCGTTCGGCATTCTTTCCACATGTCCGAACCATCGGAGCATTCCCTTTCGCATTTTTACACCAATACTCTCTTTCATACCTACTCGCTCTCTTACGTCGTCGTTACAAATGCGATCGGTCAGTCTAACTCCACAGATTTTCCATAGAGATCGCTTTTCGACCGCATTAATTTTACTTTCATACTCTTTTCTGCATACCCAACTCTCGCTTCCATACAGTAATGTTGGGACAAGCACTGCATTATGTATTGCTACACGTGCCTTCTGGCTGCGGTGGTGGCTGCCGAGAAGTTGCCCCAAGCTCCGTTCACTCTATTTCCCGCATTCACTCTTCGCTCTATATCAGTGGTGTACCTTCCATCTCGGCTAAATCCACATCAAAGATATACAAATTCATCCCCTTGCTCTAGTACATTATTACTTATTGTTACTCTTACATCTGTTCTGGCTTCATCTCTTTCAAAGACCATTATTTTGGTTTTGCTCACATTCACGCGTAGACCCCTTTTCTTACAATCTTCTGTCATTGTGTCGACTAGGGTCTGCAGGTCAGTCGCTGACTGTGCCAGCAGGACTGCATCATCTGCATAAAGCAGAGCAGTGACCACTGAGTCGCCCATCTGGACTCCCACATTCATATCGTTCAACCTTTGGAGACATTTATCCAGATATATGATAAACAGCCTGGCTGACAGAACGCACCCCTGCTTAACGCCGATATTGACGTCAAACCAAGGCGACATTCCATCATCCAGCCGCACACAGGCTCTACAGCCCATGTAACTAGACTGCACAGCCTGTAGCAGTTTACTGTTGTTTACTGTAGCAGTTTAAAGGGTTACGGAAGCGAGAGTTGGGTATGCAGAAAAGAGCATGAAAGTAAAATTAACGCGGTTGAAATGCGATCTCTACGGCAAATCTGTGGAGTTAGGCTGACCGATCGCATTTGTAACGACGACGTAAGAGAGCGAGTAGGTATGAAAGAGAGTATTGGTGTAAAGATGCGAAAGGGAATGCTCCGATGGTTCGGACATGTGGAAAGAATGCCGAACGAACGTCTGGTTAAGAAGATATACAATGCGAAAGTGGAAGGATGTAGGTACCGGGGGAGACCGAGACTAACCTACCTAGACCAGATTGGTCACGTAGTGAAGGAAGGCGGAGTCAAGAGTCTCCGAAACCGCCGAGTGTATATGAAGAGAATTATTAATGTTGAGGAAGCAAGTGAAGTATGCAAGGATAGAGTTCTCTGGCACTCTGTGCTCTCTGCCTACCCTGCAAGGGATATGGCGTGATGATATGTATGTATGTACGAGTATGTATTTACTAAGCGCTATATCCGCTGGTCAGACGGGTTTGGTACAGGGATATACTGCATAAGTAACATCTGTATATTATATCCCTTAGCCGTCTTTTACGATACTCACTGGCAAGAAAGAGATGTATTGTATTCTTACACCATCACAACACGGGCAATATATTCTGTAATGCATTTTGATACATACATACATACATATTATCACGCCATATCCCTTGCAGGGTAGGCAGAGAGAACAGAGTGCCAGAGAACTCTATCTTTGCATACTTCACTCGCTTCCTCAACATTCATAATTCTCTTCATACACGCTCGCCGGTTTCGGAGACTCTTGACTCCACCTTCCTTCAGTACATGACCGATCTGGTATATCTTCTTAACCAGACGTTCGTTCGGCATTCTTTCCACATGTCCGAACCATCGGAGCATTCCCTTTCGCATTTTTACACCAATACTCTCTTTCATACCTACTCGCTCTCTTACGTCGTCGTTACAAATGCGATCGGTCAGTCTAACTCCACAGATTTTCCATAGAGATCGCTTTTCGACCGCATTAATTTTACTTTCATACTCTTTTCTGCATACCCAACTCTCGCTTCCATACAGTAATGTTGGGACAAGCACTGCATTATGTATTGCTACACGTGCCTTCTGGCTGCGGTGGTGGCTGCCGAGAAGTTGCCCCAAGCTCCGTTCACTCTATTTCCCGCATTCACTCTTCGCTCTATATCAGTGGTGTACCTTCCATCTCGGCTAAATCCACATCAAAGATATACAAATTCATCCCCTTGCTCTAGTACATTATTACTTATTGTTACTCTTACATCTGTTCTGGCTTCATCTCTTTCAAAGACCATTATTTTGGTTTTGCTCACATTCACGCGTAGACCCCTTTTCTTACAATCTTCTGTCATTGTGTCGACTAGGGTCTGCAGGTCAGTCGCTGACTGTGCCAGCAGGACTGCATCATCTGCATAAAGCAGAGCAGTGACCACTGAGTCGCCCATCTGGACTCCCACATTCATATCGTTCAACCTTTGGAGACATTTATCCAGATATATGATAAACAGCCTGGCTGACAGAACGCACCCCTGCTTAACGCCGATATTGACGTCAAACCAAGGCGACATTCCATCATCCAGCCGCACACAGGCTCTACAGCCCATGTAACTAGACTGCACAGCCTGTAGCAGTTTACCGTTAATACCATACTCCGGTAAAATGTCCCAAAGTTCCTTTCGTACAACCGTGTTAAATGCTCTCTCCAGATCCACAAAACTGCAGAAAACCCTTTGCATTTTGAAATAACTAATTATTATTATTTTAATAATTTTCCGTGCAGTGACGGAGTAAGAATATAATTCACTACCCCCTATCTTACCCGTGGGTGATCGTACGAGACGACTAAGGGATATAAAATGCATATAACATCTATGCGAGAGAAGGAAAACTCGAAACAAAACCCTATATCAACACGTCTGACCAGCGTGGTATAGTGGGTCAATTTCCCTCCCATTATAGAGGGGGCTCGAGCCCAACAATGAGACATATGTATATATAAGCTGAGATGAAGTGTTCACCTTTTTTTATTTAAAGAAGAAAGAGCCATAATGAAAGATTTCCACATAAATAAAGATTTTTGTTTGGAAAACAAAGAACAAATGTAATATAAGTTATTATATAAAAAAAATAAAAAGGACATTGCTGAAAATCAGCGTTGTGGTGTTACATTGACATCACAACAAATGCTGAGCAATTATCCTTTTTTCTGCCGCAGCCGAGACGTTCACTCGATGTAATTATTATTATGTTCTCCTTATTTAGTTTATAGATTTTATGTGTTTTCATTTATTGTAAGATTTATTTTTGTTTTTCTGTGTGTTCCTAACGTCTCTCCTATGTGGCACAAAATAAATACTTTCTTTCTTTCTTTCTATATAATAACTTAATCGTTAATATATACAGGGTAATAATTGATTCTTAATGAGACGCATATTGTCGACATGTGTATTTGAATCCATAATCATCATCATCATTTCAGCCTATTGCTGCCACTGCTGGACGTAGGCCTCCCTCATGTTACGCCACAGAGTGCGGTCCTGTGCCGCTTGCATCCATCGACGCCCAGCAATCTTCACCAGGTCGTCTGTCTACCTGGAATCCATAATAATTAGAAACAATCTTGTATCTATCTAGATAGCTTGTATTTATTTATCCAAGCTATCTGTTTCTGATTTATAGATTTCGGTGTGGTCATGCTCACTGAAAAGATCTCTGCTTGCGGTAGCTACGTGGAGCGGATCGCTCCCTTCCCTCCAATGTGGTTGAGGGGCGTGATGGCTGCTCTAGTAGTAACTCATGATCGGGTGCCACTTGTGGGATCTGGTCCAGGCATTTTTGTTTCTTTTTTGTTTTATATATATTCTTAGTTTAATTTTGTATTATATACAAAATTTTAGAAAATAATCCTTACTCGAGGGTCATCTCACTGGAGCTAACATAAATTAAACATGTAACCAATCACTTTCGTGAAAATATATAATTTAAAAAAAATTAACACGCTCACTGAATTTCTTGTCGGATCTTCTCAGTGTGTGTCTTCTTGCCGATCCGGTGGTAGATTAATTAAAATTAATATTAAAAAAATAATGTAAAATTGACAATATGTACTTACATAGCACTTGTCCCTATTATGCATAATAAATTATTTGATTTGATTTGATTTGATCTACAAAAAAGAAATTGAAAACTATCATTCCATTTGCATATCAGTTAAAATTGTATTAGTTATAAATAAAAATACTTATTTGTCTTTGTATTATGTGTGTTAGAATATGGAAGAAACAGTTTTATAGAAAGGTCATAAGAAAACTGTATGAAGTGAGGGTGAATTGAATCACCGACCTTCAATGTAATCGGGCTCGATCGTGGCTTGGCTTAAACAACAATGGTTTCCTAAAAGTACCCCAAGCTTGTTTTATTATATTAGCCTTGATACATTTCTACGTTCTTCATAGAAACTTGGATATTCTGTGGAATATTTTGAAATAATTAAAGATACTATTATGATTTCACAGAAATATTTATTGGATACTTGTATTTTCATTTGACCTATATGTGAATCATGAGTGTATGTTTACTATCTAATTGACCTGATAAGTTAATCTATCTAGCATGTCAAATACATTGTATGTCATTCGTTGAATCAATAAAAATAATCGATTTTTATTACCTATTTTTTGTTTATTCTGTAGCTATTATTTTTGATATCCAGCTTGAGAGCTAGCGCTCTACCTTTATAATAATATACCCCTATATACAAATATGCATTTAAAAGGTAATGGATACGCCATTAATTTGTAATCGCAGTTACGTCCACTACAATTAAAAACAATCATGATCTATTGCAGTATGCTAGAGGTTTACATTTTCAACATACCGCTCAGATACTTCGAAGGACCTGCATATTTGAGATACTTTATTTTCCTGTCTGATATCGCCTGAAAGAGTTTTGTACAAGGTAACAAATTAATAGATAAGGTTCCTTTGACTTAATGAACGTCCATCTTCAAAATATTGTTGGTAAGGCCTCGTCTGTAGATTAGTTTGCCAATTATTAGGCCATGCTGCCAAATAACGGCTTATCTTGTATGATACTTAGGTAATTTAAAACTCGAAAGTAACGAGTTTATTATTTAAAATGGTATAAATACTTAACACCTATCAAAATCGTTTTCTAATACTAGTATTCCTATTAAAAAAATAAAAGTGTAAACGCCTAACAATATTTATTAAACCATTATATAACATGTGAAAAAAGAACAGTGTCATCCAATGTTTACACACTGTTATAGGCTTAATACTTCAAACTTTACAGTTAGAATTGTATTAAACGATGACACAACCTTGTTATTTAAATTACTGAAATTTAGCACTTAATATGCTTAATTATTTATAAAATCCGATTACGAAATGAAAAATGATGTCGCAAGCGGGATTCGAACCCGCGTCTATTGGGATTCCGGCCCAATCGTGCTGCCACTGCACCACCGCGACTAATTGTAGGACATGCAAATTTCACTCCGTATTATATTTACGTCTTAAGGTGACGGTATGCTATCTACCCGACAATGTTTACACACTGTTATAGGCTTAATACTTCAAACTTTACAGTTAGAATTGTATTAAACGATGACACAACCTTGTTACTTAAATTACTGAAATTTAGCACTTAATATGCTTAATTATTTATAAAATCCGATTACGAAATGAAAAATGATGTCGCAAGCGGGATTCGAACCCGCGTCTATTGGGATTCCGGCCCAATCGTGCTGCCACTGCACCACCGCGACTAATTGTAGGACATGCAAATTTCACTCCGTATTATATTTACGTCTTAAGGTGACGGTATGCTATCTACCCGACAATGTTTACACACTATTATAGGCTTAATACTTCAAACTTTACAGTTAGAATTGTATTAAACGATGACACAACCTTGTTATTTAAATTACTGAAATTTAGCACTTAATATGCTTAATTATTTATAAAATCCGATTACGAAATGAAAAATGATGTCGCAAGCGGGATTCGAACCCGCGTCTATTGGGATTCCGGCCCAATCGTGGTGCCACTGCACCACCGCGACTAATTGTAGGACATGCAAATTTCACTCCGTATTATATTTACGTCTTAAGGTGACGGTATGCTATCTACCCGACAATATTTACACACTGTTATAGGCTTAATACTTCAAACTTTACAGTTAGAATTGTATTAAACGATGACACAACCTTGTTATTTAAATTACTGAAATTTAGCACTTAATATGCTTAATTATTTATAAAATCCGATTACGAAATGAAAAATGATGTCGCAAGCGGGATTCGAACCCGCGTCCAATAGACGCGGGTTCGAATCCCGCTTGCGTTACGTAAATATAATACGGAGTGAAATTTGCATGTCCTACAATTAGTCGCTGTGGTGCAGTGGCAGCACGATTGGGCCGGAATCCCAATAGACGCGGGCTCGAATCCCGCTTGCGACATCATTTTTCATTTCGTAATCGGATTTTATAAATAATTAAGCATATTAAGTGCTAAATTTCAGTAATTTAAATAACAAGGTTGTGTCATCGTTTAATACAATTCTAACTGTAAAGTTTGAAGTATTAAGCCTATAACAGTGTGTAAACATTGTCGGGTAGATAGCATACCGTCACCTTAAGACGTAAATATAATACGGAGTGAAATTTGCATGTCCTACAATTAGTCGCGGTGGTGCAGTGGCAGCACGATTGGGCCGGAATCCCAATAGACGCGGGTTCGAATCCCGCTTGCGACATCATTTTTCATTTCGTAATCGGATTTTATAAATAATTAAGCATATTAAGTGCTAAATTTCAGTAATTTAAATAACAAGGTTGTGTCATCGTTTAATACAATTCTAACTGTAAAGTTTGAAGTATTAAGCCTATAACAGTGTGTAAACATTGTCGGGTAGATAGCATACCGTCACCTTAAGACGTAAATATAATACGGAGTGAAATTTGCATGTCCTACAATTAGTCGCGGTGGTGCAGTGGCAGCACGATTGGGCCGGAATCCCAATAGACGCGGGTTCGAATCCCGCTTGCGACATCATTTTTCATTTCGTAATCGGATTTTATAAATAATTAAGCATATTAAGTGCTAAATTTCAGTAATTTAAATAACAAGGTTGTGTCATCGTTTAATACAATTCTAACTGTAAAGTTTGAAGTATTAAGCCTATAACAGTGTGTAAACATTGTCGGGTAGATAGCATACCGTCACCTTAAGACGTAAATATAATACGGAGTGAAATTTGCATGTCCTACAATTAGTCGCGGTGGTGCAGTGGCAGCACGATTGGGCCGGAATCCCAATAGACGCGGGTTCGAATCCCGCTTGCGACAACATTTTTCATTTCGTAATCGGATTTTATAAATAATTAAGCATATTAAGTGCTAAATTTCAGTAATTTAAATAACAAGGTTGTGTCATCGTTTAATACAATTCTAACTGTAAAGTTTGAAGTATTAAGCCTATAACAGTGTGTAAACATTGTCGGGTAGATAGCATACCGTCACCTTAAGTGTCATCCAATTTTATAAACTTTTAATACTTGGTAAGATAGCATCGAGATGAATTAAAAAATATAAAAATTTCAATAGGGAGGATGGATGG
Organism: Lymantria monacha; assembly: GCA_905163515.2. Lineage (NCBI taxonomy): Eukaryota > Metazoa > Arthropoda > Insecta > Lepidoptera > Erebidae > Lymantria > Lymantria monacha. The sequence goes on along the minus strand of LR991082.1, from coordinate 20,751,113 downwards.
GTGTTATTATCAAGCTGGGTCCTGTTATTCACTTAATTAAAAATAAAACATAGAAGACCACCATAAGACTATAAGACACTGTGAGCACTTATTGTATAGATTTGACTCACAATAATAGTTAAATATTAATTTAATCAATTTTAGTAACATAAAGTAAACCGCCTCTCAAAATTCAATAATTAGTATTATGCCTTCTGAGTTTACTTGCTGAAACTTTCTCAGAGTGGCCGCGCTCCGATCTAGTGGTAGCTTAATAGTTTTGTTAGTTTTTAAACTAGTAAATTGCCACAATATAACAATTATCATAAATTAAATGTTTAATAATAACTGATCATATACAATATGAAATTAAAAAATATAGAATCATTTTCTTTTTGTACTGGCAATGAATTTGTATTAAAATGTAAAGTTTGAATTCTAATAACTGATACTGTAGCGAGCAGATATAAAATTCTGTTCGAAACATCATCATCATTCTACTACTCTTATACTAATAACCTTAGGTCGATACAATATGTACTGTTCTTTCATAGTACATATTATAAAAGTTATCGGCAATATTTTTATGCCCAGCCGCTTGCCAGACGTCAACCCTCCTTGGGAATGTAATTGTTGACTAAACGGCATCAAATAATGTTGGCCCAGGTCGTTATAAGGCTCTTAGTCGTCTTTTACGACATCCACGAGCAAAGTAAGGGTTGGTAGTATTCATAGCCGCTACCACACAGCTTTTCTGTTCGAAACACCGTGAGATTAAAAATCAAATACAAACACAATAGATTCCGTACTAGTTGTGTAATTTCAAATGTCTGATACTCGCGTAAACAACTTAGATAGGTCCTTTGTAATAGTTTTATTTCCATCCATCGTTGATGTCCAATTTTGAAAATAGGCCTCTAGGTGTTATAAGTTTGTCAAGATAGTGTTGTTGTCTACCCCCAGGGACTCTGTTAGTTTTACGACTTACGTTAAGGGTGACAATACGTATTATTCACCACACGAGAATTATAATTAGGTTGTAAAAAATAGATTAAATGATAAATATATGCAATAAATATGAATAAAACAAATAATAATATGAGGATCTACTAATAGTGAAACATTTACAAAGCTAGGTGACACAATAAACAATGAAGAAGCGTTATGACGAAGAATTGGCACGATATCAAAGGCGGTATATGCACTTGGTTCGGGCGAGCCTCACACATACATATAATATACACTAACACACATTAATACCACGTGGACGACCTTGAACCCACTATCATACCTGCTATTCAGTTAGGTGGGCTACACCAAGAAGGAAACCCACCCCCCCTTGAGTCATAGTCACCACAAACAATGCCTTTGTCATCAGTCAAGGTTACCTTTGTCATACTGGTGAGTTAATATCAATACCCGTTAACTTGAACGATAACTGTCTAACGGATACCAGGAAAATGGGGTTGTATAGATACGTGAATATATTACTTAAGTAGACTGATTGATGGTTTGTGGTTTTATTGTTTAGCTTATATTTGGGTTTTACTGTGCGAAAATTCTTACGCATAGAGTCTTCAATTACCCCAAAATTACCCTGGGAGACGGCAGTATGCTAGTTAGCACCCCTTGTTAGCGATAATTCAATGCTATATCTTCGAAATTAGAATCTATTATACTTCTTTAATTCTTCAGGAATAATGACATGACATTACTAGAAAAATAAACATTATTGATTTCAAAGTATATCGTAAAATCGAGGTCATTGCTAAGAACGGAATAGATTATTACTTTGTTTTTTTTTTCATCATTCATCTCAGCTCATATATGTCTCACTGTTGGGCTCGTGCCTTGTCTATAGTGGGAGGGAAATTGACTTACGCTGTTCAGACGTGTTGGTATAGGGTTTTGTTTCGAGTTTTCTTTCTCTCGCATAGATTTTATATGCTTTTTATATCCCTTAGTCGTCTTTTACGTTCACCCACGGGTAAGTTAGGAGGTGGTTAATTATATTCTTTACTCGGTCACCACATGGAAAGAAAGAATTATCACACAAAAAGATTTATTACATTAAGGCATTGAATTCTGAATTGCCTTAATGTAATAATCTATTCATCTGAATGAAAAAGTCTTTACCCTAAGTTAATGAATGTAAAATTATGAAATGACTTAGTCTGACAGATATCGTCGATAATTTTATAAATTAAAATTTAATATAAAGTTTATTAATCCCTTTATTATTAAAAAAATAAAAATATCTTCTTTTGATTCTCAAAGGAGACTTAGCTCTGAATAATGATAGGACTGTTAGGTCATATGTATACACACCAACGATACACTAAAGGTCGACAGCGGGTAGAGTTTGTGTAGTTATTTCTATACCTGTTCTACTTATGTGTTCCATGATATCACAATCTTGAAAAAAAGAGCTGGTATTCAGATATCAGTTGATTATTTTTATGTTCAGCCATACTCAGCTTCTCTCGATCTTTCTTTAACAATCCTTTTTTTTTTGCGGTGGGCTATGGATGTGTCTCGCCCCTCCAAATAGGTCGGGGGTGACAGAAGAGGCAGCGCGTGACCTCATAGACCCACCATGCAAACTCTTCTCTTCGCCGTGCGAGCGGGCCACCGGTACCCGATCTTTGTCTTCGGTGGTTCTTTAACCACCCTGGCCATTACTATAACTTTTTTTTAACAGTAGTAGTAGTAGTGTAGGGTACTAAGAAAATAATCCTTGTATTACCGGGATTTGCCAAACAAAATTGTAATTAATGGACACAAATTACACCAGCTAGACTCAAGACAACAATTTTTGGATCGCATATGTTATTACCCTATGTAGGAATCGAACCCACGACACTTGGAACGGACAATCTTAACCGTTACGTAGAACTTACATTTTATGTTTTCATCATCATTTCAGCTCATACACACGTCCCACTCTTGGGCTCGAGCCTCCTCCGTAATGGGAGGGAAATTGACCTACTATACCACGCTGGTCAGACGTGTTGGTATAGGTTTTTGTTTCGAGATTTCTTTCTCTTGCATAGATATTATATGTGTTTTATATCCCTTAATCGTCTCTTACGATCACCCACGGGTAAGATAGGGGGTGGTGAATTGTATTCTTACTCCGTCACCACACGGATTTTCTTTTTTTATGTTTCATCGATTTGCTATTTTATATGTTTTAATAAATGTAGATTTACTCATAATGAATTTATCACTAGTAACGAACTATTTTTTCTGAAAGTCCGTGGCAGCGATTTTTAATGAAGAAATATCGTCTAGAAAAGAAGGTTTCTAAATGACATTATGAGGATGATACAATTTTAATATCGTCATAAGGAGAACAGTTCATGTTTACAAGCATCATTACCATGTAATAACTACCATAAATATAGAGCCTTAGAATGCCAAGCTACCTTTAAATCACCATCTCAGCTTATATACCCACTACCGGGCTTGAGTCTCCTTCACAATAAGAAGGAAATTGATCTATTCTACCTCACTGGTCAGACGGGTCGGTATAGATTTTTATTTCGAATGTTTCTTCTCTTGTATACACATACATACATATCATCACGCCATATCCCTTGCAGGGTAGGCAGAGAGAACAGAGTGCCAGAGAGCTCTATCTCTGCATACTTCACTCGCTTCCTCAACATTCATAATTCTCTTCATACACGCTCGCCGGTTTCAGAGACTCTTGACTCCACCTTCCTTCAGCACCTGACCGATCTGGTCTAGGTAGGTTAGTCTCGGTCTCCCTCGGTACCTACATCCTTCTACTTTCGCATTGTATATCTTCTTAACCAGACGTTCGTTCGGCATTCTTTCCTCATGTCCGAACCATCGGAGCATTCTCTTTCGCATCTTTACACCAATACTCTCTTTCATACCTACTCGCTCTCTTACGTCGTCGTTACGAATGCGGTCGGTCAGCCTCTTCTTCTTCTCTTGTATGCATGTTGTATACATACTAGATCCTTTAGTCGTCGCCCACGGTTCCGACAAGCAAGGTAGGGAGTGGTAAACTGTATTACTTACTCCATTACTACACAGAAAACCTTGTCCCACCTTTGAATAAACATTGAATATATTATTTATGTTGAGATATACTGATTTTCTTTATGTTGGAATATAGTTTAGTGACTGTTTGAATGTTAAAAGTTTCCAAGTATGAATCTTTCGATTCGTGGAAGACCGTGAGCCCAGGGCGTATCAGGCCTTCGGTCTTTTTTAACATTAAAATTAATTAAATGTAATCCTTACTAATATTATAAATACGATAGTAACTCTGCCTGTCTGTCTGTCGCTCTTTCACGCTAAAACTACTGAACCGATCTAAATGAAATTTGGTACACAGACAGTCTAGAACCTGACAAAGAACATAAGCTACTTTTTAATGCAAAAAAGGATTATAAAGGGGATGAAAAGTTGTAAGGAATTACCGTCATTTTTAAAGCCAGAAGCTTGAAACTTATTTTTAGGCCATTGGTTAGATATAAATAAATATGACATTAATTACTCTTAAAGGGTAATCTAAAAATAGGGGATGAAAATCTTTAGGAAAGTAACCTTTTACGCGGGCGAAGCCGCGGGCAGAAGCTAGTAATATATAATTTGAATTGAAAACTTTTACATGGTACTACATTTAAGGAAGGAGAAACCATTGTTCATGTGATTTTATGTAAATAATTTTGTAAATACATATATTCAGTAATGTTATCTTTTAAGGGTGAATAAAAATAGTTGTAAACCTTGAAGCTAGAACATTTAGTTCAGTCTTACCAACCAAGGACTTTTTCAATAAGGTCGCGTAAAGCTATCGGTTGTATATATCTAGGTATTATAATATTAGATTTAAAACAACTTACTATATATTCTAAATGAGTCTATCCGTGTGGTGACGGAGTAAGAATACAATTCACCACCCCCTATCTTACTCATGGGTGATCGTAAGAGACGACTAAGGGATATAAAACGCATATAACATCTATGTAAGTGAAGGAAAACTCGAGACAAAACCCTATACCATGACCAGAGCGGTATAGTAGGTTAATTTCCCTCCCTTTACGGAGGAGGCTCGAGCCCAATAGTGGGACATATATGGGCTGTGATGATGATGATGATGATTCTAACTGGGTTAATTTGGATGAATGTTTGCTACTCAATCATACCAAAACGACTGTATGGAATTCGATGAAATTTGCACACAGATTATAGTCTAAAATATAAATGCATTCTATGGAGACAAAATGTACAAATTCGGTGTAGTAGATCTGATTTGTCAATCAAAACCACACTAAAATTGTACATTTCACTAAAATCTGGTGACCTGTATAACACATGTATTTTTAATGCCCACCACAGGCACCAGCGATCCACAACTTAGCTTATTACCCGACTGCAAAGGAGTGGTATTGTGTTTAACAGTCTATGTACGTATGTATGTTCCTTTGAAGCACTATATATACCAAACGCCTGGGCCGATTTTTATGATTCACACGTCAATCGATTCCTCTTAATCCGGCGAGTGTCACTAAAGATATGACGTTATTGAAAATTCAATGTGGCGACTACTGGACGTCATATTGTGAAAATTAAAAAAAATAAAGTCAACAAACTATATCGAGTGGGGTATCGTTAAATAGGTATTTAAAAATCATTTTTAGTTTTCTCTCAACATTTTTCGATTTGACTGCCCGTTTAGGATCTATATCGATTTAAAGTTTCGTAACAACCTTTCTCACATATAGGTTTTTTAGACAGTAGAAATTTACGATGAAAAGACGAAAAATTCATATAACTGGATGTGGATGGACATATACTGAGATATCTAGTAGGTATATTGTCCAATATACCATAGGTAGTCCTACCTAAAGTAGATACTATGTCTGACGCGGTCGCCCATCTCCAATTTCTAACGATTTAGTACTCAACTTCAGTCGAAAAACTATATACAGTTAGGTACTTACCTACTTATTAATAAATAAGATAACTATAGCTACTATAAAATAAAAAAAAATGATTAAAAAAATCAAAAAACCCGACTGCGTAAAAAGTCACCAAAACTACGTAAGTACATAATAAAAAAACTGAAAAGAAAAAAACAAGCACTTAGATGTCCGGTGGTCTAGAATTCCATAATATATTATTGAATAAATACTATTGCAGAAAATGAAATATATTTTAATAATAGAACATGACAACTGAACAGTCGGGATCCTTTATTCGACAGCAAATCTAATTTTTCAATGGATCCCGACTGTTCAGTTGTCATGTTCTATTATTAAAATATATTTCATTTTCTGCAATAGTATTTATTCAATAATATATTATGGAATTCTAGACCACCGGACATCTAAGTGATTGTTTTTTCTTTTCAGTTTTTTTATTATGTACTTACGTAGTTTTGGTGACTTTTTACGCAGTCGGGTTTTTTGATTTTTTTAATCATTTTTTTACTTCTTGTTTTATGTTGTCAAATCTATCTACATTAAGTTCGCTTAATATATTTGAGACTAGCTTCTGGCCGCGGCTTCGCCCGCGTAAAAGGTTATATTCCTAAAGTCTTTCATCCCCTATTTTTATTGTACCCCTTAAGGGTAAATCATTTACGAAATTTTGATATCTAATCAATAGCCTAAAAATAAGTTTCAAGTTTCTAGCTTTAAAAATGACGATAATTCCTTACAACTTTTCATCCCCCTTTACAATCCTTTTTTGCATTTAAAATTAACCTATGTTCTTTATCAGGCTCTAGATTATCTGTGTACCAAATTTCATTTAGATCGGTGCAATAGTTTTGGCGTGAAAGAGCGACAGACAGACCGACAGACAGAGTTACTTTCGCATTTATAATATTAGTACGGATTGGAAGCGAGAATTGCTAGATACACTATCACTCATTTCTTTGAGAGAATATTTTAAATGGTGCTTAAGTTATTAAGTTTAATGAGCAATGTAGTTGATGATTATTACATAAAAATATTTAATTCTTTATACATATTACAATAAGGCAATTGGCAAATTTATAGTAAAGTCTAATTACCTTCTATTAGTCAGCGGGATTCAGTATAGTGCATTCAATTAAAAGTCTCGAAACATTATTATGTTCTCCAAGAAATTTATTACTCATAGAGAGAACCTATTTATTTTACCGCACGCAGTATATGTATTGAAATTATATCATGGAAAACGATCAAATGTATTGTGATTGTTACTTAGAAACATCGATTCCACTTATGTATTAAACTATAATCGATTCAATTATTTCATTAAAGTTGTTTGTTCATTCTATGATTTGTTTGACGTATTTACAGGAAATTCGATGGAAAATCTATGCAAACTGTTTTAAAGTTATATATGGCGCTATGAAAGCATAAATAATAAATATGTATAACATTTAAAATTTTTTTTTACGGTGGACTATGGATGCGTCTCGCACCGCCAAATCGGTCCGGGGTGACGGAAGAGGCGGAGCGTGACTCCATAGACCCACCGTGCAACTCCTTCTCTCCGCCGTGCGAGCTGGCCACCGGTACCCGATTTTTGTCTTCGGTGGAACATTTAAACTTGCCATTTTCATGTTTTTCAGTAGATAAGCGATGGTAAAATTTAGTATGGATTTTGCGTAGTATTTAAAAGATGAAGTACCTATTACATAATCTTACACTTATAATTTTAAAGATCAAGTACCTACTATATATAATCTTATACTTATAGTTTTCTACTGAATAAAGTTGTGTTAATGGCTATGAATCCTACCAATCTTTACTTTGCTCGTGGATATCATAAAAGACGACAAAGAGTTTTATATCGACCTGGCACAACATCAACTGGATGCCGTTTGGTAGGCTATTGTAGTGGCCGGTCATAAGACTATTGCCAATAACTTTTACAATATGTAGGAAGAGCAGTACCTACATATTGCGACGACCTCAAGTGGAGAATGAGTGAATGAAAATTTTCTATTTAAAGGAATTAATTGTTCTGTTGTTATAGGGTTTAATATTATTGATAAGGATAATTATTCTACTATTTTAAAAAATATTTTCTATTAAGTTTTCATTTAGGGCTAAGTTAGAATTTAGCGTGAGCGCGTGAGTTTAGCGTAGTAGATCAAATTTCTATTAGGGAGAAGGTTCGAGCTGACTATTAAAAATTTAATTCATATCTTATACCGACCGCATTCGTAACGACGACGTAAGAGAGCGAGTAGGTATGAAAGAGAGTATTGGTGTAAAGATGCGAAAGGGAATGCTCCGATGGTTCGGACATGTGGAAAGAATGCCGAACGAACGTCTGGTTAAGAAGATATACAATGCGAATGTGTAAGGATGTAGGTACCGGGGGAGACCGAGACTCACCTACCTAGACCAGATCGGTCATGTACTGAAGGAAGGTGGAGTGAAGAGTCGCCGAAACCGGCGAGCGTGTATGAAAAGAATTATGAATGTTGAGGAAGCCAGTGAAGTATGCAAGGATGGAGTTCTCTGGCACTCTGTTCTCTCTGCCTACCCTGCAAGGGATATGGCGTGATGATATGTATGTGTAATTCATATAAGCATCGCGGACTATTAGAGCATTACTATAACATTGAGTTTAGAGTTTGTTAGCGAGTTAAAATGTTTGAAAGCAAAGCAGCCAAGGGGTTTGGTAGAGATTTTATTTAGAAAACATTATTTCGACTTTTCTTTTTTTGGAGTAATTTTATTTACTTAACTTGCCTTACATAGCTTGCGACAAAAAGGGTAGTAATATACTCAGCGTGTCAGTATATTGAGAATAGAGAATACGAATACAAGCAAGTAAACTTTTTATGGCAATGTCATGCAAAAATCTGAGTATGTTGCGTAGTATTGTTTTAGAATTATGAACTTGAAGGATGAAATGTGACGTTAAATAAATATTTTTTTTATTATTATAATTAAAATAAATAAAGATAAAAATAATTATAATAATTATAAAAAAATATATATATCTGGTTTTGTATAATTTATATTATTTCCTAAGCTTTGCAGAAATGTTGTGGTTTTATTCCACGTGGAAGCATACTACAAAGTTTGTACAATATTATGATAAGCATAGAATATTTAAGATTTTCCAAATTCTTTTTGTATTATTTATTTGCAATATTGAAATACATTCGAATTGTTAATTTTTTTTTAATTTTCAAAGACAACATTTGGCACTAAGAAAATAATTATTGTATTGCAGGGGACTTTAAGTATATAACTTTAAATATTTAACGGATATAAATTACACCCAGACCTAGAACAACAATTTGTCCACAAAGTATTGTCCTGCGTAGGAATCAAACCCACGACACTAACACGGTAGGTATCTTAATTTTTACGCCAGCTGTGCAGTAAAAATTAGCACTTACAAGCGTTGTGTTTTCAAAAAGAGTTAATTGATAAAATGGTATAAAATAATAAGGATAGATACTTTAACATAGTCACGAATGTTGAAGACATCTTTATTATATGTATTTTTGTTTACGTAACCAGTGTTCGTATTATTGTGGAGATTTTCCCTCTCCATCGCATGTATGTAAGTAAATATATACATAATTAGGTATAGTAGAACATTTTTCTATCACAATTGTTTTCGATTAGGTGATAATTAAATTATAATTTTCTAAGTTTTTCTTTTAATTGATGTAGAAACATGTTATTTGTATTATATTTGTTATCCTTTTTAATAAAGAATTTTAACCCACAGCTCGTGAGGGACGAGTAGTTTTTAAAAAAAAAAACTGTGTTTTTTCATCAAAAGGTAGTTTTTTGAGGGACGTCGCAAAAAAATAAAAAATACAAAGAAAAATATAAGTAGTTTATAAGCATGTTTACGTAACCAGTGTTCGTATTATTGTGGAGATTTTCCCTCTCCATCGCATGTATGTAAGTAAACATATACATAACTAGGTATAAGAGAACATTTTTCTATCGCGATTGTTTTCGATTAGGTGATAATTAAATTATAATTTTCTAAGTTTTTCTTTTAATTGATGTAGAAACATGTTATTTGTGTTATATTTGTTATCCTTTTTAATAAAGAATTTTAACCCACAGCTCGTGAGGGACGTGTAGTTTTTAATAAAAAAAACTGTGTTTTTTCATCAAAAGGTAGTTTTTTGAGGGACGTAGCAAAAAAATAAAAAACACAAGGAAAAATACAAGTAGTTTATAAGCATATAATTAATAGATCAAAATTGCACCCACACTCAAAACAAATAGTGAGTGGTGGATAGTATGGGAATCGAACCCAGCACAGGCATGCTAAGTAGATTGATTGATTCATAAGCGCCGTGTCGAAACTGAAAACAAATTTAAGTTAAAACTTAAATTTGTTTTAAGTTTACAGTTGTTACAGTTAAAACTGTACTTTTTCTTGTTATGTAGAGACTCGCTAAAATGAAATATTTTAAAAGCAGCTCCTGAGTATATTTACCTTCCAAAGTATGTAAAATAAGGGGCGATTTCCCGCTGTTGTCTTTCAACCGACAAGACAAATGATGAAAATTATATTTAATGTGGACGTTATCATATAATTTCTACGCGGACGAAGTTGCGCGCAAGAGCTAGTTACTAATATTTTATTAATTATTGACAGTTAATTCTAAATGCAACGCATTTTTTTAATCTAAAATTTCATCTGACATTGCACAAGATTGATAAAATTATATACAAGGATGGCAGCTTGTCACTTCTTTGAAGATGTTATCGACCGGCATGCATCACGATTCACGCGATGCATCACAATGCAGTCATATAATTTAATATTTAAGGAAACTTGTGGTAACCGCGATAAAAGACGAGTTAAATTATTCGTCGAAAGCGCATAAAGTTATCCTGTAAGTTGTATATGCAGGGGCGGGCGGAGGCTTCGCTCGGGGTAGGCGGGCGAGGGGCGCTTCAAGCGTGCTCTTCGAGATTATAAGCTCGACGCAGCGGCGCGGCGCACACTCAACCAAACTCGCGGACTGCGGTAGGTCGTGTCACGCGGTGGCGCAACGATCGCAGCCGTTCGTTTATTCCCGCCACAAAATAAACACACATTTTCTTTGAAAATTCGTGTAATTGCAAAGAAAAAAGTGAACCCGGCGGGACAATCCGTGACTTCAAAGTGCCTTGTGATTGTTGTTTAATCATAGACTCTATTTTTTTATCATTTTTTAAAATCTTGGTAGTAATAGAGCTATATATCTACAAGACGTGATCGCACTAGTGAAACGAAGACCTTACGTTTCAAGTAGTGAGGATTGCGTGAACTTCGCCCTGGACCAGTCTAACAGGTTAGTTGATAATATTTCCGCAAGATTTATATCTCACACATACATGAATAGATCGATGTCCGTACATAATTATCACACACTTATACTGTTTATTTAAAAATGAACAATATCATCATCATCATTAATTATAACTACCATCAAATAAAAATATCTGTCTTCTAATATTAACTTCTAGACTTTGGAATAAGCAATTCAAACATCACGTTTCAAATGTTTGCTTTACATATAATCGATTTTATAGCCTCTAATATATTAATTTGTAGTTTACCTTTTGTTTTCATAGGTTTTCACTATTCAAGCTGAATATTTATGAAATCAGTGTAATATTCGAAATCAGTGATTTGGTGTAATGCTTGGTTTGGTGTCATGGCCAGTACTAAATGACATTGCCGTAATGTTGCCACGGTGGAATGATGCTAGCCGTTGAAAATTGTGACCTGTAGTCGTCCTATATACTGCAAATATATATGAACATCCGTATGATGATGAAGTACGAACAGAAAGTGTCATTCCGTGGGTGATCGTAAGTGATGATGTTAGCAGAAAATATTACTAGAAGACAAAAAATCTCGAAGAAAATCCCTAAACCGACTAGTCTGAAAAGTTCGATACAATAAAGTTAATTTCACTCTAGCGGTGAGACGTTGATGATAATTGACAAAATAACCAATATTGCAAATTTAACAAAGACTGAACATGTAAAGAAAAGAGTAATGTGTCCACATAGTCACATTCGTTATCTGATAAATTCTGTGGATAAGTACGTAAACATTATCTATGTGATAACAGTAAGATCTAATGAACTCATTCTTTGTAAAATTCTTTATTTTATTGTTTGCTATTGGCTTATATAACAAATAATAATAAAGATATATGTATATAATATACAAGGGGTGATGATAGTAACCCATATAAACGATCTATTTGCAAATCATATGATAACAAAGTTAAAACTATTTTACAAATATACGCATGTATGTTCAAACAATTGCATTAAATTCTCTTATTATTTATCATTGCTCCAATGAAAAAAAAATATTCCTGCAATAATCCAGATACAAAGCAAAATATAATATTTATACAATAATATTTTGCGTATTCGTCATTAAAATCTATCAATCAAAGTGGTTTCAAATACAAGTTACAAACACGATAAGAATTTAAAAAAACAAAATTGCAATGAGGTCATATGTTTCGCAGCTAATTGAGGAGTAAGTAAATAAACATATGGGATTTGCTCCGTGACCCGAGTGAGTCATACTTAAGTCATGTTAAGGACGCCGAACTTGACACGAAATGTTGCCGGTTGAAGCACGTAACATACTACTTGTCCATACTCATTAAGTTCAATGTTAGAAGCATTTTTATTAAAAAGTAAACTGCCTTATTAATGATATGAATATGGATGTGTTGACTGGTTTCTTAGTCTAGTCTTTATTGAAATTTGCCGTAAGATAATTCTCAATCGTTTATTAAGTAATCTGTGAAATGATGACTTAAAGACACATATTTATGTAAAAGTTTCGTAAGTAAATAGATATGGAAGTGAGAATCAAAACTCGAACTAAAATTTTCCGCCAACCCTGGTCAGCATGGTATAATGTGACAATTGCTATCCCATTCGACCTGATTCGCATTCAATAGTGGGAAATACATAGACTGAGAAAAAGAATTCTCAATATTAAGCGGTCCCTAAAGTCGTACCTGTCGGTGAAAGCTTGTGTAATGTCTGGGACTTACGATGAAATGTTAATCTATTACCTCTCAGTGTAAACTGCGGCTAAAGATAAAATAAACATAAGAAAATTAACAATATTTCCAGATTTGTTTGAATTTTTGATTAATGAGCATTTTCGTATTTTTTTTAACAAAATACCCATATACTCATTAACCAACAATTTGACTATAGAACTCCTATCTTATTATGTTGATAAAAAGTTGTGAATTTTATAATCAAAATGTTGGTTAATGAGCATTTTCGTATTTTTTTAACAAAATAACCATATAACACGAAAACATATTAAAACACATTTTCTTAAAATTATTTCTATTATAATTTTTCTAAGAATAAAGGATAATTAGCATATAATATTTAATTGCACAAATTTGTAAAAGAAATAATACATTCCACAAATGTTTGTGTTTTCCCACAAATGTGTGAATCTGAGTTTCAATAAACCGAGAGTTACTCGTATATGTTTACATTATTAATATAATTACAAAATCATACTAAACGTAAAGATTTATTCTTTAGCCTATCGATTAAAAAAACATGAACTTCTTCGTAATACAACTTAAAAATGTATTACAACAAAAAAAAAATATGTTATAAGATAGGCGTAAAAACGATTGAAAGTAATTCTTTGTCCTATAAAGCTTTGTGGTATGACTCAGAGCTTTTAACACATATCGATATGTAAGTAAACGGCTTATTTGTATAGTGAGTAATGCTTTATATGATAGTCTAAGTCATCGGATATTGATTTAGTTGCTTAGATAGAATAATGAAATATTTTTTAATATTTTTTTTTATTAAAAGGTGAATCATACAAAGTCATTTAAATTGATCACAAACTTTATTAGAGATTTAATTTTTTTTTATTTCTCTATGATCATTCAATTGAATGAAAATTTATTTTTAATCGCATTTATTGTTGCTGTAGAATAAAATATATAAGAAAAATCAATTAAGGATATGCAGTGTAAACCACAATTGTATTTAAACAGAGTATGAATGTGTGATCTGAGCCATACATTAGTAATGACCACAATTGCTATTCGTAATAATTGACGTCCGAGGGTGTTATGGTAGTTACGGTTGACCCTGAAGTTTATTCAACCAAAACATTGCTTGACTCATGCTTCGGTAGTTTCCAGCACTTAATGTTAGCATTCATTATTGAAATATCTACAAAATGTCACATAAAATGCAAAGTGAACGTAATTCATCACAATATCTTCAATAAAATTATGAAAAAAAAAAACAATAAAAAACCAGCTTAGACTTTGTAAATTTCCTTGGCTAATAAGAAAACGAATATTAATTAATAAAAATATTTTTTTAAAGATAGAAAATAACTGGTATTTTCTTTTTTAGATTTTTATGAAGAACTTGAAAAATAATAAAATAAAAATAAAAGTAATAATTACTGATATAACATATGCTATTATTTCATATGAATAGTATAGTAAACAAAACATTAGTGTAAATGTATAATTGTAAATTATTAGTATTACTTGTGGGGATCCGGAACCAGGAAACTGGTCAATGTCGATTCAATGCGAAATAATGTGGTGAGTCCTATAGCCTGTAGACCATACGACGCACTCATTGAGATGCATCTGAGGTGATTGCTGTGTCACAAAACCTCGAATGTACAATGAACCGGTGATATCAATCTACATTATAATATTTGCAGTCTTATAACATACTGTAATTAATTTACAAGTTTTATAAAACACATGCATAGATAATATAATTTAAAATATTTTTTTTTATTTAATAGAAATCTATAAAATCAAATTATCTTGTATTTTATTTCAATCGTATACAATTTTAAAAATTTTAATTGATAATAAAATATAATTGTGTAAGTTTTTTATGCTTTTAATATAATATATACTTTATAATGAAAAGTGTAAGAAAATATTGATAAATACAGACAACATAATGTTATATAAATTAGCAAACACGCTGGCAATGACGCTGGAAGGAAAGAGTATATAATAGTTTCCCTATTAAACTCACGCTTCTTAAGGACTGTTGTCCTTATTAGTTAATAGTAACATAGTATTTGATTAAAATTACTTATCATTGCACTATTAATTTTTAAAATGATTTAATTTTACATTCTGTTCAATTATATGTCAATAATTATAATATTCAAAGTGCAGTAACGAATTTATTAAATATTTTTAGACAAGGATGTGTGAATAAGGATATGAGGTCGTTAAACCGTATAACAATTTACAATAATATCGAGTACCGTATGCAGTACAGTGAAATAACGGTTCACTATAGCAACTTTCGGCGTCGCTACGATTAAACACAATTAATTTAATCAGTTTCACCAACTATAGCTGATAAGTTTCCCGTTTTATTTAAGTGAATTGCAATCTTTGATTACAATGGTTAAGTGGTATAGTAAAAAATGTTCGGGTAAATAATGTTAGGTAAGAGATCTTGGTCCAATGCCGGTGAAACTGCCGTCACCTCCGAGATCGGACATGGTTCGATGAGCGGAACATTGCTGGCGACACCACCAATATTGAGCTCATTTTCGATTATATTCGTTATTCTGAATGTCGTGTTTTTAATTCATTAACACTAGTACACAATACTAAAGTACACACAAGTGAAGTCTTAATAATTATAATAATTAGGAAAAAAGTTGATATCCTTCATGTAGTGACGAATTAAGAATAAATGCGCCACCCCTTATCTTACTCATGGGTGTTTGTAAAGGATAACTAAGGGATATGATCTGCACACAACATTTAAGCCAGAGAAACAAGACTTAAAATGGACCAGCATGGTATAGACGTATGACCTACTATCAATTTCCTTTCTACTGTGTAAGGAGCTTAAGTCTAACAGTAGGACGTACCTATATGAATTGAGATGATATATTACCATCATCTCAGTTGATGGTGATCCATCAATAAAGTTATCATTATCAAATGATGATGATGATATGAGTTGTCTAATACATTTTATTATAAATTATGACTGAACATATGGCGTAGTGGGCTAAGCAATGATTTCTTATATTGAATATTGTACGTTCCATTCTCATGCAGAATAATTCCATGTACTTACCATCCACAGGTAGGTGCAAACTTACGTTTCTAAATACAAAAACAAACTTTAGTCAAGAATTATACTCAGTATAGTATGTTTTTTTTTAAACAAAATTACAAAACATGGATACAAAGTAATAATTGAAAAGAAGTTCTTCGCTGACGATGAACGCTGTAAAGTTTTCGAATCTTCGGAAAATTGAAAATCAAAAACAAACACGATAGAATACGCGAAAATAATTTTATTTCAAAATTAAATAAAAAAAGCAATTAACTTTTGGTTTGTTACTGCAAAATATAAATTGTATATGACTCACAAATCTTTAGACTACACGCGGACATACATTCAGTAAGGCTGAATATCTAATCAGTTTCCTATAATGTGGCCATCGTTCATATAGTTTAGAAACAATTTATCATTTATAAAGATAATAGTGTTTGCAGGCAAGCCCACGGCAGCGGTAAAATACTTAAGTCATGTAGGTCAGAAATTATTTTACTGTTATTTTTTGTGTTAATGAATCATGTACTTACATATTAAATACATAAGGAATAATGTTTACCGTGTGGTGACGGAGTAAGAATACCTAAAACCTACCTAAACCTTATTTTCTAGACGATATTTCTTCATTAAAAATCGCTGCCACGGACTTTCAAAAAATTTAGTTCGTTACTAGTGATAAATTGATTATGAGTAAATCTACATTTATTAAAACATATAAAATAACAAATCGATGAAACATAAAAAAAAAATCCGTGTGGTGACGGAGTAAGAATACAATTCACCACCTTCTATCTTACCCGTAGGTAATCGTACGAGACGACTAAGGGATATAAAACGCATATAACATCTATGCGAGAGAAGAAAAACTCGAAACAAAACCCTATACTGACACGTCTGACTAGCGTGGTATAGTATGTCAATTACCCTAGCATTATGGAGGAGGCTCGAGCCTAACAGTGGGCAATAAATGAGGTGAGATGATGTAAGGAATAGTAAAAAAAAAACAAATATTAATTTGTGTTAGTAGTATTAACTAGCGCTCGTAGATCTCAGCAATACGAGGTGTATATCCAAGACATAGCATATTAATAAAATTTATAAATTAATATATATATATATATATATTTATTATATATTCATTTCACTAACTGTATAGATAGGATAGCGGCCATGATATTGATCAACCGTGCCAAGTGACGCGGGTTTGATTCCCACGTAGAACAATACTGCGCCACACAAATTTCTGTCCTGAGTTGGATTGTAATTTATGTCCGTTACTAACTCCGTCCCACACAAATACTATTTCCTTAGTCCTATATATACATGCATGCAATATATACATCCACCTCATAGGTGGATTAATGACATCTTAAAAGTCACTGAGGACTGCAAGTGACACAGAATCATTTTCAAAGGTATTCTCGTGGGGTAGCTAATGTTCAACAGTGATCTTCTATGAGCTAATAAATGGATGGAAATAATCAAGGAAAATTCTTGAAACTGATTTATTATAATATGGATGCATTACAATCTTATATAACAACACAAATGATTGTTGACTCATTGCAATTAATTATATTACGTGTCAGTTGGCCTTTACAAAAAGTTATCATCCAATGTATTTAATATAAAAAAAATATCTGTCAATCTCATTATCATCTTCCTGTCTCTATGTAAGTTTATATAGAATAGGTATAATTTGTTTTCTTTTAAAGCTGTTGGAAAATATGTTGTATGTTTTTTTTATAAAATGGTTTTATTAAATTTTACAACTAACCTATTGATTGACAACTAACTATCTTGTTGGGATAAGAGCAGGAGAATAAAGATGAAAATATTATTATTATTATCGAATTATTTAATTTCATGTTTAAATTAATAAGTTAAATTTTGTTACAGATAACATATCAACACGGCGCAAAATATCGACAAATATATATATATTTAGGTTAAACCGACATAATAGTAATGACAATAACTTCGACTTTTATAAAGTTTAATATATAAGAAAATATCAAATGAGCATATCTAGTAGAATAAGACTATCAGAAAACATGGCACTCATTAGCTTAAAAAGTAGTTTGAGGTTACTCTGGACGGCGGTGGCAACTCTTGTATTTCTAACGAGGAGTAGCGCCGCGCCAGCATTCGGAGGCACCGACAAGGCGATGGTGAGTTTAATTTCTGTATTATATTGTATAGTAAATTATTACTTGAAATGGATTTCTTTAAACGATAATTTATATTATCTATTTGTTAAGTACTGTAGAAGTATGCAATCGTTATCATAAATTCACTGATAAAATAGGAAACAATATACTCATACGTATTTAAAATGACATTATTTTAAAACTCAAAAAAACATGACAATATCAAAATATTCTCAGCCAAATAATATGATATTTTTAAAATTACATCATAAAAAAGAAGGTTCCAGAGAAACTTTAATCAATCATTTGATTCCCCTCATTTGAACAATTCAAAGTAAATACATACATAAATACATATCATCACGCCATATCCCTTGCAGGGTAGGCAGAGAGAACAGAGTGCCAAAGAACTCTATCCTTGCATACTTCACTCGCTTCCTCAACATTCATAATTCTCTTCTGTATGAAGAGATATATATACATACATACACGCTCGCCGGTTTCGGAGACTCTTGACTCCACCTTCCTTTAGTACGTAACCAATCTGGTCTAGGGAGGTTAGTCTCGGTCTCCCCCGGTACCTACATCCTTCCACTTTCGCATTGTTTATCTTCTCAACCAGACGTTCGTTCGGCATTCTTTCCACATGTGCGAACCATCGGAGTATTCCCTTTCGCATCTTTACACTAATACTCTCTTTCATACCTACTCGCTTAAAGTAAATAATGTTAAAAATTAAAAAATCTGTATTCAGTTAGTAACTGCAATGCTTAGTAGTTACTCATACAAGGATATCCTATAATCTTATCATAATATATAATCGTCATCGGAATCGGAAGTAATACGTTCATGTGTAATTCATAAAGTTGACTCAACTTCTCCAAGAAAAGATCACCGCTCACCTCTGTATCACATCGCCGAAACATAAATTGCAACCGAGTGTTATAGTAATATACATAAACGGATGCTGTAGTATTCTGTTCATTCATAAAACAATATACCCCACCTACCAAGTCCAACCGAAATGAGAAGTTAGCCTTTCGCATCGACACCGGTACATTTTGTTTGTCTACTTAAATTGTTTGTTTAACACACAAGACGGTATGAGTCACACTTACATACGTATGGGTGTAGCAAGATATTGGTCATTATTTTTCAATGGCGTTACGTCATTATAGTAGTATTTGCAAAATACGCTAATTTGTTTTGAGAATCAATCGCCATTAAATTAATCATGATTCTAAATATCCTTTTAGTGGAGATTGTTCAACTACTTTTCTATTAAGGGATTGTATCTATTTGTTTAATTATGAGTAATTATATAAAGTACAGTGTACGTCTTTATGTTTGATTGTTTGGCCTAATTGCAATCTTAATTAAGTATATTATTTTAGAATTGTTATCAGGACGTCTGTCAACTTTTTAAGATATAATTAATATTTGATGAGTATAATAATAAAAAATAACGACTCCATGACATAGATTGTAGATAGCAGTTCTATACATTCTTCTTATTATTGATATTACATAGAATTAATCATAGCTGTGTGGTAGCAGCTACGAATACTACCAACCCTTACTTTGCTCGTGGATGTCGTAAAAGACGACTAAGAGACTTATAACGACCTACTCCTTCGGCCAACTCCTTCTGATGCCGTTTGGTCAACAATTACATTCCCAAGGAGGGTTGACGTCAGTCTGGCAGGCAGCCGGTCATACAACTATTGTCAATAACTTTTATAATATGTACTATGAAAGAATACATATTGTATTGACCCCAAGTAATTGGGATAAGAGTAGAAGAATGATGGTAGAATTAATCATAGATTATGTTCAAGATCTTTGAAATTATTCATTTAGAAGATTACAATATTGTTCCTTATACTATGGCAGAACATAGGTATATAGTAATCAATTATTTCAGTAATTTCAAGGAGTTAGGGAAGGACTATGAATATTTTGTTAACTTAATACGTCACCAGCTTTATAATCATCGGTGTTGCCAACAAAAAATAAAGATATATAAAATAATCTTTTCGTGTGGTGACGGAGTAAGAATATATTCACCACATATCACTCTTACTCGTTGGGATCTTAAAAGACGAATTATTAATTAGGTATTTACATTTATACAAGAGAAGGCAATCTTGACATAAATCCTATATTAATCCGTCTGACCAGCGCGCTATAGTAAAAAAATATTTAAAAAAAAAATATTAATTTGATAAATTTCGCTCCTATTGTGGAGGAGGTTCGAGCCTACCAGTGGGACATATATGAGTTGATACGATGACGAATAAATAATCTAATTTATTAAATAAAGAATTTAATATTGCGGTTTCCTCTCAATTTACATAATCCAATAATTTGTAAGTAATCATTATTATACCGCAGCACATATGTTTTCTTTGTCTACGACTATGTCATATTGCTGACTTACATTTTAATTAGTATTTGACTCATGTTTATATGATGCAGTTATACATATATATATAATATACGATTAAAGAATAATTTTATATGTAAAATAATAAAAAATAGTAATCATGACTCTAATAATGGGGATAACCAATTTTGAACACCTGTATTTTAAATATACGTAACATAAAACGCACTTGTGAATGTCTATAAAAATGAAAGTTAAATAGCCCTATTTTCTTCTGAGTCACATAACATGTAGTAACAAGGTAATTTATAGTCTCTAGAGGGGTTCATGAGAATAAGTATATAATAAAATTGTTTCACGGAATCGTGACTGAGTCACTCGCTCGTCGGCCTGTGATCTCGTTCACCGTCAAGTTCTAGGTCATAGAGCACCGGCCAATCGACCACTGACCGTATGTAAATGTAATGCGTACATATTACTCATACATACAAATTAAGTATATTTAAACGGAAAAATCAATCAATAAAATCAATCGAAATATTTTTCTTGAATGAAAAATTTAAACACAAAATTTAAATTTTAATATTTCTTGAAGTAATTTTATTGGCATTAATTTTTGCTGAGCTTTGTCATGACCATAGTGACTGTGACTTATGAAATGTTAAGGTTAGGTTAATAATTAGTTAAAATAACATTATTTTCGAGAATTTCATTATTGAAAGATAGAATACAACATAAAAGGGGTCTACGCGTGAATGTGAGCAAAACCAAAATAATGGTCTTTGAAAGAGATGAAGCCAGAACAGATGTAAGAGTAACAATAGGTAATGATGTACTAGAGTAAGTGGATGAATTTGTATATCTTGGATGTGGATTTAGCCGAGATGGAAGGTACACCACTGATATAGAGCGAAGAGTGAATGCGGGAAAAAGAGTTAACGGAGCGTTGGGGCAACTTCTCAGTAGCCACCACCTCAACCAGAAGGCACGTGTAGCTTTTATACATAACGCAGTGCTTGTCCCAACATTACTGTATGAAAGCAAGAGTTGGGTATGCAGAAAAGAGTATGAAAGTAAAATTAATGCGGTCGAAATGCGGTCTCTCTCTAAATCTGTGGAGTTAGGCTGATCGATCGCATTCGTAACGACGACGTAAGAGAGCGAGTAGGTATGAAAGAGAGTATTGGTGTAAAAATGCGAAAGGGAATGCTCCGTTGGTTCGGACATGTGGAAAGAATGCCGAACGAACGTCTGGTTAAGAAGATATACAATGCGAAAGTGGAAAGATGTAGGTACCGGGGGAGACCGAGACTAACCTAACTAGACCAGATCGGTCATGTACTGAAGGAAGGTGGAGTCAAGAGTCTCCGAAACCGGCGAGCGTGTATGAAGAGAATTATGAATGTTAAGGAAGCGAGTGAAGTATGCAAGGATAGAGTTCTCTGGCACTCTGTTCTCTCTGCCTACCCTGCAAAGGACATGGCGTGATGGTATCTATGTAACGATAGAATACAAAAATATAAATAACTATCTCTTATCATCTTCTTCAATTCTATCTTATATTTCTTAAAAACCTGGATAATTTCCAGTAAAACTAAATTTTAATTACAAGTTATTACATTACATAATCGAAATTATGGATAACCAATATTTGAATGCTTTTTCTATATTATACGTCTATTATTCTATTTTCTATTCTATTTTAAATTCTATTTTCTATATTATTATACGTTAAGTTTTGTAATCTGTTCCTTCTATTTTCGTTCCAATTTGAAGACGATGGTGGATTGCGACTAATATTCTTTTCAGAGACTGATTTAAGCGGTAGTAATGTAATGAATGAATAATACAGTCATGAAATACTTGTTTTATTCGTTATATATGTATCGAAATCACATAAAATTAGTTATTTATTACGTAGATACATGTCCTTTTAAATTTATAAACACAACGTGCTTTCTGGAATACAATAAATAATGTTCTTTTTTTTGTATAAACATATTGATTTCCCTTATAATAATAATACTCGTATCTATCGATATAACAAATATTCCACAATAGCAAAAAAACATATTGTGGCATTATTTACAATATTTTTAACCAATTTCAAAAAAGGAGGAGTTTTTCAGTTCGACTGTATTTTTATTTTACGTTTTTTTTTATTTGAATGCTTCACGTTGCTTCCCGTGTAGTCTCATTTTAATTTAGTCCACTGGTTACTAGTTGAAATTGTTTTTATTTTATTTAAATTTCGATTATTTTGGAAAAAAATAGCAGCTAATAACTATTAGTAATTTGTTCTATTGACTAAAAAACAAACTATTCTTTTATCGATTTACCGTAGTTTGAGGAATGTGACAAGTTAAGATTGTCGCGATAAGATATAATACTATCTATCGATGCAATGTATTAAAAAAAAGATATAGAAACGCTGTAAAATACATTGTTTGATGATACTCAATTGAAGTGAAAATGATAACCTTATATTTATTTGGAAACGAACTAGATCGAATTTAAGTATCTTCCAAAAGACGTCGGCACTTAATTGATTGGATTTCTTAGGGAAAGATTAATACATAAATGAGTTAAGAAAGATTAAAATAATAAAGGTTAATAATACTGTGTTATTATTACCAAAGTAATAAATGTAGTGCCAATAATTTCTGTTTAAGCACTTAGAATTTATAATATAGGAAATTGTTTTGCTTGTAAATTAATAATAAATAGTAAAATTTTAAGTCATCAGTTATGAGTCATTGTAAAAAAAAATAAGTAGGCGTTTGTGATCATTTGGTGTCCATATAAAATGTAAATATATTTAACAATTTGAAATTAAATATGATATTGCCATGATTCATTTAAACATAAAAACTTTAACAACTTTGACAATACAATAAATAGCATTGGATGACTCAATCTTTACAAATGGCATCAAATTTACAAAGCTAGTGGATAGATAATGAAAGAATCAGGTTTTTGGTAGTTGTTATTACAAGCTCCAGTAGCGAAAGCTAACTTATTATTATCGATCTTTTTTTTAATTGCTTAATCTATAATGCCTCTGACCTCACCAAAGAATATAAAAATATTATTTGTTTAGGCTCGATAAGCCACTTTAGTCGCTAGGTGACTTTTTTAGAGGTTACCGAGTCAATAAAAGGTCAACTACGTTCTTTAAGAAGATGTAAACTATTATTTAATATTTTTATTCTACAATTTTACCACTAGAAATATGGTTGATAAATAGCCT
The DNA here is from genome assembly GCA_905163515.2 of Lymantria monacha. NCBI lineage: Eukaryota > Metazoa > Arthropoda > Insecta > Lepidoptera > Erebidae > Lymantria > Lymantria monacha. The sequence goes on along the minus strand of LR991082.1, from coordinate 20,727,236 downwards.
AAATCGTAAAGACGTAAATAAAAAAAAATCATTTCCTATATATTTTTTGTTACTTACAATTTACTATTCCATTTCCACATACATATGTGTTTTCTAATAAATTTAGAGATTTTTTGAAAAAAGAAAAAGGTTTCCACACTCTGCATCGGATTTTACAGTATCCATTCCAAAAAAAAAATGCCAAAGCAAATATACTAGTAGTGAAAATATTATTACAGAGAAGCGATTGCGTTGTCAAGTGTTTTAACATTGCATGTCATAGATATAACAGATAGGTGATTGTGTAACTGTTCATTACACAAAAATATAACTGAACAAACTGGCATATAGCGGTTTATTTATAATAGTATTGCATTTGCAAATTACAATTTTGTATAATAATAATTCATTTTAGAATACAATTCATCACCCCCTATCTTAACCGTGGGTGATCGTAAGAGATGACTAAGGGATATAAAACGCATATAATATCTATACAAAAGCAGGCAAACTCGAAACAAAACCCTATACCAACACGTCTGACCAGCGTGGTGTAGTAGGTCAATCACCCTCCCATTATGGAGGAGGCTTGAGCCCAACCGTGGGACATATATGAGCTGAGATGACGAATTCTATAACATTATAAATTTATAAAAATAGTTTTATAAAATATCACAAGGTTTAATTTAATTAATGTTTAATTTCTCCTTGTGATGATGAAGTAAGAATCGAGTCAACTTTTTCTGTGCTCTTAAGCATCATAAGAGGTGAATATAGGACGTAATCATATAACGCAATTGTAAGAGAGAAAATTAAAACAAAAGTCTGTGCTTAAAATTCCATGTGTTTAAAGTAATGGTCAGTAATAAAATAAGTAGTCGATCAATATCATATTCATTGTAGATGGTGTTCGCTCCCAATAAGGTAACTTATACGAAAATTGTATTGAATTATATAAAATAATTATATAAAATTGTTTTAAATATATTTTTCAATAGTTGCCACGTTATTTTTATTAAGGTTCTGCAATACTTAATCAATATATACAAACATATATCCTTATATAGATAATATGCAATACACTTATAAATCTCGTATTGTCTCTTTTTAAGGGTTACAAACTATTTGAATAATTAATAATATTCAGCAGACATGAAACAATCAAACCGTTTACGTGAAGAATTGTAAGCTAAATATTGAAATTCAGAGACCGTTACTAGGATACGGTTTACGCCAATCGAATGTCGTGCGTAGAACTGGATCAGAGAAGCATTGAATCATTACTATATTTTTGTTGAATCTGTTATGTAAGCAATTTTAACAACAATTTTTAGGTCACTGTCCTTACTTTATGTTGTAAAGCCGAGATCTTATGGTCATCATTTTGCACATTGTCATCGACTAAGCATTTCCTGTCAAGACATATACAGTTATGATGATAGCGAAACCTTATAAAGCGGGTCATTCTCCTAACTAACGTTTCAACTAAGAACAATAGCTCTAACAGAAAGTGCCAAGAATCCGTGTAGTTCTTTGTTTTTTACTACTCCTGCCTGTCTCGAATAATGCGGTATAAAAATTCAACGCATGTCTCATACGAGGGGACAATCTCGGAGAATTTTCTTTGGATGTTGGGAACAATGAACTCTGGAAATGTAACCGTCATTGTGCTCAATGACTTTTTTTATGAATAGTTTAAATATTTACCTATGGTTTTATATTTGAGTTTATTTTAAAACTTGGCCTATTTTTAGATTATAGCTTACTATTATTATGTGTTAGTTTTAATATTACTGATTTACTTAATAGAAAAGTCGAATAGAAAAAAATTGCAGTTAAGGCGCAATACATAATACTTTCAAATCATTCTCCCTCATTCTGATATTTCGCCTAGCTTCGTCTCTTTGTTACCTGAGTTCGAATGCGAGATCTTCTTACGCACCTATCGCTATGTTTACTTCTACGAACAATGAAATATCATTAGATTAAAGTAAATAGTGTTTACCTAGCCTATTTTAAAACGTCAAACAGAATTCTAAAAAAGATAATGTTATCTTCAGTGATAAAGAAAGATGTAGGTATTCTTAGATGTTTTAAAACATAGGAAGCGTGCCGATGACATAAATTAGACAAATTCTATGTACACAATGGTTAGACAATACTATGGGTGTGAGCGGCGGAGACAAAAAGAGACCCGGTCACCTGTTACGGTAACTTGAATGGACTTGTTTAGATAACGGTAGTTATGTGCCACTGATGCATACAATGCACCTGTGTCGAATTAAATGTTTTGAAGCTTGGTATATACTGCGTGATCGCAGACTCAAATACTACTAACAGAAGCGTTATGAATTTCTGTGTAGTGATGGAATAAGAATAAAATTCAATAGCTCTTTCATTCTCGTGGGTAACCAAAAAGATGATCAAGGCATGAAAATAGAGATGAAACTGCAACATAAAATAATATTTAAAATATTCCTATTATAATACGGTTACAGTATGGAAATTTCTCTTCCTTTGTAGAGTAGGCTCGTACTCAATATTTGGCCGCGCAATGCCGTACATATAAAAAACATTACATTCGACTATTATCATTATAATCATTCTCTCGTAAACGTCTCACTACTGTGCTTCTTCTTTGTAAAATAAGAGCGAAAATAATCCAGTACAACTACGTTGGTCAGCTGGGCCGGTATAGGGTTTTATTTCGAGTTAGGAAAACTCTCTTGCATAGGCGTAATATGCATATTAAAGTCCCTAGTCGTATTTTACAATACTATGCAAGATAGGAGTCGCTGCAATTGTATTCTTACTCCAGCACCACGTGGAAAATGAATAATAAAAACTTACGTGTTCACCTTACATTTATTTAAGTTGCTTTCAGTTTTATGATCACATTATACATGAAGGGTAGATTTAGGATTTCAAATGTAGACATAGCCAAAGCTATTTCAGTTAGTTTACCACTAATATGTTAGTTTCTATAAAAAAAAGGTAGGTATAGCAGAGTACACTATAATGTTAGCTGTTCTTAAAGGGCTAAACTTGGTCATTTCGTAGATATTTTAAGAAATGTCTATATCACATTGCTATTTGATACTTTTTTATTAAGTATATGCAATAAAATTGAATTATGTCTTTCAGTGTGAAGACTGTAAGAATACAATTCATTATTTTCTATCTTATCTATGAGTGTTGTATAATACGACCAGTTTTCATTTTCTTGCATAGATGTTATATGCATATAACATCTATGCAAGAAAATGAAAACTCAAAATAAAACCTTGTATCAACTAGTCTAACCAGCGTGTTATGGTAGCTAAACTTATATTCTATTGTGGAGTGCCCAGAAGTAAAACGTGTATGATTTTTTCGTTCTTTAAACTGTTCAACATTGTAAAAGCAGTATATTGGGGATGAGGGTAGTAGTATTGCCCAAATGCAAGACCAAGACTCGCTACAAGAGTCTCGCAGTGCTCCCTTAGACAGCATTTTACGATTCCTTTGGCAAAGAATTGATTGATTGTGTAAAAATATAAAGTGTTACTTTATATTTTTAATACCAGTACAAGGGGAAATAATTTGATGTTATTTTAAACAGTCTCATGATAGATAGGTGTGATTATAGCCCCACTTCCGTTAAGTGGTATGTACCTAATTATTGATAGTTGTTAGTTAACTAACTAACTGTATAACAATCTAACTAGATTGTTCATTTCTTTGTGAATTTTTCATTTCTATTAAAACAAATGACTGTGTGTTATTCTAACAGCGAGAGTTGCAAAAATGGCGAGACTCGCAAGAGTCTTCCATTTGGGCAACACTAGAGGGTAGAGATATGATGAAGCTTTGGATATATGTGATGGATAGTTTGTGATCGTGGTAGTATATACTGTGCATTCTCATCACGCACGCAGGAAGTGTACGACGGCCTTCAATACGCGCGCCACGGCCATTCTCCCCCACCGCTAAGCATTGTTCATCACAACGCTATCATCTGATTGTTACCATTTGCTTGATGTCACCAAACTAATACGTTATATCACTACATTGATTATATTCTGTTAATAGATTATTACAATAAATTTAACCACTTAATATTCCGTCCGTGATCTTTTTTTTTAATCCTCTGCTCATAGAATACGGTTAATCTTGATGATATCTTATGTCGTGGAAAATTTTTGGCATCATTATTTTATTCAGTTAAAAGATGTTTTCGTGCTGGCCATACAAAATATATGTTTTACATTGTGAATTCTTTTATATTATGATTGTTGTTTCAATTTTCAAATCTGATTTGCTTAATCTGATTTGTTATCATCAAACATTAGATGAATTGTAATGATTTCTGATGTTTACGCGAGTTGTAATACTCATCATCATCATCATCACAGGGATCGGGTTGGGATCAGGCCTCCTCCGTAATGGGAAGGAAATTGACCTACTAGGTATACCACGCTGGTCAGACGTGTTGGTATAGGGTTTGTTTCAAGTTTTCCTTCTCTTCCATAGATGTTATATGCGTTTTATATCACTTAGTCGTCACTTACGATCACTCACGGGTAGGATAGGGATGTAATACTCGCATTTGAACTAAAATTACTTTTACGGATTCTATCCTGATGTTTGGAATACGTTACAGCGTTCCATGAACGCTGTAAAGTATTCGAAACGAACGGGTTCGAAACGTTAAGAAATTAAAAATCAAATACAAACTTAATAGAATCCGTAGATTAATTGTGATTAAAATAGGCAATATAGGTGATAAATTAAGCTACACACCTGATATTATATTCTCTCTAGTGTTTAAGAAGGAAAGCCTGATTAAAACTTAGAATAGAATTTGAAATAAAAGAAAAATAACACCCTGTGAAACATATATGAGTTAAAAATAAAACTAAAGGATTTATTATTGTACATTTGTTAATAATACTTATGCTGTGTGGTAGCGGCTATGAATACTACCAACCCTTACTTTGCTCGTGGATGTCGTAAAAGACGACTAAGAGCCGACCTGGGCCAACTCCATCTGATGACATTTGGTCAACAATTACATTCCCAAGGAGGTTTGACGTCTGGTAGGCGCCGGTCATAAAACTATTGCCAATAACTTATACAATATGTAGGTACTATGAAAGAAGAGTACATATTGTATCGATCCCAAGTAATTGGGATAAGAATAGGAGAATGATGATTTGTTAATAACATTTAATCAATAAAATATCTATTTGTATAAATTATTTTAGTTACTATTTAGTTAGTCATTATGTAACATAACAAATTAAAGCAACGTGATTTACAGAAATGTAATAATGTCTCGTACTGAATAGATGGCGCAGTAGTTAAGACACCTTCCGTGCCAGTGCCGTGAGTTCATTTCCTATGCAGGATAATACTTTGTGCGATCTACAAAGTATTACTCTGAGTCTGGTTGTAATTTGTCTGCGTCAATTATATATGTTTATAAAGTCCTAAGCAATACAATGATTATATTCTTAGTGTAGGGTGTGGTGTCTTAAAAAAAAATGTGTTGAGCGACAAAAAAAAATGTACATAAACTTAAATACCACTGCGGGCATAAGGTTACTCCATAAAAGAACACAATAGATTACTTTATTGCCTGTACTAAATTTTATATACTTGACTTATGCCCATTTTCACCCCTAACACTTAAATCAATTAATAAGTGGCATAATTCTTTAAATTGCCTTAGGGGTACATAAAATTTAATTATCATAGCTTATTTCAATTCATCTTCTTCCGTAGTGATGCAAAATACTAACCTCTAACAGTTCTATTTTACGATATTCCGGCAAAGAGATGAACAGTGATTTATTGCATTATTAATAATATATAAAAGAAATAAAAAACTTGAACAAAAAACACAAAGCAGTCACATGCCGACAGAAGTGAAAATCTAACCTATAAAAAAAAAACAAATACAAAAAAATGAAAAAGCGTACCCCACCCATACATACTCCCTGTATGTATGGGTGTGACCATACAATAAATACACATATTAAATATATTAAATTAAATACATATTATACGAGTGTAGACCGATCGACCGATGGACGGAGTCCTCCATCTTACGAATTTTCGATCAGGTCACGTGTCCTGGCGCGAGTTTAACATTTATTACCCATCCCAAAAAAGCGCAAAGCACCGCTAAAGAAGTTTTCAATTCAACATTTTACATTTTTAGATAGCTTTTTAAATTTAAAGACCATGACTAAATACACGTGTAAGGTTACACATGATTGACTGTCAATCATCAGATAAAACCTGATTAGGTATACCTGAAATCAAGACAATGCGATTATCTACACGTGATCAAACGTGAGTGAGCGGACAAAGGGCGTGTGTTTAACACAAAAAAAAGCTACATTATTTTATAGAAAAGTGGAGTTTCACACGCGATATTCTATTAATTATATTATAATCTTTCATCAATTGCGATTTAATTGAAATTAATTGTGTTGATAATTACATGATTTTTCTAAATGGGGTGAATAGGTGTGATCTGGTGCCTGGTCTGCAAGTATCACACTTGTACTTGTATTTTGATTAAGTTTATAAACTCTCCATCTGAGGATGAAGCAAGATGATGTAGTACTCCCTCCAAGATATGATTAAGTAGATAACAACAAAATAAGAGAAGCAAAACTCGATTCGGTCGCATAAAATTCCTTATCAATCAAATGGATATCTATAGATTTTATATAATTTTACTAAGATCGATCAATTTCTATCTTATTATAGTGAAGGCTTGTAGCCTATAGTGAAAAGTATAAGACTGAGAAAAAGAGAAAATGACCTGATATGAGTCACAGACACAGTACGTTTATATAAAAGATTGAGAAAATATTACTAATTTGAAAAGGTACACAGTTAGTGTACTTTTTCAAATAAGTAATATTTTGTTATTCTTTAAAGCTAAAAGTAAGAAGAATATCACTTTAAAAATGTAACAACAATTTATTGATATTCTTAGTCAGCTATTATTTATAAGCCTCGCAAAATAGGTAGTAACTCTTACTCTATCATCACGCGGATAATGTGATTGAAAACTTTATTGAGAAAATCCAATACTTCCTTATATAATTATTAAATAATATTTATAAAAAGCTTACCAGAACAATACAATAATATTGTACAAAAGATAATTTTCATGCATCTCAGTAAATTGATTACCATAAAGCGATGACATCGGTTCTGTAAACAAACATGTTGATATAACTTATATAATGGACGCCAATCTCTATTAAATATTCATCTTCTGTTTGTGTGAAGCTAATTTATCTTCAACAAGTGTATTTTTATATTAAAAATGTATGAATTGTTTGTCTGGTTATTTATTTGTATCGTATTTATATCAACATTCCAGATACTAATCACGTTCTCAGGAAAATATAAAATAGTGATTAGAAGACTACACGTGTACAAACAAACAATATAAAACACAATCTTATATACCAAGTGTAAAATTATATATTAATGTTTAGATTTATATATATAAAATTATGTGCTATATGATGGCACCTGCGCATAATACAAAACCTTACATTGTCCGTGAATGTTGCAAAATATGACTAAGAGTTTTAAATCGAATTGAACTAAATTATTTAATGCCGTTTGGTCAACAATAGCATTATTAAAACAGACGGACATCAGTCAAGGAGTCGGATATAAAACTATTGTCGAAACTTTTATAATATGTACGATGGAATAACATAACGTATTGCACAGACCCAAAAGTGATTGGGATAAGCATACGAAGATTACATAAAAATATATGCTTGAGAAATTAATTTAATTCGGGGTAATTTCTTTTAAATTTGCTGTGTGGTAGTGGCTACGAATACTACCGACCGTAACTTTGCTCGTGGATGTCGTAAAAGACGACTAAGAGCCTTATAATGACCTGGGTCAACTCCATCTGATGCCGTTTGGTCAACAATTACATTCCCAAGGAAGGTTTACGTCTGGCAGGTGGCCTATAAAACTATTGCCAATAACTTTTCCAATATATACTATGAAAGAAGAGTACATATTATATCGACTCAAGTTATTAGGATAAGAGTAGGAAAATGATGATCCTTTAAATCAAATCATTCATTTGTAAATAAAGTGTACTGATAAATAGTTTATTTATATAATTTAGCATTATCAATATAGACAACTTATTACAGGTGGTAAGGGTATAACTATAATTAGTTATACCCTTTTTTTCTGGTAGGCTATAGTCTGGACACACGTCTTCCATTCCGTCCAGGGTGACGCAGGGCGGCGCGTGACCCCATAACCCATTGTATTTCCTCCCCATCGCCATTGGGCCGGCCACTAGCACCGACATCCGTGGCCAAGTTATAGCCTCAACGACTACTTTATATTAATATATCTATTACTTGATTCACCATCATCATCATCTCAGCCCATATATGTCCTACTGTTGGACTCGGGCGTCCTCCGTAATGGAAGGGTAATTGACCTACTATACCACGCTGGTCAGACGTGTTGGTATAGGGTTTTGTTTTAAGTTTTCCTTCTCTCGCATAGATGTTATATGCGTTTTATATCCCTTAGTCGTCTGGTACGATCACCCACGGGTAAGATAGGGGTTGGTGAATTGTATTCTTACTTCGTCACCACACGGAAAGTTTGTTTATTTGATTCATCATAATGAAATTAAAAACATTATTTTATTTAAAGGGCTATATTATATATCTCACACGTTTCATGAATAATTTATACAAAATTTTTCATGTGCGTCGTATCTTCGACGTGATGAATGAGGTAAACATGGAAATAAATAATATGTTACAATTGAACTAATTACTATATAAAAACATCAGGAAAATATGTTATCGAGTCCACGAGTTGTTATTGGCGTATTGATGAAAACATCGTCACCCTATCGGTATGTCCCTTTAGTAGGAGGAACGTGTCCAATAGTTATTTGTACAAATTTATGCAATGGCGTGATACATTTATTTTATTTAATATCCATTATATTGATTTAATTCGTTACAACAAAGTGTAATGTTAAAATAAGATAGATCTGTTTCTATTACACGTATTTATTATTTAATTATATTTGAATTATATTTAAAGTCTGTTTGTAAAGTAACCTTAGATATGCAATTAATGTTTAATTAAATTATTTTCCTTTTTGTTTCCTATCGAGTTTATTTTAAATATTTTCTAATTTAATTTAAACCAATTTTTCTAATATAATTTAAATTACTTTAATGCTGAACTATTATTGTATTCATAAAGAGTAATAGTATAATATAAAAAAAAAACATTATTTTCTTTTCATTATTAGTAGAAATTGCAATATTTTCACAAATATTGTGTAACAAATAGAGAGAGAAAGAGAGAGAGACAAATAGATTAGATATTATTATATAGATAGATTATTAATCATTAGTTATTTAATATTGATTTACCTAGAATATTTGCACACATTATTATCTTTTTACAGTTTCAAAGTTTTGACCTGGTTTGATAAACGATATGACATAGGTAGGTATATAGCTTAGTTATTTGTTTTCTTTTTGCTGTTTATCTTTTATGCTGTTTTATTTGTATTTCTGACAAATGATAAAAAGGCATCGTTTCTTTATATATTTGTGTTCTACATTTATTATTTTTATGTGTTCTACATTTTTTTTTCTTAGGCAGATTAATTTAATTATACCCGTATTTGCCTTAATATTTACTTCTATGTAATACGGGCCGAGTCTATTTTACAAATAGGTGATATTTTCAACCTTCGAGCTTGATGCTGATGGTTTCGATTTTCAGAAAAACCCGCCAAACATTTGTTTTTTAGAACTAGTCAATCGTTTCATTACTTACTCGTATAGTAATAGCCAGTTTAAGAATATTATTTATCTATATCAATTAACGTCCATTAATGGATATGTACCCCTTAATAGGGAGTTATACCATAATCACCACACTTGTTAAGCGAGTTGCCGATGGAATCTTATGTCTTATAAGACATAAGATTCCCAAGAGACTAATACTTCTCGTTCTCTTAGTGCTCTCTTAACCAGTGTTAACAACTAGCGTGGAAAATAAGCATTGGTTTTTTTAATCCGTAACTAGACAGAGGGAATTAAGAATAAAGAAAAGTTCATGTATGATTTGAAAGAGAAGTCCATACCAGTGGCGAGATTTTTGCTAATCAAGTGGTTATGACAAAAAAAAGGTGTTTGCAAATATACAGATGTACAAGATAGACTTGTTCCTAGTAAAACATACCTGATTAATTGACGACAACAGATGTACATACTTCCCCGAAGTCACGCGATAACTCGAAATAATATTTATAACAATACCTATTAAGCGCTTCCGATTATCGTTTTATATTTAGGCTATCACAATCATGTGCATATATACAACGCATAAGAAAAACAGGTTGTATACCAATAAAAAATTATATCTAGTTTTGACTTTATTAATCTCCCTTTTCTTTTAATTGAAAAATACAAGTTATATTATCTAATTAAATAAAAGTACGAAAAAGTAACGATTTTCAATTTATTATAATTCTGCTTCACAAGATTTCAAAGCACGTTGATGATTTTAAAAAAAGACGATCTGATATTAGTTAATTCTATATATTCAAATACTAGTCGTTCACTGTTAAATCACTTTTATAATAGGGTTAGGCATCGCGTATTATTTATTGATACTAAGAACGAAATGATTACGGTAATTAGAATATAAACGTAACACTATAATTGTTTCAAAGCTAATATAATCCCGGAGGGCTGATTTAATGTCGTTTCCACGTGTAGTACATACATTGTTAATGATTATACAAAAAATATGCAAGCGATATACGCAATTACGCAGTGTTGTGCCCATAACAACTTTTTTTTTATTTGATCAGTCTCATAAAGCATACATGTCGATTAAAGTACACCACGTGTAGTGTCGTTTTAAGAAGGCATCATGTCCCCATTACTTACTTTTAAATTAGCAACGGAAAAATCAGATGAACGTGGTAAACCCATTGTAGATATATTAACATAGTATAAAAAATAATTACATCAACACACAAAAAGTCTTATAGTATTGACGTACATAAAGAATAATCTACGTAATAACGGAAAGTATTATAATATCATTAACAATCTACAGAAAATACCTAGTAAAGACACCCGATTACGAAACGAAAAATGATGTCACAAGAGGGGTTCGAACCCCCACCTATTGGGAGTCCGGCCCAATCGTGCTTACACCACCGTGAACTTTTGTAGGACATTCAAATCTCGCTTCGTATCATATTTTTACGTCTTTAAGGTGACGTGTGTCATCTACTCGACAATGTTTACACATTGTGTAGGCTTAGTACTTCAAACTTTGCAGTTAGAATTGTATTAAACGATGACACAACCTTGTTATTCAAATTACTGAAATCGAAATAGTAAAGAAAGAGAAGTAGAAGAGTAAAGAAGAAGAATAGAGTAAAGAAGAAGAATAGAGTAAAGAAGAAGAATAGAGTAAAGAAGAAGAATAGTAGAATAGTAAAGACGCTGAAAATGATATTCTTCTTATGAAATTAGTAATAAGGCTATATGGAAACTGATTTTCATGGTAATAATATTAAAGAGATGAAAATAGGTTTGTCTATGTACCCTTAAACACTGAAATATATTCCATATTGATAGAAATAGCCATACCCATGGTAGATTTTTTGGTTTCTTCATTTGATCCTTTTAGTTTTGGCAATCCACTGCAAAAAATAACGTATCTAGTGTATAATGTATTGGATGCCCACCCAGAAAATATTTGTATAATCAACAAATTGTTATTCTAAATCTGGATGTATCTTGTATTTGGTAATATTTGATCAATTTCACTCCCATTCTAGTAGAACTAGGCAGGAAACCAAACAGTGTGATGTTTATAAGCTGATATGAAGAACGCTATAAAGATAGATAAACACAAGTTCTACATATAATTCTCTACGAATTGAAAAATTTTATTTATATCTAAAAATATCTTAAAACTAGAACTTGTTAGTTTTTCTGTTTGATCATATATTTTTTTCAAAACTGTAGTAATTATTACGCCAGCAGTGCGTTCAAAAATAGTACAAACCACACGGCAGTTCAAAGAACCTCTCAAGTTTGAAAATAAAAGATATTAGAAAAAGAAAATTATTAAGTTATATAGAAGAAAATTAATTAATAATTAAATAATATTAAGCTGACATCCATTTTTCGTGTGGTGACGGAGTAAGAATACAATTCACCACCATTCAAATCATTCATCTTACCAGTGGGTGATCGTAAGAGACGACTAAGGGGTATAAAACGCATATAACATCTATGCAAGGGAAGGCAAACTCGAAACAAAAACCTACACCAACAAGTCTGACCAGCGTGGTACCTATAGTAGGTAAATTTCTCTCCCATTATGGAGAAGGCCCAACAGTGGAACGTATAATATCATATTATGAGCTGAAATGATAAATCTGACATCTACATGAATATAATATATAATAATTTTCATATAATATAATCTATAGTCAACTACCCATTATATTGGTGCATACAACACAAAAAAAAAATATTCTAGTCAACTGAGTAAAACATTGTTCGAGTTGCATCACTAATCATACTTACTTGTTATTAAATGACCACATAGTATAACATTGTAATCGTTTAAACTATACGTAATCAGCCTTTAATGATCTCTTCAACATGTGGATGTATTACATCCTTTTATATCTACGACATTGAATATTAACTTAAATTATATTGTACACAATCATAAAATACTACGTATCAAGTGTATTTTAATGTAATTATTGTATTAAAGTTGACAGCTATTAGATCATTTACATTTATTTGCAATTGCAAAAATAAATACCTGATTACGGTGGTAAATTTATTATTTAACATAAATTATGAGGATTGCTTATTTATTATTTCTTAAATGCTTTGATTACAAATTGATTAGTGATTCAACAAATCGTACGGTAAATGGTTATGTATATAGTTCATAATATGCACTGCATATATGGTATAATGATTAAGATATATACAACCTTCTGTATCAGGTTCGTGGGTTCGATTCCCAGGCAGGACAATTCTTCCGCGAGGGTAAACCGCTGGGCGGGCCACCGAAGACAAAGATCGGGTACCGGTGGCCCGCTCGCACGGCGAAGAGAGGAGTTTGCATGGTGGGTCTATGGGGTCACGCGCCGTCTCATCCGTCACCCCGGACCGATTTGGCGGCGCGAGACGCATCCATAGTCCACGCCCAAAAAAAAAAGAAAAAAAAGAGGCAGGACAATTCTTTGTTGTTACTCTGTTACACACTTACAAATTGTTACTCTGAGTTTGGATGTAATTTTTGTCTATTAAATATATATTTGTAAAGTCACTAGCAATACGAAGATCATTTCCTTAGTGCATGACGGTATAGTTAAAAAAATAAATATGGTAAAGGAGATTAAGTTGCAGTACATTCTTATCTTCTTCTCTAAGCCTTTAGTTTCCAATATTGAACAAACATCTCCTCAACAGTGGAAGACAATTAACATATAATACGTTCTATTTAGAACTTTCTTTCCCTTACAATCATGTTCTTAGTAAGGTTCTTTACTAGTCTTTTCCGATATATATGGAGAAGCAATCTATGGTGTCATTATATTCTTAGAGTCTCCCGACGTGAACTATGGATGAGATTTTAGCAATTCTTAGTACTTATGTACTTTGAAAACGGCCGAAAATTTAGGAAGTAGTGGTTTTATAGTGAGCCTGTAACGCATAAAATAATATTTTCAGTTTTATTATTTTGTATAATTATATACTTTTATTAAATATACATACCTACTTATGTTATATGTGATAGTATCTAATCGACCTATGAGTAACTTGTAAATAACAAATTTACTTAGTTTATTACTTTTAGGTAAACTATTCTTTGTCTCACTGATGCGTCATTTTTGTAAGCTGTCGTTTTCGTTTTATATCTGATAAAAATAAGGACATGTATGTGTACTAAAGGACTGACTAAATAAGCGTAGGACAAGTTTGGGCGGATCTAAGGTGCCTTCACACTATATAACCATGACTAAGTTTAACATAGTACGAGATTAAATAATGACTCAGCTGGTGTTTTTATTTCACGCTATCACTCGCGACGTGCCTAATATCCTAAAACAATTGTATAGTTAATCCGCTACAAGACAATAGTCATCTGAAGTTAGAAGCGTACACAATTATTTTGTGACTCAGTATCAACACGTGCTTTCGGATATTTTAATTCAAAGCTTAAGCCTCTTATCGTTAAGAACTGCCGTTATTTCAATTGAAATACCCAACATATCATATCAATATCCTTTTCATATAGTAATTTAATACGTGTGTTGGTAATTTAAATTCAAGATTTACAGTTTGTATTCTGGGCGTGTTTCCATGTACTAAATGTGTCAATAATGAATACGTTTCTTTTTGAATGATCACATAAACCAGTTGGACGTGAGACGGCTTTGACCGATATTATCGCCACCACATCGTCCGAATTGTTTGGAGTACTAAGTTGCAGTTTGACAACTTAAATATTAGCTTGTAGCAAGATATTTTTTCCAATTAGCATTGTTACATAGCAGATGATGCGTGATACATGCCGTTGGAAGTACCCTGAAGTGGTAAAAATTTGCATAAGTAGGTCTGTAGAGCACCGCCACAGCAGGCTGCTTTGAGAGATCGGTGCGAGTACAGACTCTGACAGAAACCGTTACTCAGAGGGACATACTGACCTCGATATGCTCATACAAATTATTTAAACGCTTTAACTGATAATCCTTTTTATGTATCAATATCAACTTTCTCATTATTTTTTAGCTTAAGACTCGTTAATGACAAATACGTGCGCATTGTCAGTACCTTGTTAGTTTTAACAGTTTATTGACAACTTTGTGTGGGCGTTTTCGAGGAATTTTTTACTTATATGAAGCAAATAATATGTATGAAAGCACTAATGCGATATGTAGACTGAATAGTTTTTCATTTACATTCGTACATGTGATGCATTTTAGTTTGTATGACAAACAATAGCCAGTGGCTTTGTGTCCACGAGTGTCAATGCCCTGGCATGAACGCACCCAAAATCTGACCAAGACATGCTCGCACGATTATTCATTGACATAAACATGGATTTATTTGCATTCAATATATATTTAGGGACGATTTATTTCCCATCGCTTGCTAATTTATGCAGTACAGAAATGTCAACAAGTACATACATACATACATATCATCACGCCATATCCCTTGCAGGGTAGGCAGAGTGAACAGAGTGCCAGTGCCAACAAGTACAAAAAAATATAAACTGTAAGATTATACTAAATAAGAAGTGAGAATATAGTTTTTGGTACTCGCAGACAGTTTCTCGACCGGAATACCCCCTAAAACCACAGCGGTCACTTCCGCATTTTTACGGGGTGTCGGAGAGATCGTCTGTTGACATTCTATCCCTGACAACCCAACGCTTGGCTATCTCGCCACGTCCAATCGAATCATCATCATCCTGCTCCCAATTATTACGACGCAATACGTACTCTTCAAAAATGTTGGCCATAGCTTTATGACTCTATAGGGCTAGGGTTTTATTTATATTTGTTGACTAGATAGCATCAGATGGAGTTGACCGGTTCGCTGTAAAACCACGAGCAATGCAAGGGTTGGTAGTACTTCTAGACGCCACCACATAGCTAAATAACAACTTTAAAATTCTGTAAATTTCTAAAATATGTAATATATTTTTCCGTGTGGTGACGGAGTAAGAATACTATTCACCACCCCATATCTTACCTGTGAGTGATCGTACGAGACGACTAAGGGATATAAAACGCATATAACATCTATGCGAGAGAAGGAAAACTCGAAACAAAATCCTATATCATCACGTCTGACCAGCGCGGTATAGCAGGTTAATTTCCCTCCCATTACGGAGGAATTACGGAGGAGGCCCGAGCCCAACAATGGGACGTTTATGGGCTGTGATGATGATGTAATATATTTTTAATAATTATTGATTTATAACAGATTAATTAACTATTTATATATCATAATATCATCATAATATATGGTTTGCCTTGGTTAATTATATTAAATTAATATAATATCTGTAACCTTTAAAATACCTAAGGAATTGTTTAACTAAAAGACAACAATAAACATGCACTTTTAAGGGTATTGACTGCAAAGATTAATAGTCACATCATTGAGTATTCCCCTGTGTGAGAGGGAACAAAGAGCGGTTGTGGCTGGAACGTTCGGTATTAGAGATATGTGCGCGTGCACATTATGATGCAGTGCACGACATCTGCCATTGCCACTACCCAAGGTTTGCTATACATTGCATTTCTGTAGTATTTGTTTGAAATACACTCTCTATTGGTAATATAATCAGCCATGTAAACACTAAGCGTCAGTTCAGAATAATCGTTATGCTTAATCACAGTTTTATTATTGCTAATTTTTAATGAAGGATATAGGCTACTAGGCTAATCAATCTCGATAAATTAAGAATTTTCACAGAATTCTAATCCTGTCATAGATAAATATATTTTCAAGGCATGGATTTCATATATTTAAGGGAAATGGTAGTCGAATATTAGACTTTTAGCGGTGGGGATTTTTTTTTTTTACTAATTGTGGCAAACGAACAAGCAGCACAACTTATGTAAGTGTTACTGCCGCCCATGGATCTCTACAATGCCAGAGGTATAGCTAGGCCGTTGCCTGTGAATACAAAACACAAATCCACTCCATTAGGTTTTCGGCTCTCTCGCTCACCGAACGAAGCGCAATAGCAAATTGCCATTGCTCAGACGTCGGTATTCTGCTAGAGTGTGGCACTACCCCGAACAGAACAGCTCCGGCTGTATACAGAAATCGGTCAACAACGTGGTCCTACCACTATATTTATGTATCGAGTAAGCTATGGTTACAATTTTGTATTGTATTGTAATTTAATAGTATTAAAAAGGCTCAAAAGCGTGCTATGGCAAAGGCCATCAGTATTTCTCTACGTGATAAAATATTGTATAAGTAAATCCGTAGACAATGGATGTTACCAACTTGTCAAACCACTAGGCGGACTGACGACATCTCAAAAGTTTTTAGGAAGTCGTTGGATGTTAGTGTCATAGCTCCGTTCTGAGTGATATTTTCGTGGTGAAGCCTATTTTCAGCAGTGGACGCCTACGCACTTGGATTTAAACGGTATAAGTATTTTTTTAAACAAATGTTTGGTTACCTTCCTAGCCATATACGTGTAAGCACTCTAATATGTTATCAAATGACAATAAACAATGGATGGATAACCTTGCGATGATGTGAGATAATTTATCGTACAGTACATTGTATAAGATAACGAGGGCTCGGTAAGAAATTAACAGCTTAGTACAATGTGACGTCACTATTGTATTAGAATGCTCGCCTTGCTTTCATTATAACGTAATGACATTCGATAAAGAAATCCATTTCAGTTATGTATTCCTAAGTATAAATTTAAAAATCGAATCTAACATACATTCGATAAATTTGGCTTTGTTATAAAATAGCCAACAAAACTATAAAAGGTCAATATTAATGAAGAGTATTGAAAGAAAAATGATAAAAATTAAAAAAAAAACATTTTATTATACCAAAGACAATGGAGTCGTCGTATTCATTAGTAAAATACAGTTATTATTATTTATATAAGAATATTTTGTATGTATGTATATATATTTATTACAATATTTTTAAAACAATAGACAAAGAAGCTTTGCTTTTTTTTCAGAATTTAATTAAATAAATATAGTTAATTTAGATTGTATTATAATATCTGTCTCAGTCGAACGAAGTTAACAAACAACACTTAGTGCACCACCCTTTTAAAAAAAAAAATCATAAATGATTAAAAGTCAAATATGCACCGTAGTTAGATCACATACTAAAAAGTAGCTAGACATCTTTCGTCTGAGAACAGAGGCCTACTCCTAACTCGGGTATGGCAGACTGAAGGTGATGCCTACTTTCAGATGTACTTAGCACAATACGGGTACCTAAGTCCTTCTGTAAGAAATCCTTCAAGTGGACATATTATGGACGAGAGCTCGTGGCGACGAGCTATTGCTGAGTTTCAGAGCTTCGCTGGATTGAATGCAACAGGTAAGTTTATCTAAAATATTTATACAATTTACTATATAAAAATATAAAAACTTCAAACATAAGACTTTAGATTTCCAATTCCAATTCGATTTTCAATCCTTTAGGTTTCCAACTTAATATAGTAGATGGCGGTTTTCACAGTTTATCCCCGAATTGGTTTACATATTGCCACTTCTAACTTTAAGTCATATACGGTTGTCTTGTCAAATACTTGATAAATTTTTTTTATTGCTTATGGTAGCAAACGAGCAAGCAGCACACCTGATGGTAAGTGTCACTGTCGCCCATGGACCTTTGCTATAAACAAGACTAAGCTAGGCCGCTGCCTATCGTTACAATCCTCAAACCCATCCAGTTTGGCTGCCAGCTCTCTCGCTCACCGAATATTGCCATTGCCATTACTCAAACGTCGATCTTCTGCGAGAGTGTAGTACTATCCCGGACGGACCGGCCCGCGGCTGTAGACAGAGAACTGTCAACAGCGTGGTCCTACCACTATCAATCAAAATATGTTTGCGTGAAAAATCAATATCATTGTTGCTCCGATCGAACTCGAATCTGAATTCGAGACCTCGTGATGAGCAATCGCGATCTGTTAACAATATTTAAATTAACATAATCAGTTTCGGTAAATGTTACAATACGTTTCCACTGTCCTCCATCCAATATTCACAGTTTTTTTCCATTATTAAAACGCAAACAATTGTGGTCAGCGAAAAGTAATTTTCTTAAGTTGAAATGTTGTAATCCACAATAGTTTACGCAATCAGTGGGTAACTGGTTGAAGTTCTGATTAAATCAATGCCGAATTAAATTAAAATTTCGATATGCATAAATTGGATAGTAACTAAATAGATTCAAATACTAGTGCTACTTACAGAGGCACTTAAATAAATATATTGTATGTACAGTTACATTATGATATTGCAAAGAAGTAATAAAACTTGATGCCGTCAACAATTAGATAATGAGGAAGATAATGTCTCATTGCGACGGTAATCAATGACTGTGCACGTTTTTAATGCTACTTTAAAAATGTATTATTTTTATATTATGACGTCATTTTTCCGTTTGATGACGGAGTATAAATTCATTCACCACTATCTTACCATAGGAATCGTAAAAGGCGACTAAGAGATATTGATATAACGTCTAAGCAAGACAAGGAAAACTCGAAATAAAACTCTATATCAACCCGTCTGACCAGCGTGGTATATAAATTTCCAATTTCCGTCCTATTGAAGGAGGTTTAAAATCAGTAGTATAGGGGCTGAGATGATAATGATAATTGTTTGTGTGTGTACTGACTATGTCAGTTAATGGGTGGTTTGAGCACGAAATTGCAGCCTATAAAAGTAATATAAAATTGCAGCCTATAAAAGTATTATTACTATAAAAGTAATATTCATGCCTCTTAAAGACTTTAAACGTTACATGGGTAAAATATGAATGCATTATGCATCTATCTACGCTAATAATGAAAGTTTTGGTATTGTGAAAATAACATTAATATTGTAAAATTGTCGTATGAATGTATAGCTTTCAATCTGTTTTCATACAATCATGACCTCGAAATAGCTTATTTTAATTTATGCGATGGTACATAGGTCATTTCCGAGTTAAGTGACCTTGTATGATGGCAGTAGATGAACTCTTTTATTCGTTACGATTAACGTAGAAGTAATGTAATTTTTTAACCATTTATGTAACTTTGATTGCTGTATATAAATCTAACCACATTCTATCACAAATATATCGATCGTTATTATAATATAATTTATTTATTAGTCTGTAAACAGCATCAATTATTAAATAAAAAATACATTCTAAATAATTGTTCACAGAATAAAACGGATTATAAATCTATAATTACGTTTATTGCGTGTTATTGTAATCAGATTCTATACTCACGTTGAAAGCTAGATTTGTAGTATCATTTTAGAGGCGGTTATTAGGCCTAGAGTCGGTCATGGACAAAGCCTTGTTACGTTCCTACTGTTATTAAAATAAATCCCATCTATCCATGCAATTTAAAAGGCGGTGTAGTCTCTCTATAAGTATTTTTAACATGCTAGAATTATATGGGCAGATTTTGAGCCGTATTTGAACGTATACGTGCCTTGACATGAGAAGTAGTGGTCTTGACTATGACTGAAGCCATTGTTATTATGTAAGCAAATAACGCACAGACCGCACATAAATACATAATTCATTATCGGTCACTGCACGAGTTCGGACAACTACCTTATGATTTCCCTAGAGGTTAAATAATAACATTTTATCATATTATGTTTGAATCAGAAGCAAAAAAGACATTAAAGAAAATTTGGAAAAAGAATGATGAATAAAATTAAATGTGATAACTAAACTTGATCATATTTTTGTTTACTAACTAAACGTTGCTTTAGTATATAATTTTAAATAAGAATTAATTATAAAATTAAGAAAAGTCCCTTGGGATTTTAATAATATATTCTAGACTGATCCCTGACATAGCTGTGTGGTAGCGGCTACTAATACTACCAACCCTTACTTTGCTCGTAGGTGTTGTAAAAGACGACTAAGAGCCTTATAATAACCTGGGCTAACTCCATCTGATGCCGTTTGGTCAACAATTACATTCCCAAAGAGGGTTGACGTTTGGCAGGCGGTTGGTCATAAAACTATTTTGCCCATAACTTTAACAATATGTACTATGAAAAAAGAGTACATATTGTATCGACCCCAAGTAATTGGGATAAGAGTAGGAGAATGATGGTTCTAGACTGATCCAGTGGTAGAATATTAGACAAATTTAAGATATTACGTAAAATAAAAATGAAATCCTCCCGCAGTGTTTAATAGAAGTAAATCATTGTAACAATTTTTAAGTGATGTTTATTATTAAGTAGTTTTTCTTAGGTCGAATAATTTTTAAAAGTACATTATTATTCCGCGTAGCTATAAATGTAAATCGAAGGCGCCGCTGATGAATTCCAAATCGCCAGCTGATCACCAGCGGTCGGCGTAGTTCCTGATTATTCAACGTTTTTCCGCGTGCGGTTTTGGTCGATGTGCTTGTATAATTACTTCCTTGTCATCATTCGTACAATATCTATGTTTATTTGTTAACCTAAAAGTATTTGACATAATATGCTTAAATTAACACAGTCCTTAAATCATGGATGCTTTATCTAACATATTGTGTTGACGAAAAAATATTAAACGTTGTAAAATTCGGTTTTCACATAATCTATTTCTTGTTTAAACTTCAGAAGATATCATCTATAGATTACATTTTTTTATTATCCTATTCTTTGCCTGATTTTATATGGATTCATAATAATAGATGTTTATTGTCAGTCTTTAGTCCTAAAAGGTAGTCAAAACACAAATTTATTTAGCTTAATCCAGACTTGCTAGTTTTTTATAGACAAAGTAATCAGAAAGTTGCAACAAACCACGAACCGATATTCTAATTTAAAGATACTTAAGAAATATATTTAGAATACCCGTAAAATATTTTTTTTTAATTTTAATTCTATATATTTTTACAAATAGAATTAGGCACTTTTATATAATGTTGGTATAAATCTCTTTAACAGGTGAATTAGATGAAGAAACTACTAAAGTGATGTCCTTGCCAAGATGCGGTGTACGAGATAAAGTGGGTTTCGGAGAAAGTCGTGCCAAACGATACGCATTGCAGGGTGAGTGCACTGATAAACTATATGTCCATGAAAAAATTGATTATAACAAGAAAACATGTATAATTAGATTTTTAATATCTAATATGTATACTTTGCATTAGGTTCAAGATGGCGTGTCAAGAATTTAACATATAAGATCTCGAAATATCCGTCGAAGTTGAATCGCGCCGAAGTAGACACTGAACTTGCCAAAGCCTTCTCAGTGTGGTCCGACTATACTGATCTTACTTTCACACAGAAGCGAAGTGGACAAGTACACATTGAAATCAGGTAAGTTAAAACTACATTAGTTAACTACTGTATTGTATTTCTTAACGGATTTGTTTTTAAATTAGCTTGCGCCGAGTCTTTTTTCGCGTGAAAAGTAACTTCTCCAAAGTTGACCTATTATCCCAAGAGAATACATTACCAGGATAAAAAGTGTTCTTTTATGTGTGAATCCAGGAAATGATCTATCAATGCCACAATTTTCATCCAAATCTATTGAATGGTTTACGCGTGATAACATCAAAACTTTTCTCAATTTTTCACATTTGTAATATTAATAAGGATATATTCTACGTTAATCACAAAATATCATAATCTTTTACGTTTAAAAGTTTAGAGGATAGTAGTGCGATATAAATGTATTATTCTGTTGATAATACTTTATAATGCTATCTTTTTTATTTTTGGTTTTGTTCGCCCGTTCGGACAGGCAAAGGCATCAAAGCCCATACAGCCTTAATTTTTTTTTCATATATTACTTAATACTACTTTATATTGCGCAGTCTTAATAGTCATTGTCCGTAGGTAAGTCAAGTCATTACCATCAATCCGTCGCTGATAACCAAATCAATGTTTTTTTTGGGACTTTTGACAAAATATGAAAATACACGTAAACCACTATTATACCATATTCACTATACTTCAGCACTTTAACTGTATCATATTCCATAAAATACTAGCAAAATTATTCAATATAACACTACAAAACACTAAATGAATATACCTAATACAAGAGCGTGAAATGACATTTCTATATTCGCGCCAAAACCTAACGCTATCTTTTATTTCAATGTTGTAAGAATAGAATGTTATTAGAAAATTTATTTAGTTTACGTCGATAGTTACCAATTGGTGATTGTTAAAAAGCCGATAGGTAATGATTCAATAATAATATTTGATAGTGTACGAACTAACTATTGCATTTTTACATCAAAGCCTTTCAATTGCTGCACTTTATTGCATTGAATAGTTGAATATTTTTATTTATTATTACATTGAATAGTAAATCTTAAGTTTTCGTAAGATATAGGTCAACGATTTCATAAGAAAATTAGAATTACATTATTAACAAAAAAGCTTTGATAAAGATAATGTAATTTGGTGTTGAACGCACTTTAGTTTATGAAACTTGTACACGTAGGCATAGTATCAACATACGTAATTTTATTATTATGTTTAATTGAAAGTTTACATAAAAAACTCAACTCGTGCGAAACGAAAAAAAAATATATCAGGTATGCACTATTTCGTATTAGAACTGTTTACAAATATCGTTTAGAATAAATACGCAATCATTATAATACCGCAGTATTGTATGTAGGGTTATTTGAATCGGCAATAATGTAATTTTTTCATCACAATCCGCTGGTAATCTTTGTTGCGTAATCTGAATGGATTGTCATTGAATCACTAGTAACGCATGTACTTATTTTACAGTAGCTATTGCAGTATTTACTGAATATATAGGTATAAGATAATATGTATTTTCTTATTTGTTTGAAGAATGCAAAAGTGTTTTACTTTCATCACGTTTACATTTTGAGTATTTATATTTTAAATACATTTATTTTTTATTTTAATGATGTCACTGTCTTAATATCTGTACAGTTTAAAAGGAGGTATATGTGTAGTTTTTCCGTGTCTGTGGTATAGTAGATCAATTTCCCATTATGGAGGAGGCTCGAACTCAAAACTTTGACATATATGAGCTGAAATGATGATGATATCGTGTTGTTTTGTAAATTCCAAATAAATTTGATTTTATTCATAACTCCCGTTTTCAAAGATCTAATATTTTCTTTTTTAACCACTAAACTATTGATCGGTGGTTCGTCTGATGCAGAATCTAGGATATAGAAAAACATTCACTTTATTTTTCGACCTATATAGATGAAATATGTAAAAACCTTGCGTTATTTTCTTATATCTGTTGTTAATAATATATCTTCTTTTTCAAGGTTCGAGAAAGGAGAGCATGGAGACGGAGATCCTTTTGACGGTCCTGGTGGCACTCTCGCCCACGCTTACTTCCCAGTAAGTATTATTATTGTATTTTAAACTAGAATAATAATACTGTAGATCATCGAAGATGACATATATTTATGTGTTACTCAATTAGTTCGGTGTTTTATAAAAACTTTTTTTTAAAAATTAAAGTTTTAGGTTTTGAACCAAGTCACTCCACATATTAATACTGTACTCAACCGTCATGTGATAATAAAGCACTTTCCATATAAATATATCATTATATATAAAAGTAACGGATGTAACAGATTGTCCTAAACAGTGAAAGTGCGTTTATATCGGTAATGTGATAATGAAATGTATTGTAGTGTGAAACGAATGATTATTATATATCGTTTAATATGTTCTATATTAAAATGTTAGTAGAACGCTAAAGAGTAAATAGCAACAGAAGCTTGATACTGTTATAACTGTCTGTTTAGAAGCTCTGTTTAGAAGCATATTGCTAAGAACTTCAGTGGAAGTCAATCTTTCAAAACATATTAATCTGTTACTAAGAATACCTTTCACAGTTAAAACCTTTACATATCTAGTACATAACTTCAAATATTCTAAAATCTGTTCTATCCTTAGAATATCTTTATATCTCTGGTGCGTAAAATGGAAATCATCCAAAACAGAAAATTTTATTATTTGTTCGTACTGTTCAATCAAATATTTTAAACTAAAATATTATTATTATAATAATATAATAATATTTTCGGAGGGGTCTGACCACACACCGCTAAATACGCGCGCGACCTTATAAACCCGCCCCGCAATGTATGTACCTCTGGACACCGTGCGAGTGGGCTACCGGAACCCGGTTTTTATCTTCAGTAGCCCACCTTCCTTTCCTTCCTCCTTCCTTTAGGTGTCCTAAGAATATATTTATCTATAGAGAAATGATCACATGCGGTACTAGGTGGTTATAGGTTAAGCTCCACAAGTGCTAACAACTTTTCGGAAATGGATTTTTATAAATAACCTAGCAAATCAAATCCTAAACTAACTAAAAATAATCAATAATTTGCACTTAGGTATGAATTAGTTCCGTGACTAACGTGAACAAATCTGTAATGTACAAAGTACACATAAGGTAGTTTTTATGTGTTCTTTAGACTTAAATGGTTAGTCATACACATGTCAACTAGTGGGTCATCTTTGTTGCTATGTGTCAGTGATCTTAAAATATGAACCTACATATTGTATACCTACCATTTTTTAGAAAGCCACTCAATTATTAATAAAATAGGTCGATGTTTGTAGTTTTGAATACATTACTTAGATAAAGAATATAGATACTAAAATGTAGTGTATTAAATAAAATCTATAAGCTTATTACTAACTTCTTTAGCTGTATATATAAAGACACTGTTAGGACATTGGTATTGACTCCGCACTTTTTCTTTTTTGTCTTAATGAATGGATTCATAGTCCTGTATATTGACAGACTATGAATACCTTTTTACTTATCTATAGGAGTCTTAAACCAGCTAGTGGGCACCAGGCATCAGGAGACTGGTATAGATAAACTGATAAGCTAACGTCATAATTTTAGATTAAACATACAATTATAATCTTTGTTTGGAGTCATCGAAAGATTAGCTTTAGATGCACCTCGTCATCCATCGAAGATTTCCCGCTATTATCTCTATACCTAGGTACTGACGATACTCAAATAACAAATTATAGAAACAATTGCGTTAATTGTCTACTAAGAACTGTGTACGTGCTACAGACAAAGGTTTTACGACAATTATTGATTCATTGGCAATAATATTCAGTTTTCCTTAATCTCGCGGCTTTTTACTTGCAGGTGTATGGAGGCGATGCTCATTTTGACGATGCTGAGATGTGGTCCATTAACTCGAGGAGGGGCACCAATCTATTCCAGGTATGAGACATAAATGCGTAAGGATAATTAATCCGTATTACGAATTTTTAGTTTAATCTTGAGTTTTTATTTTATTTACAAAATATAAAATCAGCAATTTGATTTTAAAGTAAATGGGAATGTGTCTTAATTCATCTAATTTGTAAAAGATATCATATTTAGAAAATATAAATAATTTTAGATCCCCATAATTGTTTATAAATTAGGCAACTGAAGTCATTTATTTTTTTGATAAGTTATGGTCTGACAGCATATTACTCCGCTCCATCTATTATATTTAATGGCCCTCGAAAACTGTTCAATGCTATTGATAGCGCGCTCGACGGCATTGTTACTACTTAATGCAGTAGCATTAGTTTGTTTACTAACTACCCCTTATTTTACTGTAGGAGTCGAAAAAACGGCTGAACGATCATCAGGAAATTAATGGAAAGTTATAACTCCCACTCGCCAACTCACTTGATAAGTGTGGCGATTATGTTTTATATTCTTAAAAGAGGATTAAATCCAGCACTTTTGAACTTTGTTAGAATAATAGATGGATATATATTTTATTACGCTGATTTACAGGTTGCAGCCCACGAATTTGGTCACTCACTAGGATTGTCTCACAGTGATGTTCGTTCTGCACTTATGGCTCCCTTCTACAGAGGATACGATCCTGCTTTCCAGCTTGACCAGGATGACGTTTTGGGAATTCAGGTTAATATTTTTTTTCTATTGTAATATCAATTTCTAATTCTGATATGATAATTTATTTATGTATTTATTGAACAATTTAGATTTAGGCCCATAATATTATTTTACTATTCTTGTTATTTTGCTTTCATAAACACGATAAGTATCTATATTGCATTTTTGGCTATTTTATTGATATATTTTGTTACTGGACTGGCCCTTTTGGATTTCTAGTTTCCAATTCACAAAATTATATATTATTGCTCAAATTTTCTATCTTGATAAATATTCTAATATAAATAGATTTTCTAAATAGATATATGGACTGGAAGTTTGAAAGTGAAAGTATATCATTTTATATGAAACTGTTTTAACTAAATAAGATTTTTAATTATATTTCACAGGCTTTGTATGGTCACAAAACGCAAACAGATATCGGTGGTTCAGTGCCAATACCCTCAGTTCCACGTGCCACCACTCAACAACCTTCTGCTGAAGATCCTGCGCTATGCTCTGACTCTAAGTTTGACACTATCTTTAATTCAGCCGACGGCGGTACTTTCATTTTCAAGGGTAAATAATTTTCTATATTTCAAATTATTCCATATTTTGACTATATACTATATTATCAAATTTAGTTCTTGAAACATATAACACGAAGCTAGTCCTTATTTTAAAATAAGTACCTACTAATTTTGTATTCAAATGTGTAATACGCAAGTGAAGTTCAGAAATCATTATACTTAATCCTGTGTGAATTAATAATAATCAGGACAAAAGGCTTATATACTCAAAAATACATTCACATTTAATTCTATACTATAGTTTGTACAAAAATAATTGTATCCAATCCGTAATAATATTCACAAACAAAATTGGATTCTCCATATATTTATTTTTAGATAATATTTATGACCCCATATTAAATATATTAATGTGAATACTTAGATATCAATTCTAATTACATAGAATGTTTGCACTTACAGACCCCATATTATATATATTGATGTGAATACTTAGATATCAATTTTTAATTGCATAGGATGCCTGCACTTACAGACACATGTCTGTAAGTCAAAAAATTGTAATAAACACTGATTACATCGATATCATTCCTCGAGGTGGCGAGATTTCATTTTTATTATGGATAGTTAAAATATGATAACAATTTTATATTCTTTTTTTGGATTGGTTCCTATATATTTTTTACAGTATAAGTTTTTGAAAGTGTACTATGTATTCATAGTGATTGCTGTAATGATTTGAAATACAAGGACAGGTTAATAAAACACATTTATTTAGATGTATAAGCACTGAAGATATAGTCTTTAGCTTTTATATTTTCAGCTTAATCCATCAAGCTTAGCTACAATCTTATCCTATTTGTATGTGTCCCTAGGTGAACATTATTGGCGTCTAACAGAAGATGGCGTAGCAGCTGGATACCCTCGCCTCATCTCCCGCGCTTGGCCAGGCCTTCCCGGCAATATCGATGCTGCCTTTACTTACAAAAATGGCAAGACTTACTTCTTCAAGGGCTCTAAATATTGGAGGTACAATGGACAGAAAGTAGACGGGGAATATCCTAAAGAGATTAGCGAAGGTGATTATTTTTTGTAATCTATTTTTTTTATGATTTTTATATTAAAACAGTTCGTGAGAGGACAGTAGCTTTGTTCATAGTAAAATAATACATATATATTATCATGTCTGTCCACAAATAATACAGTTAAATAGTTCTTTATGAATTTATTTATCAATATCATCATCATCATCATCATCATCACAGCCCATAAATGTCCCACTATTGGACTCGGGCCTCCTCCATAATGGGAGAAAAATTAACCTACTATACCGCGCTGGTCAGACGTATTGGTATAGGGTTTTGTTTAGAGTTTTCCTTCTCTCGCATATATGTTATAGGCGTTTTATATCCCTTAGTCGTCTCTTACGATCACCCACGGGTAAGATATGGGGTGGTGAATAGTATTCTTACTCCGTCACCACACGAAATATCTCGGTTATATTTATCAATATAACTTTAGATATTTAAACTGTGCCACTATGCACAAAGACCGGGTTCACTCGCACACGGAGTCGCAGAGGTACAATGCGGGCAGGTTTATGGGGTTGCGCGTCGCTTCATCTATCACCCCGGAGAGATTAAGAGGGGGGTGTGACCAGACCATAGCTCGACGCAAAAAAAAAAAGGAAAAAAGATATATAAAAATGTATTTTGAAGTTATCAATAAATTATTATTATTATTATAAACTGTTAATGCTTTGCTTATAATATAAAATCTTGTATTCTCTATCAGGTTTCACCGGTATTCCTGACAACATTGATGCTGCTTTAGTGTGGTCAGGCAATGGCAAGATTTATTTCTACAAAGGCTCAAAATTCTGGCGATTTGATCCAGCACAGAGGCCTCCAGTCAAAGCTACATATCCCAAACCTTTGTCAAATTGGGATGGTATTCCTGACGGCATTGATGCTGCACTACAATATACCAATGGATACACTTACTTCTTCAAGGGTGGTTCATACTGGCGATTTAATGACAGGACTTTCTCAGTAAGTTTTTATAGTATTATTCTAGATTTTTCTATCATTCTCCTACAAGTGAAAAAGAGATACATTGTGAAGGTTGCAACTTCCTGGCAATACTCTTTGTAAGAAAGTTTTTATTAAGTAGCTGTTACATGCTCGTTTTGATAGTCATTTTTAAATTAATTATTAATAATAAAAAAATGTGGGAGATCGTCGAAAATTACGAAATCAATTATACAAAATTAATTTTTATATAATTATTTATACGATATCATATATCTATAACAAGATCTGTGAGGCTATTCTTGAGTTAAACATTTAAATTTCTTCATTACTATGTGCAAAAATTTATTCCATCGAATCATTAAAAGATTTTCCCCGAAACGTACTATTGTCCATTTTTCGTAAATATTTTTCAAGATTCCTGCGTAAAAGTAAGCAGTGTTATTCACCTAGTGATGCTTTAATAAATTTAACGACGCCTTTTTTTTTTTTGGGGTGGGTTACGGTCGGCGCTCTCCTCGCACCACTCCGTCCGGGGCGACAGAGGGGCGTAAGCACGCACACCCGTAACCCACCCGTAACGTCGCCTTCGTCGTTGGGCCGACCACCGGAGCAGAGTGACTTGACGTCAGTGGTCGACCCGACGGAATACCCCTGAGGAGTACCCTCTCCTCGACCGACGTCCCCCCCTCGGGTAGGATGTCGGTCTTTCCTCACGCGGTCGGCCTCTCGGCGGGTGACGGACTAATTCCCCGATCCCGTCACCCGCGGCGAATTTTACGACTCCTACGGTATAAAGGGTGATGATATATTTTAATTTTAACTCGTAATCATATGGCATCTACCACTCGCGATACCTATTGCCTGATTCTATTTCTGTTATCATCATCTTCTCTCATATAAGTCACACTGCTGGACTTGAGTTTTATTTCCAGTTTTTCTTCTCTTGCGTAAATGTGCATACCCTTAGCTGGTTTTATGACCCCCACGGGCAAGATAAGGGGTGGTGCATCGTATTTTACCACATGGAAAATTGTAATTTATTAAACTTCCGATTTTTTTTCTAGGTGGACACAGATAATCCAGCATTCCCTCGTTCTACGGCATTTTGGTGGCTCGGTTGTAGCACAGCACCGCGTGGCACCGTTGGAGGTAACGCAAGACTCTCTAGCGCACCCGAGCCCGATGAAGATGACGTCGGGGATATTTTGTTCGACGCAGGTAGGAGGGAGGCCTGGATTTCGCAATGACTTTGTGACAATGACTAAATACGTACAGATATTTGATTGATACCTCGAATTTAATCTTCAGAATATTATAAAGACGACTGTATTTAATATTACCAACATTTTGAAGATGTAGAAAGACAAAAATAGTGAACATTCAAATTATGTTTAAAATTAATGGTATATTTTTATTTTAAACTAGATTCTGCCCGCGGCTTCGCCCGCGTAAAAGGTTACTTTCCTAAAGTTTTCATCTCCTATTTTTTCTACTCCTTCAGGGTAATTTTTTTACAAAATTTTAATGTCATATTTATTTACATCTAATTAATAGCCTTTGAAGCTTCTGGCTTTAAAAATGGCAATACTTCCTTACAACTTTTCATCCCCCTTTACAACCTTTTTTTTTTGCATTAAAAAGTAGCCTTATATCATTTGTCAGACTCTAGACCATCTGTGTACCAAATTTCATTTAGAGTAGTACGGTAGTTCTGGCATGAAAAAGCGACAGACAGACAGACAGAGTTACTTTCGCATTTATAATATTAGTAAGAATAATTAATTTTCAACTTAATAGATTTTTTAGACTTCAGATTTCATGATGATGATCTATCAAATTGAACTGGAAAAGAAATGTGACAATGAAAAGACGAGATATTGGACTTAACCATCGTTGACTCCACTGTTACATGTTAGCTGTGTCTATGTGATTGTTTCTATTAGTTTTATTGTGTCTTTATCTTCTGACTTTAGTGTGACCCAATGTATTAGTACCAACTTCTTTATTTTATTCGTTACTTAATAATGAATATTTTCTTCTGTAGTCTTACGTTTTGTATGCTAACAATATCGCTAACCATGTATTTTCCCATTTACTAACATAACGTAGCAAATAATAACAAATTTTCAGCTGTTCCCATTGATTAACATATTTCAAAACTGCTATTAACCAACTAAGGTCTTCAGTACATAACAAAAAAAAATATGCTTGCAACTAATAAATAAATAAAAAAACTTGCTAAATCTGCGCAGCTTATGGTGTTTGTGCAGTGGGAGACGGTGGCCGGTCTATGTGACCTGACGACTATGCGGCTTCTGGTTCCCTCCAACCTATTTGCCGTTGTTAAAACCTATACCAAACTCTTAACTAAACAATAATTGAATAAAGTGGGCAAAATTATGAAAAAAAATATATCCCAAAGAGTTTGGAAAGGGTTTCTACAACGAAAATGCGCATTGTTTTTATAAGAAATATTATAGATTCACTTTGGAATGCAAGCACAATTTATTGTGGCACAAGCACTATTGATCTTTTACCTGCCACTTATCAAATAATACACCTTTAAACACAGTTTACATATATGAGGAATCGACTTACCTGTAATCAGGTAACGAATTAAAATAATAAAGATAAAATAATATTTGCAATATACAAAACATAAGAGTCGATTTAACGTATATGTATTTCAAATATATGTGTGTGTTGTTACACCTCACTTTATGTTTTCAATGTCTGCACCAATATTGATTTATTATTTTTATCATTAGTTCATTAATGATATTAAAGAAAACAGTCACCGTGTTATAAAAACGTCAAATACATTAAAAAACGGTGGCTGGGCGTGTCCACATCACCATGTGTGTGTTTTGTTTCTAGGTGTAAAATCATCCGTTCCCAGATCATTCTTCTGGTTCAGGAAATAACCTCGGTGAAGTGTTCCTGAATATTGTACATAAATTGCATAAAGAACAAAGACTCAATTAGTTATACAATATAAGCGAATACCAGTGAGATTATAGGACATAAGCGGTGATTTTAGTACCGGCGAGCTTGTCACGTGCTACTTGTACGTTCTACTTCATTTCACGTTTGCATTTTTACTATATGCTATTTTATTTACGCTTTCAACATGCCATTGTAGATCTGGAACTGGTATAAATATTTATGGACTTATATATAATCGCAGCTCAACTTTGAGACATCATTTAAGTAGTTGCAAAATAAAAAATTTACCGCAACAAAAGCAACAATTTTTTAATCTGTCCAAAATTAGAGAGCCGTTTATATATGAGGCCGTTAAATTTAAAGCTTTGCTCGCTTACATCTACAACAAATTGATTATTGAACATCTAAGTGTTTAGTAATTTCATTTGGCCATTCTAACCCATATTTATTGAAATCTCAGGATTTGGTAATCTTTCACTTTGGTGTATAACTTATTCTTTAGTTACTATTTAGTAGTTATCTCACAGATATTTTTTTAATTATCAGGTGTTAGAATATCACAAGGTTGGGCTTAATGTTTATTTTAAATAAATATTAATTTGAGACTCGTCGATTTTCAGGGATTTTGAAGCGTAAAATAAAAGTAATCGTGTTGAAAATTTAAAAACTAGAAGTTATCTTGTATAATATTAAAACCAATGAAGATTAATGTAAGATAATTTTGTTAAAAAATAAATCACTAAAATGACAACAAAAATCACGTTTTCACGATACACTTGTGACGTAAAATTTCAGCACCTTTATTAAATATATTATTAAAACTAACATTATTATTAATCGTGTTATGGGTTTTATGACGATAACAAAAGTTAAAAAAAAAATTAAGAAAGTATAACAAAAAAAAATATTTAAAATAAATAAATCAAAATATATGATATATTTTAATATAAATTATATAATCAAGATACAATATGGATTATTCGATATATATACCTTTATTTATATAACAATGGATGGGATAATCCACGCAAAAATGCGTTTAGTTGTTTGTATTCCGTATTTAATAATTTTGTAACTAACAGAGCGTGACGCATGAAGTATCACCTTAATTTTAAAAGATGCTAAGTAGATCTTTAACCTCAGTATTAAACAAATAACATCATAATATTTATTTAATACTCATCTTAATGTAAATACAAAGTAGGTATAATATTTTAGTAAACATATGCATGCCCTAATTACAAAAAAAAAATTAAAAAACAAAGTAAGATATTTGTAAATATTTGCGTTGATGTAGAGTAGTTTTGCACAAACAGTTATCGGTTACGGTGAACTAAGTTAATCTTGCTAAAGGCAAGTTAATGTTTCAGTGATCAACGTTCAGTCAGACGGAGCTAGACTGTAACATGAGGTTCACACGTGGCCCCGAGCCGCTTCGTTAATTAGGAGGGTATAAGATCCTCCGCCGCGACTACACTCATCCGCATCTGTAGGTTTATTTTAATTTCATTATGATTTTATACCGTTAACTCCATAAATATTGACATTTCAAATAATAATTTACCTATATATGGATATGCAATTAGTATCAACCAATTACATTAGAGAAAATGGTTCTATTATCATTGTTTGATGTAATCTAAACAAAAAATTATTGGATTTTTTTTTTATTAATCAAGTAGAAATTTCGTTACATTCGCGTCAATTTATAACTAATAATATAATATTTTATTTATTACCATATTAATAAAAATATATATGGGAATCTCTAGCTTCTATGTTAGTTACAAACTATGTTGTAGGAGCCAGGATCTATGAATTGGAATTCACGGTATGAATATCACCATTTTCTTTCAATCATTGTTTTTGTTATAATATCAATGTTCAATGTAGTGCACATGTCTATTTAATAAAACTATACACTAAATTCCACAGTAGCACATGCGCACACTAAGCACA
This sequence comes from Lymantria monacha, assembly GCA_905163515.2. Classification (NCBI taxonomy): domain Eukaryota; kingdom Metazoa; phylum Arthropoda; class Insecta; order Lepidoptera; family Erebidae; genus Lymantria; species Lymantria monacha. The sequence goes on along the minus strand of LR991082.1, from coordinate 20,693,066 downwards.
TTTACGCAACTCACATTGACCATAATATTTTTATGTATTTGCAGGTTCGGACTCAGGCGATAGCAGCGGGCGCAGTAGCGCTGGACGAAGACGTGCTTCGCTCTCGTCATTGGTAGTAATATTGGTAGCCATGCTAGCGCTGCGAACCTAGCGCGCCTCTCGGTGCTTTCAAGCTCTTCCAAATGCTTGAGAGCTCTTTTCAACGCTCTCAAGCGCTTAATTCTGGACCAAATAATTGCATCACTAACTGTGATTGTGTGTTGTGTGCCTGTTAGTGTTCGGTATATTGTGTATAGCGAATGCACTCCTGTGATGACGATTGCGCCTTTTTATACTGTTGTGAGAACGATAATTTAATGCGAAGTCATAGTTTTTATACCTAATATAAATAGATGATGTAAGCTCGAGTGTGATATTGAAGTAAGCAATGATTTTATATTAAAATATTTAAAGATATAATTGTGATACTCATTTATACCTCTCCTATTCTTCATCATCAGCTCATATAGGTCCCACTGTTGGCTTCGAGCCTCTTCCATAATGGGCAGGAAATTAACCTACTACACTACGCTGGTCAGACGCGTTGGTATAGGGATTTGTTTTTTTTATTTTTATTGCCGTTGGTGGCAAACGAGCAAACAGCACATCTGATGGTAAGTGACATTGTTTCGAGTTTTCCCTCTCTTCCTTAATAATAATTTTAAAATAATTGTATTATTTTTCATATATAATTTGTGGCCATTTTATTGAAGAGAAGGAGATATGTAAAACATATATTTTATATACAAATACAACTTTTAAATCTCGTATAATAGGAGTCGAGCGTAATGTCATCTACGCATAATAATTATTGCATTTCATTTCATGGATTCCATTAGTCTTCCTTGTGGTGACATACTTAGTTCACCAATCCTCCTTTTCGAGAAGGAGCTGTAGAAGACGACTAGAGGATATAAGATCTAGCCGTTAACACCTCTGCAAGGGAATGATAACTGGAAATAGAATTCCATGCTAAGCCGTTTCCATCGATGTTATATGTCAATTCGTGTGGTGACGAAGAAAGAACTTCCTCTCCTGCCCTGCCTGCGAGTTAGTATATCCAAGTCTTTGACGACCATAATAATTTTTCAGTAAAATGCTACTACCCATTCAACTGGTGATCCTTTGTTTTTGCCGAGCATACGGATAGTATGAAATGGTGACATATTGTATTTTTTTTTATTGTATATGGTGGCAAACGAGCGCACAGCAAACGTGATGGTAAGTGTTACTGCCTCTCATAGAACTTTGCAATTTCAGAAATACAGTTAGGTCGCTGCTCATCAACCAAAACCTAACCAGAAATTTAAGCTTTTGACTCTAGTGCTCACCCAACGAAGCGCAACATATTGCCACTACTCAGACGTCAAATTGTCGCAAGATTATTTTACTGCCTAGAACGGCCGCAACTATAGATAGAAAACTGAACAGTGTGGCCCTACCATGTTAACATTATATCCTTAACCTGTCACTACACAGAAAGATTGCAAAATAAATCCTAAATTATCATTTCCTGCTATTTCAACGTATTAAACAATAATAGAGCAAGAAGAGTCTATTAGGGAAACAATAGCGACAAATTAAACATTACACTACATTTTTTTATTCCACCGAAAACTATCTGTTATTAATACTACCAACAAGGGTGTATCGTAAAAGCGTACTAAGAGCGTACCAGCCTGGCCTGATTTTTTCTACTGACGTCTGAGTAAGCGGATTATATTCTCAAGAAAAGTTGATATTTTCTTTTTTTTACATATGGTGGCAAACAGCACACCTGATGGTAAGTGTTACTGACGCCCATGGACCTTTGCAGTACCAAGTGTATAGCTAGGCTGCTTCCTACTAATATAAACCACAACCCCACCCCAGTTGGGCTTCAGGCTCTCTCGCTCATCGAACGAAGCGCAATAGCATATTACCATTTACTCAGACGTCGAACTTTTGCGAGAGTGTGGTACTACCCCAGACGGACCGGCCCGCGGCTGTAGATAGAGAACTGTCCGCAGCGTGGTCTTACCGCTATTAATATCAAGCATACCGATAGTAAAACTGATTCTAAACCTATATTTCATCTTTCTTCCAACGGTGTTGAGAAAAATATTTACTAAATTGATATAAGAATATGAATATGAAAAGATTTTTTTACCTTACGAAACCATTTTAAATGTGTAATATATAACTAAAAATAAAAGCTAAAAGAAGGAGAAATAATACTCGCGTTATATTTTTAATTGGTTTATTTAACGTTTTCCTGTTCTCCAATAATTCCTCTTAAGTTAGTAATTACAAGTTTATATGACAATATTTTTTATTTTTATTCCGTTTTCATAAACGTATTTTTTTTTTAATAAACATCTTCACAATTCATCATAACACGGTCGTGCGACCTACTGTCTCAATCGTTCTAACTCTTAGGAAAATGCAAATAATATTAAATTTCAAAATCTGTCTACGATTATTCGAACATGATTAATCTTACTTCGAGTGTCGAACGATGTCTACATGCGACGGTGGTTCTTGGTTTGACGCACTGCTAATCGTCGTAGCACGGCTACGGCCTAAAACCGTAACAGACTACTACGCAGCGTATCGACCGGACCACCCACGAGGCCTCGTCGCACACTAACGCTTTATAATCATTTAGAAGGCGTAACGTAAGAATTATTACACGATCACTACTCGAGAAACACCTACGACACATCCTAGATCATATCAATATATCGAGCCCGCGTGCTTTGGCGGTGCCGTCATCTCTTATCCTCGTAATCGTTATGTGTTAACATTTTATTCTACTCTACCTCTCTCACTATGAATTAGGCATCTTTAATGATATTATTAATAGAGATTAAAATTATGTTCAAAGCAGTCCTGTGGACAGATCGAGTATTTTTTAATATAATCACCCACCAACAGTGCAACCCTAACTACATTTTTTTTTTACCAAAACGATATTAACATAAGAACTTTATAGTGTGCCTTTGAAAGTTCTCGTAATCATACATATATTTATATGATCTAGAACTCATTACGAATAAAGGGGACCTCTGCTATATGCACAGAACACTTTAGAAATTAATTCAAATACTCAATCACACGATCACTGTAAAATAGTATAAAATGTAAAGCGAAGTGTTTTTTTTTAAAGTGTAACTAAATGGCTTATTATAACATGAGTGGCTACAATTTCAATCTAGTGCCAAATTAATACTATTAAAATTAACACAAAACATTAATTTTAAGTGGAAATAACACTAATTACATACATTATATTTATACTAATTTAAGAACATATATTTGAATAAAACAAATACGTAGATATATCAACGACATTTAAGATCAACCAGTCCGCGAGAGGGCATACCGTAAGTTATTATTATAAGTTATTGTAAGTTCAAAGATCTTTTAGAATACATTTTTAAGGAAGCATGAACTTATTGTGAAAATAAACTATTACTGTTTAAAATAATTATCATATTAATTAGAAAAACGCCATCATATGGACTGAATAACATTGGATAAAGGCGATACAGGAGGCTGTAAATGACGTTCTCATAGATAGGTGTTAGTACGGGTACCAGAATAAACTTCGGTAGAGTATTAGAGAATTCGGATGGTTTAACCCTTTTCCTTTATACTTTTCCATTTCATTTCAGTCTTCTATCAAAATATTCCAGTATCTTGCCAGAAGCTTATGACTGTGTTATATTAAAATTAAATATTTTTTATTTTTATGAATGATATATTAAAAGTCCACACAATGATTTTAGAATAAATATTTCAATTTAATAATTATAAAAATGACTTTGATTTATCTACTTATTTGTATAACAAAATTTTTGATATAAAACAATAAATAGCAATTTTGCTAAGGATTTAGAATAAACATGTAGTCGAAAGAGAAATTTTCGGGGTTGATTTAATACCAAAACACTTATTTTTATGAACGCCTCAGTTTAAAATAACATATTTTAAATCTATTTATATGCAATATCTATATCATCATCATAAGACCTTTGATACTTTTGGCTTAATTTACTTAACTTGTCTACAAACTGTAAGAAGGCCATATCGCGCTATTCGTGGCGCGTAATGCACATTATTTGGAAACTGATAATAATATAAATAAATAATAGATATAACTTTTAAAGTATATAAATACATACAAAAAAAAATAGAGCTAGGTTATAGACATTTTTCCACTTCAGATAATTTAAGGTTTTCCTATTCGTTGGAAATATTTATTGTACTAATAATGTAAATGAAATATTGCGTTACAAAATTTCAACTATGAATCATATTCGTTGTTTTTTTTTTAAATACTGTATGGTATTAAAAGTCATATATCCAATCATTTAGTTAATACGTATTAGTTATGTACAAGATCGCCCAAAAAATATTGGCTTGGCTTTAGTTGTTAATTAAGAATATTTTTTTTTGTAATAATATAGGCTTACGTGGATATTTTTTGCGACAGTATTCACATACGTGCTATGTGAAATAAAAAGATTTTATTGATTTTTGGATTTCTTTTAATACCACAGTTTAACTATGCCTTACATTTTGTACCCCTTAGCGTAGAGATATCTACTGGCAGTCATCAAATTATACAATATGATATATAAGTGTACACGAGCAATCAAAATAAACATTATGGTACATATGAAAAATTGAAATATGCATGAAGTGTGTAGAACATACAAATTGATTATTTATTATCCTATGCTATATATTATTCTTGCTGGGCTCTTTTGTGTAAAGGCTACAACTTGGTGTTTTGCTTACTAACTATATGTACTTTGAGATTAATTATGTACGTAAATACATTTAAACGCTTAATCACCGATGGACGACCCCGAAAGCACATATCTCTGTTTGTTTTGTGCGTGTGTGTGACAGCCAATTGAGTTGCCGTGCAACCTAATGTGAGGGACTTAACATATCGAACAATACATCTAATTAATTCCTGCATAGTGAACCATACACAAGTGTTTTGGGAGTGACAAGACGCACACAGTTGCAATTGCAAAAATTGTAACCGTATTTAAGAAGTCACTTGGTTGAACTAAATATTAATGAAAGTATGATGATGCGACAAATAAATGAAACAAAATTTTAAGTGCAAAAGAAATACGGAAGTTCTACTTTCATATTTCCTAATAGATTACTTTCCAGTTACATTTTACAGCTAAATACATAAGTTTTCGTACACTGATTTACATATTCAGCATTCTTTTTTTTTTCATATTATTTGTGCGTTAAACATTTACACGTTATTTATGTACATCAAAACATACGTATTATTATTTAAAAAAAACACAATGTTACACTATCACAAAATGTTTTAACAAAATATTAAAATACACCCGTTAACGCTAACCTAGAAAATGGGCACGCGAACTGTATAGTGAGCTCATTGCTCCACATTGAATGATGAGTTTGCTCATCACCAAGCATAGTTCTGATATTTACTATCAATTATTGCTAATGTCGCATCTCTATAGAATTGCCGTAAAAATGTTTAAATGCATCTAATTAATATATAACTGGTTCACAAATAGACGTGGTAGATTCTTGGGGTGCCTTTGATTATTTGAACATCGTTAGCTAATTGTTGACAAGCCACAAATGCTAACCGTACTTGTCATCCGAACCATTATTTTGGTCTTTCACTATCTAGTCTAAAAAAGTGATTGAGTGAAGATATACATAGTTTAAGAGTGTGACACTCACAAGAAGAGATACACGGTTAATGTGTAAGTTTTAACGAGTGCTCGAAATTGTTCCAATTATTTATGTTCTAGTAATTCATTGTCATTTATTAAATTTTAGATATCTTTATAATAATTTAATTCATATATATATAATGAAAGATCACCTTAGCTGTATAATAGTGATCTCTTTACAAGAGATTTACTGTTTTCAATTGCTATTTTAAGAATCGACTGATTGTGCTATTAATTTACTTGAAACTTTTATATTTATTTAATATAGCTTTATATGAAAATTTTATGAATTTTGAAAAATTATATCGTCATATATATTAAAACTATTTCGTTATCATTCTATTATGATTATAATATTTGAGATACATTGTATTTCAAAAGTTTTATTGTTAATATTTCTCAAATCTACATGTTTCATAAATTCTTAAAGAAGAAGAGATAATCATTATATGTTTTACTCAATTTCTATTAAGTGTTTAAAAAAAAAATAAAAAAAAAACACAAAAAATATATATGTATATATGTGCGATTTAGATTAAACTACTTGCACCGCTCTCTCTATGACATGATTAAGATTCAAGTTAACATAACATATATCAAATGATTAGCAGTACTAAATTTATAAAGAAGAATATGATTCTATTATGTATGAGTAGACACGACACTTTCACTTTGATGGAAGTGAAGGCATAAGGTATCATGATCAAATTATGTCCATTTTTCGTTCATACAATATAAATATATAAGGTATTCAGATTTTAGAGATGTATAATAAATGTTGCATGATGTTCAAAAAATATGAAGTAGTATCGTAATGTGGCAACGAATCGCTCCGGTATATAGTGGGTTATATTTGCACCTACCACTGCAAACAAACGTCTTGTGTCTAACAGAGACAGATCAGTGTAATGAAAGTCACAAACCAAGCATTAAGAAGCATTAACAGATCATTTAGCACCTTAGGTGACAACAATTAAATATGGAAGTGGAAACAACAAACCGTTTTTTTTTTTTTGACATTATGTACACACGATACAAACGTAAAAAATAACTTACTTAATATTATTATCTTTTATCATTTGAATACAACAACTACATCCCCGATCGAGGGCAATATTCTCAACAAATGTTCATTCAATAAAGTCTTAATAATCATCTTTTTTTTTTTTCATTTGATCACATAATGTTCAACGATAATACTATAATTTTTTTTTTAATAAATGAAAACAAATTTCAATAATATCGTTTACATATACAGTGAAAACTTCAATACAACACATGGCTTGAAAGTTGTAATATCGTTATCAATATCGGTACAATATAATAATATAATTATAAATATATAATAAAAAAATCAAGTTATATATTATATGAATAATTTATAATCATATTATGCATTTTAATGATGTATTTCATAAGACGGATATATTACATATAATTCCCATTATATGCATTAATCGTATTTTATTTCTTACAAAACAACAACTACTTATTAACCCTATATTACCATTCTGATTCATTTTACACATAATCATAGACCAACTATTTAGGCGTGCATACGCGTATGAACGAGCATAGAGGCGACACAGCATACCGTCAATTATATATTTTAATAGAAGATTTCATTGTATTATTCAAATACATTTATGGATTTAGGTATTTGTTTTATAAATTGCATATGCTACTGCCGCTTCGAAGCCGCGATCCATGTGGTAATGCAACATTACAAAAATAAATCTCTAAATAACGATTCCACAATATACCTACCTATTATCTCATGTTCAAAAGAGTAGAGACATCGTGTCCTTAATTATATAATTTAACATCAACTTTGGTCGTTAGTGCTAGTAAGATAGGACCGTGATACCTACTCTTTATCCCACGGCGGGCGGCGGGAATCCAAACCTGATGTTTGTGTTAATTGTTGCGTGTACAATTTCTATTTTATGAGGTACCGGAGTCTACATAATAATGTAGTATAAAATTTCCGTCACATAAAACCTAACACGATGTATGTTTCATACTAATGCATTTATAAATGTATAACGTTTTAGGTTTGTTTTTACTAACGTCACAGAGTTTTAAAATATTTTAGATCTCTCGTAAAATATTATTTTTAACGAATACAAATGATTTATTTCAGCAAATACAACTCAAACTCTGTGCCTTATGAATGACATAACTGTAAAATACTATGTAAAATATACGTAACATAGTCATTTGATGTAAAACATCGTATGGATTATTGTTTACAATCTGCCAAAAATATCATAACATATTGGCCGGAATGTCGGCTATCAGCGCTTACGAGATATATCATTTCAAGTTATTCATTTAGTTTGGTGTTTCTTGGGGGTGAATCGATCGATCGGACACAAATATTAACTTAGAGTCTAGGAAGGCGCCGCGAGTTGCGGCCACGAAAGACGCGCTGCGCCGGCGCCGCTACTCGCGTCCGTCTCGTCCGAAATCGTAATCGCGTGTTATTTATTATCATAAGTACAGCACTAACAGAGGTTCCGATCGCAGGTCGGCGATCTTGGGACGCGCGGATGCGACGCACGTTAACGTAAAACTATAACCTTGAATCGCGCACTTTCACTATAGGCGTGGTGGCGGTCCAGTGAGTCCGTGCACGAACGAGTAGTGCAAACAGTACCGCTACTACAAGGAGCGCGCGGCTGATGGAGTGACCGCTTGCTCCACCCGGTGCCTGGTAAGGCACCGAGCACGAAGGCACGCGCTCCTCCACCGCGTCGCAGCGCTCCGCATCAGGCCGTGGCGCCTCGATCAGCCGCGCCTCGCACCGATAGCACAGCCGCCCCTCGCAGTACCAGTAGCAGCACTCGTCCCACCCATAGTTGGACTTGTTCGCCTGCCCACCCGTCTCCGGGATGCGTGGATCTGAAAATAACCAGCGTATCAGCTAATTTTAAGTCGAACTGGACTTAAGCCATATTTAGAATTTTACAGTTTTTTTTGGCGGGTGAAAAATTTTGTGGTTAATAATGTATTATTACAGATTCAAAAACGTATACGAGCCATCTAAATTATTCTACATGTTATATATCTTTTTTAAGAAAAATAAAAAAACTAAAAGAATATCGATACAAGAGTGTAAATCAAAGACTTTTAAATAAGATGTAGGCGTATCCATCTAGGATTAAGTAAAATGAAAGAGATGGAATTAAAGGTTCATAAATATTTAGTCTTTACCATTATAAAACCAATACAGGCTGTACCATTTTTAATTATGAATATTTAATTTTCTGGTTCATAGGATTATGTTTTAAGTAATTAATTTTATGAGTAGTTTGACGAATATAATATAATGATCCAAGATATTTTTAAATACGTGTGTAAGTGCAAAACAATAAATTTTAATAAAAGCCTCTAGGCAATATGACGATAAAATAAGATTTGTTATATACAATATCAACAGATTATTTCGTGGCCACTTTACTAACTTGTACTTCCTCTTGTTCACAGCTCACATGTAATATAATTTAAAGAGGAGAAGAAGTCCCCTCCGCGAGGGGAAGGAAATTTAGAGCCGTACCATATCGACAAACGAGATGAACGGGTTAGTTTAAGGTTATATTGGATTATAATATTAATAATAATAATCCAGAGAGTCGATCAGTGCCTCGTCTCCAGCTGGCCTTCATTGGCTGGCTAGAGTGGAAACCGAAGAGTGCCCGAAGGACTCTCAGCTCTGGCTTGCCTTAAACAGCTGGTCAGAGAGGGGTCGCCAAAGCTATATGCTCGGGGGTGGAAGTATCATTTTCAAGGGCATAACTACGGGGAAACCATGGCTCTGTTTATCACAGTCTCAATGGTGAAACCGGCGCCGCACCGCTCGACACCCCTAGCCACTTGCACCAATGTTGCCCCCTGTTGCCCGTATGGCTTGTGTGCCTGTGGCGACTGTTTAGGGGGCCCATTCAGTGAGTTGCCGAGTCACCGTCTGCCACCGTTCATCTCTCAATATGGGTTTGAAGGCAGACGACAGTTAAAAATTCATAGATTTAAGATGAACCAGTCCACTAAGCACCCACTCCCATAATCAGATATTAGCTACCTTATGGTAGCTAATCACACAATAGTTTTACACTTACTGCTGGCATTCCACGTATGTTAAGTGCAGACGTGGAATGTCATCGGTAGGTGTCCCATCCCAATATTTAGACTAAATTTCTCCAAAGGCCTCTGCGTGTTGGATCCATATCCCCATGTAAGCCTTCCAAAGGACCGGGCATCTTCCCTATAGAAGATCCCGTGAAAAAAGGAGATACATAATAATAACTGCTAATATAGTATAAATAATAATAACGGCTGGCTAGAGTGGAAACCGAAGAGTGCCCGAAGGACTCTCAGCTCTGGCTTGCCTTAAACAGCTGGTCAGAGAGGGGTCGCCAGAGCTATATGCTCGGGGGTGGAAGTGTCATTTTCAAGGGCATAATTACGGGGAAACCAAGGGTCTGTTTATCGCAGACTCAATGGTGAAACCGGCGCCGCACCGCTCGACACCCCTAGTCACTTACACCAATGTTGCCCTCTGTTGCCCGTATGACTAGTGTGCCTGTGGCGACTATTTAGGGGGCCCATTCAGTGAGTTGGCGAGTCACCGTCTGCCACCGTTCATCTCTTAACATGGGTTTGAAGGCAGACGACAGTTTATAATTTCATAGATATAAGATGAACCAGTCCACTAAGCACCCACTCCCATATTCATATATTAGCTACCATCATCACACAATAGTTTTACACTTACTGCTGGCATTCCACGTATGTTATGTGCAGACGTGGAATGTCATCGGTAGATGTCCCATCCCAAAATTTAGATTAAATTTCTCTAAAGGCCTCTGCGTGTTGGATCCATATCCCCATGTAAGCCTACCAAAGGACCGGGTATCTTCCCTACGGAAGATCCCGTGAATAAATGGAGATACAATAATAATAATAATTTTATTCGCTGGAATGCAGCTAGTTACATGAAGATGACAAACATAATAGTAAGAGCCTTACATACATTCTGTCCTTTAGGCATGCAAATATTTGGTTTATAATATATAGTTACTACTCATAGCTTACATGATAGACTACTAGTACTCTCTTGGAGTAAGTAGGTTTGTAATTTAAATATAATTGACAATAACAATAAAAGAAAAATAATGATGGCTCTGTATAACACTTAAAATAACATAACAGGATTAATAATTATAAACTAACATCATTTAGGAATTCTGACACTGAATAATAGCATTTAGTTATAAGTAAATCAGTTAACTGTATTTTAAAATTTCTTACAGTTTGATCTTTCATAGTTTTAGGTATTTTGTTAAAGATAGTAGGAGCCATGATAATAACATTTTTCTTGAATAATGCAGTTTTAGAACCACTAGTATGAAGCAAATTTTGGTATTGAGATCTCATAGCTACATTTCTGAAACGTGTCTCATGTAATGTTGGAAACAGCAGAGGATTTGTTTTTACAAATAATGCAATTATAATATATTTCAATTAGTGATTAATATTCTACTTGAGCATTGGTTAAAACAAGTACACACTCACCGAGGCATAGGAACGTGGGCTCGCCGGCGTACTGGGTGGGGTAGGCTGGCGCGCGATCCGCCGGCAGGAAGTAAGGGCAGTGTTGCTCGACGAGCTGGCAGACGGAAAGGCAGGGCTTGAGCCGGACTATGGGCCGGCCAGGGCCGGCGGCGGCGGCGCGGACCCAGCGACCCACGACGCCGCCAACTCCGCGCCGCCGGTCCAGGTGACCGACACGCTCCAGGTGTCTCGCGTGCCAGCGCGCCGCGTGCTCGGCGGGTGCGCGTCGTGCTCTGCCGCCTTCGTCACCCCCTTCTTCCGCGCCTTCTTCTACCCATAGCGGCACCATAGTGCTGCACGCCCAACGACGATACGTCTCCTGTAATAACAATAAATAATCCTTGTTACTCCTCAATTTATACTTAAAAATATTAGGTCAATAGAAATATTAAAATGTTATCATCATCATCTCATATGTGCCACTTCTGAGCTCGAGCCTCCTCTAGGAGGGAATCTACTACACCACGCTGGTCAGACGTGTTGGTATAGGGTTTTATTTCAAGTTTTCGTTCTCTTGCATAGATGTTATATGTGTCGGAATGGTCAATAGTACGGGAGCTGCGTTGACGAGGCGGAAGCGTTTGGGCAGCCGCGCTTCGGCAGAGTCTAAGCCTTGCGTCCGCAAGAGCGGTATATGAGCGGCGTAGTTGAGCATTCATAATTCGTCGAGACTCAGAGCGGACAACATAGGCCTAGGAACTGCCTACGACTCGTAGTGTGTGTTGTGACGTATTGTGTTAACCAGTTTGTCAATATTCAAGTGTGTGTACGTATATTGTTCAATTGCTCGTTACCCGCGCTGCGCCCACAAGCCATGAACTCTGGAGGAGATGCTGATTCGAATTTGCCACCTCATCCGATATATGCATATTTTATCTCTTAGTCGTCTTTTAAAATCACCCACAGGTAAGATAGGTGTGGCGAATTGTATTCTTACTCCGTCACCACACGGAATAATTATTGATTATATATCATGGAGAAAATTAATTAAATATTGCTATTGAAATTATGCATTTATTTTTTTTGAAGATAACTTTATTTATGATATAATATTATAACTCTAGAATACGCGTAAGGCTATATTATCAGTTCATTACTGTACGTTATTGAACAAGGTTATCATTGCAAAAAAGTACTTATATATTGAATTCTTGAACTTATATAGACACCTGCTTAAATTGAATTATAAATCTACATCTATATGTAGATGTAGGCTTATTATTAAGCCTTTTTAATTATTGTACGGAATTTTTAGTGAAAAGTAAAACGTGTGGTTAAGTACTTATTAATCTCAGCTTATATATGTCCCATTGTTGGCCTCGAGTGTCCTCCATAATGGGAGGGAAATTAACCTGCTACACCAAGCTGGTCAGACGTGTTGGTATAGGGTTTCGTTTCGACTTTTCCTTCTCTTGCATAGATGTTATATGCTCTTTATATCCCTTAGTCGTTTTTTACGATCACCCACGAGTAAGATAGAGGGTGGTGAATTGTATTCTTACTCCGGCACCACACGGAAAAAAATACTTATTAGCTGCTTAATAATCCTGTGGTACAGAATTCTTACTCCGGTTCAACACGAAATTATATGTCTGAGATTTATATATGACATATTACATTTTCACTTGATTTCAATTATCATATTAGTTTTCACTTCAACTAATCACTCCAAAAGAAGAAAAACTCGACACAAAATCTAACGTCAACGTGACTGGCCACCATATTCTACTAGTCAAATTTTTTTTCCCATTGTGGAGGAGTTTCCAAATATCTATAACGACATAACAACACGTAGTAAACAAGATAATAATTGATGTTTCACGTTACCCGGGGATGTCCCAATTAAGGTCGACGGTCGCTTAATAACCAATACAATGCCCTTTTACGAGCATTTGTTCATCTAATAGCTTATTGACATTGCAGTCTCTATAAATTTTCCTGCTGATTTCTTATTACGCTTTTCATTTCGCCATTACGTTTTGGTAAATATAAATAATCGTATAATCACACAAAATTTATATCCATTTGCAATGTTATTAAAAATACAATACAAATATTATGTATATTTAGTAGCAAAAAAACAAATTATGTAATTATATTATTTTAAATAAATATTGAATTAATCACATACAGTGTGGAAGTGGACCGCTCCCGAAAACAAAGACAGGTGACCCTACTAGTCCTACTTGTAATGATAGGCTAGAAAAAAAATTGATCAGGATAAAAAAAAATTTTTTTTTTCACAAATATTTTTAAGTTTTTTTCACTTTCCATCGTATTAGGACAGTGCCATGTAACGATAACTCGATAAAAAATGCGTAACTATACTCAGATGTGAAAAGACGCAATCTATTCAAAACTCACGATCATATGTTCAAGAGTTCAACGACCTCGCGTGGTGAAAAAAAAATATTTTTTCATCCGAATCGATTTTTTTTCTAGCCTATCATTACAAGTAGGACTAGTAGGGTTACCTGTCTTTGTTTTCGGGAGCGGTCCCCTTACACCCTGTATATAATCACCATCATTCTCCTACTCTTATCCCAATTACTTGTGGTCGATACAATATGTACTCTTCTTTCATAGTACATATTGTAAAAGTTATTGACAATAGTTGTATGACCGGCCACCTGCCAGACGTCAACCTCCCTTGGCAATGTAATCGTTTACCAAACGGCATCAGATGGAGTTGGCCCAGATCGTTATAAGGCTCTTAGTCGTCTTTTACGACATCCACGAGCAAAGTAAGGGTTGGTAGTATTCGTAGCCCCTACCACACAGCTGTAATAATAGTAGTAATCATATATAAAATATAAGTAATATTTAGAATATATATAAATATGTGGTTTCCATAGCTTACAGATGGTAAAATGTTTTTTAATGAACTAATAACGGCATTAATTATTCTTATTGTGAAGCATGTGGTGTTGCCTCTATTTCTAGCGGAAAATTACCCTACTATACTATAGTTTTATTTCTTTTTTACAATTTTTAGTGCAGTTATCTCTTAGACCTTAGTCATTCCATACGTAACCAACAGTAAAGAAAGTGATGAGATATTTTCTTACTTCATCAAGTGTATCTTGCCCTTAAAAATTCGAACATTTATAGATTTAGAAGTGCAATAATTATTTAGTTCACGAAAGCAAAATAAATTTATTTTTACTTGTAAAATTGCGATTTTGTATGATTATTTCATATAATATTTGTATTTTTTTTTCCACCTTTTTATTTTTATTAATTTAACTAAACATCAACGCTCTCAATGCATCATTGCCAAAGCAGTTGCTATTTGTCTATGCATTCTTTAAAAAATCAGGGTTAGGCAAAATATAAAATGCTTTTTGTACTACACTACCTCTCAAGTATGGATTTACTTTTGTATCATAAATTTAGTAAACTAGTTTGTACGAAAATAGATGTACCACTATTTCAATTTTAAATTCGGTGAAAATAGGTTGAATTAAAACTTATTGTACGTTACATATTTTGTAAATTGCACTTTACAAAAAAACTTTAATTACAATATGATTTTAATCTATTTTTTTAACAATAGTATTTTATAAATGTCTTTACTTAAGCTAATCATACGGCATTTAAAGAAAATCGTAAATACATCAGTAGTTAAGGGTATAATAATTCTAAGTTCATTAACGAAACTATTAGGTAAGTAACTATTGGTATAGTTACTTACCTAATAGTTTCGTTAATAGATGGTTCTAAGGCCTATGGAAAATACTTTAATTGGACCCTCCGAGTAAAAATTTACACATTTTATTCTTATATTAATAAAACACTTAAAACGTGCTTTAGTCGGCTCGGTGACCATACAAATTTCTGGCTGCTTTTACTCTGTTGTATTTGTACAGTCAGTGAGATGATTACTGTACAGTCTAATTTATTTTAAACACAATTTTCATTTATATATTATATATGTTTTAATGTGCAGAGGCAAACTTGTCAATTGAGATCTAATTATAAGTTAAAGACTTTTTCTCGAACATTCTGTTTTGCAAAAGTAGTATAAAATTATGTTATTTAGTAGCCATGGAAGTAATAAGTACTCTGTACAGAGTACTTATTACTTCCATGTTAGTAGCATAATATTATGTTATTTAGTAGCATATAATATCTTTAAAGTTTAAAGATTGGAGAAAAAAGTTTTCAATAGACAAAATGGCCAAGTCACATAACCCATTTTGTCTCATAGATTTTCTTAAATGGGTTCAATCGATGCGTTCTAAAATTGATCGAAACCCTTTCCTTATGAATGCATTCAAATCTTAATATTTATTATATATATATATAAACAAATTTTTATTGTATATGTATTTAGTTACCTAACTCTAACGTATTAGTGCTTAGTAGTATTTTATATATTTTAATAATTTTTACTAAATAGGTATTATTAAAAATGTTACGTTACTTCTCGGACCGTGGGCACTCGTCGATTTGAGCCCATGGCTTTTAGCCAGCTCGACCACCCGGTAGTTACGCCACTGGCTACATAAATAACGACATATACGAAGAGTTTTTTTAAATCGTTTTCTACTAGCTGTGTACGTATTATTTATTTGGGGTAGGAAATATCACAGAATAAAAATAGCTTAATTGATAAATATCAGCAATCAATATTTATATTAAAAAAATAAATTTAAATTTGAAATATAACTACAGGCTCTAAAAACTATGGTACAAGTATACAAAATCTTATTCATGTTCAGAGCATAGCCGTGTTCTTAGGCTACCTAGTCCTAAAGGTTCGTGTCCGTGCATTTCGTCCGCGACCGCGTGCTTTCGGTCGCCTAGGACATATGCGCGCCAATAGTCGCAAATACAATCTGCGACAGTCATAAGTGATGACTGTAGTAAGCTGCATAGAAATGAACCTTAATTATTATTGGTTGGTGCCAAGCTGACACTGCCAGCCGTCGTAAAAGTGATGGTCGAAGGAACTGGGACGCAGTTGCTGCCTTCTGCGAGGCAGTTGCCTCGCAGAAGGAAGCAGTGGGGCGAGTCCAAGAGGAATTCCTCTACCATGACACTCTCCACCGCTAGTGTGTCAGGTGATGTAGGTAAGTGTACCTGTGCCTAATATCACCCTAACCGAAGCTGCAGGTGAGTGGACCGGGAAGTAGTCCGTCACATTAACAAAATCGATTATATATTTTAATTTTTTGCTGACATTGAATTATTTTTTTCTTATGATTCGATAGATGGCGTTGCCCTATTTTCTGAATTGTGTAGCGGTTTCATAATGTTAATTATTTGATGTATATTGAAGCCTGTTTTCTTCTCCAGATCAACAATAATTATCCACGATGCCGCTCTCCCCGTCGAAATCTGAAGCCGTGTCGCGTTAAAATCCTAAATGGTGGAAAACCGACATTGCCAGCAAGCCTCCGAGCCGAGGTTCGTACCCCACACACATTGTCTTCGGGATTGGTTACCTAAGTAACCTAACATTCAGACACGAACAAGGTAAAGTTGTCATAGCCATGTGCAGCTAACAACTATGAGACACAAAAAAAAAGTTCGTTTCTCCGGATTGAAAGGCGCACACTCCACTTTGGAAAACTCACCGCTAGTCCGGACCAAGAGGTTAAACTATTTGCGGCTAATAGCTAAACGTAACACAAAAATGTTAAGTCCGTTTTTACACTGCACACTATAGATGAGTAACACAAGTTCCAGAGTTTGTATGAAGTACTCATTTTGATGGGGTTTCGGTTAAAAAGCAGGTACAAAAAAAAATGCAAAATGCAGTTATATCATAATTTTATACGTAGTATAACTTCTATTACTACCCGTGTATATCTCTATGCAGGACTTACATTTGATTCCTATGAAAAGCATACGACTACTCGTCAGAGTAGTGAGTGAATTTCTTTAAGTCCTATCATTTTTGTTATTTGCCCGGTATTGAGACATGCATGATTTGATCCTTGAAACAAGTATATGTCTACTTATAAGTGCAGTCAAGCAGTTTTATATGTCATATAACTTCTATTATTAGGCGTGTACGGAGGCAATTGCAAGTATGCATTTCATTCTTGAGATGAGTACACGACTACTCGTATAATTAGTGAGGGAGTTCTTTACGTCATATAAGTTATGTTACTTGCCGGGTATTGAGATATGTATGAATTGTATGATTTGATATCCTTGACTTATGCCATAGGACTACTTGTAAGTGTAGTCAGGTAGTTTTGGGACGTCATATAATTTCTACTCTTAGCCGTGTATCGAGACATGCATGGTTTGATGATTGAGACAAGCATACAACTACTCGGAGGAATAGTCAGAGAATTTTGTACGTTTCGCAATTAGTAAGAATTCCAAAAAAAAAATAACAATTCATTAGAAGATCTAAATTTAAAATATGAAAAAATGAAATTTTAACCGTAATAAAATATAGTTTAAGAAATCAAAAATCTCTCATTTATTAGTAAATTAAAAAAGTAAAAGATAATAGTTTCAAAGAGCTAAAAGCAAGCTTTTTCAGTTAACCAAATTATAAAATAGGATGTAATTATCAATAAAATTAATTTAAAAATTGACTGATTAACAAAACATATATTTTATGTTATATATAATAAAAGGTAAAGGGACATTTATTTATATTAATTAAATTTAAATTAAGTCTAAATTAAGTTAATTATGAATATAAAAGGCTAATTAAATGTTTATACTAAAGAGAAAAAAAATAAAAAACAAATTAAATACTTCCGATATCAAATAAACCGCTGCTAGTAGGTAACGTGCCCAGAATGCTGGCAGCATTGCCACGTTGGATGGCAATGCTCAACCTCTGTGACAAGTAAAGCCCAGCATTCCGGTCACGTGTTGCTTCATTAAGGCGCTTATTTAATTCTTTAAATATATTATGGGCCCCAGGCCCCCACGGTCCTAAAGTTTCCACCCCAAAAGGCTCAAATATGTATACACTGTCTAGAGTACAGTATTTGCGCCTTTTGAGGTTCTCCGCTGATGCAGCCGCCGCTCCAGCCTTATTTGCAGTTCCTGGAAGATGTGACGGCGCTAAGGTATCAACACAAGTTGCGTCCCATACCAAAGGTCGACCCATCTTCCACGGAATTAATGTCATACCATCGGGTCTCTTACCATCAGCGCGAACTAGGCCGCAAGGTTCTAAAATACCGGCGCAGTTCGCGCTGGTAAAAGCCCGACGGAGGATATCATTAAGACTGGCATGGCGGGGAATTCTACCTGCACTCTTTAAGCAGGAGAGGCCGTGATGCCCGAGCCGGTCGACAACAAAACCACATTGGCAACGGTGCGGTGCACAACAAGATGCACCCAAGTGTAGACAAGCTGCAATACGGAATGAAGAAGTGTCCATTAATGTTTCAATACGTAGTGAAGGGAGAGCCTGTAACTATAGACCCGATTCCCACTCACCAACAGCTAATAAACGGGCGCGATCCACAGAGCTCGAGCACGTATCGAAAAGTTGCTTCCGTACAAGCTCACAGAGCGGCCCGTCCCATAGCCGCTGAGATGACGGGTCCGTGGGGAGATTTTTATTAAAATTGCAAGTCAACCACGTATTTCTGGCCTCATTAAAAGAAGGACTATCTATGTTTTGTAAAGAGGGTCCTAGAATTTGGTAGATTAAATTTTCAGTGCTATAAATTGAGGACAGGAATGCGGGCAACGCCACACCAGAAATTGAGCGAATGCCCAAACCTCCAAAACGTACTGGAAGTGATGCTTGAAGCCACTCTCGTTCTTTTAAATTTATATTTAAAATTGATGCCAAAGTATCTCTAACTATTTTGTCTAAGCTTTGGAGAATTTCTTTATGCTTCCAAAGTTGACAACAACGAATCGTATACATAAATTTAGGCATAAAAAAGCAATATCGAAATATAGTAAAGGCCATATGGGTATTTATTTTGAATAAACGATCTGAACAAACTAAAAAATTTTGAATTTTTTCTTCGAAAAAAGGAGGGAAAGATTCGTCAAAAATAGGGGCAGTCAATAAATGAAGGGAATGTTTGTCAATGTTTTTAATATTAGGAGCCAATGTATTGAATTTTTGTATTATTAGATCTTTTTGGAAATTATCTAATATAAAAAAGTTCACACTTTGAAAAATTTAGTTCAAGGCCAATCCGATGGAACTCATCTATTAATATAGCAAGGTCATTAAGCATGACATTTACGTCACCACCCAAAGTTCCATCGTCCAAGTACCAAACGTTCAATTTAGATTGGAGCTGTTGGATGACAGGATTGATGGCGAGACTGAAAATAGCAGGACCAAGAGAATCACCTTGTTGGCAACCACCAACAGATGAAATTTCATTACCATTATATGTTAATTTGGTGCAAGAACCATACATACATACATACATATCATCACGCCATATCCCTTGCAGGGTAGGCAGAGAGAACAGAGTGCCAGAGAACTCTATCTCTGCATACTTCACTCGCTTCCTCAACATTCATAATTCTCTTCATACACGCTCGCCGGTTTCGGAGACTCTTGACTCTACCTTCCTTCAGTACATGACCGATCTGGTCTAGGTAGGTTAGTCTCGGTCTCCCTCGGTACCTACATCCTTCCACTTTCGCATTGTATATCTTCTAAGAACCATAACATTGCCAAAGAAAGTTGTATAGACTAGGAATTTTATCTTTCACCTCCTTTAAAAGGGTACCCCCATCGATAGCATTAAATGCATTTTTTACATCCACCTTCAGCAACACTTCAGCGCAATCGTTGAATAAAAAAGTGCGAGCAGAATGGACGGCAGCTTCACAACCTCCTCTTGACCCAAAACCTAATTGAATTGGTTGAAAAATATTAGCCAACTACGGTGCTCTTATTTTGCAGCAAATTTTGGCTCCTAACCGACGATAAGTCATATCGACTGCTATTGGTCTAATGCCACCCCACCCTTCTTCTTTTTTAAAGCGCAAAGGTTGGCACCGTAGAGCACATCAATGATGTCACTATTGATCTGTCCAGACAGCATGAAGTTAATAAGAGCCGTCAGCTCTCTTAATAGCACCTCACCACTTTCACCACAGCCATTGCTCGTGAGGTATTTTAAATGTTGTGGTGTCAAGCCATCTAAACCACCAGCTGAGCCAGTCTGAAAAGACATAACCGCTGCGGATACTTCTGGACAGGAAACTTCAATAGCGTTAGTAAAATCTATTGGGCTTTCAGGAAGTTGTATATCTGCAGCTGACGGTGGATGCTTGTCCTTTAATAATGAGAGTGTTTCAGATGTGACAGGTGCAATAGCATCACTGGAAAAAAGAATTCGAGCAGCGCTTTTAATATCTCCATCATTGAGCATATTTTCAGCTATATATATATTTAAGTCCGGGATATCAAAATATTGATTTCCACTCATTAGAGGGTAGTACGGAGAAACAAAGAGAGATAGCTACCCAGAGTGATAAAGCGAGCGTGAATGGCGAGACAAGTGACGTAGGCGGGACCGATGCATCGCTGCTACCGGTTACCGTTAGACTGCGCGGTACAACTGAACAGCTGTCTACTGCGAGACGCGCGCCGAGTAAGTCTTATGCGAGTGTCGTAAATACTGTGAAAACTACGAATGATGACTTTACGTTGATACAAAAAAAGAAAAAACCTAAGAATAGGTTTAAAGGACGCCTAGGTAAGAGTGTAGTCGAATCTGAGGCGAATTTTAAAGCGGCTGAGCGAAAGATACCTATGTTTATAACTAATGTACATAAGGATACCTCAGAATCAGATATAATTAGTTATATTTTGAATAAAACAGGTGAAAAAGTTAATCTTGAAAAAATTAACATAAAACGACAGTGTGAACACAATTCCTATAAATTCTTTATATCGAATAATGTGCTTTCGATGTTTCTCGATGACGAACTATGGCCACAAGGCGTAATATTTCGACGTTTAATAAATTATAAAATAAAACGTTTTAAAGAAATGCCATCTGAAATGTATATCGGCGCGCAAAAAGTTATTAATGGTGACAGTGTTTATAAGTTCGCCACTTTTAATTGCAAGAATGTCAAACGCTCCATTCAGAGTATTCGTCATTTATGTAAACAATCTGATGTTATTGCACTGCAGGAAACCTGGTTGCTTCCAGAAGAAATCTCTTTCCTTGCTACTATAAGTGATGAATTTAGTTACTTCGGCGTATCAGCAGTGGACACCTCGGCAGGTATGTTGCGCGGCAGGCCATACGGTGGTGTCGCCCAATTATGGAGGCGAAGCCTTTTTCAAGATGTGACCATTGTGCATTGTAATAATTCACGTACCTGTGCTATTAAAATTGTGACAAATGATAAATCATTTTTAGTGTTAAGTGTATATATGCCAACGGACAATGTGGCAAATCTGGCGGAGTTTACGGATATTCTGGCGTCGGTGAGTGCTATAATAGAGAATTCTAATACAAATTTTGTTTATGTTTTGGGTGATTTCAACGCATATCCATATGAACAATTCTATAACAAACTTTCTACTTTCTGTAGTGAACAAAAATGGTCGTGTATTGATATAGAAATAATGGGCATAGAGTCCAACACATTTACATATCTTAGCGAATCTCATGGATCAAAGAGGTGGTTGGATCAAAGCGGCTGTGCATTCGGTTAGAAATGTGAATGTTTTATATGATGTATGGTGGTCTGACCACTTTCCGATGATAATAGAATGTAGTCTTGATTTAATTGTACCAAAAAGTTTTGTCAATAATGTAATCCCTAATAAGGTTTTATGGGGAGAACGAAGTCTAAGTCATATCAATACCTACCAGCAGGAATGCCAGAAAAGACTTAAAATAATCGATGTTCCACCTGATCTTCGTGCATGTTGTAATAGTACGTGTAATAGGGCCAGTCATAAAATTATAATTGATAATCTATATACGAATATTGTGCAAGCTTTAAGAGAGGCGGCTTCGTTGAGTTGGGATGGTAGTTATCGTCGATCCAATAGAGTGGTGATAGGTTGGAATAAGTACGTTACTGATTCACACAGAAAAGCTAAGCAAACATTTCGTATGTGGGTAGGTTATGGTAAACCTAGGAATGGGTTAGTGTATGAGGAGATGTGTGAAGCCAGAAGAGTTTTCAAGTCGCGCCTTAAGTGGTGTCAAGACCATGAAGATCAACTTAAAATGGATGTTCTGGCTTCACATCACTCCAAAAATGACTTTCGAAGTTTTTGGAAGCAAACTGACTGCGAACCAGGGCAGGTATTCCTGTGAGTATTAGTGGAGTAAGTGAATCTAAAGAGATTGCTGATCTCTTCATGCGAAACTTTTATATAAAGTCACCTCTGGGACCGTCACAGACGGTGATCAATCTTGAAACCGTCATGTTCTTAGGAATAAAATTTGAAAAAAATGTTATTGCGAAGACTATCAACTCAATGTCGAAGGGTAAATCGCCCGGTCATGACAGTCTTAGCATTGAGCACCTACGATATGCTGATCCACATTTGATTTATTTGCTTTCTATGTTGTATACATTCTGTTTGAGCCACAGTTACATGCCAAGTGAAATGATGAGAACAATAGTGGTGCCCATAGCTAAGAATAAAAATGGGGATCTCGCGAATAGCAGTAACTATAGGCCCATATCACTGGCTACTGTGATTGCGAAGGTCTTTGACGGCATGCTTAATGTACATTTGAATACATTCATAAAAATTCATGATAACCAGTTTGGATTTCGTCCTGGGCTATCAACTGAAAGTGCGATTCTGTGTCTTAAGCATGCTGTTTCATACTATACTCAGCGTGATACGTCAGTCTATGCCTGCTTCTTGGACCTATCGAGGGCCTTTGACCTGGTTAGCTATGATAAATTGTGGCAGAAGTTAGAAAAGGAAAATGTACCGAAAGAAATAATAAATATCTTTAAGTTTTGGTATAATAATCAGGTCAACATTGTTCGATGGGATGGGGCCTTTTCTAGTCCGTATAGGTTGGAGTGCGGGGTGAGACAAGGTGGTTTGAGCTCGCCAACGCTGTTCAACCTATACGTAAATGCATTGATTGGTGAGCTTAGTAAAACCAGAGTCGGTTGCTACGTGGATGGCATCTGCGTCAATAATATTAGTTACGCAGATGACATGGTTTTGCTGAGTGCGTCAGTCTGTGGCCTTAGAAAGCTAATCACACTGTGTGAAAATTACGCTCAAATACACGGTTTAATATACAATAGTAGAAAATCTAAGTTAATGGTATTTGAAGCAGGATGTAAACGTAGGTGTAGTATGCCCACCGTAACGCTGGGTGGGTCGCCTCTGAACAGAGAGGTAGAATTTAAATACCTCGGTCATATATTAACCCCCGACCTCAATGATGACCTCGATATTGAACGGGAGCGAAGGGCGCTGTCCGTAAGGGCGAATATGCTGGCCCGCAGGTTTGCACGTTGCTCCGCTTCAGTCAAAATAACTCTCTTCAGAGCATACTGTACAAATTTTTACACGTGTAATTTGTGGGCCAGATATACGCAGAAGTCGTACAGCGCTCTTCGTGCTCAATATAATAATGCATTTAGGATGCTGATCGGGCTGCCCCGCTTTTGTAGCGCATCGGGAATGTTCGCGGATGCACGGGTAAATTGCTTTTACACTACAATACGCAAGCGGTGTGGTTCTCTGGTGTCCAGGGTGCGGGGCAGCCCCAACGATATCCTAAATATGATCGTTAGTCGTATGGATTGTATTTATATGAATCACTGCAGTGTTTTATCTCATGGGATGCCATTGCGGTGATGTCGAGTAAAATTTTAGTTGTTAGTTATGTATTTTCTTTTATTTTATTAGTAATGTATTGTAACATAGTTTTAAGTATACTAACACAATGAGTCTTGGTTACTCGAATAAATGAATTATATTATTATTATTTATCGTTTATTTCTTTTTTTCATATTTGTACATTTTTAAATAGATTAGAGGGATAAACAAACACGCACACATACATATACAGTAAAAAACAAAACAAAAAAAACTACAAACACACAATCTATTTAAAAGAGTAAAAATAGTATAGCACCGGCAGCGGGTGTAAGGACCAAACTACCGGTGGTTAGGGATCCAGAGAGAGAAACCTCCTCACAATTCGTGCCGTGTCGAGGAGAACTGCCTTCTGCATCTGACCTTTGACCCAACCCCCTAACGCGAGCCTCGAAAGATGTTGGTCGAGGCTCTTGGCCATTAAGCCATTGACCGAAACAACTATCGGTACAATGATCGCCGAGTCCACATCCCACATGTCGACAATCTCGTGAGCCAAGTCCAGATATTTAACTTGTTTATCTTTCTCAGCCTTCACGAGATTCTCGTCATGTGAAACGGTAACGTCGACTATCATTGCACGACGCTCTAGACGATCTATCACCACGATATCAGGCTTGTTGGCTACAACAGTCCTATCAGTGATGATAGATCGATCCCAGTACAATGTGACATGACTATTTTCGAGAACTACTTCTGGTACATACCTATAGTACGGCATTTCTACGTTGACAAGTTTGTACCGCAAAGCAAGTTGCTGGTGGATTATCCTGGCTACTTGATTATGTCTGTGCAAGTACTCGCCGTTAGAAAGACTAGAACAGCCGGAAACGATATGCCTGAGGGACTCACCTGGTCGGTGGCATGCACGACAGATGTCGACTGTGCCATCTCTCAAGATATATTTCCGGTAGTTCTTGGTCATTATAACTTCATCCGCAATTGCACAGACAAAACCCTCAGTCTCTTCGAAAAGATTGCCGAAACGTAGCCAGGCTACCGAGGCTAAACAGTCTACTTCGGGACCATTTAGGGCCCTGTAGAATCTGCCATGCAGCTCCTTGCTCTGCCATACATCCTTGCGGTCGTTGGTACTTAGTACTATAGGACTGCACCAATTCTCCTTAGCCAACCGCAGCGGGGTGAGTCCACTATCTACTGCGACCACATCACGATGCATTATTATTATTTATTATTATAGGGGGCAGACTCGGTGAATTGTCTTAAATTTTTAGAATTTAGATTTGCTGCCGAAAGTTTATCAAAAATGAAAGGAATCTCTCGTGTGTTGTACCCCATACAATTCTCTTTAACTCTTGCCGTTAAAGATTTTTTATTTTTTGGGTCATTATTGACATGAGGAATGAGCATCCGGGCAAAGAAGTAAACGTTCCCAGCTACGTTTTGAGTTTACCGTATAAGCTGTCTTTATACTTTGAGATAAAGCAGCAGCTACAGAAAGTCGAGCACCACGGGGAATACGTTTTAAAACTGGTTTATATAATACACAATTAGCTAAAATTTTCCAAAAAGAATCAGTAGGTTTAGAATAATATGAATTAAAAAAGTCAGGATTTGAAATTGAATTTGAAAGTGGCAAGGGGCACGGTATGACATCTGGATTCGTGAATTTTAAGACCACGTTGTCTTTTAAAAAAACGTACCTGGGAGCATTGATAACACTGCACTAGATTTTCCTGTGATGCTATTGGGCGTTGTATTCCAGACATTGTCTCCTGGGTGCATCTTGACATATCTACTTTTTTTACAACTTTGTTGATAACTTTAATACTAATAAGTACAGGAGAAACTAGAAAAAACGACCATAGAAACATGAAAATAAATAAATATGACATGGTAGTTCGTATTACCGAAATAATTTGTCCATGACATAACAATTCGAGCTGTATGTAAAATATATATATTTATAGTATTTATTCGTTATTTTTAGTTATTTCTGAAGTAATAATAATTGTACTAAAAGATTTTTGTTTATACAGATCAACTAGTAAGTAAATTATATAACTTTCCTTTTCGGTTTTATGGCTATATAATGGTATATAATACATCCGCGTTCAGTAATCTTACGAAATTTATTTAAGAGAACTCTCAAAACACGTGTCGCCATTGTTCCTTTTTTTTTATATTTTATTGTAAAAAAAACGTGGAGTGCTTTTTTAAGATATTTTTAAAATGACTCTACTTTAACCAATATCAGTCAATAAAAGACTCCACCAACAAAAAACGTCGAGCAGCCCGCTTTATAATATTTTATGTGACATACATAATTACGTGTTTGTATTTCCGTGCGGTGACGGAGTAAGAACTCTCTCTGGTGACGGAGTAAGACTCACCACCCCCTGTACCCGTGGGTGATCGTAAGAGACGACTAAGGGATATAAAATGCATAAAACATTTATGCAAGAGAAGGAACACTCGAAACAAAACCCTGTACCAACACGTCTGGCCAACTTGGTATAAGTAGGTCAATTGCCGTCCCATTACGGAGAAGGCTCGTGCCCGACAGTGGGAGATATTTATGAGCTGAAATGATGTATGCATGTAACAGTTCTGTAAACATAACAAAACATAGATTTGTAATGTATTTAAATTTAATAATAATATTTCATTTTAATTTAAATTTAGAGTAACGGAGTAGTTTCCTATGGCAAGAATCATTAGTTGAATTCCCACGCAAAACAATTCTCTGTCATCATCATCCTCCTACTCTTATCCCAATTACTTGGATTCGATACAATTTGTACTCTTCTTTCATAGTACATATTATAAAAGTTATTGGCAATAGTTTTATGACCGGCCGCCTGCCAGACGTCAACCCTCCTCGGGAATGTAATTGTTGACGAAACGGCAATAGATGGAGCTAGCCCAAGTCGTTATACGGCTCTTAATCGGCTTTTATAACATCAACGAGCAAAGTAAGGGTTGGTAGTATTCGTAGCCGCTACCACACAGCAATTCTCTGTATAAACTACTATTCTCTGTATAATACTTATGAGATTGAGTGGGAGAGCCATTTCTATCTTTCAGTTGTCAGTAATGGTTTCTAAATCACCATACATTTTTTTTTAATAAGAATATCAGTGCGACTGATAATTGTTAGATTTTGAACAGAAAGCTCGTAGCAGATAAAAGTATTTTCCTAAGAGAAATCTCAATAGGAAGAATTAAATCCAGAACTGTGATCGGTAGATAACAATAGTTGCATCTTTGAGTGAATACTGTAGCTACTATACTACTAAAATAAGTATAACACTCAGGAATATAGTAGATATTTATACTACAATTGAATACATGTTACAAGCTGTGTGGTAGTGGTTACGAATACTACCAACCCTTACTTTGCTCGTGGATGTCGTAAAAGACGACTAACAGCCTTATAACGACCACTTTTTTTTTTGTCGCTGTGGAAACGCATTTACGCGCTATCCCCCGTCGGTAATAGACAGGGGGGAGTGTGGAACTCACCGGCTAGCTGAAACCCGACCGGAATACCCACTAAAACCAGATTGGCCCCATCTGCGCTTTTACGGGGCGCCGGAGAGATCGTCTACTGACATTCGATCCCCGGCACCCCAACGCTTGGCCTTCTGGCCACGTCCTACTGTCCCTCAAGGCGGTGGGAGGAGGTGCGCAGCCTTATAACGACCTGAGCCAACTCCATCTGATGCCGTTTGGTCGACAATTACATTCCCAAGTGGGGTTAATGTCTGGCAGGCGGCTGGTCATGAATCTATTGTCAATAACGTTTACAATATGTACTATGAAATAATACATATTGTATCGACCTCAAGTAATTGGGATAAGAGTAGGAGAATGAATTTCTATCAATTGAATACATGGTCATCTATTACACTAAATTAAATATACACATACATACATATCATCACGCCATATCCCTTGCATAACCTTCCACTTTCGCATTGTATATCTTCTTAACCAGACGTTCGTTTGGCATTCTTTCCACATGTCCGAACCATCGGAGCATTCCCTTTCGCATCTTTACACCAATACTCTCTTTCATACCTACTCGCTCTCTTACGTCGTCGTTACGAATGCGGTCGGTCAGCCTTACTCCACAGATTTTCCGCAGAGATCGCATTTCGACCGCATTAATTTTACTTTCATACTCTTTTCTGCATACCCAACTCTCGCTTCCATACAGTAATGTTGGGACAAGCACTGCGTTATGTATTGCTACACGTGCCTTCTGGCTGAGGTGGTGGCTGCCGAGAAGTTGCCCCAGCGCTCCGTTCACTCTATTTCCCCCATTCACTCTTCGCTATATATCAGTGGTGTACCTTTCATCTCTACTAAATCCACATCCAAGATATACAAATTCATCCACTTGCTCTAGTACATCATTATGATGATAATGATGTACTACATAATTAAATATACGGAATAGAAATAGTTGTTGTTATTGCTCTCTAATTTCTCGTTCAGGATTAAAGGCGATTATAAAATTAAACACAGAAATAATCACAAACATTTTTTAAAAGTGTGTTTAGGAAAATAAAAAGCTTGAAAAACAAGAAGACGTTTAGGTCATTTGATTTTCGAAAGTAATTAAGAACATAAGTACGTGATTTGGTATTAAATAATATTAAGTAAAACTGACACATATATAGGTACGTATGAATGGACTCCCGTGAGGTAGACCATAGCAATATTTTCTAATCATGTAATATTTGGTGTCGGAGCGTTCGCGGTACGCCCTAGTGTCTAACAAATCAGAACAAATGAACATCATGTCAAGCAATGTTGTCTCAGCGGGCGTCGGCGGCTGGCTGCTCAGAAGCTACTACCGAGGACGGGCGGAGGGAGACGGCAAGTGGTAGGGGTAGGGTGCACGCCTTCAACCCTACAATCAATCAATCATACAGTGGGCACTATACATTACTGTAACCAGTATAACAATATTCATGTGTACATATATTATTATTTTAAATACTAATAAGAATAAGGGAACAAAGTTTTAGTTAAGAATATTCCATACAGTAATCACCTCAACTGCTCTCCGTATGTGAATGTTATAGTTATATTGCCACACCTTAATTTATAGTGTAGTATGTTTAAAAAAATATTAAGACGTAACAGATCCCGCCGGGCTAGCCACGGATGTCAAGATGGGAAGGCAATACAGTGGATTCTAGGGCCACCCGCTGCCCTTAGAGACATTAAATAGACGTAACAAAAGAAGAACCAACGTTATAATTCTATCTATGCAATCAGCAGCCCATAGATTATAATAGAATACATGATCTTATGACGATAATGAATACCCATCCATATAAAAGGGTTCGGCGTTACTTGCATTTCAAAATTTCCCATAATTTGTATTAGTTCATCTATAGGGGGGTCGATCTACACTGCGTCATACTTGAGGTGCTTGACATATAACCTTTCTTCCCAACAGTAGACCCCTCGATCGATTACTTTATTGCTACTTCAGTATTACATATAATGTGAAAAAGGAAATAGGTCCATTTCCTTTTTTTAAGTAAATTAAGTATGAAGAAACCATATAAAGACTAAGAATTAAAATTATAAAAAAAAAATAACAGTGCAAATTTTAAAAAATACTTTAATAACTTTACCACAGGATCTTAGTCGTTTTACTTTACAACGCCTTTTCAACTTAGATGCAAGTTATACCTGCAAATCTTGTTTAGAAGTTTAATAGTGGAAGGACCACGCTGTTGAATGTTGTCTGTCTACAGCCGCAGGCCGGTGCGTCCGGAGTAGTGCTACACTCTCGCAGGAGATCGACGTATGAGTAATGGCAATGTGCTATTGCGTTTCGTTCGGTGACCGAGAGGGCCGGAAGCCCTATTGGGTGGGTTTGGGGATTGTTATGGTAGGCAGCGGCCTAACTATAGTTTTGGTTATATCAAACGTCCATGGGCGGCAGTGACACTTACCATCAAGTGTGCTGCTTACTCGTTTGCCACTATAGACAATAAAAAAAAGAAGTGTTTAATCTTGTATATTCTATCATCTTGATAGAATTTTGACCTTCATAAGTAATTTAAAAGATAGTGACGTTATATTCTTAGTCCGAAAGAAAATATATTATTCCACATTCTGGCACTGCAAAAAATAATGATATGATGATATGAAATGATGATATTTGAAAAGATACTTTGTGTGATCCAAAAATTATTGTTCTGAGTAGGGTTCATTATACGTTTATAAAGCCCCCCACCATGGAAGGATTATTTCTTTAGTCATTAAAAACTATCCTAAATTATTATCAGATTTAAAGTAAATTGAATTTACTATACTATATTATTCACACTATAATATTCATTATCATCATCATCATCATCACAGCCCATAAGTGTCCCACTGTTGGGCTCGGGCCTCCTCCGTAATGGGAGGTAAATTAACCTACTATATCGCGCTGGTCAGACGTGTTGGTATAGGGTTTTATTTCGAGTTTTCCTTCTCTCGCATAGATGTTATAAGCGATTTATATCCCTTAGTCGTCTCGTACGATCACCCACGGGTAAGATATGGGGTGATGAATAGTATTCTTACTCCGTGACCACACGGAAGATACTATACTATTCAATAGTATTTAAATAAGTTTTTAGTAAAACTTAAGTTTCTTCGACGTTTATTAGCAGTTTCTGTTGTAAAGGATGTATTTAAAAAAGCTTGAATTAAGTATTATTATATTGTTTACACTATAAGAAAAACTATTACTCAGCCAGAAGGCACGTGTAGCAATACATAACGCAGTGCTTGTCCCAACATTACTGTATGGAAGCGAGAGTTGGGTATGCAGAAAAGAGTATGAAAGTAAAATTAATGCGGTCGAAATGCGATCTCTACGGAAAATCTGTGGAGTTAGGCTGATCGATCACATTCGCAACGACGACGTAAGAGAGCGAGTAGGTATGAAAGAGAGTATCGGTGTAAAGATGCAAAAGGGAATGCTCCGATGGTTCGGACATGTGGAAAGAATGCCGAACGAACGTCTGGTTAAGAAGATATACAATGCGAAAGTGGAAGGATGTAGGTACCGGGGGAGACCGAGACTAACATACCTAGACCAGATCCGTCATGTACTGAAGGAAGGTGGAGTCAAGAGTCTCCGAAACCGGCGAGCGTGTATGAAGAGAATTATGAATGTTGAGGAAGCGAGTGAAGTATGCAAGGATAGAGTTCTCTGGCACTCTGTTCTCTCTGCCTACCCTGCAAGGGATATGGCGTGATGATATGTATGTATGTATGTTTACACTATACCATTCTTCATTATGAATCATTCCCCTGCTCTTGTCCCAATTATTTGGAGCCGATGCAATGTGTACTCATACTAATGCAAAAGTTACTGGCAATAGTTTTATGATTGGCCGTCGACCTGACATCAACTCTCCTTGGGAATATAATTTTTGACCAAACGTCATCAGGTGAAGTTGGTTCAGGTCGATATAAAGCTCTTAGTCGTTTTTTATAACATCCCCGAGCAAAGTAAGGGTTGGCAGTATTCGTAGTCGCTACTACATAGCACACATTATTCATTAGTATTTAAATAGGTTTTTAGTAAAATCTAAGTTTCTTCGGCGCTTCTAAGCTAGATTTTCCATTTCATTTTTACTTATAGATTACAGAAGAGGGTTCTCACAATAACTAGAGTTTATATTCTATAAGCGATTGAATATAATAAGTGTGGAGACCTTATTTATTTTGACGTTAATCTAAAGACTTTTCGTGTTGTAACGAAGAAAGAATTTAATTCATCACTTTGACTGTTGAATTTTTATTTGCCTTTTTCGAAGTTCAACAAGCAAGATATGTATCTCGCCTATGTGTCGTAAAATATAACTAAAAGTAAATATGTGTAAGACATTTATGCAAGAGAAGCAAAACTCGAAATAAAACCTATATCAACCCAGGCCTGTGTGTATTAGGTCAATTTCTTTCCTATTGTAATGCAGACTTAAGGCCAACATTAGGATGTATATGACTATAACATTATAATAAAATATTAATCTAGATATATACTGAAATATTAAATTAAATTTAAGTTTAAGCGTAATAATTATGATATGTTATTATTACAAGCATGACATTAGTGCGTATTCATTGAGTAGTCCCAGAGAATTGAGCATCTTTACATTATGTAAAATAAAATCAAAATTATCCTATTTCAATTTTATTTGAAATGTGAAAAATGATATGTAATGAATCACTTGTAATATGTCTATGTAACCTTAAGAAGAACGATGGCCATGCTACGAAAGGTACTTTTATTACTTTACTATTTCACTTAGAACATAAAAATGTTGTTATTTTTTTCCAATTGTCTATATTTCAAGAATTACTTGTATATTTACAATATAATGGTCAATCTAGTCACCAATAATAGAGGTTGGTGAAGATTTAGTGAGAAGATGAATGAACGCTCTCATATCATATTTACTCCTTGTCTGGCAAATGTGGTAGAGCTATTCGTTTCAACAATCATAAACAATAATGATAGAACAATATACATAATTCATTATGCAAAAACGATACACTAATACAAATTTATATCTATTAAGAATTATCTATTACTAACTTAAAGCTTTCAAGGAATATATTTAAAAAAAAAAAAACGTCTTTTAAAAATTCATCAATTTATTAAGAAGTTATTTGAATTTTGAGCCCTATAGGCTAACTTTTATCCCAGTAGTATAATATGATGTACGATGATGATGATGATATTAATATACTCCTGGGAAAACGGAAAGGAAAAGGAGAAGGAAAGAGTTATATTTGAATGGCTCAGTTAAAATCGAATACAATATAATTTCAGAATCATATTTAAAGTCGATCACTATGAAGTTTACTAAATTCTAAAAATGAATTCCTCGTACAGTTTGCTTTATATAGGTTATCCATTACTAATTCAACTGTAACTTTATGCACTATTTTTGGTTTGACATCTTGTGCTAAACTAAACTAAATTTGAAGCGGCGTTACTATATTTAGTTTTCTTTTAAGTGAAAAGTTAAACAAGATGTAATAATTTCTCTGTCTTATTATATATTATTTCAGCATAAAAGCTTCGGTGATAATGATAAATTACACCGCAATAGTGATCCACTATTGCGTTTATTATTTTTCCGTCATACAAATGTATTTTTTATAAAGATAAAAGGCCTATATTTATTAAAAGGAAATGAATGCAGTATAAGAGTATATATATTTCAAGTTTATTATTAAATCATATTTATGACTAAAGTATTAACACCATTTATCATCTTGAGTATTAGTTACACTATCATCATCATTTACTTGGGGTTGATATAATATGTACTCTTCTTTCATAGCACATATTGTAGAAGTTATTGGCAATAGTTTTATGACCGGCCGCCTGCCAGACGTCAACCATCCTTGGGAATGTAATTGTTGACCAAACGGCATCAGATGGAGTTGGCCTTGGTCATTATAAGGCTCTTAGTCGTCTTTTACGACATCCATGAGCAAAGTAAGGGTTGGTAGTATTCGAAGCCGCTACCACACAGCTAGTATTAGTTACACTAATATATATGATTATTAGATCGTCCGTGGAGTGACGGAATAAGAATACAACACACTATTTCCTTTTTTGCCCGTGGATGTGGTAAAGGATATGATACGCGGATATCATCTATGCAAGAGAATAGAACTCGTAATAAAACCCTTTAGCAACCCATTTGAATAGCGTGGTATAAATCAGTTAATTTTCCTCCTACTATGGAAGAACCTTGAACCCATCAGTAGGACGAATATGAGTTAAGATGACGATGACGATTATGAGGATGATGATATATGATACGTAAGTTTGTATGTATTTATAAAACAAAAACATTTTCTTATACAATAAAAAATATCTGAGTAATAAATATGTGTGCTATTTGTTTTATAAGCTTTCCATGTTAATTGTGTTTAAATAATTTTGAAAATTGTATTTTCATAATCATAAAATCATTTTAAAACAGGTTTAAAAGATGATTGACATTTTAAACATAATTTATTAAAACACACGAATTTACTATTATTCATAAAATCATTACATCATGTACCATCTAACTGTAATCAATAGACATTAATATGTATAAATGTAAAATAAATCAAAATTCTTAAATTCGATCGCATTACTGTCTACTAGGTATATATATATATATATATATATATATATAGACAGAGATATCCGCATCACATATACGTTCAGCTTATATACAAGTACATCGTATCAAATTATGAAATATCATGTTAAAGAATCGGTGCCAGTGGTCGGTCCAATGGCGATAGGGAAGGAATATAATATGAGACCACACGCCACTCTTCCATTGCCCCGATTGCCCGGACGGAAGTACGGGGTGTATGCAGATCATAGCCACCAAAGAAAAACCATATGACGATGGTCAGACGGGTTGGTAGTGTAGTGCACACATATAAATTAAAAAAAAATAATATGACTAAGAGCTGCCTTAGTAATAAAGTAAGGTATTTGATTGTGTACATACTAGGATAGTTCGCTTACATAATAACATGTATGTATAATGTATTAGCGAAAATTACGGCAGACACGACGCTTCTGATGGATGAGCCCGTTGGACAAATGTCGACTCACGGTTATCAAATCATGCGAAACCTTCCTTCGTAATGTAAGCCACTATTAACGTGCCATTATATATATATATATATATATATATATATATATATATATAATAATAATATACAATACAACACAATACAAGCTGTGTGGTAGCGGCTCTGAATACTACCAACACTTACTTTGCTCGTGGATGTCGTAAAAATGCCGTTTGATCAATCATTAATTTCCCAAGGAGGGTTGACGTCTGGTAGGTGACTACTCGTTACTACTACTCCGATGGTTCGGACATGTGGAAAGAATGCCGAACGAACGTCTGGTTAAGAAGATATACAATGCGAAAGTGGAAGGATGTAGGTATCGGGAGAGACCGAGACTAATCTACCTAGACCAGATCGGTCATGTACTGAGGGAAGGTGGAGTCAAGAGTCTCCGAAACCGGCGAGCGTGTATGAAGAGAATTATGAATGTTGAGGAAGCGAGTGAAGTATGCAAAGATAGAGTTCTCTGGCACTCTGTTCTCTCTGCCTACCCTGCAAGGGATATGGCGTGATGATATGTATGTATGTATATATATATACTATGAAAGAATAGTACATATTGTATCGATCCCAAGTAATTTGGGATAAGAGTAGGAGAATGATGATATATGTATAGTGTGTATTGTAATGTAATAAATATTAAATAAACCCTCGTTTCCATATTAAAATATTTGAAACACAAATAAAATCTCACCTCGAAGAATCTCTTTGTTGTGCAGAAACAAGTACTGCTCTAAAGCTTTAAACCACTGAGGTGTGAGTGCTTCTGTTTGAAGTCTTGCATATTTTCTGTCTCGTAATTTGAGGTTTGTAAATGTGAAACTTCGATGGATCCTCTCCGGGTGATGACAGGCCAAGACAACAATGTGACAACACTTATTACCTACCTATAGGGGTCGTAAAAACTATCTACGGGATCACTATGAAAGTGGGTAGCAGCAATCACCTGGAAGACAACAACTGTAATCGCCAACCCAGCTGCTAAGCGTGGCGATTACACCATTATCACCCGATTGGTTAATCTATACACAAAAATGGATGTGGTGATAATAAAAATCGTGGCCTACCTGATTAATAAATATTATTAATGCTTGCTGATAGACTCAATTATGCCTAGATATAAGATTATAGCAACGCCATTATTGGTATAGAAATAGTATCGGTGAGGAGACAGAGTAAGAATACAATTTACCCCCATTATTACCTACTTGCAACTGTCGAAAAAGACAACTAAGTTATATAATATGCAAATAACATCTATGCAAGAGAAGTTAAACTTGAAATAAAACCCTATACTAACATATCTGTTCAGCCAAGTATATAAATTACCCACTTATTGTGGGAGAGTCTCGAGCCCAAATATAGAACGAATATAAGCAGACGAATATAAGAATTACAGAACGAAGCTTTACTGTCTGGGTTTGGGGATTGTAATGATAGGCAGCGGCCTAATTATACCCTTGGTGTAGCAAAGGTCCATGGGGAGCAGTGACACTTACCATCAGGTGGGCTGCTTGCTCGTTTGCAACCATAAGCTATAAAAAAAAACGACACGTATAATTTGATAACTGTATGTAGATACACAGAATATACCTATGCTGCACGGTTTCTTATGAAAGACAAAGCGATAATACTCATCTATTCGAATCTAGTGATAAATTTTATTTATATCGATACATTTCGGGGACGCTTTAACATTAAATAGCACTATCTTTCTTTAAAAAAAAAAAGACCTTAGAATGTTTTTCTATGTTGTTATTATATTAATATAGACATCGATATTACATTGCTTAAGTTCAGGTGTTTTTGCTATGCGAGTAGTAACCCTTTTCTGGCTCCTAACATGATGGCGTGATATTCTAACATCATGTCCAGCATTTTTCTGAAATAATTATAGTTTTCATTTATGTTATATCTTTCATTATATTGCTAGTTCATAGCGGCTACGAATACTACCAACCTTTACTTTGCTCGTGGATGGGGTAATATTAAGAAATTTATGTAAAAAAAAAAAACAGGTAGGCGCCCGTCATAAAACTATTACGACTGATGATTAAATAATGGAAAAGGATTACATACTGTCTCGACCGCAAGTAACTAGGATAAGAACAAGATATTGATGATGATGATCTATCATTGAAATTTGAATCGCAAACATCCAAAATCGTATAATTAATGGTTATTTCACATGATTCGTCTAGATGTTTCTAAATACTAACAATACTGCGTGCACTAAATTCTGGGCGTGACGATTGTAAAGCCTCTACCTTATCTTGATCATTTGTATAATTTCTATCAGCGCGCATAAAGTTTGAACATAGGTTCACTCGTCTTTAATAAAACAATATACTTTATTATGCATGTTTATCTATTTCTCATCTCATTTATGTCCTTTTATTAAGGACAAAAATTTTCCATATAGCTGTATAGTAGCGGTTACGAATACTACCGACCCTTACTTTGCTCGTGGATGTCGTAAAAGACGACTAAGAGCCTTATAACGACCTGGGCCAACTCCATCTGATGCCGTTTGGCCAACGATTACATTACGCCCAAGGTGGGTTGAAGTCTGGCAGGCGGCCGGTCTTAAAACTATTGCCAGTAACTTTTACAATATGTACTATGAAAGAAGAGTACATATTGTATAGACCCCAAATAATTGGGTTAAGAGTAGGAGAATGATGATGATTATCCATATTGAAAGAGTTCTTCTTTATAATGTATCTATGTCTCTTAATTGTCTATTACGAAACCCGCAAAAAGAAAGGGATGATATGTTATATTATTAATTTATCGCCACAAAAAAAAAACATCTTAATTATTTTAATTATATTAATTATTATTAATTATTTAGTATTCCACAGTTATGTATGATGATTATAAAACTTTAACGCGATAGAAATCTGCCATCTATGTTTAGACTTAACGCGATTGCACGTGCATGCGGGTCAGCACTAAAGAGAGAGATGTATCAATGCGTATTTAATAAAGCTTTAATCCTAAGCAAATATAAATTTATTACACATACATATTTTTTACTCGTTTTTAGTTACTAGTTTATTATAGCCCAACGTTTACAGTTTTATCGAACACAAAATTGTTAAATCCTTACTAATATTATAAATGCGAAAGGAATTCTGTCTGTATGTCGCTCTTTCACGCCAAAGCTACTGAACCGATCTAAATGAAATTTGGTACACAGATAGTCTAGAGCCTGATAAAGGACATAGGCTACTTTTTAATGCAAAAAAGGCTGTAAAGGGGGATGAAAAGTTGTGAGGAAGTATTGTCATTTTTAAAGCCAGAAGCTAAAAATTTATTTTTAAGCTATTAATGAGATATAAATAAATATGACATTAACATCTATGCAAGAGAAGGAAAACTCGAACCTAAACCCTATACCAACATGTCTGATCAGCGTGGTATAGTAGGTCAATTTCCCTTCTATTTTGGAGGAGGCTCGAACCCACCAGTGGGATATATGAGCTGAAATGAAATGAAATGAATTTTGATAGTATATTAATTATGTACACACTCATAATAAAAAAAAACAATGTTTAAAGTTTTTGTCCGACCCTCTGTTGGTTGATCTATGTGTGTTTTTATTTGTTTCTCTTGGTAATATCTGAAATTACTAAACCGTTTTTCACAGGAATGTTAATGACATATAACTGTAGCCAATAGAATTAGCTTACTACTAACTCATATTTCAAAAATCAATCAGATTACCTCGCAAAAAATCTCTATAAATAAGGCCTATTTAATTAAAGAAAAATTCCTACTCGTATTACATTTTTACCGAAAGTTCATCGGGGGTATCTAATATATGGCTTGGTAGAATCAAAAAATAAAATGAAGCAAATACATTTAATAATGTATTTAACTGAATCATAGGCGCTAAAGGGAATGAAATTGCGGACAAAACACATTTTAACCGACTTCAAAAAAGGATGAGGTTCTGAATTCGACTGTTTTTTTTATGTTTGTTAGCTCAGAACTTTTCACTGGGTGAACCGATTTTGATGATTCCTTTTTTATTTGAAAGCTTTTCGTGTGGTCCCAATTTCAATTTATTCCTGTAGTTACTAGTTGAAGTTGTTTTCTTTTTTTGTTATAAATTATTAATTATAAATCCGTTTTGAACTTCATTTGCTATGAGACAATGAATATGTCAATAATGAATAAATGTTTAAAAATTTGTTTAAAATACAATTATATTTGTTGCGAATGATAAAATTTATCAAATCTATTTAATTTATAATTTACTTTTTGAACTCAACTTCGATCAGTAACATGTTGGTGTTTACAAAAGAGTTCTTAATTGGTTACAATGAGTTTTGTGCCGGACTTGAATATGATAGATTATATGTCATCTGCAGGAAAGGAAGGCGTAGTATTGCATTGTCTACTTATTTAGTCGCCACATAAAAAATAATGGCTTTAATATTTGACTGCAAACATGTAGTGGTTCAGATCCTGACCTACCATGTCAGTGTCATGAGTTCGATTGTTGATCACACTTAGGACAATAGTTTATACGATCTAATAATTGATTTTTTTAAGTTTGGGTGTAACTTGTGTCCGTTAAATTGAATATTTGTAAAATGCAGTACAAGATTATTTCCTTAGGGCCGGGTGTAATCCTTACTTCCTTAGTAATATTATAAATGCGAAAGTAACTCTGTCTGTCTGTCTGTCGTTCTTTAACGCCAAAACTACTCAACCGATCTAAATGATATTTAGTACACAGATAGTCTAGGACCTGACAAAGGACATAGGCTACTTTTTAATCCAAAAAAGTGTTGTAAAGGGGGTTGAAAAGTTGTAAGGAAGTATCGTCATTTTTAAAGCCAGAAGCTTGAAACTTATTTTTAGGTTATTGATTAAGTGTAAATAAATATGATATTAAAATTTTGTAAAAAAAATACCCTTAAGGGGTAAAATGAAAATAGGGGATGAAAAACTTTAGGAAAGTAATCTTTTACTAGGGCGAAGCCGCGGGTAGAAGCTAGTCTTTAATAAAAGTTAACTGTCTACATATCTAATAAAATTTAAAATGGAACGGGACAAAGACGAAACCAATTACAGCAAAGCATGCATATTAATAAGGTTGAAATATCTCTTTACTTTCAGGTGCTAATCTTAGAAAGCCAGGATCAATAAATCCGATTTGTAAAAACAATCAACTGATTCGATTCCTGCGTAGAACAGTACTTTGTGTGATGAACAAACTGTTGTTCTGAGTGAGGTGTAATTCGTGTCTGTTAAATTATATGTTTATACAGATCCTTGCAATACAAGGATTATTTCTTTAGAGCCGGGTACAGTCTTTTAAAGAAAAAAGAAATAAAAAATGCAATCACGTATCGCAAAAACACATGATCTAAATAAAACTTTTGTATTACAGAGAAATATTTTCAAATATTCATAAATCACTATTGAATAACATATACTGTGTTTGAAACAATATTATTTTTAATTTCATCATCATCATCATCTCAGCTCATATATCCCACTGTTGGGCGTGAGCTCCTCCATAATGGGAGGGTAATTGACCTACTATACCACGCTGGTCAGACGTGTTGGTATAGGGTTTTGTTACGAGATTTCCTTCTCTTGCATAGATGTTATATGCGTCTTATATCCCTTAATCGTCTCGTACGGTCACCCACGGGTAAGATAGGGGGTAGTGAATTGTAATCTTACTCCGTCACCACACGGATAATACAATACCAGGAAAATGTTATGATTATATTTTGACTCCATAACAACACGTATTTTATATATCAATAGCCTATTCTAATTTTGTTTCATTATTTCATCTATGTATTAGAAATAGTTTATAATATTCAGCAAAATATTAAGATCTATCGTAATGAAGTAAATATTTTCAATCGGTTAGTTACCTGCTGGCAAGAATTAAATAAAGCGATCAACGATCATACGATTTGTCTTGATTTATCATTGGATATTTCCAAACTATCAAACAAACTACACGTAGATCTAATCTTAATAGGGAAAGCTCGGATTCTAGCTAAGGCATTGTGGTAAGTGCGAAGAAATAGGTTATACCGCACTGTTCATTCGGCTCAGTATACGTTTTAATTTCTTGTACAGTGATGTTATCATATCCATTTATATATTTTATTCGACATACAATCATCATCATCATCATCTTAGCTCATATATGTTCCACTGTTGGGCTCGAGCCTCCTCCGTAATGGAAGGTAAATCGACCTACTATACCACGCTGGTCAGGCGTGTTGGTATATGTTTTTGTTTCGAGATTTTCTTCTCTTGCATAGATGTTATATGTCTTTTATATCCCTTAGTCGTCTCGTACGATCATCCACGGGTAAGATAGGAAGGAGGTGGTGAATTGTATTCTTACTACGTCACCACACGAATAATACAATACCAAGAAAATGTTATGATTATATTTTGACTCCATAACAACACGTATTTTATAAAGAAACAAATTCTAAATATAAAGTCTTATTGAGACTCATTGAAACTTCATTCAAACTCATTGAAATTTTATTGCATTGAATGCTCGCTAGTAGGTTTTTTATGATTAGAATGTCTGCAAAGAATTGCATAGCATGGCACGCTGAGCGTCCCCATCGCCTCCATAATACTCGACGTGAATAGTACCGCCGCCGGCAGATGTTATTGTGCCAGTTCCGCTCGCCGAGCCAGCCCGCCATTTGTAACAATTTGTTAACGATAGAAACGGTTACAACCTTTTCAACAAGATAGATGCATTTACCGCAAAAATCGAATACACATTTAACCTTTTCTTATATTGGTTAAACGTTTCTTAATTGCAGATGTATTGATTAAAAATTGTACCTACATACATATCATCACGCCATATCCCTTGCAGGGTAGGCCGAGGGAACAGAGTGCCAGAGAACTCTATCCTTGCATACTTCACTCGCTTCTTCAATATTCATAATTCTCTTCATACACGCTCGCTGGTTTCGGAGACTCTTGACTCCACCTTCCTTCAGTACGTGACCAATCTGGTCTAGGTAAGTGAGTCTCGGTCTCCCCCGGTACCTACATCCTTCCACTTTAAAAATTGTATAATACATTTTTCAAGGTTTTACTATATTTTTTATGTAATTAAAATAATTTGTTTATATTTAATAATGACAATATTATATAATGTGTTATTACCAGTCATAATTTAGTTATTACCCAAAAGCATTGACTATATATGAAGTTTCTATTGAGAAACATAGTACAAAATGATTTTGATAAATGGTTATTGGTTAAGTTTTATGATTGTCAATTATCATAATATCATTATTGTCAGACTACCTTGAGGATTTGATTTGGCGACCTATACAGCGGTTGACATTTTCGGGTAACTGGGTTTAAAGGTTTTCGCACTTATGAGATATGAGTCGTATGTAATCACAACAAGAAATCTCAACTTTGAATAAATTTAATAAATTCATAGGTACATAAATTATTGCAGGGATTTGATACTGGCCTACTACTTTAACTAGATTTTTGACGTAATATAGTTATTTTCTTAAATGGTACTTTTTTTATTGGCAGGCTATGGTTTGGAACCATGCCGTCTGTTCCACCCGGCGCGATAGAAGGGCGGTACATTGCCCTATAAATCACCGTATTCCCTCCCTATCACCATTGGGCCGGCCACTGGTACCGCTTCCTTAACATCTGTGGCCAGCCCAGCGGGTTACCCTTTCGGGTACCATGCACCCTTGACGCCCCGGATTCCTAAATGGTCCTAATGATTAGATTAATCTAATTTTTGACTAAAATTGCTAGTTTTGATTCTAAGCGATTAATATATCTTATTGCTGATTGCTATTCGCACCTATGAGATAAGTCTTATTGCTGCACCAGGTGTTCACTCGCGAAATCGGTTTAACTGTCAAATAACTCTAGTACATTGTTTCAAAATAAAACTCATCATTATTCATCCTTTCATTATCCACTTCTGGACGTAAACCCCCTCATATTCCACCACTAAATGCGGTCTTGTGCCGCCCGCATCCAATGATTCCCAGCAACCTTCACCAGGTCGTCGGTCCACTTGGTGGGAGGGCGTCTAACACTGCGATGTCCGATACGCGGCGATCATTCTTCCCCAACGGTTATCAGTTCATCGAGCGATGCCACTTCAGCGTTACACCCGTTCTTTTGCGGATCTCCGTATTACAGATTCTATCTCGCAGAGAAATTCCGAGCATAGCCCGCTCCATAGCACGCTGAACGACTTTGAGCTTTTTATTATTAATTTCTATCCTAAATACTTATAGCATACTGTTACACTTTTAGGCATTTTAAGGAACAATTTACGCCAGGCGTTCACTCGCAAACTTGGTTTAACTATCAAATAACTCAAGTACATTGTTTTATAATAAAACTATGCCTACGAAAATAAAATATTGGCGTATTTTTATTATTAATTTCTATTTCAAATAGTTATCGCATATTGTTACACGTCTAGGTATTTTAAGGAATATATTGAATTTTTGAGATACTACCTAATTGTACAAACAGATTATTCTTACAATCAAGGATAGAAGCTAATTATTAATTTAATCAGTTATTATAAGTATAAAGGTTATATTGATTTTTACGTTATATTGATTTTTATGTACGTATATCGTAAAATATACCTAAAGCAATATAATTTTTATTTATTAAAAGTATATTCTCAGTCCAGTGTATTTCCAGTGTATATGTTTTTATTAATTCTGTTAAATATGAGTATATCTCAATTTCTTAAATTTCTATTAACTAAGTCTGTAGCTATTCCTAGTAGTCCGTAATTGATTTTCCTCTATTGTTAGCTCCTAGAGGCTTGAATTTTGGTAGGCATATTTGTAAAACCCGATTACGAAATGAAAAATGATGTCATAAGCGGGATTCGAACCCGCGCCTATTGGGATTCCGGCCCAATCGTGCTGCCACTACACCACCGTGACTAATTGTAGGACAGCCAAATTTCACTTCGTATCATATTTACGTCTTAAGGTGACGGTATGCTATCTACCCGACAATGTTTACACATTGTTATAGGCTTAATACTTAAAACATTACAGTTATAATTGTATTAAACGATGACACAACCTTTTTATTCAAATAGGCGCTGGTTCGAATCCCGCTTGTGACATCATTTTTCATTTCGTAATCGGGTTTTATAAATAATTAAGCATATTAAATGCTAAATTTCAATAGTTTAAAAAAGGCATTTTTGTGTTACGATACAGAGGTAAACTAAGAAAGGCTTTTTAAAATACCACACCTAAAGGGGATTGCGTAGGTGTTAACCCAAAAAATCCACATTTTACAATATTGCCCCTACAAATTTGGATTTTGGTGTGAACTTTCTTTCTGCCCTGTAAAGATCAGATGAAGTAAGAAAGAATTCTATGTCGCGAAAGTAAACTACACAACTGAACTGACGTAACCGAAGCGAAGCGAGGGCGGGCATATTTTAATATTTCCTAATATTCGACAAAGACTTGCTCCATAACAAGCGCTAAAAGTAATATGGAGAAATATAGACAATAATATGTTACATCTCTGCCTATTCCTTTGCGGATATAAATGTGATAATGAAGAAAAAATGATTTAGCTATAAAATATTACATAATTATCTTACTTATTATCATACCGTCAAAATAACCA
Organism: Lymantria monacha; assembly: GCA_905163515.2. Classification (NCBI taxonomy): domain Eukaryota; kingdom Metazoa; phylum Arthropoda; class Insecta; order Lepidoptera; family Erebidae; genus Lymantria; species Lymantria monacha. The sequence continues at coordinate 20,648,567 of LR991082.1, read as the reverse complement.
TGCAAATCGTAGCTATTTAATGATTTTGTTGACATGTGGTACTATGCGTATGTAGAATATAACAAGTCACCATCCTTTACTTTCCCATGGGAGTCCTAAAAATCAACTAAGAGATCACTAGGAGAATGGAAAACAACATTCTACTGGCAAATTTATAAGTGCAACTAGGATAGCTCACCCGTCTACCACGAATAGCAATTAGGCCTTATCACCCCTGTGATAGGGCACATCGATAGGCCAATAGAGTATTTTGAAGTATAAAAATTGCAAATATATTAAGATCTTTTTTAATCTTAAGAATTAAAAATGATTGTGAACAAATATTTAAAAAAAAATTCTAACTGGTCTTCAGAAAATTTTAACTTTTTAAGAGCTGTCGTTATTCATTCCATTTTCAACGAAGTGCTCTCAAATTTTTAGTCTTACTGTATGAACAAAGTAGAAAAATAAAAAAATAATAAAATTAAAGAATTGTACACACATATTAGTTTTTAAATTTAATAAAACTAAGTAGCCGTGATGGCTTTATTTTGATTGCTTCCTTTTGCAATTATCTTATTTATTTAAACCCTACAGATGTTACTTAGGACACCAACGATAAAAACAAGTTGACACCACACTATATTCTTACTCTGACACTACATAGAACACAGCTTACTTCTGCTTTTTTTTTTTTTTTTTTTTTTTGTTGTGGCTCTGTTTATACTTAAGCCAATGTCAAAGTTAAGTTGCAGCTTCTTCTTCTTCTTCTTTTTATGTATTGGCAATCAGCTACTTATACGAGCCATTTTTGCCAGTGTCGAGTTATAATTATCTTCACGTTCTTAATCTCTTCAAGTTAGTCATTGTCTGTCAGTCAGTCGAATTGTCGCCATCAACAGTGCTATGGTGACACTGTTAATGGTATGTTGTAGGAATTTTGATGGAAAACGAAAACGTTGTAAAGCACTTTTATATGATATTCACTACATCCCAGCTGTTCTGTCACATCATATTACATAAAACACCATAAAAATTATCTAATATAACACGTTAAAACACTAAGATATCGAATATAATACAAGAGCACAACATGACGTTTTAGATTCCCGCCAAAAGTCCTACTTCTGCTTTATTTATGCATATATACTTAAATGTATAAATATCTAAGTTTAGGTAGTATGTACTTTCGCTAGGTACTATAGAGCGCTCTTAAGCTGAAGTTAGCTGAATTAATTATAAACAGAAACAAGCAACCGGTTTTATGAAATAACTTCTCCGTAGACAAGTTTAAGGTTGACAGCGTATTACTAAAGGAAATAAATATATCAAGCAACAAAATTATAATTACATTGTCAGTAATCTGCTTCTGGTAATGGATTAAGATTACAACGTATCACCATTCCTTACTTTCCCATGGAAGTCATGAAAACCGGCTTAGATATTACCAGTAAAAGGGGCAGTTATGCTACATCTTGGAAAACTTATAAGAACTGTGATCATCAACCCGTTTACCAAACGTTGGGATTATGATGTTACCCGCCTGTGGGCAGGCCTATGTCCAAGAGCAGAAGTCCATAGATCGTGATGACTGATCATCATTTTCCTACTCTTATTCCAATTACTGGGGGTCGATACAATATGTACTCTAATTTCATAGTACATATTGTAAAAGTTATGCAATAGTTTTATCACCGGCCGCCTGCCAGTCGTCAACCCTCCTTGGGAATGTAATTGCTGACCAAACGGCACTAGATAGAGTTGGCTCAGGTCGTTATAAAGCTCTTGGCCATCTTTTACAACATCTACGAGCAAAGTATAGGTTGGCAGTATTCGTAGCCGCTACCACACAGCGTATGGTGATGACTATGAATATCAATATTATTGAGTGACTTTGTTATTTGATATTAAATTGAGGTGGTTAATATAATCATTTTCACTTTACTGGTAGTCTCATCTCTTACTATACCGCGCTGGTCAAACGTGTTGGTATAGTGTTCTATTTAGAGTTTTTCCTTCTCTTGCACAGATGATATATGCATATTATATCCCTTAATCGTCTTTTACGATACCCACGGGTAAGAGAAGGGGATGGTGAACTGTATTCTTACTCCGTCACCACACAGAAAAACCTACTACTGGTAGTTACTGGTAGTAAAGTAAACAATATTATTCCACTATTTTCGTTTCAGTGTCAGAACACAAGGGGAATAGTTACCAGCCGTACGTTGTAATTACATCATGTATCTAAATAATAAAATAATAAAATCTAATTTATTTAAACAAAATAATCTTAGACTTTACCGGTGTTAACATTAATGGTGTAATCATTCATATTTGATTTGTAAATTATATCGTAGTCAAAACAAAATTCCTGCATGACCTAGTATTATAAATAATCTCAAATGACGTGGGCAAGACGAAAGGCCTAAATATCGCGAAGGCGTTCGACAGGGTCTGGCACGGGGTCCTTCTATCGAAGCTATTATCATATGGAATCCCCAAGGGACTCTGTAATTGTATCACCAGCTTTTTGGATGGTCGGAGCATAAAAGTATTCGTCGACGGCTCCTGCTCCGAGACCATGACTATCCATGCTGGTGTACCATAAGGCTCGGTGCTCTTCCCGACGTTGTTTATTCTGCATATCAATGACATGCTCTCTATAGAGAGTATTCGTTGCTATGCGGATGACAGCACGGGCGACGAGCGATACACCGAGCATCAGAATGTCCCTCGGAGTATGTTACAGAAAAGACGGGCTCAACTTGTGTCTGAAGTCGAGCGCTCTCAGGGGCGGGCTTCGAAATGGGGTGAATGGAATTTAGTCCAGTTTAATCCCACTAAGACACAAGTTTGCACATTCACTGCGAAGAAGGACCCTTTTATCATGGCGCCTCAGTTCCAAGGAGTAACTCTCCAAATCTCCGAGAGTATTGGGATCCTCGGTGTCGAACTATCGAGCAAAGTCTAGTTTGGGAGTCATTTGGAGGACAAAGCTAAATTGACAAGCAAAAAGTTGGGCGTGCTGAGCATGGCTAGGCGGTACTTCACGCCGAGACAACGTCTGGTGCTATATAAAGCACAAGTTCGTCCTCACATGGAGTACTGCTCTCATCTCTGGGCAGACGCACCTAAATATCAGCTAGACCCACTTGACTCCTTACAAAGGCGAGCAGTTCGAATCGTCAGTGATCCCAATCTCACGGACAGACTAGAGTCGCTGGAGCGGCGGAGAGACTTTGGGTCACTCTGTGTATTCTACCGGCTCTTTCTCGTGGAGTGCTCGGAGGAAATGTTTGACTTGGCACCACCGTCACCGTTTTACCACCGTACCACTCGACACCGTAGCAGGGTTCATGCATTTCACCTGGAAACGATACGGTCCTCGACTGTACGTTTTCAGCGATCATTTCTCCCACGTACATGCAAGATCTGGAATGAACAACCTGCTGCTGTGTTTCCCAAGCGCTATGACATGTCCTTCTTCAAACGAGGTTTAAGAAGAGCTCTTTCTTCACGGTAGGCAGTAGCCTGGCTGTACCCCTGATGTTGCTGGGTCCATGTGCAATAGCATCACTTACCATCAGGTGTGCTGTTTGCTCGTTTGTCACCGTAAACAATAAAAAAAGGCTAACTTACAATGCCACTTCTGTATTAGTCTTAAAAGGGAATTAATTTCTCTTATTTGTCAATCTTAACTGTTTAAATTATAAATAGCAGTTGAAATATGTAACAGAAAATTTAAGTCCAGTAAGTAGTTGAAGTCCGAGTCACATGTGTGCACTTAATTTACTAATTAAACAATTCAACAATTAGTTAATCGGTCTAAAATTAACGTTCCACATTACTTTGAAGTAAGGTCTGTACGGAGTATACCGCCGAAATTCCCTCCGGTGCCTTTATCAAAATTTTCCGTTGATATTCAACTCCGAGTGACTCAATTTAATAATGCATACGATAAAGTTGTTTCGCGACAATAATGATATATATTATAATTAACGATAAATTATGTATATACCTATAAACAACAGTTGTACGGTTTTGTAACTAATACACTATTAATAGATTGTAACTAAAGCTTGTGAAGTAAAATTACTGAAATTTAGCATTTAATATGCTTGATTATATTATTATTTATTAACGAATACAAAATAAATACTTCACAAGAAATCCGTCCCAATCGTGCTGCCACTTACACCACCGTGAACTATTGTAGGACAGTCAATTCTCGCATCGTATTATATTTACGTCTTTAAGGAGACGTGTGCCATCTACCCAACAATGTTTACTTTCTTGTAATTTAATGTTTAATGTGTTGTTGTATGTCTAATGTTAAAATTTTAATGTTTAATGTCTTTAACTCTCTTCCCATTTGACACAACGATCACCCACCTCTCTCACAACACTGAGCTTGTATATCTACTTATATTATATTCTATACATTATTTCTTGTTGTCCCATGTCTTTGAAAACTTTTATAATCATATCCACATTTCGTCACACAACTTTTAAAATTACAAAACATTGGTCGACTCTATTGACGCTAGTCGAGTACTGTTCTAAATTTCAAGGTTGTTTCTAAAAATGTCCGGGAAAATCCTTGGAAATCAATTAAATGCACCCATCACCACTATTCATCCGAACAGCGTAGTAGTTAGTAACAAAAACATATGAAGTTACAATATTTTTAAAATGTTAATATCCTTTTCATTTAAATAAAGTTTGAATATTTTATATTTTTCGTCATATCGACTTTCCTATATTATCTTTCCGTGTGGTGACGGCGTAAGATACCACCCACGGGTAAGATTACAATTCACCACCAGGGGGTGGTGAATTGTAATCTTACCCGTGGGTGATCGTACAAGACGACTAAGGGATATAAAACGCATATAACATCTATGCAAGAGAAGGCAAACTCGAAACAAAACCCTATACTAACACGTCTGACGAGCGTGGTATAGTAGGTCAATTTCCCTCCCAATATGGAGGAGGCTCGAGCCCAACAGTGGCACATATATGAGCTGAGATGATGATGATGATTTTGTTTTTGACTATGCCATATTTGTATTTGTCTAGATCACATATACTCGATGTATAACATTTGTCAGGTATCCCGCAACAGTTCAGTTTTTTTTATTAGTATAACATCTTCATCAACTGAATGGACAACCAACATTATTTTAGGTAAAGAGCAAACCTATTGCCGTTAACTGGGTACAGTTTCAGCCTCTGTGCAATGGCACCTAGCATGGAAAACTCGATTACCTCCGACTCTAGGCCTTTTCAGACTAAAATGTCACTCTATATGGTTTATATGAACCTATGCCCAGACTAACTCATTTTGACATAATAGAATTTTACGAAGGCCCAAAAGTCATCTGAGCCTCGCATCCCCGTAATCCATAGAGATTTCTATATTCTACATTTAGCAGCATATATTTCGAGGTTCAAAGTGAAATTAGTCTCAAGACTTAAACATGGGACTTTTCCATGATCTGTCTTGATTATATTTTGAGAGTGAGATGAATATATATCCGCAGACTAGCAGAAGGGGAATAATATCTTAAATACTATGCTTGGAGTTATCGTTCGCAACGAGTGTTACGAGTTTACCCGTGCATGCTCCCCCGCGGTATTCCCTCAGCATCCACGGAGAAGTAAAGATCATTTTACCTCTAAGGTCATTGCGGGCAAGTGGACCGGGGATACATGGTCTAGTCCCCCCGTAGTAAAGCCACCGTGAAGACGACGCCCTGACATCTAGACTTACTGGTCGATATGACGAGGCGTCAAATAATAATAATTATTATTTTCGAGCTTTAAATTCAAAATAAACAATAGTCCATCGCTATTTTGTGAAGCCTAATCAAACGTGCATACATTTTTCTTAAACAAATAACACAAACAAATGCTGTGTTTAAGTTTTGACGTCTTAATTAGGCTTCTCATAGCGTCATGACTGTCACACACTTTGCATCATGTAGATTTGGATTTTAATAGTGTAGAGCCACTTGCCGTCTATGCTTCAGACTTATAGTTTACTATGTACAACTTTCTGTCGAAATATAACACATTTATAGGCAGACTTCAAGTACAAGACCCTGAAACTACACGGTAATTATTAGTTGGCTATAATGGAAAAAAAAATTGCTGTGTGATAGCGGTTACAAATACTACCAACCCTTACTTTGCTCGTGGCATGTCATAAAAGACGACTAACAGCCTTATAACGACCTGGGCCAACTGCATCTGATGCCGTTTGGTCAACAATTATATTCTCAGGTTGACGTCTGGCAGGCGGCCGATCATAAAACTATTGCCAATAACTTCTACAATATGTACTATGAAAGAAGGGTACATATTGTATCGACCTCAAGTAATTAGGATAAGAGTAGGAGAATGATGATATAACGGGAAAAAAATGTTGAATAAAAATCAAATAATTATTATAACACTTTCATTAAAATTAGTAAATTATAAACTATTTAATTCATTCATAATGCAACTAACATTTTTAAATCAAATAACTTTTTCTTAACATCATTTATTAATTCTTTTTAAAACTGTCTTCCCTCCACCCATTGTCTATTTGATTAGTACTATTCTGCCATGAAATTGACAACGATCAAAATTAAAGTTTTGCCAGACAAGCTTTCGAATGGTGGGCGGCATGATTAATCGCTCTTTTAATAATGCAGACAAGTTTCTCCGGCTTCAAGAAGCAGCTGTGCATAAACAATGCAACTTCTTTTTTAAATTTAATAAAGGTTAGAGTTTGATAACTTTACACCTGGCAATACGGTTCTAGATGATAAAACACGACCATCGAAATTTAAATTTCACTTAAGTATCCTTTTAAAATTCTGAGAAATTGTTTCTTAATTAAAGAATTGAGTAACATTATATGTCTCACTGCTGGTGAGACGGGTTGTAATATAGTTTTATTTCTAGTTTCCTTCTTTTTCTTAGATTTTATATACATATCATATCGTTTAGTGGTCTTTTATAACGCCTTTTTTTCTCCTTGCGATGGACTATGGATTTGGTCGCGCTCCGCCAAATCGGTTCGGGGCGACGGAAGAGGCGGCGTCCAACCCTATAGACTCACCCTACAGTGCTCCTCTCTTCGTCGTGCGAGCGGGCCACCGGTACCCGATCTTTGTCTTCGGTGGCCCGCCCGGCGATTTACCCTCGCGGGTGTCTTTTATAACGCTTACGGGTAAGACAAGGAATGATGAATTGTATTCTTACTCCGTTACTATACAGAAACCAGAAACCTACAATGGTTAACACATATTGAAAATGCATAATGTTTTCCATTTAAAACAAGCTAGTGAAATTCAAATCATTCTTTGTAGATTTTTCAATTTTATACATTTCATAATCTACCTCCAGATCGAAACTAAGTCGCTACTGAGAAGACCTGGCAAGACAACAGCAATTCAACGGTCTCTGGTTAGCTTGTTTTATTTCTACAAAATTAACTAAGCTTACCTTAAACAATTTTCCCTATCGTGATGAATCCTTCTATCAGAATATATTTTTAATTTATTTTGAAAATATAAAGATCTGATCCCACAAATAGCATTCGATTACAAGTTTAACTGTTCAAATAGTCGATATTTTAAATAGCACGAAAGGATACCTGTAGCAATTAAATGTAAAAAAAGAATTTCTGAAGGCGACGGTTCAAAAATGCAGGGGTTGTCAATTGTCAGGGAATCAGTACAAGTGGTCGGTCTAATGGCGATGGGAAGGGAACACGATGGGTTATGGGGTCGCATGTCGCTCTGCCATCGCCTCGGACGGAATGGTTGGGGTGTACCCAGCCCATTTGCTATAAAAAGCGCTGTTTTTATGTAGTGAAATCTTTCTTACAGTGTCGTCCAAAATAACTAAAAGGACCTAGCGTGCTTCAATCATTATATAATCTGGTAGATACTTACATATCCGTTAGATGGTCGATGTATTACTAGAATTTTCTCATTCACTTTGACATTCATCCTACTGTACTAGGGTGGTCAGACTCTTTGACTGAACTGCAAGTGCAGTAATGATCTGTTAATATACCTGCTTCTAACGATTTCAATAGTTGTATTCTTACTCCGTCACCACAAGGAAAAACAATATCATTATCATCCTCCTCCTGCTCTTATCCCAATTACTTGGGGTCAACGCAATATGTACTCTTCTTCTATCATACCTATTGCAAAAGTTATTAGCAATAGTTTAATAAACGGCCACCTATTCGATGTCAACCCTCCTTGGACATTAGGTGGAATTGACTCAGGTATAAACCTAAACCATAAAGGAAGGACAACATCATAATTAAAATATTCTCGTTATTGAATATTGATATAAAATACTAGTATATAACAACTATAGCGTTTAATATCTAGATGAAATTATTTCGGTGAAAACTCGAATTGATTAAATTGTAGTAGGTATAAAGAAGCCCATGGCGGGTAGATTTTGTTTTGGTTGGAGTATTTCACGTGGCTTGTGGCGCGTGGCGCGACGATGTCACGTTGAGAACGGCGGCGATGGGTGAGGTACTGTTGCAGGATGCTACGTGCACGTGGACATTTATTTAACAGTCCACGATTCGTTAACTTAATAAAAACGTGCTATGCAACTAGTAGATCACCTATCATGGTGGCAACAGTGCGTCGTCATAAGAATATAAAAATTTTATAATAAATATATTTTATTTCCGTGTGGTGACGGAGTAAGAATACAATTCACCACACCCAATCTTACCTGTGGATGATCGTAAGAGACGAGTAAGGGATATAAAACGCATATAACGTCTATGCAAGAGAAGGAAAACTCGAAACAAAACCCTATACCAATACCTCTGACCAGCGCGGTATAGTAGGTTAATTTCCCTCCAATTACGAAAGAGGCCCGAGCCCAACAATGGGACATATATGGGTTGTGAAGATGATATTTTATTTAAATGTAACTAATTATAAACTGTATTATTTTATAACATTTTTTATTTTATTATTTGAATATTTATAATTATATTATTTATTTATATATTCATTGCCATTGATATAGATTTTTATAGTGATATATGGTATTTTTACTATGTATTTTTTTGTGAAGTTATGCTCCTTAATTCACGGTTGGGTGTACCCCATAAACCAAAAGTGATAGCACCCGAGGTGAAATGAACAGATGTTATTTTTTTTTTATATATTTATTAGGACCGAACACGCATATCCAATAATGGACTACTATATACATACTCGTATGGTTTATAGACACATACATACATACATATCATCACGCCATATCCCTTGCAGGGTACGCAGAGAGAACAGAGTGCTAGAGATCTCTATCGTTGCATACTTCACTCGCTTCCTCAACATTCATAATTCTCTTCATACACGCTCGCCGGTTTCGGAGACTTGACTCCACCTTCCTTCAGTACGTGACCAATCTGGTCTAGGTAGGTTAGTCTCAGTCTCCTCCGGTACCTACACCCTTCCATTTTCGCATTGTATATCTTCTTAACCAGACGTTCGTTCAGCATTCTTTCTACATGTCCGAACCATCGGAGCATTCCTTTATAGTTTTAATTATTTTTTTAATGAACTAATATCATTTAAATCAATAAAACTAAATTATAATGATTGATATTGTTGTTTATGTACATAATTATGTACATAGTATGTAATTACATATATCGACCTATCCGTAGAATAAAGTTACATCTGCATAACCGTTACTTTAGACGTGAACTTTTGAAATTTGTCAAACATAAAATCAGCAATATCATTTTTATTAATTGTTTTGTATAGAATTGATTCATTACCTAATATTAGTTTCTCTTATATATTGATCAGCTTAGCTTTATTACTACAACAAAAACGATTTGGTATCATAATCATATGTAACTTTGTTCTTGGTATATCACGGTATCTTATTTTTCAATATACGTATAAGTATTAACTGGGACTATCCGTGTAGTAACGGAGTAAGAATACAATTCACCACCCCTTATCTTACCCGTGGGTGATCGTAAGAGACGACTAAGGGATATAAAACGCGTATAACAGCTATGCAAGAGAAGGAAAACTTGAAACAAAACCCTATACCAACACGTCTGACCAGCGCGGTTAACCTCCCATTGCGGAGGAAGCCCGAGCCCAACAGTGGGATATATATGAGCTGTGATATTGATGATGATGATGATACTGATGATGATTAATTGAGACGTATATCCCACTATTAAGTATGGGCTTTTCCATAATGGCAGGGAAAATACCCTAGCGATATACTCCAGCGATCCTGATATACGGTTTTATATCAAGTTTTTTCTGTCTTACAGTAATGTCGTATTTTACGACAATCGTGAGAAATGAAGGGGAATTGTATTCTTAGTCCGTTACTTAAAACTACAGAAACAATTATTTATTAAATTGTTTCCTCGCACGAGCCACAAAATTAAAAACAAATATTATAATTTCACTGTAGGTATTATTTAAACAATTAAGAAGTTCGCTATTAATAGTTTATCCTTTTCTTTTTGTTTTAGTAAATTAAATAGTACTAAATATTATTTTGAAAGTATTTAAACAATACAGTATAACAATATAACCAAAGCTTAAATCCAAGGAACGATATTAACTAAATAATCTGCGTTGAACTTATTTGAAATACTGTTGCGGATGGCGCATGACAATTTTTTTCCAATAAACCTTTACTTATATGAAAGTTATTTTAGAAAATCTCTTTAACATCGTTGTTTTAAGGTTGAAATTCATGTATTTTAGGACTCGCTGGGAAATGAGGTGAGGAGTGAAGGGCAGGTCAACGCTCCCGCCTCCGCAACCCGCACGCCCGCAAGCCTTTCCAGACGAAGCGAGGACATCGCAGGCTCTCAAATAACGACGAGCCCGCGCCTGTACAAGCCATATGTCTTCTCGAAATGTTTATTGAAAATCGCCCACTAATATAAAACTGAAACCATAAAATCATATATATTACGAATTTTCATATTTTTTTGCTTATCTGTTAGATTACGGAGTGAGAATACAAAGGTTGTTTTCCCCTTGTTTTCAAGAGGGTATTCTACAATCCGATTGAGAGATGTAATTTAGTAGATAACATCATTTCAAGAGAACAAAACCTTGAAAAGAATCTAATTTTAGCCATCTGGCCAGCATGGCGTAGTAGGCTAATGATTCCTTATTTGAAAGAAAACCGTACCCAGCTGTGGGACATCCACATATATACGAGCACATATATATAGATTAAAAAGACACATTGCTTCTCATCTAAGCTGTATTCGATTCTTTTTTTTTATGAAGTGCATGTAAATCTTATCAGGTAAGATAGAATATCTAAATTATGTATTTTATCTATATTTTATAATTTTGTCTTTATCCTCAAAGTACGAAACATCACATAACATCCATCATCATTATCTCAGCTCATATGACATATATCTCAAGTTATATACGTTTCACTGTTGGGCTCGAGCCTCCTCCATAATGGGATGGAAATTGTCCTACTATACCAGGCTGGTTAGACATGTTGGTATAGGGTTTTGTTTCGAGTTTTCCTTCTTTTGCATAGATGTTATATGTATTTTATATCCTTTAGTCGTCTCTTACGATCACCCACTGGTTAGATTAGGGGTGGTGAACTGTATTCTTACTCCGTCACTGCACGGATAACATTAATTGCCTTGAATGTCTAGTTTTAAATAATCTTATTGTTATTGCCTACCTTGTCTGCCTATCAAATACAGATTTTTTGTAGAGACAAATAAGCTGCATTATCGATACTTCGAGCTTATTGCTCGACCAAGGATTCGAAACGCAATAATTATATGCTTATTCTACTTTACCAGTAAGGTAATTAGCTTTAAAATACAATATCTAATCCAATACATCGCTAAAAATTTAATATTTACGTTTATTTGGTTCAATATTTATATCAGTTTTCATTAGATAGTCTGTATATAGAAAACGGTATGAAGCGGTATGAAAAAAAAAAGATATGAAAAAGTAAATAAAAAAATTAAGAAACTATAAAACAGTGAATTATTCGAGGAGAGCTGTGACTATAAAGTTAACTAATGCGGTAATAAGATGAGAATTAGATGCACTGCGAAGTCGAAGAATATATAGAAGAGTCGAAGGTATTTAAAGCCGCGGGTGTATTTGGTATTTAATAAAAAGTTTGGATTTATTATAGTGTTCATTTCGTTCTTTTAGCGTTCATGTAGGCTTAGGAGAAAATCTATTACCGTTTGCCGAAACGAGGTTCCAAAAGTGTTCTATTCTCACTTTGGTCAGTCACTTGACTACGCTCCTCGTATGGCTAATGTCCATAATTGTGGCCAAGGGAAATAAAAATAATATAAAATATCCCACAGTAAATATTGCACATCGATCTTTGGAAAGAGGCAATCGCCTAATTTCGGCTTCGTAAAATGTTGGCTCTATCGCGCACTACCTGTTTGACGTTTGTTAATCGTTGAACAAGTGTGAGAAAGTAAAATTGAATTCAACCTCAAAAAAAACTTGTAGAATAGATGTATTTTATTTAATAACAAAAAGTCGTAATTATTTTAATAGCTCTACAGGCGGATTCGAGATTCTCGCCGGATTTTACCGGCGTGTGCGGCGACGCTGCCAGGGAGCGTCTCTCCCCTCTAGTTAGCTACCTGGTAGAGCGATGCCATCTGGGACGTCATTGCCCGTTGGACAGTACGGCTGTAGGGGCCTCGGTTCTATTTTCGGGCCCTGGAGCCCTTCCAACTCATGCTAATGGTTTGGGTCAGCGGAATATACTTCTCTCTATCCCACTGGTGCAGGTCTTGCATGGTTGCTTCAACAAGTACCTGCACAAGGTCGCAAAAAAGAAGAGGACTATGTCCTCCTACCCACAGAGAGGTTGACCGCGTAAGTGACATGCTCCAGCATACTTTTTGTAGTCGGGGCCTCAATGGAGATGATAACCGAAAGGGAACCTGACGCGCCGGTTACGAATGACAAGGAATCGGTACCAGTGGTCGCCCTAATGGCGATGGGGAGGGAACACAGTTGGATATGGAACCACACGCCGCCCTACCATCACTCCAGATGGAATGGGCGGGGGTATGTTCAAACCAAAAGCCTGCTAAAAAGAGAATAGAAAATGTCATACCTATTTCTTAACTCTGACTTTAAATACATAATATGACTTTAATAATTTGATATCTATTAAATCGAATTATACAGTTCGTTATTGCCAATTAATTAACAATTATTAAAGCTTTTCATAGTTCCAGGAGGTATTCGGCTTCGGTTATCGTTCTTGTGTGGCGCTATGCCGCGCGTTATCGGCGCGATCGTTCGCTTCTTGCGCTACTCCAACGAGTTTTTGGGTCAAGCGCGTTGTGACCGGTGTTACAGTTACTGCTTTAGGGATCGACTTCTCTGCTTCACAATTTTAATGGTCATTCATAAAATATGAGTTAAATTTACATAATCCAGTAGTTCTATATCTTTTTTACCTGAATTTCCTAATCGTAAATATAAAAAGTCAACCACTTTCTCTCGCCTATAGGTGTCATAAAAGACGATTAAAGGATATGATAACATCACACTAATAATAGTGTGCGTATACGAGCTTTGATGATAATGAATGATGAATTTTAATACGCGGTATAAATCAAAATACTTTTAATTCTTCAGAACAACTTTGGACAGTTTTGATTTTACAGTAATGGTGTTACATATGGACCAGATATGATGAAATTAGTACCATATGCTTCAAATTGTAACGAAATAAGAATGCAATTCTCCACCCCTTCCTTTCTTGAGTTTGATTTAAAAGACAACTAAGGGCATATAACAAAACTAGAACATAAACTTTGAAAAGAAACCAGAAGAGAAAGTGAAGTGAACTAGAAGTGAAGAGTGGATCGTACAAAGTATTGTCCTACATGGGAATCGAACCTACGACATCTGGCACGGTTCGTTAGTTTCTTAATCACTACGCCAAATGTGCAGACAAATTATTTTGAGCACTGCGCATATTAAAACGAGGAATATAATATAAGACCAACACAGGTATATTCACAGACAGAACAAATTTAAGAACAATAAATTATAAGCACCCCATGCTCAAGCTTGGAATTTCTCTACGAGATAAAATCTGAAATACAGAAATCTATAGAACAATGGATAATGTAACCGACATAACTCGAGTGTTTAACATCTTATAGTGGCAAAGGTCAGGCCACATTATTCCACAAACCAATAAACGTTGAAAGAAACTGTGTGGCGACTATTTCACCATATAATAGTTCAGGGAAAAAGTTTCTTCGCATTCTATATGAAAATCAAGACATTTTATTTTCAACGTGTATTTAAATTTAATTACAATATTTATGTGCCATTTTGTTCAATGAATGTCTGCCATCTTGTAGGTAGTGGACATGATCCCAACAGCTTAAAATAATAACATTTTTGTTACAATAATTAAGATACATAAAGCCAATAACAGGTCTTCACTATTAAGCTTCACAATTAGCAATAAAAAGAACAATACATTATGGTTACATTATTAATTTTTGGTAAATTTATCCTAAACAAATTCACCTATCGATATCATACAATCTGAAAAAAAATGTTGACAATATTATTAAAAATATAACCAAAATTTCGACATAATGTATATATATATATATATATATATATATATATATATATATATATATATATATATAGATCACTAGTTTTTGTCCGCAACAAATGCCATATAGTAGTCATGTCTGACACGGGCTAATAGAGAGAATTTGGCAGTGTTCAAGGTTTTGAACCTTGAACTCCCTGCATTTTCTATTTTTATTCATTCTATAAACTATATCGCTTTTTCTGATTTATTTACCCGTGTGGGGAGAGGACAAGAACAGAAAAGTCACCACTTCTTATTGGACCTTGGGGGTCAAAATTGGCTAATGTCTCAACAAGAACATGGACAGCAGCTATCTCCTGGAAAATTTATGCTACTGATTTTTGTTATTTGTATTTAAAAATATCAAAACAAAATTCACCTCTTGTTTTTACACCTTTAGGGAGGATTATATGCTCTGACAGGCTGATTTTCAGATTTTTTTTAACGAGTCTCTAAATTACAAAAGAACGACGGTGTCTACTACTTATTTGTGCTGATTTTTAATTCAATAAAAATGGCAGTAGAAATATCACTCAATATCACAAAGATTTAACCTCCTATTTTACTCAATGACACTGTATGACAATTGACAAATACTAATGCCTCTTACACCAATCTCGTACAAAAATTAGCAGATTGCCGGCGGAACTTAATTTGAAACAGGCCTTGTAAATCTGTCCGCGTAAGAAACATTCCGCTCTTAACTGATTCATTTAACTGCAAAATTTACACCCTATTTCCTTGAAACATTAGGGATGTATTTCAATCAAAGGCTCCAATTTTTAGAATATTTCTTTTTAGTGAGTCTCTACAGCAAAAAGTAAGTTGCTTTTTGGTACCTATTTGCACTAGTTTTTAATTTAATCACCATCATTACTTCAGCTCATATTTATCCCACTATTGGGCTCGAGCCTCCTCTGTAATGGGAGGGAAATTGACCTACTATACCACGCTGGTCTAACGTGTTGGTATAGGGTTTTATTTCGAGTTTTTCATCTCTTGCGTAAATGTTATAAGCATTTTACTTAGTCGTCTTTTACAATCATCCACCGGTAAGATAGGAGATGGTGCATTGGATTCTTACTTCGTCATCGCATGAATAATTTTGAATTTAATTAATAACTAAAATTATTATGCACTGCAAAATTTAATCCCTTATTTTACACTTTTCGGGAATGAAAATGTATAAATAATGAAACACAAGTTGATAATTACTTTTACTGAAGAGTACACAATACATAAAACTTTTTTCTTTCCATACAATATGTGCCACTACATTTCACCCTATTAGCATTGAATTTCATAAATTCCTTTCTTAGTGAGTCACAAAAAGACTACTGTCAAAATTTCAAGTTTCTTGTTGAATAGTTTCAGTTCGGCGGGGATGAGTCAATCAATCAACCCCTTTATACTTATTTCACATCTTTAGAGGATGAAAAAACACGTATTATACTGAAGATTATTTATGCGTAATTTGAAGACATATGGATAAAGATGTTTTTCTCCACATACAAATTTTGCCACTAGATTTCACCCACTTTGGGGATGAATTTTGTAAAATCCTTTCTTAGTGGGTCTCTAAGTCGCAAAAATAAACAACTGTCAAAATTTCATGTCTCTAGCTACTGTAGTTTCGATTCGTCATTGATGAATCAGTCAACGATTGAGTAGGGTAGGTCTATGAGGTCTCACACACCGCTTCTTCTATCGCCCCGGATGGATTTAGCGGAGTATGGCCACACCATAGCCCGTCGCCAAAAAAGCTACATATCTATTAGAGGCTAGGTAGTAGATGATGGCAATTGACAAATCATGAAATAAGTGTTTTATTTTTAATTCAGGGTTGAATTTCGGCAAATCCTTCCTTCCTTATTGACCAGCTCCTTTATATATACTGCACTGCACTGCTGGCGTAGTGGTTAAGATACCGACCTTCCGTGCCAGTGCCGTGGGTTCGATTCCCACGCAGGACATTACTTTGTGTGATCCACAAAGTGTTGTTCTGAGTCTGGGTGTAATTTGTCTGCGTTAATTGCATGTTTGTAAAGTCCCCCGCGATACAAGGATTATTTCCTTAGTGCAGGGTGGTGTGTAAAAAAAAAAAAAAAAAAAAAAAAAAAAAAAAAAAAAAAAATATAAAAAAAATATTGATAGATAGATATATCTTTCGTTGATCCTAACAAAAGTGCCGTCCGTTTTTATTCAGTTAGTAACTTTTAATAAGCATTATAGATATCTTCATTCTATACTTATGTGAGTGACGCATGATGAGATTAAATCAATTAGCCAGTAAATACTTCAGGCACACCGTAAAGATAATCCTTATGTTTATAATTTAAGTGTGATTTTAGTAACTATTTTTAAGCATCATCATCATCATCTCAGGCCATATATGTCCCACTGTTGGGCTCGGGCCTCCTCCATAATGGAAGGGTAATTGACCTACTATACCACGTTGGTCAGACGTGTTGGTATAAGGTTTTGTTTCTAGTTTTCCTTCTCTCACGTAGATGTTATATGCATTTTATATCCCTTAGTCGTCTCGCACGATCACCCACGGGTAAGACAGGGGGTGGTGAATTGTATTCTTACTCCATCACCACACAGAAGAATATATCTTAACATTTTTTCTTAATATTTTTTAAGCATATATCTTAACATTTAATATATTTTTAAACAATCGCTCGTATTAAGAAATAAATGCTTGAATCACAGGGAACTTTACAAGCAGACCTACAACTAATGGATAATCACATCATATCATATAATCAGAACCATCATTGGTGGATCGCGTAAGACTGTTCTACTTAGACATAAAAAACTATGACAGTACAGGATGTACTTACAAACAGCACTGTTATTAGTACAGCCGAAGACTAAACAAAAAATTGAAAGACCTCGAATATTTCTGCTTCAGCCAATTTTTTATTTTAGCCAAAATAGTTTCATCATCATCATCATCACAGCCCATAAATATCCCGCTGTTAGGCTCGGGCCTCCTCCGAGATGGGAGGGCAATTAACCTACTATACTGCGCTGGTCAGACGTGTTGGTATAGTATTTTGTTTCGAGTTTTCCTTCTCTCGCATAGATGTTATATGCGTTTTATATCTCTTAGTCGTCTCGTACGATCACCCACGGGTAAGATACAGGGTGGTGAATAGTATTCTTACTCCGTCGCCACACGGAAAAAGTGTGGTGATATATATAACCATTTTTTTAAATAAACTTTTGTTTATTCATGTTCCCTACTTAATTAAACGAACTCAGTATTAAAAAGCTTGTTGCCAAATAAGTGGGTTGTCAGAGGTTCTAAATATCTAATTGTAAACTTATTTGCATTTAAACCGTCCGCTTGCTCGCTTTCCAAAAGGAGTTTGACGTTAACTAAGAACGATGCGATATCACAAATCGGAGCTGTATCAATTTGTTTCTTACAAAAGTCGAAAGCAAAGTTTTGATTGGAATAATTGATATTATAAAGATCAATTTAAATGCTATTAGAAATCAATTGAGTATATTACTAATAATCAACAATTGTAATGATAGGATTTATTTTATCCGTATGGTGACGGAGTAAGAATATAATTCACCAATCTTACCCGTGCGTGATCGTAAGAGGCGACTAAGGGATATAAAACGCATATAACATCTATGCAAGAGATGGAAAACTCGAAACAAAACCCTATATCAACACCTCTGACCAGCGTGGTATAGTAAGTTAACTTCCCTCCCATTATGGAGGAGACTCGAACTCAATAGTGGGACAAATATGAGCTGAAGTAATGATTATGATTAAATAAAAAACTAGTGCAATTAGATACTAAAAAGCATCTTACCTTTGTGCTATAGAGGCCCATAAAAACTACTATTCTGAAAATCGGCCTTTGATTGAAATACATCGGTATACAGTAGTTTAACTTACCTCCCATTACGGAGGAGGCTCGAGCCTAACAGTGAGTCATATATGAGCAAAAATGAATGAAATGATAGGATAATCTGTTCATTTTTATTGTTTGATTCTGTTTCATGCCTTCGTACCGAAATTTTTATTTTTGGAACGAAGTTCCTTATCGCGCGTTGTGAAAGGGGGCTAGACGGAAAAAATTCTTACGAAAAGTTGTCACGACACTTTTTGCTATAGCAAGCTATTGTAAGCTGTGCGGCGTCGCTCGTCGGCTCTCTTATAGAAAGCAAGCCAGATATTTTCATTTCTATTTCGCATTGAACAGTGTGGTGTCGCGACGATTTTTTTTATAGATAGAGTGATTCAAGAGGAAGGTTTATATGTATAATATATGCATAATGTACTAGAGAAACACTGATAATTTTAGAGGTTTCTAATGTGATGTCGTAAATAAACACATTATTTTGCGCTTACATTGCAAACGCTGGCTGAACCCTACGAAATAGATCAAAATAAAGTACTACAGTATTATACAGCTTAAAAAGGCCTACAAAAAAGTCCGGGATGGTATATATCTATCTCTTAAGGATAACATACTATATCCATTTTAATACTTTAAAAAATTTTCTATTATAAAACGGTAATTGAAAAGCTATTTACACAAATACTGTATTAATCCTTATCATTTTAAATACATTAGTTGGCTTGAGCATTTCATGAAGATATTTTTTTTCCTTCAGACCATGCAAATTAAATCAATACCTTAAGAGATATAGCAAAATCAAAATAATGCGCAACGAAATTATTTTCGCCCGTGACCGGGCCGCGTGGCCGGCTCGCGTTCGAGCTCGGGGCCGAAAAGTTTTGGTAGTCTAGTGGAATTGTATATCCTATTATTAATATTATAAACAATATAAACGTGAAAGTTTGTAATAATGTATGGATGTGAACATGTTTGTTGCTCTTTCACGTAAAAACTACTGAACTGAATGGATTTTGATGAAATTTATAGTAATATAGCTTGCACATCAGAATAACACATAGGCTATAATTTATAAAGATATTTTGCAAATTGGCTAAAATATAACGATAAAAATCGCTTAAGGCAGAAAAAAATTATATAATTAAAATAGAACTTCGTTCCATCCGGGTGTCCCTTGACACCTCCGGTTTTTTTTTATTTTAAAGCATATCTATGATTATTATTTTTGCCTATACGTATATATTACAAGTATTTCTACTTTATTCAAATTGTCTTTATTAAGATTTCGAAACTATTTTCCAAACCATCATTTTAAGATTCATCTTAGTCATCATCATCATAATCATTATCGCAGCTCATATGCGTCCTACTGCTGGCTACGAGCCTCCTTCACAATAGGAAGGTAGTTAACCTACTATATCTGATAGGGTTGGATGGATTTTATTTCGAATTTTCCTTTTCTTGCATAGATGTTATGTGCATATTATATCCCTTATTTGTCTTTTACGACATACACGGACAGGAAAAAGGGTGGTAATTGTATTGTTATTCCATCACCGAGGAAAGTTACATTACATTTAGCTTGGTAATTATTATTAAAATTACATTTCGATGAAGGTTCTATTAATAGATTAGTGTGTTAAATTTCAATTTCCTATGAATATAATATGAAACCCCATACACATACAAACGCGTATATATTTACTACTAAATATATATAGACATAACTTAAACATATCATTTTATCAGAGATCGAGCCAGAAGGCACGTGTAGCAATACATAACGCAGTGCTTGTCCCAACATTACTGTATGGAAGCGAGAGTTGGGTATGCAGAAAAGAGTATGAAAGTAAAATTAATGCGGTCGAAATGCGATCTCTGCGGAAAATCTGTGGAGTTAGGCTGACCGACCGCATTCGTAACGACGACGTAAGAGAGCGAGTAGGTATGAAAGAGAGTATTGGTGTAAAGATGCGAAAGGGAATGCTCCGATGGTTCGGACATGTGGAAAGAATGCCGAACGAACGCCTGGTTAAGAAGATATACAATGCGAAAGTGGAAGGATGTAGGTACCGAGGGAGACCGAGACTAACCTACCTAGACCAGATCGGTCATGTACTGAAGGAAGGTGGAGTCAAGAGTCTCCGAAACCGGCGAGCGTGTATGAAGAGAATTATGAATGTTGAGGAAGCGAGTGAAGTATGCAGAGATAGAGTTCTCTGGCACTCTGTTCTCTCTGCCTACCCTGCAAGGGATATGGCGTGATGATATGTATGTATGTATGTATGTATGTATGTGTTAAATGACCATTCCAGGTAAAACACATTTTAAAACAAAAGTCGTACAATGAATAGAATGTCAACATCAATATTAAAAGTTTCTAGTAGTGATAAGAGAACACCATGAAGTTTAGCTGTAAACTGTTGAACTCGGGCCGTAGGTTGTAGCTACTTGTAGTACTACGAGATAACGTAGCGAAGCGATAGTATTACTTTCTACATTAGAAGTAGCACGGAGAAATAAAATTGTATTGACCTTACGATTTACTCACTTGACCCACCTTTTTAATAAATAAATTTAATCGAATTTAGGTTTTTCACTGTGGTATATGTTTATGGCTTATGGTTTTGATCATATTCAATGAAAAATCTGCCTGCTGTAGCTACAGCGCGTTGCTACGCGGGACAGGTTTCTCCTTTCCTTCCAAAGTGACTGAGAGAGTTTTGTTTTGCTAAAGTTAATTCGCGATCGGTTGCCGCTTGTTGGATCTGATATAGCCGCAGTTCTTATGCATTATATTTTGAAAAAAGGTATAACACTAAAAATATCTCCTCCATAGCGGCCGCATTCAGATCCGATTATTGAATGTACTTAAAGTAAAATGTGTTGACAAAATTTTAAAATTAGCAAAATATTTTTTTGAGTTTATCCAACAAAATCTACCCAGTTTCAATTCAATAAAAAAATGTATATGTACGTAAATATTTATTCTCTTACAATATCAGTTGAAATTATAAACCTTAAGAAGTAATCTCTAAAACATTTAATTATTCAGTCAAGTTATTTGATTTTAATGCCTATGCTCTAATAATATTCTGCAATGTACTACCGATAGTTGAAGCGAATGTAGGACGCAACTTGACTCGGGTTGGACAAACTTTGAACATGTACTGAGGCGTGTCCTCACTGCAGTAACAATAACGACGCCTCGCAGTTGGTTCCTTCCTGATGACTGTCTGCAGGTATTTGTCGAAGTAACCATACTACTTTTGCATTAGTTATCGAAAGGTTCTCTAACCCATTTAGGAGCATCTCGAACCACAATTCACAAGGGAAAATTCAACTGACACCTTCATAAAATTTAAAATTATAAATAAGAATTTAACATCTGCGCCATTTATATAAATAAAGACAATATGATAATATAAAAAAGTTTAATTTAAAATACCTATATAATAAGATCAAAGAAAACATATGACAAAAAAACACACAAATCAGCCACGAGGACTGTCGACAGAAGAGAAAACTTAAACATATGAAAAAAAAAAAACAAATACAAAAACAAAAAGCGTGCCCCAGGCAGTATGTATGGGTGTGACCAAAGAAAACGAATAGGCGGATAGACTCGCTAACCTAGCTAGGTTAGCGAGTCTATTCGCCTATTCGTTTTTTTTACACCAATATAGCTATAGCAGAGAGATTGTCAATAACTAATTATCAATAACTAAAAAAGAGGGATATATCTCTTTCTGTAGCGAAGTATTTATTACTTTTAAAAATACGTCATATTCGTTTTATCGAATATTTTAAAAATTTAGTACAATACAATGCAGTGTGAACCTCCTCAGATTCTTTGGTTTGTGCAAGGTGAAATAAACAACTAACATTATGATGGCATATAGAATACATTGTGATTCAATCCAAAAGATTTGAATGTTTTATAAATAAGGTTAGTTTGATTAATTATGAACTTTTAATAATATTGATGATATCCACCACTTGATCATATAATGTTAGAAGCAGCACAGTAAGTATTTCAATTAGTATCTGCAGCTCTCTATATTCTTCACTGTAATTTTTTTATTTTATAATATTTGCCAGGTAGTAGTACGATACTATATACATATTAGGATATATAAAAGGCCGATATACTCAATGATTCAAATCCCATTAATAATATACAAGATTAAAAAAGAATTAATAAGAATTAAGAGTAAAATCGAATATTTTATGGAGTCAAGAGCCTCCGAAACCGGCGAGCGTGTATGAAGAGAATTATGAATGTTGAGGAAGCGAGTGAAGTATGCAGAGATAGAGTTCTCTGGCACTCTGTTCTCTCTGCCTACCCTGCAAGGGATATGGCGTGATGATATGTATGTATGTATATATTATGCTATTGAATTATTAAAATGTAATTGATGAATGATTATTACCGTTATAATAGCCGCTAATTCATTTACCGAAATCACTACTTACTTTCTGTTTAATACACTAAATAAACATCATATAAAACTTATACCTGTTTACGTCATTGCGTAACTGAGACGGTGCAATTTCTGCTAGTTGACAAGAGAACATGACGTACTTGTCGCTACGTATGTTCACTTATTTAGATACAAGTAATAGTAGTAAGTAATAATAATGGACAGTGTGACCATTTAATTAAATTCAATTAAAATATCGTTTTAAGGGCGTGCAAATAAACTAAATATGAAAAAAAAACAGCTATTTCTATGGACAAGATGGTGATCCTGAACAGTATCATTGTAAATATTGCTTTCAATGTTTTTAGGCATATCATGAATGTGTCAAGTAAATATATTAAGAAAATAAACATGCGTTAAACCGCCAATAGTATTAATTTCAATTAGACATTTAGTTCTAGATCAAACCTAACGAATACCATTATATATTAGATCATAGATATATAGATAGATAGAGAATATTAGATTCTGGATAAATACACAAAAACATAAAAATTAATAAGCAGTTTAGAGACAGATGCTATGAGAAATATACGTGGTCGTATGTCTTTATATAGTCATTACACTATCATCATTCATCATTCTCCTACTCTTATCCCAATTACTTGGGGTCTATACAATGTGTACTCTTTTTTCATAGCACATATTGTAAAAGTTATTGGCAATAGTTTTATGACCGACCGCCTGCCAGACGTCAACCCTTCTTGAGAATGTATTTGTTGACCAAATGGGCATCAGATGGAGTTGGTTCAGGTCATTATAAGGCTCTTAGTCGTCTTCTACGACATCCACGAGCAAAGTAAAGGTTGGTATATAGCTATTACAGTCATTAGTTTATATGAAGACTTAATTAAGCAATTATTGTATAATGATTGATTGAATGATTTCTATATATTCAGAATTTCAAAAACGGATTCAATGATTATCATAAAATTAAGATGTAGGACCTCCTCCAATCTTTGGGGGCAATTAATTGAACTAAATTTATACAGTTTCATCATGAATAAAAAACTGCGTTTTATCAGTATTTTAAAGCAATTAAAATATAATTTGAATTTCATGTTAAATTTAACCACTGCAATCAAGAATAATCTGTAACAAAATTTGATTCTTGGTTTCCCATTTATAATATTTTTCCTTTTTTAATTTTTCATTATAATGAAAAACTTTTATATTTACATCAATTACTTTTAATATTTTTTTATTAAAATAACAAATTCATACCATTATGTTGATGGATATAAAATATATTTTATTAGTATGTAATTTGTATCTCAATATACTCCGAAATTTCATAACAACACTATCTAAATGTATTCTCAAAAAAAAATATTTAAAAAAGTTGCGGTCAGATACTTAAATTTAAAAAGCATTAAAATGGCATATAGAATTTGAAATATAAATATTTTTAAATAAAGAATCAAGGAATATAAATGAATGAAGATTGTAAAATTGGCTTCAGCTGGTTTGTACGACTCCCACGGGCAAGTAATGGTGACATATTGTAGGTATTCATCACTCTTCGCAATAGGCCCAAATCGGTTATAGCCCACTGAAGATAAATAAAATATATTAAAATACTCGTATCTTTAAGTCATATTAAACAGTTCTTACACTTAAACACTAAACGATTTTAGTGTTTACTACTATTCCATTTCTGTTTACCAGACACAGTATTGATCTTTGTACTGATATTGATAATTTTCCGATTGCATCAATATAGGCATACTAGAACCATAAATTAAACTTCGTTTAGCAGTCTTTATAGTTTATACCAGTAGGTCTACAAGATAGACTATTAAATAATAATAGTTATCGTAGAATTATTGCCATTGACAGGTAATAATTTAATTTTAAAACTTTAATTAATTTTATAAATTTAAAACAACAGCATGAATATCCGTTTTATATATAAATTATGTTGTTTAGTTTATATATTGGCGATCCAGAACACTATTCATTACTATTGTGATTTTCGTAAAATGCAACAAGTAAAATTAAACTTGAAACAACGACGAACAGAAATTCAAAATTATGAAAAAGGTTAATAAACAATGTAGGCTGAGAATAAAATTAGACATATTTAAAAGAAAATTAATGCATTTAACGTTATGCATAATTCTTATTAAGTTTTTATCAAAAACTTTATAATGAAATCAGCATAAAAACTATTGATTAAGTAAATTGGTTAGATAATTTAATTGCTGATTCTGGTATCAGATTGCTTTCATGCAAAAGATTTTTAAAGCGTTACATCGCTTTAAAAATCTTTTGCATGAAAGCAAAAAATATATAATATATAGTAACAGACGAAAAATAAATACAAAATAATTTGCTTGATTTGCTTTAAACAATCGGAGTAATAAATTATTAATGAGTTATTAGATGCTTATTATTATGATCAGCTAGCCAAAATTTATGATTTATATAATCAGACATACATGTACGAAATTAGGATATCAATATTATATACCTACACTTTTTTTTGTGCATGGTGAACCATGGATGTGGTCGCGTCCCGACAAATCGATCCGGGGTGACAGAAGAGGCGGCGCGCAACCCCATGGACCCACCCTGCAAATACCTCTCTTCGCCGTGCGAGTGGGCTACCGGTGCCCGATCTTTGTCTTCGGTGGCCCGCCCGGCGGTTTACCCTTGCGGGTTCCTCTCGTGTCGACGCCCCGACAGCTTTCGCCGTCGGGGCGTCGTCCTCACGCGGTGGCCTCACGTCGGGTGACCGGACAATTCCCCGGTCCGATCACCCGAAGCCTCGATTAGGGCGGCATCGGGCGCAGATATTCGCGCCTGCGCCGCCCCGGCCGCTGGCGGCGGCCCGAGTCAAGAGAATCCTCCCGGACTCGTTCCACCGCCTCCTTCTGTGAGATGACAGCCTCGTAGAAGTCGGCTCGACAGCGGCGAGGTCACAGCGCTGCTGGGCCCAGGTCACGCAGACCTCCAGCCTGTGTTGTGCCGTGTCCTCGTCACTGCCACACTGGTGACAGGACGGAGTCGACTGCCTCCTTACGACCATGTGCAGGTATTTGCCAAAGCAGCCGTGCCCCGACAACACCTGCACCAGCCGGAAAGAGACGACCCCGTGCCGCCGCTTCATCCACTCCGTCAATACGGACCGGAGGGCCTCAACGGTAAGAAACGTGCCTAGGCCTCTCCAGCCGCGTAACCCAAAGGGCGATGACGTCTCGGCGGGCGTCCTCGCTATCTCGCTATCTCGCTAAGCGATGGGGAGCCACCCTCGTCGCGCACTGAGGTAACCCGCCGGTAGAGGTCGGAGAACATCTTCGCCTCTAGGTCCCACGGGGGTGACCGGCCAACACGCATGCCGCCTCGGTCGACACCGTGCGGTATCCGCGGATGGCTCTGACCGCCATGGCTCTCTGTGGGCGCCACAGAAAAGCCCTGAGCTGGATGGTCAGAGACCTCGCCCACACGGGTGCGCCGTACATGGCCATTGAGCGGATCAACCCCGCATACAGCCGTCGGCCCTCAAAGCTGGGTCCGCCCACGTTCGGCATGAGCCGTGATAGAGCGGACGCCGCGCCGACCAGCCGGGGAGTAATTCGACGGAAATGCTCCCGGACGCCCATCGCCCGTCGAGCACCAGGCCCAAGTACTTCATATGGGTCTGATTATATACCTACTGGCGCACTCGGCAAACTTCGTTCCGCCTAACAGTCAACGTACGAAAAGTGAAAATCCCACAACTCGATCGCAGCGCCACCTATCGGGTCCAATTGCAAATCTAAACCATTCTCGAACCCACTTGAACACGCACAAAAAATTTCAACAAAATGCGTCCAGTCGTTTAGGAGGAGTTCAGTGACAGTTCAGTACATAAGAATTATATATAAGATAGAGATAAGATAAGATAAGATAAGATAAAGATCTGAAATTATGAACATATTCATAACTTATTTATGGTTCATAATTAATAATTACAAAGCGTTTTATATGACAAATACAATGAAGACATTAATAAAAATTATAGTAAACAAACTGGAAATTTTGTATCAGAATTTTAATTATAGGTAATAATGTACATTATACTGTGTTATTTATATTATATTATATACTATTATTATTATTTAACGCACATCTGGGCATAGGCTGCATCACATTAACCCAGATGGAGTAGATTCATTAAATACTCTCGAGCATTCCTTGCTTGGTTCATTACTTTTGTCGATACTTTCTATTCTCTTATTCGTTACTTTTTAAAAGTATAAATAAATAACCTTCATAATATTATGAGTAAATACACAGTAAGATAACTACAATTGTGAAGACCTGGACTCGAACTCTTGATCGGACAAAAGTAATGTGGTTTTCTCAAAAGTTTCTCAATTTTCGAGGAACTGCTCATGAAAACTTCAGTAGGCTCAATGTTTTAAACTATGGTCGGCGATATAGCGACAATAGACTCTATTATGTGAGATTAAACGATTCTATGACAAAATATGACAGTGTCTACATATTTGTTTATGTCATCAGAAATAAAGGCGTGAAACTATATTATATTCTTAATATATATTACGCGTCACGTTGTTTGTCCGCGATGGACTCCTAAAGTACTTAACCGATTTTAATTAAATTTGCACAGCATGTGTAGTTTGATCCAACTTAAAAGGTAGGATAGCTTCCATTTCAATTTATAGTCGCAATTTTATTTTATTGCAAATTATTATTTGTCTGTTATTTGACAGTCACAATTATATGTTATCTCCAAGCGATTCTAACAGATGGCGGTATCTGTTGACTGGATTGAGTAAGTATTTAATAGACGGCGCGCTATGTTAAATGTACAAACGTTTCATATAAGCTACAATTTATTAGCATAACCACCACGTGTTACCAATTATATATAGCAAAACCAAAATAATGGTCTTTGAAAGAGATGAAGCCAGAACAGATGTAAGAGTAACAATAAGTAATGATGTACTAGAGCAAGTGGATGAATTTGTATATCATGGATGTGGATTTAGCCGAGATGGAAGGTACACCACTGATATAGAGCGAAAAGTGAATGCGGAAAATAGAGTGAACGGAGCGCTGGGGCAACTTCTCGGCAGCCACCACCTCAGCCAGAAGGCACGTGTAGCAATACATAACGCAGTGCTTGTCCCAACATTACTGTATGGAAGCGAGAGTTGGGTATGCAGAAAAGAGTATGAAAGTAAAATTAATGCGGTCGAAATGCGATCTCTGCGAAAAATCTGCGGTGTTAGGCTGACCAACCGCATTCGTAACGACGACGTAAGAGAGCAAGTAGGTATGAAAGAGAGTATTGGTGTAAAGATGCGAAAGGGAATGCTCCGATGGTTCGGACATGTGGAAAGAATGCCGAACGAACGTCTGGTTAAGAAGATATACAATGCGAAAGTGGAAGGCTGTAGGTACCGAGGGAGACCGAGACTAACCTACCTAGACCAGATCGGTCAGGTACTGAAGGAAGGTGGAGTCAAGAGTCTCCGAAACCGGCGAGCGTGTATGAAGAGAATTATGAATGTTGAGGAAGCGAGTGAAGTATGCAGAGATAGAGTTCTCTGGCACTCTGTTCTCTTTGCCTACCCTGCAAGGGATATGGCGTGATGATATGTATGTATGTATGTACCACGTGTTACTGAGGCTACCTTAGCCACAGCAACGCGTGGCCGAGTTTGCTAGTAATATATAAAAATTAAATATACTTTTCAAAAATGTTATACATAAAGTACATATTTATTACGTTTTTTACTTATACTTACCACTGCTATACACAAGAAATAGGCTTACTATATCATATTAAAAAACTGGTTGTCTTGTTTAACTTTTAGTCGCCTGTGAAGCCCGTAACGGGTTTTTTTATTACTAATGGTGGCAAACGAGTAAGCAGCACACCTGATGGGAGGTGTTACTGCCGCCCATGGAACTTCGCAATACCAAGGGTATAGCTAGGCCTACCAATACAAGCCGCAAACCCACCCCGTTGGGTTCCGGCTCTCCCGCTCACCGAACGAAGCGCAATAGCACATTGCTATTACTCAGACGTCGATCTTCTGCGAGAATGTGGTACCACCCCGGACAGACAAAAAACTGTCAACAGCTTGGTCCTACCACTAACTAAACAATAAGTAGTTATTATCATGATGTATTCTTTAATCCAGTGCCACAAAAAAAATGTTTTTATTTTACACCAGCTTCATATTATTTTTTTGTTTTTGAGAAATATTCATAACATTTATGGTTAGATATGAAATAACAAAACAATCAACAAGACGGTGGTATAGTAATAGGTATACACAACATTTATAGCAAGTGCAGCCACTGTCCGCGTTTACTCGTAACTTTTAATTAACCGCACATTTAGAACTAACCTTGTTAATCGTCTTATGTTTCAAGGTTCATTCTTACTTTTGTAATATTATTTTTAATTAAAATAGAACCTATTTCTAATGATCAAATCGCATGGGATTTTTCGTAAAATGAAAACATTGATATCGTTGCCGATGTATTAAATTATTTGCTTTTAAATAATGCTAGTATCTTATTAATTTTATTAAGTTTAATAATCATCTCGTGTATCCATCGTCGGACCTTGACCACATATAAAAATATGCGACATATTATTTTAGGATAGTGCAAAAACTGAAATTACCTACCAAAAGTAAATTTAATTTATCAAGCCAAAGAGATTTTTCCTTGTTAAACTTAACAAGGTAAATAGATGAAAGGTAAGTCCTAATTACCATGCTAGATCACAGAATTATAAAAGTTTAATAATTATAATTTATTAATTTTAGATTAGCGATATTTTGTGTTGTAAGCAGAACTGTCAGTACTGCCTATAGTGATAGGCAGTACTGACAGTTCTGCTTACAACGTAGTGACATATACACAAGGATACATCTATGTTGACATAGTCCAACTGCAAATAAAATAGTTTAGCTTTCTAACATTCGATCGTTCAATTTTAGTTCAAAAACAATTATCTAATCACAACACCATCTTGAAGTAAGAACTTATTACGGTCATACTAGCCACCTTCTTTAATTGAAACCACAACTTTCACAAACACGAAGTAAGCACAAAAATACAGTAAGCAACGAGTATACAATTATTACTCTCGTTGTAAAAAAATCAGATATTTCTTTTTATAGTTTAGTACATCATTACGTAACGGAGGTGGTTCAAGCTTTGCCATTTGTCAAGAGTACATAGCATACTTGTACCTACAGCAGGTAACTAATTGAACTATAAGAATACTTTCAAGTTTATAAATTTGAAAATATAAATATTATTATTATAATATCTTGCTATGTCTATTATGAAAGATAACGCTTGATCATTCAGCTAACATCTAGTGAAGAGACAGTAATGCCAAAATATAATTAACCATTCATCTACTCATTCATTAATGAGGATGAAGGTGTCAGACTGCTACGACTAGACGTAGCAGTTTGACACGCTACCAGACGTGTTTCTTCTACTGATGTAAATTACTGTAGCAACGCAAGCACGAAGCATACTTCCACCCGTTCTGACCTAAATATTTTTTTAAAATATCTTTATATGTACCTGTTTCGTATCAGCGAATGTAATTTTGACTTCAATGTACGATAATATTTTCCCGTATACTTAACCTATACCTATATACGTTACTGCTCGGAATGGGCCTTCTGTGCTACAAAAATCAAGGAACCGATTCCACTCAACAAGCGAAGAGCATAAAAACGATAGGTTATGGGATTTACGCCCAGCAATTCCTGGCTATATAATCAGAGTGGGAAATCAATCAGAGAGGATCTAGATCCTGGTTACTTACAAGTGAGATCGTCAAAACGTTTATACGCTTAGCGATTATAGCATTAGCACTGAAATATTTTTTTTCTAATTTCGCAATTTGGACAATATTACCTCTCTAGAGAAATTATCTCCAAATTACTTTGCGATGAAGTAGGGCAGTGTCCGAATACATCATACATAGTATTTACCTCTATTTAATATTCAGAATTTGGTAAGGAAATATAAGTGAATGTGGAATAAGTATCTATAGTGGGAGAGTAACATTGAGATTGTCATGAGAAAACTTGCAAAGGGAAGCGTCAAGTTTGGTGGCGGGCGGTCGGGGACGGGTCGAGTGTGGGGCGCGCACGGAGCGCGGGATGCGGAGGTCACGGATCAGCTGGGCGGCGGCGGCCATATTGATTCTCCGGCCTGTTTGATCGGCGCCATCCGACCCCCCGCCCGCACTCCGCCTCCACGCACCCACACCCGCTTCACGGATTAATAGATGAGAACAACTTTTATGATTTCAACTCAAACAGAACGATGGCCTATTTAATGTTACCGGTAAAGTGCGAAACCGGAGAAATGCATTCATCATTGCAATATATCTGTTGCATTCTTATATATTAGCAATTATTTATATAAATACCAGTTATTTATATAAATGATTAGGGGTTCACCCCTATTATTTTTGCAAAAATTCCTCGTTAATTCTGCAGCATAAGAATGCCTGACAGGCATTCTTATGCTACAGAATACCAAATTTGAAACCTGGGTCAGGTGAAATTTATTATTGGATTTGTTGGCAAGAAATCTCTAATAGCAAGGCTAAAGTTTAGAGCTCTGTCGGAGAGACTGCAATAGATTCGCCTCTTTAGGTATATGGTCACTAATATGTCCCACTGTTGAGCTCGAGCCTCCTTCGTAATGGGAGGGAAATTGACCTACTATACCGCACTGGTCAGACGTGTTGGCGTGACGTGTTTTGTTTCGAGTTTTCCTTCTCTTGCATAGATGTTATATGCTTTTTGTATCCCTTAGTCGTCTCTTACGATCACCCACGGGTAAGATTGGTGGGGTGGAATACAATCACCACCACGGGGTGGTGATTTGTATTCTTACTCCGTCAGCACACGGATAATGCTACTTCACTGATGTCTAAAACTAAAATGAAATTGAACTAGAGCTATTTATTACCCATTACCAAGTCACTTCGAGCAATCCTTGATACCTATTTAAACAAAAAAGAACTACTTTTACGGATTCTATCGTGTTTGTATTTGATTTTTAATCGCCCGACGTTTCGAACATTTTACAGTGATCATGGTCACGGGAGGACTGTGGAGGAATGTTTGAAACGTCGGTCAATTAAAAATCAAATACAAACGCCATTGAATCCGTAAAAATAGTTTTATTTCAAATGTATAATACTCACGTAAATATCAGTAACCATCAAATAAAACAGGTTGATACTAATAGTAGGAACATTAAATAAAAATATTTCATGAATACAATTATTTATTTTTAAAGTGGTAGGTATATACGGTATATAAAATGGTGTTAGGTTGATGCCCCGATAGCGAAAGCTGTCGGCGCATCGACTCGAGAGGAACCCGTGAGGGGGAACAGCTGGGCGGGCCACCGAAGACAAAGATCGGTTACCGGTGGCCCGCTCGCACGGCGAAAAGGTGCTTGCAGGGTGGGTTTATGAGGTCGCGCGCCGCCTCTTCCGTCACCCCAGACCGATTTGGCGGAGCGTCGGCACTCCATAGCCCACCGCAACAAAAAAAAATGGTATATACGGTATATAAAATGGTAGGTTATGTTTAAAAAAAGACAAAAAATCTAATAAGTTTGTGCTCCATAATATTGATATTTTAAATACTTATATCTCTTATTTATCTTTATTGTTACCCGCAAGAACGAAAGATGTAAAGACATATTTGATATTTAATCAGTTACCAAACGTAAAATTGTCAACATCAGAAATACTACAGTTAATATGATTGTTGAAATAAATAAATATTATTTCTATTAAATAAAGATACTTTAGCCTGACATAAGCGCCAATAAAGAGAAGGATTTAGTAGCTGCACTTAGCCCAAATGGCAACAGATCAGTATAATTTAGCAGGCTATGGGGCTGTATATCGTCCATTGATGATTTAGGCGTGATGTAACCGGTGTGAGCCTATAAAAGTAGGTTAACATAAACACATAATTAATTAAAATATCCTTTGTTCGACACGGTGGTTCCTATATTATATACTAGCTTGTACCCGCGGCTTCGCCCACGTAAAAGGTTACTTTCCTAAAGTTTTTCATCACCTATTTTTATTTACCCCTTAAGGGTAAATTTTTACAACATGTTAATGTCGTATTTATTTATATCTAATCAATAGCCTAAAAATAAGTTTCAAGCTTCTGGCTTTAAAAATGACGAAACTTCCTTACAACTTTTCATCCCCCTTTACAACCCTTTTTGCATTAAAAAGTAGCCTATGTCCTTTAGCTCTCTAGACTATCTGTGTACCAATTTTCATTTAGATCGGTTCAGTAGTTCTGGCGTGAAAGAGCGACAGACAGACAGAGTTACTTTTGTATTTATAATATTAGTAAGGATAAAAAATCTCTATATTAGTGAATAGATACATACTCGTACGTCTATAACATTTGCGTATAACTCTTCTTCTTCTTCTTATATATTGGCAATCAACTACATATACGAGCTATTGGTGCCTGTGTCAAGTTATAAATATTTTCACGTTTTTAGTCTTTCAAGTTAGTCATTGTCTAAGTCAAATTGTTACCATTAACAGTGCAATGGCTACACTGTTAATGGTATTTTGTGGGAATTTTGATGAAAAACGAAAACGTTCTAAAGCACTTTTGTATGATATTCACTACATCCCAGTAGTTCCGCCGCTTCATATTACATAAAATGCCATCAAAATTATCTAATATAACACGTTAAAACATTAAGATATCGAATATAATACAAGAGCACCACATGACGTTTTCAAATTCCTGTCAAAAGTCGACGTATAACTCAAAAACAAATAATTCGTATTGTGATATCTTCTTTTTTATAACCTATTTACATTCAAATATTGTATACGGACAGCGTTCTAAATGGCAGGAAAATTGGCGCTTACTATACTAACCAGACGTTGGCAGTATTCTGTTTACAGTTTTGGTTCCTCTTGTAGTGATTTTATCTATTTACATACCTTCTATCCTTCTATTCATCCATACATTAGCCTATTGATGCTCACTGTTGGATATAGGCCTAATCACTAAACGTGATAATAATGACACACATCTCAAATATTCCTTGGTCTATAAATACCCGATTTTTCGCTTTTTAATCGGGTTTCTATAAATTATTAAGCATATTAAATGCTAAATTTCAATCATTTGTATTCCTTGGTCTCTTAAATACGGGATGTATTTAAAATGATCAAGGAATATTTGTAATTTTTGCATTTGAATGCAATTTGAGCATGGCATACTCCGTTATAACACAATAATATTCTACATACATACATATCATCACGCCATATCCCTTGCAGGGTAGGCAGAGAGAACAGAGTGCCAGAGAACTCTATCTCTGCATACTTCACTCGCTTCCTCAACATTCATAATTCTCTTCATACACGCTCGCCGGTTTCGGAGACTCTTGACTCCACCTTCCTTCAGTACATGACCGATCTGGTCTAGGTAGGTTAGTCTCGGTCTCCCTCGGTACCTACATCCTTCCACTTTCGCATTGTATATCTTCTTAACCAGACGTTCGTTCAGCATTCTTTCCACATGTCCGAACCATCGGAGCATTCCCTTTCGCAACTTTACACCAATACTCTCTTTCATACCTACTCGCTCTCTTACGTCGTCGTTACGAATGCGGTCGGTCAGCCTAACTCCACAGATTTTTTGAAGAGATCGCATTTCGACCGCCTTAATTTTACTTTCATACTCTTTTCTGCATACCCAACTCTCGCTTCCATACAGTAATGTTGGGACAAGCACTGCGTTATGTATTGCTACACATGCCTTCTGGCTGAGGTGGTGGCTGCCGAGAAGTTGCCCCAACGCTCCGTTCACTCTATTTCCCGCATTCACTCTTCGCTCTATATCAGTGGTGTACCGTCCATCTCGGCTAAATCCACATCCAAGATATACAAATTCATCCACTTGCTCTAGTACATCATTACCTATTGTTACTCTTACATCTGTTCTGGCTTCATCTCTTTCAAAGACCATTATTTTGGTTTTGCTCACATTCACGCGTAGACCTAATATTCTATATTTATAATAATATTCTATTATTTATTATATAAATAAATATGGCATTAACATGTTGTAAAAATATACCCTTAAATGGTAAAATAAAAATAGAGGATGAAAACTCTAGAAAAGTAACCTTTTGCGCGGGCGAAGCCGCGGGCAGAAGCTAGTCTCATATAAAATTTTGTATTTTGGAGAATTTTACAAATAGTATCCCTACTCTATTATTTACGCTCGACAAATAATATAAAGTATTAATAGTCATCTTATATGGAAATCGAAACTATGACGCAACTAAAACTATTATAACAGTTACGCAATTTAATTAACACAGCACTCTGCTCGTTTTTTTTATAGTTTATTAATTTTTAATATTTATTATTGTACTAGGAAAATTTTCCGTGTGGTGATGGAGTAAGAATACTATTCACCACCCCATATCTTACCCGTGGGTGATCGTACGAGACGACCAAGGGATGTAAAACGCATTTTTTTTTTGTTTTTGTTTTTTTTTCCCGCAAGGTGGACCATGGATGTGATCGCGCCCCGACAAAAACGTCCGGGGCGACAGAAGAGGCGGCACGCAACCCCATGGACCCACCCTGCAAACTCCTCTCTTCGCCGTGCGAGCGGGCCACCGGTACCCGATCTTTGACTTCGGTGGCCCGCCCGGCGGTATACCCTTGCGGGTTCCTCTCTTGTCGATGCCCCGACAGCTTTCGCCGTCAGGGCGTCGTCCTCACGCGGTGGCCTCACGTCGGGTGACCGGACAATTCCCCGGTCCGATCACCCGAAGCCTCGGTTAGGGCAGCATCAGACGCAGATACTCGCGCCTGCGCCGCCCCGGCCGCTGGCGGCGGCCTGGGTCCCGGGAATCCACCCGGACCCGTTCCGCGGCCTCCTTCTGCGAAATGACAGCCTCGCAGAAGGCGGCGACCGCGTCCCAATTCCTGATGCTGTCGACCATCGCTTTCGCGACAGCCGGCACCGATGACAGCGACGAGGTCACAGCGTTGCCGGGCCCAGGTCACGCAGACCTCCAGCGTGTGTTGCGCCGTGTCCTCGTCGCTGCCGCACTGGTGACAGGACGAAGTCGACTTCCTCCTTGCGATCTTGTGCAGGTATTTGCCGAAACACCCGTGCCCCGACAACACCTGCACCAACCGGAAAGAGAGGACTTCGTGCCGCCGCTCCATCCACTCCGTCAATACGGGCCGAGCCGGGGGAGAGCCTCTACGGTAAGAACACCGTGCCTAGGCCTCTCCAGCCGCGTAGCCCAGCGAGCGACCTGCGTCGCGCACTGAGGTCACCCATGTAAAACGCATATAACATCTATGCGAGAGAAGGAAAACTCGAAACAAAACCCTATACCAACACATCTGACTAGCGCGGTATAGTAGGTTAATTTCCCATTACGGAGGAGACCTGAGCCCAACAGTGAGACATTTATGAGCTCTATTGATTGATTGAATGATGACTAGGAAAATAATATATATTTTGTTATTATTAGATTCATTGCCAGGCAGAAAAGAAAAGAAAAGATTTGGGGTACTATCCCAGAAACCTCCACGCGGTGTACCCTGGGTGCGGGCGGCGGTCCCCAGTTCTTCTGTTGTACTGTCGTCCGTAGCGAATATCTGCGCGATTTCGCTCCTTACTCTACTACAGTCGTAGTAGAGGGTATAGGACGCGAAATATTGGGACGGGCTCAGTCACTCATTCATTTGAGGGCTGGGCAGGCACATGCCACCGCCCACACATCGTAAACCTGGTATCTTGCTTCAAGACACGTTGTCTTGAGGCGTAGTATCAGGAGCGAGGGTCTTGGCTTAACCGCCCGGACCGCGAGGAAGACAACCTCTATAAAGAGTTCGAAGTAACATTCGGACTCGGAAATCACCCAGAATCTTAAGTTCTGGCGTGCGGCGAGAAGATGCATGGCAGATGGGTTGTTCTGTCGTTAGCACGCTCCAGCCAGGGTACCGGCTGACCCCCTGGTTGGTAAATGTAGGCTTGCCCGGGTAAAGGGATCTCTGCCCGGGTCGACGTAATGTATCTCCCATTCTCGTGGGATTCACTATGGATACACAAAATTTAAACACTTTAAAAACCGACGGGAATCCAAGTGATTCTCACACCAAGGCCCGGTCATGCCAACGCAAAACTGACCAAGACGACGCCTCGTCCTCAGGACTTGAGGCGTCCGCCGAGGGCCCGGCACAAATCGTGGAGGCCCAGAAGAAGAAGAGGAGGTCGCCCAGAAAGACTCGGGGCAACGGCCTGAGCCACAAGAGGCGGCTGGAGGAGCGGCGAGCGCGCAGGGAGGCTGCCGCCGCTGAAGAGAAGAAGGACGGTAGACTCGCAGCAGAGCCGTCGACGGACGAGGGCGACAGCGATGTCGCAGAGCCGTCCGAAGACGAGGGCGGCGGATCTACCGTCAGAATGGACGAGGGCGGTGATATTCCCGCAGGGCCGTCCAGAAAAGACAGTGGGTCGGCTGGTGAAGGCCCCACTAGGTCGTCGGCGCGTCTAGCAGCAAAGACGCCGCCGGCGACCGCGACTAAGAAGGAGGAGGCCCTCCCCTCGCAGGTGCGAAAGCGCCCCCTGAGTAAGGGAGGCAGCTCGAGCGCCGAAACCGAGGGGAGCGTGGCCAACATGCCTCCACCCAAGATCCAGGCCTCCAGAAGAGGGCGAGGGACCTCGGCTATGGAAAGGGCGGCGGCGGTCGCTGTCCGCGCCGGCGAGGCCACGGACCTGCAGGCCGAAAATGTCCGCCTTAGAGGCGAGATGTCAGGCCTGCGGACCCGAAACCGGAACCTGGGCGACATGCTGGCGGAAATGCGTCGGGCAAACCGCCAGCTGTTGATAGACGTGGCCGACCTCAAGGCGCAGGTGGCGCTGTTCGTGTCACCTGCGCCAGCCGCGTCATCGGCCAGGGCCGGCTACTCGGCGGCCGCTGCGGCGCCAAAGCCGCCTCGCGCTGCGGCGCCGACGACGTTGGGTGACGTCACCGTCACCCCCGTCCCCGCGGCGAGGAAGACGCCTGCCACCGCGAAGCGCGCGTCGCCAGCTGACGCTGGCGCGGTCGCCGCGGCGAAACTCCCCGTCCCGGTGGTGAGGTTGACGCCTCTCCCCGCGGACCGCTTGCCGCCGTCTAGCGCCCCTGCGGCGCCAAAGCCGCCAGGCGCCGTAGAACGGGCCCCTGAGGAGGCTCAGCCGACCCCGTTTGAGGTGGGAGGCATATCGGACGAGGCCCTCGCCAAAATCATCGGCGCAGTGGGCAAGCTCGTCGATGCGCGCTTCGCCGTTCTGGAGGCGAGGTTGCCTCCAGAACCACGCGTCCGACCACCTCTCGCCGCGGACAAGCGGCCGCATGTGGCACCAGCCCCCGCCCCGCTGCCTTGTCAGGGTGGCCGCGTGGGGAGCTACGCCGCGGCCGCGGCCGGGCCTAAGCCCAAAGGCCCCGGCCCAGCTCCGAAGGGACCCGCCCTGAGGAGGAAGACGGCTCCGGCTCCTGCCGGACCGCTGAAGTCGCCCGCAACAACACCGCCGGCGACGACCAGCGAGGCCGCGACGAGGCCTTCCGCGTCCGGCACGACTGCCGTACCCGAACAGGGTTGGCAGGTGGCCGAACGCGACAGAAGGAGTCGCGGCCAAAGGAGGAGAGCGGAGGCCAAGCGCGCCGCTGAGGTCCCCGCTCCACAGGCAGGAGCCGGAAAGAAGAAGAGACCGCGCAAGGGGCTCAAGTCGCCGAAGACGGCCGCAGTGGTGATCACTGTGCTGCCCGAGGCGGCCGAGAAGGGCCTCAGCTACGAGGCCGTCTTGAGGAAGGCCCGGCGGGAGCTAGACGTCTCCGATATTGGAGGCGTCGAAGCCAGGACCCGCAAGGCCCGGACGGGGGCTCGAATTCTCGAGTTCCCAGGGGCCGAGGGCGCCAAGACGGCCGACAGCGTGGCCGAGAAGTTGAGAGGTTTGTTCGCCGAGGAGGGTGGCATCAAGATCGCCAGGCCCGTCAAGTGCGCCGAAATGCGCATTTCGGGTTTGGACGATTCAGTGACGGTGGAAGACATCCGGGAGGCTATTGCCTCGAAAACCGGGTGTCCCATAGACACCGTCCGGGTCGGTGCCATTCGTCCCGGTCCGGGTGGCGTAGGTGCTGCCTGGGCGCAGTGCCCGGTGGAGTCGGTCAGGCAACTGGCCGGCTCAGGCAGGCTCCTCGTGGGCTGGAGCTCGGCGCGGGTAACCGTGCTTGAGCACCGGCCTGCGAGGTGCTACAAGTGCATGGCGGTCGGACACACTCGACCGACGTGCACTAATTGCTTCGACTGCGGCGGATTGTGTTTCCGCTGCGGTCAGACCGGGCACGTGGCGGCATCTTGCGCCGCCCCGCCCCACTGCCCCGCGTGTGCGGCGGGCAATAAGCCCGCCAAGCACCGCATGGGCTCTGGGGCGTGCAAGCCTCCAACTTCGGCCCCAAAGGCGCGGGGCGGCCCTACGACCACGGCCGCTCCCGCTCCTAGCGCGGTCCGATCGCCCGCTGGCGAGGAGGTCATGGATACAACCCGATAATGGGTACACCATCCATGCACCTCCTCCTGCAGGCCAACACCAACCACTCCGCCGGAGCGCAGGATCTCCTCCTGCAATCCATGGCGGAGTGGTCGATTGGTGCAGCCGTAGTCGCGGAACCGTACGCCGTGCCTGATCGCCCCAATTGGGTGGTCAGTCGAAACGGTACCGCGGCAATCGTCGTCTCAACGCAGCGGCACTTCCCGTCCTTGTCCCTTTTGGATAGGGGCGAGGAATTTGTCGCGGCGGAGTGGGGAGGGGTCACGCTCTACAGCGTATACCTCTCCCCCACTAGGAGGATGGACGATTTCGGGGCCTCACTCACCACCTTGGAGGCCTCGATACGGCGACTGGCACCGGGCCTCGTCCTGGTTCTGGGGGACTTTAACGCCAAATCCACGGCGTGGGGGTCCCCTACGACGGACGACCGCGGGCGGGCGGTCAACGAGTGGGCGGCTTCACTGGGCCTCTGTGTTCTGAACAGAGGCTCGGTGAACACGTGCGTGCGGCGGCAGGGCGGGTCGATAGTGGACTTGTCGTTCGCTAGCCCCGCTGTCGCGCCACGGGTGAGGAACTGGAGTGTCCTGGAGGAGGCGGAGACCCTGTCGGACCACCGGTACATCCGGATGGAGGTCTCCCCCCGGGAACCCGGTAGGGGTCACAGGGCGGACGGAGCTCCCGCGTTTCCGCGGTGGGCTGTGGGTCGTCTTGATAGGGATCTACTGGCGGAGGCGGCCATTGTCAGCACGTGGCTGTCCTCACCACCCCCAGCGGACGGAGTGGACGCTGAGGCTGTCCGCATTCGCAGTGCGTTAACGCAGATCTGCGATGCGGCCATGCCCAGAGTGCGGCGGCGTCCGCCTCCGAGGCAGGGGGTCTACTGGTGGTCCCCAAGACTGGCGGACCTTCGTGCGGCGTGTATCAGTGCCCGAAGGTCCTACACCCGCAGCCGGCGGCGTCACCGCGACGTCGAGCGGGAGGGCCAGCTATACGAGGCGTACCGCAGTGCGCGGACTGCCTTTCGGCTGGCCATCCGAGCCGCCAAGGGCGCGAGTTGGCAGGAGATGTTGGACGGTCTCGACCGTGACCCCTGGGGTCGCCCATATCGCGCGGCGCTGAACAAGCTTCGCGCGCGGGCCCCCCCCCTCACCGAGACCCTCCAGCCCGACTTCCTTCGTAGGGTGGTCGAGGAGCTGTTTCCACGGCAGTCGGAACACACGCCCCCGGTCATGGCTCCGCCAGATCAGGACCGGGAGGCCGACGACGACGAGAGTGTTCCGCCCGTGACGGAGTCGGAAGTGGGGGCGGCCGTGGCGAAGATTCGTTCCGCCACCACGGCCCCCGGCCCGGACGGAATTCCAGTCCGGGTGCTGACGTCGCTCCTCGAGCACTTCGAGCCTCGCCTCAGGCAGCTGTTCAACGCCTGTCTGACGTCTGGACGGTTCCCTGAGTGCTGGAAGGAGGGGAGGTTGGTTCTCCTGCCAAAGCCGGGACGGTCCCCGGATTTGCCGTCGGCCTACAGGCCCATCGTGCTCCTCGACGATGTGGGTAAGCTGCTGGAGCGTGTGCTCGCTGCCCGCATCGTCCGACACCTGGAGGAGGTGGGGCCCGATCTGTCGGACGCTCAGTATGGGTTTCGGAGGGGGCGTTCGACCATCGGGGCCCTATTACGCCTGAGGCAGGCGGCCGCGGAGGCCGTCGCCGGGAAGGGAGTGCTGTTGGCGGTGTCGTTGGACATCGCCAACGCATTCAATAGTCTGCCATTCGGCTGCATCAGGGAGGCGCTCCGGTTCCATGGAGTGCCCCTGTACCTCAGGCGGCTGGTGGCAGACTATTTGGAGGGCCGCAGTATCCTCTGCGCGGGTCCCGCAGGGGACATTGTGCGGACGCCCATGTCGTGCGGCGTTCCACAGGGGTCGGTTCTGGGGCCGACTCTGTGGGACATCGGGTACGACTGGGCGTTGAGAGGGAGTCTCCCCCCCGGGCTGAGCTTGGTGTGCTACGCTGACGACACGCTCGTCACAGCCCGGGGCAGGACACTCGAAGAGGCGGCGAGCCTGGCCACTCTCGGCACCGAGGAGATGGTCAGGCGGATCGAGGCGCTGGGGCTCAGGGTGGCCCTAAACAAGACGGAGGCCCTACTTTTCCATGGGCCCCGTGTGAGGCTGCCCATCGGCGCCTCGATAGTGGTAAACTCCATCCACATCAGCATCCAGGCCCATATGAGGTACTTGGGTCTGGTGCTCGACGGGCGATGGTGGTTCCGGGAGCATTTCCGACAGATTGCTCCCCGGCTTGTCGGCGCGGCGTCCGCCCTTTCTCGACTCATGCCGAACGTGGGCGGACCCAGTTTTGAGGCCCGACGGCTGTATGCGGGGGTCATCCGCTCGATGGCCATGTACGGCGCACCCGTGTGGGCGAGGGCTCTGAACGCCCAGCTCAGGGCGGTTCTGTGGAGGCCACAGAGAGCCATGGCGGTCAGAGCCATTCGCGGGTACCGCACGGTGTCGACAGAGGCGGCGTGCCTGTTGGCCGGGACACCCCCGTGGGACCTAGAGGCGGAGATGCTCTCCGACCTCTACCGGCGGGTTATCACAGCGCGCGAGGAAGGTGGCTCCCCATCGTTGAGCGAGATAGCCACCTGGCGCGTGGATGCCCGCCGAGACGTCATCGCCCGTTGGGCTACGCGGCTGGAGAGGCCTAGGCACGGTGTGGAGACCGTTGAGGCCCTCCGGCCCGTATTGATAGAGTGGATGGAGCGGCGGCACGGAGTCCTCACCTTTCGGCTGGTGCAGGTATTGACGGGGCACGGGTGTTTCGGGTTGTACCTGCACAGGGTCGTGTATAGGGAGTGGACTCCGGCCTGCCACCACTGCAGGAGTGACGAGGACACGGCGCAACACACGCTGGAGGTGTGTCCGGGATGGGAGCGGCAGCGCCGTGACCTCGTCGCTGTCATCGGTGCCGACCTGACGCTGCCGGCCGTCGCGAGGGCGATGGTCGACAGCATCAGGAACTGGGACGCGGTCGCCGCCTTCTGCGAGGCTGCCATCTCGCAGAAGGAAGCGGCGGAACGGGCAAGGGAGGATTCCCGCGCTCCGGGCCGCCGCCAGCGGCCGGGGCGGCGCAGGCGCGAATACCTGCGCCTGATGCCGCCCTAACCGAGGCTTCGGGTGATCGGACCGGGGAATTGTCCGGTCACCCGACGTGAGGCCACCGCGTGAGGGCGACGCCCTGACGGCGAAATCTGTCGGGGCGTCGACGAGAGGAACCCGCGAGGGTGAACCGCCGGGCGGGCCACCGAAGTTAAAAATCGGGTCCCGGTGACCCGCTCGCACGGCGAAGAGAGAGGAGTTTTACGGTGGGTCTATGGGGTCACGCGCCGCCTTCTCCGTCACCCCGGACCGATTTGGCGGGGCGAGACTAATCCATAGTCCACCAAAAAAAAAAAAAAAAAAAAAAGGCAGAAAAGATTTAGTAAATTTCTTAACATTTTCAAATAAATT
This sequence comes from Lymantria monacha, assembly GCA_905163515.2. NCBI lineage: Eukaryota > Metazoa > Arthropoda > Insecta > Lepidoptera > Erebidae > Lymantria > Lymantria monacha. Next base: position 20,605,383 of record LR991082.1, on the reverse strand, counting down.
GGTTAACCTTAGCTGACATTAAAATAACAATCAAAATATATATTACTAGCTTCTGCCCACGGCTTCGCCTGCGTAAAAGGTTACTTTCCTTTTTTTTTTATTTATTGAGAATAGAAAAGGGCTTTGTCGCTTAGCGACTATATCGCCCAATACACATATTTAATTTAGATTTATATCTAATTACATTATAAATATAAATATATACTATCTTATAGCTATTTTGTGTAATTCTAAAGCCTTACTTGATAGTGGCAACGCGAGAATGGAATTACAGTAGCCTAAGTCATACTGTTTTTTGACCCGAAAATCTTATTTCTGGTTTCCTCATTTCGAAAGCATTCCATTAGAACATGGTAAAGATCATCGACAACATTATAATCTATACAATTAGGTGATTGGGTTTTCTTAATCAAATATGAAAATTTATTGCATGCAATGTGGCCAGATCGAAATCTTAAAGCTACTGTCGTATTAAGTTTATTCAGGGTACAGTCAATCCATAGAGTACGGGATACCTCTGGTTAGATAGTCCGATACCAAATTCCTTTTTCCTTTGATCTCTCATCAAAGTACTCCTGCCAATCATTTAAACACCATCCCTTAACCGCTCTAATGTGATCACAATAAAGAGGTGTGACCTCGAAACTAACTCCATCCACAACCGCCTCTTTGGCCAATGTGTCCACCCTATCATTATCATCTAAGTTAATGTGAGATGGTATCCACTGGAAGTATATAGTTTTTGACGTATGAAGTTTTAAAATTGATTCATATATCGTAGTGCGCTTTTAGAGTCAGTCAAAATAACAAAGTTATCATTATTTACTGATTGAATATATGACAAAGCTTCCGCTATGGCGATCAAATCAATATGCATTATCGAAATGTCTGAATCAATTTTAAACTTCATAGATGTTATAAGCGAAGGATCAAAAAACGCCGCACCACCCGACTTGTAGTCTTTTGAACCATCTGTAAATATTTTATGGTAATTTATGTAACGTTCCTGAATATAAGTCAAACATATTTTTTTTAATTGCAACGTATTATAGTCTCGTTTAGATAGAGAAATAAGTGGGTATATGATCAAACATCATGTGGGATATATTTATATTGCTTACCCACGTATTTAAAAAAAACATCTCAAGCTGCATACTTGAGTGTATTGATAACGAGTTAAGTCGAGGCAAGATATTAATTAACAATGGAAGTTTTTTATTTAGCCAGAAATTACTATTTTTTGTTTCTAAAAGGTTGTTTAATAATATGATGGTTTTAGAATTCAATAATGATTTTGATTTTAAAAGAAATTTTTAGCCTAAGTATTTCCTACGAATATGAAGAGGAGGACTACACAGTTCGTTTTCCATTACGTGTATTGGGGTGTTCCTAATAAAACCGCCAATAACTCGTAAAGCCTAATTCTGAACCCTCTCTAATTTAAGGAGATTAGTTCGACAGCTGTTATCATATAAGAAACTCGCGTAGTCCACCCTACTGCGAATTAATGCTATATATAGCCGTCTCAAATGTTTCTGATGAATGTTCCACCCTGAGCCTTAGGTTACTTTCCTAAAGTATTTCATCCCCTTATTTTTATCTTTCCCCTTTTATTACGAAATTTTAATGTCATATTTATTTATATTTAATCAATAGCTTAAAAATAAGTTTCTAGCTTCTGGCTTTAAAAAATACGATAATTCCTTACAACTTTTCATCCCCCTTTACAACCCTTTTGTGCATTAAAAAGTAGCCTACGTCCTTTATCAGGCTCTAAACTATTTGCGTACTAAATTTCACTTAGATCGGTTCTGCAGTTTTGGCGTGAAAGAGACAGACAGACAGACAGAGTTACTTTCGCATTTATAATATTAGTAAGGATTGGGAATAAAAGTTAATTAGAGGACATATTCTTTCTGTGTGGTGACGGAATAAGAATACAATTCACCAACCCTCTTTCTTACCCGTGGGTGAACGTGAAAGACCATTAAGGGACGCAAGCAGATAAACAATACTGCTAGGGAAGGAAATATCGAAATAAAACCTTATACCAACCCATGTCACTCAGTCAGCATGGTATGCGAGGCTAATTTACCTCTCACTATGGAGGAGGCTTGAGCCCAGCAGTGGGACGTATATAAGCTGAGATGATGATGATGATGATGAGGGAAAATATTTATTTAATTAACCTAATTATATATTTATTGACTTCTAATGTTTACGCGAGTATTACACATTTGAAATAAAACTAGTTTTACGGATTCTATCGCGTTTGTATTTGATTTTTAATTTCCCGACGTTTCGAACACTTTACAGTGATCGTGGTCACGGGAGGACTGTCCTCCCGTACTGTCTGTCTGACTGTCCTCCCGTGACCATGATCACTGTAAAGTGTTCGAAACGTCGGGCAATTATAAATCAAATACAAACGCGATACAATCCGTAAAAGTAGTTTTAATTCAAATATATATTTATTTTTAATATATTATTTTTAGTACAGTATCGTTAGTCAGTAAAGTCTGTTTTTATTTTCTTCTTCCATGGGACCGAACGTAGTCTGCCGTTAAATATATTCAAATAACAAAGACCACTACGTTTAACGCAGTAAATAAATCATGCTGTGTCGCCATTCTTATTCTCTCATCGAAATTAGAAGTAGTTCATGTGCTACTCTAGAGCCCAATTTATATTTCTTTGTTCTTAAAGACATCATTCTGGCCTAAGAATTCTTACGTCACGAGAAATTTTAAAAATATTTAACGGAAGCAAATAATATCCACTCGGCACAATCATTTATGGATTATACAAATAGCATATCCTGCGTAGGGATCGAATACGTGACTGTCGATAAGAAGATTACTGCTTAAACCACATCATTTGTGCAGTGCTATATAAATTTTCATCAAAATCAGTCTCGAAGGAAGAAGAAAAAAATATACTTAAATAGTACTTGTTCACCTGTATTGAAAAATGTACCCGGGCGATCAGCTTTCTTCATATTTTATGGTAGATAGGTAATGACATTTTAACACCAACTAATAGAGTTTTGATTCTACAATCCAATAGCAACAATACCAGGTGTTGCAAAGATTTATGTGATGGCAATATAAAAACGTATTTTTTGGAAAATTGCATTTTTCAGATAAATAAAATTTCATTCATTTACGTTGAACTATTCAGAAATAATTATAAAATACATATACTTACCTATATCTCTAGTGATAAAGTCTTGCTAATGACAGTTTTCTGTCTGCAGCCTATGAGTCGAGTCGGGAGTAGTTCGTAGTAGATACTTTTGTAAAAAATCGACGTCTGAGTAAAATTAATTTATTACTAAAATTCAATCTAACTGTGAGAGAGCCAGAGACCCAAACCCTTCCTTACCCCGACTAGAAAAAAAGTATGGTTCAACCAGATCATGTATCTGGACCCGATCAGGATAGAATGAGGCATGCCGGATCCGGCAAACCCGATCAGGACCAGGTCTGGTCCTGATCAGGATAGCCTGATGTGAAATAACATCAAGTATGGTAAGGCATACCGGATCAGGACCAGATCAGGACCAAATAAGGATAGCCTGATGTGAAATATCATTAAGTATGGTAAGGCATACCGGATCAGGACCAGATCAGGACCAGATAAGGATAGCCTGATGTGAAATATCTATAAGTATGGTAAGGCATACCGGATCAGGACCAGGTCAGGACCAAATAAGGATATCCTGATGTGAAATATCATCAAGTATGGTAAGGCATACCGGATCAGGACCAGGTCAGGACCAAATAAGGATAGCCTGATGTGTAATATCATCAAGTATGGTAAGGCATACCGGATCAGGACCAGATCAGGACAGAATGAGGCATGCCGGATCCGGCAAACCCTATCAGGACCAGGTCTGGTCCTGATCAGGATAGCCTGATGTGAAATAACATGAAGTATGGTAAGGCATACCGGATCAGGACCAGATCAGGACCAAATAAGGATAGCCTGATGTGAAATATCATCAAGTATATAGTAAGGCTTGTAGTATATCAGAACCAGAAACAGTTTTCGTAACACAAAAAAAATATCAATCAAAATTCAAAAAAGTGACATGATTGTCATATTTATGCCACGGCGAAATTATATTTGCATCAGAGGAGATTAATCTGAAATCTTTAATTAATCATATGTTATGTAATAATAATAATAATGTTTAAATAATAATATAAAAATAATTTATATTTAAAGTAAAAAACAAAAATAAATAATATATATATATATATATATATATATATATATATATATATATATATATATATATATATATATGTACCTAACATTTGAAAACATAGATAGATAGAAAGAAATATTATATTGTAACAACCATTCTAACATTTAATGTTTTGGGTCATAATAAATAGATGGCATTAGTAAAATGACGTCATTATTTGAATCGCGGTGTTAAGATTCTCCGAAGCGTAATGACATGGCGTAATATTAAATTAGTTGTTATCGAATCAGATCAAAACAGATCGATCAGGTAATGAATGAGAAATTCAGGCGACAGTTGCAGCATTCATGTTTTTTAAAAGGACCGGACTGGGCATACTCGTTTTGGATCAGGCAATATATATAACGCAGATAATTGATTTGGTTCCGATCAGTAAAATTTCATCCGGACCCGATCAGGAACGCCTGATCTGGACCCGATCAGGAATGCCTGATCTGGACCCGATAAGGTTTTCCTGATCGGGTCCAGATATATCTTCTGCGTTACATACCTTATCTGGTCCAGATCGGGCATGCCCGGTCCGGTCCTGATAAGGAAGACGAAAAAATTTCTAGTCGGGACGGTAGACAGTGCAGCTGTGCCCCTTAGAGTCCATTGCATGGGCGATTAGAGGGAGTTACCAATAATAGTTAGGTAAACTGCTTGAGAATTGCCCAGTCAAACACAATACGATCTAACTATCCGATCGATACTATCCGGGTGACGACGGAATAGAAATACAATTCGTCACCGCTTACTAATATTATAAATATGAAAGCTTGTGAAGATGTTTCTATGTTTGTTACGCAATCACGCATAAACCGTTAAACAGATTTCAATAAAAATTGGTACATAAATGAACCATTTTCTTGATTAACAGATTTTATCCCGGCAATGTATTCTTTTGAGATAATAGTTCAACTTTAATGTTATTTCAAGAGAACAGTAATCAAAGAGGGTAAATATACATATATCTTTACAATATAGAAGGAGATGTACTTGTATACTTGTATTATTACTTATTTTAATTAATTTCACAAAATATATTACATTGGTTATAGTTTATTAAGTACTTATACACACAATAACATTTCCATGAGGCCACATACATTAAATTGGATATAATATATAGTAAGTGCAGTGCATGATGCGCAAATATGTTGCGCGATAGTTTATTTTTACGACTATACTGTACCTACATAGTTTATTTTCACGGCTGTACGACGTGTATTTCGTATTAATACTACTATTTCACAACGTAATGAATTAATTTCTAATTAATTCTCTAATGCACTGTCTCTCTTCTGTAAAGACTACAGTCTTTATGAGAACAATAGTTTTAGAATGGTAACCATAAATAAAATGGCATAGATATGTCCTCATCAAATAAGCTGATAGCATTGTTAGCATTTAGAGGAAATCTTTAGAAGCAGGCGATACAAAACCATACTATGTGGCACTCTCGTAATAAGCTGGCTGGATATATTCTGCATAAGATATTAGCAGTTGGAATGGACAAATAGTCTTTCGCCGTCTAATATTCAGCCTTTCGCGTCCTCTGCTGAATATCCGCCTGCACCATATAATGTCCACATGACGTGGTAATTCTGGTGGTTATTATCATATTTACCATGCTTAGCAAGCGGATTGGTGATCACAATAAGGCGTTATCCATTTTCCAAGAGGGAGCGCTACCCATTCTCCTGAGTATCAATCGATTTTTAAGACTCAAGTAACGAGTGATGACAGTTGTACTCCTCCTATCCGTCGTCACGCGGATCACAAATGATTGAATTATATATAAAAATCGGTAATTAAAAGTAAATCCTAAGAAAATTTAATCGATACCTTTAAGGTCTACCTATATTGAAAACGATCGAAACGTGACTAGCTAACACGAGTCTAAACTGAACGGGGCATAAAGTATGCGAGGCGACGTAGACGAATTTCAAGTGTTTCTTTTACCGTGAAGAAGTGGGGCGTGCACGAGTAGCAAGCATCGTCGTCGCTCGTCGTCCGACTACACTACCTACTCAATTTAAGCTAATAATTTTCAAGCCGGCTTTTTACAAGACAAAATATAATAGTTCCTTAATAATAATCCTTAAATTGTTCTTGATTAATGATTTAGATGGTTTACATGAACGATAATTACATATATGAAATATAAACTATTTTTACCATGAATTAAAATAAAAACATTCATTTTATCGTACAACGCTACTATCAACTACGCTGGTCAAATCAATTGATATGAAAGAAAGGATAATTTCATAAAAGTTTTATAGAGCTTGTTTGGATAGATGATTATTTGATATTTTTTTATTTTAAAGTAGATAATTCCGTCTTAATAATTTACTTATTATTATCTTAATATATATAAATTACGTGTCACGTTGTTTGTCCGCGATGGACTCCTAAAATACTTAACTGATTTTAATCAAATTTGCACAGCATGTGTACTTTGACCCAACTTAAAAGATAGGATAGCTTTCATCTCAATTTGTAGCAATATTATATTAATGCAAAATATTTGTTTATTATTTGACAGACACAATTGTCTGTTATCTCCAAACGATTCTAACAGATGGCGGTATCTGTTGACTGGATTGAGTAAGTGTTTAATAGATGGCGCTATCTGAAACGTACAAACGTTTCATATAAGCTACTATTTATTAGCATAACCACCACGTGTTACTGAGGCTACCTTAGCCACAGCAACGCGTGGCCGAGACTGCTAGTTTATTGTATATTATATTATTATACACTATATCTAATAAAGTACAGTACACTATATATCTAATAAAGTATAACAATATAGGACTAATATTATCTTTGCAGAAATGACGGCCTATCGTGAGTCATAAGTGTGTATAGTATGTGTATTATAGGTCAAATTAAATTTGATAAATTCAATAATAATACATTCAATAATTTAATAAAACTATTTAAACTATATGTCCCATTCTTGGGCTCGAGCCTCCTCCATAATGAGAGGAAAATTGACCTACTATACCACGTTTTTCAGACATATTGGTATAGGATTTTGTTTCAAGTTTCCTTCTCTTGCATAGATGTTGTATGCGTTTTATATCCCTTAGTCGTCTCTTACGATCATCCACGGGTAAGATAGAGGATGGTGAAATGTATTCTTACTCCGTCAGCACACGGACTATTTTCACCAATTAACTACACACACACAAGAATGAATACATAATAAAATATCTCGATTGAATTGTATTATGCAGAAATATATCAACCCCTTTTCTCGACAGGCTATGGTCTAGACTCTATACACATAGCGCCCGGGGTGACAGAAGGGCGACCTCCTCTTAGCCATTTGGACTGACCACCAATACTGTTTCATTAACACTGGTAATACAAATATCCCACAGCCTTCAAAAATTCAATGCCGAATTTTTTTCAGTGAGTATTAGTCTTTTATCATTTATTTGGTAGGAGTCTAGAGACATCCCGCCCAGTCAGTCCGGGGCAACGGAAGGGTGGCATGTAGCCTCTTAACCGATCTTGTTCCTTCATTATCAACATTAGGCCGACCTCTAGTACCGATTCCTGGACCTTCGTGGTCGGCCCAGCAACATTAGCCTCTATAGTCAGGGTCAGTTAGTAGTACTGCGTATTAATTATTAGCAGTACGCATTAATTACTATACTCTAATACCTTTTTTAAAATCCTTTCATGAGTTTTATAATTCTTAGGTTAAAAAAAGACCACAGCTGTACATCGCTATCTAGGTGCTAGGATTATTACTTTTTTTTATGTATGTTCCTTCAGCATAAAAATGATTTTGAGTTAACATATGAGTTTGTTATTAGGTACTAACTTAATTTTCTTTTAAAGACACCACCCTGCATAAGAAAGTAATACTTGTATTACAGGAAACTTTAAATAACACAGTCAAATTACATCCAGACTCAGAACAACAGTTTGCGGATCACACAAAGTATTATCCTGCTTAGGAATCGAACCCACGTCAATAGCACGGAAGGACGTTATCTTAACCGCCACGCCATCTGTGCAATCAAATGAATTTATCGAAAAATTAGCAAAAATTGTTTGAAATACTCTTCAAACCGAGGTTAAAATGCAATTAATAGTACATATGTAGTATGCAATTAATAGTACTCAGTATAATGCAATTAATACTATCATGTTCTGATTTAATGTTGAAGATATAAGATGAAGAAGTGCAGGCACTTTTTGATTTCATAGTTACTATAAAATCCAATTACGAAATGAAAAATGATGTCGCAAGCGGGATGCGAACCCGCGCCTATTGGGATTCCGGCCCAATCGTGCTGCCACTACACTACCGCGACTAATTGTAGGACATGCAAATTTCATTTCGTATTGTATTTACGTCTTAAGGTGACGGTATGCTATCTACCCGACAATGTTTACACATTGTTATAGGCTTAATACTTCAAACTTTACAGTTAGAAATGTATTAAACGATGACACAACCTTGTTATTTAAATTACTGAAATTTAGCATTTAATATGCTTAATTATTTATAAAATCCGATTACGAAATGAAATATAATCGGATAAATATAATAATCGGATTTCATAGTTACTAGTCAAGTCGAGCTGTGTGGTAGCGACTAAAAATACTATCAACCCTTACTTTACTGTCGGATGTTTTAAAAGACGACTAAGAGATTTATAACGACCTGGCCCAACTCCATCTGATGCCGTTTGATCAACAATTACATTCCCAAGGAGGGTTGACGTCTGGCAGGCGGCTGGTCATAAAACTATTGCCAATAACTTTTACAATCTACCTACTATGAAAGAAAAGTGCATATTGTATCGAACCCAAGTAATTGGGATAAGAGTAGGAAAATGATGAGTTACGAGTCAAGTTATCGCGTTCAATATCTTTAAACTTCATTACACTCACCTCATATATGTATGTCCCACCGCTAGACTCAAACCTCCTTCACGATAGAAAAGAACTATTATACCATGCTGGGCAAACAGTTTGATATAATATTTTATTTTGAGTTTGCTTAGCTTAGAACTTAACGAGTTTTAACTAAAAAAAACAAGGAAGACATGATATATGTAGCAGTTGTTGAGATGATTCAAACGGCAATTTATGCTACTGCAATAAAAATTTATTCTCGTGTAATAAAATAAAATTGCTAGTGACTTGGACAACAATTCCTATAACAAACATCCACTGCATGTGTTCCACATTTCTCGTTTTAAATCCATGCTGTAAAAAGTCAAGTTAGTATGTCGGTGAATTTAAAGATAATATCAGCTTCCTAACATTGTTCATCCTGCATATATAATTTATATAATATATACAGCAATACACACAATACGACGCGTAAACGCCAAAATATCAATCAGAAGAGAAAGGGACTATAACATAATGAGTAAAATCAAGCTTTGCCGTGTGGTGACGGAGTAAGAATACAATTCACCACCTCCTATCTTACCTGTGGGTGATCGTACGAAACGACTAAGGGATATAAAAATGCATATAACATATATGCAAGAGAAGGAAAACTCGAAACAAAACTGTATACCTACACGTCTGACAAGTCTGGTATAGTAGGTCAATTATCCTCCCATTGCGGAGGAAGCCCGAGCCCAACAGTGGGATATATATGGGCTGAGATGATGATGAAAATCAAGCTCCTTCTGCAATTTGTTGAAGTGGAACTTCTTTAGAATCGTTGTGATTTCAAACACGATGAAACGAAAAATAAGTGCCATAGAGACAGAAACACATAAATGTATAGAATGCCGGCGAGAGAATGAGATAGAACACATTAGACGTTCTCGGTCTCCTCTTTGTGCGACTTTTCGTAGCATCCCCACTATCTGACCCCCCCACTAGAGATGGAGATAGAGAGAGAGAGAGAGAGAGTACACGCTATTGTGATGTATGTAAAATAGATTTAAAAAATAGTTTGCCAAAGTTTCACTTCTGATATATGTACTTTGTACATACATACATACATATCATCACGCCATATCCCTTGCAGGGTAGGCAGAGAGAACAGAGTGCCAGAGAACTCTATCTTTGCATACTTCACTCGCTTCCTCAACATTCATAATTCTCTTCATACACGCTTGCCGGTTTCGGAGACTCTTGACTCCACCTTCCTTTAGTACATGACCGATCTGGTCTAGGTAGGTGGGTCTCGGTCTCCCCCGGTACCTACATCCTTCCACTTTTGCATTGTATATCTTCTTAACCAGACGTTCGTTCGGCATTCTTTCCACATGTCCGAACCATCGGAGCATCCCCTTTCGCATCTTTACACCAATACTCTCTTTCATACCTACTCGCTCTCTTACGTCGTCGTTACGAATGCGATCGGTCAGCCTAACTCCACAGATTTGCCGTAGATATCGCATTTCGACCGCATTAATTTTACTTTCATACTCTTTTCTGTACTTTCTACGCACGCATAATTTGTTTTTTTTTAATAAAATGACATCACCCAATGACATTACACTCAGAATTAGAACAATAATTAGTTTATTGCACAAAGTATTGTCCTACGTAGGAATCGAATCCACGATACTTGCAAAGTTGGTATTTTAATCACTACGCCATCTGTGCAGCAATCAAATTTTAGTTTAAGATGAAACAAATCTGTTTCAATTTTCATTTACATTCTGACTGAAAAGTGTAACTCATTTGTTGTACGGTCTCAGTTCCTAAAAGCAGCTCTATAAAAGCCGAAAGGAGTCTATATCGACAATAATTCTGATTAGGAACCATTTAAAGAATGAAGTTAAATTTTCAGCAAAAATCTATGCTTTCTAAATTATTGAAATTTAGCATTTAATATACTTGATTATTTATAAAAACTTGATTACGAGCGATAAATTATTGTCACATATTGGATCCCATACATACATGTGATAAGATACATCCCATATATGACAAACATTTTTCGCTCGTAATCACGTTCTTATAAATAATCTACGCTTTCTACGTACATCTAGCCGGTCGTTTATCTATATTATGCGAAATACCACAGTTTGTTCCACAGCTAGAATAATAGCACATAATAAAAGTATAGCCGTGAGAATGTACGTGTTAACAAACATTTTCATAAGGACTACTCTAAGGATAATAATGAAATAAATAAAAGGAGGCCTTCGCTGTGGTGACGGAGTAAGAATACAATTCACCACACCCTATCTTACCCGTGGGTGATCGTGAGAGACGAATAAGGGATAAAAAACACATATAACATCTATGCGAGAGGAAAACTCGATACAAAACCCTATACCAACACGTATGACCAGCGTGGTGTAGTAAGTCAATTTACGTCCCATTGTGGAGGAGACTCGCACCAGACAGTATGACAGTATTTATGAGCTGAAATGATGATGATGATAAAATAAAACGATATATCAGATTTTTATTTTTAGAACTAATGTCATCCACCGAGTCATGATACTAAAAATCATCAAGTAATACATTGGAATAGATAGTGCTAACGAAGTCAATAATTTGAAAAAAAAATCTATGGTAATGTAAGAATAAGGCATTGTCATTATGATGATTTTCCGCGTGGTGACAGAGCAAGAATACAATTCTATGAAAAAGATAGGAATTTTAGCGGGAAAGGAAAGTGTCATGTGGTGCTTTTGTATAATATATGTGCGGAGATGATAATGACGGTTATAATGTTGATAATATAAGACTACAACGCGTCACCAAATCTTACTATATTAGCGAATCTCGTACAAGACCATTATGAGAATGAGTCTTTACACTCGTGCAAGTCCATCAGCATAAATCATGAGAGACTTCATCATTCTATTTATAAAAAGTTGTTTACGTGCCTTTTAAATGCATTAATTGGGTAAAAATACTACACTGTTTAAATAGCTTCGTTAAAATAACCCATTATTTTTTATTAATATGTAAAAGATCAACATGGTGCTGTATGGTAGCGGCTACGAATACTACCAACCCTTACTTTGCTCGTGGATTTTGTAGAAGATGACTAAGAGCTTTACATCGACCTGGGCCAAATCCACCTGATGCCGTTTGGTCAATTACATTCCCAAGGAGGGTTAACGTCAGGCAGGCGGCCGGTCATAAAACTATTGCCAATAACTTTTGCAATATGTACGAGTACATATTAAGAGCCGAAGAATGATGAATGATAAAACAGGGTTATTACATGTTGCCCTTGTGAGGTAGACAAGCATCATCACGAATATTTCTGTATATCTTTATTATATAGAATTTCGTAGTAATTTTTTTTTTATCTATCTCGTAAGCTTTACAAAAATATGTTTTTTAAAATCTCATATTACAAATCTCGGCTTTTTCTACTATAACATGTATGTATTATAGATATAAATCTTTCTCTTAAATTACTATATATTTTTATACATATGATCCTTCCTCTTGAAACATTATCTCCATTGACGAAAACCGCATTAAAAATTCGAAGAAAGTTGCGAAGCTTAAAAGATCTAAGCGCACAAGTGGCAGCGGCGATTTTATTTTATACAATGAAAAGATACAGTGAGCAGTCTTATCACATACAGCAGTCTCTTTCTTCAAAGATCTTGAATGAATATAAATGTATAGACAATGTAACAGCCGATGGTGTTGTCAAATGCACTGTTAAATATATTTATAAAAAAACAATAAATTATATTTTCAAAAAGAATTAAACTTTTTTCCGTGTGATGACGGAGTAAGAATACAATTCACCATGCCCTATCTTGCCTATGGGTGATCGTAAGAAACGATTAAGGGATATAAAACGCATATAACACCTATGCGAGAGAAGAAAAACTCGAAGCAAAACCCTGTGGTATAGGGTTTTGTTTCGAGTTTTCTTTCTTTTCTGAACATATTACATTCTTAATTAAAATTAAAACAATATTTCTTGTTTATTTTTCTTCTGTAAAGATATTTTACTAGCAAATGCCCGCGGTTTCGGTAATTCCTTTGGGAATATGAAGATAATATTTAGCCTGTTACTCGCTGATAAACTTTCCATTAGTAAAAAAAAAATTAAAATCGGTTTAGTGGTGAAAGCGTAACTCACATTCGCATTTATAATATTAGTTAGGATTTATAAATATGAATTTTATAGCAAATAACTTGTCCGTGTGGTGACGGAGTAAGAACACAATTCACCACCCCCTCTCTTAACCGTGGATGATCGTAAGAAACGACTAAGGCAAATAAAATGCACATAACAATCTATGCAAGAGATGGAAAAAAAAATTTTGTTTTTTTTTTTTAAAAGACACCACCCTGCACTAAGGAAATAAACCTTGTATTGCGGGGGACTTTACAAACATGCAATTAACGCAGACAAATTACACCCAGACTCAGAACAACACTTTGTGGATCACACAAAGTAATGTCCTGCGTGGGAATCGAACCCACGGCACTGGCACGGAAGGTCGGTATCTTAACCACTACGCCATCTGTGCAGTCAGTTTGAAACAAAACCCTATACCAAAACGTCTGACCAGCGTGGTATAGTAGGTCAATTTCCCCGCCATTATGGAAGAGGCTCGAGCACAACAGTGGGCCATTATATGAGCTGAGATGACCTAAGAATTGCATTGAACTATATAATATACTTCCATAATAAATACATATGTAAACACATACAATATATACACTGACGGACGGACTGACGACATTTTGAAAGTTGCAAAAAGTCGTTAGATGGATGGAGAAGCTGGCACAGGACCATTCTGAGGTGTATTCTCGTGAGTCCTATATCCAACAGTGGATGTCTACGGGTTGATGAATGAATGCTATTCCTCATTATCTTGCTCTTATGCCAATTACTTGGGGTCGACGCAATATATCATCCTCCTCCACACAGTCCTATCAGACGTCATCTCTGCAGTCACTCTCTGTCCATCCATGTCATGCCTCACGCAGTCCATTCATCTTTTCTTTGGTCTTCCTTTACCCCTAAAGCCTTCAACATTCATATTTAAAACTTTCCTCACAACATTACTTTCATCCCGTCTCATCACATGTCCATACCATGTCAACCTTACACTCCTTAACTTTTCATTCACTGGCGCAACTTTCAAACTTCCTCTTATGATGAATGAATGCTATTATAAATACAAAATTAATAGATCAACGCCGATGAAACCTTTGAAAAAAGAAAATACCGTCAAATACTTTAAAATTCAGTTGATATACTAGCAAAACTTAAAAATTTAAATGCATTGTATGTACTTGGTATTAACGAATTAACAAAAATACCTTTCATATTTTAATACACATTGAAAACGTATGACAGTCGTTGACAGGTGTAATCCGGAGTATGGGATAGAGGAGGTCAAAGGTTCGTCTGACCTCTGATCGGATTGGGGTTAGATCGGAAGTTAAGCCCAATATATTTACGAAGATGACGACGGATTTATAAGTAACTCAAGGTAAAAATAAACAAGCAAATTGATACAGTATTTTTCGTATTAAGAAACTTTATTTAATAAAACAAATAGAACTTTTATATGTATATGAAAAATTTTAAAATTTTTTTGAACTAAATATACTATTATTAAACCGCATGATGACGAAGTGGGAATGCAATATGTCATCGCCCCTTGAATACGAATAAGGACGTGCCAGGGTCGTAAATTGATGATATTACAGAAAGAGAAGAAAATTCGAAAAAAAATCTTATGGCGGCAATTTGATAGCGGGGTAGTTTAATTGACCTCTTACTGTGAAGGTAGATCACACCAAAAAATGCATTGTAAACTGATTAGAAGAATAAGATAATGTTATAGAGATTTTTCTTAATTAAAATATTATCTTCGAAAGGATGCAAAAGCAGACGTGTAAGATATCAAATTTCTGTATATAACTTTTAGTGCTACGCCATATAGAAAGCGAATGTATTCTATCAATACGTCACAGTTTCAGGTCCACCAACATTTTAAATTAAAAAGACATTATGAA
The DNA here is from genome assembly GCA_905163515.2 of Lymantria monacha. Classification (NCBI taxonomy): domain Eukaryota; kingdom Metazoa; phylum Arthropoda; class Insecta; order Lepidoptera; family Erebidae; genus Lymantria; species Lymantria monacha. The sequence goes on along the minus strand of LR991082.1, from coordinate 20,590,166 downwards.
AAGATCCATTAATATTTTTCATTTTATCAAAGATGCAATGTAACATTAGGCAGTTATGAGATTTTTTTTATGCAGACTTATACCCGCGATACATAATTAATCCTTGTATTACGGGGGGACTTCAAAAACTATACAGTAGCAGACAGACATTACATTCAGAATCAGAACGACTATTACCAGATCGCGAAAATAATTTTGCTATGGAAATACGAACTCAAGACATTTGGTTGACTAATCGATACTTTCTTTTTCTCTCTGTTTTTAGCTTCTGCTGCAACACAATCAATGCTAATTTTAATTAATCTAATAACCACCGGATTGAAATATGACCGCTACTCAGAAGATCCGGCAAAAAATCCAGCGCGTTTGTTTATTATTATTTCTTAACTATAAAAAAATTACAGTATGTTCACTAATTTTTTTTACCGATGTGGCGGGGCGAGACGCATCCATAGTGCATCACTATGGATGCGTCTCATCCCGCCACATCGGTACGGGGTGACGGAAGAGACGGCGCGTGACCCCATAGACCCACCATGCAAACTCCTCTCTTCGCCGTGCGATCGGGCCACCGGTACCCGATCTTTGTCTTCGGTGGCCACAATATGTTCAGTATGATGACCTTGGAACCACGATATAAGATAAAATTCAAATAAAATGTAAAAGATTATGACACGTGCACACTTACATTCAATTCATTATTATAATCGTATATTTGTTCTAACTTTAAACTAAACCTAATCAGTCCTCTCGTGACCATGAACGCTGTAAAGTGTTCGAAACATTGGGAAATAAAAATCAAATACTAACGCGATAGAATCCTTAAAGGTAGTTTTATTTCAAACGCGGTATACTCGCGTAAACATCAAAAATAATTATGTAAACATATTCCTTAATGTTACAAAAACTAAGCAGATTATTATATTCACAAAAAATATATTTTACTATATAGAAAATCTATATTCTATTGAATCTGATTAGAATAAAATATCTACCAAACAAAACAATTGAGAATAATAAATTCCTAGAAAGATAAGGCAAAGTTGTATTTCATAAAATCTAAAATGGAAAATATGATCAAAATTTTAGAAATCCACAGCTCGCCATTTTTTAAGGACCAACATTAGTTTATAATTTAATTTTCATATACTTGTATAATTAAACCATAAAGTAACAATAAACTTTTTCATTCTTCTCAGCTCATATATGTCTAAATATTGGGCTCAGAAAACTCGGAGCAAAACCCTATACACGTCTGACCAGCATTGTATAGTAAATCAATGTTCCTCCTATTGACGAGGAGGCTCGAGCCCAACAGTGGAACATATATGAGCTGAGATGAATATAATGATAATTAACATTACACAGTATTGACCGGCTCGTTGACTCAAAAGATTTGAGGTTGTATTTCGGTTCCGGCGAACAAAAACTGTTGAGAGGTTTTCCTAGTATTTTCGAATATTTTCTCGCGAAAATTATCAATGATAAGCTCAAATTTTGAAACTGTGCCAGGTTAGTGGCAGTGTTACCCCTTAATGACACCTAGTAGACTAATGTACATATATTTCTGGCTTCTGTTGTCGGGTTTACTCCTCCGGTGATAAAATTGTAATGCTATAAAAATTAATATTTTGCTGCCCGAGATTTACCGCTTCAATGAGTAACTAGTTTGACTGTAGAATTAAATCTTTAGTAACATGTATTTTGAGTTACAACTTTAAATATCAAAGGTTCCTTCCTCTTATTCTTCCCTGTCTTCCTAATTCCATTTCGGGACAAAAGATAAAACAAATCAAACTGCAATCAACTAGCTTCATAACTGTGTGTTAATTTTCGTTGTACTTGGTTATAATACAATAAATACTGTGTCTGTATATATATATGTTGTAGTACAAAACATATTTGATCAGAAACGGTCGTAAGTTGGTTTCCGCAGTGGGATGCAGCAGCCGCGTGCACTTGGCATATTGCCAACACAAACACTAATTCCCTGACGCTGTTACATAATTTCTTCGTTTTTATCACAATTGGGGACGCAATTTCCCTATAACGTTTTTCGAGTACGTATATATATTTTATAAATATATATATATATATGAGATGACGTCTGATAGGACTGTATGGAGGAAGATGACATATTGCGTCTACCCCAAGTAATTGGGATAAGAGCAAGATGATGATGATGATAATATATATATATATATATATATATATATATATATATATATATATATATATATATATATATATATCATTAGTTGTAGTTCTGATACCTATAGTCCTTAAAATATAGCTTAATCTCTGTGACAGATAGCTACAAAACCGATGAAGGAATTTTGAATACGCGTCACGTTTACAATATTATTGTTTTTTTTTTTTATTTCTTATGGTGGCAAACGTGTGACCACCGAAGACAAGAGTTTTACGGTGGGTCTATGGGGTCACGCGCCGCCTTTCCGTCACCCCGGACCGATTTGGCGGGGCGAGATGCATCCATAGTCCACCAAAAAAAAAAAAATGGTGGCAAACGTGCAAGTAGCACACCTGATGGTAAGCGTCACTGCCGCCCACGGACCTTTGCAATGCCAAGGGTATAGCTTAGGCCGCTGCCTACCAATAAAATCCCCAAACCCACCCAGTTGGGCTTCCGGCTCTCTCGCTCATCGAACGAAGCGCAATAGCACATTGCCATTACTCAGACGTCGATTTTCTGCGAGAGTGTGGTACTACCCCGGACGGATCGGCCCGCTGCTGTAGACAGAAAACTTTCAACAACGTGGTCCTACCACTATGATCGCCTATATTTTTATTCTTTACATGCCAGTTATATCTCAACTGAATGAATATTCATAATATAAAAATATGAACATATACACCAATATTGTACCTCATATGTTTTAAAACACTTAGTAACCATTTTATAAAAATATGATGCTTACGCAAGTACAAGGTCATACTCGACTGAGAATAAGATAGAGATGGGGCAATCGATAAACGTAAATCGATAACATTCTTATTAATTATTTATAAAACAAGTACACAAAATGTTTTAAATTTATAATCGATTCATCCCTCCATTTGATTGGAATTCAATAAGATTTTCATATATTGTTTTTCAATTGCAGTAGCAAATAACTTTAAAAAATAAGAAATTATATCGACAAAAATACTGACTGCATCGTAAGCGTGCGGCACTAGTGAGAACTGTCACAGAGATCATGCTATATTTTATAGACTATAGTAAGGAAACAGTCCGTAGATAACTTTCTTATTTTGAAATGTAACCTTTTTAATGGTATCAAAACCAGCCAAATACTCCTAATACAACCAATGAGGTTTTATTAAAAGTTTATACAGACTATATGAGTAAAGTTCCCCGACCTATTATTATGTATACTGGCCACAGACGACAAAGACCGGATTCCAGTGGCCCACTAGGACGGCTTGGAGAGGTGCATTGCAGGGCAGGTATATGGGGCCGCGCGCCGCATTTGTCGTCCCGGACGGATTTAGTGTGGTGTGACCAGACCATAACCCGACGCGCAAGGAAAATATGCACACTAAATTGGGAATAAAAGTATTTAATATTTTTTTATTTGGATTTTGTGGCTTGGTTACCAAATCTTTGTTTATAAATTAACTTCATTTAAAGTCACCGTCCATTAGTAAGTCAAATCGTCACCTTCAAGAATGCCATGGCCACACTGTTAAAGGTATCTTTTAGGAATTTTAGTGCAAAACTAAAATGTATTTAGGGCACTGTTATATCATATTCACTACACTTTAGAACTTTCTACGCAATTACGCATCAGATTACATAAAATACCACCAATTACTTAATATAACATGTTAAAACATTAAGATATTGAATATAATACGAGAACACCACATGACACTTTTCCTTGCCCGCTAAAACTCCGAATAAAAGTATTGTGGCTTAATATTGCCATATTCTCATAAACATACACTCTGTACATAAAATTAATAACTATTAAAAATAAATTTGTCACACCGAAGTAAACCAGATTAAGTTAGCTTATCCTTATAGAATTTTAGTATAACCAACTGATAGCATGCTACGAAGTGCTACGACACGGCATACAGTGTCGAATAAAATGTAAAATAAATTATTTAGATATACATTATAATGTTTTATACCTAAAATGTTTTATTTAATTATATTTAGGTATACATTATAACTTCCGTGTGGTGACGGAGTAAGAATACTGTTCACCACCCCATATCTTACCCGTGGATGATCGTACGAGACGACTAAGGCCAATACCTCACCGAGATGCCATGGCGACGTGGCCAGCGACGTCGCCAACTAGTTCTTATTGAGATGTATGACGGCTAACTCACTTGGCGACCGACTGGCAACGTTGCCAAGTAGCCAGCGTAGCCAGAGTCGACCGCTCCGCATGCGGCGAATAGCGACGCTGGCTACCTGGCAACGTCGTCAGTTGTTTGCATGTGTTTGTGTGCTCCGTCACTTACTCAGTCGCCAACCAAAAGTTTTTCTTCAGGACTTATAGATTTTCTTAATATTGTATCATGTTTAGTTAAATCATTCCAACATAAACTCAATAATTCATCAAATGATGTTAGTGACATCCTCAGATAATTGAACATTTTTTCAGGGTATTTACTTAAATCTTCATAGAGTTTGAGGAAAACACTGCTTTGGCTTCGGTTTGATACAAATGGATGTACCCATATTTTTTTCTTTTTTCGTTTCAGCTTTTTGCGATGCTGGTAATAATATAATAACAGTGCCGTAATTTCCACATCCATTCCTGACGGTGTCGAGACAGAAGTGAATGCATTTGCGACGCGATTTGGCAACTCAGTCTGGCGACGCAGAGACGCCAGACCTAGCCATGGCAACATCGCTGGCCACGTCGCCATGGCATCTCGGTGAGGTATGACCCTAAAAGATATAAAAAGCATATAATATACATGCGAGAAAAGGAAAACTTGTAATAAAACCCTATACCAACACGTCTGACCAGCACGGTATAGTAGGTTAATTTCCTCCCATTACGGGCCCGAGCCCAACAGTGGGACATATATGGGCTGTGATGGTGATGATAATGATGATACATTATAATAGATATTATTTATTCGCTTGGGATAAAAAGAAAAAAAAATCTTTACTTTTGAAGGCACGTTAGAAATATAATGCGCGAACTTTTTTTTTTGGGTAGGCTATGGTCCGGACAATAATGCACTACCACCCTTGATTTTTGGCTAAGGGATCACCAAGAGTATGTGCAGCAAAACTCTCTCACTCTATCTGGAAATCTCATAACACTAACTGCGATCGCTAATCTGCTCGGCCATGAATAGCGGTTAAACCAGTATCTCTTCCTTAGGGTTGCTTATTAACCTAACTTAACAATGATGGTCGACAGGTGGATGGGATTCACCATCCTCCTACTCTTATCCCAATTACTTGGGTTCGATACAATATGTACTCTTCTTTCATAGTACATATTGTACAAGTTATTGCCAGTAGTTTTATGACCGGCCGCCTGCCAGACGCCAACCCTTCTTGGGAATGTAATTTTTGACCAAACGGCATAAGATGAAGTTGGCCCAGGTCGTTAGAAGGCTCTTAGTTGTCTTTTACGACATCTACGAGCAAAGTAAGGGTTGGTAGTATTCGTAGCCACACAGCGCGTGGATGGGATTGATAAATGACATGAAATTATAAGATATAAATAAAATATATTATATTCTATTATAATTGGTGTATATTACTATATTCTATTATTTTATTATATTACTATACTACTATTATATTTTATTATATTACTATATTACTATATTCTTTAGTAATAGTATTAACTTAAATAGAATCTAACATTTAAAACGAAATTAAAATACAAATGTTTAGACAACCGTTATTTCAAATTTGTAATATTATGGAAATTTCAAAACGATTAAATTAATTATGTATAAATAATATCATATGCTCCTATCACGAAATTTATTCAACTCAATGGGATCACAAAAAAGAGGGTATTAATTTTCACGACCTGTCAGCCTCTAATTATAGTATTTTTGGTTAAAGCTCACCTTACCTTATAGCTCTTTTGCGGCTTTTTTCAAAGTTTTGTTCTTTAAACTTTTTCCCTTTTGTAGTCTTATACTTTTATTTCTAAAGGAAATATCAAAGAAATAATATAGCCACATTTCGACACGTAAGTGCCATTTAATGTGGGATGAATCTATTAGAAATAGTACCAGAGCCCGTGCTTGCGTTTGAAATTTTCCTAGCGATTAAAAAACCGAGTAACGCTCTTTACCCCAACTTATACTATAATAAATTCCTTTGATTCAGATTCAATTCGAAAGCCAAGACCTCACAATCGATAGGCACATAGTGATGTACCAGGATTAAAGATACATTATTTAGAAGTTTCAGAGGTCTGCAATTTTAATTAGCAGGTATATTATATATCATATCATATCTAAGTAAATTCATTTCTTTACCTAGTAGCAATAAACAAAATACTTGAATGACAGATATCCAATTATTATTGTTCAGACTCAGCAAGACATTTATTTAGCTAATACACTAAAAGTCAGTATGATATTGCAATTATTTGCAATGATAATTGCAATCAGAAGTATTTTGAATGTTTAGATTGTTAATTCAATGAAAGAAAGTAAAAATATGATAAAAAAGCAATCAATAGTTTAGACACATAAATTCATATATGTATTTAATCTTTATTAAAAATCATTACAACAAAATTAATATAAAACAGTTAATATTCAAAAACTAATATAATGTTTAAAAATTAATTACCAAGCATATATTATAATTTATGGCGTTTGAAATAACACTCTTTTAACAGATTTTATAAGGTTTATTATTTAATTTCCCGATGTTTCGACACTTTTCAACTTTCATGCAGCTTGTATTATTTTGAAATTTATAGTCTAAGGAATATACTAAATAATAATTTGATAAGAGAATGGAATTTCAAATATTATTTACGGATTAGGTTACAACACATACATATCATCACGCCATATCCCTTGCAGGGTAGGCAGAGAGAACAGAGTGCCAGAGAACTCTACCCTTGCATACTTCACTCGCTTCCTCAACATTCATAATTCTCTTCATACACGCTCGCTAGTTTCGTAGACTCTTGACTCCACCTTCCTTCAGTACGTGACCAATCTGGTCTAGGTTGGTGAGTCTCGGTCTCCCCTGGTACCTACATCCTTCCTCCTATTTTATCTATTTTTTATTAGGTTACAATCATCATCATCATCATCATCACAGCCCATAAACGTCCCACTGCTGGGCTCGGGTCTACTTCGTAATGGGAGGGAAATTAACCTACTATACCGCGCTGGTCAGACGTGTTGATATAGTGTTTTGTTTCGAGTTTTCCTTCTCTCGCATAGATGTTATATGCGTTTTATATCCCTTCGTCGTCTCGTACGATCACCCACGGGTAAGATACGGGGTGGTGAATAGTATTCTTATTCCGTCACCACACGGAAAATAGGTTACAATGCTACGTTTAATTATAAATGATGCTCATGTGAAAGAAATTTGAAGTAAGTAAAATGTTGTTAGATAACAATAATAGAAATAAACAAATTCAGATTGAATGTCAATAAACGCTAGACTTGAGTATATCTAGCAAATATACTCGATGTTCAATTTTAAAATATGTATATTTTTAAGAGTTGGCCATATTTTTCAACACGTGAAAGCGCCATATAAACTTCCTCAGAAAGCTGCTGTGTTATGGAGAGAAATAAGCCAAGAGATGTAATAATCTTTTTAAGAGAAATCTTTTGTGTAATCATCCAAATTAATTTAATGTATAATTTAATAAACTTTCTTATTTTGATGATATCAAACATTGATAGCCATGTATAATAGCTATCTACATTTATTTTTAGGGATATTATAACAAAATGTAAATATAGAAAAGGCAGTGAGAAGTTTGAAACATGGGAAAACTGTAGGACTGGATAATATATCAATTAAATAATGGAAGATTTTGGTAGAAGGTGGATATGAGAGCTGATTTTGTTCTTCAATAAGTTGATACAAGAAGTAGTATGGTGCAATAGTGCACTATTGTCCAGTTTTAAAAATAAATCCGAAGTTCAAAACTGCGGTATTTATCGAGGAATAAAGCCCGTATCACTTAAATATTATGAAAATGTCGAAAAAGTAGTGTGTAGAAGTGATTGCGAGAGGAACGTGAAATCACCCAAAAACCAGTTTGGATTTATGTCGGGTCGCGGGATAGCGGATGCCACATTTGTACTGTACCAACTGTGCGATCAATTTCGTGGTGCATATAAAAATTTGCATATGGTATTCATTGACCTTGAGAAGGTATACGACAGAATACCGAGAACAGTTTTGTAGTGACTAGTGGGCATTGATAAAATGTGCCTGACAAGTATACAAGGTTAGTCTGTGCTATGTGCCGGCGATGTAAATCGTACATAAAACCAACTATTGGAAACTCCGATGCATTTAGTGTTGGGCCTGCACCAAGGGTCGGACTTAAGTTCTTTCTTCTTCCGGTTGAAAACAGATACCTTAACATTAGAGACGCAGGAAAAACACCCTGTTGCATGCTATTCGCTAACGACATTATTCTTATCAGAGAAGATGGACTTGAGATCCAGGGCATGCTGGCAAAGTGGCGATTAGATTGGCGGATACTGGCTTGAAAATCAGCAGAACAAAAACAAAGTGCATGTTCCGTGATTCCGGTGGTCTCTCCAATTTTGCACCATGTCTCTAGTTGGAGTACCCTATACCAGTATCCTCGAACTTTCAATACCTCGGTTCGCTTGACTTAAGAAATATTGACCTAGATCGTGCGATGAAGCACATGAATGATGCGGGATGGATAAAATGGCGGTAGGTCACAGGTAAGATATGTCATTCTGAAGCACGCCTAATATTTACATAGATACATATCATCGCGCCATATCCCTTGCAGGGTAGGCAGAGAGAACAGAGTGCCAGAGAGCTCTATCTCTGCATACTTCACTCGCTTCCTCAACATTCATTAAGATGCGAAAGGGAATGCTCCGATGGTTCGGACATGTGGAAAGAATGCCGAACGAACGTCTGGTTAAGAAGATATACAATGCAAAAGTGGAAGGATGTAGGTACCGAGGGAGACCGAGACTAACCTACCTAGACCAGATCGGTCAGGTACTGAAGGAAGGTGGAGTCAAGAGTCTCCGAAACCGGCGAGCGTGTATGAAGAGAATTATGAATGTTGAGGAAGCCTAATATTTAAAGCTACAATATATAAACTCTTAATAAGACCTGCTGTATTGTACGGATAAGCATGTTGGGCTACAAAAGTGACAGATGAGAGACAGCTGCATATAGTAGAGATGCGAATGTTAAGATGGATGTGTGGCGTGATGAGAATAGATAAGATAACGAATGAGCGTATAAGAGAAAGTTTGAAAGTGATGCCAATGACGGAAAAGCTAAAGAGTGAACGCTTGACGTTGTATGGACATGTAATGAAACGGGATAAAAATAATAATAAGTTGTGAAATAAAACGTTAAATATGAATGTATAGATTGCATGAAGCATGATATGGATAAAAATGGAATAAACGCAAAGATGACACCAGATAGGATTGTGTGGAAGAGAAGGACATCTTGCGTCAACCCTAAGCAATTGGGATATGAGGAAGGTAATGATGAGTATCAAAACGTGAGTAACAATTAAATAATTAAAATCCTCTAAGAGTAGAATCAAACCTTTGGTGACTGACATCATGGATACCAAATATTTCAGTCTTCCTATGACCATTAATGTGGTGGAACATCTGAAACGTTGCGAACTATTTTATTAGAAGGTTTTCTATGGGTTGGTGCTACGGTACCTACCAACTTAAATTCATCATCATCATTATACTAAACTTTATCACTATAATTGATATTAGGGTTGGCTTTTACTTAAAAGACTATTTATAGAGAGAAATCCTAGAATATATTTAGAAGCATCTACGGGGCAACCATCTGACCAATAAACATGAAGGATAACTACATCTTAAGGTTAAACCAATATTCGTAAATTTACGAAGATTGACTATTTTCTTATTCATAATGATAAAGATTTTTTCCATGTGGTGACGGAGTAAGAATACAATTCACCACCTCCTGTCTTACCCGTGGGTGAGCGTACGAGACAACTACGATATATTAAACGCATATAACATTTATGCGAGAGAAGAAAAACTCTAAACAAAATCCTATACCAACACGTGTGACCAGCGTGGTATAGTAGGTTAATTTCCCTCAAATTATGGAGGAGACTAGCCCAACAGTGGGCCAACATATATCTATATGAGGTGAGATGATGATGATTAATGATAAAGATACGCAAAATTTGGCGCGAAGGTATATAGGCATTCGAAATACCTACACACAATTTACACACATAGAATACAGTCACCTGCAGAACAACTATTTATATCAACGTGAAACAAAATATTTGTCCGATAGGAGTCGAAATAAGAACACTTGATTGTTACGTATCACTATCCCACTGGTGCAGTCATTTTCTCGCTATGAGTGATCACTTTATTTCCTTTAGTCATATCCTACGTTATACACGGGCGAGAGGAATGATGTTTCTTTATATCTACACGTAGTCCGTCACGACATGAATTTAAATGAGAATTTTATCGTTATTTTTACCTACTTTTTAAGCCTTAAAATTTACAATGCAAGGAGTATTATATCTGCAACTTTGTTGTTGCAGAATAGATACCTACGTATCATATATTCTTCATTGAGAGGCAAAAAAAAAATTCGAGATAACTAGTAGTAATATTAGAAATTCATTGGAGGCGCTACTGGTACATATTGGAATCGTTAACAATCCATAAACGTTTGTCGTGCTATGCCATCTGACATATACCTACACACCTACTTAAGATTTATTGGAATCTTACAGATTATTTCTAAGAGTATCAGGTTCAACAAATATAAAACCTCTTCAGCTTATACCTTAATTATGAGCAATTTTAATATTGTTCTAATGCGAGTTAAAAGTAAGAATTAAAATTACATTCTTTAAGCATAATTTAAGCACTATTCTACCCACTTCCATTCTATATAAATTAACTAGCAAAACATTAGTTTAGTTTTGATAACGAAACCTACTAAAGTGTGGCACTAAGTATAAGGATTGGCAATTTCCTCACCAAACGAGCGACGTATAATGTAATTTATGCATCGCATTACTAAAACATGACAATGTAATTCATTGAAGCGGTTGAGATCGCACATTAACTTTACACCAGATTATAGAAGAGAATAACACTACAAGAGCACTTAGATGTGAATTTATTCACGGAATGACTCTATCAGCTCGGTGCCTTCACTGTGCTAAAGATGTAGTGCTGCATACTAGCTCAAAAGAAGCTTGAAGCAAACAATTATTTAAACTGTAAATCAAAAGCGAAACAATTTTAGGTTGTTTTTTTTATGAGTTTATGCCTTGGTTACTAAGACCTTTAAGCCAAGTCTTAGTTTATAAATTAACTTCATTTAAAGTCATCGTCCGTCAGTAAGTCAAATTGACGCCTTCAAAAGCGCTATGGCACACTGTTAAAGATATCTTTTGGAATTTTTGTGGAAAACAAAAACGTATGTAAGGCACTGGTATATAATATTCAGTACACCTCAGTACTTCCTCTGCATCAAATTACATAAAATTCCACTAAAATCACTTAATATAACAAACACGTTACAACACTAAAATCATCATCATCATTCTCTTACTCTTATCCCAATTACTTGGGGTAGATACAATATGTACTCTTTTTTCATAGGACATATTGTAGAAGTTATTGGCAATAGTTTTATGACCGGCCGCCTGCCAGACGTCAACCCTCCTTGGGAATGTAATTGTTAACCAAACGGCATCAGTTGGTGTTGGCCCAGGTCGTTATAAGGCTCTTAGTCGTCTTTTACAACATCCACGAGTAAAGTAAGGGTTGGTAATATTCGTAGCCGTTACCACACAGCACAACACTAAGATGTAAAATATTATGACACTTTTCCTTTCCCGCTAAAACTCCTCATGTGAGGATTCCTTTTTATATGTTGGCAGAGTATAAATACAATTTATCACTCCGTGAATGTAATAGATAACAACTAAGAGATAAGATTTGCAGATAATATCAGTGCAAGAGAAGGAGTACTCGAAACAAATCTTGAACCAATCCGACTGGCCAGCGTGGTAGCTTAGAACAATTGTCATCATGTTGAGGAGGCGGTTCAAACCCAGTAATGCGATGTATATGAATTAAAATGATGTTGATCATGAATGTGAGGCTCAAAGTAGTAGTATAATTATTTCTATGGTGGCATACGAGCAAGCAGCATTATTGATGATAAGTGTTACTGCTGCCCCTGGACTTTTGTCAGGGGTACAGCCGCTGCCTACCACAAACCCTAAACCCACCCAGAAAGTTAGGCTGTGACGATTAATGTATATTAATATGGAAATGTAACGATTACTAGCATTGGTGAGCTATATTAATTACGAAATAAGTTATTTCTTTAGCTTAGTTACTCTTAGATAAAGGAAATGAAAAGTTCGAGTTTATAATCCTTACTAATATTATAAATGCGAAAGTAACTCTGTCTGTCGCTCTTTCACGCCAAAACTACTGAACTGATCTAAATTAAATTTGGTACACAAATAGTCTAGAGCCTGATAAAAGACATAGGCTACCTTTTAATGCGAAAAAAGAGTTGTAAAGGGAGATGAAAAGTTGTAAGGAAATATCGTCATTTTTGAAGCCTTTGCAACTTATTTTTAGACTGTTGATTAGGTATAAATAAATATGACATTAAAAATTTGTAAAAAAATTACCTTTAAGGGGAGTAAAATGAAAATAGGGGATGAAAGTTTATATGGAAATTGCTGATTTTTAAGGCTAGATTAACGAAACATTTTTTATTTGGCTTTTGATTAGATATAAATAAAAATGGCTACCTTTACCCCGCTTGGGATAGTAATTCAACTTTAGGAAAGTAACTTTTGACGCGGGCGAAACCGCGGGCAGAAGCTAGTTGTCAATAAAATTCCAAATAACACTGTTGTATGTAAACAATGACGGTCATTATAAATGATCATTCAAATTTATGCCATGTTGACAGATATCGTGTCCATTATGATACTAAATGAAATCTAAAGATGAAGCTAAAGTATTTTACCATCTTGAATCGCATTGCCATTTAGAATTTAATTGACATATTCTTAAGAATTTATTTTTTAAGACTTGGATATGTATATTGTCAAGTATTAAGTATTATAAAAGTATCGCATGTATGTATATGCATTTTATCAAGCCATCATTCTCCTACTCTTATCCCAATTACTTGGGGTTGATACGATATGTATCCTTCTTTCATAGTACATATAGAAAAAGTTAGTTGCAATAGTTTTATGACCGGCCGTCTACCAAACGTCAACCCTCCTTGGGAATTGTTGACCAAACGGCATCAGATGAAGTTGGTCTAGGTCGTTATAAGGCTCTTAGTCGTCTTTTACGACATCCACGAGCAAAGTAAGGGTTGGTAGTATTCGAGGCCGCTACCACACAGCTATTTTATCAAGTATAACTATGCATTTTATCAAGTATAACTATTACAAAAATATTTTTGATATTTACTCAACCATTACACATTTGAAATAAAATTGTATTATGTGTAAATTAAAAATTAAATACAAACGCTATAAAATCTATAAAAACAGTTTTATATATATTTGTATATGGAATAAGTTTAAAGAATGAAGGAAAGGAGAATAAAGAAACAAGTTGCAATAGTAGTACATAATACATAAAAGTACTTTGCGTCTATTAAGCATAGTTTACTCAAATTTATCTATCCATCTATGAGTATATCAACGTCTATTATTATATATGGACCTTCCCATGAAGGAACAGTAAAGCAATAAATGTGCGTTTGGCAGGCTGGTTGGTGATCACAAGTGGTATTACAATTTTCCAAAGTAAGAGCGCTCAGTGGCCCCTTAGCTGATTTCTACTACGCGCATGGGAATCTAAGGACTGGTGACACTTTATGTTCTTAACCCGTCACCAGATAATGTATTATTCATTTTTTTTTATTGTTATTAGTTGCAAACGAGCAAGCAGCACACCTGATGGTAAGTGTCACTGCTGCCCATGGACCTTTGCAATACCAAGTGTATTGCTAGGTCGCTGCCTACGAACATAAACCCCAAACCCACCCAATTAGGCTGTTGGCTCCCTCGCTCGCCGGATGAAGCACAATAGCACAATACCAATACTCAGAAGTCGATCTTCTGCGAGAGTTTGGTACTACCCTAGACTGACAGGCCCGCGGCTGTAGACAGAGAACTGTCAACAGAGTGGTCCTACCACATCTAAATTAAACATCATCAGAAAATACATCAGCTCAGACATAAAAAGCAATGTATGATATTCATATTTACTGATAAAAGAATATAATTTTGAAATGTTTGCTTTACAAACAATCCGTGCGAACAAAATAATCTCTTAAATAGATATTATATTTTAATAAGCTTATATTATTCTCTCATATTTATGCAAATAATATTATGTTACTTAAGCAAACGCCTTTATTAAGTACAAGTAGCTTAAGACACATGTAGGTCCATATTTTAAGCTCAACTATTATAAAACCACTAATTTTGTCAAGTTGTTTAATGCTTGTGTATGTAAAACAGCTCAGAGTGACACTTCGCTTCACATTCAAGACGTGTTTTACCTTCATGGTTATCATGTGTTCTTTCTTTAAGAAAAATATTTTAGTAAAAGATTTCCTTTTTTAGTTAACGAGCTTCTTATTTTCTTTTCTTCAAAAATGTAGAATGACGATCAAACACACGCGTCCATAAACGAATCAATAACTAATAATGAAAGAATTGGCTTCAATGTATTATCATATAGAATAATAAGTTGATATCAGAACACAGATATATTTTATAATAGATTACTTTTTCATATATTATGTTATTTTCTAATATCGAGATACGACGGTATTGGCTAATTGGTATAGCATGTTATATACATACAGAAAACTTATATTAACCATGGTTAATGTAAGTTTTCTGTTGGAGTTTTAGTAGAACATTAAAACCCACATAAAGCACTGTTATTTTATATTCATTACACTATAGCACCCCTTCTCAAAATAATATTACTTAAATTTATTAGCACCATAAAACACTAAAATATTAATTACAAGCCATATGACAATGACATGTTGTTGCCAAATTATAACTTTTATTTTATATCTAAAATTTATATTTTAATGACCAATTAACACGACTGAATACTTTTGTATAAGTATTACTTATTTTTTAGTATTTATATTCATAATTGATATTATATTTATAATTCTTCTACAGGTACGCTTATAGCTGCATTTTTCCTAAATGATTGGTTAGATTTTGATAAAAATTTAAATTTATATGTATTTAAGCAGGCTACTGGATGGTTTAGACTAGTTTAAACAATTATACACCGTAAGTGGCGTCCTAGGATTTTAATTATTATTTTTTCGAGAATGATACAACGTCTATTGGGTCGGTGAATATAGTATGAAAAAATAATAGACACAACGATAACTTGAACTTACTAATTGTATATTAATTAATACTATATTATGTATATACTTTTCTATAGCTGTTTTGTGACAACAACTTGCCAGGTCATCTATCTATCTATCATCTACACCAAGGTACCCATTATTTTTTTGTGCGACCTGAGTCACACTCGATAGGCGTTGCAGTTGATAGGAAACTGTCGATTGTATACTCATAGTCCAGGACATGCCATCCGTGATAAAGTCTGGGTTCCACGGGCCCACCCACATGTCGTAAAGAGGTAATAAGGCAGGTTACGCGGTCACGAGCCATCCCTTTCATTGCACCGGACGAATTGGGCGGGGTATGTCTGTACCATAGCTTGTCTCCAAAAATAATCAGCATCCATTTTTTTTTATAATTAATGACACGAGTAACTAAATACGATAAAATAAATTACATTCTATTAGAAATCTATGTATATCTCCATGTATGTAAGTACATAGTATGAATGACTTCGTTAGGATAATATTCTGTTACCGGTGGCCCGCTCGCACGGCGAAGAAGAGGTGCTTGCAGGGTGGGTTAATGGGGTTGCGCGCCGCCTCTTCCGTCGCCCCGGACCGATTTGGCGGATTGCGACGTCCATAGCCCACCGCAAAAAAAAAAAAGTATAATATTCTGTAGCCGAAAAATATATTGATATATATCAAATAAGTAGCTTTATCAAAGCAATAGATACTCATTAAGACCACACAACAAAACAGTAGTAAATCTATATTCCTTTAATAATATAAGACTGTAATTCAGCGGGTTCAATGGTGACAAGCCATATTAAAATTCCCGAATGTGTGTGTGGATGTAGGTCATAACTCGTAATGCAAGTAGGTCAGGGCACCACTGCGCGAGACGGCCGAGCCAGACCGGCTTCAACACAACCCAGCTTTACGAACACGAACATTACTGTATAATCCTTTACAGGCTGCTTTACTAAAAGTATTTAATAATAAACAAGGAAAGCATTAGTGTATTAGAAAGTAGTAAAACATTCAATTCAACGAACGTAACGATAAGAATATAATTCACCATATCTTTATTTCATGCGGATAAAAGGCGATTAAGGCATATATATATATATATATATATATATATATATATATAAATAGATAATATTACTACTAGAGAAAGTAAACTCGAAACAAAATCCTAAGCTACCCTGTGTATTTGGCTTGAACAATGTACCATAATCATCTCTAATTTGGATAAAAGCAATGATAAAACTAATATGGCATGAAGAAAAAAAACAATGCAACTATACAAATCTATAATAAGATGCTGAACGAACGTCTGGTTAATAAGATATACAATGCGAAAGTGGAAGGATGTAGGTACCGAGGGAGACCGAGACTCACCTACCTAGACCAGATTGGTCACGTACTGAAGGAAGGTGGAGTCAAGAGTCTCCGAAACCGGTGAGCGTGTATGAAGAGAATTATGAATGTTGAGGTAGCGAGTGAAGTATGCAAGGATAGGGTTCTCTGGTACTCTGTTCTCTCTGCCTACCCTGCAAGGGATATGGCGTGATGATATGTATGTATGTATGTATAATAAGATAAGATTTATCTAAAGGGCATCTTAAAATTTGATGTTTATTATTGTAGACATGTGTATAGGCATAATAATACGGTTATTAATAACCATTTTAGTAAAACTATGCTACCAAATTACACAATTTATATTTTACTGAAATACAAATATGAACTTGAAACTGTTGAAGTAGATGGTTGAATACTCTTGCGTTATTCAAAAATGTTAAAATATATACGACTGTATTTACCTCAAGTGAAATATAAGTGAGGTTCTAGAAAATTAAAATACATCGCAGATAGCTGTAAATTAAATTACTTGGCTCCTTGTTTTATAGAGTGTATGTTCTGCCTATATGCCTCGCCTTCAATTATTGAACATTATGATGTAATTTTAGCAGTTCATCGAATTCAAAACATAAGTTAAGGCAAGTAAGGAGTCCTTGCGAAAATGCGATATTAATATACGACAACATTACATTGAATCTTAAATATATTTAAATCTCCTTTAATTAGCTTAATTTATTTAACAGTATTGAAATTTTGTTCCTAATTATTAATTTTATATTATATTAATAACAACTGAATGTATGTTACAATATTGAATTATTTTCTAAGTAACCTATTATACACGATATATGGGTGATAACAAATACTTTATATTTATTTGATACATTTCCGTATAAAAACAAAAATCACTACTATCTTCAGTAACATCATTGTTAAAAAAAAAGCTTGGAACAAAATAAGCCAACCAATCTATCCTATTAGATATTAGCGATTACAACCATTCTGCTGTTATAAAATCTATTTGACACTCATAATACGTTTTCAACCTTCCCAATATAATGTGAGCGCTTTACTTACGTAATTGCATACATACATATAAATTTAGACCGAAATAAACTTGTGATCAGGTTTGCCATATAGAATTTTACAAATTAAATGTATTTGTTTCATAAGCAACGCTGCAAGAGACATTATCTAAAACATATTTAAGTTCCCTATGAAAGAATTGATTGCCAATTAAATATAACTAAAGAATTAAAAATATAATAATTTAAATTGTCTATATATTTACCTTTAGCATAATATTATGCAGAATTGAAAACGCTACGAGAGCTAGGTGAAATCATTGCGAGAATGTCAGTAGGACGCATGCGCGGGGTCACGCCTGCGCACTACTACCTAACCTCAACCCGAAGCATGTTTTTCAATGAAACTTTCTATTCGTAGCCGGTCCCCGCGACAATACTTTGCTTTTAGGTGATCTCGACGCTGTGGATAACCTTACGAATTTTGTACCGAATAAAAAAATGTTTGAACCTAAGTTACATTTAATTATTTGTATTAGATTTCGCAGCTCTTGAAACTCCTAATTATTTTTGTATAGATAAAGAGAAAGACAGTATTAACCAATCTAGATAAAATACAAATTACTGTTACAAATTCGCTTCTTAGATTCCCCTTATTTTTCACTTTGTCTTCAAATTGCATTTTCGACATTTTATTGCGAATTTTGCTGATACTTTATTTAGCATGAAATATAAAGATTTTGATGTCCGTGTGGTGACAGAATAAGAATACAATTCACCACTCCCTATCTTACTCGTGGATGTCATACGAGACGACTAAGGGATATAAAAACGCATATAACATCTATGCAAGAGAAGGAAAACTCGAAACAAAACCCTATACCAATACGTCTGACCAGCGCGGTATGGTAGGGTAATTTCCCTCCTATTACGTAGGAGGCCCGAGCCCAACAGTGGGACATATATGGGCTGTGATGATGATGATGACAAAGATTTTGTGACTCCAATAAATTGCAAAGTATTAATTTTGAAAAGGTTTTCACCATGATTTGACCTTGGTTATTGAACATAGTATTGTTAAGGAGCTTCACTACCATCTCAAGAATGATATCTTGATACACTTGTGCCGATGTTTTGATACCTTTTTCACAAAAGTATGGCTCAATCACTCCTTCATAGCTAATATCCCACCAAATCATCACTGAAGTAGGATAATGCCCACGTTGCACTCTGTCGACTAATTGGGAAGCTTCCTTAGAGCTTTGGGCATAAATACGGTCGTTTTGTTTGTTAAAATGTTGCTCAATTGTAAAAATATTCTCATCCGTAAACAAAATTTTTCTGTGACCTCCCTTTACGTACCGCTTCATTAGTTGTTTCAATTTTACCACCCTATTCTTTTTTAAATGATCAGTTAAGAAATGACTAGTACGTCTCTTATAGGCTGCAAGTTTTAGCTCATCTTTTGAAATACGCGACATAGTTCTATATGCTATCTTCATCTCCTGTGATAAAATCTTTTGCTTTCGGACAGGATTTCTTAGAATTCTTTCCATTACTGCTTTGACCACCTTTTTTGTACGAACACTACGTGGACGGCGAGATTTTTTTCTGTCACAAACAGAGGAGGTCTCATTAGCCCGGTATAGCCTGGTACACAAATATTTTACTAATACCAAGCGTATGGAGAGTTTTAAAAATTGCATTTGGCTTCATACCTACTTTGTGTAATGCAATCATAGCGATTCGGTTCTCTTTATTACCCCACTCCATTTTAATATCGCAAAATATTGTACAATGAATACCCGATTACGAAACGAAAAATGATGTCACAAGCGGGGTTCGGACCCGCACCTATTGGGAATCCGGCCCAATCGTGCTCATTTTTCGTTTCGTAATCGGGTATTTATAAATAGTTAAGCATATTAAATGCTAAAAATTTCAGTAATTTGAATATTGTACAATGTATTGGCGCCAAAATGAGAAAACACTTCTTCTTCTTCTTATATATTGGCAATCAGCTACATATACGAGCTATTGGTGCCATTGTCAAGTTATAAATATTTTCACGTTTTTAGTCTTTCAAATTAGTCGTTGTCTAAGTCAAATTGTCGCCATTAACAGTGCAATGGCCACACTGTTAATGGTATCTTGTGGGAATTTTGATGGAAAACGAAAACGTTGTAAAGCACTTTTATATGATATTCACTACATCCCAATAGTTCCGCCGCTTCATATTACATAAAATGCCATCAAAATTATCTAATATAACACGTTAAAACACTAAGATATCGAATATAATACAAGAGCACCACATGACGTTTTCAAATTCCCGTCAAAAGTCTTCTTCTTCTTATGTATTGGCAATCAGCTACTTATACGAGCTATTGGTGCCAGTGTCAAGTTATAAATATTTTCACTTTTTAGTCTTTCAGGTTAGTCGTTGTCTAACTCAAATTGTCGCCATTAACAGTGCAATGGCCACACTGTTAATGATATCTTGTGGGAATTTTGATGGAAAACGAAAACGTTGTAAAGCACTTTTATATGATATTCAATACATTCCAGTAGTTCCGCCGCTTCATATTACATAAAATTCCATCAAAATTATCTAATATAACACGTTAAATCACTAAGATATCGAATATAATACAAGAGCACCACATGACGTTTTCAAATTCCCGTCAAAAGTCAATGAACAATCATATAAAAATGACAGATTCCAAAATCAAATGTAATATTTTGTTTATTTTTAATTGTAACAGTATTTATTGCCAGACTAAGTATAGTAGTAATAATTTTTCTCGCACAAATAAGTTTTTTAAAAAAGGAATTATTAAAATTAATACGCAAATATAGAAAATATCACAATATATAGCTTATAAAATACTACTAATCTAGCAATACAAACATGCTAATAGTTTAATCGTATATATAATAAACTAACACCGCTATAGAATAAAGTGATTGGCATAATGTCGACCATGTCGGCCGATATACAATGCAACACAGACAGTAGACACTGTCGACAAAAGGTATCCGCCCACTACATAGAATCTAACTACTACCGCTTCTGACAATCGCAGGCCGGCTCGACATGACATATTATCCTCACAGTGCCGTATCGGGCAATCAAATAATAACTAATACCTCTATTTATTTGTTAACCTTCTTTATGATATAATATTAAGATGAAAAAGCTTTTATTCTACTTAATATTATAAATGTGTTAGTTTGTGAAAATGGATGTTTGAATGGGTATTACCCAATCACGCGTAAATCGTTAAACAGATTTGAATGAAAATTGGCACACAAATAAACTGGCAGTAGTTTATTAACACGTATGATAATATTTTATCGGTAATGTGTTATACCTTAGGATGATTTAGAACTAAAATATTTGGTATTGAGAATTTTACATTTTACGTCGGCGAAGCCGCGGGCAGAGGCTAGTAGTATTATAAAACTTACTAAAAATAACACTGTTTAATATTATTTTAGCAAGTTATATAGTTTTTTTTTTAATTTGAAAATATTAAATGTAACATTATTTTTTTTTTTTTTGGGGCGGGTTACTGTCGGCACACTCCTCGCA
Organism: Lymantria monacha; assembly: GCA_905163515.2. Taxonomy (NCBI): domain Eukaryota; kingdom Metazoa; phylum Arthropoda; class Insecta; order Lepidoptera; family Erebidae; genus Lymantria; species Lymantria monacha. The sequence goes on along the minus strand of LR991082.1, from coordinate 20,568,535 downwards.
CCACTCCGTCCGGGGTGACAGAGGGGCGTAAGCACGCACAACCGTAACCCACCCGTGACGTCGCCTTCTTCGTTGGGCCAACCACCGGAGCAGAGTGACTTGACGTCAGTGGCTGGCCCGACAGAATACCCCTGAGGAGTACCCTCTCCTCGACCCACGGGTAGGATGTCAGTCTTTCCTCACGCGGTCGGCCTCTCAGCGGGTGACGGACTAATTCCCCGATCCAGTCACCCGCGGCCTCGGCTAGGGCGGCATCAGGCGCAGGTAATCGCGCCTGCGCCGCCCCAGTCGCCGGCGGCGGCTCACGTCGTCGAGGAGACGCTCCTCGCGCACGCGCTCCGCTGCCTCTTTCCGCGAGACTACTGCCTCGCAGAAGGATGCGACCGCGTCCCAGTTCCTGACGCTGTCGAGCATCGCCCTGGCGATGGTCGGCAGCGTCAGATCAGCACCGATGATTGTGACGAGTTCACGACGCTGCTCTACCCAAGCGGCACAAACCTCGAGCGTATGCTGCACCGTGTCCTCGTCGCAATCGCAGTGGTGGGCAGGACGGTGTACTCTCCCTCCTTACGACCGTGTGCAGGTATTTGGTGAAGCATCCATGCCCCGTTAAAACCTGCACCAGTCGGAAGGAGAGCACCCCGTGCCGCCGTTTTAGCCACTGCATCAGCACCGGCCGGAAGGCCTCCACGGTCCGCACACCGAACCGAGGCCTCTCCAGCCGGACTGCCCAACGGGCAATGACGTCGCGGCGGGCGTCGACGCGCCAGGCGGTGTGCTCCCTCAACGAGACCACACCGCCCTCCGCTCGCACCCCCAACATCCGTAATACAAACCAGCGAGCATTTCCGCTTCCAGGTACCATGGAGGGGTCCCGGCCAACAGACACGCTGCCTCCGTCGACACCGTGCGGTACACGCATATGGCCCTGACCGCCATGGCCCTCTGTGGTCGCCACAGAAGAGCCCTGAGTCGGACGGTCAGGGATCCCGCCCACACCGGTGCGCCGTACAGGGCCATCGACCGGATGACCCCTGCGTACAGCTGTCGGCAGGTAGCGCTCGGTCCGCCCACATTCGGCATAAGCCATGATAGGGCGGACGCCGCGCCGACAAGCCGTGGAGCGAGTCTGCGGAAATGCTCCCGGAACCACCATCGCCCGTCGAGCACCAGGCCCAAATACCTCATATGGGCCCGGATGCTGATATCAACCGAATTGACGGTGACCGAGACGCCGATGGGAGGGCCCATGCGGGGCCCATGGAACAAGAGGGCCTCCGTCTTGTCCAGGGCCACCCTCAACCCCAGCGCCACGAACCGCCTGACGATCTCCTCGGTGCCGAGAGTCACCAGGCACGCTCGTCACGGGCTGTGACGAGCGTGTCGTCGGCGTAACATATCACGCCCAGCCCGGGCGGGAGGCTCCCCCTCAACGCCCAGTCGTAGCCGATGTTCCACAGGGTGGGTCCGAGGACTGACCCCTGCGGAACACCGCACGTCATGGGCGTTCGCACAACATCCCCTACTCGGTTGGTATAGAGGACGCTGCGCCCCTCCAAATAGTCTGCCACTAGCCGCCTCAGGTAAACTGGCACTCCGTGATATCGGAGCGCCTCCCTGACGCAGCTAAATGGCAGACTATTGAATGCGTTGGCGATGTCCAGGGACACCACCAACAGCACTCCCCCGCCGGTGACGGCCTCAGTTGCCACGGCCCTCAGGCGCAACAGAGCCGCGATCGTCAAGCGACCCCTCCTAAATGTAACATTATGCCTGTGATTACGTAATCAATACTATACGTAGTATGAAAAAAATTGAAAATTTTTTGCCCATAGGTGTAGTGGATAGTATATCACTAACCCTTTTTTGCCCAAAGGTGTCGTGGATAGTATACAGATAACATCTATGTAATAAAAGGAAAACTTGAAATAAGACCCTATACCAAGTCGTCTGCCCAGCAAGGTATAGAGGTCAATTTCTCTCTCGTGGAGGAGGCTTGAGCCTAGCAATGGGACGTATATGAGCTGAAATGATGATATGATGAAACATAACATATAACTTAAAATGCTTTACACAATATGTATTGGGAGAAAATGAAAGAAGTGACGTGTTAAATAATATTTGCATCAGTACCAATTTATTTTCACGTAGGAGTTTTGTGAAAAGGTTGAGGCATCAACAGGAGAAAAATACATATAAACGCAACTACAGATTGCCAAAAAATCGGCTAAGAGTAATGAATATGGCACTATCCCCTTACCTTAGAAGCTTATATTTAACAGTAGACGTTGATGGTTAAATAGATAGGTGAATGAACAAGTTTTTCCTTTTAAATAAAACTATTTCACAAATTCTATGACGTTTGTGGGTTAATAGATGGACAGAAAACTGTCAACAACGTGGTCCTACCACTAATAAAATTCGTAATAATAGTTTTATTTCAAATAAGAAAAATTTACGTAAGCATCAAATATAATTAAACAGATTATATTTGACTTCTAACATTATGTGAACACACATTCTATACTAAATCAAACTAATAATATATATTTTGATTCAATATTATATTTTGATTAAAGTAGCAATGCGATGCTTTGAGTTTTCGGTTACCTTCTCCTAAATATTCCCACACCGGAGCACATCATGTGTTGTTTATAAAAAATCGAATTTAAATATTTTATTTCTGTCCAGCATACATATCAATATGTCTGACCAATGCGGTTACTGTGTACCTACTTACGTACGTTCATAAACCTTAAAAAAACATTATTGCTAGAACTATTGTGGCTTCTTTAAAACGGAAGTCTTCATTTGTGATATTCTATAGTGTAATTAAGATATGCGTCATTCGTGTTTAGTTAGACATATTTGTCTACAGTACGAAAAACATACATATATTAGGGTTCCGTACCGAAAGGGTAAAAATGGGACCCTATTACTGAGACTTCGCTGTCCGTCCGTCCGTCCGTCTGTGACCAAGCTGAATCTCAAGAACGGTGATAGCTAGACAGTTGAAATTTTCACAGATGATGTATTTCTATTGCCCCTATAACAACAAGTACTAAAAATAAAATAAAATAAATATTTAAGGGGGTCCCATACAACAAAGTTGTTTTTTAACCGTATAGATGTAAAATATGCAAGAGAAGAAAAACGTGAAACAAAACCCTATACCAACACGTCTGACCAGGGTGGTATAGTAGGTCAATTTGTCTCACATCATGGAAGAGACTCGAGTATATAAGCTAGGATAATGATGATGATTTTTGTCCAGTATTATTTTTTGAGGCTAATCTCACCATACATTCTTACCACTGTAACTACATACATAAATACATATCATCACGCCATATGCCTTGCAGGGTAGGCAGAGAGAACAGAGTACCAGAGAACTCTATCTCTGCATACTTCACTCGCTTCCTCAACATTCATAATTCTCTTCATACACCCTCGCCGGTTTCGGAGACTCTTGACTCCACCTTCCTTCAATACATGACCGATCTGGTCTAGGTAGGTTAGTCTCGGTCTCCCTCGGTACCTACATCCTTCCACTTTCGCATTGTATATCTTCTTAACCAGACGTTCGTTCGGCATTCTTTCCACATGTCCGAACCATCGGAGCATGCCCTTTCGCATCTTTACACCAAATACTCTCTTTCATACCTACTCGCTCTCTTACGTCGTCGTTACGAATGCGGTCGGTCAGCCTAACTCCACAGATTTTCCGCAGAGATCGCATTTCGACCGCATTAATTTTACTTTCATACTCTTTTCTGCATACCCAACTCTCGCTTCCATACAGTAATGTTGGGACAAGCACTGCGTTATGTATTGCTACACGTGCCTTCTGGCTGAGGTGGTTGCTGCCGAGAAGTTGCCCCAACGCTCCGTTCACTCTATTTCCCGCATTCACTCTTCGCTCTATATCAGTGGTGTACCTTCCATCTCGGCTAAATCCACATCCAAGATATACAACAAATAAAGATTTGGCTCTCACGAAGTCCCGAGAAATACTTTTAAATGTTCTGGCATCCGCAACAAATTTAATTTGAAAGGAAAAACAGAAGTTAGAAAAAAACCTATATCTCTCCTCATTGGCTAATACGAGAAGAGCAATAGTACAGCGCTACGAATATGTCATACTGTAAAGAGTCTATATATGAAGCTTAAGATTGATTGCAGTAGTAAGTATGCTAGAAACACCTAAACGCACGAAAATTTTGCCTAATTCCTACAAGGTCCATGTAGTATACAATTTAAGACGTATCCTGTAGACGGTCTTTTTCTTTATTTTTGGCGGCGGGCTATAGAGTGGTTACGCCCCGCTAAATCCGTCCGGAGCGACAGAAGAAGCGGCGCACAACCCCATAGACCCGCTCTACAAGTATCTCTCCACGTGCCGTGCGAGCGGACCACCGGAACCCGATCTTTGTCTTCCCAGCCCGGATCCTGCAGACTGTCTAATATAAGGTTGCTGTTTCCAATATATTAACGTCAGGTAATTTTTTTACACATTAAAAAAAAATAAGTGTTATGGTTCTGTTCTAGAATTTAAAAAAACTTAGAGTCGTCTCCGATTTCGACAAAATATTATGCATCTATCTAATATCTTTAAACAAGCAATAATATATATTCAAAATATTAAGTAAATTTTGACGCTGTTGTTAAGAATAGACATTGCTCAGTTGGAATATTGAGCTGTCTAATCGAGACAACTCCGGTTCGGTTCCTTATTTTCTTTTTTGTGTTATTTTTACCTTTTTTTTTTCTTTATTTAACTATATCTTTCTTAATATATATAAATTACGCGTCACGTTGTTTGTCCGCGATGGACTCCTAAAGTACTTAACCGATTTTAAACAAATTTGCACAGCATGTGTAGTTTGATCCAACTTAAAAGATAGGATAGCTTCTATCTCAATTTATAGTCGCAATATTATTTTATTGCAAATTATTTGACTATTATTTGACAGTCACAATTATCCGTTATCTCCAAACGATTCTAACAGATGGCGGTATCTTTTGACTGGACTTTATTGGCATAACCACCACGTGTTACTGAGGCTACCTTAGCCACGGCAACGCATAGCTGGATCTGCTAGTTTGAATATATATTTCAAAACACACAAAAAGAAAATGCCGGTCGGTCATCCATATATTAAGGTTAAATATAAATAACTTTTTACGTCAAATAAAGTTTCACTAATAATTTGGATTGCAAATCCATGTATTGGTAGATCAAAAGGCAGAAAGAAATATTTTTTTTACCTATTACGGCACAATTTATTGAAATATAAGTATGTTATGCTGTTTTATAGATAAACGCTATCGAGATGAAAGGAGAATATAATATCCATATAACTCTACGGAATGATTATGACAACTAAGCTTTATTTATGACAACAAAATAATATATTGGTAAAGATACTGACCTACCGTGCCAAGTGATACAAATTCGATTCCCACGTAGGACAATACGTTTTTGCATATTTTTTTATTTTTTGCGTCCGTTAATTATATGTTTATAAAATTCCGCCGCAACATAAGCATTAGTTCCTTAGTGTAGGATGATTTTTTTATAAAAAAAAAGAAAAAGCAATCACAAAATTAATATGCGGATATCTTTTCCGTGTAATAAGAATACAATACATAACCCTCTTATCCGTGGAGTCATAAAAGATGACTCTTTTAGACATCTTTTACGCGTATAAAATCTGTGCAAGAGAAGTAAGACTTGAAATAAAACTGTGCTAACCCGTCTGACCGGCGTGGTATAGCAGGTCAATTACCCTACTATTACAAAGAAGGTTTCAGCCAAGCAGCAGGATATATTATATGAGCTGAGACAGTGCAGATATCTATTGGTGCAGCTAAATATACTGCAGTGATTATTATGAAAATTAATAAAAAGATTTTTTTTCTGATTAATACTAATACCTACCTATTAACTATCTTTAGCGTTCCATTGTTATGAAGACCATTAAAAACGTAAAATACATATACAAATATTTTTCTTTTTTTTATTGCTTATGGTGGCAAACGAGCAACCAGCACACCTGATGGTAAGTGTCACCGACGCCCATGGACCTTTGCTATACCAAGGGTATAGCTAGGCCGCTGCCTACCAGTACAATCCCCAAACCCACCCAATAGGGCTGCCGGCTGTCTCGCTCACCGAACGAAGCGCAATAGCACATTGCCACTACTCAGACGTCGATCTTCTGCGAGAGTGTGGTAATACCCCGGACGGACCAGCCTGCGGCTGTAAATAGAGAACTGTCAACAACGTGGTCCTACCACAATAAAATCTTTCATTATCATTTTGGTATATAATAATCTTGCTGTGTGGTAGCGGCTACGAATATTACCAACCCTTACTTTGCTCATGGATGTCGTAAAAGACGATTAAGACCCTTATACCGACCTGGGCCCACTTCTTTGGTACCGTTTGGTCAACAATTCCCACGGAGGGTTTACGTCTGGCAGGCGGTCGGTCATAAAACTATTGCCAATAACTTTTACAATATTCACTTAATACTGTATCGACCCCAAGTAATTGGGATAAGAGTAGGAGAATGATGATGATGAATGATGATATGGTATATAATAATCTACATATTTATAGTATACAACGGCGTTCTTGACTTTTATACGAACGCTTTTTAGTACGACGTACAAAACATTAAATCTCAGAAGCTTCTTTAATAACTTTATTATATATTATTTTTTCAGAAACATTATCAACAAATGTGACGTGTGCCATCTACCCGACATTGTTTACACATTGTATAAAAGAATCCTTAAAGACGAAAATATAATACGATGCGAGAATTGAATGTCCTACAATAGTTCACGGTGGTGTAAATGGCAGCACGATTGGAACAGATTTCCAATAGGTGTAGCTTCGAATCCCACTTCATAATCGGGTTTTTATAAACATTATCATCGCTACGTTGATTTCTATTTTATTTTGTTTGCGGTAAAGTGCAATGTGTTATAAGGGAATTAATTTAATATGTCGACGCGTAATCACCAAGAAAGTGTGCCCGATCTCGTTTCATTGTTTTGACACTAATGATTTACCGTGAGTGTGAAGTTTCTTGTTCTAGCTATTTGTACCCGTATAATGTACGAGTAGGTGGCATTGTATGTTTTATATGTTTACCTTCGAGCATTTAATTGGTAGGTAATGATATAATAGCGTGTTTTGTGTTATCCGATCTGCTTTACGACCTAATGTGTTTACTTCAGTATTTTACAATCTTAAAGGTTACTACTATAGCTATGTATGTAATTAAAATGAAAAAGCACTTATTGTGACATAGCTATAATAGTTAGACATATGCTGTTGCGATATTTTTGTAGATAATTACATGGTCTGCAAAATTGTCTTACATTATTTTGTTCTATAATCAATAGTTTTTGCAGCGCACGCGATGTAAGGAGGATTTTTGGTAATTTTTTCACACCTTGGGTTACATTATTGGAGTTTTAGTAAGGGTTCCTAACTTTTTTGAAAATAGAATATAGCCTATATTTACTGGGGATAGTGTAGCTTCCTAATAATGAAAGAATTTTTCAAATCGGTCAAGTAGTTTCGGAGCCTATTCAATTCAAACAAACAATAAAATTTTTCCTCTTTATATTATTAGTATAGATAGCTACAATAATTAAAATATTTCTTTTATATATTTCGAAAAAAAATATTATGGTATTATCATGAGAAATTTTAAAGGTAGCTCTGTGGTAGCGGATACGAATACTACCAACCCTTACTTTGCTCGTGGGTGTCGTAAAAGACGACTAAGAACCTTATAATGACCCAGGCCAACTCTATCTGATGCCGTTTGGTCAACAATTACATTCCCAAAAAGGGTTGACGTCTGGTAGGCAGCCGGTCATAAAACTATTGCCAATAACTTTAACAATATATACTATGTAAGAAGAGTATATATTGTATCGACCCTAAGTAATTGGGATAAGAGTAGGGGAATGATGATGAATTCCTTTTATATATTTCGAATAAAATAATAGTTATGGTGTTTTCATGAAACTTTTAAATGATTTTTTTTTGTAACTTTAAGAGTAACATTGGATGTTTTTATTAAATTTTATAAATAAATATTCAAATTTAAAGCTGTACCAATATTAAAAAGAAAGAGTATAATTTTATCTATGTATATGTAAAAAAGTAAAAATTACTGCATCGATTTGAGAAAATCTTCTAACATTCGCTGTTTGAAAGGTATTATTTCAGACACACATAGGCATATATTAATTTAATGTATAGAAACTACATAAAGTTCTAGCGATATTTGTTACTTAAGTAGAGAACAGTAGTGTTTTTGTGCTTTTTTAAGCCTCTACGTCGTGTCTTGTATTATTGGCTACACAAAAGAAACATATTTTTATCTATAAAATTTGAATCTAAAGTAAAAAATTATTTGCGAAAAATCCTTTCTAAATATATCTATATAGTGTTAATATATAAAGGATATATATATATCTAAAGGACTAACAATATTTAATTAGATGTAGTGTACTACATATTTAAAATCTTGGTAATTATCATAAAAGTTAAATCCCCGCACGACAAAATAATAAAATTTATGGTAGTAGTCGATGGGCGGCAGTGGGCTGTGGCGGGAAAGATAACAATTAAAAAGAACATCAGTTTGACAAATCTACCCTGCCTTGACACGGGTATTTACCTACCAATTGCACCCAAGCGCAGCCGGGAATGGATACCATAATATTATAAAAAATCTCAACTGAGTCAGAATTTACTATACAATGTATATAAAAACAGTGCTTTGGGCAATATCTACACTGTCTACGTCCAAACTATCAAGAGCATAATTACAACTACTGTTTTGGTTATTTTCTGGTCTATCTTTATTTTTGTTTTATATGTTTATATTAAAAAAGCACTTTAGGGAAACGTAGTAAAGAAAACTACATCAATTTTCCTCATACATTGCGATATTGCGACTTTACGTAACCGGATTGAATAGCTATATGGTGCATAGACTTAAACAGGCAATATTTGCAATATTTGCAGGCCTACCTTTATGTGATGTTTTCATAGGATATGGTGCAGAGCAGTACTGCATAAATATATAGCTCTATACTTCACTATATTATCTTAAAAAAATAAATAGAATTGCATCTAAATTGCAGCTTCTCTTATATAGTTTAATAATATTTTGATTACTTCTTTATTATTTAATATTAATATCAACAATAATTTACATAATCAAAAGTATTTATCGCTACATACGCTACAACGTACTAAAAATATTTACTTGCTAAGATTTTTTTTGATTTGTTAATATTTGTGATTATCGCTCGCCTTATATTTGTCGTAGAATTATATTTTTAGATATTTTATTGCACGCTTCATAAGCGAAGCGTTGTAGTCTTGCTCTACTCTCGACATATGAAAATAAAGCACTTTTCAAACATAAAAATGATTGTATTTTTCTCACATTGCACTTATAGGATAATATTATAATACATATGACAAGAAAAAACATTCGTTTAAACGTATTTGATATTTTTAAAAAGCAATTATTTTGTTTAAAGTAAGAAAATAGTTGCTTAAAAAAAATATTCGAGGACGTCAGATAAAATATTTTGTATCTGGCAGGATTACGACCGTAAAAATCAATGTATCAAAATATATATTTATTTTTTTAAAAGCTTCGTATTCGCAACGCGCTGTTTCCTTTCGAAAATGGCTTGGTAATTCTTTGTCGTTTAATTGCAATTAATAAAAAACTAAACTGCTTAGTCATTAGTGTATGTATACTTATGAAAATTGGGTTCGTTTACATTTTTTGTCCGTCCCTTGGGACAGGCGAAGGAAATAGATCGCATACGGCCTATTGTAAACGAACAGCTATGTTTAGTACTACGTCGAGAATGGCACGAAATTTTTCTTACATTTTCATTTATAGCATTGACTAATAGTAAATGATAAATAAAATAAATAAAATTGTCACATGTTTGTTAACTTCAGTATCACAAAAATATTGTATTTTGTTTTAGTTTCTCTAACTTTTTGAAGTGAAACTTTTTTATCGACGAATGGGATAAATTTTATATTGTAACTTTTTTGTGCTACGCGCCATATTTATTTTGAAGTGTAAAGCGCATCAGGTTTATCCGTGTGGTGATGGAGTAAGAACAAAAGAGAAAAATCGGGGGAGAGAGAGAGAGAGAGAGGGGATGAGATAGAGAGGAGGGAGTGAGAGGGGAGAGAGAGAGTGAGGGGAGAGATAGAGGGGAGATATAGAGGGGAGAGAGGGAGGTGGAGAGGGAGAGAGAGCGGGGGAGAGAGAGAGACTTTTGAACTTTTTCCAACTTTTTTATTTTATTAAGTGTACTGTCATAAAAATGTATCAATAAAAACTATAAAAAGAAACAATAATATTTTATTTGAAAATGCCCAAATTAAATAAACAATCTTTAGAACAACGCTTAAAATTTCTTTGTGTGGTAGCGGCTAACCCTTACTTTGCTCGTGGATGTCGTAAAAGACGACTAAGAGCTTTATAACGACCTGGGCCAACTCCATCTGATGCCGTTTGGTCAACAATTACATTCCCATGGAGGGTTGACGTCTGGCAGGCGGCCGGTCATAAAGCTATTGCCTTTCAACCTTTGCTATATGTAGGAATAGGGGTACATATTGCGTCGACTCCAAGTAATTGGGACAAGAGCAGGAGAATGATGATGTAATGAAAATGAAAAGAAAAATACTTTGAAATTTCGTGTCATTCTCGACGTAGTTGTAAACATAGCTGTTCATTTACAATGCTTGCAGCATTGTAAACTCATGACTGATGCGATTTGTTTCCTTCATTTATGGCATTGACTAATAGTAAATGATAAATAATATAAAAATTATGAGGCGTGCGCTTTTGGAAATTATTTATTTATTAACCCGTGATTAAAGTTCATAATCATGATTATCATTTTCCTACACACACACTCTTATCCCAATCACTTGGGGTCGATGCAATATGTACTCTTCTTTCATAGTACATATTGTAAAAGTTATTGGCAATAGTTTTATAACCGGCCGCTTGTCAGACGTCAACCCTCCTTGGGAATGTAATTGTTGACCAAATGGCACCAGATAGAGTTGGCCCAGGTCGTTATAAGGCTCTTAGTCGTCTTTTACGACATCCACGAGCAAAGTAAGGGTTGGTAGTATTCGTAACCACTACCACACAACTTTATAATTTTCTTCTATTTTATAGAAAATGTCCACGAAGCCTTTATATGCTGTCCGTTGGTGAAGGTATTATTAAAAAATTGTAACTATAAACACTATTAAGTCCATGACATTATAATATTGGACTTAGACCATTCTTATAATACTCACATAGTATGTATAATATTCATGAATATTCACCTTAAAATATAAAATGCCAAGCCATGTAAGTCGTTATCTTCGTGCCTACTATACCACGCTGGGTAGACGTGTTGGTATAGGGTTTAGTTTCGAGTTTTTTTTCTTTTGCATAAATATTATATGCATTTTATATCCCTTAGTCGTCTCTTACGATCACCCATGGGTAAAATAGGGGATGGTAAATTGTATTCTTACTCCGTCACCACACGGAAAATTATTACTCATCATTATTACAGTATTTTTAATCCCAATTATTTAGATTAGTCTTTTTCTTCCACACAATCATATCAGATGTCTTCTATGCGTTCACTCTCTTTATGTTCATGTCATAATTCACGCAGTCCATTAATTTTTCCTCAGTCTTCCTTTATCCCTAAAGCTTTAAACATTCGTACTTACCATTTGCCTAACAAAATTACTTTCATCCCGTCTCATCACATGTCCATACCGTGTTTACTCTTTAACTTTTCCGTCACTACCGTATCTTTCAAAATTCCTCTTATAAGTTTGAAATAAAACTATTTTTATAGATTTTAACGTGTTTGTTTTTTTATATAAGTCCATGACACTATAAAATTGGACTTAGACCAGTCTTAAAATATACACATAGTATGCATAATATGAATATTCAACTTAAAATATAAAATTCCAAGTCATGTAAGTCGTTATCTTCGTGCCGTTTGTCGTTGAGTTGTTCCGTTGTCTGGCTTTATATTGTAAGCCCTCGTAAAAGGATATTCTCATCCTAACAATACTTGGATACCTACAATCCTAGCTGCAATTACTGTACATTTCCTATTTGATTTGATGTAGTTTCCTACTTTATCTTCAGACATAGTCCAACGTTAAAGCGACTCAAATGAGACATGTTGGAAATAATATGTACTGCATCTCACAAAATAAAAGGATATTATTATATAGATATAAATAAAGAGTTATATTAAAAACAAATATATAGTCAATAATCAATAGGTAGGTATATAGGAATTAAAAGACTATAAAAATTGAAAGGCTTCCACAAAAGAAATACATAAAAATAATTATGCCGACCATAGTTTTGGAGTCAATTAAAAATATATGAGGCAATTTAACTGAAAAATTTCGTAATTCAAGAAATATTAAATTTTCGTAACAACAACACGGAAATTTAAAAAAAAAAACGAAAATCAATATTAGCAATTTTTACAAAGGTTCCTCTTTCTAGGGACTATGTTTTTTTCTCTTTTTAACACACCATCATTATTACTCTGTGTTTAATCCCAATTACTTGGAGTAGTCTTTTTATTCATCTATACGTTCACTCCTTTTCTGCTCATGTCATAATTCATGCAATCCATTCATATTGCTATATATGCATATAGGAACTCCGTAATTAAAAGATGCAACCCCACCGAGTTTGGGCTCGTTTGATTCGTCTTGACGAGTATTTTGATACTATATGGAAACCAGAGTCTGATCATGGACCTGGTAGCTATCCATAGGCACTCCGTAATTAAGCGACGCAACCCCATCGAGTTTGGGCTCGTTTGATTCGTCTTGACGAGTACTTTGAGACTATATGGTAACCAGGTTGTGATGATGGTCCTGCAAGCTGGCCATAGGAACTCCGTAATTAAGTGACGCAACCCCATCGAGTTTGGGCTCGTTTGATTCGTTTTGACGAGTACTTTGATACTACGTGGAAACCAGGGTCTGATCATGGACCTGGAAGCTATCCATAGGCACTCCGTAATTAAGCGACGCAACCCCTTCGAGTTTGGGCTCGTTTGATTCGTCTTGACGAGTACTTTGAGACTATATGGTAACCAGGGTCTGACAATGGACTTGGAACCTGGCCATAAGAACTCCGTAATTAAACAACGCAACCCCATCGAGTTTGGGCTCGCTTGATTCGTCTTGAGGAGTACTTTGATACTATATGGTAACTAGGTTCTGATGATGGACCTGGAAGCTGGCCATAGGAACTCCGTAATTAAAAGATGCAACCCCACCGAGTTTGGGCTCGTTTGATTCGTCTTGACGAGTACTTTGAGACTATATGGTAACCAGGGTCTGACAATGGACCTGGAACCTGGCCATAAGAACTCCGTAATTATATATCCATATCGCTAACGTTGCGCCTCAGAGTACCAGGGCGCACCCTGTTATACTGAAGCCCTTATCCCTCCACAATGGACCTCTGGGGTGATGAACCCTTTTTGTCCTATATTTGTGGGAGCAACACGAATAATAAAAATACTAAAAAGTTAAAAATAAAATTAGAGAAAAATATTTTTTTAAAAACAAGCTTTTATTATTTGCTAATATAATAAACTAAAAAGTTAAAAATAAATTAACTGTAATCAGACATATAACACTTTATAAGTTCATTGTAACCTTTAACGATATTTTTATTAATCTTCAACAACAAAATAATTCCATATCGTACATAATTATATATTTTTAACACTAAAACTTTACACCATAATTATTAAATCTGCCCGTTTTTATCACAGTCCCAATTTTATAAATAAAAGTGTGTTGCATTTTTTAGCAAATAATAAACAACTTGCTTTTAAAAAAGGATTTTTTCTTTAATTTTATTTTCATTTCTGGCATTGACTAATATAAAGTAAATGATAAATAATATAAAAATTATGAGGCGTGCACTTTTGGATTTTCCAAATTATTTAACATTTGCCTAGCAAAATTATTTTAGTTCCGTCTCATCATATGTCTATATCGTGTTTACTTTTTAACTTTTCGGTCACTGGCCGCGTCTTTCAAACTATTTTTATAGATTTAAACGTGTTTATTTTTTATTTTAAAATTGCCCAACGTTTCAACACTTCACAGCATTCGATCACGGAAGAATTAAATAATGTAACATCCAATAAGTCATCATTATTACAAAAAATTATATCTACCCGCCACAATATTATTATTATTTTTTTTTTAATTTACGCCCTTATGGGCAGGCTATAGTGAGTCGACCTTACGGCCTTGTCTTACGTATTAATTTTCTTCATCTATTATTTAACACTTCTTCATATTGTAATTAGTCCTTGATAGTCACTGTCCGTCAATAAGTCAAGTCGTTACCATTAATTTAGTGCCGATAACCAAATTACGGTTTCGTTGGGCATTTTGGGCACGAAAATACACGTAAACCACTAATGTACCATATTCACTACACTTCAGCACTTTAACTGTATCATGTTCCATAAAATACCTGCAAAATTATTCATTATAACACTAAAAAACACTAAAGAAATGAATATAATACAAGAGCGTGACATGACATTTCCATATTCTCGCCAAAACTCCTATTAATTATTAATTTTGACTCTATTTTGCTAAAATTCCTTGCCAGTACAAGAAGAAAATGATTCTATATAAAAATATATATTATGTTTTTGATCAGTTATTATTAAACGTTAAATTTATGATAATTATTACGATATAACAATTTATTAATTTGAACCTATCATCATCATTCTCCTACTCTTATCCCAATTACTTGGGTTCGATACAGTATGTACTCTTCTTTCATAGTACATATTGTAAAAGTTATTGGCATTCGTTTTATGACCGACCGCCTGCCAGACGTTAACCCTCCTTTGGAATGTTATTGTTGACGAAATGGCATCAAATAGAGTTGGCCCAAGTCGTTATAAAGCTTTTAGTCGTCTTTCAAGACATCCACGAGCAAATTAAGGATTGATAGTATTTGTAGCCGCTGCCACACAGCTTATTAATTAATTTGAACCTAATATACCACCGGATCAGGAGAAAATCTGGCAAAAAAAGTCAGTGGGCGCATTACTGATATTGACTTTTACACATTTTTAATGCAACACCCCCACAGTTATAAATCCTTATGTCGCAGGGGCCTTCACAAACATACAATTGTTGAACACAAATTATACCGAGACTAAGAATAATTATTTGTAGATCACACAAGTAAGTTTCCTGCGTGGAGATCGAATCCTTGACATTCGACATAGAAGCTCTCTCTCTACTCACACACATATCTTGTATATTTGAAATTCCAATTCTCGGTAGTGAATTAATTATATTACGTTACCTACATATCTCAGATGACGTAACTACACTGATATCACGTTTTTAAAGTTTGTAACCATTATTGGCTTATTACTTGTCATCTCGTAAACTGCGTCTATGACTATTAATATTAGTAAACCTTACATTAAAATCGTTATATAATAACAAGTTAAAAGAAAATTAATTTTACTTCTTTCTACACGCAATTATCCTATGTAGCTTTTCATGCAAACATTGACTAGCTTGACATTCAGAATGAACTGTCAAGCTACCTATGTGACCTGCCTTAATCAGTCAAATTGTACCTTTGTATTGGTAAAATTTACATATAGGAAGATATTATTTTATTTATTTAGTTATTATCATTTATACGGACAGCACGCGTACCGTCTGGGGCGACGAAAGAGCGGCGCGTGGCCCCATAACCCACGGTATATTCTCCCCATCGCCAGTCGGAAGGAAAGGATCCCATGCTGCCTACCTAACACCTCCATCATCACTGGTTGGAAGACCTTGACGGTCTAAACACCGAATTGAGGCCTCTGCAATCGAATTGCCCATCAGGCAATGATGTCATGGTGGATGTCGCTCCGCCAGGCAGCCATCTCGCTGGGCGAGATCATCAGGCAATGATGTCACGGCGGGCGTCGCTCCACCAGGCAGCCATCTCGCTGGGGGAGATCAACAGGCAATGATGTCACGGCTGGCGTCACTCGACCAGGCAGCCATCTCGCTGGGCGAGATGATGCCAGGGTGGGTAGGGGCCCACGTCGCTGGCACTCGCCGGTAGAGTCCAGAGAGCAACGCCACCGCCAAGCCCCACAGAGGAGTTCGGACCAACAGGCATGCTGCCTCCGTCATCACTGTGCGGTATCCACGTATGGCCCTGACCACCATGGCTCTCTAAGGTCACCACAGGACAGCCATAAATCCACGATCAGGGACCCCGCCCACACGAGTACGCCATACGGGGTCATCGACCGGTCCAACTTCGGGTAAAGCCATCAGCACGTAGCTCTGGGTTAATTTACGCGCTATGGGAGCTATATATAAGAAATCTACACGAACAACTCTACTCATATTAAAGCGTACAAGGTCTACGAGGCCTTAAGAAATAAAAAATCACAGTATTCGTCGTCGAGGTGCAAAACCGTGTTATGTAATAATAAATAACTTTGAAACTCCCACATTTTCTTTGACAATACTCTAAACCGGCGTTCGTACCTCACAGGGGGTGCCCTTAGGCCTCGCTGCTTAAATGTTTTGGGATTAAGCGACCTCTACGCTCATCACTAGTCTTCGTAAGGATGTAACAGCCACCTGAAAACTAAAAGAAATGCAGCTTTTCTGCTGCTTTTTCTCGCTTCTCAGATGCTCCTCAGCCGGTTTGTACGACATTTAAGGAAAAGCAAGAAATAGGGACATACTGTATTCTTAATTCGTCAGAACATGAAGAGTTTTGGTAGACTGTAGCCTACATCCTTACTTAGGTACTGAAAGGCGACACTTGGCCAACAATGGGATAATAAAAAGGGTTGACAATGACATATGCGTTTTATTTTTCAACGTATAAAATGTACAAAAAATCTGATAGGGCTGTAGCGGGTACCCGGACATTGCTTTATTTGACGTAAAATGCTATTGAGCTCTAGTACCCACAAATTTGCTTACCCTGAAATTTTGCTCAGAATAATAAATATTATGTCGATGCTATATTAAAATGAAAATAAAAATCATTTTCTAAATTTAAAATTAAACTGTTTTTATTTATTCTATGGCATTAGTTAAAATTGTAAAGTCTCGTGAGATGGTAAAAATTTTATTGAAATGACGCTAAAATCCCTAAAAAGGGTCTTATTTTAAATGTGTAACACTCGCGTAAACATCAGAAACCATTATGACTTCTTCGAATTTCGAACACTTTACAGCATTCATGTTTAATAGAGGAGAGTTCCGTCATCTATCATGTCCTCCCATGACCATGAACGTTGTAAAATGATTGAAACGACGAGAAATTTAAAAGCAAATAAAAACGTAATAAAATCCGTAAAAATAGTTTTATTTCACTACTCGCGTAAACATTAGAAATTATTGTATTTTTTAAAGGGAACTTCTTATGGGAGGGCTTTGACATTATGAACCGCAACATCAAGATTTCTAAACACAACACAAATACAACTAAAAGTTAAATAAATGTGATAAATATGTGCCAGTACGTAATATATCAGTCGGTAAGCCTTTTTTTCTGGCAAAGTTGGAAAAAGACACGCTCTTCTTGCTTCCATTCTATTTATATAAATAGAATTAATGATAAACACATTTCTTTACCATTTATAACCCATTAATGAATAATAAAAATGAGCTATACAAATAATCAAAGTTTTAACAAAAAAGAATCGACTGCCATCTAGTAACCAGTGGACTAAACTAAAATGAGACTACACAATAAGCACCAGGTTACAAATCAAAAGAGGTTTATCAAAATCGGTTCACCCAGTCGAAAGTTTTGAGGTAACAAACATTAAAAAAAAGTGTGTGTGTCAGCTCCGACGCACGACTGGAGTTTACTCCTTAAGTACGATTATCAAAACAGGCGCAAAAAAGCTCATTTGACTAAAAATAATCTATCTTCTATCTATCTATACATATAATAAAAATGTAACGGATCGTTGTCTGTACATGGAAGATATGTGAGAAAAAATATTACTGAGACCTTTATCAACACAAATAGAACCCAAAACAATGATTTTTAACTTTTTTGTCTGTTTATCTGTTTGTCTGTGCGTTTGTACACGCTAATCGCAGAAACGGCTTATCCGATTTAGACGCGGTTTTCACTAATATATTCACTTAACATTTAGGCTTTATTTTATTTCAATTCGTTTGTAAATAAAAAAGTTATGTCAATTTAAAAAATAGTCGGAGAAAAACATCTTTATCGATTCTTTTCAAATTACATACAAATATTCTTCAGTAAAAATAAATAAGCACGTGTTTCAGCATTTGTTGATTTTCACCCTCTGGGGGTTTAATTAGGCCTGCAAAGCCGGTTGGACGACTCATTAAGTCATTAGCGCCAAACCGATATTATTGAAGCTGGCAACTTGAAATGTTGACAGTGGTTTCTTTTTATGACGTAGAGATTTGCTAAGAAAGGATTTTACGAAAATATACCCCTAAGGGGGTAGAACAGAGTGGTAAAATTTTTATGGGGAGAAAAAAATCTTTATTGATTCTTTTCAAATTACGAGTCGAATCAAATATTCTATGGTAATATCCGGCATTTGTCAATTTTCACCCTCTGGTTGTGTAAATTAGGCCTGTGAAGCGGGTTGAACGACTCATTACCGCCAAACCGAAACTATTAAAGCTAGAAACATTAAATTTTGTCGCACGTTTCTTTTTATGACATAGAGATTCAATATGAAAGGATTTTATGAATTCCGCCCCTAAAGGGGTGTAACAAAGTGGCAAAGTGTATATGGGGAGAAAATTTTGTTATCGATTCTTTTCAAATTACGTACAAATATTCTTCGATCAAAAAAAATAAACACGTGTTTTTCTCTCCCTCTCCATCAACCCCGCACCAGTGCCGTCGTGGCGACCAGTGCCGGCGTGAGAGCTCACACGATACACGTAGTAGACGGCAATAGGTTCTTGCCTAAAGGTTTAAGATACAAGTTTTAGCTTCAAAAATGTTCACTCTGTAACTCAAATAATAAATCATAGCTAACGAGGTCGCAACTCTGCTGATGAAACAAAACAGTTAAATAAAGGGTGGCGATAATTATATTTTTATCCCATGGTATATTAATGGGAATATAATTTGTAGAATGAATAGAACTTTGAACCACCTTTTTCCTTAGTGACCGGCTATGGTATATAGACACACGCGCGCCATACACATACATCTACGTTGTGCGGGCGGGCCACCGCAACCGGGTATAATCTCGAGTCGAAGACCTCATGCAGTGAATCTCAATACAGGTACTCACGCTTGCGCCGCCCAAAACACCGACGGTACAGCGTGTCAACCTAGAGCATTTCTCTCGGACCCACCCTATTGCCTAATTCCATTAGACAACTAACTCGCAGAAGGCGGCGACCGCATCCCAGTTTCTGACGCTGTTGATTATCGTCCTAGCGACAAACCTTCAACATCTTGCATTGCTTTTTCTATTTAACTCTGTCAGAGATGACTTCTGCGTGGACGAAGTCGCGGGCAAAAGCTAGTTTTTAAATAATTTACATTATACAACTTAATTAAGCATAGTTTTTTGCTGCATTGATCTTATTGCTAATATTTTTTTCGGTAAATCCAAGAAAAAGAAAACCGGAGTAAATTTAATGATAAAAAGTGTGTGTGTCAGCTCCGACGCACGACTGAAGTTTACTCCTTAAGTACGATTATCAAAACAGGCGCAAAAAAAGCTCATTTGACTAAAAATAATATATATATTTTTATTTACATTTATTAAAACTGTTCAGTGAAGTATTATCTCACGTCAGAAAGTGAAAGGTGCGCAGAATAGGTTGCGCACCAAAAACGTAACGAGGTCATTCGATCACTAGATTTTACTCCTCAAATTTTTCTCATACCGGGCGCCTTATATGAAAATCGATTCTTAAGGAGTAAACTCCAAAAAAAATAATATTTTAATGTTATTTATAGTATAAAATCAAGTTTGAATGAATATATCTTTGTTATTCAAACACTTAGCATTTTGCTGAACGATTCTGATTAAAATGCGGCACAGATAGATAATCTGGCGAATATACAGACTAATTTTTATAACACAAAAAAAAAAAAAAAAAAAAAAAAAAATCCTGGATCCCGTTAGGTAAAATTGATTTACAAAATCTACATTAATCTGAGAGTAGTCGAGCTATAACTAAGCTATTTATAACATAACGTATTAATGCTAAGGAAGGAAACTGAACTATATTTTATATTAATTAACTCAAAAGTGAAAGAGAAACCCCAATAAGAAGACCGCAAAGTTGACGCAAAGGCCTTTGCTTCAGCATGGTAATTCTTAGTAGTATGTAGTTATATAACTAAAAACATGTTGTTTCACTATATGCCGAGGTATTAAAAAAAAATGTATGTATATTATACTAGCGACCCGCCCTCGCTTCGCTTCGGTTACGTCAGTTCAGTTGTTTAGTTTACTTTCGCTACATAGAATTCCTTTCGGAGAAATTCTTGAAATCCTAATTCATCTGACCGTTACAGGACAGAAAGAAAGTCCATACCAAATTCCAAATCTGTAGGGGCAGTATTGGAAACTGTGAATTTTTAGGGTTAACGCCTATCCCCTTTAGGGGTGGAACTTTTAAAAAGCCGTTCTTAGTTTATCTTTGTATCGTATCACAAATATACGTACCAAAATTTAAGTCTGTAGGAGCTATATTTAAAAAATATGATTTTTACACTCCAGCAAAATGTGATTTTTACGCCCCTTGCGGGTGGCATTTTGTACTACTACTCAGCGAAAGGAATATTCCTGCAAAATTTAAAGTCTGTAGGCCATATGGTTCCCGAGATATCGTAATGAGTCAATACATAGGTGGAAATCTCTTATCTATACATACAATAAAAATGTAACAGATCGCTGTCTGTACATGGAAGATATATGAGAAAAAATATTACTGGGACCTTTATCAACATAAACAGAACCCAAAACAATGATTTTTTAAATTTTGTCTGTTTATCTGTTTGTCTGTATGTCTGTGCGTTTGTGCACGCTAATCTCAGAAACGGCTTATCCGATTTAGACGCGGTTTTCACTAATATATTGTGGTAAGCTTCACTTAACATTTAGGCTTTATTTTATGTCAATTGGTTTATAAAAAAAAAGTTATGTCGATTTAAAAAAAAATTCGGAGAAAATAATCTTTATCGATTCTTTTCAAACTACGTACAAATATTCTTCAGTAAAAATAAATAAACACGTGTTTCAGCATTTGTTGATTTTCACCCTCTGGGGGTGTAAATTAGGCCTGCAAAGCCGGTTGGACGACTCATTAAATCATTAGCGCCAAGCCGATATTATTGAAGCTGCCAACTTGAAATGTTGACAGTGGTTTCTTTATATGACGTAAAGATTTACTAAGAAAGGATTTTACGAAATTATACCCCTAAGGAGGTGGAACAGAGTGGCAAAGTTTGTATGTTGAGAAAAAAATCTTCATTGATTTTTTTCAAATTACGAGTCGAATCAAATATTCTAGGGTAATATCCGGCATTTGTCAATTTTCACCCTCTGGTTGTGTAAATTAGGCCTGTGAAGCGGGTTGAACGTCTCATTACCGGCTAACCGAAACTATTAAAGCTAGAAACATTAAATTTTGAAGCACGTTTTTATTTATGACATAGAGATTCAATATGAAAGGATTTTATGAATTCCGCCCCTAAGGGGGTGTAACAAAGCAGCAAAGTGTGTATGGGGAGAATATTTTGTTATCGATTCTTTTCAAATTACGTACAAATATTCTTCGGTAAAAATAAATAAACACGTGTTTTTTTCTCCCTCTCCATCAACCCCGCACCAGTGCCATTGTGGCGACCAATTCCGGCGTGAGAGCTCACACGATACACATAGAAGACGGTAATAGGTTGCCTAATGGTTTAAGATACAGGTTAGGTTTAGCTTCAAAAATGTTCACTCTATAACTCAAATAATAAATCATATCTAAAGAGGTCGCAACTCTGCTGGTGAAACAAAACAGTCAAATAAAGGGTGGCGATAATTATATTTTTATCCCATGGTCATACCGTAAATAGTATATTAATGACGATATAATTTGTAGAATGAATAGAACTTTGAACTACCTTTTTCTTTAGTGACCGGCTATGGTATATAGACATACGCGCGCCATACACGTACATCTACGTTGTGCGGGCGGGCCACCGCAACCGAGTATCATCTCGAGTCGAAGCTCTCATGCAGTGAACTCCAATACAGGTACTCACGCTTGCGCCACCCAAAGCACCGACGGTAGAGCGTGTCAACGTAGAGTATTTTCTCTCGGACCCACCCTATTGCCTAATTCCGTTAGACAACTAACTCGCAGAAGGCGGCGACCTCATCCCAGTTTCTGACGCTGTTGATTATCGTTCTAGCGACAAACCTTCAACATTTCAACCTTGCATTGCTTTTTCTATTTAACTCTGTCAGAGATGACTTCTGCGTGGACGAAGTCGCGTGCAAAAGCTAGTACATATATATTTTTATTTACATTTATTAAAACTGTTCAGTGAAGTATTATCTCACGTCAGAAAGTGAAAGGTGCGCAGAATAGGTTGCGCACCAAAAACATAACGAGGTCATTCGATCACTAGATTTTACTCCTCAAATTGTTCTCATACCGGGCGCCTTATATGAAAATCGATTCTTAAGGAGTAAACTCCAAAAAAAAAAGTGTAGTAGCCGCGGGCCGCGTGCTGCGGGTCGGGGTAGTACCTACCCCTGCTGGCTGTAGAGAGAAAACTGTCAACAGTGTGAGCTTACCACTATAAAGTTCCTGAATATTTTAATTCTAATCTTTAGATCACACTTATTTTTCATTTTATTGTTTATGCATGTTCTTATTTTGTAGATCCTTAAACTAATAAATAAAAAATGTATCAGTAGCGATATTGGTAAAAACCATTTTTGATATGACGTCGTTCAACCATCTTCCATAGTGCGTCTATCCATCCCCTTTTCTAGTCTTATGAACCTCCTTTTTCTGTCTCCCTTTTCTAGTTAAGATAATAGAACCATCAAAATATTTAAAAGCCGAAAAGAATTTTTTTTATTAGTTGATTTGGACAAACTCACTCAACTTTATTTTCTCTATTTTAATGTATTGAATTAAACGAAAGTATGTAGTTGTAAACACGAAAATACCCAAGCATAACTTGGATACTTTTCAATGAACACATTTTTAGATCTGCTCTGGAAACATGGATTGTAAATAATTGTTTTCTTTTGAATTTTATACATTAATAAGATTTAAGAAGATATACAATGCGAAAGTGGAAGGATGTAGGTACCGGGGGAGACCGAGACTAACCTACCTAGACCAGATTGGTCACGTACTGAAGGAAGGTGGAGTTAAGAGTCGCCGAAACTGGTGAGCATGTATGAAGAGAATTATGAATGTTGAGGAAGCGAGTGAAGTATGCAAGGATAGAGTTCTCTGGCACTCTGTTCTCTCTGCCTACCCTGCAAGGGATATGACGTGATGATATGTATGTATGTACGTATGTAATAAGATTTAAAATACTATTCTTTTTGAATAAATAATAATAAACGACATAGAACTGTGCTGTCTTTACTTTTTTCTTCTTCTGCTATGTCCATATACGTCCTATTTTTAAACTCGTGGTTTCTACCACAATGGGAGGGAAATTCACCTACTGTACCGACAGACTGTATAGATGGCTTGGTATAGAATCTTTTTGTATTATTTGCATATGAATTTTGAAATGAAACTATGTATTCTGATAGTATACACTACAAGTTCGAAGCTGGCACCCGTATCATTTTATAAACCTTTAATAAATAATTAAGCATATTAAATGCTAAATTTCAGTAATTTGAATAACAGTATTGTGTCATCGTCTAATACAATTCTAAATGCAAAATTTGAAGTATTAAGCTTGTACGATGTGTAAACATTGTCGGGTAGGTGGCACACGTCTCCTTAGGCTAGCCGCACACACACAATAATATTGTCAATAAAGTGTACATTGTCAATAATATTGTGTGTGTGCGGCCCGTATTGCGGTATTGTTCAATATTATTGCTGATTTTCAGAAATTCTGATTTTATCACGGCAATATCAGGGGGAGGCAGGGGTATTGTCAATAATATTGTCGTATGCGGGCGCGCGGCAATATTTTAGTTGAGAAAAAGATTTCAAGGCAGGCAAAACATGAACATATGTTTTTTGTAAAAAATGGACGACGAAAACAGCATCCATAGCGAAAATAGTATTGATAATACTACTTTCACACAAAGTCAATATTTGTCAACATTAATTAAAACATGGGAAACGTATCCAGAGTTATGGAATACATCCAGCGAAGCATATCTTGATAAAATTAAGAAAAACAATGCGCTTGATAAGTTGTTCGATATTTATAAAAAAATCAAACCAAATAGCACGAGAGAAGATGTAAAGAAAAATTAAATTCTCTACGAACTAATTTTCTAATTTTTAAAATCATTTTCTTCAGTAACTCTTAGTTCATTTATTAGATGAAAATGATTCAACTCTAGCTTTTTTCTCATCCAGTCCTTAATCCATCGTTTCTTTCTTGATTACCTTTTTTTAGTAGATAAAATTAATGCAATACTAAGTGCAACGACTTTTTTCTTTCTATCCATTATATAAAACGTTCACACACGCGTCTAGCTGCGACTATGTCAGATTGTACCACAAAATATTGACAATAATATTGCGTAGTATGTGGGACCATATATTGAAGAACATTATTGACAATCTTGGATTGACAATATTATTGCGTGTGTGCGGCTAGTCTTGAAGACGTAAATATAATACGATGCGAGAATTGAATGTCCTACAATAGTTCATCGATTTTTTATAAATAATCAAGCATATTAAATGCAAAATTTCAGTAATTTGAAACTTTCATATTGAAAGTTCAAAATGGTCTTAGAATAATAACACATAGAAATCAATTCCACACTCAGTATTTGATGCCATTAAATTGGTGTCAGAAATGTTGCGCTACGCCGGCCCGTTCCGTAATGTACAAGGTCATTGTGTTCCATTTTATAGTAGTGTGCGTGTATACTCGCGTAATCGCTTGCACACTAACAGGATTTGTGGCTTCACTCTTTTAAACACTTAAAGTACCGTAGTTTGGTACTTTTCTTTTTCTTTCTATGCGTTTTTATTTTAAGAAAATGGTTTTATTTCTCTGCTATTCAACACAGAACGATTAGGTGTGTGTTAATTGTCACATATTATAATATAATATGCTTATATAATCTCACCCAGGTATGTTTATAATGACCTGGGCAACTCCATCTAATGCCGTTTGGTCAACGATTACATTCCCAAGGAGGGTTGACGTTTGGCTGGCGGCCGGTTATAAAACTATTGCCAATAACTTTTACAATATGTATAATGAAAAAAGAATACATATTGTATCGACCCCAAGTAATTGTGATAAGAGTAGATGAATGATGTATGTTTATGTGTGTGGGCGGGCCACCGAAGACAAAGATCGGGTACCGGTGGCCCGCTCGCACGGCGAAGAGAGGTGTTGGCATGGTTGGTCTATGGGGTCCGTGGCCGCCTCCTCCGTCACGCCGGACCGATTTGGCGAGGCGCGAACACCTCTCTATAGTCCACCGCAAAATAAAAAGGTACGTTTATATGAACTCGCATGGCGAAGAGAGGCGCATTGCAGGATGGGTCTATAGGGTCGCGCGTCGTTGCTTTAGTCGCCCCGGACCCTATTTGGCCACACTATAGTCAACCGTACAAAAAAATGGTATTCCTATGTGGTAGCCATATACCAAACCTTACATTGCTCGTGGATATCGTAAAAGAGGACTAAGAGGTTTACATCGACCTGGGTCTACACCATTTGATGCCGTCTGATAAACATTACATTCCCAAGAAGGCTTGACGTCAGGCAGGCGGTCATAAAACTATTGCTAATAACTTCTACCATATGTAGTGTAGTAAAAGAGTGCACATTACGTCGATCCCAATTAATTAGAATACCCGCAGGATAGTGACGTCGAATCTATCCAAATCAATACAAGTGGAATGAGTAAATATATTCTTAATTATAAATCATCATCATCTCAGCCCGTATATGTCCCACTGTTGGGCTCGAGCCTCCTCCATAATAGCAGGGCAATTGACTTTTACGCTGATTCTGACCGTGTGGGTATAGGGTTTTGTTTCGAGTTCAAGAGAAGGCTCTTGCATAGACCCGACTAGAAATTTTTTCGTCTTCCTTAGCAGGACCCGACCGGGCATGCCCGATCTGGACCAGATAAGGTATGTAACGCAGAAGATATATCTGGACCCGATCAGGAAAACCTTATCGGGTCCAGATCAGGCATTCCTGATCGGGTCCAGATCAGGCGTTCCTGATCGGGTCCGGATGAAATTTTACTGATCGGAACCAAATCAATCATCTGCGTTATATATCTTGCCTGATCCAAAAAGAGTATGCCCAGTCCGGTCCTTTTAAAAAACATGAATATCTTAAACAACATGTTTAATAGGTAAAAATATAAATTAAAATATGACGTAGGCACCGAATGCAGTGCTATATTCTTATCATAGAGAGTCCCAGTGAGCCGTTCCGATTATGACGCAACCACCAGATGCTAACGACTGCAACTGTCGCCTGAATTTCTCATTCATGACCTGATCGATCTGTTTTAATCTGATTTGATAACAACTAATTTAATATTAGGCCATCTCATTACGCTTTGGAGAATCTTAACACCGCGATTCAAATAATGACGTCATTTTACTAACGCCATCTATTTATTATGACCCAAAACATTAAATGTTAGAATGGTTGTTACAATATAATATTTCTATCTATCTATGTTTTCAAATGTTAGGTACATTTATATATATATATATATTATTTATTTTTGTTTTTTTACTTTAAATATAAATTATTTTTATATTATTAACAACATTATTATTAAATACATATGATCAATTAAAGATTTCAGATTAATCTCCTCTGATGCAAATACAATTTCGCCGTGGCATAAATATGATAATCATGTCACTTTTTTGAATTTTGATTGATATTTTTTTTGTGTTAAGAAAACTGTTTCTGGTTCTGATATACTACAAGCCTTACTATATACTTGATGATATTTCACATCAGGCTATCCTTATTTGGTCCTGATCCGGTATGCCTTGCCATACTTGGTGTTATTTCACATCAGGCTATCCTGATAAGGACCAGACCTGGTCCTGATAGGGTTTGCCGGATTCGGCATGCCTCATTCTGTCCTGATCGGGTCCTGATCCCGTATGCCTTACCATACTTGATGATATTACACATCAGGCTATCCTTATTTGGTCCTGACCTGGTCCTGATCCGGTATGCCTTACCATACTTAATGATATTTCACATCAGACTATCCTTATTTGGTCCTGATCTGGTCCTGATCCGGTACGCCTTACCATACTTAATGATATTTCACATCAGGCTATCCTTATTTGGTCCTGATCAGGTCCTGATCCGGTATGCCTTACCATACTTGATCTTATTTCACATCAGGCTATCCTGATCAGGACCAGACCTGGTCCTGATCGGGTTTGCCGGATCCGGCATGCCTCATTCTATCCTGATCGGGTCCAGATACATGATCTGGTTGAACCATACTTTTTTTCTAGTCGGGGATGTTATATGCATTTTATATCCCTTAATCATCTTTTACGATCACCCACGGGTAAGATAGGGGATGGTGAATTGTATTCTTACTCCGTCACCACACAGTAAGAAATTTAAAATCCCAAAATATTAAATTCGTTAAAAGAAAAAAAACACGCGTTCAGACAACAATAATGATCAACACCAAAAATTGTAATAATTACAATAATATAAAGAAATTGCTGGACGAGAAGCTTTTTTTTTTATTGCTTGTGGTGGCAAACGAGAAAGCAGCACACCTGG
The DNA here is from genome assembly GCA_905163515.2 of Lymantria monacha. NCBI lineage: Eukaryota > Metazoa > Arthropoda > Insecta > Lepidoptera > Erebidae > Lymantria > Lymantria monacha. The sequence continues at coordinate 20,540,384 of LR991082.1, read as the reverse complement.
TGGTAAGTGTTAGTGCCGCCCATGGACCTTTGCGATACTAAGAGTATAGCTAGGCAGCGGCCTACCAATACAAACCCCAAACCCACCCAGTTGGACGTCCGGCCCTCTCGCTCACCGAACAAAGCGCAATAGCACATTGCCATTACTCAGACGTTGATCTTCTGCGAGAGGGTGGTACTAACCCGAACGGACCGACCCGCGGCTGCAGATAACTACCGCTATTAAAAGTCTAGTCCTACCGCTATTAAAAGCTGTTCATAAACACTCTGTATAATCATTTAGATAACACAAAATAGTATAATATCTTTTAGTGTAAAGTTAATTTTCGATAGTTTAAATGAAATATCATCAGGCGATTGCAATAATACATTTTTAGCAAACTTATAGCAATGGTAATCGCCAATCCGACCACTAAGCGTCGTAATTTTGGCATTATTCCTCTCCATCGGATGGTGGACTGGATTTATGGCAATTATGATAACTTCTTATTTTAAAATAATATATTTCAACCATCATGTAACTATATTACAGCTGATATTAGGAAATTATAGAGATGATGAATAAGCATAAACCAAAATTGACCTTAACTAGTTCGGCAACTAGACTCGTTAGATCATCTTTCAAAGAAAAAACGCATTGTAATCAGTTCATTTCTTGCGTGTGGGAGTTATGATGCCAAAGACTTGAAATACACAGATAGATAACACTTTCAAACTTTTAGTAGCTATTTTTCTTTGTGTGGGTAGTTGAATATGTATTTATTTTAGATATGTCGAAGCACCGCCATTGCGAGCGAACATTTAACTAAAATAGAATAAATATTTATTATTTATGCAATTATATAAGCTGTGTGGTAGCGGCTACGAATACTACCAACCCTTACTTTGCTCATGGATGTCGTAAAAGACGACTAAGAGCCTTATAACGACCTTAAGTACCTTAAGTGACCTTAAGTAAATAGAATAAGAGCTGGAGAATGATGAAGCATTGTAATGCCACGGATCGATAAATTTATAATCCTATACTCATTATTCTCCTACTCTTATCCCAATTACTTGGGGTCGATACAATATGTACTCTTCTTTCATATTACATATTGTAAAAGTAATTGGCAATAGTTTCATGACCGGCCGCCTGCCAGACGTCAACCCTCCTTGGGAATGTAATTGTTGACCATACGACATCAAATGGTGTTGTCCCAGGTCGATATAAGGCTCGTAGTCGTCTTTTACGACATCCACGAGCAAAGTAAGAGTTGGTAGTATTCGAAGCCGCTACCACAAAACTACAATCCTATAAAAATAACTAAGACCCATTATACCTTGTATGAAGCAAAGTCTTTGTTTCCCATTGTCTATAGTCTAACTTGTATGTATATAGACATATATTTGCACTCTATCTTCATTAATCAATAAATCTGCCACAGACAACAAACAAGAACCATTCCCATGTTCGACGTTATGCGAATTTAAATTTAATACTGTGTATCATTAACAAATCTATAACGCAGCTAAGTAACTAGTGATTTTGGGTGATCCATTTTTGTTTTAAATAATAATAGTAATAATCATTTATTGCAGGCGTATGCCCATAGTGTTGGTAACAATAATCTTAGTGTTAGTATGCATTAAAACATTAATTTACTTTGTACAGCTTTAATGAGGAAAACAATATATAGCGGTATTATATAGCGAAACTATATATAATACTATAAATAATCCTTATTAATATTATAAATGCGAAAGTAACTCTGTCTGTCTGTCGCTCTTTCACGCCAAAACTACTGAACCGATCTAAATGAAATTTAGTACACAGATAGTCTAGAGCCTGATAAAGAACATAAGGCTACTTTTTAATGCAAAAAAAATGGTTGTAAAGGAGAATGAAAAGTTGTAAAGAAGTATCGTCATTTTTAAAGCCAGAAGCTTGAAACTTATTTTTAGGCTATTGATTAGATATAAATAAATATGACATTAACATGTTGTAAAAATTTACCCTTAAGGGTAAATTTTTAAATATTTAAAGTGTAAATTTTTAAAAAAATAGGGGATGAAAAACTTTAGGAAAGTAACCTTTTACGCGGGCTAAGCCGCGGGCAGAAGCTAGTATACTATAAATAATAGCCTATAGCTGAGGAAAAAATCATCAAGAATTAAACTCTTTTTCCTATCCAGTATGCAAAGGCCCAGGCGTTGAGTTTTATATACTTAGAGTCGCATTATCAACGATTATATTCCTAAGGAAGGAAGAATTTCGTTAGGCAGGTGTGGTAGTAATTTGCAGCCAAAATGCTACTCAGTATGGTTTACTCTTTATTCAATTACTTCTATATAAGTAGAGAAAAAAAAGTGCTAGTATTGAATTAATGGGTACAAAACCAAGACGAATAACCAGCTGTTCTTCATGCTTACGTCACTTACACCAAATTCTTTTATTATAATTTTGCGAACTTATTTCATTCGAATTTTACTAGGACAATTTGTACAACACGCTCAGGTCCACCGAGACACCCAATCAACAAAGACCATTTTCCACGACTTCACAATATGTCGATAGTACACTCACTATATAACTGCTTAGCAACGGTGTCGTTTTTGTTTGTCAAAGTTTTCTTCTGCTCACTAGCTTTAAATCACAATCAAATGTAAAAATTATATAACGTCCGTTGATTTTTTTTTTAAGACTCCACCCTACGCTAAGGAAATAAACCTTGAATTGCGGGGACATTACAAACATGCAATTAACGCAGACAAATTACACCCAGACTCAGAACAACACTTTGTGGATCGCACAAAGTATTGTCCTGCGTGGGAATCGAACCCACGGCACTGGCACGGAAGGTCGGTATCTTAACCACTACGCCATCAGTGCAGTAATTGTCGAGTATAGGAAAATTTAAATAACTGATTTACTCGACGTGGTTAAAATTTTATTATATGTCATCATCATTATCAGCATCTCAGCTCATTATGTCCCACTGTTGGACATTCACATATTTTTTATTCAAAAGAGATGCCTAAAACTTATTTAGGCATCTCTTTTGAATAAAAAATATGTGAATTGTCATCAAATATCAGTATTTGAAAAGTTCATAGCGATCAACTAAATAACTTAATATTGAATAAATGCCCATTTATTATTAATTCATCTGACACCACCTGCCTACTCTTTGCTAGAGTAAGAAAGTGTATTTAAATACAGTGCAACCTCAACATAACGAAACTCAAAAGTACTAAAAAATATTCGTTATAACACGTAATTCCTTTCAATGAGGTTTGTTAATGGGAGACTAGCCTATGGTTTGAAATGCGTTTTAACAAGGTACAAACACTTTACTTTGTTATTGCATACCTATCTACTCATTTACTTATTTTTGTGTATAGCGATTTCCATTAATAAATAAAAACACATTTCAAAGCAAGCCAAGCAAGGTGGAATACGTTATGTAAAGCTTAGGTTGAAAAAAAATACTAAATAGGCGTAAATTGCATTTCCTATCTATATTTTACAGTAATTGAAAATTCGTTATATAGAGGTTTCTGATAAACATCCATAATTTAATTAAATATTTTGAAAATTCGTTAAATCGAGGAAATCGTTATATTGAGATTCATTATATTAAGTTTATACTGTATGTAATAAAACTGTATGACTGTAAACAGATGCCGCTGTGCACATCATCGATCAGAAAAATAAAGAGAGATTACAAAAATGATTTTATTTAATAAGATTATTGTACATGTTGAAACTAAAACTAGTTCAGCTGCAAACTAAATATAGTTTAATTAACAGAATTGCAATTAATCACGTGTTCGTGCATGTTACAATGCAATAATGTTGCAGTCAGGATGTCTGGTGCAACTTTAAACAATAAACAATACGGTGCCACACAGAGGTTTCTCGGCCTTCTATGTTATGTAATTATATAATGTTAATATAAATCTATCCGTTAGGTGACAGAGTAAGAATACAATTCACCAACCCCTATCTTAACTGTGAGTGACCGTAAGAGACGACTAAGGAATATGAAACGCATGTAACATCTATGCAAGAGAAAAAAAACTCGAAACAAAAGTTTATACCAAAACATCTGACCAGCGTGGTATAGCAGATCAAATTTCCTCTCATTAAGGAGGAGGCTCGAGCCCAACAGTATGGCATATATTATATGAGCTGAGATGATGTTGATGATGATGATGATATTGTTAATAATCACTTGATTTAACGATGAATATTTAAGAGGTCTTACATGCAATCATACTATGATGGACTATTGTTGTCACTGTGTGAGGACGATATCCGGCATTTATTGCCAGGAAATTGGTGGGGGAGATTACCTGGGAAGGTAACCCAACACGTGAATCACTTAAATCAATAAATCAGTTCCTGTGGTCCACTCAAAGGGCGGAAAGGCTGGGCAAAAAATACTGTAACACTCGATATAAGTAGTCATTTCTAGGATTACGAAAGTTAAATTGACTGCACAGATGGCATAGTGGTTAAGGTACCATCCCCTTTTTTTTTTTGGTGGGCTATGGATGCGTCTCGCCCCGCCAAATCGGTCCGGGTGACGAAAAGGCGGCGCGTGACTCCCATAGACCCACCGTAAAACTCCTCTCTCTTCGCCGTGCGAGCGAACCACCGGTACAACGGACCACCGGTACAAAACGGACCACCGGTACAAAACGGACCACCAGTACAAAACGGACCACCGGTACAAAACGGACCACCGGTACAAGACGGACCACCGGTACAAAACGGACCACCGGTACAAAACGGACCACCGGTACAGGTACCATCCTACCGAGAAAGTTTCGTGGATACGATTCTCATATAGGACAATACTTTGTGCGTTCCACAAGTTATTGTTCTAAGTCTCGTCGTAATTTGTGTCCATTAATGTATGTTAGTAAAGTTCCCCGCAAGATAAGGATTAGTTCCTTAGCGCAAGGTGTTGTCTTCAATAAAGAAATTAAATCTTATTGGTAGTTTTCGAGAACAACGCATTCAAACAATTGAATTCTAATATAGATTGATCTCAAATGATAAATGTCTCTATTACTAATAAATAAATTTCTTTTTTTTTATTGCTTATGGTGGCAAACGAAAAAGCAGCACACCTGAGGGTAAGTGTTACTGCCGCCCATAGACCTTCGCAATACCAAGGGTATAGCTAAGGCGCTGCTTCCAATATAAACAAGAAAAACCCACCCAGTTGCGCTTCTGGCTCTTTCGCTTACCGATCGAAGTACAATAGCACATTCTGCGAGAGTGTGGTAATGCTCTAGACGGACCGGCCCGCGGCTGTACACACGAAATTGTCAACAGCGTGATCCTACCACTTTTCTTATATTGCTACTTAATAATATATAACTAATGAACACAAACTACATCCAGACTTAAAACAAATATTTAGGGAAAACTGAAAATCATTTACACCATTTATGTATTCAATCATCTTAAATATTAGTCAACAATTTATATGACACAATAGCAAATAAATTTTATAAATTTTTTATAAAAGCTGTCTTATCTCCACAAGTTTTATTATTAAACAAATAACAATAGCAAAGTTAACGGAGTGGCTAACGGTTGAAAGCTTTCAGATGTTTCAAATGCAGGTGACGTCGTTGTTACCAGGAAATGGTTACAGGCACGCCACCTTCAGGCATACCTTAGACAACTCATTGGTAATAAAGAAAATGAAAATATAAAAATAAATATATGTAATTTTTCATGCTATCTATATGCAGGTCGGCCCATTTAAATCGGTTAGTATGGACAGGTCTGAATATATAAGACAGTAAAGATCTATTCTTAGGAAACATGATATCGATTTTAGTACATACATACATATCATCACGCCATATCCCTTGCAGGGTAGGCAGAGAGAACAGAGTGCCAGAGAACTCTATCCTTGCATACTTCACTCGCTTTCTCAACATTCATAAATCCCTTCATACACGCTCGCCGTTTTCGGAGACTCTTGACTCCACCTTCCTTCAGTACGTGACCAATCTGGTCTAGGTAGATTAGTCTCGGTTTCCCCCGGTACCTACATCCTTCCACTTTCGCATTGTATATCTTCTTAACCAGACGTTCGTTCGGCATTCTTTCCACTTGTCCGAACCATCGGAGCATTCCCTTTCGCATCTTTATATCAATACTCTCCGACCGGTCGCCTGACAGACGTCAACCCTCCTGGGGAATGTAATTGTTGACCAAATGGCATCTGATAGAGTAATAAGGCTCTTAGTCATCTTTTACGACATCCACGAGCAAAGTAAGAATTGGTAGTATTCGTAGCCGCTACCACATAGCATGCGGTCTGTTCTTGAGAACGAGATCAGTAAAAAATTTAATGGCATATCTTACCGTGGAATAAATTTGATGGATTAAATTTCCATAAACAAAATCTCTAATATAATGAAAGCAACACTATCTGATACCATCATTTCTTTTTTCGTAAAAATAACTGAGAAACTTAAAGACTGAACATGTATGCAGATAACACCGCCGTAGATGAATGAAAACACGAAATAAAACCGTATGCCAAACCAGCGTAGCCATATGCAAATTTTTTAATCGTATTTGCAATAGTGTATACTTAATACACTATTGCAAATACTGTCGCGAATAAAAATATGAAGTAGATTATAGTTTTATATGAAAAACAGTTTATATTTATTAAAATCTGTCTGTTTTTATCTATCTGTTTTAATTTTATACATATGTTGTATGGTAGCGGTTACGAATACTAGCAATCTTATATTCGCTCGTGGATGTCGTAAATGATGAGAAGTTTTAGATGGACCAACTCAATCTAATGCAGTTTGGTCAACAATTACATTCCCAAGGAATGTTGTCGTCAAACAGGCGGCCGGTCATAAAACTATTGCCAATAACTTTAGTAATTTGTACAATGGAAAAGGTGTCCATATAGCGTCAACCCAAATTAATTGGGATAAGAGCAGGATGTTAATGATATTCCTAACGCTGCGTTTTACATGAAGCAAACGCTATCTTTCTTCCGAGTGCTATTATCTTCACCGATCTACTCAGCTTGTAAGTAATTTGTTTTCCATTCATCCAGCAGCCTGTAAACGTCCTCTGTTAGATATCCCCACGAGAATGCCATTCGCAACGGTCCTGTGCCACCTGTATCCAAGGGTTTTCTGTGACCTTGGTAATGTCATCAGTCCACCTAGTGGGGGGTCGTCCTACGCTGCGTCCTTCGATTCGTGGTCGCCACACGAATCTTTCTTCCCCAACGCTTGTCGGTTCGTCGAGCGATGTGGCCTGCCCATTGCCACTTCAATGTGCTAATTCTTCGGGCTATGTCGGTTACACCGTCGGTTACAATTCCGGATATTATCACGTAGAGAAATACCGAGCATAGCCCTCTCCATAGCACGCTGAGCGACTTTGAGCCTTTTTATGAGGCCGACATAAATTGTTAAAAATTCATCAAAAAAAACATATGTTATCGTTCGAGACATTTCTCTACTTAGATCCTTATATATTACTGCTAAGCACGAACATCACAACAGGAGAGAAATTACCTTGATCAGACTAGTTGGCCTAGAGTTTTCTTTAAAATTTTGCTTGATTTGCAGTTTTTTTATCTGTTTTTAATACTTTTTTTCATCTTTCACAACACCACACCGTGGCAAAGGAATAGTGACAATTTTATTCTTTATTACCAGACTGCAAACAGTTTCAGATTATATGTCAATTAGTAATATCAATTAGTTATTGGAATATAATTTATGATATTTAATTTATTTCTCAGTTAATCTTGAAACTGTATTTGATTTTTTTTTCTTGGAGTTTATGGCTTGGTTACTAAGACCTTTAAGCCAAATCTTTGTTTATAAATTAACTTCATTTAAAGTCATCGTCTATCAGTAAGTCAGATCATCGCGTTCAACACTGCCATAGCCACACTTTTAAAGGTATATTTTGGAAATTTTAGTGAAAATGCAAACGTAATGCAAGGCACTGTTATATCATACTCACTACACCTCAGTACTTCCTGCGCATCAGATTACATAAAATGCCATCAAAATTACTTAATATTATAATATTAATATAAATTTTAAGATATTAAATGCACTACATGACACTTCTCCATTCCCGCTTAAATCGCCAAACCGTATTCGAGTTAATATGTTTTACAGATTATCGACACAAAGTTTACTTATTCTGTGTTACAAACCTATTCTAAATAAAATCTTAACCGTTGAAAAATTAATATATTGAATTGTTTAAAAAAAATATTTTTAAATTTATTAATGGAACCAAAGTAGATTTATAACCATTATTCTTGTAATTAATATCTACTGAAAATCTATTTTGTGAGAATTTTTAATGTCAGAACTGGTGTTATCTCGTTTTAAGGCATTGAGTGAATGGTTCATTCAATTTTAATATAATAATATTGACCATTTATTTATTAACCTAAATTAACGGATTTTTTTTAACAACACCCTGCATTAGTCTTTGTATAGCGGAGATCTTTACAAACATATAATCAACGCACACAAATTACATCCAGACTTAGAACAACAATTTATGGATCGTACATATTATTATTCTGCGTGAGAACCGAGCCCGCGATACTTGGCATGGTTAGTTTGTATTTTAACCAACATGCCATTTGTGTGATCAAATAACAAACAATATTCATCATCATTCATCATTCTCCTACTCTTGTCCCAATTACTTGAGGTCGACGCAATATGTACCCCTCTTCCTACATATTGCAAAGGTTATTGGTAATAGTTTTATGACTAGCCGCCTGCCTGACATCAACCCTCCTTGGAAATGCTATTGCAGACCAAATGGCATCATGTAATGTTGGCCTAGATCGTTATAAGACTCTTAATCGTCTTTTACGACATCCACGAGCAAAGTAATGGTTGGTAGTATTCGTAGCCGCTACCACACAGCGATATTATATAGGTTTTATTGGAATAATGTAACGCATCTTCTATCCATCCCTCACAATACCAATAAGACCCCTAAAACCCAAAAGCACCTTAACCCCCGTATATCGAGAACTTAAAAGTTTTTGTACCACAGTTTAGAAAGGGTGCAGACTCATTTATTATTAAATAATAATATTTAAGAATGAATAACAATGTTGTTTACGGCTGTTACTGACGGGGTGGTAGCGGCTTCGAATCAGTGTCGATAAGGACGACTAAGAGCTTTACATCTGAAACTGTCTGGTCAAAAATGCAATCTCAAGGAAGCTTAACATCAGGCAGTCGGCCGGTCGTAAAACTCTTGCCATTATTTGACAATATATACGACGGCAGAGGACTACATATTGCGTCGACCCCAAGTAATTGGGATATGAGAAAGTTGATGATGATGATAGCTTGAAATCCTATGTATAAGAGTTTACTATTTTCTCTAAAAAGTTAATTAAGGCGCACGGTGTACAGATAATATCGACGCAAGAGAAGGAAAACTCGACATGAACCTCTACGCCAACAAGTTTGATCAGCATAGAATTCAAACTATCACGGTCATTTTCGAAAGTTATGGTGAATAAGATTTAAAAATACTGGTATAGTATTTTAGTTTTTACTAGTTGACTATATTTCTATCTTTTCCGTGTGGTGACGGAATAAGAATACAATTCACCACCCCATATCTTACCCGTGGATGATCGTACGAGATGACTAAAGGATATAAAACGCATATAACATTTATGCGAGAGAAGGAAAACTCGAAACAAAACCCTATACCAATACGTCTGACCAGTATGGTATTGTAGGTCAATTGCCCTCCCATTATGGAGAAGGCTCGAGCCCAACACTGGGACGTGTATGAACTGAAATGATGATGATGCCGATATTTCAGTATTGTTGTAAACGCCACGATCACAGAAGAATACTTCCGTGCATCATCATTTTATAAAGTTCAATACCGACGAAAAATAATGCAATAATAGGTAAAAATAATTTTTAGAAACTGTACAGTTGAATTGTAGAGAACTTTATGAGAACTGTGTTTTCGATAACCAAATAACAAATGATAAAAACAGAGTCAAGGATTTATAAAACTGAAAATATTATACCAGATGTTGGTAGAATATCAGATATATTTCATTAGAGCGAACAAACTGCGCCAATAACCTTTTGTCTCTTGTAAATAAAATTATGTTAGAAATTATTTTGTTTTTATTAAATTTGTTTCTAATCAACTTTTGATTAAGCTTGAACGAGAGTAAAAGAAATAGTTTTCTTTCATTCTTTCTTTCTCCTAAACGTTGAACATTCTAACTATGGTAATAAACTGCGAATACATATAAATATTGTAGAGATTGAGGTAGTTACAATATAGAAAAACATTGAACATAATGATTATAAACTTAACATTTCAAAAGATTGTCATGAAAATGTATTATAAGTAAATACGTGAATAGAAATAAAATTATTCTATTTATCAGCCTACTGACACCCACTGTTGGATATCCCAGCCAAAGGGTAGAAAGGTTATAATACGAAGAAATACTCAGACATTATCCCTATATCAAAAGAAGTGTGACTTCAAACGTTTTTTGAAATATAATTGGCTTGCTTTGTACGAATATATCACACACTTAGTTGTTATGCGAAAAATAGATTTAGGTGTTCCACTCACACCCTAACAACTCCTTCTGAATCATTAATAGTAATAAAAAAAGATGGACTGTCATCTGCTTTAAAGATACATTAACATCAATTGTAGAAGCAGTGCAGACCACAAGCTTTCTATAATCGTGTATAATATTTATAACATGAATGGTATTTATATGCGCGTAATATTCCTTTTTTAATTGAATTATTATTATTGGTTCGTTTTTTAAATTTAAACTATGTAGAAACTCATCATTATAGGTATGTTATTTTAGTATGAACATATAACATAGAGTATGTAATGGTTACAGTTAACTGTTTTCTATAAAATATTGTGTCTATTTATATGCATAGCTATAATGGGAGATCCATCACCCACACTGACATCTCACAAAACCTCCACTCCACCTCGCCACCTCCGATTCATTATACTTAGGTTAAGAAACGTGTCTTGCCCAACTCGATCGATACACACATGTAATCGCCTAACAACCCAACCGCTTCACATGTCGTTCTCGTCAGTTATATACCAGTTCATCTGATATTAAGTGAACTCTTTCAAATTAAACGGAAATTGAAACGCGTGAAAATGAATTATGGGCTCACATACAGTTTGGCATTTATATCAAAGCGGCACCTAGCGGAGCCGAAGGTTTATTTCGGATATTTTCGTCGTGCTGTCATAAACATTTCATTATTATTAAATGTAATTTTTAACTGATATCATGATTACAGTGACCATTATTATAATATTTAAATGGCACTTGTAAGTAGTAGTAACTAGGTATTGAACATATATACAATTGTTTTAGATGCACTGACCTGGCAATCGTCACACGAATGTACGGAGTAGGGCTGGCTGCAGTCGTAGCGATCGAGGATGTCGACAAAATCGCAGTGCACGCGCGCTACCATCGCGTCGAGGGCAAGAAGGTCGTGCAGTGTGCGCTCGCAGCGCTCCCCGCCGGCGAGCACGTGGGCGCGCGCGGAGCGGTCCAGCGCGGAGGCGGGCGAGCGCTCGCAGCAAGCGCGCAGCCGCAGGTCAGCGAGGCGACGCGCGCGAGCCCCGGCGCCCAGCGCGCACAGCAGCGGCACGTCGCGCGCGGACAGCGCACCGCCGCCGCCCCCGCACGCGGCGCCGCCACACGCACGACCACCTTCAGCGCTCGAGTCCTCCAGGTCGCACGCGCTCAGCCACGGGTTGAGGCGCGCCAGCGGACTCACGGCCAAGCCCGCGCCCGCCATCAGCAGCAGCAGCAGCAGCGGCGGCGCTCGCATGGCGGGGGCGGCGCCGCTAGCGGGGGCCGGCCCGCCGGGCGCGCCGCTGCCTCATACCGCATCGCGCATGGCGACCTACTCGCGCGGCCCGGGCCGCGGGGCCGCCGCGCGGGTTGGGCGCGCCGCCATGTCGCTCGCTCGCCGCTCGACTGACTCCCCCCGGGTGCGCATCGATCGCCCCGCGCCCCGCACCCACCGCTGCGCGCGTTCACCAAACCTCCGCCACCATTATGTAACCGTGCGCGCGCACTCTGTGCTCCCGCCCGCTGCATCATCCGCCCTCTTGCGACGCTGCTGAAAATTCCGCCCGCCTAACAATAGCCAACTTGACCCATACAGGAACAGCTTCACTAAGTTTAACATAGAGGGCAATGTTTCGAGCTTTAAGTTATTAAGGAAGTTTTAACTGATTATAAATTATCAAATAGAACTAGCGCATCTAAGAATTATTGCCATTATTTATCAAAACTGATGAAACAGTTATAACTTTGAGAGAAGAAAAGTAGAGGTATTCTACGAGATTAAAGAACAAGCAGAATAATTGACATATACACATGACTTACATTTTATCAATATTTAAAACGTTTAAGAGCACAAATAACTTAGCTGATCAATCTGTGATCTAGCATTGACACAAAAAAAAATCGGCTAAGTGCGAGTTGTACTCGCGCACGAAGGATTCCGTAAAACTAAAAAAATATTTATGCAGTAGTTTTTGTTTTTGATATTATTTCAATTTTTTTTTGTGCTGTGTGGTAGCGGCTAAGAATACTACCAACCCTTACTTTGCTCGTGGATATCGTAAAAGACGACTAACACTTTTAACGACCTGGGCCAACACCATCTGATGTCGTTTGGTCAACAATTATATTCCCAAGGAGGGTTGACGTCTGGCAGGGGGCCGGTCATAAAACTATTGCCAATAACTTTTACATTATGTACCTACTATGAAAGAAGAGTACATATTGTATCGATCCCAAGTAATTGGGATGAGAGTAGGAGAATGATGATGATGAATGCCAGCTTTTTTTTCTTTGATATTAATTCAAGTTACACCTATTTATTAAAACTACTAATTTATTAAAACATTTAAAGAGTACACGTTTTTAAACTGTTTTATTTATAATATTATTAAATTATTATAAATAAATTTTGCAAAAATAAATAGCAAAAAGAGTACGGCGACGGTGAGATTCAAACGCATGCCTACGGTGTCTAAAACCAGCGCCTTAGACCACTCGGTCACGCTGCCTGCTTATAGTCAGTGCAAAATTAACTACTGCGTGTCAACTATACACCTTCAAGTGAAAAGGGGTAGTGAGTTTAAAATTATTAAAAATATTTTTTATATATGATGCAATCAAAAATTTACAGTTTTCCCAATATTTCCTTAATCTGTGCTATAAGACGTTGCTTCGTCCCAAATTTCAAGATTCTGAGTTCACGCAAAGTACCCTGTAGGTTTTGATTCCCTTGCGATTGTCGAAAATTTGCAGAAATTTGCGACATAAACAGCTGTATTTTTTGATTGCGTTAGCTTAAAAGTTTGATTTTTTTACAGCTCTAAGGGACAGTAGACTTGAGTATTTGATATAAATTTCAGCTTCATACCTCCACGCGTTCCTGAGAAAAAGAGTCTTGACAGACAGACAGACGGGCAGACGGTCAGACGGACGGACGGACAACAAAGTGGTCCTATAAGGGTTCTGTTTTTTCCTTTCGAGGTACGGAACCCTAAAAACAAGAATATCGTTGTACATTGACATCTATATCTATAAAAGACTAACTGACTGACATGATATTTATCACCAAATAGCCAAACCAACCAACAAACAAACAAAATAAAATTTTGGAGATTAATTATTGACTCAAAACTTATATGAGTATGTTGAAGAAATTAGGAAGTATTTCAGGCAATTTAACTAAAATGTAGTGAAAAGGTTATGAACTTCTGTATGAATATGTCATAGTTTATCTATGGTATGTTCATATAGACGTTCATAACCTTTTTAGAAATTAAAAGAATGTACTTTTATTGCTTTTGGTGAGAAACGAACAAGCAGCACACCTGATGGTAAGTGTTACTGCCGCTGATGAACCTTTGCAATAGCAGGGCCACAAGCTAGGTCACTACCTACCAACTAAAAGCTACCAAGAAAGTTGAGCTTCGAGCTATCTTGCTTGCCGGAAGAAATACAACACATTGCCATTGCTCAAATGTCGGTATTTCAAAGTTTACCAAACTTAATAACTAAAGATATAAGAAGAGGGATCAAAGATTTCATAACACAACTAAGACTAAGTAACATATCACATAAGCATGTGATAAACAAATAAAAAAAAATAACTCTTAAGTTGTAGTATTAAAAATCTTCTTCTTCTTATATATTGGCAATCAGCTACTTATACGAGCTATTGGTGCCAGTATCAAGTTATAAATATTTTTATGTTTTTAGTCTTTCAGGTCAGTCATTGTCTAAGTCAAATTGTCGCCATTAACAGTGCAATGGCCACACTGTTAATGGTATCTAGTGGGAATTTTGATGGAAAACGAAAACGTTATAAAGCACTTTTATATGATATTCACTACATCCCAGTAGTTCCACCGCTTCATATTACATAAAATGCCATCACAATTATCTAATATAACACGTTAAAACACTAAGATATCGAATAAAATACAAGAGCACCACATGACGTTTTCAAATTTCCGTCAAAAGTCTCATTAAACATCTTACTACTATGGTTTAAGACATTTAATTCTCAAAAGAATAACAATTCACTCACACTGAGAATTACTGGATAAGTAAAGCTTATATGAAACGAAAACAACAGAACAGCTCATTAATTGCATTTGCATGTTTTACATGCAACTAAATATTAATAAAAACAATATCTATAGGTGTATAGTTCACTAGAATGCCTGGTTAAGAAGATATACAATGCGAAAGTGGAAGGATGTAGGTACCGAGGGAGACCGAGACTAACCTACCTAGACCAGATCGGTCATGTACTCAAGGAAGGTGGAGTCAAGAGTCTCCGAAACTGGCGGGCGTGTATGAAGAGAATTATGAATGTTGAGGAAGCGAGTGAAGTATGCAGAGATAGAGTTCTCTGGCACTCTGTTCTCTCTGCCTACCCTGCAAGGGATATGGCGTGATGATATGTATGTATGTATAGTTCACTAATTCTGTTATATAAATACCAAACACATACTATTATATTAACATACGGACATGATTACAATTCTTATTGTCCTACATGTGGGTATACAGAGAAAGAATGTACGTGAAATCAACATTAAAGAATGACTATATGAGCCCTATATTATGTATTGAACTGGCAATTGCTATCATATTTAATTTGAAGGCAAGTGGCTATTAATTAATAGACATATCTCTAAAATGAAATTTTAATTTATTTTTAAATAAAGATATAGAATTTGTCTCTTTGATATCGTCAGGTAAACTATTATATATTTTAGCACCTTCAAAAAGAATATTTTTAGTACCGCAATTAGTGCGCGGTCAATACAAACTTATATTATTAGCGCTTCTCATTTTTCGAGTTTGATACTGTGCTTTCTTTGTGAGAACTATTCGAGAATGTGAATCTTTTGTCAGGATTTTTTTTATGAGAATGCATGTGTTATATTTGTACATTTGTGTGAGTGATATCAGTTTAGTTTTTTTGTATACATTTGGCGTAGGTGTTAAGTAGGGAAGGTGAAAAAGTAATTTAATAATTTTATTTTGGGCAATTTCTAACTGTTTAAGATTCGTTTTAGAGGCCGTCCCCCATACTTACTCTCTCTCTCTCTATATATATATATATATATATATATATATATATATATATATATATATATATATATATCTTACTCTTTATATGTTACTACTAGATACACGACAAACGTATAATCTTACACTGTCTTCGAATTATCTTCGATTGAAAATTTAAAATTAAATGTTAATTATTCATTAGTCTCTCGAAAGGAGGCGGAGGAGCGGAATCCGAGAGAAAATCCTCTTCGGTAACACGTTCTGCCGCCGGCACCTGGGGCGGCCAGGCGCGAGCACCTGCGCCTGAAGCCGCGGGTAGCCGAAGCCGCGGGTGACTGGACCAGAGAATAGTCCGTCACCCGCAGAGAGGCTGACGGCGTCAGGCTGATGCCCCGGCAGCAGATGTCAAAGAAGCTGTACTAATGGCCGTCCCAATGGCGATGGGGAGGGAATACGGTGGGTTATGAAACCACGGGCCGCATTTCCGTCCCACCATAGACTACCAAAAAAAATGTTATTCATTACCTTTGCTGTTGACGTTGTTAAATCTCTGTAGTTTTAACTCTTAATAAGTTAAAGCCGCATAGATATAAAAAATTAATAACAAAAATTCTTATTAGTATATAATTATAATTGAAAAATGATAATTTGATTAGGATATAATTATAATGAAAGAAATCATCAGTTGCTTACCCTCAACCCACGCCAAGTGGGGTCGGCACAACATGTTCTTGCCCTCATATCAAAGATGCTTGATAGCGACAGGTGCTGGTCGTCGATGGTCTCCTTTTGTGAGGCCTTCATGAAAAGGAAGGAGGCCGTGGAGCGGGAAGGAGAGGCGCTTGCGTCCGCTGCCGGCGACCGAGAAGGAGGAGGCGCTGTTATGCGTACCTCCTCCCACCGCCTTGAGGGACGATAGGACGTGACCAGAAGGCCAAGCATTGGGGTGCCGGGCATCGAATGCCAGTAGACGATCTCTCCGGCGCCCCGTAAAAGCGCGGCAAGGGCCGATGTGGTTTCAGTGGGTATTCCGGTCGGGCTTCAGCTAGCCGGTGAGTCCCACACTCCCCCTGTCTATCACCGACGGGGGATAGCGTGTAAATGCGTTTCCACATCGACAACAAAAAAAAACATGTTCTTGCCCTCCACAAACTTCTATCAGCCGTCAGATCTACACTCACAACGTTCAATTATGTATGTACATATCCTTGTTTACACAATCCATCCATCTCTTTGTGGAACTTCCACGATTCTTACGTCCATTCACAAGCATATTGATAACCCTCCTTATCACACGCCTTTCATCCCTCCTCACCACATGTCCATACCAAAACAATCTCGCGCTCTTAATTCATAGAATTATAATTACTGAAATGAAGTTTAGATTTAACTCTATGCAAAAAATCCCAGTGTACAATAAAAAAAAATATTATTATGTTTTAAAAAACACGAAATAGTTTTTAATGCATTTCACAATATTGATGTATAAAAAAAAACAGAATGCTTTTCATTTTTACACAATTAAATGATTCTATTCCCAGTAACTTTTTAATTAAATATTTTTTATGATACACGTAATGGCAACACTTTAGATTTCCCTCACTGCCAGGATATGTTTGAAATATGCCACTTTATTAGAATCGAATTATTAGAAGTCGTAAATTGAAAAAAGAGGAGCGGTCAGCTATTGCACATACTTTTTGACGTAATGGCGCGACTATCAAAATCTATGAGGTTTTTTTTCGATGAATACGCGAACTTTTAGAAAATCTCCTAACCCATTTTGAGTTACGTCCTTTTTTTTTATTAAACATGCGAACATTAAGCTCTTTAATGACGCGAGCAACGCAAGTCACGAGGAAAGCGTGATGAGCAAACAAGCGGATTTTTTCCTCTATATAATAGTTACAAATTGCATATAGAAATGATAATAATTAATTATGATTTTCAATAAATGGAAATTGACGATCACTCCTTGGCGATCGCAACTAACGATAAAACGAATGATTAAAATAGATCAAACAGCGCTACTTAAAGTGAAAGAAGTTGAGTGAGATGACATATAACAAACTCAATTTCTCATTGATGAAATAATCATAACTATTTACTCATTTCCTGATATGACTATACATATTAGTGATGTGACGAATATTCGTATTCGTATTCGCGAATATTCGTATACTTCTAGACATTTGAATTCGCATTCGTGCAATTTTATGCCAATATTTGCCGAATATGAACGTTAAAATAAAGTAATAAAATGTCAATATAAAAAACAAAAAAAAAAAATATTTTCTTTACTATAAAATCTTACCTTCTAATTTACATGGTGTTGTAGACATAATTATCGATTTTTATCATATTAATTGTAATCAGACTTCACTTATATATTTACTGTAGCTATAGTTTAAATAATCAAATTTGCATTAGAATTTTTGAAACAAAAAAATTATAATGTTTAACAATACCAAACTAACTATAGTCCTTAAAATATAGCTTGATCTCTGTGACAGATAGAAAACCGATGAGGTAATTTTGAATTCGCGTCATGTTTACAATTTTATTTTGTATCACCTATATTTTCATTCTTTACGTGCCAGTTATATCTCAACTGAATAAATAAATATAAATAAATAAATCTCAACTGAATTATGAATATAAAAATATGAATATTTACACCAAAACTTGTACCTCATATGTTTTAAAATACTTAGAAATCATTTTATAAAAATATTATGCTTACGCAAGTACAAGGTCATACTACACTAAGAATAAGATAGAGATGGGACAATGGGATAAACGTAAATCGATAACATTCTTATTAATTATTTATAAAACAAGTAAAACTAACATATCTATATTATATATATATATATATATATAAGAAAGTTGTGTTAGTTACAACACTTATAACTCGAGAACGGCTGCACCATTTTTTATGGTTTTTATGTTTTTGAGTTTGTTGTCGTCGGGAATAGGATATAGGATATTAAAATATGATATTAATGAACAAAAAAAAATGTATTAAGAAAACATCAGTTCTAAACGTTCATTTGTTGATGATGTAACCAATGGCAACTGACAGCTCACGTCATTCCGTGGTCTAATGGTTTGTTTGGAAAATACCGCGAAAAGTTATAATTAAACTTGACCGGTCAGCGTTCGTTTTGTGCAAGTGTTACGAATTTTTACGAATACTGTTATAATAAAACATATTGTCTATATTGTCATCAACAATGCGCGACCAATAAAATCAAATCTTTCCCGACAAAGCCGTAACGCAGTTAGAATTCGAAACATAATGAATGTAACCACGGCAGAAGAACAATTTATTGCACGGGAAGACCGCCGCGTTAATAAGGCCCAACTCCGTGCTTCTTAATCACAAGAGTAAAGCGAGGCAGGCCGTGCTGTTGACAATGCGAAATGTCGAAAGGAAAATGTCGTATAACACAAGGTAATTATTTGTCTTGCTGGCACGTTATTAAAATACTTGATTTTTTTAATTTATATATTACTAGCTTCTGCCCGCGGCTTCGCATGCGTAAAAGGTTACTTTCCTAAAGTTTTTAATCCCCTATTTTTACTTTACCCCTTAAGGATAATTAATGTTATATTTATTTATATCTAACCAATAGCCTAAAAATAAGTTTCAAGCTTCTGGCTTTAAAAATGACGATAATTCCTTACAACTTTTCATATCCCTTTACAACCCTTTTTTACATTAATAAGTTTTCCGTGTGGTGACGGAGTAAGAATACAATTCACCAACCCCTATTTTACCCGTGGGTGATCGTACGAGACGAATAAGGGATATAAAACCCAAATAACATCTATGCGAGAGAAGGAAAACTCGAAACAATACCCTATACCAACACGTCTGACCAGCGTGGTATAGTAGGTCAATTACCCTCCCATTAAGAAGGAGGTTCGCGCCCAACAGTGGGACATATATGAGCTGAAATGAGATGATGAGAAGAAGCCCGGCTTATGACCGGCCGCCTACCAGACGTTAACCCTCCTTGAATGTAATTATTGACCAAAAGGCTTCAGATGGAGTTGGCCGAGGTCGTTATAAGGCTCTTAGTCGTCTTTTACGACATCCACGAGCAAAGTAAGGGTTGGTAGTATTTGTAACCGCCACCACACAGCTAAAAATAACTTAATAATTTTACACATACATACATACATATCATCACGCCATATCCCTTGCAGGGTAGGCAGAGAGAACAGAGTGCCAGAGAACTCTATCTCTGCATACTTCACTCGCTTCCTCAACATTCATAATTCTCTTCATACATGCTCGCCGGTTTCGGAGACTCTTGACTCCACCTTCCTTCAGTACATGACCGATCTGGTCTAGGTAGGTTAGTCTCGGTCTCCCTCGGTACCTACATCCTTCCACTTTCGCATTGTATATCTTCTTAACCAGGCGTTCGTTCGGCATTCTTTCCACATGTCCGAACCATCGGAGCATTCCCTTTCGCATCTTTACACCAATACTCTCTTTCATACCTACTCGCTCTCTTACGTCGTCGTTACGAATGCGGTCGGTCAGCCTAACTCCACAGATTTTCCGCAGAGATCGCATTTCGACCGCATTAATTTTACTATCATACTCTTTTCTGCATACCCAACTCTCGCTTCCATACAGTAATGTTGGGACAAGTACTGCGTTATGTATTGCTACACGTGCCTTCTGGCTGAGTTGGTGGCTGCCGAGAAGTTGCCCCAACGCTCCATTCACTCTATTTCCCGCATTCACTCTTCGCTCTATATCAGTGGTGTACCTTCCATCTCGGCTAAATCCACATCCAAGATATACAAATTCATCCACTTGTTCTAGTACATCATTACCTATTGTTACTCTTACATCTGTTCTGGTTTTATCTCTTTCTAATATTATTCTCTCTATAATGGTCTTTGAAAGAAAATGAAAGTGAAAGAAAAAGAAAGAAAGAGATAATAATTTTAAATTAATCGAAATCTGCTAATCTCGTTCATTAACTGTTAGGCGGAACGAAGTGTGCCGGGTCCGCTAGTTACCTATATAAACCACATGGTTACTCTATAAAATAAGTAAATTATGCTAAATATAGTATTCAGACATCAGTTATAATATTAATAAGACCACTTCTTTTATATAAAAAAATAATTTCTTTTATAAAATAAACATGATTATTCGTGTAATAATCTGTGACTAAGAATTCATCATCAACCTACAGGAATGCTCCAGCGAAGATGATAATAGTGACGATGAACTTGGATGAACTTTTTTCGAATAGTAAAAGGAATTAATTAACCGCGTTAGATTCAATTAAATAAAAGCCATTGATTTAAATTCAATAAGATTTTCATAGATTGTTTTACATTTATAATCGATTCATCCATCCATTTGATTGAAATTTAATGGACGGAGTGGTGCGAGGAAGGCGCCGACAGTAAACCACCCCAAAAAAAAAAAAGAAAAAATTGGACTATAAATAACATCAAACTAAAACATATTCTGCTCATCAAACATATTTTAATTCTCTGCTAATTTGTGCATAAAGGTACTTTAAATGATCTCTCATAGACGTTCTGACGTTGTAGTTCCTCTTTTTCGAGAAGAGTCTTTGTTAAAGATCTTACATCTTGCTTGTTCGGAATCGCAAAGTGTAAATAAAATCCATATACCACTTGACACTAATTTATTCATCTTATAATATCACTAGATACACTCTAACCTCAAAATTCACGTATTTCTGTGAACGCTCTTTCGTAAACAAACAAAATATATACAGTGGAACCTCCTTTTTGAAGTCGGTTAAAAATCAATCGGGCTTATTCAGATCGGCTTGTCAATGCTCGGAACACGGAACAATACTTTGTGCGATCCACAAAGTATTGTTCTAAGTCTGGGTGTAATCTGTCTGCGTTAATTGCATGTTTGTAAAGTCCCCCGCCATAGTCCAGTGTTTCCGAGACGCTGAGGACCGAAACAAGTGGAGGCGCATCGCGGAAGCTGCTCTATCCAAAAATGACCCATCATCAACCACGACCACTCCGTCAGGAGTGACCGTCTAAGGAGGAAGAAAGTCCTCCGCGATACAAAGATTATTTCCTTAGTGCGCGGTGGTGTCGGAATTAGATGCAAACGATGATAAATGTGTACGTGTGACTCGCGCGCCAAGTTAGCTGTCAAAATGAAGGCATAAACAAATGGCGGCAAATTCAACTGAATATTTGTATTCGTTTCTTAATTACATGTAGAAGACACAGGGTTAGACTTAGGTGTGCTCCAGATAAGAGACATTGACCCACTACCCAACGCTAGCCAAACAGGTCGACGAAGATCTGTATGTCTTGTTTCTTCTACTGTCTTTATGAGTAGAGTTATCTGCTTATGTCTCTTAATCTATTTCTACGAGTCGTACGTAAAAGGAAGAAGAGAAACAATTATAATCTCAGGCTATATGCCATGAGCATAGTGTAATATTATAGATAAATATCTGCAACGTCTGTATATAGGCTGAGAAAAAAAAGCTAATAATCATAGACTTGATATTCCTCATTATTTTCTTCCATTATATTACGATCTCGCAAAAAGGGTGATATATTTGGTGGATTTCACCAACTTTACGTGCTAAAGACGCCTGTCCCAGATTTCCTTCTGTCCTGTTCTGTTATTTACTCCCATTGAAACAGATCGACAAACACCTTCACCTCCAATTCTGCGTATTCTAAGTATTTAACGCTTCTGCTTAATCACACTATGCTGCATTTGCATATGGTTCTCACGAAAATATTTACCAGCGTTCTCTATGATAAAGCCCTATTCCGAGCAGTCAAAGAAATTTCTTAAACTAGTTCCTAAATGATTCTTAGGATCTTAGAATTAATACCTTATTTTCCCGTGGGAATTATATAACTGTTTGTATAATTCACTAAATAATATTTTCATATTGGGTGTAATTTGTAATGGATTATGGTCTAATAGCTACTGTTTTGAAAGGTTTTCGAGATGCAAGGTGCTCAATATACAGGCGCCTAATAATTACGTCTTAGCAGATAAATGCCGTGTGGTGACGGAGTTAGAATACAATTCACCACCCCATATATTACCCGTGGGTGATCGTACGAGACGACTAAGGGATATAAATCGCATAAAACATCTGTGCAAGTGAAGGAAAACTCGAAACGAAACCCTATACCAACACGCCTGACCAGCGTGGTATAGTGGATCAATTATTACATTGCGGAGGAGGCTCGAACCCAACAGTGCGACATTTATGAGCTGAGATGATGATGATGATGATGATGATGAGATAAATGCCTATAAAAACATATTAGTTATTAGCGGTCATTGTTGCTTTATTAGCCTAATCATACGATTATTCCTATACAAGAATACCAACCATTGATTTTTTTTTTGGCGGCAGCTTGACATCAGGTCTCAATCTATTACGTCAAGCTGTCCAGTAGGAGAGCAAACTAGCTTGAGACCGCAAAACCCACCTTGTGACTGGTTTCTGCCTTTTAATCGGACCGCTAGATGTAAATCATGTATCGTACATGTACCATGTATATAAACTTCATAGGTTTTCTCATATTAACTTCACTCTGCACATCAAAGTTATTTCTTCATAAAATTTATTCCTAAACGACGTCCCAGCTAAGCATATTAAGACGTTGCACTTACGAAATAGGCCTTATTTGTCCACTACCAATAGTAGACTGACCTCGGTCTATTCTAACACGCTCTGCTCCAGTACGACATCTAGAGCATCTTGTATCTACGCACCCCCACTTACCGAAGACCCCGTGTCCGGTAAGCACCTGCACCATCCTAAATGTTAGGCTGCCGTGCCTTCTCGTAAGCCAGCGGTGAAGGTGTGGGGCAACCGCCTCCACAGTCCCCCGCCCTGCTACAGGGGACTCCAGATCTTCCTTCCACCGCTGGATGACCGTCCTTTGGGCCACTTCTTGTGCTCTGCCCAGTCTCCTTGCGGAGACCTGCTCACCGTTGGCCCGCGCTGTGGCGCGGAGCCGGTAAACCTCCGCCAACGCCTTAGCCACAAATGGCCAAGGCGGGTCACCTGCCAGTAGTGTCGCCGCAGTCCAGGACACCGTACGGTAGCCCCTGATAGCCCTCACCGCCATAACCCTCTGAGGTCGTCGCAGGAGGACCCTGTTGCGGGCGGCGAGCGACTCCGACCAGATAGGGGCACCGTACAGTGCCATGGACCGCACGATCCCGGTGTAAAGCCGCCGGCAGGATGATCCAGGGCCACCAGTATTTGGCAGAAGTCTTCCCAGCGCCGCAGCTGACTTGGTGAGCCTAGGGACGAGCTGGGCAAAGTGTGGCTTGAAATTCCAATTTCTATCGAGGTACAGCCCCAGATATTTCATCTGAGCCCGCACCGGCACGGCAACCCCAGACACACTGATGTGTGCTCCTCGAGGGGGACCACGTCGTGGGCCATGGAATAGGAGGGCGTCAGTTTTATCCAAGGAGACCCTCAGACCCAGCATGCTGATCCGGTCTACGACGAGCGCTACTCCCACCTGTGCCAATCGGAAGGCCCCCTGAAAGTCGACCCTCTTCACCGTGATGAGGGTGTCATCCGCGTAGCAGATAACCCCCATCCCGGGAAGGAGCCGACCCCGCAGGAGCCAGTCGAAGCCAACGTTCCACAGGATCGGACCAAGGACCGAGCCCTGTGGGACGCCGCACTCCACCCGATGGCGGTAAATGCGCCCGTCGCCCCTCTCCCAGCTATCTACTGATAAGTACCTGTCTTATGGTTCGTATCCATATCTAGCATTACTTATATTTTTTTCTCTTCTTACAAGTGTTTGGCTCTCAGTTTCTTTAAAATCTAAACTCTAAAGTCGTTATGGAAGATTGGTCAGGATCTTTTACAGTATCCGCTATTTATAGTCCACCTAAACCTAAAGTCAAGTTAAACGACTATGAAAAGTTCCTTTCAGCACTAGGACAGGTTTATAGCTAGGGGTGATTATAATGTCAAGCATCATTTCTGGGGCTCACGTACTATCATTTCGAATCATATACAGCTACTGATGACCATAGAGAAGTTAAAGCTTAATGTTGTTTCCCTTGGAAAATCAACCTATTGGACTACAGACAGGCATAAAATAACAGATTTGCTTGCCTTTTATATAATTAAAGGAATTGCTAATAAATTTCGAACAAGTAGAACGAATATCGAACTATCCTCTAATCACTCTCCAGTAGAACTGAATATTAAATAGGAAAGTCACATACAAGTTACGCACAAAAAGTACCAACTAGGAGCTCTTCAGACAACTACTAGTGGAAAGATTGAATATAAAAAAATCTTTAAAAACAGACAATGAACTAACAGAAACAGTTGAGCATTTCAAAAGCTGTATTCAACAATCTGCTTGATTTGCTACTCCAGCTGCTACAGATTTGCATCATAAACAGGAATGTCCTATATTTGTTCGGGATATAAATCTGATTTTTTTTAAAATAACAGGTTCTTCTACTGACAAAAACGTCTTTACTATTTACAGGCATTGAAACTAAGTAAAGCTAGGAGCTTTACTTGGGTCCAACGCCTTAATCGCTGGTTATAAGATTGTATCCAGGAGAATACAATCTTATAACTAATAAAATTCTAAGATTACATCCAAAGGAAGGCATCTAATTTCTCACTTTCTTATTCAACGCTATCCTACGAATGAGTATGATTCCGCTTCAATGAAAGGTAGCCCAGGTTATAACGGTTCCTAAGCCAGGTAAGAATCATGTCGTGGTGCAATCATATAGCTCTATTAGCTTGCTGTCTATCATTATTCTCCTACTCTTATCCCAATTACTTGGAGTCGATACAGTATGTACTCTTGTTTCATAGTACATATTGTAAAAGTTATTGGCAATAGTTTTATGAACGGCCGCCTACCAGACGTCAACCCTCCTTGCGAATGTAATTGTTGACCATACGACATCAGATGGAGTTGGCCCAGGTCATCATAAGCCTCTTAGTCGTCTTTTACGACATCCACAAGAAAAATAAGGTTTGGTAGTATTCGTAGCCGCTACCACATAGCAGTATTATATTAGCTTGCTGTCCATACTCTCAAAATCATGGAGATACTTATTATGCGTAGAATATCCTCGATTATCTCCTCGATTAAACTATTACCAGATCACCAGTTTAGTTTTCGTCGGGGGCACGGTACCATAGAGCAAGTGAACAGATTGGTGGAACATATTGACAAAGCTTTTAAGTCAAAACAGTATAGTGCTGCAGGCAGTAAGTATCTCTCAGGCTATTGATCGTGTGTGGCATAATGAAGCGGGGCGATCAAACTGACGATCTGTCTATAATTTTTTATAACCTTATAGTAGTAGTAGTAGACTTATCTAAGTGCTAGATACTTTTTTGGAAAACAAGATAAAGAGATGACTTCCTTACATACTGTCCAGACTGGAATACTCCAGGGTAGTGTACTGGGCTCAACGCTGTATCTGCTTTTTACAGCCTATATACTACAATCTCGTTTCAATTAAGTATCCAAATGGCTCAAAGACTAGCAAATCAAGGCCAACATAACTAAGTCCGTCCAAGTAACTTTCACTAACAGGAAAGGAACATGTCCTCCTGTCACTGTAACGAATTACAGCTCCTGCAAGAGGATTACGCATGGTCTTGGAATATATCTGGATAGATGCCTGACTTTTAAAATGCACATATACCAAGCGGTTGGCTATGGGCCAACATGCACACAATGTACTGCCTATTAAGCAAAAAATCACAGCTCTCACTTGATAACAAATTATTGCTATATAAATGCATAATAAAACCTATATATAGACCTACGGCCTACGGCTATAGGGTTCAGCAGCAAAATCAAATATTGAAATAATGCAAAGGTCAAACATTAAGAATTATAACGAAAGCACCTTCGTATATCTGAAATAACAGATTGCATCAAAACTGCACTCGAAGAAATTTCAGAAAAGACTAAAACGTATAAAGGGCGTGTCTCAAGTGATCCAAACAAGCTAGCAGTAAATCTGACGAACACCCAAACATTTGCTAGAAGATTAAAAAGAAAGATACCACAAAACCTAACTTAGGAGGTTGCACGAATAAACGGGGTCGTCCCTGGACAGCTACCGTACAAAGTCACTATGATCACAAAATTTATTGCTGAATATCTTGTAGAATGAATGAATCTTGAGGAATGCAATAAAAACTTAATAAATAAAAAGAACTCATCTCAGCTCAATTTAAGTCCCGCTGTTAGGCTCGAGCCTCCTCCATAATAGAAGGGAAATTGACCTACTATACCACGCTGGTCAGTCGTACACGTCTCGCGGTCGTACGTATAGGGTTTTGTTTCGAGTTTTCCTTCTCTTGCATAGATATAACATGCGTTTTATATCCCTTAGTCATCTCTTACGATCACCCACGAGTAAGATGGGGAAGGGGGTGGTGAAATGTATTCTTACTCCGTCACCACACGGATAATAAAAAGAACTACATATATGATATAGGTTTAATCAGTATGTCAGACTAAGTTCTTGAAGAATCCTAAGTCCTAGTAAAATTCTAATATAGAGTCTATCTGAATGGCTTAAATTACCTTGATATTCATCTGCACACTATATATCTGTTAGAATATAAGAACCGTCTATGATTAAACCGTCTATCTATGGTTATACTAAAAAAGTGGCTACCTGCTCTATCTAGATCACGCTCCCCAATGATGTCTAATCATGAGGCTAATTACTGCTAACCACTCCTCATGGAAAGCTTAATTAAATCAATGCTTTCTTTCTATTTAGAAACGAAAATGGTCTCGTTCTTCTTCTTTTCTATACTTACATTGAGAGAAGCGTCTTAATCCGCCTGATAGCAACTAGGTACATATTGCACAGGCCCAAACTATACTTTCTATTAGTTTCTATAAAAAAACGCACATAGAACATTGCATAACGTTGTCTTTGTCCTACTCTTACTTTTATGACGAAAGATCAACAATATATACTAGTTACATGATAACGATTTACAAATTACCAAGGCTATAATTATAATATTTAAATAAGAACAGCGATTGGTTAAATATATCAAGATAATCTTCTGCGAAAAGATTAACTTGGTAACAATAATGTCATCTTGACGTTTTCTTCGTGTGAGGTCTTAGCAGCACCGCGCGCCTGCACATACAAGTTTAACGACCCATTTGCTCTGCATTGACAAAGTTAGACGAAACTCATAGGTAACATTATTCAATGTTACAGCCAACAGGCGAGGTAATCATCGTGCCATACGTATAGTTTATCGAAAATAAACAATCTTTGTTACAATGGAATTGCGCATTAATTGGTATTGTAATTGATCATTAGAAGAGCAACTTGATTTAGCCGACGTAAACAACAAGAAAGTGACGATATTTCTTTCGTCTCTCTCATTACGAAGAAATATGTAAGCGATCTCTTTCACACAGCCATATTGTGACGTAACGTGACCGCGTACTCTGAGTGCATTCACTCACCGCGTAAACAGCGCAAGATCATAACGTAGGTAGATATTTCAATACCTGCTATTTGCAATTTAGTCCCGATATTGTGTATCACTAAATTGATAGTACTAAAACAAAATTTGAAATCACGACAACATCTGCGTAGTTTTATAGTGTTGTGCGGTATAAATATTAAAAAAAAAACTTAAAGAAATCGGGCGAAGGTCAGATTTCATCACACGATGGATGCTACAAGTAAGTAAACCAATTTTAAATCCTTTATTATATAGAGTATAAAAACGTCACAGACTATAAAAACATGACTGAAATGGAAATCTACAAAATTTTACAGGTTCTATAAATGTTCTACAAATTACTAGAAGTTTAATTTTAAAAACAAAACTATCTTAACACCTATGTACATATGGTTATCTTATTTCAGTTAAAAATCTTACTGTCGTATTTAATTATTTTATTCTGTGTTAATAAACATAACCGGAATTCGCATAATATAAATACATAATTGTATTATGTTTTAATTACAAGTATAGTAGATTATAAACACGATATAATTTTTAGAGAATATCTAACAGAATATATTTTGTTAAATTAAATGTACCTTGAATTATTGTATTTAATTCGTGGCAGCGAATATAATCCACTTTCAGTTCTTGTAAAGCCTTGTTAAGTCACGCCCTGAATACCGTGAGTTTAGTAGTTTCGTCACTACCGTTCAGAACGACCAATTATTTTTAATGCAGTAGGATGAGGGTATCATGAAGATCTGCAACTATTTTTCTATATTATCTAGTGTAAGAGATTATAATTTCATTGAAAATCTAAGATTGCATCATTCTAAAGATTTTGAAACAAAACTGACATGGTTATGATAATTCACCAATCACAAGCCTTAATTTTACAAAATATAAAACCTGTACTAAATGATTATGCTAAAGCGGTTGACTGTTAAAAAAACTCTTACATTTCGCATATTTTAAAAAATAAGGAAAAACGTGAAAATAATAATTGTTTTAAATTTTACCTCAAAATTATACTGTGGTATTACATCATAAAAGCCTTGTATTAATGTACTATTTTAATTAAAAAAATATACGCAGCAATGACTATCCTCCCGTGACCATGATTGCTGAAAGTGTTCGAAATATTTGTAAAGTAATCAAATAAAAACGCGATAAAATCCATAAAATCAGTTTTATCTCCTGTACACATAATACTCGTAAATATCAGAAATTATTAGGAGAAAATTCAATCAAATTTTGGATAGTTTTGATAAAACCTGGAGTAAGATGTAGAAAATTCCCAAGCAAGCCACATGGATCAAAACTTATTATAACAATTTATTACGTAAGTAACCTTTACGACCGACTTTACAAAGTTAATATACACTTATAATGAAGCTGAAATCAAACCGTACTTATTCGTTAATCGGTATTAAGTACGGGTCTATAAACTACTGACCGAATTATATTTAAATTTTACAATAAGTATAGCTTAGTCCTTCCAGTAACACCATAAAATACTTTTTATATCAATACATTGAGTAGAATTAGAAATATTGCCTACTTATTATACAGCCTGCCATCACCAAATAATGTTAACAGCATTCTTATCCGCGGACATAATCCCGGTACTAAACTTAGAAGACTCAACAGCAGTGGTTAGCACTTATTAGGTGCTTGTTAAGTTTTCTGCTAGCTCATTTGCTATCATCATTCTCCTACTCTTACCCCAATCACTTGGGGTCATACAATATGTACTCTTCTTTCATAGTACATATTGTAATAGTTATTGGCAATAGATTTATGACCGGCCGCCGGCCAGACGTCAAACCTCCTTAGGAATGTAATTGTTGACCAAACGGCATCAGATGGAGTTGGCTTAGGCTCTTAGTCGTCTTTTACGACATCCACGAGCAAAGTAAGTGTTGGTAGTATTCGTAGCCGCTACCACACAGCTCATTTGTTACCATAAACTATAAAAAGGTATATGTGGAAATAACACAATCTTTACATGTGAAGATTGTGTTATTCCCACATATAAATATATTCATGAAATAAAACTATTTTTACGGCTTAAATTATTTTTTAAATTTCCAATATTTCTAACTCTTTACAACGTTTATAATTACGTGAGCACTTGAATATGGCAAACAAAATATGCCAGTTAGAGTATCTTCATACTAAGCACGCAAGATACCTATACAATCTCCCCGTGACGTGAAATTCAAAATAAAATACAAACGCGATAAAATCTATAAAAATAGTTTTATTTCAAATGTGTAATACTCGCATAACCATCAAAAATTATTTGGTTAATTCTTCTTGAAATGCACATAACAATATTTAAAACACTAGAAAAGGAATGCTCGTAAACATTGTATAATGTGAATCATTGGATGACTTACATATAATTTACAAAGAAACACTAACAAGACAAACTTTTATATAGCTATGCCTTAATTGCATAATATAAGAAGGCCTCTTAATTACAATGTCATAATTCATACATATCAAGCGGATAAAATAACGAAGTATTAATTATACAAAGCACAATATTCTGGAGTCGACATAAACTTTCAATTATTCTCAGTTCGTATTAAGACAGGAAGAAAATAATTTGGAGAATCCAAAAGCGCACGCCTCATTATTTTTTTATTAGTTATCATTTAATATTAACCAATGCCATAAATAAAAAAAAAATCCTTGAAATTTCGCGCCCGAATGGACGAACATAACCAAAAAAAGACCTAGTGCAAAACATAGCTTTGAACTTTGAAGCATTGTAAACAAGACTAAGGAGTTTAGTTTTTTATTAATTGCAGTTAAACGACAAAGAATTATCCAACCATTTTCGAAAGGCAACAGTGCATTGCGATTATGAAGCTTTTAAAAAAAGAAATACTTCGATACATTAATTTTTACGGTCGTGAGAGTGCCAGATCCAGGACAAACATCCGGACGGCCACGAATATTTCTTTTAATAAACTTTTTTCTTACTTTAAACAAAATAATTGCTTTTTAAAAATATCAAATACGTTTAAACAAATGTCTTTCTTAACATATGTAGATAATATTATCCTATAAGTGCAGTGTGAGAAAAATACAGTCATTTTTAGTTTTGAAATGTTCTTGATTTTCATATATCAAGAGTAGAGCATCACCTCAACGCTCCGTGCTTCGAGGCGTGCAATAGTAAATAAATTACCCTTAAGAATAAACCAAATTTTCAATTTGAACAAAATGCAAACATTTTAATAATAACCATGTCTCAGCTTATACATCCCACTGCTGGGCTTGAGCTTACTTCACAGTGAGAGATAGATTGAGCTACTAACGTGGAATACGTTGGTCAGACAGGTATGGATAGAATTTCTTTCGAGTTTACTTTCTCTTGCAATGATGTTATCTGCTCGCACCCCAGTCCTCGTTTATTATTACTCTCAGAAAGAAACTTTTAAATTCTTACTTGTTTACCAATACATATTCTATTGTCCTACTAATATCAAAATTGTAAAAATTTTTGAAGATGGTTAGGATGTTTGTTATTCAATCACGTGAAACACCGTTGTACCGGTTTGGACGCAAATTGGCAAATAGATAAATTATCATTAGCACATAGCATATACACACACGCGCGCACACACATATATATATATATATATATATATAATAATATATATTATATATATATATATATATATATATACTAGCGACCCGCCCTCGCTTCGCTTCGGTTACGTCAATTCAGCTGTGTAGACATAGAATACGTCTCGGAGGAATTTCTTAAAATCCTACTTCGTGTGACTTTTACAGGGCAGAAAGAAAGTCCACACCAAGTCTGTAGGAACATTATTGGAAAATGTGGATTTTTTGGGTTAACACCTACGCAAACCTTTTTAGGTGTGCCATTTTAAAAAGCCGTTCTCAGTTTACTTCCGTATCATAGCGCAAATACGCCAACTAAAATTCAAGTCTGTAGGAGCTATATTTAATAAATAAGATTTTTACACCCCAACAACCCCCTTGCGGGTGGAATTTAGTGAAATCCGTTCTTAGCTGACCTGTACTCGGCGAAAAGAATATTCCTAATTGTTCCATAACCTGACTAACCAACGTAATACTACTGGAATAGATGGATTATGCAAAGGCCTATGCCAACCTTTCAGGAATAAGTAGATGAATTTCCTTCCGTTATGTGACGAGAGCTAAAGTCTATAACTGGGATGTGATTAGCCTGTTAAAAACAGCTTTTTTTGTATAGTACGTCTACATAAGTAAGAATATAATTTATTAGGTCCTTTTCTTACCCGTTGGTTAACGTAAAATACGACTAAGCGAAGCAAGCAGATAGTAGATAACTTTTACGGATTCTATCGCATTTGTATTTGATTTTTAAATGCCCGGTGTTTCGAAAAGTTTGCAGCGTTGCGTTCATAGTCACGGGAGGCTCTTCTCTGACTGTTTTGTGCTCCCCTGATCATGAACGCTGTAAAGTGTTCAAAACATCGGACATTTAAAAATCAAATACAAATGCGATAGAATCTATCATTCTATCAAAAAAGATCAGCTATCATTAAAGAAGCTGGCCTGTTGAGCTGTTGAGCTTGGCATGCGTTCGATCTCAAGTGTTTTAAAGCGACATAAATTATATCGAATGTTGTGTTTATTACTTATAGCAGCAAATGAACAAGCAGCACAGCTGATGGAAAGTGTTACAGCTGCGCATGGACCTTTGCAAAACCAGGGATATAACTAGGCTGCTACCTACTAAACAAAAGTCATCCAGAAAGTTGGACTTCCGTCTCTCTCACACACCAAACGAAGCGCAACAGCATATTGGCGCTGTTCATACGTCAATTTGTTGCGAGTATTGTACTAACGAACATTATTGACTACTACTTATCCGTGTGGTGACGGGGTAAGAATACTATTCACCACCCTATATCTTAACCGTGGGTGATCGTACGAGACGACTAAGGGATATAAAACGCATATAACATCTATGCGAGAGAAGGGAAACTCGAAACAAAACCCTATATCAACACGTCTGACCAGCGCAGTATAGTAGGTTAATTTCCCTCCCATTATGGAGGAGGCCCGAGCCCAACAGTGGGACATTTATGGGCTGTAATGATGATGATTGTACTACCTTGGACGCACCAAACCGCGCTTGTAGACAGAATACAATCAACAATGTGGCCTACCGAACATTGTTGACTCTTTTTTCACATTTATTTTTATACTGTCATTTAAAATTAATTTTTCAGTGGAGAATAAAATGGGGCTCCCGCCTCCATACGAACAAACAAGATCGAATCCTGCACCTCCGCCTTCATATTTCGGGGATAACCCTCCACCACCACCTGGCTTTACAGCCGTAACTCCAGCACCACCCCCGCGGACTACGGTCATTACTACACCAGCAACAGCCCAAGGAGGTGTTCGTCAAGCTAAAATGGGACCTGGTCCAACAGGAACTACTTGTATGACGTGCAATAAAAACGTTGTGACCACTATCGAATATGTACCTAACAACCGTACACATATTATATCAGCTGCACTTTGTGTTTTAGCCGGGTAAGTTTCATGCATTATAATTTTTCAGTTTCATCAAATTATGATAATAAATTTAATTAAACATTCATTATAACTACTCGAGGTCATCTCACAATAAACAAGCGTTTATTTATTATAATTATTATGAAATAAGATTTAAATAGTTTTACAAGATGATATAAATAATATTCAGTTTGTATACGCAATAAAGTTCTCTTGATCGTAGCTCATCCTCGGCGAAAATGATACTTATTATAATGTTAATATAAATGCGCTGTCATCATCATCATTCTCCTACTCTTATCCCAATTACTTATGGTCGATACAATATGTACTCTTCTTTCATAGTACACATTGTAAAAGTTATTGGCAATAGTTTTATGACCGGCCGCCTGCCAGACCTGCCAGAGGTCAGCCCTCCTTGGGTATGTAATTGTTAACCAAAGGGCATCAGATGGAGTTGGCCCAGGTCGTTATAAGGCACCGGTGGACGACACGAATGCACGGCAACCTGTCCTTCAGGCTGACGCAGGTACTTACCGGACACGGGGTCTTCGGTAAGTACCAGCACCGAATTGGACGTGAAGAAGCCCCTGGATGCCATGAGTGTGGCGCGCAAATCGATGACGCGCGTCACACCCTGAAGGTATATCCCGCCTGGGGGCCTCAGCGCTACGACCTGTCGGCGGTCATTGGCGCGAACCTGTCGTTGTCGACCATCATCAACAAGATGCTTGACAGCGACAGGCACTGGACGTCGATGGCCTCCTTTTGCGAGGAAGTCATTTCTGCAAAGGAGGCCGCGGAGCGGGAACGCGAAGCACTCGCGTCTGCGAACTCGCTCTGCCGGCGGCGACCAGGGAGAGGGAGGCACCGCTACGCGCATCTCCCCCCACCGCCTTGACAGCTGACTGGTCGTGGCCAGATGGCCAAGCGTAGGGGTGTCGGGGATAGAATGTCATTAGACGATCTCTCCAGCATCTCGTAAAAGCGCAGAAGGGACCGCAGGTGGTTTTAGTGAGTATTCCGGCTGCCAACATCTATGGCCGGTGAGTAGTTAGGTAGTAGTTTGGTAATCTTAAATTAATTTACACAGGTAAGACATAGCGATATTTTGACAAAGTGTGTTAATCTAATATAGTATTGATGATCGCAAAATAGATGGAATCTAAAAAAAAAATTACTGTTGCAATTACTGTGGTCGTTGGTTCGATACATTAGCGATAAACCGTTACTTTGGTAAAATTAAAACGCACTACAAAAACGAGGTTACACCAGTTTCAACCTCATGACCTTTTAAATAATCATATCGTTTAATTAATGCCGCTAGACAATGCTTAGTATAAATTTTCATGCTATGCGTCATGATCGCGATATTTAAATATCAAATCACTTTATTAAACCAAAATATTTACTACGAATAATTTTAAAAAAAAATCCTATGTGGCTACGAATACTACCAACACTTACTTTGCTCGTAGATGTCGTAAAAGACGACTAAGAGCCTTATAACGACCTGGGCCAACTCCATCTGATGCCGTTTGGTGAACAATTACATTCCCAAGGAGGGTTGACGTCTGGCAGGCGGCCGGTCATAAAACTATTGCCAATAACTTTAACAATATGTACTATGAAAGAAGAGTACATATTGTATCGACCCCAAGCAATTGGGATAACAGTAGGAATGATGAATTAAAAAAAATATATTGAAAAATCATCATTATCTTAGCTCATAATATATGTCACACTGTCGGGCTCGAGCTTCCTCCGTAATGAGAAGAAAATTGACCTACTATACCACGCTGGTCAGACGTGTTGGTATATGGTTTTCTTTCGAATTTTCTTTCTCTTGCATACATGTTATATACGTTTTATATCCCTTAGTCGTCTCTTACGATCACCCACGGAAAAAATAGGGGGTGGTGATATATATTCTTACCCCGTCACCACACGGATTAAAAAAACCCTATAAGCTACGCGATTTCCATAGAAATTCGCGCTAATGTGTATATTCAGATTTTTATAACTTACATGGGTGGATGCCCTTAATATAATCCTTATTCAATTCATATACGCCCCATTCTATCTCCTACAGATATGTTATCTACTTACATCTCTTATTTACCTGTTTATAGCACTCGTGGGAAAGGGTGTAAAGAATTGTATCCTTATGACGTTAACCTTAACGTTGAGACAATAAAAACTTTTAAGTTAGTAACATTCGTGAACAAAATTATAAAACTCTATAACATGTATGGTACTAGGTATTTCATTCATTACATTTAGAAATTCTAGTCTCAGGGTAGCTGACCTCCACTATTGCTCAGTGCATGTTTAGGTATATATAAGGCTTTGCCACCTCAAATCAAATGGAGCCTTCAGAAGTGGTGACTCAGGTGAAATAATTAATGCCAGAAGTCTAAACTTCAACCCTAATAATAATTATTAGAAAGACTGCGTGATTTTAGCAGGTAGAGGGTAACGTGCCCCCAAAGCCACAATTATGGTTACCTACGTTTCCTCGCTTAAAAGTAAATATATCTTATTTTATAAAATTAATTTAGAACTTAGTTCGTCATTACCTCGTGGATTGCTACACAACGAAACTCGAACACTACCGACAAGATATTGCATTTAATTAACTTAATGCCCTTGATAAATTACTCGTTATATGTATGAAATTCACTTATGTAATCATAATTAAATTAAGTTAAACTGTGGACATAGATCACAGTCTAAAAACAAATCTACTTAAAGAAATACTCCTTCTATCAAAAAATATAGACTAGTATAGGAGTAATAAATAATTCTTATAATAGGTATATTACATGCCTGATAAAAATAAAATAATTTGGAAAATCCAAAAGTGCACGCCTCATAATTTTTATATTTTTTATCATTTACTATTTATTAGTCAATGCCAGAAATAAAAATAAAATTAAAGAAAAAGCCTTTTTTAAAAACAAGCTTTTACTATTTACTAATAAAATAAAATAAAAAGTTAAAAATAAATTAACTCTAATAAGACATATAACACTTTATAAGTTCATTGTAACCTTTAACGATAATTAAGCTTCGTCGTCTATTACAAAATAATTCAAAACCGTTCATAATTATATATTTTTAACACTAAAACTTTACACCATAATTATTAAATCTGCCCGTTTCTATCACAGTCCTAATTTTATAAATAAAAGCGTGTTACATTTTGATGGCATGATTAAGAACATTTAGCACCTTCTTTTTCCTATGGCCATCTTCCAGGTCCAACATCTGACCCTGGTTACCATGTAGTATCAAAGTACTCGTCAAGACGAATCAAACGAGTCCAAACTCGATGGAGTTGCGTCGTTTAATTACGGAGTTCCTATGGCCCGCTTCCAGGTCCATGATCAGACCCTATTTTCCATATAATATTAAAATACTCGCCAAGACGAATCAAATTAGCCCAATTTCGATGGGTTTGCGTCGTTTAATTACGGAGTTCTTATGGCCAGCTTCTAGGTCTATCGTCAGACCCTAGTTACCATATAGTCTCAAAGTACTCGACAAGACAAATCAAACGAGTCTAAACTTGATGAGATTGCGTCGTTTAATTACGGAGTTCCTATGGGCTAGTTTCCAGGTCCATGGTCAGACCCTGGTTTCCATATAGTATCAAAGTACTCGCCAAGACGAATCAAACAAGCCCAATTCCGATGGTGTTGCGTCGTTTAATTACGGAGTTCCTCTGGCCAGCTTCCAGGTCCATCGTCAGACCCTGGTTAGCATATAGTATCAAAGTACTCGTCCAGACGAATCAAATGAGCCTAAACTCGATAAGGTTGCGTCGTTTAATTACGGAGTTCCTATGGCTAGCTTCCAGGTCCATGATCAGACCCTATTTTCCATATAATATTAAAATACTCGCCAAGACGAATCAAATTAGCCCAATTTCGATGGATTTGCGTCGTTTAATTACGGAGTTCCTATGGCCAGCTTCTAGGTCTATCGTCAGACCCTAGTTACCATATAGTCTCAAAGTACTCGACAAGACAAATCAAACGAGTCTAAACTTGATGAAGTTGCGTCGTTTAATTACGGAGTTCCTATGGGCTAGCTTCCAGGTCCATGGTCAGACCCTGGTTTCCATATAGCATCAAAGTACTCGCCAAGACGAATCAAACAAGCCCAATTTCGATGGGGTTGCGTCGTTTAATTACGGAGTTCCTATGGCCAGCTTCCAGGTCCATGGTCAGACCCTGGTTAGCATATAGTATCAAATTACTCGTCAAGACGAATCAAATGAGTCCAAACTCGAAAGGATTGCGTCGTTTAATTACGGAGTTCCTATGGCCAGCTTCCAGGTCCATCATCAGATCAGCTCTATGTCACAATAATATTGCATTGTCATCCGATTTATATATGCATGCTAAATTTCAGCTCAATCGGAAACCAGGAAGTGGATCAAATTTAACTTGCAAGATTTGATTACAGACAATAGGACAGGTGACACTAAATATAAGCGTGTAATGAAAGAAAAGAAATACTTTTGAAATTTCGTGCCATTCTCGACGTAGAGCTAAACATAGCTGTATAGGCTGAATGGGATTTATTTCCTTTGCCTGTCCGAATGGACGAACAAAAAAATGTAAACGAACCCAATTTTCATAAAGTATACATACACTGAAGACTAAGCAGTTTAGTTTTTTTTTATTAATTGCAATTAAACGACAAAGAATTACCAAACCATTTTCGAAAGGAAACAGCGCGTTGCGATTATGAAGCTTTTAATAAAAGAAAAACTTCGATACATTCATTTTTACGGGCGTAATCCTGCCAGATACAAAAAATATTTTATCCGACGTCCTCGAATATTTTTTTTAATCAACTATTTTCTTACTTTAAACAAAATAATTGCTTTTTAAAAATATCAAATACGTTTAAACGAATGTTTTTTCTTGACATATGTATTATAATATTATCCTACAAGTGCAATGTGAGAAAATTACAATCATTTTTATGTTTGAAAAGTGCTTGATTTTCATATGTCGAGAGTAGAGCAAGACCTCAACGCTTCGCTTATGAGGCGTGCAATTAGAAGTACCTACGTATATGAATTTTTTTTTAATCGACAACTCCCTACACTAAGGAAATAGTCCTGGTATTTTAAGGGAACTTACATACATATAATTAACGAACAAAAATTACAGACCCAGACTCTGGACAACTATTTGTGAATCGCACAAAATATTTATACACAAAATATTGTCGGTATCTTAAGCGCTACATCATCTATGCAGTCTTATCTTATCTATATATTTATAGCCTTGTTTTGTAAATGCTCTGCACACAGAACATTTACAACAAAAGGTGTGTAGTGATACTGCATCCACAAGTCTATCGTCAACTTTAATGTGGGATAATACCACAGACCTCACTATCGGCAAGTGGTTTGATGATTAAAGTTTATTTTAAAGTTTCTCGCCTGAGTATTGCATTCTCTTCACGATTCCTCCGTCTATTTTGACGACTGCCACAGGAAACTAAGAAGTGGTGAAATATTTTATTCTTAATCTATCATCACACGAGAACACAAACAAAATCACACCGATCATAAATTTATTTCATAATCATGATTTCAACTTTCATACGTCTCATTATAGGACCTCCTCCACAAGATGATGGTAAACTATTATACCACGCTGTTCAGACAAGTTGGTATTTTTTCGAGTTTTCCTTCTTTAGCGTAGATCTCATCTTCATATTATATCCCTTAGTCGTCTCTTACCGCACTCACGGGCAAGAACCAAAACAACCCAACCGCACCGCCCGCACTCACGGGCAAGAACCAAAAAAACCAACAACAATATCCCCTGTACTGTTGTTGGTGAAAGTTCTAATTTATTTTACTCCTCCTTTATAATTTTACGTAGATACATATTCATTTATACTATTCAAGTAGAAAAGAAATGTAATTTACTCGGTCCCGATTATTCAATTACCATATGAATAATATTCATCATTTTAATTATAAATACACCTACATTCCACACTATATAATTAATTTACACGTACGCAGGAAGTATTCGAACTCGACACGGTCAGCTGTCATATGCTAATGTCACTAGATTTACGAGGTATTATGTATGTTATATAATAATCGAAGTAGTTTATTATTATGTTTAATTTGTTAACCAGATAATTGAAAAATCAGTCTTGACATAAGTCTAGACTTATCTTTGTCAAAGGGTTCTTTTATAATACAAACTTAATGCGCTAACTTGCGATTATCACTCTCTCTGGCTGTCTCTTCTACATACAGGGGGAGGACTATCATAGTGCTCGAACATCGTAGTTTATAGTGCAGTATTAATATTCTGAATAATTCTCAGTTTGATTTATCCAATACAGATCAAAGGCCAATAATCAAAGGTTACTTCCAAATTTCTATTGATTTTTTTTTCAAGTATTTGAAGTATTATAAACAATGGTTTGACTAACGTTATTAACATTAAGTCGGCTTTGTAGACTAGATTCCAATACCTTACTATTTGTGAAAATATGTGCTCTAAAATAGATTAGTGTAATGTAATAACGACGATGAAGAAATTATATCTACTATTTTGTTATTCCAGTTGCTGTTGTGGCTGCTTCGTTCCGTACTGTATGAGGTCGTGCAAAACTGCCAATCATTACTGTCCTCAGTGTAAAGCGTTTATCGGTTCCTACATGCCCTCTTGATTTTAAAATTGTAATGCAGAGCTTATACATCCGAAATCTATTTTTGAAAATCAGTATCCTTACACGTATCTTAAAAATTAAAAAAAAAACTTCTCGCGAGCAATGGCATCTCTGAATTGTAATTCATAAATATATTCCAGCTGTATAAGCTCGACCTTAGTATTAAAATATATCTCATTTTAAAACATTTACTCAGTTTTGCAACAAAATTTGCGACAATTCTTCGGCAACTATGCTTTAAAATATTTTATACACCTTATGAAGTAATTAATGCATTATCTCAATAGATCTTAACAATCATCAGACACTAATTACAGAAAATAAAACTAAATAATATTTTTTATAAGATATAAAAATATTCCTAATGAAATCTCATGATGTATCTCAATTGTCTTGTAAGGTCTTAATCGTCATTACATTGTCTGAAAACCTTCATAACTTTAATCTTCACCTATACACATAAACGTACTACTTTTATTTTCAACTAAAATTATATTTCACTTTTTACTTTAGATATTTCTTTATGATAAAATGATGCTCAGATTTCGACTATTCTTTAGATATACTGATTTTGTGATTCAAACATTCCACAACGATCCTTCAGAGTTTTCACTTTAAAATCAAAATCATCGTCATCAACCTGCTCTTATCCCAATTTATTTGGGATCGACGCAATATGTCTTCTCCTTCCATACAACTCTATCAGACGTCATCTCTGTGGTCACTCCTTGTCTATCCATGTCATGTTTCACGCAGTTCATCCATCTTTTCTTCGGTCTTCCCTTGCCCCTTAAGCCTTCAACATTCATGCTTAAAGCTTTCCTCACAACATTACTTTCATCCCTTCTCATCACATGTCCATACCATGTCAATCTTTCACTCCTTAATTTTTCCGTCAGTGGCGCAACTTTCAAACTTCCTCTTATAAGTTCATTCCTTACTTTATCCATTCTTGTCACACCACACATCCATCTCAACATTCGCATCTCCGCTACATGCAGTTTGATTGATATTTTAAAATCAAAATATGTATTACATTTTTAAGTCAAATATTGCCTTTGTATTTTTACGATAAACAATTTATCTAGAAATATGTTTTTTTTTTACTACTCAAAACAATAAATAAAATATAATACAAAACTGAATAACATATACTTAATCTCAACGTGCCGATCAACTATTACGAATGAAACAATCATAAAAAATAATTAGAAATTATAATAATTATGTAATTATAGTAGTATTTAGCTTGCAAGATTAATGCAAAAAAAGTTTTGCGAATGAAATATATAACTCAATTTAATGTAAGTATATTTAATTCTGTGATATAGGTACTTTTTCAAGGGTCTTTTATACAAATTCTAATTACTTAAAAATTAAACGATAAAATAATATTGTGACTTTTATTTTATACTACCACGTATTCCATATGTCCTTACTTATTATGTAAGATATAGAAAACAATTTGAGTAGCATTGTAAATAGATGATAATTTCAGGAGGGAGACGATGGAGGTTCGGGTGATGAGATGAGACGAGGATCAGATAATGACCATAATTCAAGTGCATTTTATGCTTAATTTCCTAATTATTATCTTCATATCCCCTCCATCAGACACAGGCTAAACGCTAGTTAATGAGTTTTGGCGAAAACAAGAAAGCGTCATGTGTGGCCCAATATATTCAATATTTTAACGTTTTATACTAGAACATTTTGATGGTATTTTGTGTAATGTGATGCGTAGGAAGTATTGGGGTGTACTGAATATGATACAACAGTGCTTCACATACGACGTATTCGTTTTTCACTAAATTTCATAAAATATGCTATTAATAATTTGACCATGGCACTGCTGAAAACGACAATATAACTTACTGACAAACAAAAACTAAAGAAGTGATAATTTATAAATAAAGACTTGCCATATAAGAACATGACGTTGGCCACAATGGGTTTGAATCATGGAAGTAATAAGTACTCTGTACAACAGGAATGAGCTCTATCTGTGCATCTTGCAGCAAAAATAAAGAAAATAAAACCTTATGCTAAGGTAGTAAGAGTCTTGTTGCGCGCAAAATAAAAATGAAGCCGAGTGAGAGGGCAACCAGTGTACCCTGTGTCCCGTTCTAACAGTGGACTTAGAATTGCCAGAGTTAAGTTGATTTAAATCCTTTCCTTCCAATCACCTAATTGTATAGATTGTAATGTTGTCGATGATCTTTACCATGTTCTAATGGAATGCGTTCGGAATGAGGAAACCAGAAATAAGATTTTTGGGTCAAAAAAAAAGTATGACATAGGCTACTGTAACTCCATTCTCGCGTTGCCACTATCAAGTAAGGCTTTAGAATTATACAAACTAGCTATAAGATAGTATATACTTATAATGTAATTAGATATAAATTAAATA
The DNA here is from genome assembly GCA_905163515.2 of Lymantria monacha. NCBI lineage: Eukaryota > Metazoa > Arthropoda > Insecta > Lepidoptera > Erebidae > Lymantria > Lymantria monacha. The sequence continues at coordinate 20,497,483 of LR991082.1, read as the reverse complement.
TGTGTATTGGGCGATATAGTCGCTAAGCGACAAAGCCCTTTTCTTTATCAATAAATAAAAAAAAATCCTTTCCTTGTTGGTAGAAAAATATGCGATTGATGTAATGTAATGAAGTAAAAAGATTTACTTCTAAAATGTTTTTAAATATAAATAATAATTTATTACCGACATATTAAAGCAATATTATTTGTTGCTAAGTGTAAAACCTTATTAACGCAAACATTTTGCGATTGGGGTATAGGTTTTCTTTTATATGTATGAAATACGGACACCTGACCTGACAACCCCACATGAAATCGTAAATAATAATAATAACATAATTTGTTAGTGAAGAATTTCGGTGACCGAGCATGACTATTCAATCCTAGTTCAAGAACAAATAACTTAAATACCTATGTATTTTTTATTTTTTTATGAAAATAACTTTGTTTAGATTTCAAATTTCCTAAAGATCTTAATGTCCCTAACATTAAGTTCTTTAGAAAATTTAGGAACAAAAAGAAAGCTATTGTGGAAGAATGTAATAAAGATCAGTCGACATGATCGACATCAATAGATGATTCGATCTGTTAGATCTCGTAGATAACGCTTGTGTTTCAGATTTTAAACTGAACATTATTTTTTATATTGCTGGATATATCGTGAATGGGATGATTCACAAAATTTCTTGTTCAAATTGTGTGGTGTTGTTGGATCACAACACCACAGAACACTGTTTATTACATTATTAAATCAATCGTTAAAAAACGTAAACAAAAATAAAATTATCATGTAGGTATGTCGTCCGAGAATTTTATAGCAAACTACATACATCGTTAGAATCAGCACATCCTCCTCAATCTATATTTGAAGATCCACATGATATTCTATTGATGAAGGCGTTAGCGAATTCATATCTCAATTTACGTTTAACTCAATTCAAAATTAGAATCAATGAAACATATAAGGAATAAGCTGGATTTGCGGCAGAAACTTCACAAGACTGTCTTATTTAGCAATGTCTGATTTAGAATTAAACTTAAATGTAAACTTAACTGTTTTTTCTTAATTAAATATACCACACACCACCTTATCGTAATTTTATCTCAGTCCAGCTGCATGTCATGTCCCACAAGGACCAGTAGATAAGTACCTACCTATATGACGCGAGTGTGAAAGCAAGCAAAAACAGGAAATGTATAGTGCCACAAAGGGCAAGTTTATAATTAGCATCTTCGATTAAAATCCATCTGAAGCAATGATCTGCTGACGTCAGATCACAAATATTTTTTATAATTATTGTCCTTAAATCATATTTCAAAATGGTCACCATCGCCAGAGAGGGATAAAAGGTACAGTTCTGAGCTCTCGCTCGGCTTCAATTTTGCGACAACCACGGAGCAAATACAAAGAGGAGACGGCCTAAGTTACTGTGCACTATGATTCTCAAGTAGGCCGTGACGTCATCACGTTAACATCAATAGTAGGCGTGGCCTATTAGTCTTCTGTCGTCGCTGCCGGTGTTCGCACGGTGCATAAAATTATATTTTTGGTGTATTTTTATGTTATTACGAAGAAAACCATGAAGTGTTGTGTTTTATCATGTAAAAACTACTCCGATAAACGTACAGATGCTATGGAAAGAATCACATTTCATTTGTAAGTATATTTATTCATAATTTATCAAAATAATTTCTAGAAAGTTCTTTTGACGGTATCATATTCAAAAATAATTTTACTCAACGTTAGATGGCACCACTTTGCGTAATAGGACCTAGAACAATAAAAGCACATACAGTTCAAATTATTAAGATTATTGTAATAACTAATAACCATGAGTATTAAAATTTATAACCAAAGCCTTTTACCTCGACAAAAATATGAGTTTTATATGTAGTTAATAATTATTTTGTAAGCAATACGCCAGCTGTCGTTAACTATGAAGAACTATAAAAGTGTCAAAAATCTAGGGTCGTAATTAGAATATAATTATAACATTCGGATTTTTCATCAAAGAAAAATATTTTTTACACTACTTTAAATGAACCTATTATAATTAAACTGTAAATTTTGTATGTTTTAGAATACCGTCCAATGACGATGTTAAGAAGCAATGGATTTCAAAAATTAATAGAAAAAACTGGACTCCTACGAAATATACAAAGATTTGTTCTTCTTATTTTAACAATGAAGATTTCGTAGTAACAAGCAAAGGCTTTAGAAAACCAAAGAAGGGAACAGTACCTTGTTTAAATCTAGATTCATGTGTTAGTTCCTTTGCAGTTTGTATTATCAGTTACTGTTATGTGTAGAGGCTGCTAACTTATTATAGAATATATTATAGAGTTAGTCCGTCACTCTCCGAGAGGCTGACCGCGCGAGGAAAGACCGACGTCCTCCCCGAGGTGGGGGACGTCGGTCAAGGAGAGGGTGCTCCTCAGGGGGTATTCCGTCAGGCCGACCACTGACGTCGAGACATTCTGCTCCGGTGGTCGGCCCAACAACGAAGGCGACATGCCAGGAGTGGGTTACGGGTGTGCGTGCTTACAGACAAAACAGAGAGACTCTGTCGCCCCGGATAGAGTGGTGCGAGGAGTGCGCCGACCATGACCCACCTGCAAAAAAAGAAAGAGGCTGCTAATTTCATATTTTTTATTATTTATGTTGTAGCTTAGAAAGAAGTTACCGGAGCCTAGTCTAGCCTTCCCTAAAACAATCCATACGATTGGCAGTGAAGAATTTTCCCATTGAAAGAGTGCTTCTACAACTGGCCTCCACGTTTAAAGGACTGTATTGCAGCCGATGGAAACCACTTCGAACAAGCTTTTTATATTTTAAATTGTTTTATATTTATGTATTAAACTAACACTGTAAAAGTAATAAATATTTTTTGCAATAGAAAAAGGTTTTTCTTTGTTACAGTATTTAGGGCAAGACTAGGTATAGCTCAAGAAATATATGATACAAAAGAGTATTTCATTTTTATTATTGTAACCAATGTCACCCTTTCTTCTTTATTTATTAATAATGTAATTGCACTCGATGCAATTTCTTGATAAGATTAACGAGGTTGAGCACGTCACAAAAATATTCAAAATGGTGGTGGCGTCGAAGACCGGGTCTTCAAGTTACCTTTGGCATGGCTGAGTTTTAGATGGCCCGTGCGTCAATGAAACGGCTGCTACCAGGGGGGGCTGGTCTGCTCGCTTGAAATACTCTTTTACATATCTTGGTCATTGACACTATTGTTGCATTATCAATTGTATAAAGCCTTATTTTAATAGAGTGGTTTGATTCTTTTTTATATGGAAAAGACAAAAAGGAAGGAAATAGTACCGTGCAAAGAGTAAAGTTATTAAACTGAAAAAGAGTGGCAACTCGATGATAAAATATGCATGTATGGAAAGTGCTGCTACCCAGAGATTAAGCGGTGAACTAAAGTTGAAGTGATATATATACATATCTACATGTGTATGTGTAATTATACAGAATATTCTTTTACTATGAGATCTACCCTGAAATATAAAAAAAAAACATATCAGCTGATATCGAAACAATAATAATATAAGTTTAACAATGAAAATTGATATAATTTTCAGAAAGTACATCAATAATCGAAAATAAATCGATGACAATAACTACCTATACCATGAACAAAAAATAACAATTCTCAGTTGTCAAACGTTTGACAGACAGGACAAAATGGCAGCAGCTAAGTTTGTACAACCAGTCTGTAGGCGGCGCGACGGTCAGTAAAAAAAAGTAATGTTTTAAGTGTGCCCCCCCAGCGTGTAACTAACATATTTACTAAAAGTCCAACTACTTTCATTCGACAATTTGTTAGAAACCCAAACAAATAATTGTATTATTTGGTCGTATGAAAAGGACACAAATATGAAGAAAAAAAAAGGTTTCTAAACTTTTGAGTTTATCAGAATGACAGTAAAGAAAAGATGGATTTTTCATAAAATATTAACATTATGAACAATGCTGACAAGCTTTATAAAGAAATTTGCGGTTAAAAACAGTAGTCATTCACCTATTCGCTATTCAGAATTATTTGATTATAAACGTTTGTATTTGAATAGAGCAAACAGCTAATAAGATTTGTTTGTATCTTTGAAATAAAAAAAATTAGCACTCCTTGATATAGGTAAATTCTGAGTACGTCCCTGTTACACCATACACTTACTGACATCTAATGCAAGATAGCTCAACTGCATATAATATACGAAATGAGTAGTTGTGCTAATAGCCGGTAGATGGTCATAAAGGAGGGAGTGAGACAAGTACTATTACTTGTCTCACTTTCTTCATTAGCAGCGACCCCCTCATCCCCTGTAAATGACACGCGTTGTTTCATAGAAAATATTCATTACAACAGCTCCTCTTTGTATTTGCTCCGTGGCGACAACAGCTCATTCCTGTTGTACAGAGTACTTATTACTTCCATGGTTTGAATTAATAGTTAAATGCCATTTCAAGATAAGAAAAATATATTTCTATAGTCTATAAAATATAGCTTGATCTCTGTGACATTTCTCACTAGTGCCGCACGCTTACGATGCAGTCCGTATTTTTGTCGATATAATTCTTTATTTTTTAAAGTTATTTGCTACTGCAATTGGAAAACAATGCATGAAAATCTTATTGAACTTAAATCAAATGGATGGATGAATCGATTATAAATTTAAAACAACTTATGAAAATCTTATTGAATTTAAATTAATGGATTTTATTTAATTTAAACTAAAGCTGTTAATTATTTTTTTTTTTTATTATTCGAAAGGAATACATCCAAGTTCATCATCACTATTATCATCATCGCTGGAACATTCCTATAGGTTAATTACGAGTTCTTGGTCACAGATTATTTCATGAATAATCACGTTTATTTTATAAAAGGAATTATCTTTTTAGTATAATAGAAATGGTCTTATTAATATTATAACTGATGTCGGAATACTAAATTAAAACAATTTACTTATTTTATAGAGTAACCATGTGGTTTATATAGGTAATGTATTGGTTTTACTTATTTTCTAAATAATTAATAAGAATGTTATCGATTTACGTTTATCGATTGCCCCATCTCTATCTTATTCTCAGTTCAGTATGATCTTGTGGACTTTTGGCGGGAATCTAAAACGTCATGTTGTGCTCTTGTATTATATTCGATTTCTTAGTGTTTTAATGTGTTATATTAGATAATTTTTATGGTGTTTTATGTAATATGATGTGACAGAACAGCTGGGATGTAGTGAATATCATATAAAAGTGCTTTACAACGTTTTCGTTTTCCATCAAAATTCCTACAACATACCATTAACAGTGTCACCATAGCAGTGTTGATGGCGACAATTCGACTGACTGACAGACAATGACTAACTTGAAGAGATTAAGAACGTGAAGATAATTATAACTCGACACTGGCAAAAATGGCTCGTATAAGTAGCTGATTGCCAATACATAAAAAGAAGAAGAAGAAGAAGTATGATCTTGTACTTGCGTAAGCACCATACTTTTATAAAATGGTTACTTAGTATTTTAAAATAAATGAGTTACTAGTTTTGGTGTAAATATTAATATGTATTTTTATATTCATAATTCAGGTGAGATATAACTGGCACCTAAACAATGAAAATATAGGCGATATAATCAATTGTGGTAGGACCAAGCTGTTAACAGTTTTCTATCTACAGCCGCGGGCCAGTCCGTTCGGGGTGGTACCACACTCTCGCAGAAGATCGACATCTGAATAGTGGCAATGTGCTATTGCGCTTCGCTCGGTGAGCGAGAGAGCCGGATGCCCAACTGGGTGGGCTTGGGAATTTAACTGGTAGGCAGCGGCCCAAGCTATACCCTTGGTATTGCAATGGTTCATGGGCGGTAGTGACACTTACCATCAGGTGTGCTGCTTGCTCGTTTGCCACCATAAGCGATAAAAAATATACAAATTAAAATTGTAAACATGACGCATATTCATAATTACTTCATCGGTTTTGTCGCTATCTGTCACAGAGATCAAGCTATATTTTAAGGACTATAGGTACATCTCTGGTGATTTTTTACTCATCAGAATGAAAAGAAATATTAAAATGCATTAAAATTACATTAATGGAATATTTAGCAGTACAATCAGCTACAGCGCTATGCATCCTCCTAAACGATTTTATATTGTCTTAATAAGTATTACGGTACAAGAAAGTTATTAAACATTCATAACATCTCTGATACATAAAGTATTTTCTATTATGAATACGGCAATTACGTAACATAGTGAATGTGCGATGTTTCCATTGAAACATAGTTTTGAGATGAAAAGGATTGTATATGTAAAAGGACTTAATTCTATATATGCGATGGGAATAAAACTTATATTTTTTTACATTAATGTGATTATTTTTTTGTAACTGCTTTTGTTTCTTTGATTGAGTTATTAGATTGGTATTTGGGTACAACCAGGCCTTTGTTAGCATAACACATCGAATTTTAAAGTTCAAAATAAAGCGGCCGCAGCTATATATTTTTTTTTTGTTAATAGCTTGGTTACCAAGACATTTAAGCCAAATCTTTGTTTATAAATTAACTTAATTTAAAGTCATCGTTCGTCAGTAGCTCAAATCGTCGCCTTCAGCAATGCCATGGCCATACCGTTAAATGTATCTTTTTGAAATTTAAGTGTAAAACGAAAACGTATGTATGGCACTGTGTATATCTATTTACTACGCCTCAGGACTTCCTGCGCATCAAATTACATAAAATAGCATCAAAATTACTTAATATAACACGTTAAAACACTAAGATATTGAATATTATACAAGTGCATAGGGTTGCCACCTTTTTGTTTTGCAAATAAAGTACATTGGTTATTATGAGTAAGAAAAAAAAGTACACAGTATAAAAATAAAGTACGATTTATTTATATTTATTATTATATTTAAAATCGTATTTTATTGCTTTTTGCAGCTTGCCTTTATATTCCTTTTGTGGGTCATTAGTTAAACAATCACCATGTTCGATTTCCCACAGATTTTTATATTTCTGCAATAGTTTATTTTTCTGTATTGTTTAATTTTTTTAAACATTTTTTCGGTGTAACATATTTACTATTCATTTGCTCCGTTTCACTATCGAAGATGTGTTTGTAGATGCATGTGGAATATTCTTATCAATGATTTACCATGGAATAAATCTATGAAAGTGAATGAAACTTTAAATCGAATTCTTATTGCACTCAAACAGTTTCGCACAAAAACACCAAGAAATTTCCATTTGAGGTTAAATTGCATTCAGAAATTATTAAAAACGAGTGCTTAAGTGATGTGGCGCTGGCGAGTGGCGGTTAATTTCGTTAATTCGTTCGTTCAAAATCCCAAAGAATTCATATCATACGAAATAAAGTATTTTCGTATACTTTATTGTTCTCATAAAGTATAGAGCACATTTATCTGAAATAACGTACAATACTTTATAATAAAGTACGGGTGGCAACGCTACAAGTGCACCACATGACATTTCCTTTCCCGCTAAAACTTCGACCACAGCTATTTTTTTCTTGGTGTTTATGGTTTGGTTACTAAGACCTTTAAGCCAAATCTTGGTTTATAAATTAACTTCATTTAAAGCAATCGTCCGTCAGTAAGTCAAATCGTCGTCTTCAACAGTGGCACATTGTTAAATGTAACTTTTGGGAATTTTGGTGGAAAACGAAAACGTATGCAAGGCAGTGGCGGACTAACAGGGGGGCAGAAGGGGCGTTCCGCCCTGGGCCTCTGGTCTTATGTGCAATGCGTCCGCGTTCCTCTGATCAAATCCTAACCAAGACTTTAAAAATGTGCTTAATAGCTTCATAATTTCATCAAGATCAAAACATTACAGCCGACGCATTTTCAAGATCCATCAAAAGCAAATCTAACAAGATCAAGAGCAAACCTGCTCCTACCAGCTATTTGTGATTTTAGCTTTCTAACCTATATACAATTCTGGCTTTCTATACTTTTCTTTTTGGGTAGGCTGTCTGTGGATGCATGCCTCCCGTTTCGTCCGGGGCGATGGAAGAGCAGCGCGTGGCCCCATAAACCACCTTATTCCCTTCCAATCGCCATTGCGCCAGCCACTGGTACCGCTTCCTTGCCATCCATAGCCACCCCGGCGGGTTATTGGTCCAGTCACCCGCGGCCTTAGCTAGGACGGCATCAGGCGCAGGTACTTGCGTCTGCGCCGCCCCAGGCACCAGTGGTAGAGCATGTCACACAAGAGGTTTTTCTCTCGGAGCCGTGCTGCCGCCTCCTTCCGCGAAACGACTGTCGCAGAAGGTTGCGACCGCGTCCCGGTTCCTGACTCTGTCAAGCATCGCCTTAGCGATGGTCCTCGTCGCAATTGCAGTGGTGGCAGGACGGTGTCCTCTCCCTCCTCACGACCGTGAGCAGGTATTTGCCGAAGCAACCATGCCACGTCAAGATCTGTACCAGTCTCTCGTTCTCTTTACTCTTCTCTCTCTCTCTCTCTCTCTCTCTCTCTCTCTCTCTCTCTCTCTCTCTCTCTCTCTCTCTCTCTCTCGTTCTTCCCCTCCCCACCCCCTTCCTCTCGTTTACATACATACATCAACCAATAGCGTGTATTTTTTCTCGTTCTCCTTTTCTCTCTCCCTCCTCACGCTCCATGGCCATGTGGGTTATGCGACATTCGCCCTATCTCACTCTCTCTCAACCTTTCTCGTTAGCTCTCTCCCACCTTTCGCTCCATGGCACTGTTCGTGATACGACGTTCGCTCTATCTCACTCTCTCTCTCTCTCTCTCTCGATCTTTCTCACTCGCTTGCTCCCTACTCTCGCTCCATGGCCTATGCTTTATGCTATGTTCACCCTTTCTCAATCGGTCTCAATCACTCTATCCCTCTTCTTGGACAAAAAGCCCCACATTTTCGTGTCACTAATATTGCGTTACATCTGTAATAAAAATTTTACCCTCATGGCGCGCAAAGAAGTTGCACTTCAAAAAAAAGCTTGTAAAATTACATATTTTTTAAAGCTGGCCTCATTCAGTCATCGTCAGACGACGTCGCCCGTTGGGTTACGCGGCTGGAGAGGCCTAGACACGGTTTTGTTACCGTTGATGCCCTCCGGCCCGTACTGATGGCACTCCACATCCATCACATCCACTGATGGAGCGGCGGCACGGAGTCCTCTCCTTCCGACTGGTGCAGGTATTATCGGGGCACGATTGCTTGGGCTTGTACCTGCACACGGTCGCGTATAGGGAGTGCAGTACACCATTGCAGTAGTAACGAGGACACGGCGCAACACACGCTCGAGGTATGTCCGAGTTGGGACGGGCAGCGCCGTGACCTCGTCGCTGTTATCGGTGCCGACCTGACGCTGCCGGCTGTCGCGAAAGTGATGGTCGACAGCGTCAGGAACTGGGACGCGGTCACTGCCTTCTGCGAGGCTGTCATCTCGTAGAAGGAGGCGGCGGAACGAGTCCGGGAGGATTCCTGTAACCCGGGCCACCGTCAACGGCCGGGGCAGCGCAGGCGCGAATTATGCCGCCCTAACCGAGGCTTCGGGTGATCGGATCGGCGAATTGTCCGGTCACCCAACGTGAGGCCACCGCGTGAGGGCGACGCCCCGACGGTGAAAGCTGTCGGGGCGTCGGCATGAAAGGAACCCGCAAGGTTAAACCGCCAGGCGGGCCACCGAAGAGAAAGATCAGGTACCGGTGGCCCGCTCGCACGGTGGAGAGAGGTGGGTCCATGGGGTTGCGCGCCGCCTCTTCTGTCGCCCCAGACCAATTTGTCGGGGCGCGACCACATCCATGGTCCACCTTGCGGGAAAAAAATAAGAAAGGGGGCCTCATTCAGTTTTGCCGCCCCGGGCCTCTGACGGGGTTAGTCTACCACTGATGTAAGGCACTGTTATATCATATTCCGTACACCTCAGTACTTCCTGCGCATCAGATTACATAAAATGCCATCAAAATTACTTAATTTAACACGTCAAAACACTAAGGTTGCTCTCCATTTAGTTAACACAGAGGGACTCTGCGGTACATTGTGAAACACTGCCAAACACTGTGTAAAAGTTTAAATGAAACAGATAGTTGTCTCAAAATAACACTCGAGTGCATCAATATCGCAAAATTATGGGCGTTGTACACCTAAATGCAAGTTCCTTGATAAAGTCTTGGCTCAATAATTTATAAACATAACCATATTATCAGGGCTCACTTCAATAGTGCAATATTTACATTTGAACATTTTATTAAATTTTAATTAGCAGTAAGAGACAAAGTCAATTTAATAATCTCAAATAATACTACTAGAATATGCCGTAAATAAATTGCGAGGTTAAGTAATGATACTTAATTCAAGCAAAGTAGTACCTATATATTTAAAGTATGTACTTTATGAAAGTAGTAAGTAGGTGTGTGAGACACAAGGAGGTTTCAGGAGTGGAAGGGGATGCATGGATCAAGTGTTCTCTCTGCGCAACATTGTGGAGAAGCATCTGGCTCTAGGTCAGAGGGTATTCTGCAGTTTTGTGGATCTGGAGAGAGCATTTGACACGGTTGTACGAAAGGAACTTTGGGACATTTTACCGGAGTATGGTATTAGCGGTAAACTGCTACAGGCTGTGCAGTCCAGTTACATGGGCTGTAGAGCCTGTGTGCGGCTGGATGATGGAATGTCGCCTTGGTTTGACGTCAATATCGGCGTTAAGCAAGGGTGCGTTCTGTCAGCCAGGCTGTTTATCATATATCTGGATAAATGTCTCCAAAGGTTGAACGACATGAATGTGGGAGTCCAGATGGGTGCTCAGTGGTCACTGCTCTGCTTTATGCAGATGATGCAGTCCTGCTGGCACAGTCAGCGACTGACCTGCAGACCCTAGTCGACACAATGACAGAAGATTGTAAGAAAAGGGGTCTACGCGTGAATGTGAGCAAAACCAAAATAATGGTCTTTGAAAGAGATAAAACCAGAACAGATGTAAGAGTAACAATAGGTAATGATATATTAGAGCAAGTGGATGAATTTGTATATCTTGGATGTGGATTTAGCCGAGATGGAAGGTACACCACTGATATAGAGCGAAGAGTGAATGCGGGAAATAGAGTGAACGGAGCGTTGGGGCAACTTCTCGGCAGCCACCACCTCAGCCAGAAGGCCCGTGTAGCAATACATAAGTGGAGTCTGTGGAGTTAGGCTGACCGACCGCATTCGTAACGACGACGTAAGAGAGCGAGTAGGTATGAAAGAGAGTATTGGTGTAAAGATGTAAAAGGGAATGCTCCGATGGTTCGGACATGTGGAAAGAATGCCGAACGAACGCCTGGTTAAGAAGATATACAATGCGAAAGTGGAAGGATGTAGGTACCGAGGGAGACCGAGACTAACCTACCTATACCAGATCGGTCATGTACTGAAGGAAGGTGGAGTCAAGAGTCTCCGAAACCGGCGAGCGTGTATGAAGAGAATTATGAATGTTGAGGAAGCGAGCGAAGTATGCAGAGATAGAGTTCTCTGGCACTCTGTTCTCTCTGCCTACCCTGCAAGGGATATGGCGTGATGATATGTATGTATGTATGTGTGTAGGTAAGCATCTGTCAAACACCACTTTTTCGAGTGTCGAACAGCGTACGGCTGTGTTCAACAGTGTCGTTGATGGAAAGCGCTTTATCGAATAGTGCGTTACACTGCGTCACTTTTTGTATTAAATGGAAAGCACACTAAGATATTGAATATCGTACAAGAGCCCAACATGACACTTTTCTTTTCCCGCTTAAACCTCGGCCGCAGCTATAGTGTAGGGATATTCGATATACATCGATGCATCGAAAACATCGATGTTTACAATGCGATACATGGAATCGATCCGATGTTTTGAAAAGCTATCGAAATACTCGATGTATCGATGTTTTTTCCTAAAAAATCGAATTGATGATAATCAGTTAATGTCACAAAAACTCAAGTTTATATAATAAATTACAGTTTTATAAGGGATTGGAATAGGTATAAATGCCACAAAAAAGACCTTTTTTTTAGAAGTCAGTTTTATAAGGGATTGGAATAGGTATAAATGCCACAAAAAAGACCTTTTTTTTTTAGAAGTCAGTTTTATAAGGGATTGGAATAGGTATAAATGCCACAAAAAAGACCTTTTTTTTATAGAAGTATCACTTTTGATATGACTTTAGCTTTGTAATATATTTTAGAAAAAGTACTCGATGTTTACAAAACATCGATGCTTTCATCCGATACATCGAAATGCATCGATGTACAGTTTCGATTTATCGAATCGATAAAAACATCGATGTTTTTCAAAGTGGACACCCCTACTATAGTGCCGTATGAACTACAGACTATAAAATAAATATTAAGTCAAAATAGCGAATGCAAATTGTAAATTGTGTCAAAATAATTCGTTCATCACGGATGATGTTGCCATTTTGAGCCCAATTAATTTGTTTCACAATTTAGATAGGATGACAGGACAGAAGTTATTGCTTATTTTTTTAATATTTTATCACGATATTTAATTGTTCTAGATTAAAAATGTTGTGTTTTAGAAACTACGCATCATGTCTGTCTCAATAGGACGGCGTAAGTCAGTTTTACATATTAAAATAAATTATGACGATGTGAACAATGCTCTGTCAAATGTTATTCATTGGTTCAGTACAAATAACTTGGTTCTTAATGAAAAGAAAACCAAATGTATTAAATTTACCACACCTAATGTGAGACTAGTGGAAATCAATGTTCAAATGAATGGTGTGGCCCTAGAAATTGTGGAGTCCACTATATTCTTAGGTATTACTATTGATGCTAAACTCCATTGGGGCCCTCATATTGAGAAATTATCAAGTAGGCTAAGCTCAGCGGCTTATGCGGTAAAAAAAATTAATATGTTAACCGATATTGAAACGGCTAGAATTGTTTATTTCGCTTACTTCCACAGTCTTATGGCATACTACTTTGGGGATGCTCTGCAGATTTGAATAATATCTTTGTTCTCCAAAAATGGGCAGTCCGCGCGATTTATAATTTAGGCCCAAGAGCATCACTGCGCGAAAAATTTAGGGAAATAAACAAATATGGAAGAGGCTCGACCAAAACATCGGAATTTTTGACCTTTGACCTTAAATAACTTTTTAGCAGATGTGGGATCGATGGGGACTTTTGACATTTCATTTGTAATAATGACATGAAGACCTCCACCAATTTTCAGCTTTATCGTAATTTATGCAAGCTGAAATGCTATTTTGACTGGGCTATAATGGCGACACATCGAACGTAACGCTCACATATATTTCGTAACGTTCGTCAAACACATTTTCATTCTGGGACAATTCAAAGAATTTCCATTCAGGGACAATTATCACTTATAGAAATAGATATATTCGAACTTTGCACAATCAAGATTCGATCAAGAGTCATGATCGGTTGGTCATGAGTGGGATTAGATCAACAACCCCTATGCCCATAGATGGTATGGTGGGAACAGATCAACAACCCTTATCCCCATGGATAGTATGAGTAGGCACTAGTCTTGGGTAGTTCGCGAACGACCTAGGTGGGAAGAGCGCTCCTTTAGGTGAACTATGCGAACTAGTTCGTCGATGATCTCGCTCTTAGTTCTTTTCATATTTTTTTAGCGTCCGCTTTACTAGACAGTGGCGCTATGTGACCAACCGAGTTATTTCCTTTTACTGTGCGCGCCTTGATATTTCGATATCGATACTAAACAACTTCACATCCACATCTAATAACGGACTTTAAGTAAATGTTTTGAACTAATGAATAAATGAATATTAGACAAAATTCAATGTCTACTCGCATAATCAGGGTTTCTTATTAAAGTATAAAATTCATCATAATTTAGCATATGGTTTAAATTTTATGAAATCTCAACAATCGTCAACTGAAGTATTGCTGGCTAATTATCAAACAGTATACTAATACATACATACATACATAGCCTCACGCCTGTTTCCCAGAGGGGTAGGCAGAGACTACGAATTGCCACAAACCACGATCCTGACATACCTCCATCGCTTCATTCACGCTCATCACAGTCTTCATGCATGCTCTACAATTACGCGTACTTTTAATCTGACCTTTCACTAACACATCTTCAATTTGATCCAGGAAAGTACGTGGTCTTCCCCTTGTAATCGTCCCACTTACACTCGCTTTGTAGACTTGTTTCGTCAACCTTTCTTCACTCATTCTTTCCACGTGTCCAAACCACCTCAGCATACCCTTTTTTATTTTTGTCACTACTTCTTCATTCATACCACAGCGCTCTATTATAACACTATTCCTAATTTTATCTTTCAAACTTACACCACACATACTACGAAGAGCTCTCATCTCTACAGCATTTATTCTACTTTCATGTCTTCCCTGCCAAATCCAACTTTCACTGCCATACATGAGAGTGGGAACTAACACTCCCTTATGTACATACTGTTTATAACATATGTGATTTTACGGTAAGTTTAATAAAATTTTCAAAAAAAGAACTAATGAACTAATAGAGCGAACTAGTTCGCTATTAGATTATGAACTAAATTGAGCGCTCTCAGTGGTGACCGACTAAGCCCAAGACTAGTAGGCACGGATCCCATCCCTAATCCCCACGAGGGGTAACGCATGGGATGAATGACGTTAGTGGTGACGGAAGGTGTGAAATGTGATAAGGGAAGCTTAAGGGGAAGGAGTGGGGTCAGACTGTGGTGGGTGGAAAGATGAGATGAGGGGATGAACAATGATGAGTGCGCATAGATGGTGTAGAGTCACAGAATTTTACTCAAGATAAAATTATACTTTTAACGTGTAACTTTGTCAATTTGAATTTATAATGACTTTTCCCATGGTCCTGACCAGTCGAGAACTGAACCCAGCATTTTAAGAGCCAGCGTTGGAAGAGTGTAAAGCACTCACAATACATGATTCTCTTCGATCTTCCAGTTTTACAATCGAAATAAGAGTTCGAAGGTTGAGCTCTTATTAGAGATTAATTCGATGAGAACGAGAATCGTGTCACAAAACCACGCCAGCGCTGTTTGTGTCTGTTGTTTCGAGTTCTTAGAATTTTACTTCAACTTTGACAAAATCTGTGAGTCGGAAATTTAATAATGTCTATTAAAAAGTACTCCTATATATGGAATATTATCACGTAAACAACCATTACGATGACATCGAGGATCGTGGGTGATTTTAAATTTCTACGTGTTGATCTTATAAAGTTCATCAAATGTTTTCTTAGACACTGTATAATACTGAAAGTATTTTTCTTAGGGTGCTCGTAACTTTGTCCTTGTCAAATAGTATTAATTTTTGAGTGTTCAACAAAGCGAAGAGCAAATGACGTTCTCTTCTTCTTATCTAGTGCCAATAAAAGTCCAAAAGCAATCAACTCAAAGTCGTCATTGATTCGTGTTTTCGCAGAAGAGTTTCTGTAAAAGACCAAAAATTCTTAATACAAAAAAAGGGATGTATGCACTGGTCACGCGTAATTCCGAATAGATAAATGAAACCTAATCAGGAAACCGTATGTTTGTGGTCAACTTAACACGGCCGCACCTAATTCATCACACATTACACATAGTCGTAACTAATCGAACCTATCTAATATAGTCACACCTAGTAATATTAGATTTATCTTACATTTCTAATAATATTATACTCGAAACTGCTTGCCTTTTCAAATAGACACCATATAATCAATTACACTTTTGGAAAACCTACAATTTTTATGTATTCTATGTAATTTTCTAATAAAGGTTAGAATTGGCAACACTACACTGAAACGAAGCATAGATTGGCTGTATGGGCTTTGATCCCTTTGCGCGTTTGAACGACGATCAGATTGATCAGAATTAAAAAATACGAAGTATAGAGGGTTTGGTTCGAATTAAATTAAATTATATATAAATGTATATATTATTCAAACATATTCATCTTAAGTATTAATCTTACTATTTTTGTAAATGATTCGATAAAGGTACAATTCTAGCTGTTGTTATGCTGGTTCTACTTTTCTAAAAAGCAATTTCATTTGTTTAAATCACAATAACATGAGTGTTCGACAGTTTGTTTTGAATTTGTGAAAAATTGTTTTCAGTTCATAAATAAATTTCTTTTAACTTGAAATGGATTCGCCATCGAATAATATTACAGTGCTGCTTCAAAAGTTGTGCTCAGGATTGTCACTGGATCCAGGTGAATTCTAATTTCAAAAATTTTATTGTTTATATCTTACATATCCTTTGCAGCAATTACTAGAGATTTGGATATCTGTTCAGTTTGTTTTATATAAATATTATTATTTCAATACTTTGTCTTACATACTTCATTTACATGATTAGTAACATCCACGATTATATGTTTGCCTTGTTACCAAATATTCTATCCAAATACAATGATTATTGTTGTAAGCTATATAAAATGTTATACATTATAATATGTATGCTAACAATAATGTTTATAGTATAGATTTAAAACTAATGTAACTTCTATGTTTAGATGGTGCATATGAGTTGGCTGTGTCATATTTGTCTTCTATGCGGGATAACACTCGAGCTATCCAAGATGAGAGATTGTTGTGTCAGAAAATTCAATCGAAACTGGCTAGTATCTCCACAAGGGATGTTGAAAAATTTAATGAATGTTATTCCAATTTAAAAACCTCTGTGAGTACCTATGATAAATTGTAAATACTATTTTTAAATAGTTTGGTTGATGTATATACTCTACCATATATATGGATATATGGTGATGGAGTTAAAGAACAATGGTCAAAACCCTTTTTTTCCTGTGGATGATCATGTATTGTACTGTTTTTTTTTATCTCCCGAGACCAAATTGATACATGCAAATGTCAAATAGTGCTGCCAGCTTTTTTGTGAAGTGGTGTACCTACGATATTGGTATGTCGAAACGTAAGAATTTATATTTATTAGACAATTAACTTTAAAGTTTTCTATTCCAAAGCGTATTATGAAAAATCACATATGTATATATGGCCACACAAGTCACTATATACTAGTAGAGAGGTCGGCAACCTGCAGCTCGCGAGCCATATGCGGCTCTTTGGATGTGAAGTTGCGGCTCTTTACTTCTATATGCAAAAATTTATTTTATAAAAAAAAATATTTTATCTGAATTGATTAACGAGGATTAGACACAAATTATTGTTATAATCTTTAAAATATAGCTTGATCTCTGTGACAGATAGATACAAAACCGATGAAGTAATTTTGAATACGCGTCATTTTTACAATTTTATTTTGTATTTTTTTTTTATTGCTTATGTTGGCAAACGAGCAAGCAGCACACCTGATGGTAAGTGTCACTGCCACCCATGGACTTTTGTAATACCAAGGGTAGCTTAGGCCGCTGCCTACCAATAAAATCCCCAAACCCACCCAGTTGGGCTACTGGCTCTCTCGCTCACCGAACGAAGCGCAATAGCACATTGCCTTTACTCAGCCGTCGATCTTCTGCGAGATTGTGGTACTACCCCGGACGGTCCAGTCCGCGGCTGTAGACAGAAAACTGTCAAAAGCGTGGTCCTACCAGTATGATCGCTTATATTTTCACTCTTTACGTACCAGTTATATCTCAACTGAATTATGAATATAATAATATGAATATTTACACCAAAACTTGTACCTCATATGTTTTAAAATATTTAGTTACAATTTTATAAAAATATGATGCTTACACAAATACAAAGTCATGCTGGACTGAGAAAAAGATAGAGATGGGACAATTGATAAACGTAAATCGATAATATTCTTATTAATTATTTATAAAACAAGTAAAACCAAATCATTACATATATAAACCACTTGGTTACTCTATAAAATGAGAAAATTGTGTTAATTTAGTATTCAGACATCAGTTATAATATTAATAAGATCATTGCTTTTAAATTAAAAATATAAATTCTTTTATAAAATAAACATGATTATTCATGAAATAATCAGTGACCAAGAACTCGTGATCAACCTACAGGAATGCCCTAGCGATAATGATAGTAGTGATGATGAACTTTTATGCACTCCTTTCGAATAATAAAAATAAATAATTAACAGCTTTAGTTTAAATTAAATAAAAGCCATTGATTTCAATTCAATAAGATTATCATAGATTGTTTTACATTTTTGATCGATTCACCCATCCATTTGATTGAAATTCAATAAGATTTATATAGATTGTTTTTCAATTGCAGTAGCAAATAACTTTAAAAATAAGGAATTATATCGACAAAAATACGAACTGCATCGTAAACGTCCGGCACTAGTGAGAACTGTCACAGAGATCATGCTATATTTTATAGACTATAGCAAATAAATGTGGCTCTTTAAAAACTTTAAGCTTTTGTAAATTCTAATTTTTGGCTCTTCTGACTCAAAAGGTGGCCGACCCCCGTACTAGTATAATGCACCGTTTGACCTTAAATACTCAAATGTTTCAATGTTGTAAATCAAACAAAAAAGAATTAATAGATGCCATCATTGTTCTTTCTGTACACACTAAAATAAAAATCTAAACCCATTTCTCTTAGAAAGCAGTGGAACTTTTAAAATTACAACAATTATTAGAATTTGACAAGATTTTGCAATTTCAAAACAAATTATATATGCTATATTACCATATACTATAGCAGTTATTGTGTGTTTTACTGAATAATGCGGCAATTATATATTTTTAATATGTCCGGCTGCCGCGACTGTAGATAGAAAACTGTCAACTGTCCTACCACTAAAATTGATTTGAGCAGATAACAACTCTCTCTCTCTTAACTCTAACATAAGGGTAAATCAAAGTAACCCTATACCAACTCATCTAACTAGAATAATATGGTAGATTGAATATCTTCCCATTGTGGAGGAGGCTTAAACCTAGCTGTAGAATATATGTAAATATTCCATGACTGGGCTATATTTTATTTACATGTATTCATTGTTTGTTTATTAAAATTAATTAGATACATATAATAGAGTTAAAAAAATATTTTCAGCTTAATAGATTAGGTAATATTGTTCAATAATTATTTTCAGTTTATTTTGAAGCAAAGAGTATCTGTGCTGGCTTTATTATTAGCTTTAGCAGAGATGCCCCATCAATCTGAATCTACATTACAACTTTTTCCAGTACCTCACCTTGCTATCAATGTAAGTACTATTTGTTTTATATAACTAACACCTGTGGTACAAACACTGAACACAGAAATCAGCTACCAGAATGTCAGAATAATAATGTCTGATAAAAGTAAAAGGTCGATATTTTTAGAGTATTGTACAAAGATAGCCCAAATTGTAATTAATAGAAAGAAGACGTAAATGTATCATTGAACTGTATTCATTAGATTAATTATATAGATGTTAATAGATAAAATAAAGAATAAATCATGTGATGCAATAAATAATGTAACTAGTAATAATGTAATTTATAACCAAAATATAATGTAACATATGCTAAGTACTGAAACAATGCGATAATCATGAATGCAGTTAATAAAGATAAATTAATCCCGAGCAGGGAACTGAAGAACTATTTTCCCCATAGTCTGTCAGATTATGTCAGAGGTGTTCGTGGGCCCGGTCCAGTGCCCGGACAAAAAAAAACGCCCGTGGTACAATGAACTATTATTATTATCTTAGGGTGTTTGCTTGTTTAGGACTTTCATTCAATATAGGTAAATTTTAAAACTTAATTTTCAGTATGTGGGTAATAACTCTAGGAAATGATAGGCAATCAGTCCACATCAAGGTGTATGATGTTGAACCAGAAATGTAGTAATGGAAGGGGTTGTTACAAATTGGGATCTTCCACAATATCTTCCTCCCTGTGGGTGCCATACTCATGAAATAAAACACTTTATATTATATTGCTAGTATTTTAGCCTACTATAATAGTATGCACACCAATTTTACTCCCACTATAATGAATGAAAGTGAAAAATGTGAAATTGTAGATATACAATCATATAAACTTTACAAAGTGTACTCATCAGTAGTTGAAAGTATTTAGTTAGGTATTGAATATGATAAAATATAATATTAAACTATTATTACTATCTTGATATTATGTTTTATTATTTAATTAATTGTTATTATTATTTGTTTTAACATATTTTATTATTCATTTTATAATTCATATTGTTACTTATAATAGCGCATTAAGTTAAGCCCTGTAAAGGTATTGTAATTGCTTCTTCTTAATAAAATATAACAAAAAAAAAATTAAGAAGATATTTTTCATGAAATATGTATAATAAGCACCAGTTTTAAAGCAACAATACAAAATATTAACATAACGTGAATATTAACAGTGTTAAGAATAACACAGCCTCAAAAAAAAAATTGTAATGACTATACCTTTCTGACATATTTTGAACTGATGAATTATTATTTGAACTCATAACTATGATAAATGATTTCAAAATTAATTAAGAATTATGTAAAATATTTTTTTTTGAGAAATAGAAGAAATAAACCATGATTTTCTTTTGAAATATATATTTATAGAATCAATTTAATATTTATTTGTACCTCATATGCCCTTGTTTTATTACAGAAATCTGGTGTTGCCTTATCTGGTGCTGGTTCAAGTACTAGCAAGAGTACTATTGGTTCAGTAAGCTGGGGTAGCAATGTACCAAAACAGTTAGGCTCTAACCAAAGTTTACTAACCAACAACAGTAATATGGTTGTCGCCATTAAATCCACAGGTTTGTATTAGTTATATGCACTTTATAAGAATTATTGTCAAACTATGAAATAATATTCATAAAAATGGTATACAGATATGAAATGTTTACTGATTTGACTGTTTACTAAAGTTTCAACACTTACAGTGTTCATGCCCTGGTTATATTTTTATTCATATTATTCATTCATCATCGTCGTCTCAGCTCTTGTGGATGTCTTTATAAACAACTAAGAGACATAACCACTACCAGAAAAGGAATCTCGAAATAAAACTGATCCAGTCTGGCTTATGCTTATAAGTCGGATTCACTCTGACAGAAGTGGCGAGTCGATGTATATGGACTGTAAAGAATGTAGAAAAAATAATATCTGCCCCCTAGTAGTTTATACATCTGTTTTCAGGTCGAAATAATTTAATTTTAAACTAATGGATCTACATTTAATAATGTTATTATTAGCTGATATGATACTGAATAGTCATGTGATGTCTTTTGAAATCCATCAAGTCTTTCAGCCTATCAACAACCATTGTTGAACATAAACTTCCCCAAGTGGGAATAATGCCATAATCGGAACGTTTTGCAGTTGTGTTTTCAATCGCATTTGGTAAAATGTGTTGGCTAGAAAAAAAATTACTACTTTGTAATTCAATAAATTATTTTAATATACAATAGTTGTTCTTGTTATTCTCATAAAATTTCTAGTTCTTATGACAGCATAAACAATTTCATATGTACACATACAGATCGATCTAATGAACGTAATTGCGTGCGCGATGCGGTGCTTGCGGCGACAGGAGTGCGTGCGCGTGGGGCGTCGACCGGACCACGTCCGCAGAACGCCCTCTATGCACGAGTTTCACATCTTGGATTCCTTCACGACCGCCTCAAAGAGTTCATCGATCCTTCCTCCGGTCTCATGCCACAAGGTTTGATAAATTGTATCAGTTTTGATTACTATATCTATATTGCTATCAATTGCGTCTCGATCTTAGTTATTTACTTATTTGTAATTGATAGTAAAACGTATTGTAAAAAATCTAAATCCTAAAAATGTAATAATATATGTTTAGGCCTAATGGGTGAAGGACTCGTCGCTTCAATAAGGGATGAACTTACAGAGTATTACAGAAGTGTGGCCCTTCTGCAGTCTCAGGTATTTATGTTATCTCACCAACTAATATAGCATCACTAGCATTTTGGCATAAAATCAAAAGAGAAACTAATAATGATAGCCCCATGTGAAAAGAATATTAACAACATAATTTAATGGAATAGTTATTGAATGTTGGCTGCCTAGTGGCATGGGTAGCATGCAAGCACCCATTGTAAGAGTTTATTTTTATTTCTTGAATTGCATAAATAATGTATTCGGTTAATTAAGTCCCAGCAAAATTATCAGTACATACATGAGAAGTGATAATAGAATGTAGTCAATGATACGCTTTTATCTTCGCTTCTATCAACGTCAACTGCTGGACACAGGTCTCCCTAACGAATGAGTAATAATGCCGTAAATGTCTTGCTTCGAGACGAGTTCACAATTCTGTGTAGTGTTATGAGTCTCCTAGAAGCTACTGTTCTTTTCACTTGTGCTCCTTTAAACGGTTCTTAGGGAAAACTAACAGTTGGCGACACTTTGTATTATTACCCAGCACTGCAGAAAAAAATTACTTTTATTAGAGGCTAAAAGTTAAAGTAAAATTTGTGATTATTCCTTCAGTGATAATGCCCTGAGACCATAAAAAAGTATTAGCAACTGCTTAATACTTTTTTACAATATAAATAGCGCAACGAGTGTCATGGGTTCGATATAAACGCAGGGCAATTTTTTATGCGATCCACAATTTATTTTCTATGCCTGGGTGTGATTTGTGTCTATTAATTGTACATTTGTAAAGTCACCGGAGATACAAGTCCGTATACCTTAAAGCCAAGGTTGACTCTTCAAATTTAACTTTCGTTTCAGGCGTGTGAAGGCGATGGTGGAGGTGGGACACTGCGCAGGGTATGCGTCTGGGCGCAAGAACCGCTCCACCGTCTCACGTGGCTTGCCTACATTGCACACGCAGCTCATCACAAGAAAGGTACTGAAGACGCTATCACTAAAACAACTTGCAGATTTTTCAAAATTAAATTATTTCAAAAGACATCGCAAAAATAGTTACGAATATATATGAAATTAATTACGCATTTTAATTTTGAAACAGGTGGTGAACTTGCGTCATGTGTTCACAAGTTTGTTCGGCATGGTGATGAACGAGTTGCTACACTAGCGCGTCGTCTGCTCACAGCTCTCACCTACCCATTATTGCTCATGCTTACTCGATGGCTATTACACGGTACATTTTTATTTTTTTTATCAGAAATACTACGCTAATATCTCCTGCTAGTTGACGGCGAATAGGACGACTATCCACTTTTTATCTATTTATTTGTTGTTTGAGTTTTAAAAAAATATTAACTGTTAATCTAGTCCACCGATGTTACTATTTTCTAATTGGAATATATAGGCGGTTTTGCAGTTATAATTTTATTATTATTTTTAAATAGCTTGCCTAGTTTAACATTTTATAACAACCATTTCAGTTTTCTTATGCAAAATATGGGACATATTTTAACATTAAGTGGCATCTAGATGAAGATAACCCGTTTACTATACATTTATTTCGGCCTTTCATTCTCTGTTAGTAATATTATTTGCTCAATTGATTGATCGATCGGTCAAATTAACTTATATGTATTAATAAAAAAAGAGTTGTTATGTTTTCGTAAAACAATTATATTGCTTTCTAATAGTATTGAGAATATGTTCTATATCTAATATTATCACTGCCCAGGAGAGATTGACGACCGATTCAACGAGTTCTTCATTGAAAGTAGAAGCGGAGTTCCTATTGACAGAATGTGGCATGACAAATATAGAGTAAGGTAGGTTAACTTTTTATAACTTACTTACTATTACTACTTAACTTTTTATAAGGTATTTAATGACTTGATTCCGTCAGTAAGTCAAACCGTCGCCTTCAATAGTGCAGTGGCCATTATGTCTTGTTCTAAAAATTTTGGAGGAACACGGAAAAATACGTAAAGCACTGTTATATCACTTTCACTAGATTTTAGCATTGTCTCTGTCCTACATTATATAATAAGCTATCACAGTCATTTGATGTAAAAATATTAAAACACCAAAATGTTGAATCTATAATATAATAATATTTTATATAGAGACAGAGACCGTTTATGAATTTGTTTTTTTTTTTTTTGGGTAGGCTAATGAGTTTATGTCTGGTGTAATCTTCGGAACCACTGCACTTATTAGAAAAATCTTTTACTATTTAAAAGGTTGAACATAGGCTATATATTATGTGTAAATTGCGCTAATTATTTTAAGTTAAGACGATATCAATCAACTAAGACAGTAATAATCGTGGCTTTGAACATATTTAGGAATGTACGCAATCTAAATGATCACCATCATCATCATTCTCCTGCTCTTATCCCAATTACTTGGAGTCGACGCAATATGTACTTTCCTTTTGTACATATTGCAAAATTTTTTGGCAGTAGCTTTATGACCGGTCGTCTGCCTGACATCATACCCTCCTTGGGAATGTAATTGTTGACCAGAAGACATCAAATAAAGTTGGTTTAGGTCGATATGTCGCTCTTAGTCGTCTTTTATAATATCCACGAGCAAAAAATGTCTGTGTTTATTATGGATTTTACAAACATCCCACTAAAGAAAGTATGGCCACACACATACTCTGGGTTTATGTTGCCTGAAAAATGATCAAGTAATTTGCTATAATCAAAACCCTTCACGAGACCACTTTACAGTATCTGTTTGGGAAGTGTGGACTAGATTAGTCAAAAAAAAAGATTTTGACGGCTTTTTCTAAAAAGATTTTGACGATTTTTTGCATTAGAGTTAACACGTTGTTACGTCACACGATATCGTGCCATCTGGCAGTAAAACGAACTTGGAATTTCAAAATATTTATTTTTACGATCATCAGCCGGTAGCAGCTATAGTATAGAATATTCTTAGGTCTATCTAGATTTTAGTGGGTTTTTAGAACACATGTGAGCCTTTAGGTTAATTAATATACGTGACAGCTATTATGCGTAAAATCATCGTTTGAGTGTAATGTTCGCAATAATGACAGTTTGGTTGCAGGGAATGGATGGTGCCATCATTTATGTCACGGGAACAGGCAGCTCAGATCTTAGCGACGGGAAAGAGCGTGGTATTCATGCGCGAAGCGTGCCAAGACGAGCCAGGCCAGCACGATGCGCCGCCCAGCGATCACGCTCAGCACTTACAAGCGCTTCTCAAGTCACATACTGGTAAATCACTATATACATTCAGACACAACAGTATATTCATCATCATCATCTCAGCTCATAATATGTCCCACTGTTGGGCTTGAGCCTCCTCCGTAATGGGAGGGAAATTAACCTACTATACCGTGCTGGTCGGACGTGTTGGTATAGAGTTTTGTTTCGAGATTTCCTTCTCTTGCATAGATATTATATGCCTTTTGTACCCCTTAGTCGTCTCTTATGATCACCCTCGGGTAAGATAGGTGGTGGTGATTTGTATTCTTACTCCGTCACCACGCGGAAATGTTTTTGATTGACAATGTCACTTTGTAAATTTTTCTCTTTTTAGCTCCAATATATAGCATCATTATGTTTAATAAAAAGTGATGTTGCAGATACGAAATTTGAAATCTGGATGCGGATATTAGATTAGAATTTAGATTAGAATTATAGTGGTTGCAGATACTATTACGGATATCAAATTATTTCAGATTAACCGTTACTTTCAGTTATGGATGTTAAATTTTTAAGGATTGTAAAAGAAAACGAAAATGATGTTAACAACAAAGTAATGATTTTGTTTTTTTCGTGATCGTTGGTAGATACTGATATGTAACATGTCTGTTCCAGACACCGCCTCTATCCTATACTATACGAAACTTTCATTATATATATTATATATATATATATATATATATATGTATATATATATATATATATATATATATATATATATATATATATATATATATATATATATATATATATATATATATATATATATTGCATTTGACGTTATGCGCACAGGTGAGAAAGCAGGTGGTGAGGGCATGGCGTGGTGGGAGGCGGCTGGACTGCGTGAGGGCGTGGCGGCAGCACACGCTGGCGCTTCGGCGCGACTGTTGGCTGCGCTCACCGAGCATCATCATTTGCTCGACCACCTAGCTGCCCACCGTCGTTACCTGCTGCTCGCACAGGGAGACTTCGTACACCATTTAATGACATTGTTGCAGTACGTACAATTAATTATTGCCATTTACTGGATATATAGGTTTTTAACGCAGGCTACTATGACAGTTTTCAAATACTTAGCAAAATTCCAATCACCTCTCAATCCATTTCCGTGGGTGTCCTAAAAAACGACTAAAAGACGTATTAAGGAGATAATATAACTACATATAAGACAAAGAACGCTCAAAATAAAACCTTTGCAAACTCGTCTGAGCTTTTTTTTTTTTATTTTTTTTTTTTTTTTTTATTGGTGGGCTATGGGTGCGTCTCGCCCCGCTGAATCGGTCCGGGGTGACGGAAAGGCGGCGCGTGACCCCATAGACCCACCGTAAAACCTTCTCTCTTCGCCGTGCGAGCGGACCACCGGTACTCGATTTTAACTTCGGTGGCCTGCCCGGCGGTTTACCCTCGCGGGTTCCTCTCGTCGACGCCCCGACAGATTTCGCCGCCCGGGCGTCGCCCTCACGCGGTGGCCTCACGTCGGGTGACCGGACAATTCCCCGGTCCGATCACCCGAGGCCTCGGTTAGGGCGGCATCAGGCGCAGGTATTCGCGCCTGCGCCGCCCCGGCCGCTGACGGCGGCCCGGGTCGCGGGAATCCTCCCGGACTCGTTCCGCCGCCTCCTTCTGCGAGATGACAGCCTCGCAGAAGGCGGCGACCGCGTCCCAGTTCCTGACGCTGTCGACCATCGCTCTCGCGACAGCCGGCAGCGTCAGGTCGGCACCGATAACAGCGACGAGGTCACGGCGATGCCGGTCAAAGCCCGGACACGCCTCCAGCGTGTGTTGCGCCGTGTCCTCGTCACTGCTGCAATGGTGGCAGAACGAAGTCCACTCCCTTTGCGCGACCGTGTGCAGGTACGAGCCGAAGCATCCGTGCCCCGACAACACCTGCACCAGTCGAAAGGAGAGGACTCCGTGCCGCCGCTCCATCCACTCCATCAGTACGGGCCGGAGAGCCTCGACGGTGACGACACCGTGTCTAGGCCTCTCCAGCCGCGTAGCCCAACGGGCGATGACGTCTCGGCGGGCGTCCTCGCGCCAGGTGGCTATCTCGCTCAGCGATGGGGAGCCACCTTCGTCGCGCAGTGAGGTCACCCGCCGGTAGAGGTCGGAGAGCATCTCCGCCTCTAGGTCCCACGGGGGTGTCCCGGCCAGTAGTCATGCCGCCTCGGTCGATACCGTGCGGTACCCGCGAATGGCTCTGACCGCCATGACTCTCTGGGGTCTCCACAGAACAGCCCTGAGCTGGGCGTTCAGAGCCCTCGCCCACACGGGTGCGCCGTACATGGCCATAGAACGGATCACCCCCGCATACAGCCGTCGGCCCTCGAAGCTGGGTCCGCCCACGTTCGGCATGAGCCGCGAAAGGGCGGACGCCGCGCCGACCAGCCGGGGAGCAATTCGGCGAAAATGCTCCCGGAACCACCATCGCCCGTCGAGCACCAGACCCAAGTACTTCATATGGGCCTGGATGCTGATGTGGACGGAGTTGACGACTAGCGAGACGCCGATTGGCGGCCTTACGCGTGGCCCATGGAACAATAGGGCCTCCGTCTTATTTAGGGCCACCCTGAGCCCCAGCGCCTCGATTCGCCCGACCATCTCCTCGGTGCCGAGAGTGGCCAGGCTCGCCGCCTCTTCTAGTGTCCTGCCCCGGGCTGTGACGAGCGTATCGTCAGCGTAGCATATCACGCTCAGCCCGGGGGGGAGACTCCCTCTCAACGCCCAGTCGTACCCGATGTCCCACAGAGTCGGCCCCAGAACCGACCCCTGTGGAACGCCGCACGACATGGACGTCCGCACAATGTCCCCTGCGGGACTCGCGCAGAAGACACTGCGCCCCTCTAAATAGTCCGCCACCAGCCGCCTCAGGTACAAGGGCACCCCATGAAATCGGAGCGCCTCCCTGATGCAGCTGAATGGCAGACTATTGAATGCGTTGGCGATGTCCAGCGACACCGCCAACAGCACTCCCCCGCCGGTGACAGCCTCCGCGGCCGTCTGCCTCAGTCGTAGCAGGGCCCCGATGGTCGAACGCCCCCTTCTAAAACCGAATTGAGCGTCCGACAGATCGGGTCCCACCTCCTCCAGGTGCTGGACGATGCGGGCAGCGAGGATGCGCTCCAGCAGCTTACCCACATCGTCGAGGAGCACGATGGGCCTGTAGGCCGACGGCGAATCCGGGGGCCGTCCCGGCTTTGGCAGGAGAACCAACCTCCCCTCCTTCCAGCACTCAGGGAACCGTCTAGACGCCAAACAGGCGTTGTACAGCTGCCTGAGGCGAGGCTCGAGGTGCTCGAGGAGCGACGTCAGCACCCGGACTGGTATTCCGTCCGGGCCGGGGGCCGTGGTCGCGGAACGAATCCGCGCCACAGCTGCTCCCACTTCCGTCTCCGTCACGGGCGGAACACTCTCGTCGTCAGCCTCCCGGTCTTGTTCTGGCGAGGCCATGACCGGGGGCGTGTGTTCCGACTGCCGTGGAAACAGCTCCTCGACCACCCTACAGAGGAAGTCGGGCTGGAGGGTCTCGGTGAGGGGGGGGCCCTGCGCGCGAAGCTTGTTCAGCGACGCGCGATACGGGCGACCCCAGAGGTCACGGTCGAGACCGTCCAGCATCTCCTGCCAACTCGCACCCTTGGCGGCTCGGATGGCCAGCCGAAAGGCCGTCCGCGCATCGCGGTACGCCTCGTACAGCTGGCCCTCCCGCTCAGCGTCGCGGTGACGCCGCCGGCTGCGGGTGTAGGACCTTCGGGCTCTGATACATGCCGCACGAAGGTCCGCCAATCTTGGGGACCACCAGTAGACCCCCTGCCTCGGAGGTAGACGCCGCCGCACTCTGAGCATGGCCGCATCGCAGATCTGCGTGAGAACGCACTGCGGATGCGGACAGCCTCGGCGTCCACCCCGTCCGCTGGGGGCGGTGAGGACAGCCACGTGTGAACGATGGCCGCCTCCGCCAGTAGGTCCCTGTCAAGACGACCCACAGCCCACCGCGGAAACGCGGGAGCTCCGTCCGCCCTGTGACCCCTGCCGGGGTCCCGGAGAGGGGAGACCTCCATCCGGATGTACCGGTGGTCCGATAGGGTCTCCGCCTCCTCCAGGACACTCCAGTTCCTCACCCGTGGTGCGACAGCGGGGCTAGCGAACGACAAGTCCACTATCGACCCGCCCTGCTGCCGCACACACGTGTTCACTGAGCCCCTGTTAAGAACACAGAGGCCCAGTGAAGCCGCCCACTCGATGACCGCCCGCCCGCGGTCGTCCGTCATAGGGGACCCCCACGCCGTGGATTTGGCGTTGAAGTCCCCCAGAACCAGGACGAGGCCCGGTGCTAGTCGCCGTATCGAGGCCTCCAGGTTGGTGAGGGAGGCCCCGAAATCGTCCATTCTCCTGGTAGGGGAGAGGTATACGCTGTAGAGCGTGACCCCTCCCCACTCCGCCGCGACAAATTCCTCGCCCCTATCCAAAAGAGACAAGGACGGGAAGTGCCGCTGCGTTGAGACGACGATTGCCGCAGTTCCGTTTCGGCTGACCACCCAATTGGGGCGATCAGGCACGCAGTACGGTTCTGCGACTACGGCTGCACCAATCGACCACTCCGCCATGGATTGCAGGAGTAAATCCTGCGCACCGGCGGAGTGGTTGGTGTTGGCTTGCAAGAGGTGGTGCATGGATGGTGTAGCCATTAACGGGCTGTATCCATGACCTCCCCCTCGCCGGCGGGCGATCGGACCTCGCTAGGAGCGGGAGCGGCCGTGGTCGGAGGGCCGCCCCGCCCCTTTGGGGCCGAAAACTCGTCTGAGCTTGATATGTAGTAAAAATTTTTTTACCATTGTAGATGAGGGGCCGTTCATAAATTACGCAAGGGATTTGAAGAATGATCTGGTGCATACAATAACCGTCTTGTGAGAGGGCGAAACTTTAAGATATTAGTTAAAACCTAAAGAAAATTAGGAGCTTTATAAAAAAAAAAATTCAGAGTTGGCGATGGGCAAAATGAGATTGAGAAACTACATGCGTCTAGCACGTATTTTCTAGAACTTGAATCAACACCAATTCTAGATGAAAACTTAGATTATTAAGTTGGAACGATGAGTATAGTTTTTCTGAAAGATGGCGAGACAGAATGTCCGACAGTTTTTTTTTTAAAGACCACCCTCTACTAAGTAAATAATCCTTTACAAATATACAACTAACGCAGACATATTACACCCAGACTCAGAACAACATTTTGTGGATCGCACAAAGTATTGTCCCGCGTGGGAATCGAACCCGTGGCGCTGAAGCTCGGTATCTTAACCACTACGCCATTTGTGCAGTTCGGTTGTTACACGCAATTTGATCACAATATTTGAATTGATAAAGCGCTTGAAATAAAATTATTGAATTGAAAACAAGTCCCATGAATGGTAATTATTTTTTCATTCGCAATTTATTTTTGTTGATTCAAAAATCGGCGATAATTAAAAATGAAAGAAACTAGCGTAGAACTTTTTTTTTTTTTATTTTTTTTTTGTGTGACTTAGTTGTTAGCCTCAGATGGCTATGACAACTTTACCCGGACTGTGGGTGAGCGCTGAGGGCTCTCAACCTGTAATTAGCGTAGAACTATCAGTTGGTTGATTATTAACCTATCATGTCGTGTGTAAAGGGAAGAACTGAACAAGCCAGCTACATCGTTGTACGTGCATAACCTTACATGCACATTGGAGGCGGCCGTGCGCGCTACCAATGCGCAATTTGAACCGCAACACGTGCTCGCAAGACTACACGTCAACCTCTACCCCAACTGTACGTGAAATTTTGTTTAATATTTTTTTATCTCATCATTGTTGTTTATATATAAAAAAAAACTATTACAATGCAATTTACTTGATGGTTAGTGCCATTGTATTGAAGTCTGTTTTCACCAACGACAACTAAATTTTAGTTAATAATATGTCAATTAATATATAATAATGAATCTATCACTTAGGTTGATAGGTGTTGCATAAAATTTTGATTTTCTTTGATGTATTAAGTGTAAATTATATGTATATATGATGTAATATTATGATTGAGATACGATTATTATTTGATTGCAATTTGATTAATAGTTTTCGTTGAAATTTAAGTTAAAATTATGAAATCCGATTACGAAATGAAAAATGATGTCGCAAGCGGGATTCGAACCCGCGTCTATTGGGATTCCGGCCCAATCGTGCTGCCACTGCACCACCGCGACTAATTGTAGGACATGCAATTCATGTCGTAATCGGATTTTATAAATAATTAAGCATATTAAGTGCTAAATTTCAGTAATTTAAATAACAAGGTTGTGTCATCGTTTAATACAATTCTAACTGTAAAGTTTGAAGTATTAAGCCTATAATAATGTGTAAACATTGTCGGGTAGATAGCATACCGTCACCTTAAGACGTAAATATAATACGGAGTGAAATTTGCATGTCCTACAATTAGTCGCGGTGGTGCAGTGGCAGCACGATTGGGCCGGAATCCCAATAGACGCGGGTTCGAATCCCGCTTGCGACATCATTTTTCATTTCGTAATCGGATTTTATAAATAATTAAGCATATTAAGTGCTAAATTTCAGTAATTTAAAATTATGAAAAAAGATGCAGCAATTAATTCGCAGCCTAATGGTCTATCTACACATTAGGGCCGTGTCCGAGACGTAGACGGGTTGGTTTAAAAAAAATATCGGTCCCTACATCTTAAACGCATTCTTTCACAAATATCCGTGTTCGGGTCGGAGACGGACCTTCAAAGCCTGGATCAATAGTGTGACGTAAACGCCGATATTTCGTTGCACGTCAACGATTTTGAGGGCAAATATGGTTTATAACTCGATAGATAATGTTTACCCTTTAAATTTATTCTTATTCCAATGGAAATTAACCTTTTTTAAAATTAACCCAGAATTCACATATCGTATAGCCACCTAAATCAAGGAATCGTTACCGATAGCACGCTCAAATCGTGGGGACGGATAATATAGCAAGTTATGCCCCCATAAGGGGGCGTTCAAGTATTACGTAACGCAATTTTTGAAGATTTTTGATTCTCCCTCCCCCACATGTAACGCGCCGTAACGTATGTCTGTACCCCCCCTTCCCCCTCCCTGAACGTTACGTAACACCCAAGTGACCTTTTTTAAACGTGTTTGGAAATTTTAATTCCCTAATTTTTTATTTAATAAAAAAACAATGCTACGTAACGCGTTTTTTGAACCCCGGGCTATGGAGCGCATTGTAACATTTGACAAGACCCCCACTCCCCCCGAATTGCGTTACGTAATACTTGAACGGCCCCTAACTTGCTATATTACACGCTGACCTCCCGTCACCTCCAAACGATTCGGGTGGTATTTAGTCGTTAAAAAAGCAAGGCCACATATAAAATGAAAGCTGTGGCTTTTAAATAATCCAATTACCAATGATGTGTGTGTATAGCTCTTAGAATATGGTCGCAATATCTTCAACTAAGTCACGAACTTGTTACATCTCGGTGATGGCTCTTATAATGTACGGTTAGACCTTAAATCTCCCCATAATTATGGGTAACCG
Organism: Lymantria monacha; assembly: GCA_905163515.2. NCBI lineage: Eukaryota > Metazoa > Arthropoda > Insecta > Lepidoptera > Erebidae > Lymantria > Lymantria monacha. The sequence continues at coordinate 20,464,868 of LR991082.1, read as the reverse complement.
TAGTCACTATATATAGTTGTTATATTAGGTGATGGTCGTGACGATTGTGGTTGGGACGTATTCGCGCTCCAGTACCGTGTGGATGGACCGCTCGGCACACTGTTCCCGGCGACGTGCGCAGCGCGATATCGGGCCCTCTTCACACAGTTGTGGCGCGTCAAACGCATTGAATATGGCCTACATGAAGCATGGCGCGAACATGCGATACTACAGAAAAGATTGAAGTATATGCCAGGTAAATTTGTTTACAATAGCTTTTGTTAACTTGACTGCACAGATATTGGTGTGATCTATGTACAGACACTACCACGTCGAGTATCGTGGGTTCGATTTCTACGCATCACAGTTGTTTGTAAATTCCACAAAAGTCTCTTGAATCTAGGTGTAACACAGAAAATAAGTGTACACGGTATTATGGTGAAACAATATGTTTTGTGGCAGATTAAGAGTAAATAGGACGAGAAACATATCTACGAAAGATTTAAAAAAATATTTATTCCTAATGTAAGCAGTTATAGAAAAAAATACAGTATGTAGGAGGCGTCTAGCTTAGAAGCGTTCGCATAGACGAGTGTTTTCAAGGGCTTAAAATAATGGTTCCTCTCATACCTTAATCCGCCACTCCTCTTATAAACAATTTATAACTAAATACAAAACAAAACGATACGATTGTGGTATTATCCTTTATAGATACCCGTTTCTTTATCATCATCTCAGCTGATATGCGTACCACTACTGAGCTCGTGCCTCTGCCACAATGGAAGGGATAATTTACCTACTATACCACCTAGGGAGAAAAGATACCGCGTGAAGACGACGTCCCGGCAGTTAGCTGGGGCGTCGACGGGGAATGGTACCCGAAAGGGTAACTCACCGGTCTGGCCACGGATGGCAAGGAAGCGGTTCCAGTGGCCGGCCCAATGGCGATGGGGAGGGAATACGGTGGGTAATGAGGCCACGCGCTGCCCTTCCGTTGCCCCGGACGGAACGGCCGGCGTGTGTGCGGACCATAGCCTAACCAAAAAACGATAGTGAACTGATATTCTTACTACGTCATTACAAAGAAAGCTGATAGCCTGATTAATAGATGTATAATTATATGTGTTATGATATAGAGGTGTGGAGTTTAATGCGTCGCGTGTCGTGTCTGCGATTGGAAGCGTTGCGGTTGTGCGGTGCGTTGCAAGAGGCGGGCGGTGTGGGCGCTGAGGCAGCTTGGAGCGCACTCGTAGCAGCTGCATCTGCACGCGCCGATCTTGACACATTACTGCGGTTGCATCACCACGCACTTGACCGACATTCAATACACGCAATGATTCATCATACCACACAGGTACAAACACACTATGTATATAGCTTTTATCTTCTGTTTTTTGTTATTGCTTATGGTGACAAAAGAGCAAGCAGCACACTTGATGGTAAGTGTCACGGCCGCCCATGGACCTTTGCAATACCAAGGGCTTAAGCTTAGGCCGCTGCCTATCAATAAAATCCCCAAGTTGCCCCCCAAGTCCCCGCCCCGAGTTGGTCTTCCGGCTCTCTCGCTCAACGAACGAAGCGCAATTGCAATATGCTTACTGCCATTACTCAGACGTCGATCTTCTGCGAGAGTGTGGTACTAACCCGGACGGACCGGCACGCGGCTGTAGACAGAAAATTGGCAACAGCGTGGTCCTACCACTCGTTATAATGTATGTCACTATGTATATAAAGAAGCTAGTTGACTAACTCATCGACGGCGATCATCAGCTGCGGGCCGGTCCGTCCGGAGGAGTGCCATACCATAGAAAATTGACGTCTGAGCAATATGCTTATGTGTTTCTTTCGGTGAGCGAGAGAGCTGGCAGTCCATCTTTCTGGGTGGGTTTGAAGTTTTTGTTGGTTGTTAGTGACCAAGCTGTACCACTGGTGTTGCAAAAGTCCATAGGCGTCAATAACACTTACCATCAGGTGTGCTGCTTGCTCGTTTGCCACCAAGAGCAATAAAAAAGTACTACAGTGAAAGCTGGATTTGGCAGGGAAGACATGAAAGTAGCATAAATGCTGTAGAGATGAGAGCTCTTCGTAGTATGTGTGGTGTAAGTCTGAAAGATAAAATTAGGAATAGTGTTATAAGAGAGCGCTGCGGTATGAATGAAGAAGTAGTGACAAAGATAAAAAAGGGTATGCTGAGGTGGTTCGGACACATGGAAAGAATGAGTGAAGAAAGGTTGACTAAACAAGTATACAAAGCGAGTGTGAGTGGGACGATTACAAGGGGAAGACCACGTCGTACTTTCCTGGATCAAATCGAAGATGTGTTAGTGAAAGGTCAGATTAAGAGTACGCGTAATCGTAGAGCATGCATGAAGACTGTGATGAGTGTGAATGAAGCGATGGAGGTATGTCAGGATCGTGGTTTGTGGCAATCCGTAGTCTCTGCCTACCCCTCAGGGAAACAGGCGTGAGGCTATGTATGTATGTATGTATGTATTGAAACTAAAAACGTGCAATTTTGACAAATCATAAATGAAAGATATTGATTTATTTAACATAGGTAATATACATTTTCGGTGATGTTGTACATAGACAGTAGTTTCTTTATGTGACATATAAATTCACTAAGAAAGGATTTACCAAATTCAATCCCAAAGGGGTCGAAAACCTGTGGGACAATTAGCATAAGATACTAAATTCCTATTTCGCCACTTATTACGGCCACGTACGTTTATGCCCACATATCTCGTAGATGTGTGAAGTCCATGCCAGCGGCAGCGTCATAAACAGCTTTAACAGACGCATAGGGTTAAATCAAAGCAAAATCAGCAGCCATACCATGCAAAAATGGTATCCTGTCGAAATCAGTTCAACTAAAAAGTCGATCCTAATCATCATTATCATCATCACAGTCCATATACGTCCCACTGTTGGGCTCGAGCCTCCTCCATAATGACAGGGAAATTAACCTACTATACCATTTTTTTTTTTTTTTTTTTTTTTATTGGTGGGCTATGGGTGCGTCTCGCCCCGCTGAATCGGTCCGGGGTGACGGAAAGGCGGCGCGTGACCCCATAGACCCACCGTAAAACCTTCTCTCTTCGCCGTGCGAGCGGACCACCGGTACTCGATTTTAACTTCGGTGGCCCGCCCGGCGGTTTACCCTCGCGGGTTCCTCTCGTCGACGCCCCGACAGATTTCGCCGTCGGGGCGTCGCCCTCACGCGGTGGCCTCACGTCGGGTGACCGGACAATTCCCCGGTCCGATCACCCGAGGCCTCGGTTAGGGCGGCATCAGGCGCAGGTATTCGCGCCTGCGCCGCCCCGGCCGCTGACGGCGGCCCGGGTCGCGGGAATCCTCCCGGACTCGTTCCGCCGCCTCCTTCCGCGAGATGACAGCCTCGCAGAAGGCGGCGACCGCGTCCCAGTTCCTGATGCTGTCGACCATCGCTCTCGCGACAGCCGGCAGCGTCAGGTCGGCACCGATAACAGCGACGAGGTCACAGCGATGCTGGTCAAAGCCCGGACACACCTCCAGCGTGTGTTGCGCCGTGTCCTCGTCACTGCTGCAATGGTGGCAGAACGAAGTCCACTCCCTATGCGCGACCGTGTGCAGGTACGAGCCGAAGCATCCGTGCCCCGACAACACCTGCACCAGTCGAAAGGAGAGGACTCCGTGCCGCCGCTCCATCCACTCCGTCAGTACGGGCCGGAGAGCCTCGACGGTGACGACACCGTGTCTAGGCCTCTCCAGCCGCGTAGCCCAACGGGCGATGACGTCTCGGCGGGCGTCCTCGCGCCAGGTGGCTATCTCGCTCAGCGATGGGGAGCCACCTTCGTCGCGCAGTGAGGTCACCCGCCGGTAGAGGTCGGAGAGCATCTCCGCCTCTAGGTCCCACGGGGGTGTCCCGGCCAGTAGGCATGCCGCCTCGGTCGATACCGTGCGGTACCCGCGAATGACTCTGACCGCCATGACTCTCTGGGGTCTCCACAGAACAGCCCTGAGCTGGGCGTTGAGAGCCCTCGCCCACACGGGTGCGCCGTACATGGCCATAGAACGGATCACCCCCGCATACAGCCGTCGGCCCTCGAAGCTGGGTCCGCCCACGTTCGGCATGAGCTGCGAAAAGGCGGACGCCGCGCCGACCAGCCGGGGAGCAATTCGGCGAAAATGCTCCCGGAACCACCATCGCCTGTCGAGCACCAGACCCAAGTACTTCATATGGGCCTGGATGCTGATGTGGACGGAGTTGACGACTAGCGAGACGCCGATTGGCGGCCTTACGCGTGGCCCATGGAACAATAGGGCCTCCGTCTTATAAATTAACCTACTATACCATGCTAGTCAGACGTGTTCGTATAGACTTTTGTTTGGAGCTTTCCTTCTCTTGCATAGATTTTGTATGCGTTTTAGATCCCTTAGTCGTCTCATACGCTCACCCACGGGTAAGATAGGGGTGGTGAATTGTATTCTTACTCCGTCATCACACAGAAACGATCCTAATACGAATGGGAATAATAAGGCTCTGAAGATAATTTTTAATGTTATTTCGTAGGAGCTTCAGTCATATTTGGGTAACGTGTTGAATGAAACATTGGCGCTTCGTAGTTTCGAGTCGACGTTACATGCCGGCATCAATGCTGAACTTGAACGCAGAGATCGAATCGAACAGATGAAAGCTGAAAGGTTGGCGCAAGGTAAATATACAAGTTTATCAAGGAACTATGAAAACGGATGCATATTTTGGAATACATATATCACTTTTATTGTTTAAATTGATTGCACTGTAACTGGAATTATAGACGTAAATTAAACTGTTGATATATTGAAGCTTATAAAAAACTTCATGTTGAAAAATATAACAAAGATAAATATTGTTTGCGTATTTTTTTCAATTGATGAGATTTTTTGGCAATAAACGTAGTCTTACAAATCGATGAACGCCGGCTGCACGTAAGAAAAGCTGTCAGTGCAAGCGACAGCGCGGACAACGCGGCAAGCAATTGAGAGACACGACAAGCCTAAGCGTTCATGCATTTTAAAAATTTGACGTGAACTATTTTGTCAATTGTTTATAAAAAGTGAAAAGTTAATATGGTTGCCATTGCTTATGTTTGTTCAATTCATTAAGGTATGCAATTTTTTTATCAATGTTTTCTTATGACGTTATCACGTAAAATTATCGTCCGTAAACCAGCTTTACAGACAACCTTGTTTTTTCTTTGAAATGATCTCTTAACTGACTTCTATGAAATTCAGCGATAATCTCAGACGTTTATTTGAAGTGACATTAAATTTTGTAATAATTAACGGTATCTTCTAAGTCTTCGAATAGATTTTCCTAACTATACATCTGTATGTTCTAAAGAATTAGAAATAGGCAAGTGAGTATATTGTTGTTATAGTCTATCTAATCTAAGAAGTGCACATTGACAGCTGTCGTTTGTAAGTTGTCTAGGTATGTGAACCAAATAATCGCTAACGAAAATATTCGATTTGAGTGAGAAATCGATATTGATTCTCTTTAATTAATAATCGGTATATTTTTTATTTTTCAAAAAGGAGATAAATAAATTAAGTGCTAAATTAATACTAAACAAATTTAATTATTTTAGCATAAAATCTATTCATCATATTTAGAAGGATTAGGTTAAGTAAAAACATAAACTGGATTTGTAAATAGCTCTTTATTCAGAATCACTACTATTACTTGAATTATCATTGTCGCCAATATTAATAATTATTTCCTTATCAATAAAATTGTCGAAATGTACATCTCGATTTATATAATTATATTATTCTAATATTTTTACCGATTATTTGGATATTCGTGAATTTGAAGTTGTCAAGCCTACTATATAGAAAGTGATGACGTGATATTGGTAAATCGTCAATAATAATTACTATTTACCATATCATTTTTATTTTAAATTAGTTTTACGAGTTTCAACATTAGATTATTGTACAAGAAAGTCACCAGCAACGTGAATTATGTAAACAACTTAATAGTTCTTTGAAATTTTAGATTTATTGTATGTAATCATGTTTATACGTTTGACCAATGTTATTGTGTATTAAAAAATGCAACACGTCAAAATGCACTTCTTAGATTAGATGAACTATGTTCCTATGATATATCAACCCTAATATACTTTGTCTGCGCCAATTGCATCTAGCGTTATTTGGATTCAATGTCTATATTCGAATCAAGTAGCTATACTCGTTCCAACCATTTATTTTACTTTTGGCAGGTCGAATTCTGATCAATTAGTGTTGTACCAATGTATTACGGATACTATGTTTTGTAATAATCGATTTTAGTCAGGAAGAACTTTTAATCGATTTAACACGGATATTTTATTTTTGCTTAAATACATATTTCATATTATTTAAAAACTTCACTTCTGTAAATATATTTGTTATTTGGGCACATTAATTTTTGCATACCCACTAATTCAGTCCTCCCAAAATATTTTACTTTGTACTTTGCAAAATAAAAAATAACTACTTTATGAAGCATTTTTCCATTAAGCGGGGTCCGCTGCTCCAAACTTTACTTAGAGACAATGGCGCCCTCGTCTGCGGTAGTAAATCACTAATTTTCTCATCCAGCCTACCCCTTTTTTTTTAAGCCGAATTGGCAACACTGAACGGCGCGCCGGCGACGCCATTTTGTTGTGTTGTCTGTCACTCGCAACAAGACTCCCGTGCTAGTCACATTTCTGTTCGCTGAGTGCTCTTTCATATTTTTCATACGCTGTGTTGAGTATTTATATTCCACCATATTGATTTCATTGTTCTTACTTTGATTGAGTTGAGCGTATCGTTCCTCCCAGTAAGATGTTACTTGCAAAATGCCGAAAGGTATGGTGCTTAAAGGACAATCCAGAGAGTTAGTGCTGCGGCTTCGTGAATTTTTTGAAAAGGAAAGCCGCAATGGCGGATTCCTTATACCAGTAACCCAAGTTAGAGACCGTGTTGCAGCAGCATTAGGTATAAGAAAATAGAAGACTGGTCGAATGTCGTTTTCACAGATGAAACTTGGCTCAATGCCAATCATTCCATACCAAAAGGTTGGACTGACGATACTGCTGCTTCTACTTCTGCAGTGCCAATGGGGAAAGGTGAACGCCTCATCATTTGCCATGCGGGAACTACAAAGGGATTTGTACCAGACGCTCTGTTAGCGTTCAAATAAAAAAAAAACAGGAGACTATCATGAGGAGATGAATGCGGACGTGTATGAAAAGTGGTTCAGAGAAATGCTTACATCACTTGAAGAGCCATCAACAATATTTATTGATAATGCACCCTATCACTCTCGCCAAATTAATAAAATGCCAACACAGGCCAACAAAAAACCCGAGATTATAAACTGGCTTCGTGATAATGGGGAAGATGTGGACGAATCCCTACTAAAAGTAGAATTACTTAAAATATTAAAAAGTAAAAAGCAGCCAAAACGATATGTCATCGACGAAATGGCAGCAGAATATGGGCATGTTGTAATCAGAATTCCTCCGTACCACTGTCAATATAATCCAATTGAAATGATCTGGGCACAAGTCAAAGGACACGCCGCAAGAAACAATACAACTCCTCCTTTCACAGCAAATAAAATGCTTGAACTTTTAAAAAACGCATGTGCTAGTGTGACGCCTGAAAACTGGGCGAGTGTCGTCAACAAGACAAAAAATATAATATTCTCTGATTGGGATCGGGAAATTGAATTTGACAACATACCTACACAAGAGTTAATAATAAACACTGCAGATGATTCAAGCTATGATTCGAGTTCGTATGAAGAATCCGACGATTCGTTATAATAAAATAATATTAAAATATTTTGGTTGTTTTATTTCATGTTATAGGTATGATGAGAAGATTTTTATATCTCCCTGATACAATTTTAACGTGTTGTCTATTACAACAATTCAAAACTCAGTTGTCAGTTGACTTAACTGCAAATAAGTGTAATCGATTATTTGCGATTCATTAGTTTGCACCGAATACTTTTGATCCTGTCACTAGATGCGATAGAACGTAACTTTTTTTATAACGGAAATGAATTATCACTTATATTTTATGAATAGAGCTATTTACGGCATATTAATGTATTTAGTGGGTAATAATTAATATATATAAATATTATTGGGCAGTTTATATATTTCTCTGTTCACTCGTTTCAAAGTTAATAATTGCGTATAATGAAACAGTTACGTCCTAAAGCATGTGTCAAAAGTAAAATAAATGGTTGGAACGAGTATAGCTGGTCGTAATCCATCCGCCAGGCTATTAAGGTCCGTAACGCCATGCTACGTTATGGTTTTAACGACTGCCTCGGGAAAGTAATGTAGGTATTGTTAATTCGTCATCATACGGATTCGGTTAATCACCTTATTTTTTGATAGTTCCTATGTTGATTGTAGGCACATATTATCTTCGCATAATATTTTTTCTAATACACCTGCATTAGCAATTATTTTCAAATATTTTTGACTTTTTTTACATCTTGTTTCATTCTTGTAATGACATTTTATCTCTTTGTAGGCGAGTACGCGTTCACGGCCGCTGATGAGGCCATGGATAAAGAAAAACGCAAGATCTTCCAACAGTTTTTAGCTAGTCGAAAGGCTGATTTAAACGTTTGGGCACGCACGTACAGGTAAAATTATTCTTGTCAAATATTAACAGTTTATAAAATCTGATTACGAAATGAAAAATGATGTCGCAAGCGGGATTCGAACCCGCGCCTATTGGGATTCCGGCCCAATCGTGCTGCCACTACACTACCGCGACTAATTGTAGGACATGCAAATTTCATTTCGTATTGTATTTACGTCTTAAGGTGACGGTGTGCTATCTACCCGACAATGTTTACACATTGTTATAGGCTTAATACTTCAAACTTTACAGTTAGAATTGTATTAAACGATGACACAACCTTGTTATTTAAATTACTGAAATTTAGCATTTAATATGCTTAATTATTTATAAAATCTGATTACGAAATGAAAAATGAAATATTTGTTATCTTACGTAACATTGCCTTTGAGAGTCCAACTCGCAGTTTAGTGGTATTTTTTAATAATGGTATGTAGTACACTAAAAAAGTAAAAGCGAGACAGATTTTTAATGGTTCAAGCTATGACAGATTTATAATCATTAATTAGCCTAAAATCGAAGCAAATATAATTAACTAATAAGTTTATCGTGTGCTTTAGGGAGCTGTAGAATATTGAATAGTTGTTTAAGATTGTTATACACTCATTTGCAAAAAAAACGGGCATCTAAGCAATGAACCATTTCAAATGTTAATATTTCTTTGTTTGATAATTATAGGTAGTTTTATCCACACAATTTGGTAAATTAATAAGAAAATAATCGTTTTCATCAGTATTTCATAAAATTTAGATACAATTTATGGGAAATAATGCTAAACCTCGCTAGTAGTGTATATTCGCTAGTAGTGCATATGCTCATGAAGTAAAAATAAAAAAGTTTTTTTGTTTGTTTTTCTTTAATAAAGTAAAAGCAGATAAATGTTTAGTATCGAGTGTGACCCCCTCTAGCTAAAATCACAGCTTGAATTCGTCTGGGCATGCTAGCGAGTATATCCCGGATACTTGCTTGCGGAATACGTTCCCACTCCGCAGTAATCACATTCTTCAGCTCTCTGATAGTCTGCGGAGCCGGGTGTACTGATCTCACACGCCGTTTCAGAACGTCCCAGACATGCTCTATGGGATTGAGGTCGGGACTTCGAGCTGGCCAATCCAAACGACGAATGCCGACCTCTTGCACATACGCATTAACATCGCGGGATCGGTGGGCGCGAGCATTGTCGTCCATAAAAATCGAGTCTTCACCTAGAGCGGCCAATGCGGGTTGTGCATGAGAAATTAGAACTTCCGTTATGTATCGATGCCCAGTCAGTGAGCCGTTTTCAATGAAGACTAACTCTGTACGATCCATTGAATTTATTCCTGCCCAAAACATAACAGAGCCCCCACCATAAGGTGTGATTTCTTCGAAACATGCCTCTGCAAAGCGTTCTCCTTGTCTTCTTAGCACTCGCCGACGTCGATCTTCACCGAACAGAGATATCCTGGCTTCATCAGAGAACAAAACCCTATTCCAATCGTCTTGAGTCCATGATTCACAATTTCTAGCGAACCTAAGCCTGTGAACTCTGTGCTCACGGAGTAATTTGGGGCCGCGGGCCGGGCGGTGACTGCGTATATTGGCAGCGAGAAGCCTCCTCCTGACCGTCCATAGACTAATATGCACATTTCTTACTTCTTGGAGGTTGTTCTTAAGATCCACATACGAAGATTTGCGATTTCTCAATGCGCGACTCACAAGAAAACGATCATCCCGTGGTTGGGTACATGGTTTTCTTCCAGAACCAGGCCTTCTCTCGACGGAACCAGTCTCCTGATATCGCTGCCAGGTCCTTTGGACTGTCGAGCGACTAACATTTAGCCTCCTAGCCACGAAACATTGGCTGCAACCCTCTTCAAGCAGCGCGATAATTTTGGTAGCTTTTACCACTTTATCTACCATTTTTGATACAGCCAAACAGCATTAAATAAAGCTTTGACAGTCAAGGATATGAAATTAATCGATAAAAATTGAATAAAAGTTATGAAAGTCGATGTTAACTTCTGGAACTTCGCGCCAAAAATGTAGGATAAAAAGGGGTTTTCTGTAAAAATGAACATCAAATGAAAAATTGAATTTAGAACGTACTTTTTTAAATACCACAGCATTTTTAAAACCGGCCAGTAACGTGTACAAACGATTGAAACCTTTTTGGTATTGTATCTTTTTAAATATGAATGAAAATCAAAACCGCCCGTTTTTTTTGCAAATGAGTGTACTATAAGTATATTATTTTAGAAACTTTCTACCGACTATAATTTCAGACTTCGGTGGTTCAAAACGGCCATCACGGCATTTTACCTTAGACCTTGTGATAATCAATAATACTTTTTCGTCAATGAACTAGAGTAACACAAGAATATGTGTTAATGAAAATTCTGTTGTCAAGCCTTGTGTTTAAACTTTTTTTATTTGTAATACAGAGGTCACGTGACAGCATTGATATTGAAGTTGGCGCTGCACCCCGAAGTGTCGCTGCAAACGTTGGCGTTCCGATTGGACTACAGCGATTTCTACAAGCGTGGCGACGCCAAATTGCACGAACCACTTACGTATCAACACAAACGGCTCAGCGAGATAGGACTCAATTTAGCCAAGGTAACTGAATCATATCACCACATATGTTCACGGTGAGAACAAGTTACGCCATCTATCGTATGTGCGCGGCATCTGTGCCGTGCGGGTAGTGGGGATAATTCAACGCAAAGAAAATCATACCAATTAACATTCCAACAATAACCGTCTCGTAACAATATTCAATATATGTCTATAATTGTAATACAACCAATAAACCAATATTTATCAGTTTTTAAGAGTTATTTACCGAAATCAAGAATAAATGTGCCTCAGCCGGGACATAGAGCTACTACTCAACATTTATTGTATTCCATGCAGATCTCGGAGGCTAATAACAAAAAGCTCCTTAGAATATAGGTATTTTAAAAATATCACCCTGCATTAAAAAAAAAAATTAAAACTTACAAATTAAATACACTGTGAACTATCATTTTTGGATAGCATAATAACTGCCGGGTGGATTCAGCATAGTATGTTACTCTTTAGACCCCCATCTTCATCATTCTGCTCTTATCGCAATTACCTGGAGTCCACGCAATATATACTTTTTTTACAATCGTACATATATCAAAAGCTTTGGTAATAGTTTCCCGACAGGCCGCTTGCCTGACATCAGGGTTCCTTAGAAAAAAATCTTTTTTTTTTTTTTATAATGTATCTCTAAATATTCTGTGTTAAATAATTATATAAGATTCTATTATACACAACTATTATATTTAATGTTTTTCTTACAGACCAGATTAACAGATCGTTTGAGGAAGACATGACAAGCATTGACTGCCGTTACGCCTCCGTTAGACGGACGCATGAGATGGATCCACGTTGTTTATTTACCCACTAACTAAACATCACAAATCATAAACACCACACTTATCATAACATTGAGCGTTAAACGAATCTCTTATCGTTGTACTTTAAATATTGTCTTATGTTGGAAATATAACTGAATGCATAAAAATATACATACTCATATAGGTACGTGTAAAAATAAAATAACTTAGATCTTACTAGTAAATCATAGGATTTACCAATGTGTATACGTTGCCTTAACGTCAACCCTTATAGTTGTACGAGTTGGAGCCCGTAGCCGCTGGCCTACAAAAAAAAAGTTATGGACTAACTCGAATTTTGAAAATAGACTATGATTTTGGTTTTAATCGTATCTATTCATGTCAAAGTAAATGTAGATATACTTCCACGAATCATTAAAGGTTGTCATTGAAATTTTGTTTTGTTTATATTTTACAGAAAATGATGTGTAAAACTTTGTTAATGCAAATATAAAAGGCCCTTCTGTATTTGTGTTTAAGTTATTTAATTAATTCATAATCGAATGTTATGTTTGTCAACGTGGTAGATTATTAGCTTTGCTATCACGTTTATCATGGCTGTTCTAATAAAATTTACATTTTTAGTGTCATCATTATCACCATCGTCCTGATCTAATCCCAATTACTTGGGATCTACACAATATAAACTTCATCGCACATATTGCAAATAGCTATTGGCAATAATATTATGACCGGCAGCCTGATTGACGTCATCCTCCTTGCAAAAATAATTGTTGACCAGACGGCATCAGATTTGGCACAGGTCGATAACATTTTCTGTATTACTCAAAGACAATAACAATATTTTAATACGTACAATATTTAACTTTTAAAAATGAAAAAATCAGGTACACAACATAGCATCCCACCAAAATAGCATTTGTATACAGAGAAATATTACGATTTCGTAAACATTTCAAAAATATTCACTTTGAAATTGATTTTTGTCAATTATGTTAGAAAATAGCGATTTAACGTGTTCAAATATTTCAATCTAAAATGTTGAATATTTTATTTTATGAAATCTTATATAATAATATAAATGACCAGTACTATTAATACTAAACTAATATCTGAGTAAATACAATTTAAGCATGTTATAACTATTATTTTACATTGGGCGTTTTGTGCCATTAATATGGAATTATACATTTTCAACTAGTTTTGACTTTAATTATTTTCCTTCACTTGTTATTGAATGTAAAGTACTTTGTTGTTTCGTTTGGTTGCGATATATTGAATTGTGGTTATTACAAAGTCATTAAGGTTTTGCCGACAGATAAATAAACTGAATATAATTAATTATATAAGTATAGGTAATTGCCCGATTTTCATTTTGTGAGTGTTCAGTTGTTAGCCGCAAATGTTTTGGATCCCTAGCCGAGTCAGCGGATGATTAGACCGGGGATTAGTTCGTCACCCAGGGTGAGTCTGACCGTGCGAGGAAATGATATTGCCGGAGCATCCACAAGCTAATACCGGACGGGCCACCAAAGACAAGGTCTTGGTACTGATAACAGGAGTGTAGTTACCACCGTATCAGCCGTATCAATGATACGGAGCCCCTACCGCGTGTAAGCAAATATTAGTAAAATATTATCCACAATGTCAGTTAATCTCGTGCTTCCCGGAAATAAAAACCTGCCATACGTGTCTATAGAGTTTTCGCTTCAGAATTGTTTGGCAAGCTTAATTTCTAGGAGGAAGTGATAACTTATAATCAACAAATATTTATTGAAGTGAAACGTCTCTGCGCACATGAGGGTAAATTATTTACAGATGAAATGTAATATTAGTGACACGAAAATGTGAGACGTTTTTGTCCAAGGCTAAGGAGAGAGCGATTGAGACCGATTAAGAGAGTGAGAAAGGGTGAACGTAGCATAAAGCACATAGCCATGGAGCGAGACTAGGGTGCAAGCGAGTGAGAAAGATCGAGAGAGTGAAATTAGAGCGAACATCGCATCACACACAGTGCCATGGAGCGAAATGTGGGAGAGAGCTAACGAGAAAGAAGGCGAACGTCGCATAACGCACATAGCCATGGAGTGAAAGGGAGATCGAGAAAAATAAACACTATTGGTTGATGCCTATATGTAAACGAGATTTAAAAATTAGTTTGCCAAAAAAGTTTCACTTCTGACGTGTACTTTGTATTTAATGCAAGCATTTTTGTTTCGTTTGTGAGAAACCTTTACCCTTCACTTGCTTTAAAATACTAAATATTTAAATACTCTTCAATTTTGAAGCAACGTTTTACTTACAAATCTTAGTTGGGCGAGAAATTAACTGTCACTGTAGTGTAATATAATATAAGATGGTTACGTAGAACTTAATTTTCTTTTAATTGTCTAAGTAATAAAGCAAATAACTAATTTGATATGTTGTGTGTAACAACGATGATTATATGGCTGTGATAGATAAACGAAACTGGTTTATAATTTTTTTATAAAAATATAAAAAAGAATCCTTAATATTTTTTTTTCTAAACTAGTTATGACAAAGAAGCGAATCGTACAGATCCACTTCTGGGCACCTACTTCTATAAGAAACGGGGCATAGGATTAGAAGATTACCACTATTCCATGCTAGCTAAATGGATTCATATGGTTTTATTTTTTCCTCTTATAGTGACGTCACTAGTTCATTATCTGCTTACGTTGCTTGGTTGTCTCATAGTCATACGTCAACCGTTGGAAAATAAGGGCTGGTGACACATCGTATTTTTACGTCACCGCAAAATGGTATTCTGTAGGGATGTGAGGTTACTGGAAAAAAATCGATTAAATAAAAATCGATTTTTTTTAAACTTAATATTAATCGATTTTCCAAAAATCGATTTTAATCAAAATAAATAATCGATTTTTACTAAAAAATCGATTATTTTCTACATACATACATATCATCACGCCATATCCCTTACAGGGTAGGCAGAGAGAACAGAGTGCCAGAGAACTCTATCTCTGCATACTTCACTCGCTTCCTCAACATTTATAATTCTCTTCATACACGCTCGCCGGTTTCGGAGACTCTTGACTCCACCTTCCTTCAGTACGTGACCGATCTGGTCTAGGTAGGTTAGTCTCGGTCTCCCTCGGTGCCTACATCCTTCCACTTTCGCATTGTATATCTTCTTAACCAGACGTTCGTTCGGCATTCTTTCCACATGTCCGAACCATCGGAGCATGCCCTTTCGCATCTTTACACCAATACTCTCTTTCATACTTACTCGCTCTCTTACGTCGTCGTTACGAATGCGGTCGGTCAGCCTAACTCCACAGATTTTCCGCAGAAATCGTATTTCGACCGCATTAATTTTACTTTCATACTCTTTTCTGCATACACAACTCTCGCTTCCATACAGTAATGTTGGGACAAGCACTGCGTTATGTATTGCTACACGTGCCTTCTGGCTGAGTTGGTGGCTGCCGAGAAGTTGCCCCAACGCTCCGTTCACTCTATTTCCCGCATTCGCTCTTCGCTCTATATCAGTGGTGTGCCTTCCATCTCGGCTAAATCCACATCCAAGATATACAAATTCATCCACTTGCTCTAGTATATCATTACCTATTGTTACTCTTACATCTGTTCTGGCTTCGTCTCTTTCAAAGACCATTATTTTGGTTTTGCTCACATTCACGCGTAGACCCCTTTTCTTACAATCTTCTGTCATTGTGTCGACTAGGGTCTGCAGGTCAGTCGCTAACTGTGCCAGCAGGACTGCATCATCTGCATAAAGCAGAGCAGTGACCACTGAGTCGCCCATCTGGACTCCCACATTCATATCGTTCAAACTTTGGAGACATTTATCCAGATATATGATAAACAGCCTGGCTGACAGAACGCACCCCTGCTTAACGCCGATATTGACGTCAAACCAAGGCGACATTCCATCATCCAGCCGCACACAGGCTCTACAGCCCATGTAACTGGACTGCACAGCCTGTAGCAGTTTACCGTTAATACCATACTCCGGTAAAATGTCCCAAATTTCCCTTCGTACAACCGTGTCAAATGTTCTCTCCAGATCCACAAAACTGCAGAAAACCCTCTGACATAGAGCCAGATGCTTCTCCACAATGTTGCGCAAAGAGAACACTTGATCCATGCATCCTCTTCCACTCCTGAAACCTCCTTGTGTCTCACACAGTAAACCATCGGACACCATCCTCATTCTCCTTTCAATAATTTTACCGTACACTTTTGCTGCTAAACTGGTCAAGCTTATGGCTCTGTAGTTTGTGCAGTCATAACGTGAACCCTTGTTTTTAAACAAAGGTACGATGACTGCGCTATTCCAGTCCCTGGGAACCATTCCCGAGCTCCAACATAAATTGAGGAGCAACAAGAACGCCTCCCAGACACAGGACCCACCAAGCTTGATCATCTCGGCAGACACCATATCAATGCCCGACTTCTTATCGCCCATTCAACTTCATCCATACTGAGGCCATCGGAGGACGCCGGTGCTGAATGTTGATCTAGTAAACCACATGCGACACCGGCGCCAACTCGAGTATCCGCATACATATCGCCAAAATATTCACTCCATCGGCTTAACACATCTTGTGTTTTGTGTAAGAATGTCTCCACCATTTAGACCTTATTTTATTCATTCTGAAGGCTGACCAACCACACCGA
This sequence comes from Lymantria monacha, assembly GCA_905163515.2. Lineage (NCBI taxonomy): Eukaryota > Metazoa > Arthropoda > Insecta > Lepidoptera > Erebidae > Lymantria > Lymantria monacha. The sequence continues at coordinate 20,448,180 of LR991082.1, read as the reverse complement.
GACTTCTTCACCTTCCTCCAAAAGAGTTTGGTGTTACCCTCGAAGTTTTTAGTCAGCCGAGTTTTTAGTTTTAAGTTAGGTAAGTTTTTAGTTTTAAGTTTTTAGTGACGACTACGATGTGATCTCAAAAACTAAAGTATAAAATAAAGCTTTCGTTAATTTTTAAATTTAAACAATAAAAAAAATTAAATAATTATTATCACAAATATTCAGACCTATTTTTATTTAGTTCCATTTGACTAGTATTAAAAAAGTAGGTACAGTCACAATAATCATTATAAAATATAATTCATGTTGCCTGTAAGACATTGGAATGTTTTCGTTCCATATGCTGTTTGAAATTTGTAGTATTACTGCAAGTTTTTAGCTCTTTGGAACAGTACTTGCATATTGCTGTATGTTTCTTATGCTAGGGTCGCACCTGCGTGTATCGTCACGAAGCTTCGTGCAATGAGACAATACACGCAGATGTGACCAATCATTATTGGCTATCGTCGCGAACATTCGGGCTTCGTGTGCGTTATCGCTAGGGTGGTGATAAGTCAAAGGATTTTAGCGCGCTAATATATCGCGCTCTGTGGTCAGACTAGCGTTTTTCATTTCGGCGGAAATTTTCGATGTGTTTAGACGCGTTCGAGGATTTCAGTTAATCAATAAATATGGAGTGGAGTGATGAAATGGTGTTAGAATTTTTACACCATTATGAAGCGGAACCCTTCATGGGTTCCGCTTCATAAATCTGGATAAAAAAAATAATTATGTAATTATTAGAATATAGCTGTAATAGTAAAGCAATTAGTCATCCATAGTTAAACGCATGAAAATGATTTTGACCATTTTTAATTATTGCACGATACTTCGTGTAAAATACCGAAGTCGCTAATGTGACCACAGTATTATCGCGATAACTTATTAGCGTAGAAAACGTACGAAGCTACGCCACACAATACTTTGGGACGATACACGCAGGTGTGGCCCTAGCATTAATGCTTCGTACGTTTTGTACACTAGAAAGTTATCGCGATAATACTGTGGTCATACTAGCGACTTCAGTATTTTACACGAAGTATCGTGCAATAATTAAAGATGACCGAAATCCTTTGGATGCGTTCAACTATGGATGACGAGTTGCTTTACTTTTACAGTTATAATATGCTAATAATTTCATAATGATTTTTTTGGATTTCATCATGGATTCAGCTTTATAATGGTGTAAAAATTGCAGCACCATATTATCGTTCCATTCCATATTTATTGATTAACTGGAGACCCTCGAACGCGTCTAAACACATCGAAAATTTCTGCCGAAATGAACAACGCTAGTGCAAAGAGTAAAGTTATTAAATTGAAAAAGAGTGGCAACTCGATGATAAAATATGCATGTATGGAAAGTGCTGCCACCCAGAGTTTAAGCGGTGAACTAAAGTTGAAGTAATATATTTACATATCTACATGTGTATGTGTAATTACATAGAATTTTCTTTTACTATGAAAGCTATTCTGAAATATAAAAAAAAAACATATCAGCTGATAATTAAACAATAATAATATCAGCCTAACATTGAAACTTGAGATAATTTTCAGAAAAATATCAATAACCGAAAATAGATCGATGACAATAAGTACCTACGCTAGGAACAAAAAATAACAATTCTCAGTTGTCAAACGTTTGACAGGCAGGACAAAATGGCAGCAGTTAAGTTTGTACAACCAATCCGTAGGCGGCGCGACGGTCAGTAAAAATAAGTAATGTTTTAAGTGTGTCCCCCCAGCGCTAGTGTAACCAGAGAGCGCGATATATTAGCGCTCTAAAACCCTTTGACTTATCGGCAACCAAGTGATAACGCACACGAAATCCGAATGTTCACGACGATAGCCGATAATGACCGGTCACATCTGCGTGTATCGTCTCATTGCACGAAGCTTCGTGACGATACACGCAGGTGCGGCCCTAGCATTAATGGTAAAATATTTTCGCCAACCGCTTTTAGATGTTTTACTATTGGAAGACATTTTTATTATTTATCAACAACTACATAATATTATGGCACTCTTAACTTGTAAATAATAATGGATTTACTTCGAGTTTTATTCATCCGTTCCATAGATGGCGCTTTTCATAAAAATCGATTAAAACGCCTAATTTATATAATCGACTTTTTAAAAATCGATTATTATTACTATAAAAATCGATTATTAGAAAAAAATAATCGATTAAAATAAAAATCGATTATTTTTTAACATCCCTAGTATTCTGTAAATGAAACCTATTAAGCTTCATTTCCGTGCATCGCGCCATACATTTTGCGTGTGCGCGACAGTCGTACGCGATCGACTGCGCGCGGCCGCGAAGCATTGAAATCTACCTTTATGGGAAGAGTTTGAAGTTCTGATTAACGTTGCATTTTTGATACGAGAAGGTCGCCAGAAAAAGAGCTTATGCGGCTGCTGTATCGCGTATTGACGCGTATTCGTCACATACAGTCAGTGTTCGACGTATACGCATAAGTATATGCTATAAAGCAATATCTTAAGCTCTTTCTCGCGAACTTGAGAAAAGTGAGACAAACGCTACTTTCACTCGGGTTGAGAGCCCAGCGCTCACCCACAGTCCGGGTAAAGTTGTCATACATAGCCATCTGCGGCTAACAACTAAGTCGCACATAAAAAAACGCTTCTTTCGCTTTCATAAATTTATATAAATAAATGAATTATAACACAATCGATGTTATTAAAAAGTGATTGATGAAAATTGTTTTTTTTTTATTGCTTTTGGTGGCAAACGAGCAAGCAGCACATCTGATGGTAAGTGTTACTACCGCACATGGACCTTTGCCATACCAGGAGTATAGCTAGGCCGTTGCCTACCAATATAAACCCTAAACCCACCCAGTTGGGCTTCAGGCTCTCTCACTCACCGAACGAAGTGCAACAGCATATTGCCATTGCTCAAACGTCGATCTTCTGCGAGAGTGTGGTACAAACCCGGACGGACCGGCCCGCGGCTGTAGACAGAGAACTGTCAACAGCGTGGTCCTACCACTATTAAAATTTTGTTTCGCTGTATAACAAATTTCGCTTTCATCGCGTATTATTACAACACAATCTGTTTAGTTTTTTAGATTTTCTTTTCCCTCAAGATTAAAGGAAAGCTATAATATACTCACAATTTCAAAATATTACCTAAATGAAACCGTAAATACCTACTTTATTTATATTTTTATTATTATTATAGTTTCAACTTGTGGTTTATTTTTCCTTGTTTCTATAACCAATTGATTCTAGAATTTGACGAACAGAACGCTCTGTGCTCTAATTATGTTCTAAAATCTATACCTATGGGAATATAGTGAAATAAATAAAAAACTAATATTTATATAGTGCATTTATTTATTTAACAAATTCTTATGGTAAACATACTATTTGGTCATTGTTGATCTGTTTGAATAATTTAAGTAATTATATAGCGGAGTTTAATTATATTAGAACTAGCTGTATTCACGTCATACATCCGGCTGACAAGTAAAAAGTCATTGGTATCCACGACACCAAAATCTACAAAGTACTACTCCGTGGATATTGTTGTCCCATTATTACTTGCATGTATGTATGGATTTATTGACAATGATTGTGGCATTATTTATAACATATCATCGAGCGGACGAAATAACGCAAAAATATTGTTGAAATTCAAATGTCATTAGGGCATATAGAGAAACTCTTCCACTTTAGTATAATATATAAATTAATGCTCATTGCATTTAAACAATACTAATAAATTTTCCTGTTAAATATGTACATGAAACTGTACTAATTGAAATTCTCAATATAGGTACTAATGTATTATTTCCTGTGCAAGTGTTGTTATGATATACTGATTCAGCCAATAAATTTTATTGGTATTAGTGTGTAAAGGAAAATCCTTCTGAGTAACTTTATGACTAGCGTTATCATTACTAGACAGAGTGACTAAGAAATTGTGGTAGGTACCATTGAATAATTTCAATACTAAATGCGAATACTTATTATAAGTAGCTAGCCCATAATACTAATAACTAAGCTATGAAAAAAACCTACTTATTCATATATGGACAATTTATGAAAGCTAAAATATATAGAAAAATCTTAGAATAATAACACATAGAAACCAATTCCGCGCACAACATTTGACGCCAATAAATTGGTGCCAGAAATGGCTCCCTACGCCGGCCCGTTCTATGGTGTACAAGGTCATTTTGTACCGAACGCATATTTTAGAATATAATTTACTATGACGTGTGTTTTTATTCTAAGAAAAAATATTTGATGAATTGCTAACAAGTGATCGACATCTTTCTTTCACTTTGTATGTAGGTACCTCTCAATGTTTATTCAGTTATTAGATAAAATAGGGACAGTTTGGGACGATTTGGGTCTAGAATAGAACATGAGTATCTTATAGAATAACCTTATAGCCTAATAATACAACCTGCTATAGGTAGGTATCTGTTGATGCACCTTTAATAAAAAAAAATATTTGACACAGTAGGTACTATTATAAGTCTTTTGAAGTTCCTTCAATCATACACGTTTATAGATTGTGAATACTATGTTTGCAACATTGTCTTTATACTTATTATCGTAAGAAAATATCTTTATGATAGGTAACGAAAAATATTTCATTTTTCTTACCCATATTATGAGCATAGACTCTTCCTAATCTTTAATAAATTCTATTCTTATTGACCAATCCGTATATAATAAATTTAAACATATTAATAAAATATACATGTATGTACCTATTTACATAATTATATAAATTAAATCTTATTAAAATCTTTGATAATTTAATCATTTGTACATTCATAAATAAAACTATATCCAACTTTTATGTACTAAAATCTCATAACATTTTTAATAAAATTCTCATTGCATTTTTAATTAAACATTTCGCAAATAGCTAATAATACTTTTTAAATATGATATGTAATAATAAAATTATACAATAAATATCGACACTGTCTATCTATCTATCTAGGTTAGGTACCTAATACAGCATCGATTTATATGTAATTATAATTTTCTTTAAAATATAGAAATGAAACCGTTAAACCTCCCGTATTATTTGATTATTATTAGCACAGTCAAATAATTAACGCCGGAATCTTTAAAAGTTAAATGATATTGAATAAAATGACAAGCACAATAAATTGTTAATTGGGAGGAATGTATTTGATATTATAGATATTGGCAGGTGCGTTTATGTATAGGCTTTTTACGCAACGCAGCCCGTACTGCCTCTTCAAACACTTGGTCCATGTTGATTCGCTCTAGTGCCGAACATTCCACCAATTGAGCAGCTCTGAAAAGTGCAATGTAATGTTAAAAATAATATCACAATTATTTCTGAAGTTCTATCTATAATTTAAATAGCGCAAAAAACTCAAGTCAGTTTGTCCACTAGATTCGCGTCCTGCGTTATTTTGCTGGAAGTATGCTAGCTCTGCTTAACCTTACCACTTGTATTTTTACATACTATATATTCATATAGGCATATATTTCATCTTAATTAGGTGCTGATCTAAGGTTCATGACCCCTTCTCCTAAGATCTCCTTAAAATGTTAAAAAAAAAAGCAATGCATGGGCACGTAATTGTGACCTAACAAAAGTAACACCAACGCTCGCACCAGTGCAAATCGAACTGTAGTATTACCCAAGAAGTCTTAAGAATGCGTTCTTTTATTATCTACATATAACACGTTGTGAAGTAGTAACATACAATTACAAAGACCCGATTTTCTTGGCAGCCACGTAAATTTATCCGTGAAGAAAAATAAAGACAACATATACTAACTGTAGCATGTAAAATGAAATGGATTAACAGTAACAGTTAAGTTTTCTAATTACAATGTTACCTAGTAGTAGAATAATAGTTTTAAAAAGAAAAACAACGTGAGCGTTTAGGGCGCAAACTGCACAGTCACCGTGCCCTTACTAAACATTGAAACATTATAAATTAGGCTAATAATAGTTATAAATATCACACTATTGCCGTACTTTCACGCTATTCACCGGTTGAAATTGTCAACAAGCTTACGAGACATAACGGTAGACACTTAATATTCATCAATTTTAGTGATTGCTACATATAATTGTACTTTCTGTGATGATAGAGTTAGAATACCTACAATTAACCACCCTTTCCCGCGAATATCGTAAAAGACAACTTAAGAATGTGAGCAGTTACCATCAGCGAACTTGAATTCATTCAACCTTATACCAACTCCAACACCTGTACCTAATAGTGAGTGAGACGTTGTTATCAATCAAATAATAATATAAATAAACAATGTGTGTTCCCTTTAAATGCGTCAAGAAATAATTTCATTTTAAGCAAATGATACGCTGATTAAATAATTATCAAAAAATGTTGTTGTGTCGTCATATCGCTAGTTGTCGAGGCATTATCAGTAAGTGATAAGAAGCGATAATGTAGCTGCCGGCGCGGCCGGCGCACGCGCATGATAACCCTTGTCACTTTTCTTTTTTGTAATAATATAAATTAGTTTTTTTTTTTACACAATTGTAATGTATTATCATGAGTAAATATTGTCAAATATGCTCACCGTATTTTCTTTTTTAATTTTTTCCCTTCTTGTGTAGTGATAACTGTTTCATCGGAATTTCGTAAATCTATTTTAGTTGCTGAAATAAAAATTAGACTCTTTATTAATACAATATGCGCTCTTGGAAAACGTTGAACAAAAATTGATTTCAACAGTAATCTAAACGTAGTATGGTCGGATACATAATCCCTACATTTTGTAATGGTAGACCAAACTGATGACAGTTTTCTGTCTGCCCATCCGGAGTAAAATGTGACACTGTCTGCCCATCCGGAGTAAAATGTAAATGAACCGGCCCAACCGGAGTAAAACGTGACACTGCCACGTTCTCGCAGAAAATTGACGTATAGCAATTTGGTTCATTCAATGAGCGAGAGAGCCGGCGATCCAAATCTCATCCCCTTTACTTTCAGTCCTCGTGCCCTCCAATCTTACACTTACGACAGACAACGACTTTGCTGTAACCCTAACTTGCTGGTCAGCCACCAAGTATAAACACAAAGTTGGCGAGATAAAATCAAAATTTTGAAGTTCGTATGCGACTTTTGTGTGTGATTTATTAAAGATTCAGACTTACTCGTCTTGTAGACAGAGTAACATAGGCTATGCAGATATTACTGTGTCTAATAATAATATTTTTTATATTCTAATAGAAGTCCCCCGAAGCAGATAAAGGAGATGTAACACATATTTCACCATGTATCTTTTAGTTCCACTTATTATTAAATAAGTAAGCGGAAAAACTTTACGGCTACTAAATCGTGTCACAGTTTCAGACTTCGAGTTCGTGTACCTATTTACAATTTCTGAGCGGAAGACCCAGTGACATTTATTAATCAACGTAGGATTCAAACTCATGATCTTATAATTGACAGTTGCATACTTATATCAATGGACCAATGAATCAGTTATATTTTAAATTAGTCAGAATGACTAAGCAAAGCTCACAAGTGCAAATTTAAACAATGTATCTAAAGCAGCAATTAAGTTCTTCCTTATTAACACTCATCCTGTCGCAAATTGCTACACACATTATTAGCAAATATATAAAAAAAAAGTTGTCAACGATAATGACCTATAGCACCTAACGACAATAGTTATATTTATCTATAAAAATGAAAGTAGATTAATGGACCACTTGAACATTACACAAATGTGTATAAATTTTTAGATTTCTAGCGTAGGTACCTAATCTATCGTAGAACGATATTTATACATTTAGCAAATATTTTTGCTCTTATTATAATACCTAACCATATTCAAATGGCAGGCTATAATAATACAAAATCTACTACTTATTAAAAATTTAAACATTGTTTTGCCTGTAATTAATTCAAGACTGATTGAATTTTCTGACCGTATTTCGGTATAATAGGTTAAAATCATGTTGTGTTTGAGGACAATCTGAAATTTCCAACTACACGCTAAACTATACCATAAAAAAACAAGTATTTTTATAGAATTTCCATCTATATCTTTAAACCCTGATCATTCCCCAAGTCACTGTACTGCTCTATTTATGGTCGTTAGAGAGAACTTGTCTTTTCCAACCGTATTCGTGAAATGCTGCCGCTTATAAGTGTAGTTTACTGAAGTGGCAATTGGTAGCCATACTATCTTTTTAGCAGCAGTGATCTAATCTATTATAATCCACCTATGAATATTTTTAACAGCCTCGTTTAGCTAGTTGCATAAGAATACGATTGCAAATTGTGAGGCCATACCAAAGAGTAAAGTTATTAAACTGAAAAAGAGTGGCAACTCCATGATAAAATATGCATGTATGGAAGGTGCTGCTACCCAGAGTTTACGCGGTGAACTAAAGTTGAAGTGATATATATATACATATCTACATGTGTATGTGTAATTATATAGAATTTTCTTTTACTATGAAAGCTACCCTGAAATATAAAAAAAAACATATCAGCTGATAACGAAGCAATAATAATATCAGCTTAACAATGAAAATTGAGATAATTTTCAGAAAGTACATCAATAACCGTAAATAGATTGATGACAATAAGTACCTACGCTAGGAACAAAAAATAATAATTCTCAGTTGTCAAACGTTTGACATACAGGACAAAATGGCAGCCGTTAAGTTTGTACAAACAATCTGTAGGCGGCGCGACGGTCAGTAAAAATAAGTAATGTTTTAAGTGTGCCCCCCCCAGGGCCATACGGTCGAGCAGACAAATAATCGATTAAATGAAGGTTTTATCGATTATCGTAAATCCTTTCAGGATTTTTTTTAATTGCAACCTTGATGTTGGATACTATGGCCAGTTAACGGCAATGAACTGGGTCTATACCGTGCGCCTAACGTAAATCTGGTGAATACCTGTCAACGGGGAATCACCTACGGAACCTCGTTTCTTTTTAGCCCGTACACGTACCGCTGTCTAGCAATGGACTTGTCCATGTTTTTAGAGTAATTAGCCAACTACATCCAATAGTCAAGAGATCGTACGAGTGGTTTTGGAGTTTTATAGTGATATTTTCTGCTTAAAGCCCTGAATAGATTTCTAGCATATCTATTAAAAATGAAGGCGTGGTGACCTTTTTTATTGCTTATGGTGGCAAACGAACAAGCAGCACCCCTGATGGTAAGTGTCACTGCCGCCTATGGACCTTTGCTATAACCAAGGCTGTAGCTAGGCCACTGTCTACCATTACAAACCCCAAACCCACCCAGTTACGCTGCCGGCTCTCTTGCTCACCGAACGAAGCGCAATAGCACATTGCCATTACTCAGACGTCAATCTTCTGCGAGAGTGTGGTACTACTCCGGACGGACCGGCCCGAGGCTGTAGACAGATAACTGTCAACAACATGGTCTTACCACAGTAAAATTTATTCTTATTTTGTCACACAAAGTATGAATTATAATATTCTAATTAGAAAATAACTAAATTAAAATTTAGTAGGTAATATAGATTTTCTTCTACTCAGGACAATACTTCGTGCGATCTACGAAATGTTACTCTGCGTAATTTGTATTATTTAATTGTACATTTATAAAATCACACGGTACAAAAAGTCATCTGTTTAGTAGTGTTTGTTGTCTTTGAAATAAAAAAAGAAGCAGCATTTATAAATGTATATACTCACCAACTAAAACAATAGGCACTGATTGACTGAAGTGTTTGAGCTCAGGATACCATTTGTGGATCACGTTTTCGTATGAGGAACGGGTGCCTACTGAATAGCATACCAGGAAACAGTTTGTCTGTAAACATAATAACAACATATGAATTATTAACTACATCGCATTTATTATTTAGGTAAGTAGTAGGTACAAATTAATAAATAATAAAACTACCAATATAAACAACGAGTAACTACTTCTTGGGCCTAGCCCTCTATGAGTTTGCTTCCTTCACTGCGTATTTTTTGGGAATACGAAATTTTTGTTGCGTTGTTGTGTGCCCTTACACTACTCATGGGTGTCATAACACCCCTAATAATGCAAGGTTCTATTCGTAAGCACAATGTCTTTAAAAGTCTTATTAATTAATTACAAATAAAGTAATATATTTCTTATTCTCTTTAAGTAATTACTTCTTCTCAGCCTATCCATATAAACCACAGGCGTAATACAAATGAGGCCCCACCTGCCAGGTATACCCTACCGACGGGTTAGCATAGTTTTATTTCGAGTATTCCTTGCAGAGTAATGTTATTTGTTTAGATCTCGCAATCGATATTTACGATTCTCACGGAAGAGGAAAGAGTGGCGAACATTGTATTGTCAGCCCGTCACAAAGTAAATATTTTTAAGTAATTTCCTAAAATAAATTTAAATAGCAATTCTTTTGTACATTAATGTAATTTGAATTACAATAATGAACAGTTTAAACATAAAACAGTTTTAACGTTTAAAGTTTTAACGTCTGGTTAAGAAGATATACAATGCGAAAGTGGAAGGATGTAGGTACCGGAGGAGACCGAGACTAACCTACCTAGACCAGATTGGTCATGTACTGAAGGAAGGTGGAGTCAAGAGTCTCCGAAATCGGCAAGCGTGTATGAAGAGAATTATGAATGTTGAGGAAGCGAGTGGAGTATGCAAGAATAGAGTTCTCTAGCACTCTGTTCTCTCTGCTTATCCTGCAAGGGATATAGTGTGATGATATGTATGTAACAGTTTAAAACCGTTTAAAGAGAAGTGCCGTAATACAATACGATACGCGTAGAAGAATAATGTTCTGATCTGATGAATGATGTTCTAATGTCATGTGCATGTAGGTTAATAATATTTATTTAAATTAAAGCTTTGTATTTCCACTTCACCTGTTTCTCCGTGTGGTGACATATATGGTTTAAGATATTTATTTCTCAAATAACTTTACATGGTTCACTTAAATGAGGAACTTAAAACTAAAATTACAAAATCTACATATGACATGTGGACGACATGGAGAGCTAATATGATTTGTATACTATATAACTATTTTCATATCTTAGTTTATTTAAGTAACTTAAATGCATATAATACCTATTAAGTGCTAGAAAAAATGGAAGCTTTGATAGTCCGATAATAAGTATCCTTTTAATTTATTTTTAAATGTAATAATTGTGTCTGCTTCTAGGATATCTTTTGGCAATTTATTAAACCCCCAACCCCTTCAAACATTAAATTTCGTTTACCGTAATTCGTTCTTGGAATAGGAAGCGTAAGTTTATAATTATTTCTAGTAAAATATCTGTGACTTCTTTTAGTGAAAATAAGGTCTGAATGAATCGCTTTAGTTGTAATTTTTTTATTAGTATGCATGTTTTATAAAAATATAATTGATTTAAATTAAGTAATTTTGTTTTTTTTTTTGTAAAGTTCAGTTGTAGGAGTAAGGTAATCATATCTAAATAATGTTTTGATTGCCTTATTTTGTGCAACTTGTAAGTGTTTTAGATGAGTTTTGGCGCATCCTCAAACCTCTAATAAGTACTCTAGGTGCGGATTCACTAGTGCGTTATAGATTGTATGGCACACAGAATACAACCATTAGTTCTACGGAGGGCTCCAGTAAGTGAAATAATTTTGGATCTTCGCGGTCAATATGCATTTTCCATGTTGGCTTACTATCCAATAAAAGCCCAAGATATTTTTATTGAGAGGATTTTTTATAACTTGATTATCTATGGTGAGGGGAGTAAAATCAGGATTTTTTTTATTTTTTGCACAGAATATCACGTAAGACGATTTGGATATGTTGATTTTGAGAAGGTTATTTGTATACCATTTCGATAGAATGTTAAGATCGTTTTGAGCCCGTCTTATAATATCATGTATAGAATGAGCGAAATAAAAAAGGCAGGTATCATCAGCGTATAGTGTAATTTGACCCTGAAGTCCAGCACTACAGACATCATTTATGAATATGGAGAATGACAGGGGCCCAAGGATTGAGCCTTGGGGAATACCATATGGAATGTTTCTAGGCTGGCTAACATGTTTTTCTATTTTAACTACTTGTGTCCTGCCAGACAGATAAGATTCAAACATTTTGTAGGCTATACCAGTTACTCCTAACGTTTTTAATTTCAGTAAAAGTATATTATGAGAAATGACATCGAAAGCTTTTTCAAATCAATAAATATACCAACTGCTATGTGCTTTTTATAAATTTGGTTAATTTTTGTTACTAAATCAATTGTGGCAGATAATGTATTTGATTTTGGCCTGAAAGCGTATTGATATTTAGTTATGAAGTCTATTTTATTCAAATAGTCATTAAGTCAGTTAAAAAGGACTCTTTCAAATACCTTGGACATTATTGGCAGCACCAATATTGGGCGATAATTGTTAGGATCCATATTTGAGCCAGATTTAAATATCAAGAGTATAATGGCTTACCAACCCTTACTTTTCCGTAACAATAATAAAAATCGGTTAAAGCAGCATAGGGGAGTGGATAACAATGCTCTCATAGGAAACCAATAACAGCAAGTGTGACCGCCAAATCTGGTGATTTTGTATTATCACCCATTTTCTTTTTCCGTGAGGTGACGTGGTAAGAATACTATTTTCTACCCTCTTTCTTATCCGTGGATATCGTAAAATGCAAATAAGTCTATCTAAATTCTTTTATATAAAATTGTATAACAACATGTTTAGTGAGTATTAGCTTCAATATAATGAATCCTTTAATGTGATATTATATCTAATACCACAGTTAATGATTCAATAATTATAGTTAATTTAGTAATCACCCAGATAAACAATAATTATAGTTAACTTAATAATCACCTACAAACATCGCAGATGAAAGCGTAGATGCCATAATAGGTGGTGATTTAAGTAATTTTACGGCGCAAGAGAAATTATCGGCACGTTAGCTAGTAGTAAGTTCTACGCTCTATATCAAATGTCAATTGAATAAATAAAATAAGTATCTAAATAAATACTAACAAGGGTATAGGATAAGGGCCTTAATCTTTCGTAATCCTCCTGACCAGCTGTATCCCAAAGCGCCATCTCCACCTCTTCGCCGTCAACGGTAATATGGCCGACGTAATTGTCAAATCTGCAACATAAAAATAACGCATAAATATTTTCTAATATATTCTCTATTCTTACCTAATATTTGTAGTAGGTACTAAAACAAGCTCCAACTTCGGAAACTTTGAAACTACTCCGAATTTTAAAACTGCTATCTATATATGTGCTGTGCCATAGCTGCTACGAATACTAGCCCTTAGTGCTCATGGGTTTCGTAAAAAACCATTAAGAAGTTTTGATCGACCTAAGCTGACCTCTGATGGTGTCTTATCAACAATTAAATTACCAAGGGCGGTTGACGTCAGGCAGGTGGTCATTCATAAAACAATTGTCAAAACCTTTGCAATATGTACAATGGAAGCAGAGTACATATTACATCGACCCCAAGTAGTAAGATGATGATGGCGAGGATTAACTAAACTTCCAGTCAATAGATAAAACTAAAAGAATGAAAGGCCTACCTAGACCTACGTTAAGTTATTTACATTCGCAGTTTTATAGTGTAATGTATTTACTTACATATATTAAGACACTAGGCCAATTGCCAAAATAATAATTTTCCTAAGTCGTTAAAAAAGTCTTAAGATAAACATCTCTGACTCATTTCATAGGACATTCGCAGGCCGAGTATTCACATCTCTGGACTTACAAAAAAATAAAATACATACTTTTAGCCTTTTGCTAATTTTACGATTCGACGAGTAAGGGTTAGTGTCCTTTACACCATGCCTTTACATGAGTTCGAAATCGACGTTGGCCGGATAACATTTTTTTCCAAACATAGATTCTTCTAAAATAGTTTATAATTTATTATTATCGATATTTTCCGTGTGGTGACGAAATAACACTGCACTGCCTTCTTCTTAATGAATGGCCTCTGTGAGTGATTAACCACAACTTCGCCAATATCAAGTAAAATAAGTTTAAAAAATTATAATAGATTTATATTTTAGTCGTCAGTCATGTCGGTTCATTCTAGCTTTATACTGCCTATCTTGTCAACTTAAATTATTCTTGGCCGCTATCTATCAACGAATATCCCTTTTTTTTCTTTTTTTTTTGCGGTGATGGACGTGGTGGCGCCCCACCAAATCAGTCCGGGGCGCGACCTCACTCGACCGACCTCACCTCTCTTCGCCGTGCGAGCGGGCCACCGGTACCCGATTTTTATCTTCGGCGGCCATCTACGAATATCCCTACAATAATATAATACAAATATATATAATACAATTATTTGATATAAATTATACAGAAATATAAAAATATTTTTATTTATGATTTTAACTAATGCGACATTAATTTGGATCTTGATATCGCATTAGTTAAACTACTATATAATTGAGTACACTTTCAACTGAGCTATTCGCCCACATTCATCAACAGCTTAGTACTCTTCCTGTTTCTTACGACATTATCTATGACGCGCATATACTCGCATATAAATAGTTACTTATAATAGAATACAAGAAAGAAAAACTACATTGAAAACATTTAAAAAAAAAGAATTAGTATTTTTTTAATTTTGGTGGCAGATCAGCAAGCAGCCCACTTGGTAATAAGTTGCAACTATCGCTCATGTACCTCAGCAATACCAAGAGCACAGCCAAGTCGCTGCCTACCATGAGAAAAGAGTTTATCTTAAACCTTAGTTAAAGAAGGACATAGCACTCGGCAAAAACACCGCAGCAGGTGGATCATTCCAGAACCAACATGTGCCTAAGAGAAATGAACGCTGAAAGCGTAAAATCGAGGACCATACAGTTTCCAGGTGATAAGTAGGGGTGAATTTTACTGTGTTGTCGAGTAGTACGGTGATAGAAAGAAGACGTTGATACTAATAAGCACAGACAGCCGAAATCTGTCTGCCACTCCAATGACTCCAATCCGTCCGTAATATTAGGATCATCGACATTTCGCATAGCGTATCTTTGCAGGAAAACAAGTGTGGCAGAGATATTAGCATTACCTACTCCACGAGTGGACGAACTTGGACTTGGCTTGAACTCTGAAGTTAAGCTAAAAGTTATCTGGCTCTGGGTACAGTATAATTAGCAAGTAGGTACATAGAGTGAACCACTATGTTTGTGTTTAGGAGGGCAGTAATATAATGTGTCTAGTTTACCTATAAACTTGGCTTGGACTGAAAATCAAGGGCTGGGGTGAAGCTGCATTCACGACAATTTAAGTTGAGCCCAATACCGCTTTGTTTTTACTTTTATTTATTTTTGTTGTTAATTTTCCTAAATTGTAAAAGCAAATAAAGATGTTTCTTTCTTTTAAAACTGGAGAGATCGAGCAACTGTTCGTAGAACGACTCCCCATCAAGTGTACTGACGACATAGTAAGAGTTGTAAGGAACCGTTGTATGTATAGGGCACAGGATCATAATGAGGGGTATTCTCGGGGGGCTTATGTTCAATGGTGCACGTCAACAGAATAGTGAATGAATGGAGCAAAGAACTGTGTATTTATTTGCCCTACTAAAGTTAAGTAACAATATGTTTTTCCTATAGTCAATTTTCCTCAATGTTATTCCAACCTTGTTTCTATAACTCTATGGAAATTACATCACCAATCCTGACATTTTCCTTCAAAATTGTACATTGGTTTATAGCAATTCGTATTTATAAATATTTGTTTGATTGAATCATGACGTGAAACATCATATTTACGTATTTTACGGTTATTAGATAACAAGGATGAGATTTACCTATTAGCAGACGCGGCTCAATCACATGTAGCGCCCGGGTGCAATCAATAACCTGGCGCCCTCTTGTACCAAAGTGGGTGAACAAAATGGAATAGGTAGATGGTTACAAGCGGCTCTAAGCGCCCCCTAACACCCGGCGCCAGGGTGTACCGCACCCTCTGCACTATAGGTAAAGCCGGCCCTGCCTATTTGACTATTTACCATTTCAATGTGGTATTGTGTAGCATTAGTTTTGAATTACGCTAGCGATCGTTTCTCTGCTTGCTCATCGTGAACACTAGTATAATTCATCTTATGAATTACGAGAGCACAATTTTTATTTCTTATAAATTAAGTTCAAGCAACCCGTTTGTGTATTTTATCTCTTAGCAATTAGTGACACAATTAGATATTTTCTTTGGTGGATGCGTCTTACTATTGGACAAAGTTTGCGTCTAAAATGACGAGAGGACAATCAATCCACTATTACAAGCTAGTCAGATTACTAATCTATGATATAGAGTTTTATACAATTTTCCTTCTACGACAGCGTTATTTCCTGCTTATATCTATCAGTTGACATGACATCCGCGAGTAAAGAAGTGTTTAGGTAATTGTATTCTCGCTCCGTCATCACATAGGATATAATTTATTAACAAAATGCAGAGTAGCTACCATTTAAATTTTGGTTACAGCATTAAATACGTCTAAGAACTGTCTCCATGTGAAGCAACTATTGAGCTCATTGCATAATTTGTGCTATCAAGTCAGTTTTTATGATATTACAAAATAAAAAATATCTGACAACCTTGATAACCTGGTATAAGTCTACAACTGTTGACCTTTACATTTCGAGTTCGATTTCTGTATATTCGTTATTGGCTATTTTTCTATGTGTACTAATTCTCAGTAACGGCTCAAAGAATAGTTGTACCCACGGAGTAGATAGCAAAAGCAATGTGATGTGCGAATGGATAAAATAAGAAATGAATATATAAGAGGAAGTTTGAAAGTTGCGCCAATGACGCAAAAGTTAAGGAGTGCAAGGTTGACATGGTATGGACATATGATAAGACGGGTATGAAAGTAATGTTGTGAGGAAAGTTTTAAGTATGATTGTTGAAGGTTTTATGGGTAAGGGAAGACTGAAGAAAAGATAGATGGACTGCGTGAAACATGACATGGATAGACAAGGAGTGATCACAGAGATAACGTCTGATAGGGTTGTATAGAAGGTGAAGACATATTGCGTCGACTCCAAATAAATTGAGATAAGAGCAAGATGATGATGAAGATGGAGTAGATAGCAATAGCTTCCCAATTTCGTGGATTTTGAAAGATTTCTATTGTTCAACTTACGGCAGATAGGCTGCTTACCTGGCTGTGCACCTGGTATTCGGGGTTCCATAGTCAAAAGTTACCATTTACCAAAATGACTAATTGCTCGTTTGCCATCAAAGGCAATAATATATATTTATAAATACAATGAAAATTACTTAGTATTCATAACAAGAATTTGTCATTCAAGTATATCAGAGATGGATCGTAAGGAAATCAAAGTTAGCCATGGGGCGTGTGCGTGTGTTCAGTGTTATGAAGAGGAAGCGACACGATGTGTAGATACAATACAACAATGCCGCTACGTAAGTATTTGACTTTATAAATAGGAAGCAATGCTAAGTAGGCTACATGTTTAATAATGATCGCAAAATATTGGCAAAACTAACATTCAAAAGAAACGCAAACAACTTTAGACTACGAGATAGTTTTACCTACTAGTTATAATAGTGGGTATGGTGATGGTGTAGGAATACAATTCACGAGCCCCTTTCTTGCCGTTGGCTGTCGTAGAAGACAACTAAATTATATGATATGCATATATCGCTACAAAAGAAAGTAAAAATCAAATACAAACGCAATAGAATCCTTAAAAGTAGTTATATTTCAAATGTGTAATACTCGCGTTAACATCAAAGGTCAGAAAAGGAAACTCAATATAAAATATGCCTATGCTAATCAAAATTAGATAGATAGCAGATTGTTTTTTCTCCCAATAAAAGAATGCTCATGCCCAGTAGTGGGACGTATATGAGCTAAGATTATGATAAATAGCAGCTTTGCTTACGTGAAACATTTAGGTACTATCGCTCCATACAAACGTTATGTTTAACTAAGTATAATAAAAAGTACCAAGCATTTAAACAGATTTTTCATGATATTCTTTGGATTTTTTTGAAGCGTATATATAATACAAACAATAAACGTTTGGAATATAATGACAATCTATAATAATATAATAATAATTATATTATAATAATATATTGAAATAAATACCTCCGGGCCAGTCGTTACTTCACCATGAGGCTAACGCAAAACTCGGAGGAACATTATTTGGCTCCCTAAGTTCTTTTGATATAAAAAAAAATGTATCACAAGATTTACAGGAAAGCCTATAAACCGCAGGGCAGCTTGTGGCGAGCTGAATGTGAGTGGCGACACTACGGTCCTGAATACTCCAGAGAGTCGATCAGGGACTCGTCTCCAGCTGGCCTTCATTGGCTGGCTAGAGTGGAAACCGAAGAGTGCCCGAAGGACTCTCAGCTCTGGCTTGCCTTAAACAGCTGATCAGAGAGGGGTCGCCAGAGCTATATGCTCGGGGGTGGAAGTATCATTTTCAAGGGCATAATTACGGGGAAACCATGAGTTTGTGTAACGCAGACTCAATGGTGAAACCGGCGCCGCACCGCTCGACACCCCTGGCCACTTACATCAATGTTGCCCTCTGTTGCACGGGCAACAGAGGGCAACATTGATGTAAGTCATACGGATGACTTGTGTGTCTGTGGCGACTATTTAGGGGGCCCATTCAGTGAGTTGGCGAGTCACCGTCTGCCACCGTTCAGCTCTTAACATGGGTTTGAAGGCAGACGACAGTTATAAATTCATAGATTTAAGATGAACCAGTCCACTAAACACCCACACCCATATTTCATATATTAGATACCATCATCATACAATAGTTTTACACTTACTGCTGGCATTCCACGTATGTTAAGTGCAGACGTAGAATGTCATCGGTAGGTGTCCCATCCCAATATTTAGATTAAATTTCTCCAAAGGCCTCTGCGTGTTGGATCCATATCCCCATGTACCTAAGCCTCCCAAAGGACCGGGCATCTTCCCTATGGAAGATCCCGTGAATTAAAAGGAGATACAATAATAATAAAAATAAATATTGATAAAATACATTCTTCTTACTTTTCGCCATGACCGAAATTATCGGTTCCCAAATTAACTAAACTAAGAGCATTAAATGACATTTAATTTAAGAACTTCCTAAAATTGAAAATGCATCTACGGAACGCACTCGAGATATCGATTTAGATTCCTGTTCTTTTTAATTGGTTTCAAAAATCTACAAGTCAAAATCAAAGGTGTTTCTTAGGGCCAAACTTGATACAACTATCTGACAGTTTATTGTTCTTCACGTAATACTACCGCTGCATATATTGAAATAAATTACAACATAACAATAAATATACATCTTATCTGCTAAAAGCAAGATAAAGATATTGTTACTATGAAATTCGTTTATCGTTAAGTATTTTAAACCTTCTTGGATTTTAATTCACAATGTCACACCTATTTAGTTAATAAAAAAAATAATTAAAGAAATCAAAAAACCCGACTGTATAAAAAGTAACCAAAACTACGTACATAATAAAAAAACTGAAAAGAAAAAAACAAGCACTTAGATGTCCGGTGGTCTAGAATTCCATAATATATTATTGAATAAATACTATTGCAGAAACAAAATATATTTTAATAATGGAACATGACAACTGAACAGTCGGGATCCATTATTCGACAGCAAATCTAATTTTGCAGTGGATTTTTTTTTTTGACTTTGCGTTGCGCAGTCGGGTAAAAATAACAAATAATCTTGAAATGATTTGGTTAGATACTCTCAAGGTAAATATTACACTCAAGTCACCCCTACAAATTTGGACTACATCTTTAAGACTTAACATTTTTTTTGACTGCCCAGCTGGCGATTAAAATACCAACCTTTCGTGCCAGTGGCATGGGTTCGATTCCCACGCAGGACAATACTTTGTGTGATCCACAAAGTGTTGTTCTGAGTCCGGGTGTAATTTGTCTGCGTTAATTGCATGTTTGTAAAGTCCCCCGCAATACAAGGCTTATTTCCTTAGTACAAGGCGGTGTCTTTAAAAAAAATTGGGTATTTTATAAATAATTTATAATTATAAGTATTATGGTCGCTTACCCCATATCTTACCCGTGGGTGATCGTACGAGACGACTAAGGGATATAAAGCGCATATAACATCTATGTGAGAGAAGGAAAACTCGAAACAAAACCCTATACCAACACGTCTGACCAGCGCGGTAGAGTAGGTTAATTTCACTCCCATTACGGAGGAGGCCCGAGCCCAACAGTGGGACATTTGTGGGCTGTGATGATGGTGATGATGGTCGCTTAAATTGAATAGGTAAGCATAAGTACATTCGTATTTCGCTATTTAACTATTTGAGATCAAAATCATTTTCTCCTACCAAACACTTTCAATAACCATACTTTTATCAAAAAAGTCGGAAGTTGAACCTTAATGTTCCTCAAGTAATGTAGTCGTATGTTGCGCCATTAAGTCAGCGAGACGTTTGTAAATAGTATCTAAACCAGATATTCATTATGAAGCATTAACCTGTTCTATTCTGAGAGAAACCGGTGATGATAGCAACTAAGTTAACAAACATTATTAAACATATTTGATGACGTAAGACCAATTGATTCATCATTTACTCATACCAAAATGAAACTAACTATTTACAAGTTATATTGATGAATATTACTTTGACGTCTACGCTAGTGCAAACACATAAAAATTTTAATTAATATTATAATTAAACTTTTTGGTAATAATAACGCAAAAATATTAAATCATAAGCTTAGACCATAATAAACAGATATAGGTGTGTAGCTACCTATATTAGCGGCAATAAATTATTTTTAGGAAGGTCATTTAATAAGTACCTATCTTTAGTGAAATAATGATAATTTAGTTAATGATAGGTACATATCTACGATAACTATATTACCGCACCAACTCGCTAATTCAGTTAAATCAGGTAGGTACCTGTCGTTACGCCCTATTAACCTAACAGCCGTAGGCACGACCTATTGTTTCAAATAGTAACGGAACTATTAAATTTTTATCATAACACTTACACTGTTGGTACATATTCTTTAGGAAATTCATTTTTCGTATACACGTAGAGCAAGCAGGTCTTACCGACCATACCATCGCCGACCACTGTTATCTTCAATCTTTTTGTCGTTCCCATGATGCGTGCCGCTACATCCAACAAATTAACAAACACAATACAACGCACTATTAAATGTATAAAGTATTTATATTCTTAAACACTTATTTTAACTACAACCATTGACATGGCAAAGTAACAATGTACTGCTCCCTGTCTTGGTCCTTGAATCTTATCACTGAGTGATGTAATAATCTTATCAATCTTATAGAAATACTAATGATAACAAAACTATTGAAATAACGCGCGCGCGCGCAGTTTCGCGGTCGAGTGTTGAATGTTCACGATTTTACGAATAGCGTTGACTGTGAATCAGTACGACAAGCGCAAGTCGCGAACTGATAGTACGCGAGCGTCGCTGTCCGCGTAAATGCTAACACCAAACCACATACCTAATTAATTCTATGAACGTATTATGTACTTACCTTGGTCGTGAATTAGCGTCACCAATCTTAAATTGTTTACTATCGCCTCATTGAATACCACCAATAGTGTTTGGAAGTTATATTGAAATGTAAATAATTCAGAAATATTCGTTTGTATTATGTAAATTTAGAAACCCGTCCGTAGTTATAAAAACTGGATAATTGGCAGCTAGGGAATCCTGGGAATCTAAACACCGACTAAAATTGCCAAATCATCTGCCAAATATAGCGATTATGGAATTAATCCCCACTCTCATAATGAGACCTATGTCCCTTTAATTACTTCCTTTAGTGGGCTTTAATAAACTGACAAATGGATATATTATAAGAAGATATTGAATAACAAAACATTTTTTAGAATAAAAACAATTGTTTATTAAAGTAAATTTTAATAATTGTTAATTATAAAATTAAACAAAGCAGTTATTTATGTCACAATACTAAGTTAAAATTAAGTACATTTTTTTCTTATTATTTATATTATAAAATATTAACTACATACTAATAATACTGATTAATCTGCCAATCTTAATCATTAAGGCATTTTTTTTTAAATTAACTAACTAGTCACAGCTTATGTATTACATACAAGTCACATGTTATTTAACTTAGCAAAAGATTTTAGAGATTTTAATTTCCATCATTGTCAATAGTGAACTGATTCATTCCTCCTAAAATGAGTTCTTCTTTCAGCTGAACAACCTCTTGTAATAATGCTTGGTTATTCCTTTCCAGTTTACTTATAACACCTTTTAAATGTTTAAGATATTCATCATTATTTGACTTTATGTCTCTACATGCAGCATAAGAAGCCTTATTGGGGTGACAATGAAGATCTGAAAAATGAAGCTATTGTAATAGTATCAACATAAATCTTAAATATCTAGTTTTTGATAATCAGTTCAGAAACAAATAGCTGAATACTAGATAAAGAAAAACTTAATAAATGTATATTGCACGCCTCATAAGTGAAGCGTTGAGGTGATGCTCTACTCTCGATATATGCAAATCAAGGACTTTTCAAAACTAAAAATGACTATTTTTCTCACACTGCACTTATAGGATAATATTATCATACACACGTCATTTGATATTTTTAAAATGCAATTATTTAGTTTAATGTAAGATAAATGGTGATTAAAAAATATTCGAGGCGTCTGGATGTTTTATATGGATCTGGCACTCTTACGGCCATATAAATTTATGTATTGAAGGTTTTTTATTATTAAAAGCTTCATAATCGCAAACGCGCTGTTTCCTTTCGAAAATGGCTTGGTAACCATAGCTGAAATATTATTTACAGTTGGTATGTAGTAGCGGCTACGAACGCTACTAACTCTTACTTTGCTAAAGGCTGTCGTAAAGGATGACTAAGAGCTTTATATAGAACTGGTGCAACTCCATATATTGCTTTCTGGTCAACAATTACATTCCCAAAAAGGATTAATGTCAGGCAGGTCGCTGATAATAAAACTACTGCCAATAACTTTTGCAAAATTCACAATGGAGGAGTACATATTGCGTTGACCCCAAGTACATATTGGGATAAGAGCAACCTGATTAATTCAATTTTTATTTATTATATTTAAAAATCTGAACCCAAATTCATATTGGATATTCTACATAATATATATCTTAAGTGATAGAGCTAATAGTATATGAATATTCTATATTATTATAATATTCCCAAAGAGGGTTAACATTACAAAACCAGTAATTAAGTGCAACACAAACCCCTGCAGTATTTACTATTATTCATACTCACTGATAGTCATCTCATCATCATTCTCCTACTCTTATCCCAATTACTTCGGGTTGATACAATATGTACTCTTTTTTCATAGTACATATTGTAGAAGTTATTGGCAATTGTTTTATAACCAGTCGCCCGCCAGACGTCAACCCTCCTTGGATTCCCAATGTAATCGTTGACCAAACAGCATCAGCTGAAGCCGACCCAGGTTGTAATAAGGCTCTTAGTCATCTTTTATATCCACAAGCAAAGTAAGGGTTGGTAGTATTCGTAGCCACTACCACACAGCTAACTTACTGATATTTTTATTACTGATAGTCATTTATGCCTAGAAAAACCTATGGAGCATCAGTCACAGACATATTCCTGTACAGAATAATGAGGTTTATAAAATTAAATATACTTTAGATTTACCTTTGTCTCTTAATCTATCTGTTAATTTCTCATTTAGTAGTTTTAATCGTGTTATTTCATTTTGCAATCTTCGTTCATTAGATTCTTTTTGTTTAGTTATTTGTACCAATTTTGCTCGAGTATTTGTTAACATTTGCAATACTCCATCAGAATGATCCGCAATTCTTTGAGCAGACGCTACACAAGCCTTTGATTCATTTTTCTCATGGTTGATCTTTTCTTTAAGTCTGTTCACTAACGCCTAAACATTTGATCAGAATCAATAATTTTATGAATGTATGGAAATAATAGTTACCTTCATCTGCATATACTACTTACGTTTAAATGTTTATTGTTATTATCTAATATATAATTCTGTTCTTCAAGTTGATTAACTTTTAGTTTTAAGTTCTTATGAGTGTGTAACAATGTCCATACGGCATTAATAAGATTGACGAGAGATTGTGGTTGTAAAGTATTACAGTTTACATCTATGTATGGATTAAAAACATAGTTCAAATTCAGCAATTCAAACTCCTGTAACATAAAAACATATTTCAAGACCATTTGTAAAAAAAAATATAAGTAACTCACAACGTATACATACTTGATGTAAACCAATTAAACAATCCTTAAAGTTTTTAACGGTACACGGTTCGTAAGTAGTAGATTTTTTATATCTGTAATTTTGTATGAGCTCTTTTACTTCCTCGTCTAAACTTTCAAACTCTTCAATTGTAGCCATCGTTCATATTTATCAAGGTAAATATGTAAATAATACTTTCATATCAGTTGTTTAACAATAACGGACGAGCACAGATTAATTTTTTTTTTTGGTTCTGTTCGTCGAGGCAAATTCGGAGAGGCAAAGGGATGAAAGCCCATACAGCCAAGTCTTATTTAATTATTTTTCATACATTGTTCATCATTTCTTCATATTATGTCATGCCTTAATAGTCATTGTCTGTCAGTAAGTCAAGTCGTTACCATTAATCGGGTGCTGCTAACCTAATCAATGATTTTCTTTGGGAATTTTGGATAAATATGAAAATACACGTAAACCACTATTATACCATATTCACTACACTTCAGCACTTTAACTGTACCATATTGCATAAAATACCAGCAAAATTATTCAATATAACACCACAAAGGCTCACTGTATTTGGCCCCACATGTTTTGATTTTTGAATATTTTCTATTTTTAATTATTTGTTCGTCGTTTGTTCGTTATTGTTCGAATGTAAAAATCGTTTGTTCGTTTTTTATTTATTTATAATTAATTAAACAAATTTTTACCCTTAAGTTGGCCTCCCTTACTAGAAATCTTTATTTTTATCGCTCAGATTAATTAATTTTGATTAATTATCGTTTGTTCGATCACTATTGATGATTGTTCGATCATAAAAACAATTAAATTTTTAATTATTTATATCTAAAAAATAAGCCATCACCTTACGCCTACATTACGCATGCATCTGCAGTATAATGGCGACTTGGCGATACATTGTACATATGTAAAAATTTGTCAATATAAAAAAATGCTCCATTTCGAATATAATCAAATTCTCTTCATAGGAAAAGGCTCTAGATTTTCATGCAGATATTTTTAATATTTCGTGTTCATTGTGTAAATCCGGAAAACAAACACGTTATTACACTCCCAAAGAGTACATTTTATTGAGATCTAATCCGTGAAAGTAGCAAAGAAATTGTCTGGACGTACCTGTACATTAAGTGAACTTCCAACTAAAATTTCTTTGAAAGCTCAAAATAAGGATACAATTTATACTAACTTCGTTACCGGACGGTTAGCCTTATTGTAAGTATATTATTTTTACATGTATGTATTTGGAACTAAAAATTGTTATTTTATGTAAATTTTCAGATTGTCTGGAGTAGCAGTTTATGATGTCGGCCATTATTATGCGTACTGTAGGAAAATATCAGGTAATTCAAAAAAGTCAATGACCTGAAAGTGAAACCTGATTAGTTTTTGGAATCGATCGGTATAGCCATTTCAAAGTTATTCCACATAAATCGTATTTGAAAAAAAAATTACTTAGTTTTTTGAGATTTCTTAAAATCTACTGGTCCAAATCTAAAAAGTAGAAAAAAACACAAGAACATAATTTTTTTTACTCGTTAAAATTGAATGACTTATTGTGGTAATAATATAGTAATATTTTCGTACAGTAATATTTTCCTGCAGTACATACGCATAATAACGACCAACATCATAAGTTGCTACTCCAGACAATCTGAAAATTTATATAAGATATTTATTTTTAATTCTAAATATATACATGTAAAAATATACTTAAAATAAAAGCAACTACCCGATAATATATGTTAATATAAATTGCATCCTTATTTTAAGCTTTCAAAGAAATTTTAGCTGGTAGTTCACATGTACAGATACGTCCAGACGATTTTATGCTACTTCCACGGATATCTAATTCTATATTTTTATTCTCTCTTTAGGAGTGTAATGACGCATTTGTTTCTCTTATTTACACGACAAGACAATTTTTACATGACATGCACAATATATCGCCAAGTCGCTATTTTACTGGAAGCGCATGCGCAATGGGCGTAAGGTGATGGATTTTTTATTAAATAAAAAAATATTAATATTTAAGAATTTAATTGTTTTTATGATCGAACAATCATCAATAGTGATCGAACAAACGATAATTAATCAAAATTAATTAATCTGAGCGATAAAAATAAAGATTTCTAGTAAGGGGGGGCCAACTTAAGGGTACAAATTTGTTTAATTAATTATAAATAAATAAAAGAAGAACAAACGATTTTTACATTCGTACAATAACGAACAAACGACGAACAAATAATTAAAAATAGAAAATATTCAAAAATCAAAACATGTGGGGCCAAATACAGTGAGCCCACCACAAAACACTAAAGAAATGAATATAATACAAGAGCGGAGCACAGATTAAGTAGAGATGCTACGCGGACGAGAGAGACAGACAAACAAATAAAAAAATAACTAATATAACTATAGTCTATAAACTATAGCATGATCTCTGTGACAGTTCTCACTAGTGCCACACGCTTATGACGCAGTCCGAATTTTTGTCGATATAATTCCTTATTTTTTAAAGTTATTTGCCACTGCAATTGAAAAACAATGTATAAAAAATATTATTGAATTTCAATCAAATGGATGGATAAATCGATTATAAATTTAGAACAATCTATGAAAATCTTATTGAATTTAAATTAATGGATTTTATTTAATTTAAACTAAAGCTGTTAATTAATTCTTTTTATTATTCGAACGGAGTACATCCAAGTTCATCATCAATATTATCATCATCGCTGGCGCATTCCTGTAGGTTGATGATGAGTTCTTGATCACAGATTATTCCATGAATAATCATGTTTATTTTATAAAAGAAATTATCTTTTTAATATAAAAGAAATGGTCTTATTAATATTATAACTGATGTCTGAATATTAAATGAACACAATTTACTTATTTTTTAGAGTAACCACGTGGTTTATATAGGTAATGTATTGGTTTTACATGTTTTATAAATAATTAATAAGAATGTTATCGATTTACGTTTATCGACTGTCCATCTCTATCTTATTCTCAGTCCAGTAAGACCTTGTACTTACGTAACCATCATATTTTTATAAAATGGTTACTAAGTATTTTAAAACATATGAGGTACAAATTTTTGTGTAAATATTCATATTTTTATATTCATAATTCAGTTGAGATACAATACTACAACAAGTGGCATGTAAAGAATGAAAATATAGGCTAAAATTGTGAACATGACGCGTATTCATAATTACTTCATCGGTTTTGTCGCTATCTGTCACAGATATCAAGCTACATTTTAAGGACTATAGGTACCAGAGGTACCTATTAAAAAAATTAAAATATATTATTACTTTGAAACCTTGACACATACGCCACTGTCAATCTTTGCTCCTCGTGGGCTGGAGTTCGACGCGGGTAACTGTGCTGGAGCCCCGGCCCGCGAGGTGTTACAAGTGCGTCGTAACTGCTTTGACTGCAGCGGGCTATGCTTCCGCTGCGGTCAGGCTGGGCACCAGGCAGCATCGTGCTCTGCGGTGCCCCACTGCCCCGCGTGTGCGGCGGGCAATAGGCCTGCCAAGCACCGCATGGGCTCTGGGGACTGCAGACCCCCGGCATCGGCCCCAAAGGGGCGGGGCGGCTCACCGACCGGGCCTGCTCCCGCTCCGATCGCGACCCGATCACCCGTTAGCGCGGAGGAGGAGACGATGGATACGGCCCGTTAATGGACCACGAAGCCATCCGTCTCCTCCAAGCCAATCTCAACCACTCCGCCGGTGCGCAGGACGTTTTCCTGCAAGCCATGGCGGAGTGGTTGATAGCAGTAGCCGTAGCCGCAGAGCCGTACGTGGTGCCCGACCGACCTAACTGGCTGGGTAGCACCGACGGCACTGTGGCAATCGTCGCCTCCACGTCGTGGCCTTCGTCGTCCCTGACCCTTAGGGATAGGGGCGTCGGATACGTCGCGGCGGACTGGGGAGAGATTACGCTTTTCGGAGTCTATCTCTCCCCTAACAGGAGCGTGACTGATTTTTGGGGCCTCCCTCACCATCTTGGGGGCCTCGTTACGGCGACTGGCACCGCGCCAAGTCTTCGTTCTAGGGGACTTCAACGCCAAGTCCATGGCGTGGGGGTCCCCCAGGACGGACGACCAAGGACGGGCGGTCGAGGAGTGGGCGACGGCACTGGGCCTCTGTTTGTTGAACAGGGGCTCAGTGCATACGTGCGTGTGGCAGCGGGGGGGGGTCGATAGTGGACTTATCGTTCGCTAGCCCATTGTCGCCGCACGCGTGAGGAGCTGGTGCGTCGCGGAGGAGGTTGAGACCCTATCGGACCACCGGTATATCCGGATGGAGGACCGGGACCTGCTGGCGGAGGCAGCCATCGTTCACTCGTGGCTGTCCTCTGCCCACCAGTTGGACGGGGTGGACGCCCAGGCTGGCCACATCCGCAATGCGTTAAAGCAGATCTGCGATGCGGCCATGCCCCGTGTACGGTGTCTGCCCCCGAAAAGGGCTGTCCACTGGTGGTCCCGGGAGCTGGCGGATCTTCGGGCCGCATGTATACGCGCCCGGAGGGCTCAGTCGGCAGGAGATGCTGGACGGTCTCGATCGAGACCCCTGGGGTCGCCCCTATCGCGCGGCGCTGAGTAAGCTCCGCGCGCGGGACCCCCCCCCCCCTCACCGAGACCCTCCAGCCCGGCCTCCTCACCAGGGTCGTCGAGGACCTGTCCCCTCGACGGGCGGAGCACACGCCCCCGGTCATGGCTTCGCCAGACACTGACCGGGAGGCCGACGATGACAGTGTTCCGCCCATCACGGCAACCGAGATGGGGGTGGCGGTGGCGCGCATGCGCGGCAAATCCACCGCCCCCGGGCCCGACGGTGTTCCCAACCGCGTGCTGGCCCTGGACCTCGACCACCTGTGTCCCCGCCTCAGGGGGCTGTTCGACGCGTGTTTAGCGTCCGGGCGGTTCCCTGGGTGCTGGAAGGAGGGGAGGCTGGTGTTCCTGCCGAAACCGGGACGGTCTCCAGAGTTGGCCTCGGCCTACAGGCCTATCGTGCTGCTCGACGATGCGGGTAAGCTATTGGAGAGGGTGTTGGCTGCCCGCATCGAGCGGCACCTCGTTGGCATAGGGCCCGATCTGTCGGACGCCCTGTTTGGGTTCAGGAGGGGTCGTTCGACGATCGCGGCTCTGCTGCGCCTGAGGGCCGTGGCGACTGAGGCCGTCGCCGGTGGAGGAGTGCTGTTGGTGGTGTCCCTGGACATCGCCAACGCATTCAATAGTCTGCCATTTAGCTGCATCAGGGAGGCGCTCCGATACCATGGAGTGCCAGTTTACCTGAGGTGGCTAGTGGCAGACTATCTGGAGGGGCGCAGCGTCCTCTACACCAACCGAGTAGGGGACGTTGTGCGGACGCCCATGACGTGCGGTGTCCCACAGGGGTCGGTCCTCGGACCCACCCTGTGGAACATCGGCTACGACTACGCTACGACTGGGCGTTGAGAGGAAGTCTCCCACCCGGGCTGGGCGTGATCTGTTACGCCGACGACACGCTCGTCACAGCCCGCGGTGGGACGCTGGAGGAGGCGGCAGGCCTGGCGACTCTCGGCACCGAAGAGATCGTCAGGCGGATCGAGGCGCTGGGGTTGAGGGTGGCCCTGGACAAGACGGAGGCCCTCTTGTTCCATGGGCCCCGCATGGGCCCTCCCATCGGCGTTTCGATCACCGTCAATTCGGTTGACATCAGCATCCGGGCCCATATGAGGTATTTGGGCCTGGTGCTCGACGGGCATTGGTGGTTTCAGGAGCATTTCCGCAGGCTCGCCCCGTAACTCATCGGCGCGGCGTCCGCCCTTTCATGGCTAATGCCGAATGTGGGCGGACCGAGCGCTACGTGCCGACAGCTGTACACGGGGGTCGTCCGGTCGATGGCCCTGTACGGCGCACCGGTGTGGGCGGGGTCCCTGACCGTCCGACTCAGGGCTCTTCTGTGGCGACCACAGAGGGCCATGGTGGTCAGGGCTGTACGCGGGTACCGCACGGTGGCGACGGAGGCAGCGTGCCTGTTGGCCGGGAGTCCCCCGTGGGACCTGGAGGCGGAAATGCTCACCGATTTGTATCGGCGGGTGTCGGGGGTGCGCGCGGAGGGCGGTGTGGTCTCTTTAAAGGAACTCACCGCCTGGCGCGTTGACGCCCGCCTAGATGTCATTGCCCGTTGGGCAGTCCGGCTGGAGAGGCCTCGGTTCGGTGTGCGGACCGTAGAGGCCTTCCGGCCGGTGCTGATGCAGTGGTTGGAACGGCGGCACGGGGTGCTCTCCTTCCGACTGGTGCAGGTTTTGACAGGGCATGGATGCTTCGCCAAATACCTGCACAAGGTCGTCAGGAGGGAGAATACACCGTCCTGCCACCACTGCGATTGCGACGAAGACACGGCGCAGCATACGCTCGTGGTTTGTGCCGCTTGGGCAGAGCAGTGTCGTGAACTCGTCGCAATCATCGGTGCCGACCTGACGCTGCCGACCATAGCCAGGGCGATGCTCGACAGCGTCAGGGGACTAAACTGGGACGCGGTCGCAACCTTCTGCGAGGCAGTAGTCTCGCGGAAAGAGGCGGCGGAGCGCGTGCGCGAGGAGCGTCTCCTCGACGGCGCGAGCCGCCGCCGGCGACTGGGGCGGCGCAGGCGCGATTACGTGCGCCTGATGCCGCCCTAGCCAAGGCCGCGGGTGACTGGATCGGGGAATTAGTCCGTCACCCGCTGAGAGGCCGGCCGCGTGAGGAAAGAGCGACATCCTACCCGAAGGGGGGATGTCGGTCGAGGAGAGGGTACTCCTCAGGCGTATTCCGTCGGGCCGACCACTGACGTCAAGTCACTCTGCTCCGGTGGTCGGCCCAATGACGAAGGCGACGTCACGGGTGGGTTACGGGTGTGCGCGCTTACGCCCCTCTGTCACCCCGGATGGAGTGGTGCAAGGAGTGCGCCGACCGTAGCCCACCAACCAAAAAAAAAAAAAAAAAAAAAAAAAAAAAACTGTCAATCTTTAAATATCAATAAATTCGATAAGATTACGACTCGTTTGTTTGATTGCTTTTGTACTTCGATGCAAATGGCATATCGGACTACAACAGATCGCTTTTTCGGCATTATATCCTCGTTGCATACATTGGTATTTTCTATAATTTCAGCAGCATTTATAATTGTAAAATTAGAAGAATGTATTAATTATTTTTTTTTTTTTTTTAAAGTAATCAAACGTAAAAAAACAGCGAGAACCAATATATAATATATTAAAATTTTTGGGGCAAGTCCTTTTGTACTGTATTATCCCACCAAAAACATAAATGTAAAGAGAGCCAAGTTCAATACAAAAATTATGCTTGGCTGTGAGCTTCGCCGCAAAAAGATTGGAGATCTAAATGAGTGCCAAGTTCTATGCAAAATCCAAATATGTATGTATTTATAGGAACAAAATAACATTATGAACAAGTATTAAACTCTATTTCTTTGCTTTATTGGATACCTATAATAATTGCTGTTATTTAAAAAAATGTAAGATCTTAAAGTAGGTTAGATTTGACTTGACCATAAGTATTAAAAAACAAACAAATTATGTAATACTAGCTTCAGCCCGCTACTTCATTCGCGTGGAAGAGTTATTTTGGGCTAACGCTAACTTCTAAAGTTGTGTAGCTCCTGAGTGAGTGATATAAAAGAGCTATATCACTCACATAGACACAATCTATCACTCACTCACTTTACCGCCGAATATATCACTAGCTCAGTAGCTCAGTTCTAGCTCATCGCTCACTTCGCATCGCAGAATGTTTCACCTCTCACAAAATGAGCGAGATAGGTGCGTTGCGTGGCCGGCCGACGAGAATGATATTTCACGCTGTTTTCGTATCGATGTAATTAAGTTGTCAAAAGAGAATACACTCTATTTCCTTAGCTATAAAGTTTAATAATTAATATAGATTTTAGAAAATAGATGAATTTGACAAAATCTTCTAAAATATAATTATCTGAAAAGTAAATTCGAAACATTATCAAGCTAATGCGAAAATTGAGTTATAGATTTGTTTGAGCGATAGATTTAAAGTGAGCGATAGATTTAAAGTGAGTGATAGATTTAAAGTGAGTGATAGATTTAAAGTGAGTGATAGATTTAAAGTGAACGATCTTTGAAAGTGAGCTAGAGGAGTGATTTAATAATGTGGTTGACTGCTGAGCTGGGGGGGCACACTTAAAACATTACTTTTTTTTACTGACCGTCGCGCCGCCTACAGACTGGTTGTACAAACTTAGCTGCTGCCATTTTTTTCCTGTCTGTCAAACGTTTGACAACTGAAAATTGTTATTTTTTTTTTTTTTTTTTTTTTTTTTTTTTTTTTTTTTTTTTTTTGTTCATAGTGTAGGTAGTTATTGTCATCGATCTATTTTCGAATATTTATGTACTTTCTGAAAATTATATCAATTTTCATTGTTAAACTTATATTATTATTGTTTCGATATCAGCTGATATGGTTTTTTTTTTATATTTCAGGGTAGATCTCATAGTAAAAGAATATTCTGTATAATTACACATACACATGTAGATATGTATATTTATATCACTTCAACTTTAGTTCACCGCTTAAACTCTGGGTAGCAGCACTTTCCATACATGCATATTTTATCATCGAGTTGCCACTCTTTTTCAGTTTAATAACTTTACTCTTTGCTGCTGAGCTAAGTGAGCTAAATGAGTGATATGTATCTTTACACTCAAAAGATATGTATCACTCTTTTCAGGGCAGTGATCTATTTCCGCCGAGGGCCCGGCACCAGCAAAAGAGGCCCCAAAGAGGAGGAAGAAGAGCAGGCGGATGCTAACTCCGCTTGGCGAGCGCGCTAAACGGCGCGCCAACCGCCTTAAGAAGGAGAGGGAGGCGCTGGAGGCCGCGGCACGCCGTGAGACCAGCGTTCCCAGCGACGAGGGCGGCACAATTGCCGCAGAGCCGTCGCATACGGATGGTGGTAGCGCCGCAGGACTGCCGCGGAGGGAGAGCGGCGGCGGGTGTGTGTCCCGGGACGAGGGCGACGATGTCGCAGAGCCGTCCAAGGAGGGGACGAGAAGTGGCAGCTCAACGGAGCTGTCGAGTGACGAGGGCGGATCTACCGCAGAGCCGTCGCGGAGTGAGGGTGGCAGTAAAGCCGCAGGGCCGTCGTCGGAGAGCGCCAGAAGCTCCGACACCGACACGGCCTTGGAAAAGTCTTCGGACGAGGGCGGGAAGGCCGAAGAGCCGTCCGACGAGGAG
Organism: Lymantria monacha; assembly: GCA_905163515.2. Classification (NCBI taxonomy): domain Eukaryota; kingdom Metazoa; phylum Arthropoda; class Insecta; order Lepidoptera; family Erebidae; genus Lymantria; species Lymantria monacha. The sequence continues at coordinate 20,414,592 of LR991082.1, read as the reverse complement.
GTCGGCCGAAGCCGGGACGAGGGGCCGTTTAGCATGGAGGAGGGCAGCTCGGCTGCCGAGGCCGCCGAGGAGTCTGAGCCGCACACTGCGGCGAAGGCTCTGACGGCGGCCATAAATGTCAGGGAGAGGGAAGAGGCCCTTCCCCCGAGTGTCCGCAAGCGCCCCCTGCATAAGGGCGGCAGCTCCGACTCGGAGGGGAGTGTCGTCATGCCTCCTCCTAAGGTCCCCACCGCGCGTCGTGGGCGTAGAGGTCGTGGGTCGGCGGTGGCGGCGAGGCCGGTTCCGGGACAAACCGTTCAAGGAGGTGAGGTGGCGGCCCTGCAGGCCGCGAACGCCCGCCTCAGTAGGGAGGTCTCCGGCCTGCGGGAGCGCAACCGGAAACTTGAGTCGGAGTTGTCGGCGGTGCGGAAGGAGAACCGCGGGTTGGCCAAGGACATGGCTGACCTGCGGTCTCAATTTGCACTTTTAGTGCCAGCCGCGCCGCCGACACCGGTTTCGCCGCCGAAACGGGTTGCGCCGGGGAGGGCGGGCCCGTCCTCTGCGCTCGTGGTACCACCTACGTCCGTGGCGCCGCCTGCGCCCGTGGTGCCTGCTGCGCCGGTTGCGCCTGCGGCGTCGGCCGTGAGCGCCGCCAGGAAGCGCGGAAGGCCCAAGAAGGGGGAGGAGCCGCTGCCTGCGGTGCACGGTGTGCCGGAGGAAGCGATGCGCGTCATCTTCGCCAAAATTGAGTTGATGATGGACGCGCGCATCCAGGCCGTGGCGGATCGTCTTCCGCCCGAGGCACCCCTCCGACCACCGCTCGCCGCTGACAAGGCGAAGCGGCCGCAAGCGCCAGCCCCCGCCTCGCTGCCATGTCAGGGTGGCCGCGTGGTGACCTACGCCGCGGCCGTAGGCGGGCCCAAGGGGGCCAAGAGGAAGGCTGGCACGGTGCCGGCTCCCGCTATGGCCGGGCAGTGGCCGGCGCCAGCGGCTACACTGCAGGCTCCGGCTGGCGCACCCGCGACTGTGCCTGCTGCGCCCAGCGCTGCCGCCAGGCTCGAACTGGGCTGGCAGGTGGCTGAACGCAGCAGGAAGGCACGCGGCCAGAAGCGGAGAGCGGCGGCCAAGAGTGCCGCTGTGGCCGCCGCTCCCCAGGCGGGAGGCGGCAAAGGGGGAAAGAGGTCGCGCAGGGGCCTCAAGTCACCGAAGACAGCTGCGGTCATTATTACCGTGTTGCCTGAGGCGGCTGAGAGGGGCCTCAACTATGAGGCCGTCCTAAGACGCGCCCGGCGGGAGCTGGACGTCTCCGACATCGGAGGCGTTGAGGCGAGGACCCGCAAGGCTCGGACAGGGGCTCGTATTCTCGAGTTCCCTGGGGCTGAGGGCGTCAAGGTGGCCGATAGTGTGGCCTTGAAACTGAGGGGGCTGTTCGGGCCGGAGGATGGAGTCCGAATCGCCAGGCCCGTCAAGTGCGCAGAGATGCGCCTCACGGGTTTGGACGATTCCGTGACGGTGGAGGACGTTCAGGAGGCCATTGTGGCGTGTACTGGATGTGCCTCGGACACTGTCCGGATTGGCACCATCCGCCCTGGTCCGGGCGGTGTCGGTGCTGTCTGGGTGCAATGTCCGGTGGAGTCGGTGAAGAAATTGGCCGACTCAGGCAGGCTCCTCGTGGGCTGGAGTTCGGCGCGGGTAACCGTGCTGGAAACCCGGCCCGCGAGGTGTTATAAGTGCATGGCGGTCGGGCATACCCGACCGACGTGTCGCAACTGCTTCGATTGCAGCGGGTTATGCTTCCGCTGCGGTCAGGCTGGACACCAGGCGGCATCGTGCTCTGCGGTGCCCCACTGCCCCGCGTGTGCAGCAGGCAATAGGCCTGCCAAGCACCGCATGGGCTCTGGGGACTGCAGACCCCCGGCATCGGCCCCAAAGGGGCGGGGCGGCCCATCGACCGGGCCTGCGCCCGCTCCGAGCGCGACCCGATCGCCCGTTAGCACGGAGGAGGAGACGATGGATACGGTCTGTTAATGGACCACGAATCCATCCGTCTCCTCCAAGCCAATCTCAACCACTGCGCCGGTGCGCAGGATGTTTTCCTGCAAGCCATGGCGGAGTGGTTGATAGGAGTAGCCGTAGCCGCGGAGCCGTACGTGGTGCCCGACCGACCTAACTGGCTGGGTAGCACCGACGGCACTGTGGCAATCGTCGCCTCCACGTTGTGGCCTTCGCCGTCTCTGACCCTTAGGGATAGGGGCGTCGGATACGTCGCGACGGAATGGGGAGAGATTACGCTTTTCGGAGTCTATCTCTCCCCTAACAGGAGCGTGACTGATTTCGGGGCCTCCCTCACCATCTTGGAGGCCTCGTTACGGCGACTGGCACCGCGCCAAGTCTTCGTTCTGGGGGACTTCAACGCCAAGTCCATGGCGTGGGGGTCCCCCGCGACGGACGACCGAGGACGGGCGGTCGAATTGTGGGCGGCGGCACTGGGCCTCTCTTTGTTGAACAGGGGCTCGGTGCAAACGTGCGTGCGTCAGCGGGGCGGGTCGATAGTGGACTTGTCGTTCGCTAGCCCCATTGTCGCCGCACGCGTGAGGAGCTGGCGCGTCGCTGAGGAGGTTGAGACCCTATCGGACCACCGATATATCCGGATTGAGGTCTCCCAGACCCTCCCGACGCCCAGCAGGGGTCACGGGGCGGACGGACGTTCCGCGTTCCCGCGATGGGCTGTGGGTCGTTTGGACCGGGACCTGCTGGCGGAGGCAGCCATCGTTCACTCGTGGCTGTCCTCTGCCCACCAGTTGGACGGGGTGGACGCCGAGGCTGGCCGCATCCGCAATGCTTTGACGCAGATTTGCGATGCGGCCATGCCCCGTGTGCGGTGTCTGCCCCCGAAGAGGGCTGTCCACTGGTGGTCCCGGGAGCTGGCGGATCTTCGGGTCGCGTGTATACGCGCCCGAAGGGCCTACACCCGCAGCCGGCGGCACCATCGCGACGAGGAGCGGGAGAGCCGGCTTTACGAGGGCTACCGCAATGCGCGGTCGGCCTTCAGGCTGGCCGTCCGTACCGCCAAGGACGTCAGTCGGCAGGAGATGTTGGATGGTCTCGATCGTGACCCCTGGGGTCGCCCCTATCGCGCAGCGCTGAGTAAACTCCGCGCGCGGGGCCCTCCCCTCACCGAGACTCTCCAGCCCGGCCTCCTCACCAGGGTCGTCGACGATCTGTTCCCGCGACGGGCGGAACACACGCCCCCGGTCATGGCTCCGCCAGACACTGACCGGGAGGCCGACGATGACAGTGTTCCGCTCATCACGGAACCCGAGATGGGGGCGGCGGTGGCGCGCATGCGCGGAAAATCCACCGGCCCCGGGCCCGACGGTGTTCCCAACCGCGTGCTGGCCCTGGTCCTCGACCACCTGGGTCTCCGCCTCAGGGGGCTGTTCGACGCGTGCTTAGCGTCCGGGCTGTTCCCTGGGTGTTGGAAGGAGGGGAGGCTGGTGCTCCTGCCGAAGCCGGGACGGTCTCCAGAGTCGGCCTCGGCCTACAGGCCCATCGTGCTGCTCGACGATGCGGGCAAGCTATTGGAGAGGGTGCTGGCTGCCCGCATCGAGCGGCACCTCGTCGGCACGGGGCCCGATCTGTCGGATGCCCAGTTTGGGTTTAGGAGGGGTCGTTCGACGATCGCGGCTCTGTTGCGCCTGAGGGACGTGGCGACTGAGGCCGTCACCGGCGGGGGAGTGCTGTTGGTGGTGTCCCTGGACATCGCCAACGCATTCAATAGTCTGCCATTTAGCTGCGTCAGGGAGGCGCTCCGATATCACGGAGTGCCAGTTTACCTGAGGCGGCTAGTGGCAGACTATTTGGAGGGGCGCAGCGTCCTCTACACCAACCGAGTAGGGGACGTTGTGCGAACGCCCATGACGTGCGGTGTTCCGCAGGGGTCGGTCCTCGGACCCACCCTGTGGAACATCGGCTACGACTGGGCGTTGAGGGGGAGCCTCCCGCCCGGGCTGGGCGTGATATGTTACGCCGACGACACGCTCGTCACACCCCGTGGTGGGACGCTGGAGGAGGCGGCAAGCCTGGCGACTCTCGGCACCGAGGAGATCGTCAGGCGGATCGGGGCGCTGGGGTTGAGGGTGGCCCTGGACAAGACGGAGGCCCTCTTGTTCCATGGGCCCCGCATGGGCCCTCCCATCGGCGTCTCGATCACCGTCAATTCGGTTGATATCAGCATCCGGGCCCATATGAGGTATTTGGGCCTGGTGCTCGACGGGCGATGGTGGTTCCGGGAGCATTTCCGCAGACTCGCTCCACGGCTCGTCGGCGCGGCGTCCGCCCTTTCATGGCTTATGCCGAATGTGGGCGGACCGAGCGCTACCTGCCGACAGCTGTACGCAGGGGTCATCCGGTCGATGGCCCTGTACGGCGCACCGGTGTGGGCGGGATCCCTGACCGTCCGACTCAGGGCTCTTCTGTGGCGACCACAGAGGGCCATGGCGGTCAGGGCCATACGCGGGTACCGCACGGTGTCGACGGAGGCAGCGTGTCTATTGGCCGGGACCCCTCCATGGGACCTGGAAGCGGAAATGCTCGCCGGTTTGTATCGGCGGATGTTGGGGGTGCGAGCGGAGGGCGGTGTGGTCTCGTTGAGGGAACACACCGCCTGGCGCGTCGACTCCCGCCGCGACATCATTGCCCGTTGGGCAGTCCGGCTGGAGAGGCCTCGGTTCGGTGTGCGGACCGTGGAGGCCTTCCGGCTGGTGCTGATGCAGTGGCTAAATCGGCGGCACGGGGTGCTCTCCTTCCGACTGGTGCAGGTTTTGACGGGGCATGGATGCTTCGCCAAATACCTGCACACGGTCGTAAGGAGGGAGAGTACACCGTCCTGCCACCACTGCGATTGCGACGAGGACACGGCGCAGCATACGCTCGAGGTTTGTGCCGCTTGGGCAGAGCAGCGTCGTGAACTCGTCACGATCATCGGTGCTGACCTGACGCTGCCGACCATCGCCAGGGCGATGCTCGACAGCGTCAGGAACTGGGACGCGGTCGCATCCTTCTGCGAGGCAGTAGTCTCGCGGAAGGAGGCGGCGGAGCGCGTGCGCGAGGAGCGTCTCCTCGACGACGCGAGCCGCCGCCGGCGACTGGGGCGGCGCAGGCGCGATTACCTGCGCCTGATGCCGCCCTAGCCGAGGCCGCGGGTGACTGGATCGGGGATTTAGTCCGTCACCCGCCGAGAGGCCGACCGCGTGAGGAAAGACTGACATCCTACCCGAGGGGGGGACGTCGGTCGAGGAGAGGGTACTCCTCAGGGGTATTCCGTCGGGCCAGCCACTGACGTCAAGTCACTCTGCTCCGGTGGTTGGCCCAACGACGAAGGCGACGTCACGGGTGGGTTACGGGTGTGCATGCTTACGCCCCTCTGTCACCCCGGACGGAGTGGTGCGAGGAGTGTGCCGACCGTAACCCGCCCCCAAAAAAAAAAGAAAAAAAAAAAAGGGCAGTGATCTATATTGCGCATGACTACTAACTTCAACTCGTGAATTCTTCTATACGCGAAGTCGAAATATTTTTAAATAATACATACGTTAAAGCTGTATTCGGTATATGTATTCTTGTATGTATCTATCTATGTTTGCATTATGTATCATTTAAGTTCAAAATCTATTTTTTATTATTCAAATAATTTTCTCAGCACGTACTCCTACCTTCTACCATCTCTGCGTCACCTGTGGTTGACTGGTAGAGAATGCCTTTGGCATTAAGTCCGCCATTGTATTTGTATGCATGAAGTATAATAAATAAAAAAAAATAAAAATAAAGCTGTTTTAGGTACCTACATGACGCTTTTATTAATAAGAGTGGAACATTAAACCTTAAGTAAAAGTATTGGGTTTTATTTGTACTTTCTATAGATACATGCATACACTTACGCCTATTTCCGATTACGCATAGTTTTAATATGTATCACCTCTCGTGAACAAATCTCCAATTTGGTCCAGAAAAGTATAACGTGGTCTTCCCCTTATATTCGTAACATTCACGTTTGCTTTATATGTTTGCTTCATCAATTTAACCTCTCCCCACTCTTTGTTTCTACGTGTCCAACCCACTTCAGCATACCAGCGCTCTCTTATAACATTATTCCTATTTTTATCTTTCAGGCTTACATCACACACGTTACGAAAAGCTACAAGCTAAATCTACAGCTTTTATTCTACTTTTAAACAATAGTTTTATACTTTTTTTTGAGTATAACTTATAATCTACATAATAAAAGATTAGAAGAACTACTTTTACCGTAAATGCGCGCGCAATACTTGATCTTCTTTTTTCTGCCATGTTATTTTTAAACTGCAAAATTTCCTAAGATATTGAAATCAAATAAGGGTAATTTGGTTTTAAACTAAATATGTGATGAATAACGTATTTATTTGGATAAGGATTAATATTATCTTCATAAAAACATCTTCGAAAATATCGCATTCTTTTAAAACAAATTTGATTAGCATAAAAACGGTTATAGTGAGCCAATTATGTGGTACATAATTTTCGCAAAACTTTAACTACTTTAGCGGAAACTCTCGAAAGGAAAAAATAACCTAATTTTGAAACATTCATCATTGGTGCTCTGCTCCTACTAGTCTTAGCGTTATGATATATATGTCTTCCTCGATAAATGAGCTATCTATATCTAACACTGAAAGAATTTTCAAATCAGACCGGTAGTTCCTAAAATTTGCGCGTTCAAACAAACAAAGTCTTGAGCATTATAATATTAGTATAGATAACACGTTAAAACACTAATGCTAGGGCCGCACCTGCGTGTATCGTCCCGAAGTAATGTGTGGCGAAGCTACGTACGTTTTGTACACTAGAAAGTTATCGCGATAAAACTGTGGTCACATTAACGACTTCGGTATTTTACACGAAGTATCGTGCAATAATTAAACATGGCCGAAATCATTTTCATGCATTTAACTATGGATGACGAATTACTTTACTATTACAGCTATATTATACTAATAATTACATAATGATTTTTTTGGAGCCCTTCATGTGTTCCGCTTCCTAATGGTGTAAAAATTCTAACACCATTTCATCACTCCACTTCATATTTATTGATTAACTGGAGATCCTCAAACGCGTCTAAACACATCGAAAATTTCCGCTGAAATGAAAAATGCTAGTCTGACCAGAGAGCACGATATATTAGTGCGCTAAAATCCATTGATCGTTTGGTGGTGGTGGTGGCGATAAGCCACCCAAGCGATAACGCACGCGATGCCCGAATGTTCGCGACAATAGCCGATAATGACCAGTCACATCTGCGTGTATCGCAGTGTTTCCACTATCAGACTTTAGTTTTAACCAAAGAGTAAAGTTATTAAATTGAAAAAGAGTGGCAACTCGATGATAAAATATGCATGTATGGAAAGTGCTGCCACCCAGAGTTTAGGCGGTGAACTAAAGTTGAAGTAATGTATATACATATTTACATGTGTATGTGTAATTACATAGAATTTTCTTTTACTATGAAAGCTACCCTGAAATATAAAAAAAAACATATCAGCTGATAATTAAACAATAATAATATCAGCCTAACATTGAAACTTGAGATAATTTTCAGAAAAATATCAATAACCGAAAATAGATCGATGACAATAAGTACCTACGCTAGAAACAAAAAATAATAATTCTCAGTTGTCAAACGTTTGACAGGCAGGACAAAATGGCAGCAGTTAAGTTTGTACAACCAATCTGTAGGCAGCGCGACGGTCAGTAAAAATAAGTAATGTTTTAAGTGTGCCCCCCCAGGTTTTAACCTAGATTTTTCTATTAATTGCCCTAAATACCTTAATTATTCTCTGAAAATCCTTGATTTAGGGCGCAAAATTTAAATGAGTTCAAAATAAAACAAAACTTGATGGTTTGAATATTTATTTTAATTTTCGTCAATTAATAAGAGGTAGTAAACAATTAATCATAAGAAGAATTCATTTTAATCCGTGGAAGAAGTAGATGGTGAACAATGTGATGCTGAAGCTGAAGCACTGGGCTTAAGTTTTTGAGCTGCATTCAATATTTGTTTGTTGGGTTCTAAAATCGAGCCTCTCATACCTACTCGTAGTTTGGTATGCAACAAACCGTTGAGGGTTTCACTGTGAAGCCTATTTCCTTAATAAGGTTTACATTTTTTATTATACTTAATAATCCTTCCACCTCAGTATTCGATGATGGCATTGCTAATAGAAGTGAAATCACAACTTCGTGGTTTTGGTATCTGTGAGTTCCTTGTGATCTTTTAAGCTCAACACTTTATTCCAGTATACTTCCCCTGGTAATTTTGTGACCTCTTCTTCACTTTTTACCTTGAAATAATTCGTTTCAATAAGGGCTTCTTGACGCCATTCACTATCTGCTTTTTGTATATTACATTTATTACTTAAAAAAACTGAAATGGCTGACACATCCTTTAAAGAACGATTTTGCAACTGTCGTGCAATTTGTGGGTCTACATATTTTATGAAAAAAAAACATTTTAAAGTCAAATCTGAATTCATCATCATCATTTCAGCCTATCACCGTCCATTGCTGAACGTAGGCCTTTCTCATGTTACGCCACAGAGTGCGGTCCTGTTCCGCCTGCATCCAACGACGCTCAGCGATTTTCACCAGGTCATTTTACCCCAAATTACTCTAAATCCCTAAAAATATTAAATAGCCCTAATCCATATTTTAAATTTATAGTTTCGCTCTGAAATAGGGCGAAACCCCTAAAAGTGGAAACACTGGTGTATCGTCTCATTGCACGAAGCTTCGTGACGTTACACGCAGGTCTAGCGGCCCTAGCATAAAATATTGAATATTATACAAAACATGACACTTTTCCTTTCCCGCTAAGACTTTGAACTGAATACCCTAATTATTGTATCACAGATGATTCCAACATTAAGATTTTTTTAAGTTACTTGAATAAATCACAATGTGTTGACTGTTTCGACTAAAAGACTTTGTATCCGTAGTCGTGATTTACGAATAACAGTTACTAAAAAAAGTTATTTGTTTAGTTGCGTGGATTGGAAATTATTGGAATTATTTGCAATTTAATACAATTGCCTGTTTTAAGTACGTAATTAATCTGTAATTCTAACTAACTACTTACACATGTATATGTTGATGATATAAAACTATAAGCAAAATGAATTCATCAGTTGAAATAAGTTCATACCGTGATCAGCATTTTAAGGTAATTTATATCTTGTAAATTTGGTAATTTATTTATATAAAAAGGAAAATGAAAACTTCAATCTGAAATGGTGATAACTTAAGCTGAAAGCTTTTATAAACATAACCTAATTTTCTATCATTATTCCATATAAACTGTGCAGGGCTCCAGAAATGAACAAGAAAAGTTACTGCGAGCTTCATCGACACTTTACATCGGAAACTTATCGTTTTATACCACAGAAGAACAAATATATGAATTGTTTTCAAAATGTGGTGATATTAGAAGAGTTATAATGGGTTTAGACAAATACAAAAAAACTCCCTGTGGTTTTTGTTTTGTAGAATACTACGCACGTTTAGATTCTGAGAACTGTATGAGGTTTGTTTATTTTCAAAACTTTTATTGTCGTTTACATTTATACCATTCGATATTGCATATTATTGTGTGTATAAATATATATTTTTTTAAATAGCATTCATATTATAACACTTGTTACTATTTGAACTTATAGTTCAAATACTAACAAGTTGAACTATAAGTCATTTAATGTAATAATACTAATAGAAATTCTTAAAATATATGTAAGTATTATGGCATAAAAAATGTATTGACACTAATTTAACTTTTTTTTTTTTATTGAAATACGTGATCACAGTTTGTCCATATTGACCTCCCAAAAAGCTTTGACAACTGTGTCAATTTCTATTCTATTCTGGCTAAATATTATATAAATGAAGGACAAGCTGATAGCATCATTGGAAAAGAAATCTTAGCATCATTGGAAAACTTTTGCTAGCATGATATAGTGGGCTATCTACCTTTTCATTATGAAGTAGCCTTATGATTTATAGTGATTTGTATTAGGGTTGTAACGGAACTTTGCTTCCGCCTCCGCATCCGTGTAATTTTTGCGGAGTCATAACGGAGGTTTATTTACTAATCATACGCAAGCAGCGACGCTCGCGACGAATCAGCCATCTGGCAAATGAACAAGAATCAACGCGTGCGTGGCGGGAATGCGGTTGGGGTGGGCTGGGGGGCATGCAAACGTCATTTATCTCTGCCTCTCCTTAATTTTAATTACTAGAAGAAAATGTTTATTTATATGTTAACTTAAGTGTACTATGAGTCTTTGAATGTACATACGTATTTGATTTAAAATAAACATTTTGTACTGTTGATAGTTTTAATAATCCATAAACTACATTTATTCTACATTCACTATAACTTCCGACTCCGCCTCCGTTAACTGCCGCATCCGCGGAGGTGAAACCCGTCACCTCCGCATCCACCTCCGCCTCCGCTAAGAAGGCCTCCGTTACAACCCTAATTTGTATTCACTGTTACAATGTAAATTCAAAACCCAGTTAACTTTTGCGCATCTTGCTCCCTTTCATCATCATTCACAAAGTTTAAGATTAGATAGTAATATATTCATGTATTTCAGATTTATCAATGGCACAAGATTAGATGACAGAATCATTCGGTGTGATTGGGACGCAGGTTTTATTGATGGGAGACAGTATGGACGAGGCAAAACTGGTGGACAAGTGAGTTTATTTGCAATAATATTTAATAATTGAATTATATTGCAGTGTCTATCTTTATGCACTATCAGTTCAATAATTACAATATAAGGTTTAGTATACCTGAGAGATTTGAATAAGATTTTATTGTACTAACAAAATATGATAATGAGAGAGCTATGTCAATTTTTAAAATACTGTTAATAGTGGTTTAAGTTTTTATCATATGCTTAAAATAATATTTTTTTAGGTTCGAGATGAATATAGAACTGATTATGATGGAGGCAGAGGTGGATATGGAAAGATTATTGCACAAAAAATTACCCCCAACACTATGGAGCGCTGATTAACTTTCTCATATAAAGTTATTATATTGTACTTTATTTATAATGAATACAGCATTGAGTAAGACTGTTAAATTGTAATTACTAAATTCAACTACATCTTGAATACCAAATGGGTTTAAAGAATTATACATCTTTGTTCAAATGGATTTATATAAAATGTATGAATAAAGACCAATGGTATTTTACTGTAGATGTATTTTGCTGTATCCATAAAAAATCTCCATTTTTCTTTCCACCAAAAAATTAACTGACACACAAATGGCATAAACAAGCAAATGTTCTTTTGCCATCAAAGAATTCTATATAGTAGCATTAATTAGCTATAGGAATATCTTTTTCAATTAAGGATAGGTAAGGGATAACTCTACCCACCTTAGTTTATAGAAAATAGTATTGGTAGGACACGGCTGACAGTTTTCTGTCTACGGCCAAGGGCCACTCTGTCCTGGGTAGTACTACACTCTTGCAGAAAACCAATGTCTGAGCTGTGGTAATGTACTGTAGCGCATCATATGTGTGCGTGAGTGAGAGAGCCAGAAGCCCAACTTTGGTGGGTTTTCATTGCTAAGCAATGGCATAGCTATACCTGGTATTGCAAAGGTCCATGGGCGGCAGTACACATTTGGTGTGCTCTTTGCTTGTTTGCCATCGTGAGCAATAAAATAAAATAAAAAAATTAAAATATATTGTTTATTTTAAAATCCATACAATAAATGCAATACAAAAATAAGAAACAATTTTATAGAAATCCTTAAATAAATTATGTTTTATGGTTAAATAAATGCACTGTGTTAAATCACACCAAGCATATATATATACCTATATTTGCAAAAGTTCAAATAGCTGGATTTTTTAAAGAAGCTTCATATAGTTGTAAAAGACAATAACTATACATAATACTACAACAACATTAATTATAAAATCAACAGTATAGACAGAATGGAAAATACAACAATAATATAGCTAACGGATTTCAAAATTTAGATAATTAATCAACTGAGTATATAACATTTTATAAATTTCTCAGATCAACAGGTATGGCTTATATGATATAGATTCATAAGTACATTCATTATAAATATAAGATAATTTTGCTGATGCCTTTGTTGTCTAATCTCTAGGTGTCTCGGGCATAAGGTCGAACCATAAGGTCTTTGCTTCACGGAAATCATATTGATTTAGGTTAACTATCACCTGTAAAATAAGAAAAAGTGTGTAAATAACGGAAGATGAGCCTTGTAAATAACAAAACTTAAAAAATCTTTTCTCAATTATTTTGGCAGTTCATTGTAATGGCAAGGTAACGAGGTGTGATTATAATATTTAAGGACCCATATTTTACTATTAACTATACTATTTCCATTTCTTTATTTTCTCGATGACAGCTCTTGTGGAACCTTGAACGAGCGTCTTTTTTACATTATGTATATATTATTTAATAAAAATATGACGCTTACGCGCGTACAAGGTCATAGCAGAGTCGGAGAAACTGATAGGAATGGAGCTATCGATAAACGTAACACGATAAGAGACCCGATATTTTTTTATAAAGTGTAAGAAACTAAACTATTGCCGGATAATTTTATACAAATTTATTAACTAATATTACATTTCATTACAAGATGTAATTATATTATGTTGATTGTTCATTTATTTATTTTAATCAAAATCTGATGAATCGCCACTATCACTCGATGAGCTCTCCTCAACATTTATTATAAGTTCCTGTATTTCTATATTATCTAATGCCACATGAATTTCCCAATCCGACGCTATAATGTTTTGGGTTCTTCTCCCAATTTTTTTCCAGTGTTCGGCGGTTACTTCCGCACATGCATTTTTTAATAAATCTAACATCTTGTTTGCCGTAAAAGGGGGATGGGTATTGTTTCGAGCGGCGTGTCCTTTGATTTGTGCCCATATTAGTTCTATAGCATTGTACTGGTAATGATACGCCGGAAGTCGAAGAACCCAATGACCACATTCGGCAGCTATTTCGTCGGTAATATATCTTTTAGGGAGGCTTTTTTTAGATTTTAAAATATTCACTAATTGTACTTTTAATAAAGTATCATCCACTTTTTCGCCATGACGTTTGAGCCAGTCAATTATCTCTAGTCTTTTATTGGCCTGCGTCGGCATTTTATCAATTTGTCTAGAGTGATATGTAGCGTTGTCCATAATAATTATCGACGGTTCTTCCAGAGATTGCACCATTTCTTTGAACTATCCTTCGTAAATCTCCGCGTTCATTTCTTCGTGGTAGTGCACTGTTGTCTTGGATTTAAAGGCCAGTAAAGCATCTGACACGAATCCTTTCGTAGCCCCTGCATGGCATATGATAAGGAGTTCACCTTTTCCCATTGGCACTGAACTAGTGGAAGCGGCAGTGTCGTCAGTTCAGTTCTTCGATACTGTGTGGTTTGCATTTAACCAAGTCTCGTCAGTGAAAATAACATTTGACCAATCTGATATCTTTTTGGCTTCGCTCAAAAATTCGCAGCGAGCCATAGCAACGTCGTGACGCTCCATCAATATTTTACGTTTGTCCGATTTTTTATAAGAAAATCCAATTTCTTTCAAAACTAAGCTTAATGACGATTTTTGGCCATGGAACAAACCACGTTCACGTAAAGAAACAACAAGTTTTTTAAGTGTTGGAATTTCTTTGCGCAAGTAATAGTCATATATATGACGACGAATAGCGTCAGCGTCGAAGTTGTCAACCGATGTCACACGACGTGGTTGGCGTTTCTTCTTCGGCGTACGAAGCTTATTTGCTTGCATGCCGCTTGTACCGTAAGCTTCGGTAGTAATTTTTGAAACAGTAGGTCCACTAATTTCTAATTCGGCCGCAACACGCTCTCGCACTTGCGACAGTGGTAATAGCGGGCCACCATTTTGATATTCTGCTTCAAAGTAATTACGAACCTTGATCACTAGTTCTCTCGCCTGACTTTTCAGAACAGTGTTCTGAGTGTGAGTTTTGTCGTTAACAATACGCGCTCGACAGCGTGCGCGTAAGCATGCGATTTGTATGAAGAAATGTAGTTTCAAAAACGCGCCACTAGTGGCGCTGTATATTTCTTCATACAAATGGCATGCTTACGCGCACGTCGTAGAGCGCGTAATGTTAACGACAAAACTCACACTCATCACAGATCCTTTAGGCATTTTGATATTTGACAGCTGGGCAGCAATTAACACGGAGGAACACAAAATACACAACGTAACGTATGGATAATGTGAAAAAAGTCAGCGAACAGAAATGTAGTGACCATATAGCACGACCGTCTTGTTGCGAGTGACAGATTAAAACAAATACAAAATGGCGGTGGGTCATTGAGTGTTCCCAGCTTGAAAAAATATATTTGAATGTTTTTGTTGAATTTGTCTTTGTTCAAAACATATATGCGATCGATATCATTACTTATTTGGTCACAACACTACACCTATCAAATTAGAACTGTCATCGAGAAAATAAAGAAATGGAAATAGTATAGCTGCCTGGACTGATGCTGCATGATTACTAAGTACATAAAAGTTGGATGATGTTTTTTAGAGAAATCTTTATAAGCATGCATATAATAACTATGTAAAATTTTATTATAGATGAGTAGTTTAGGAATGCATAGAGGACAAATATATTCATTTTTAGTTATTAAAATATGAGCCAAACTACACTATCATTACCATCATCCTCCTGCCCTTATTTGTAATTATACTAGATCAATTAAGTTTATTAATCTATAGAATATTTGATTGAAGTTGTCAACATAAAACTTTATAGATATTCGCACGGCACGGACATAAACATTAATACTTAAAATGGCTAATTTAGATTCCATTAGCTATACAGGTTGCCGATTTAATTAGTAGAATCCTTGAAGGGGGTGTATCAGACCATGATACACTATCCAAAAAAGTAAAAAAATAGTACTTTAGTTTTGATTAAATTGCCATACTGAGAAGCGGTCAATACACTTGTACTATAAAAATTCGATGTAGGCATATACTCATGCGTGCGACACTGAATTAGTAGGCAAATAGACCACTCTCGCTGCGCTCACCGCCACTCAGCTGGTCAAAATGTACCTACTGGTTAATGTACGCTGACAAATCTACTGTTTTGATATTGATAAGAAACAAATCACTTTATCTCGGGATTGGGCAGAGCTAGAAGTCTGTCTGCAACTAACTTTAATGTTTTTTATGACGTCATTCCTACACCTAGTTTAAGTTATTCTAGTAATAAAATCGGCACCCTGTGTAATATTCTATAACATTTTCGATTCCAATTTTTTGATATCTGTAGGGTGCCTAACAAAGAATGTGCCATTACACTATCGCTTTCTATCCTGCGGGCGGGTGTCTTGTGATGCAAGCTATGCATATATAAGGACGGAGAAGTTTAGCTGGTTCAACCAACGGTTAAGGGTAAGGGTAGGGGTAAGGGTTAAGGGTATTTATAGGTATCAGCATTTATGACGATTTATTAAGACTTGAATGAAATGTAACATACCTGTCCGATAACTGGACTACCTCCAAGAAAACCTTTATGTGTAGCCACAGTGACTTCTACCTGTCTTGAATGAATCTCAGTCAATGGGATCACCCATTCGAATTGTTCATCATATTCAGGCATACAACTATCCTTCACCACCTGTTTATTAACAATTTAAAATATAATTATATTTTTATTGCTGCATGTCATTGCTAATATTACAGATCAACAGAATCCTAAATTAACCAAACAGTCAGACGAATCACCATCACAATATAAGCAGTCAAATTAGACCATATATCCCCACATTTTAATTATTGTGGATGGAAGAGTTGGGAGTCTCTTGCTCCTATTTCTGCATTCGCAGTATTTAAAACGTTAATGATGATAACGTCGTCGCCAAAACATATCATTATTGAACAGCATTCTATAAATATTTTTGCATACTCTACAAAAAAATATTGTGAAACGAAAGATCATGCATGACCTTACTCTATCTTAGATACTGTACATACAAGAGCTAGGCATCTCCTGAAATCGAAATAAAAATTCGAATGACGAGAATTACCCTTCTATTTTCGAATAATTCGTGAGAGTTCAGAAAAATTATACATGCAAACTTTATGAGGAATTGAAATACTAACGAGTACCCCATAATACGTGAACTGTTCAAGGGAAAGCTTTGTTTTCAAAAATAAAAACACTTAGCAAAAATTCGGTCTAGTATACTAAGGAGAGAGAGGACCGAGGAGAGGGACTTAAAAATTGTGAGAAATGGGTCACGTAGGCACATTATCTAACTATCCACTTGTAAGCCATATATGTATTTCAGTTAGTCTTGTTTGATTCACTCACCACAGTCTTACGTTTGGAGTCCTTGGAACGACCAGGCAGTAAATATAATTTCACATAGGGGTCCGGCACATTGGCTGGGTCCTTAAGTGGAATATGCCTAAAAATATACATACAAATACATAGTTAATATTTTTTAACAATTATTATTTGTTTTTAATACATAGATTTGATAATAACAGTAGTATAAAACAGCAATCGATTACCAATACTAACAACATCAAGTTTTTGCATAATATACAGAGTGGAAGTGGACCGCTCCCGAAAACAAAGACAAGTGACACTACTAGTCCTACTTGTAATGTTAGGCTAGAAAAAAAATCGATTAGGATGAAAAAAAATATATTGTAACTATTTTGGAATATATGTGTTACGTCGTTGTTCCATGAAACATATGTTTTTGAGTTTTAAATACATTGCGTTTTTTCTCATCTAAGTAAAGTTACGTATTATTTTATGGAATTATCGTTACACTACACTGTCCTAATATGATGGAGTGTAGGAAAACTAAAAAAATATTAAAAAAAAATATCTGAATCGATTTTTGTTCTAGCCTATCATTACAAGTAGGACCAATAGGGTCACCTGTCTTTATTTTCGGGAACGGTCCACTTCCACCCTGTATAGTTACTCACATAATCTTATGAACAACAACAAACAAAGTTTGATTTTGCATACTGTAGCGGAGGGACAGTAAGATACGTCCTAATCCAGCTTCCCCTGATGACCTGTAATTAATAAATTATATTAATAAACATAATAAATTATTTTGAATATTGTAAAATAGTATGGTAAGTATTTGGTACAAGTGCTTACGTCGTCAAAGAAGAAGTTCTATGAATGAGTTTTGGCGAATCGCGTCGTGCGGGAGGTGAATGCTCTTGAGGTACATCTGAAAAAAAAACAGGAAAAATAAATAGAATATTATGTGTAATGTAACCTTTAATGGGGTAAGGGAGCATTATATGAAGTGGACACCAGCGCTCTTCTAAGAAATTTATAACACCAACGGCGATCGTCAAACCCGCCAACTGGGTCGAATATGAAATTAATTCTCTCTTCGTTATAGAGAGTCCAAAAGTGGATTTTGACACGCTGATGGATGTATAGATATCCATAGATTCAATAGTGCAACAGCATCCTTATTTGTGAACAGGTAGGCCACCTGCAACAGTGGACGACGAAAGGTTGAATGATTAACTTACCAATTTCCTTTTCAATCTGTTCGACGGGCACAGACTTCTGGGAGCTATTATCTGGCACATCATCTTCAATGTTCTTCAGTTCCGGTTCCACCAGTCCGGCTATTAAAACAAGGAATTGTTATTCATATCATAAATATCCATTAACCATTTCGAGATTGTCTAGTCTCAACTAGAAATAGATGTTTGCCTGATTCTCAAAAAAAATCGAAATTGATGTCCTTGATCATTTTTATAAACCAGAATCGTGAATTATGAAAAGTTGTTTTTTTTTTAATAAAACGACGTACTATATCTACGAATGTATGAAACAAATTTATTTTTTATATGATAAACAACAAAGACATGTCCAAGAAAGTACCCTGAAAATCATTCCCTCACTATGACCCAAGCGCTAAATTTGAAGATAATCATTAACTTAAAACATAAAATTCCTAACAAATTGTTTATTATCATATTTTTTATTTATATAGGATAGTATTGACTATACCTATATGAGTTCATAGTTTCATAAATGCGAATGGAAATATTTTTAAATATAATTCAAAATTTGTCCATAAAAAAAGTATCATTCCCTCACCGTTTTGTAACAGTGTGATTGGAGCAATACTCCAAAGCCTACCAAGTCCCACCTTATTTTTTTTTGTAGTTGGCAACACTGCCCTTGAGAACATACACTAGAGTGGACAATTGAAGAAAGGATGTTTTCTTAAAATCAATTTGACAAAAAGTTTTTTGATTATTACATTTTTAATGTCATTTCCTCATGTAATGTTATCAAAAGATAAACATTTTTTTTTAATAATCATAACATATTTTTATATGTTTTCGGTAGTAATAAAGTAATGTTTACAATTCGTAAGAAAGTAAGGTTATGTTCCTAAGTTTGTAACAATTTTGTTTCGTTTTGTCATTCCCTCATAAAAATTTTTAATGAAGGACTGAATTATTTTCTAATAAATATAGAATACTTTGACAAAAAGTTTGTTGAATATTACATTTTTAATGTCATTATCTCATGTAATGTTATTAAAAGGTAAGCATTTTTTTATTTAATAATCATAGCATATTTTTATATTCTATATATATTTTTTATATTCAATTCAAACTCAAAACAGTTGGGAACCACTATAATATTTTCCTCAAACAAGACATATACTACAACTTGAGCAAAAAAAATCGATCACGAGTTAAAAAAAAACTGATCAACTCGATAAAGCCATTTTCGACTTTTTTTGAGAATCAGCCGTTTACGTTCTCTAAAGTAGGGTTGTTGCGAATATGAAGTTTCAGATCTGGATACGAATATTAGAATATCGTAATAATTATCGGTATTTCGGATACGGTTACGCTAATAAACACTTTCGCATTATTCGAAAGTTATGAATAATTTCGTTTATAGATATTGGATTTTTGAATTATAAAAGTGATATGTTAAGTGTAGTGATTATCGTTATTTTTTTGTTTACCTTTTGGAGAGGCTTAAGTTTAGGCTGTCAGGTTGAAACAAAACCTGACGTAAGGTGTCTCATAAACAAACCGTTACACCGATATAAAAGTTTCAAATAATTTCGGTTTTGTAACCGAAAAAAATAATAAAATATTCGTGTTTTATTGCTCTTGGTGGCAAACGAGCAACCAGCACACCGTTTGATAAGTGTTACTGCCGCCCAGGGACCATGGCAATACCAGGGGTGCAGTTAGGCCGCTGCCTACCAATGAAAATCCAAACAAACCCACGCAGAAATTTGGGCTTGATCGTTCACCGAACGAATCAAAGCAGCACTTTGCCACTGCTCGTCGCTTTTCTGCGAGAGTGGGTTACTACCCCGGATTAGACTTGGGTAGCTCCTGAATGAGAGATACAAATGAACTAGCTCTTTGTTTTCAATCTAGCTCACTATTAGCTCAGTTAATAGTTCAACGGCTCAATCGGCTCTTTTACTCGCGTCGTCATGTCGTGTGAGCAGTCGACGACCGAAAGTGCCCGATATATGCCGATCACCGCCGAACAGTAAAAGTATTGAGCACCGATATGCATTGTGACTATTGCGAGCCTAAACGTTATATGTTCAACAAAGAAAAAATGTTTGAAAATAAAAAGTTATATTTAAAAAAATAATATTCATCTTTGAATAACAATATTCAATAATAATAATAGTTATCAGTGTAAGCTGTCACTGGACGCAGTCGATTCTGTCAGCCCATATGTATTTAGTGAAAAGCTGTTTTTAACCATTTCAATTACAAACAGACCTTTCAATTTTATTTATTTTTTTATATAAATATATTTTATATCTAATCCTGTGATCACCAATCAAAATTTACACGCTCATGAATATCAAGCTTATCGCTTAATGATCGCGTAGTTCAGAGTTTGAACTATTCAAAAGAGTTAGAGCCGTGAACGAGTTGAAATGAAATGAGCTAACTCAATAAAAGAGCTAGCTCTCTTGATGAGCTAAATGAACTCAAGATATATATGAGCTAAATGAACTAAAGAGCTAGAAGAGTGATATAGCTCTTTTGATCAAAAGAGCTATATCTCTCTTTTCTTTTCAGTGAGCCGTTTTTCGCATCGCTACCCCGGATGGACAGGCACGCGGCTGTAGACAGAAAACTGTCAACAGTATGGTTATACCACTATGAATACTATTTGAAACTTTTATATCGGTTTCAGTAACGGTTTATATTTTTATTTCGGATATGCGATAGTTACTATTACAGAACTCCTAAACATCCCTACTCTAAACCATTATTCTTCAGCATCAAGTAACTGCAGTCGATAAATTTTACATGTATATTTTAAGTGAATATATTTTTCCTACCACCCAGGTTCTTAATATTATTTTACATCACCGAAACAATAGTTAATTTACAATTGCTTTGATAGAAAAACAACAGATCGCGCACTCTATTCGAAAATTTTCTTAGTGTTCAAACTGATGAAAAAGTAGTAAGATATATTCTGTAATAAAAAAAAATCGCTATTTCGCATCACTCAAACGATCAAACTTAATCGACTTTGATATCTCACCACAGATTCAGCTAACGAGATACATAATTTGACTGCACAGATAGCGTAGTGGTTAAGATACCGACCTTCCATGCCAGTGCCATGGTTTCAATTCCCATGCAGGACAATACTTTGTGCGATCCACAAAGTGTTGTTCAGAGTTTGGGTGTAATTTGTCTGCGTTAATTTCATGTAAAGTTGTAAAGGCCCCCGCAATACAAGGATTATTTCGTAGTGCAGGGTGCTCTTTTAAAAAAAAAGAATTGTTCTTATATAATTGTTGCTATCAATAACATCTTGATCAAACTAATTTAAAACAAAGATTACAGAAGCAGGCGTATCATTTTAAATCCGACATGGTGATAAATTGAAATATAAAAATAACCTCAATTTGGTTTTAAAGAAAATAATGAATGAACGATCGAACCGAAAGAACGACCACAAAATATACTGTGGCATATAGGGGAGGACAGGGTAATGGGAGTTAGCGGGTAATGGGAGTCACCGACATATCTACCCCATTAAACATTCAAACATCCCGCGATCAACCTGTCCCCCCTCCACCTTTGTACCTTCGGCCCTGTGTTGAATAGCTAGCATTAGCAGGCAGGCGACACTTTGAAGAAATAGGTGTTATTTGATTTTGTGCCTTATCCGTGTAATTTTTCGACGTTGACGATAAGTGTAATTTTTTTTTACATTACGCAATTAAAATATTAACATTCATTTATTCAGAGATTCAAAACAGTGATACATACTTTAAATTACGTGACTAATTCATAAGTTGTTTTTTTTTTTATTTTCAACTGTTTTCTCATTAGTGTAGTTGTGGGCAATGAGAGTCAGGTGATACCCGTAAGTTGAGAGAACAAAGTTCAAAAAAAAAGACAATGAAAAGACAAAGTGGAGTCAAGAGTCTCCGAAACCGGCGAGCGTGTATGAAGAGAATTATGAATGTTGAGGAAGCGAGTGATACTTCACTCGCTTCCTCAACAAAGCAAGGATAGAGTTCTCTGGCACTCTGTTCTCTCTGCCTACCCTGCAAGGGATATGGCGTGATGATATGTATGTATGTAAAAGACAAAGCGATCGGTACTTCAAGAATCTAACGAAAGCTCTTTATCGAATTTTAGTACTAAGGTCTTATGCCAAGCTGATGAGGATGACGACATAGAAAATACCGGCGATAGATTCCTAGTATTCTGTGATTTTGGGAGAAATAATGAGATGTGGTAAAGGTGTATTATACCTCACGTGGGTTATGGGCTCACGCGGAGTGTACCGGTTGGGATTCGGCCGAAGGATATGTTTGCAACATCTGCTAAATTTTCTTGACTCCGATTACCCACAGGGTGATCACCATTACCCTTACATCAGGGTAATGAGAGTCAAATGTGTTTTTTTTTTCAAAATTGTAATAATTACTAAATCTGATTACAAAAGTGATTGAAATTGATCTCATATAATAGCTAATTAAATAAATTTAGTGTATTAGTATTTGCAATAAATATATAAATACTAACATCTGCCCGCGACTTCGTCCGCGTGGAATAGTTATTAACGCTAACTTCAACTCGCGAATTCATTTACGTAAAAGGTGATATATTTTTTTTAATAATACATACGTTAAAGCAGGACTGCCCAACAAGGGGGGGCACGCCCCACTAGGGAGGCGTAGAGAAATGTTAGGGGGGCGTCGTAAGTACGTAATATGTAAGATTACATTTCCAAAAAAAAACAATCATTACAGTTTTTAATATTTAGTTTAAAATAAATGTTGACTTTTCTGTGTACAATATATTTTTACCGTATTATATTAACATAAGTAATCGATAGAAACAATTAAAAAAATGCATATTCCCTATTATTCCTAATTGCTTTAATAAAATTAAAATATAAAATAAAGTGAATGATAAAATAAAAACTATTCTAGCAAGTAATGATGCATGGTAGGCCAGTACAGATAATTAAAAAAAAAGTTACTGGATGAAACCCATCTAAAAAAGAAGAAAATATAATAAAAATAACAGAAAAAATAAATTACGGGTGATTTGAGGTCGGGAAGTGGGAGGATGTGGGCTTACAAAGCCCACATCCTCCTCCTCGGTTTAAAACGGGTTTATCACGATTCAGCAAAAAATCCAATGTGCCAATTACAGTGCAATTGTGACATAAAAACGAACATTTTCACCAAGCTTCATGAAAACCCAATTTGTTTTGTGTGAGAGAAAAATAAAAAACCCAAAATGTCGGTTATTTAGATTTTTGTAAAAGTACTTAATGATTCAAATGTATTCTTTCGTTCATTATCCTTAATTAATATATTGTATCTGTATTTAACCTATTTAAAATACCTAAAAATAAATAATTTGATTAATAAATAAAATGTGCGTTCCTTATTTTTGTTGAAACTTACGGTTGTAGTCATGAAAATATTATTTTGAGCTCGGGGAGGCTTGGCGAAATGAAGGTTGGGAAGCACTGCGTTAAAGCTATTCTAGGTACCTTCATGACGCTTTTATTAGTAATAGTGGAACATTAAACCTTAAGTAAAAGTATTGGGTCTTATCTATACTTTCTATAGATACATACACTTACGCCTATTTCCAATTACGCATACTTTTAATATGTATGACCTCTCGTGAACAAATGATCAATTTGGTCCAGAAAAGTATAACGTGATCTTCCCCTTGTATTCGTCCCATTCACGTTTGCTTCGTCAACCTCTCCCCATTCATTCTTTCTACATGTCCCACCTCAACATACCAGCGCTCTCTTATAACATTATTCCTAATTTTATCTTTCAGACGTGTAATGTAAATCATACACGTTACGAAGAGCTCTCAGCTCTACAGCATTTGTTCTACTTTCATGTCTTCCCAGCCGAATCCAACTTTCACTGCCATATAGTATTAGTGCCTGCCCTCATGGCAGCCACTAATACTTCCTATACTTATTATTAATATTAAGGATGTGTAAAGCCGACGGACGGTTATGAGAAAAAAAAACAAAACTAAACATTAGTGTACTTTAAAATAACATTAGTTTGGAGTTGTTTTTTTTTGAGAATAACTTATAAACTAATTAATATAACATTAATCTATATGATATAAGATCCAGTATTTTTACCGTAAATGCGCGCGCAGTACTTGATCATTATTTTGCTGCGATGTTATTTTAAAACTGCAATATTTCCTAAGATGTTCATTGAAATCAAATAATCTAAAGTGCAATTTTGTTTTAAATTAAATACTTGTAATGAATAATGTATTTATTTGGATAAGGATTAATATAATGTTTATAAAAACACCTTCGAAAATATCGCATTATTTTAAATCGAATTTAATTTGCATAAAAAAGGTTATACTGAGCCCACCTTAAAAGATAGACATATGCTCTCGCGGACTTTTATTTAGAACTTTGAAAAGGGAACAATTATGTAGTACATAATTTTCGCGAAACTTTAACCGTTTACGCAGCGGAAGCTCTCAAAAGGAAACAAAAACACGATTTTGAAACATGCGTCATTGGTGCTCTGCTCCTATTAGTCACAGCGTGATGATATATAGCCTATAGCCTTCCTCAATAAATGAGCTATCTAACACTGAAAGAATTTTTCAAATCGGACCCGTAGTTCCTAAGCTTAGCGCGTTCAAACAAACAAACAAACTCTTCAGCTTTATAATATTAGTATAGAAGTATAGATAAATTTTAATTAATATTTAATTTGATTTCTCGCTTAAGTGACTCCCATTACCCCTTTTCCCCTACGTTGGGATAAGAGTAAAGAATGATAATTACCTGGTTCACTAAGGATGTGTATCGGTGTGTTTGTATTGACAGTTTCAACAGCGGGCGGCGGCGGCGGCGGTGGTGCCGTAGGAATTACGGGTGTTATCGGTTCCGTCGGCACTGCTATAGGATTTTCGTCCTCTACTATATCTTCTTCCTTAATAGCTTCCTGCAAAATCTGAAGAAATATTGATTAAATAAATAGTTAGGAAAATACAGATCAAATAATTCTTGTTTTATATATATAAATTCTACCTACCCTCAGTTGTAAAGAGATGATGATCTTTGATTCGGGGCCCGATTTTTGCAGCATGAGTGGTTGTGTTACCATAGTCAGATCTTTGTGTTTCAATAGCGATGAGATTCCATAAACCAGTAGACCAAGCTGACTGCCCGTTTTGGAATCCAAAACCTAAATGATTAAGACTTATTAAATAACACGGTTTTTGTTACGAGGAGTTTGAATGTTGTTCTGTTTGTTTCAGCGTAAATGCTTTTGTAAGATCTAAAAATCTGTAATTCCATACCTTGATTTCTAGATTATCAATTTCCGGATTTTGTACTAGGAAAGAATATCCTATTTCATAGACGGGATCGTCAGTCCTCATTTGTACGGCACTGTTCTCTGTTTTTTTGCCTACAGTCACGGCCAAATACGGATCAGGTTTTGATTGCGCCCGTGCATTCTGCAAAAAATAAGTTGATAGATACGAGTAACATTCAGATGCAGAACGAACGTTTGTAGATTACCTACATATAGAATTATCCTGCTTGGTAATCGCACAGGATATAGCTATTTAAAACAACCATGTGTATTTATAAAAAACCGATTACGAAAAATGATTGTCACAAGTGGGATTCGAACCCACACCTATTGGAAATCCGTTCCAATCGTGCTGCCACTTACACCAACGTGAACTATTGTAGGACATTCAATTCTCGCATCGTATTATATTTTCGTCTTTAAGGAGACGTGTGCCATCTACCCGACAATGTTTACACATTGTTTCGTTCGTAATCTGGTTTTTATAAATAATCAAGCATATTAAATGCTAAATTTCAGTAATTTGATCAACCATGTGTTAGTATAAATCCAGCTGGTTGAAATGATTTATTCATAGTGGAAGATTTATTAATAATATAAAATTAATAAATACATAACTTACTGGTAACTTTTTGCATGAATCAATATACACAGATAGAACTGCGGAACTAAGTTCAGCTGTCTTATGCAACATAGTCTCCGTCAAAGCCTGTAATTAAATAACAGCTTTATAATATCGTTATTTAACATCATTACCAATAAAACAAAAATAAAATCAAATATGATTTAAGATAGCACTTACACGACTGAGTTCCGTTACATCGGTAGTTAATCGATGCCACGAAAGGCGAAGCTCCACTTTTCCATGTTTAGCTTGTTGAAGTGTTTGCCACTAGGAAAAAGAGAACTTTAAATCACAACCTTTCATTTCATAAGCTAAATATACAATACACCTTATTTTGACACATACCGTATCCAAACGACCGAAGCGTACAACTTGCGATATATTTAACGAACATCTGAAAATGGGAGAGATTTTATTTTATTTTAAAATAAATAAAATAAAAATATATAAAAATAATTCAATAGCAAATGTTAGCACATACAACATTGAAAAACAACAATTATTGAAGAAAATAGAAAAAGAAACGTGCGAAAATACAACATTCAGTGAAAAAAAAGCGTATGTGTAAAAAAATCAAAGTAACTGTAAAATTTTGAGCAGCGCATTATCAATTGGAGATCGAATATATGTAGTATCGTAATGAAACCCTTTCATGTCATACGTGATACCCATTTAGAAGTATAATATAATTTCTAATGAATGCTTTGTTACTGTGGCATAATTATATGAAGTGTTATACTTTGGGAGGTTAGTATACGAAGCATAATATCAGGGGCGGCTCTAGCACATGTAGCGCCCGGGTGCAATCAATAACCTGGCGCCCTCTTATATCAAAATGCGTGAACAAAATGGAATAGGTTGATAGTTACAACACTTTCGACTAAACTCCGAACCTCACTGGAATGCGTTGTCGCATGCTTAGTTGTTTTGAGACGAAACCAGGTAAACGCGATCGGATTATGAAGTTACAGTGAGCATGGCGACAAAGCAACCTACCCAAACCTGTCAAATAAAGCACCCACTACGTTTATAAATGGTTAGGCAGCCGCTCTGTGCGGAGCGTTACAGTGAAGTCTCTATGTGTCCCGAGCGGCTCTCGGCACCCCCTAACACCCGACGCCCAGGTGCGCCGCACCCTCTGCACTATATGTAAAGCCACCCCTGCTTAATATAATGAATTATCTCCGTGCATACGTTATATTTGTAGTGTAGTGAGTTGTCGTGAAGGTAAAGTTATAACAATGTATGAAGAACTACGTTTAATTAGCATTTGTGTGCAATCAATAATGTTGCCAATACTCGGTGGGCCATATTTTAGTAGCAAATATGTTAGTGTGATAGTATTTCTTTATAGTATACATCATGTTGCAATAACCTGCCCAGATTCTCATCCTTGCCCGCGCGGTCCCAGTCGTAAAGCTTGATGACCAATACCGACGCGTTGCTTCGTAGTACAGACTGTTACAACCCACCATATTATACATACATATATATTATAAGCATTCAATATCCTTGATATTTAACGTATTAATTTTATTATTGGGTGGAGTTAGCTAGGTAAATTGTTTCTGGCTTATTAAATGTATATATAGATATTAAAAAGCGAACGTCAATGTTAGTGGGTAATTTTATTACAAAAGAATAGATTGATAAATATAGCATTAAATAAACTTGCCACATTTAAAAATGTTTATGCCTCAGTGTCCCCGTAGGTATTTCTAAAATACTTTAAATATAAAAGGCCACATATATATCTCACACACGCTAGCTGTAGATATCAAACAAAACACCCAAAAAGTCAAAATTGCAAAAAATACAAGTCTTAGCATCACTGATGGTTATATTATGTAATTAATAGTATTGACAGTGATAATAAGAGTCAGGTTAAACAAAACAAACATCACGGCAATGATATGTTGGTATTAACTGTTGCTGCGGAGACGGACCTGCCAAGATAATCATCGTTCTGTATGCCCATTCCCGGGTCCCAGTCCCACAGCTCGCACTGCAGCTCTTGACTCCTCATTGAGCTTATTAACGCCTTAGGACAAAATCACAATATACGAACATGTTAATTTAACGCCAAATACAATATCTAACATTGAATTTGGAATTTTGAAAGCATAAAATCCATTTTAATATGGATGTCATGACTATCTGGCAAGTGCTTACTTCCAATTTTAAAACAATAAGTACTTTATAGAAATTAGTTCTAATATTGCTTTCTGTATATATTGTTATTTATTACAATAGGAAACATTATAAATAGTTAAGAAATAAAGAGAATAATAATAATTTAACTAAATAAGTATGTATATGACTCACCTGCACCAATAAACAGAAGAACTTATATATGCACAATGATCTACCCATGCAAGTTTAATATATGTTTGAGAAAGGAGGGGCTTCAAATTATTTAACAAATATAATAAAAAAACAAAAATAGAAATCTCTTCAATGTAAGCCTCTCATTTCTAATGTAGTGCTCAATATCCCGACAAAAAAAAAGTATCTGAATATATTTTTTTTCTGGAAGGATATTAAGATTTGTAATATCTAAATATGTACCCAGTCATCAAGCTAACAGTGCTTTGAATTTACAATATATTTAAAAATTTGCACTGTAGACCATCAGATTTTGCTCAATAAATAAGCAAAGCGAGGACAATTAGGCATGAAGCGAGTGCAACCACCAGCGTAGCGTAGCACGGAGCGTAACCTAGATACTCTGTAGCCCTCTCCCCTCGCCATCTACCACCACCCGTGCAAATACTCACTTGCCGAGTAGGTCGTCATCGTTTCCTTCGTCTTTGTCGAACACTTCTATTTCCAATGATTGACCCATAGATTGCATAACACGCGCCTTTATGCCACACGCGCATAGTCCGAAGCAAACATAGGTGAAGAAAATAAAAATTTTGTTCAAAACTACTTACTTTGTTATTAATTTTGAAAATAGCTGATTATTCCTGAGAAATTTTAGCTACAAAAGTTTGCACACGAAGTTAATGCCAAATATGAATTAATTTAGTTTACTAAAATACAAAATATTTTGGTAACACTGCAATTCACTTTGAAATTACATTGTCCCTCTTATCCACAGAAATGACGTGGACAAAATATTAAGATTAAATTAATCTAAAATTATTTTTT
This sequence comes from Lymantria monacha, assembly GCA_905163515.2. NCBI lineage: Eukaryota > Metazoa > Arthropoda > Insecta > Lepidoptera > Erebidae > Lymantria > Lymantria monacha. The sequence continues at coordinate 20,385,817 of LR991082.1, read as the reverse complement.
TTTTTATTAAATTATTGAAATTATTAAGAAACTAATAAAAAATAAAATAAGCATCCGAAGTATGTTATCTTCAGAAAATCCAAATTTGTATAACATATTTACGACACATGCATTTTAAATAAACAAAAACAACAAAATGTACATAACATCGGGAACAGTAAACATACTTCGGAATAAAGTGATAAAAATGTTATTTGGCATGCTCATTCCTGATATGCTTTTGGAATAAACTAGCAACACAATGATAAGAAGTTATTGTTTTACATTCATCATCATCATTACAGCCCATATATGTATGTCCCACTGTTGGGCTCGGACCTCCTCCGTAATGGGAGGGAAATTAACCTACTATTCCGCGCTGGTTAGACGTGTTGGTATAGGATTTTGTTTCGAGTTTTCCTTCTCTCGCATAGATGTTATATGCGTTTTATATCCCTTAGTCGTCTCGTACGATCACCTACGGATAAGATATGGGGTGGTGAATAGTATTCTTACTCCGTCACCACACGGATAATTATATATTGTTTTAAATATATTGTTTTACATTACCTATATGTAAATTATTTTCGAGTACTTAGGTATTGATTTTTATAATTACGTCATACAGACTTATGTTGGCGATTATAGCTATATATTATGCTGAAGTTTTGATCTAGATTCCTGCTTCTTTTTCATTTTTCTCCGTTTTTCAACTCGCATTATATTTACACATATTACATAGTGTAATAATAATTGTGCTAAAGATAAAGTGTAAAAAGAATATCGAGATTCACAATCTTTTTATTATTTGTCGTGACCGACTAACAATATTAATACAACATACCAATCCTTTCTTCCCTGTGTGTCATAAAATTACAAGCGATGTAAGCAGATAACCACTGTAAGAGAAGGAAATCTCAAAACACAATTACGCCAGAAGTGAGCCTGAGATGAGTGTGACAGTGAGCCAATTTGCAAATACATTATTGTAATCAAGGCTTTTGCCCAAAAGTTGGAACGACTTCGATTGATAAATAACAAATAAAAAATAAGCGCCCGACGTAGTGATATTATACTGTGATTTTTAATAGCAATATTCTTTATAAATTTGGCAGATTCCTAAAATAACGTCAAAAGATTGTGTTGCTTTTTTAACCTCTACAAAGCCAGACAATAATATTTACAACTCTCGTCTTCGAGATGTTGTAATGCTTTATGACATGAATTTTGATATAATCAGAAATGAGCAGAAATACTACTTACCAAGTATAATTCCCCGATTATTTAAATAAGCAAGCCTTTTAATAAAGTTATATATATCTATAAAATAAAATTTAAAAAAACCAGCTACCACCAAGGCCTGCTCAGATATCGTGGATACGGCAAGCAGTTTACCTTATAAATATTAAGCTAAGAGTACCTACAGTTCAAATATATAGTCCTATTTAAAACACAAGCCCTTTAAAAGTTATCCTATTCGTGAACTAACACTAAACGCAAAGCCAAATGTGTGACATCACATGTACATACTTAGCTTAGATCTGTCCTCACTCTCACTGGGGTAGTCTCACTGATCAAGACAGAACAGAGAATGCGACCACAAATTTTCACCCCAGGTGTAACAAAATAAATATTATACCGTTTTATGAAAGGTATTACTCAAAATCAGTAAATATTAGTATGTGTATTATATTTTAAATCCATAGATGAATATTTGACTATCAAAATTAATTATTATTAATATATAATGCCTGCTTTAAGGAAAAAATGCCAATTACAAAAGTATACACAGAGAAGTTAAAAGCTTTTGAAGCTATTAAAAGGGGTATATCGCAAAACCGCAAACGCAAAAAATAAGTGTTTGCTTAGAGCAGATGCAGTTTCGTTAGAGATTGTGACGTTGAAGTCATCTTAATTGAATACAATTAATTGAAAAAAGTAATAACTTTTCCTAATATTATCTACTACATAATACTTGTATCTAGCTGAATAAGAAAATAAACGTTGTTTTCATAAATCACTGTAGTTTTAGTAGGAATGATGCAGATATGAAGTTTCTTATTTGGATAATAAGGTTATGGATATGAAAATATTTTTAGTTTCGTTTACGAATATTGATTTTATAGGTAAATATAAAAGGGAAATGCTATGTATGGTGATTATAATATTACCCTTTGGAGGCTGTCAATTCAGTCGGTTGAAAGAGAACCTGTCGGAACATACCTCACACACATCGATCGTAACATACCGATCGTATCCGCAATGATTCGATTTTTTTTATTTCTAATTTATTTACGGTTTCGGATATATTTTTATTTCGGGTAACTGATAGTTTCGGTAACAGTTATGAAGCTCCATAACATCACTAGTGTTAAGTATATTTAGTATATGTATATGCCAAAAGCAAATATTCGGCACCCCAACTTTATGGAGCGGCTTTGGTTATAGCCAGTTGTAAATTGTGTTCTATTAACTATAATACCTTATGTTAACACTACTAACATTAATAATATAATAAATTCCCACGTGCTAAAATATAACATGTAATATAAAGATATAAAAATTGAATGCTCTCACCTCGCACCAGAAGTCCCATCTGGGGTTCACGTTACTGTCAATATGTTTAGTCTTCCATTGCTGGGCACCCACAGTTATAATCGCGTATGGATCAGACTTACCCTTACCTAAATTTAAATATATTCAGTTGTCTGTTTCAAACATGAAAAATATACTATATGTCTAATTGAGCATTGAGTAAAATAAGACTTACCAATCATTGAAACGTCTTTTTTCATAAGATTCAACGCTTGAACAAGATGGATACGTAGTACACCCTGAAAATTAAATTTTAATGCATGAAGCTATGTAATTTTATAGTGCGAGAAGTCTACTACTCCTACTCTTATCCTAATTACTTGGGGTCGATACAATATGTACTCTTCTTTCATAGTACATATTGTAAAAGTTATTGGCAATAATTTTATGACCGGCCGCCTGACAGACGTCAACCTTCCTTGGGAATGTAATTGTTGACCAAACGGCATCAGGTGGAATTGGCCCATGTCGTTATAAGGCTCTTAGTCATCTTTTACGACATCCACGAGCAAAGTAAGGGTTGGTAGTATTCGTAGCCGCTACCACACAGCATCTTCGAGTCTTGAGTCTAAACATTGAGTCTTATTGCAAAAGTATGCCAAGATATTTTTGTGAGTCTCGTTCATTACCTCCGGTTCTGGCATCCTGAGGTCAATTGTAGGTATTTCGTCACTCAGTTTGATTGGTAACTTGTTTGGCAACACCATCATTTTCGCAACTTGTTCCACAATGCAACGCCGTAGAATGTCACTGAAAGTTATAAATGATGTTTTGAATTAGGTTTTGGTTTCGGAAGAAGTAAGCAAATGTGTATATAATATCTGACCAATGTATCCTTTTAAGTCAACCGTAATAATGGGTGAGTCTATTCGGGTCTCGCTCACCGATTCCTATCAAGCACTGTACTAGGCGAGCTCTAATCGATAGACAAATCCGCAGTGAGTTTTTCCTCCAGGCTCACGGTCAATAGCCAAACTTATATTACCAAACCTATGAGCTACGGTCATTGGTTCAACAACTTTGCTATATTTTAAAATTTGGAAGTTTTTTCTCTAAAATACACTAAGTTTAAAAATTCCAACTAGGCATATGTGTAAATGTAAAACTCACCTGAATCCGGGCATATCTAATACATCAGCGGCGCCCACCAAATTGAAGTCGATGGAGGGATTATTCAAAAAGAATATCTGAAGGCCACCAATTAAAGGCATCTTGGTGATCAATGGTTTCATTACTACACGTACCATACCATGAATCTACAATGAATATATATATATATTATTGTTGTTAAAATTTTAACATATCACTAGTAAAATAAAATGTATACAAGTTAAGTCACAGACTGCGCGATGGTGTAGTGGTTTAGATACCACCCTACACCGGCAAGTGGGTTCGATTCACGCGAGGTATTACATTGTGCGATCCACAAAGAGTCTGGGCATAACTTGTGTCCGTTAATTGCATATTTATGAAGTCTGCAGGGAGTGCTCTCTTAGTACAGGTTGTTGTTATAAAAAAATAATGAATCTATATTTTTTATCTAAAAACACTACTTTATAAAACTTTTCTGTAAATTCATGCATCCATCCATCCGCCTGTCAAACGTCTATTATTGGACCTTTCTACGAAGGAGAGAATTAAGGGGAGAAGCCAAGGTAGGGGAGAGTCTAAACATTGCATTTTTAACCCGTCTCCAGAGAATCAAAATTACTAAGTATATGTAATTATTACCTGCAAATCCTTGATACCTCCACGAATGCGCTGTAGCACAAAAGAGATATCACAATCGCCAGCGTAACTGAAATGAGAACGAAGTATTATTATATAAAAATTAAAATTATAAATCAATAATACCTTTCCGTGTGGTGACGGAGTAAGAATACAATTCCCCACCCACTATCTTACCCGTGGCTGATCGTACGAGACGACTAAGGGTTATAAAACGCATATAACATCTATGCGAGAGAAGGAAAACTCGAAACAAAACCCTATACCAACACGTCTGATCAGCGTGGTATAGTAGGTCAATTAACCTTCCATAATGGAGGAGGCCCGAGTCCAATGGTGGGACATATATGGACTGAGATGATGAGATGATACGTATAACAAAAAAAAATGTTTGCTTTTTGGACTGTAGTTGTAGCTCTGAATACAGTCAAGCACGCCGTTGTTGTTAATAAAGATTTTAGCTTAAAACATTGTGATCTATTGGGATAATGGTACTATGTTATATATACGATTGTGATATAGTGGACACATTTAATCATCTAGAATATCTATTAATAAATCAATTACCATTTAAATTAAAAACTGAAATTAATAACAACAACTATAAAAATAAACTAAAACAACAACACAACAGAACTAAGTTCTAAAAAAAAAATTAATTGAATAAACATATATTAACATTCCTTATCAATTAATACAAAGATTATTTTTTTCAACTACCCTCTCTCTTTTTTATGTTTGCTGTTTTTATGCGGGCATTTTATCTTAATTTTAAAACATTATTGTATATTAGTTTTATTTTTAATTTAATTAGTTTATTTTGATTTAAATCGCTAAGACGAATCCAATACGCGTATAAGCCAACATAGGCTTTTATTGTATTTATAAGCTAAATGTTAAAGGAATTGTATAAGATTATTTTTAAATAAATAAAAAATAGACACGCGGTAGCCAAGTCAGCCAAATTCAAGCAAGAAAACTGATGAGTCGCTCAACGAATGTATTTCATACGAATCCATTTCAATATTAAGAATAATTTTATAATGTAAAAATTATAACTTACATATAATAAAGATGATAAGTGGTAAAAAGACGTATGAGAGATCTTTCTATATCAAATGTTGAGGTTTCAATAGATCATAAGTTTTTAAGTTTATGTAAATAATCTTACTATGAAAATTTAAAATGTCTTAAAAAAATAAAATAAACAAGTATTTTTTTTTATTATTTAAGAATGCGTTCTCTTAATAAATCTATAGAACTTGGCACCCATTTAGAACTCAAACCTTTTGTTGAAGAAAATACTTGGCTCCCGTTTTACATTCATTTTTTGATAGGATTATTTTTAACATGATCCTGCTTTTATGCCAATTACTTGGGGTCGACGCAATATGTACATCTTCCATCGTACATATTGCAAAGAGTTGTTGGCAATAGTTTTATGAGGAGTATCCTGCATGACCTCTCCTTGGGAATGTAATTGTTTACCGGTGGGCATCAGATGGAGTTAGTTCAAGTCGATGTAAAACAAATATGATACTCTTAGTCATGACACCAACGAGCAATGTAAGAGTTGATAGTATTCGTAGCCGCCACCACACATCACGACAGTGTCCCATATAATGTATAATTAAAACCACTAATAAATTTGTATTGTGGTAGGACCACGCTGTGGATCTCTGTCTACAGCCGCGGGCCGGTCCGTCCGGGGTAGTACCACACTCTCACAGAAGATCGACGTCTGAGTAATGGCAATGTGCTATTGCGCTTCGTTCGGTAAGCGATAGAGCCGGAAGTCCAACTGGGGTGGGTTCGGGGTTTGTATTGGTAGGCAACGGCCTAGCTATACAATTGGCAAAGGTCCATGGGCGGCAGTGACACTTACCATCAGGTGTGCTGTCTGCTCGTTTGCCACCATAAGCAATAAAAAAAAATGTAATCGCGATAAAATAAGGGTATTAAGGTGATTTCACATTCGTCATCAAACGTCGTATCGTATAAACTGCAGTTTAGCATACGTAAAATGGAATCATATGGAACCTCGCACTTCACCCGCATCGTATGCTGATTATTCGATAAAATTCAGTAGGTATCCGAATACACATGGTGATGACGTTATGATGAAATATTGTAAATATCTGAAAAATCGTTGATCATTTACCAAGTTGAGAAATAAAATGGTTATTCACCAGAAAAATAACTTTTTAAATTGATGTAGTGAACCCAGAATATTTTACCGCGATTTTATTTTCATCTTCCTCTGTTAATAAGGAAGTTATTTTAATATTTTCCAATCAATGTAACCGGAGCACGCAATGTTTCACACCAAAGGTTAAAAGATTTACGTATGTACAACGCTTGCTGTGCGTACAATGCTGACAATTGTGTGACCAACTTTAAACCTAAACGCGTCTGCAGGTTGGATTCAATCCAATTCAAAACATTAACATGTGAATAGAATTAGCAACTGTTTTATTTTTCAAAAGACGTTATTAAAACATTACAATGACACTTAACATTTTAGTCTAAGCAATATATGACAACAGATTAGGTAAGATTTTTTTAAAGAAATACTTACAACAAATCAACGTCCATAATGATTTCACTCCTGGACAAATTCTTATCGTAGACTTTAACACCGCCCACTCGCGGCGCCTGTAATACAGACATTGTTAATGTACTATGAACATTTTATTGCATCCATAAACATAAGTGTCCAGACTAAATTTTGCGCGACTTTTATTTGAATATGCATGGTGTAAATGTGTTCAGCGATTTCATGTTTTACACGAGTAAGAACTAAGTTTTATGTATATTTGTAATAGTTATTGATTTAAGCCTAAACATCGACTGAGTTAGAAAGTGACGTGGCCTCCTTTCCGTGTCCATAGTTCCGCATGAAATAACTAACATCCTTGCAAGGAAATTACGGTGTACCATGTAGCCACCGTTTCAGTTATTCATTGTATGGAATAAAGAAATCCTAATTTTAGAAAATGTCTCAGCTCTTATTAAATTATTGAGCATGAACTACTATACATTAGTAGGGCAGTTGGCCTAGTACCTATAAATCGCTGACCAAAAGAAACGTGACGTTCATTTTTAAGAGCAGACTCTTGTAGTGGTGTAATTTGCTTAAGACTTTAACTCTTAAGACACAAGTGAAGGATTTATGAAAAACATTATTCTTTAGTTTATCACAACATGTACGTCGACGGCTAGGGGAGCTTTCGCAATATGATTTATGCATGTTAATTGAAGAGTTTTTATAAGGATAGAGGGTACTTCATATATACGTTTTAGCATTAAATTAAAAATACTTACAATGGTACCGAGAATCATACGCTCAAACTTGAATCCGTTAAGTTTGTAATTAGCCAAGCTCTCTGCCACGGCTGGTTCAATGGACTCCTTCAGTATGTTGCGAGCAAATTGATTTACGTTTGGCCATATTTGTAACAGGATCTGAATATAGAATTTGGAAAAATAATACAGTATTTGAGTATCGTTGCGATTGATTAATTCCTAAAATATAAGTATAATAGATATGGAATTATTAGGTTCATAGAAGGCACCGGTTGATATTGTAATCGCTACTCACATAAATACAAGACCTTTGTTTTGACATGCTATGGTCTCGTCACAAGCCGTCCCGGGCCGTACCTATTGGAGATATCGTATTACTCAAGGACCAAACGCGAAACGTGTTTTTCGAAGCACGGAAGGCGAATCATGACTAATTATATTAGACAGCACATGAGAAAATGTTAATCTTAAAGATGTTGGTATCCTGATGACCGAATTTTGTTCACTCGGCCAACGTAGTTTCTTCAATACGTCTTATATTCATAGACAGATTTCGGTGTCGGGGTGACATCATGACGACGGCTTATAAGCAGCTATTCAGCAATCTTTAAAATAAAGTTACCACCTAGACGCCTCTGATATATGAACCTTATATTAAACCCACCAAATAAATACTATAGTCCTTAAAATATAGCTTGATCTCTGTGACAGATAACGACAAAACCGATGAAGTAATTATGAATACGCGTCATTATTACAATTTTAATTTGTATTTTTTTTTATTGATTATGGTGGCAAACGAGCAAGCAGCACACCTGATGGTAAGTGTCACTGCCGCCCATGAACCTTTGCAATACCAAGGGTATAAGCTTGGGCCGCTGCCTACCAATAGAATTCCCAAGCCCACCCAGTTGGGCTTCCGGCTCTCTCGCTCACCGAACAAAGCGCAATAGCACATTGCCACTACTCAGACGTCGATCTTCTGCGAGAGTGTGGTACTACCTCGGACGGCTCGGCCCGCGGCTGTAGACAGAAAACTGTCAACAGTGTGGTCCTACCACAATTGAGTATATCGTCTATATTTTAATTCTTTATGTGCTAGTTATATCACAACTGAATTATGAATATAAAAATATGAATATTTACACCAAAACTAGTAACCTCATATGTTTTAAAATACTTAGTAATCATTTTATAAAAATATGATGCTTACGCAAGTACAAGATCATACTGGACTGAGAAAAAGATAGAGATGGGATAATCGATAAACGTAAATCGATAATATTCTTATTAATTATTTATAAAACGAGTAAAACCAATACATTACCAATATAAACCATATGGTTACTCTATAAAATAAGTAAATTGTGTTAATTTAGTATTCAGTCATCAGTTATAATATTAAAACCATTTCTTTTATATTAAAAAGATATTTTTTTTTATAAAATAAACATGATTAATATGATTATTCATGAAACAATCTGTGACCAAGAACTCATCATCAACCTACAGGAATGCTCCAGCGATGATGATAATAGTGAACGATGAACTTGGATGTACTCATTTCGAATAATAAAAAGAATTAATTAACATCTTTAATTTAAATTACTGAAATTTAGCATTTAATATGCTTAATTTATAAAATCCGATTACGAAATGAAAAATTGATGTCGCAAGCGGGATTCGAACCCGCGCCTATTGGGATTCCGGCCCAATCGTGCTGCCACTACACTACCGCGACTAATTGTAGGACATGCAAATTTTCCATATAGGCCCAATAGGCGCGGGTTCGAATCCCGCTTGCGACATCAATTTTTCATTTCGTAATCGGATTTTATAAATTAAGCATATTAAATGCTAAATTTCAGTAATTTAAATAACAAGGTTGTGTCATCGTTTAATACAATTCTAACTGTAAAGTTTGAAGTATTAAGCCTATAACATTGTGTAAACATTGTCGGGTAGATAGCACACCGTCACCTTAAGATGTAAATACAATACGAAATGAAAATTTGCATGTCCTACAATTAGTCGCGGTAGTGTAGTGGCAGCACGATTGGGCCGGAATCCCAATAGGCGCGGGTTCGAATCCCGCTTGCGACATCAATTTTTCATTTCGTAATCGGATTTTATCTTTAATTTAAATTAAATAAAATCCATCGATTAAAATTCAATAAGATTTTCATAGATTGTTTTAGATTTATAATCAATTCACTCGTCCATTTGATTGAAATTCAATAAGATTTTCTTATATTGTTTTTCAATTGTAGTAAGTAGCACATTACTTAAAAATAAGGAATTATCTCGACGCATATGTATCGTAAGCGTGCGGCACTAGTGACAACTGTCACAGAGATCATGCTATATTTTATGGACTATAAACAACAACGATGCCTTGGTCATTTTAGTCACTATGACAGCCACGAGTAAACGGGAAAAGAATAGATACCGACATATAATATCATTATTGAGAATAGAATTTCCAGTATCATTGGAATTTTTTTTTTATATAGAAATAATTTATCACTATGAACTTATTAAAATCGCCGTTTATTTAATAATCCATTTCGTAACGAAAATTTAAATTTGTAGGTCCAGGTAATAAATTTAGAACGTATTTGTACAATTGTACTCGTGCGAAGCTAAGTCCACATTCATATTCAATACTTATAAACATACAATACTGGCGGCTATCTATTAAACTTATAAATGGTGCGAAACCACTTAGCTTATCACGAAAGATTAGTGTTAAGATAAGGGAGTTATTACCACGCAGCTGAGTTTTATAGCGGACAATATAATCGATATACATAATATACATAGTCTTGCTTAATTTCGAATCCGGACAGAATTTGAATTGTAATTAAATATCGCATTATTAAATTTTGTTGCACCAAATATGTGGGATGTGTAAGCATCGAGCTTCTTAAATAACGTAGAGTAGAATCCGTTTATTATGACTGAAGCCGCTTATAATGACCAAACGCTTAATATGATGATATTCTCAGCCTAGTTTGGTTTTTATATAAAATCCTTTTAGGAAAAACGGATATATTGACCTCGTTTATATTGACATCGTCGCTTACATTCAATTTGAAAGTGAATGAATTACGACAAGAACATGTTGATCAAGTTAATTTAGCGGTTAATTTTGCAGTTTTATTGTTTATTATACTGATATTATGTACTCGTATGTATTTAACAAAACTAGAAAGTTTTGCATTTTCTGAGACTTTCCGCTTAGTATGACGGATTTGTCCATTCCCTTCAATGTCATTATAACCGGATTCTACTGTAATTAGTAACTGAGCGTTCTATTAACAATGTTTGCATAGACTGACTTATTAGCCAATTAGTATCTAAATTACTAAAGAAACATTTAAGACTTACCCTATTCAACCATTCAGCGCGCTCCACGTCAGGGAAGAAGACCTGTAAATATATAAAACATTTAGTTGAAGGTGACCAGATGTTAAATTTCATCGCGTATTCATAGTGTACGCACTTTCATTACCCGCTTTTGTAGTGCCTTGGAAATGTTTAATGTTTTTAGTAACGTGATGAAGAGTTTCAAATCAATATAAGGAAAATCAGCTCCTTATTACTGTCGAGAATGAGTGTTGTGTTATATAAGTATCTCTAGCACCTTTACAATGTCATGTGCGAGTGGGCTATTAGCGTCTGGTTACGATTGATTTTTTTCTTTCTTCTCTTTCTTAACGATATCTAAATAATCTCCTCCATCCTATCTCGCATCTAATAATGCTTTCTGCTGACAAAGCCTTTCTTCATATAGTCTAATTTTGTGAAAACATATATACATGACATATTAGAAATATAAGATTAATTATCCTTTTATGTAGGTACCGGGGGAGACCGAGACTAACCTACCTAGACCAGATTGGTCACGTACTGAAGGAAGGTGGAGTCAAGAGTCTCCGAAACCGGCGAGCGTGTATGAAGAGAATTATGAATGTTGAGGAAGCGAGTGAAGTATGCCAGGATAGAATTCTCTGGCACTCTGTCTCTCTGCCTACCCTGCAAGGGATATGGCGTGATGATATGTATGTATGTATATATCCTTTTATAATTATTTGGTAACGATTACTATATCTTGGTGGGCGTAATCTTATGATTCAATATTATCCTTCTAACTGAACAATCGTAGCAGACAGAGCAAATTACGAGAAACCTAATAGATAGATAAATAGGTCACAAAAACGCGCTAGCACGGTTATGCTGTTTTCTAATTTCCATGGTGCGATGCGCCACGATCTCGCGTAACCATTTAACAATTCGAAGCAACGGAGGTCAGCGCAATATCAAGCGGTGACTGTCCACGAACTAGAATATGTCAAGTTAGCTATTCTACTTATTCTTACATTCTACCTATTTCGATCGGTGAATACAGTAAGATATTTCTATTTGTGTACATGAGCGAGATAATAATAATGAATGCTATTTCGAAGCTTGTTTGTTTTCCTCAATGATAAGACATACCTAGCTATACTAAACCATTTTTAAACAATTGTTTCTTTAGTGTCATATTATGCAAAATGTTACGTGTGTAGGTATAACAAATAGATATCGTTTATGAACTCTAAATCAACGACTATAGTTATTTTGTATATTTTAATAACATGAAATAAACTATTCCAAATAGAGTTAAAATATTTGTTTTAATATAATAACAGCATTGGTCAACCTTTATGTTAATTGGTGTCATGAACTTTAAGTAAGGCATGAGTTTTACCAGTACCTATATGCCGTATAGAGATGTATCGATTTAATTTACGCAATCGTATAAAACATCAAATGTGGACTAGGTAGTTTTGTTTTCTCTTAACCTTCCAGAATCCTCTTTTAATATGAACCTTTATCGTGTCATTTCTTTTTTATACATTACGTAAAGCTTATAAACTATGACTGCTTGGGAATTTTTTTTTTTAATAATTAATGAGATTAGTGAAGCAATATACATATACAGGGTGTCCCAAAATTCAACGATAAGCTGGCACCAGCAGGTGGACCTACATATGACTACTCGAGAACAGAAAAGAAAAAAATTCTACCTTGATTTTTTTTTTCATTACGACAAAAAAACCAAAATCTTTAAAAATGGACATCCTTTATTATATTATTAAGTGCTATTGCTACAGTTTTACAAGTAATTCTGTGATTTTTTTTGTATTGGCAAGGTAAGTAGCACTACTATCGATCACAACCATTAAAAATTCCAGAATATCTATAGTTTTTACACAAAAATCAATCAAAACTATGTTTTTTTCATAAATTATGTAAGATTTTGACTTTCAGCTCACTTTCACTCATCATAGTGAAAAAAAAAAGTATGGACACTACTGTGGCAAATAGTATTAAAAATTGGCGCAACTAACTACAATTCTAAAATGGTATAACATTCAAGGCAAACTAGCCACAAAAATATACTTAGGTGTACTATTTCAAAATAACAACCATATTTCGAAAATTGTTAGTGTTGATAGTAATCACTTTTACTAAGTAGCCAAAATGTTTTTGTAGCAAGTTCCCAGAATTTGAATGAGACATGTGCGTAGTCCGTAGATCCACAGTCTGAATTATTTTATGGCGAAGCTCGTCCAAGGTTGCAATCGGTTTTGTGCAGACTCTGTCCTTTAGACAACCCCAATAGAAAAAGTCCAGGGGATTTAGATCGGGTGAACGGGGTGGCCACAAGATAGGACCAAGTCGCCCGATCCAACGCCCTGGGTACTCTTGGTCTAAGTACTCTCGCACAGGACGGGCATAGTGAGCTGGGCAACCATCGTTTTGAAACCACATGGTTTGCAAATCACTTAAGGGCACATCTTCTAATAATCCTGGCAACTCATTTTGTAAGAAGTTTAAATAACTATTGCCATCTATGTTTCCTTGTAACTCAAAGGGCCCTATCACTTTGCCATTTATTATGCCAGTCCATAGGTTAACCTTAAATTGGTATTGAGATTGTCTTCTCTCACCAGGTGCAGATTTTCATTGTTCCAGCTATGAAGATTGTGAAGATTTAAATATCCATCTTTCTTGCAGGTTGTTTCATCACGACGACGTGACGTTTTAAAATTCTATGTGCAGTACTTTTTGGGATTCCCGTTGCTGCTTGTACAGCACGTACAGAGGTAGTTGAATCGTTTTCTATTTCATTGAGAACTTCTTCATCGTGTTCCGATCTAGGTTTTCCAGCGTTTCGCCTGTCAGATGGTATACAACCCTCCGAAAAAGCTTGATACACGTTAATAAATACGCGATAATCCGGATACCTTTGAAGATTAGGGTACCTTGCTCGATATAATCTGCTAGCAGCGTTGGCATTGCATCGGAATTCTCCATAAATTAGGTGCATATTAGCGTATTCTAACGCTGTGTATGGTAGCGGCATGATGAATGCTAAACACTTGAAAATAAGGCAAAACTTCTTTAAAAAAAACACAAAATCACAGTCTAAAATAATGCCAAGTCAGGTCAATTTCCAGGTCACTTAATTCAATCCAAAAGTCGTCAGTACCAGAGCCACTTTAATTAAAACAGAACGGTGTGCAGTAAACAAAGAAGTAGAGCATACTGACTTGCTGTGCTGCTGAGGACATTAATTACTTCTCCACCTGCATTAATGTTACTAAACAATTAGCATCTATCTATCTCCCTCTAACGTATAATCTCTCTATCTCTGTCCAACTTATTTTATGGACTTATGGACTACGCACATGTCTCATTAAAATTCTGAGAACTTGCTACAAAAACATTTTGGCTACATAGTAAAAGTGATTACTATCAACACTAACAATTTTCGAAATATGGTTGTTATTTTGAAATAGTACACCTAAGTATATTTTTGTGGCTAATTTGACTAGAATGTTATACCATTTTAGAATTGTAGTTAGATGCGCCAATTTTTAATACTATTTGCCACAGTAGCGTCCATACTTTTTTTTTTCACTATGATGAGTGAAAGTGAGCTGAAAGTCAAAATCTTACATAATTTATGAAAAAAACATAGTTTTGATTGATTTTTGTGTAAAAACTATAGATATTCTGGAATTTTTAATGGTTGTGATCGATAGTAGTGCTACTTACCTTGCCAATACAAAAAAAATCACAGAATTACTTGTAAAACTGTAGCAATAGCACTTAATAATATAATAAAGGATGTCCATTTTTAAAGATTTTGGTTTTTTTGTCGTAATGAAAAAAAAAATCAAGGTAGAATTTTTTTCTTTTCTGTTCTCGAGTAGTCATATGTAGGTCCACCTGCTGGTGCCAGCTTATCGTTGAATTTTGGGACACCCTGTATATTTGGACAACATACGTATGCGATTTTAAAGTTCTATTATCTTTAGTCTTTAAGCAGGTGTCAGAATAGTTTAAAGATAAACCTATTCTAATGTCTATTATGCCGCAACAACAGCAGCTACTGGCTTTGAAAACCCGGAGACGCTCGTTATTATCAATCTAATCAATGTAGGTGTTTTGTAACCTACCACATACTGAGTTAAGGTCGTTTTGTGACGAACAGTTATTTTAAATACCTATTCATCTCAATTTTCAACTCATTTATGTCCGTCATTGATAGACCAGAGCCTCCTCCACGTCGTAATTTACGAAATCACGAGCAATAAGTGAGTGGGGGATTATATATTCTTTCGTTATGTAAAATAATAAATAAAAATAAAATATTTTATGTGTAAAATACCTATAATAATTCTATAATAGATAATAAATTAAAATATTATTCCATTAAGTAATGTTAAGTATTAGTAATTTCAAACCCTCGTTGCAATAAAAGGTATTTTCTTTATTTATATTATAAACCAATCAATATTCATCACTCAGCCTTTCGCCATCTATTCCTGGACGTAAGTCTGCCCTATACTTCGTCACTCTTTACGTGGGGATGGGATAGTGCTGTCATAACCATTGTCGGGTGGGTTGGCGATCGCAGTGAGCTGTTATACGTTTGGCAGGGAAAAGCTGCTGCCCGCTCCTCTGATTCACCAAAATTTATTCTTAATCAGTTTTTACGAATCCAACAGACAAGTAAGAAGAGCACGATAATTTTATTCTTATCCCGTCGCTAAAGGGATCGTCTATAATCACGTATTTAAAAGTTAACTGCAACAAACTGATCATTTCAATATCGCTCCCGAATCTGTGTGCGCAATTGACATTGAATGTTTAGCGTAAGTTTGCGTACATCTTTACCTAGGAGTTATAATACATATAACTATAACAAACATTATCTGACTTACCCAAGCTGGCAAGTCATCGAGCTTAGCCAAAACAACATCTTTTTCGGACGACAATGCCGCAGCCTTGGCCATGTTGCGACGATACTCGCTCTCCTTGCGCCATTGGTCGCGCAATACAGACAATATAATAGGGCCAATTAACCAGGCGACGCTCCATTGCATGTAGCCTACGAGGTATACTACGCCAACTATTGACACCTACAATAAAAACATTTAAAAGACAACATGCCCATTGGACTTTAGTCTAATTAATATAATAGAGCAATTGAAAATGCCTCGCTGGTGAATTAAAATCATGAATAGATGCAGTAGAATTTTGGGTTAGATATAACTGAGTAAAATGTTGAGTTCTGTACATACGGGTTGAGAGCCCTCAGCGCTCACCCACAGTCCGGGTAAAGTTGTCATAGCCATCTGAGGCTAACAACTAAGAAACACAAAAAAAAAAAAAAAAAAAAAAAAGAGTTCTGTATTTAAAATACAATGCAGACATTAATTCTAGAACACATATTGGCTTAAATTTTTGGGTAACACCCAAGTATCACATTACATATTATAATATGTCAGGTTCCTGACATATGTAAGGCAAAACAAAAGTTGGTTCCAGTCTGATAATTTACATACATATGCATATTTAAAAAAATAAATTGTACAGAACTAACAAAAAAAGGTTGACATTATTTTAATCGGTCATCATGCAGTTATTTATATGTTTTGTAATAATTGACAAGTTTAATCAGTACTTAAAACTCCTTATATTTGATATTAATCTGAAATGTTTGTACGCAGAGAGCTAGGTTAATGTAGTTCGGTAAACATAACAGCACATAAAAATAACTCCTGGGAATATGCAATTTAATTGGATGAGATCATTGTATGATTACATTTCACATCAAGTTTCTATGTGAACTTCATTACAAAATTATGATTAGGTGTGGCAAAAAACTAACAACTATATGATCTCATCAATATCATTTCAGATTTTATAATTTCTTATAGCTGGGCTTGTGCTTCCTCCACAGCGGGACGATTCATATGGAAGGTAAGGTGAATATATCAATTTCATAAATAAGAATCATGGGAGCTGGTTTCACTCTTAGTTTCAGGTGAAATTTTTATCCTAGAGGTAAATTGTATACAAAATGTATGAAATTTACCTGTATATGAAATTATAATAAATATGAAACTGGTTAAATTTAAATGAGAACTTAGAATAAAAAAAAACGCAATTGTTGTTTTTACATGAGTAACCTCATTAATGCAAACTTGAATACTATGTATGCATATTGTGTATATATACCTGTTCAATGAGTCAAAGCACAACTAAAGACTTCAAGGCTCTACCATGAGTCATAATATATCCTAAGTTTGGATATGCAGTTACATTAGTACATATCACCTCAATTTTAATTGCTATACCTTAACAATGTAGCTTTTTAGATATTTTTTGAGCCATAAATTATGTACTAGTGAAACATAAATAAATAATACAATAAATATATTTATGCTAATAAATAGAATACCTTTTTAAAGAACCTGTATATCATGGAGAATACATTGCCATTCTCTTCATCACTGAGTGGAGGAAGTGCAGGTTTACTTGCTGACACCATATTTTTTTCATCACTTGCCTTCAATTTATAATAAACATATTTATTTCAAATAAATCAATATAACTAAGAAATTAAAAAATATGCTTAGCTAAAAAGCCAACTTTTAATACCATAAAAATATAAGCATCAATATATAAAACCATCAATAATAGTAAAATAAACTACAGAAACCGTTGTTAAAAATCATAATTAGAGGTAAAAAGGTTAATCAATTAAAGCTTTTTTTTTATTATTCAAAAAGAAGAAAATTAAGTCATATTTATTTATAGAACCGGCAGATGTAACAGATACCATATTGAATAATAAATGAAAAGTGCAAAATAACTAAACACATACCATGCTAAACGAACCGGTGATCTGGACGGGAATCAAAGAAAACTAAAAAATAAACTACAAAACAAAATTGATTGCAGTATATTACGGTACTTTAAAAACCAAGACTTTCTACATTAATGAATTTAGTTTTAAGCTGCAATTTTTTAATAAATGTTATACGTTACTTCTCTAAATGATAATAATTTCCGAGTACAAAAGAAAAATAAAACAAAATGATTTATAAATTAAAACGAATACAATTTTGCGCACCTCGCCCCTCGCCACAGACTCCCCTCGCGACAGTGCTAGTGTTGCCTTACTTATCAATACCTATGTATAGACTAGAATCGATAAGTTATCGATGTCGACTGATAGAAAAGCTGTATCGATTTTGTAGAAACAGTATGAAATATTAATATTATCGATACTATTAATACTATTGAAAGTTTAAAATATATAGAGACATCTTTGACCGAAACAAACAACAGTTGCTCTGCGTTTGAGTATTGGTTACATTTTTAAGAATTATATGCTAGATTAAATTAGGGATATTATGGATATTAAGTTTCGGATCTGTACACGGATACGAATATTTATTCTTACATACATACATACATACATATCATCACGCCATATCCCTTGCAGGGTAGGCAGAGAGAACAGAGTGCCAGAGAACTCTATCTCTGCATACTTCACTCGCTTCCTCAACATTCATAATTCTCTTCATACACGCTCGCCGGTTTCGGAGACTCTTGACTCCACCTTCCTTCAGTACCTGACCGATCTGGTCTAGGTAGGTTAGTCTCGGTCTCCCTCGGTACCTACATCCTTCCACTTTCGCATTGTATATCTTCTTAACCAGACGTTCGTTCGGCATTCTTTCCACATGTCCGAACCATCGGAGCATTCCCTTTCGCATCTTTACACCAATACTCTCTTTCATACCTACTCGCTCTCTTACGTCGTCGTTACGAATGCGGTCGGTCAGCCTAACTCCACAGATTTTCCGAAGAGATCGCATTTCGACCGCATTAATTTTACTTTCATACTCTTTTCTGCATACTCAACTCTCGCTTCCATACAGTAATGTTGGGACAAGCACTGCGTTATGCCACACGTGCCTTCTGGCTGAGGTGGTGGCTGCCGAGAAGTTGCCCCAACGCTCCGTTCACTCTATTTCCCGCATTCACTCTTCGCTCTATATCAGTGGTGTACCTTCCATCTCGGCTAAATCCACATCCAAGATATACAAATTCATCCACTTGCTCTAGTACATCATTACCTATTGTTACTCTTACATCTGTTCTGGCTTCATCTCTTTCAAAGACCATTATTTTGGTTTTGCTCACATTCACGCGTAGACCCCTTTTCTTACAATCTTCTGTCATTGTGTCGACTAGGGTCTGCAGGTCAGTCGCTGACTGTGCCAGCAGGACTGCATCATCTGCATAAAGCAGAGCAGAGACCACTGAGTCACCCATCTGGACTCCCACATTCATATCGTTCAACCTTTGGAGACATTTATCCAGATATATGATAAACAGCCTGGCTGATAGAACGCAGCCCTGCTTAACGCCGATATTGACGTCAAACCAAGGCGACATTCCATCATCCAGCCGCACACAGGCTCTACAGCCCATGTAACTTGACTGCACAACCTGCAGCAGTTTACCGTTAATACCATACTCCGGTAAAATGTCCCAAAGTTCCTTTCGTACAACCGTGTCAAATGCTCTCTCCAGATCCACAAAACTGCAGAAAACCCTCTGACCTAGGGCCAGATGCTTCTCCACAATGTTGCGCAGAGAGAACACTGATCCATGCATCCCCTTCCACTCCTGAAACCTCCTTGTGTCTCACACAGTAAACCATCAGACACCATCCTCATTCTCCTTTCAATAATTTTACCATACAATTTTGCTGCCAAACTGGTCAAGCTCATGGCTCTGTAATTGGCGCAGTCATAACGTGAACCCTTGTTTTTAAACAAAGACACGATGACTGCGCTATTCCAGTCCCCGGGAACCATTCCCGAGCTCCAACATAAATTGAGGAGCAACAGGAACGCCTCCCGGACACAGGAGCCACCAAGCTTGATCATCTCGGCGGACACCATATCAATGCCCGCTGCCTTACCATTTTTCAAACTTCTTATCGCCCATTCAACTTCATCCATACTGATGCCATCGGAGGACGCCATTGTCGAATGTTGATCTAATAAACCACATGCGACACCGGCGCCAACCGTAGCATCCGCATACATATCGCCAAAATATTCACTCCATCGGCTTAACACGTCTTGTGTTTGTGTAAGAATGTCTCCACCTTTAGACCTTATTTTATTCATTCTGAAGGCTGACCTGGGGGGGCACACTTAAAACATTACTTATTTTTACTGACCGTCGCGCCGCCTACAGATTGTTTGTACAAACTTAACGGCTGCCATTTTGTCCTGTATGTTAAACGTTTGACAACTGAGAATTATTATTTTTTGTTCCTAGCGTAGGTACTTATTGTCATCAATCTATTTACGGTTATTGATGTACTTTCTGAAAATTATCTCAATTTTCATTGTTAAGCTGATATTATTATTGCTTCGTTATCAGCTGATATGTTTTTTTTATATTTCAGGGTAGCTTTCATAGTAAAAGAAAATTCTATATAATTACATATACACATGTAGATATGTATATATATCACTTCAACTTTAGTTCACCGCGTAAACTCTGGGTAGCAGCACCTTCCATACATGCATATTTTATCATGGAGTTGCCACTCTTTTTCAGTTTAATAACTTTACTCTTTGAGGCTGACCAACCACCCCGAGACTTCTTCACCTCCCTCCAAAAGAGTTTGGTGTTACCCTCGAAGTTTTTAGTCAGCCTTTCTTCTGCACTCATACTTGCTCTATCACGTTTCTCTTTCACTAAGGCCTTGGTGTCATTCTTACATTGCCCATATATTTCTTTCTTCTGTTCAGTCATACTGTCATTCAGATTCAAAGAAGAGACATAGTCCAGCCACGCTTTCTTCTTTTGCTCTACGGAAGCTGCCACTTCCGCATCCCACCATGCATCACCATTTGTTTTTCTATGCTTCTTTGAACTTCCACATACTTCTTTCGCTGTATCTACCATACTCTCTTTAAATACTCTCCAGCATTCTTCAATGTCCGATTGCGGCTGGCTTGCCATCGTCAGACGTTCTCGGACACCCTCTGCATACTTTTCTCTTACACACTCTTCTTGCAACCGTTCAACCTTTATTCTTTCAAGCCCTCCGAAGTGGACACGCTCTCGCCAGTGCCTCCACTTTCTGAACAGACCACTAAATCTCGCAATAACGAGATAGTGGTCCGTATCGACTGTGGGGCCTCTGTAGGCTTTTGCGTCCAATATTTTGCTTCGGAGGCGACTGTCTACCAAAATTAAATCTATTATACTTTTCTGTTCATTCCTTCTCCATGTATACATATGGATGTCCTTATGTTGGAAAAATGTGTTTTTGAAACAATAAGGTTTCTCTCAATGCATACATCCGCTATGAGCCTACCTGTGTCGTTCACTCTCTTATCACCAAATGGACCAAGTACGTCCTCATAGTCGGGACGCTTGGTCCCCACCCATCTGTTCAAATCTCCGCATACAATCACGCGTTCACTGGTTTCTGCCATATCCAGAACTTCTCTAACATCATCCCAAAACTTCTCTAGGTCTGATGCCACCGAGGATCCTACGGGAGCATATGCTACAACCATGAATACCTTGGTGACACCTAGTTTTATACGGACCCAAAGAAGTCTGGGATCATACATTCCGTAATCCTTCACACCTGAGGCCAACGAGAGGACAACAGTACTCCTACCCCCATGCTGGCTTGATCGCTCTGTGGTACACCAGACCACAGAGCCATCCCGCCACCAGGAAGATCGCAAGCGTCGCTGCCCCTTCGCTTGGTCTCTGTTACACAGAGCACGTCTAGCTGTTTGTCCGCCATGACGGATATCAGCTCGTGCAACTTCCCTTCCACACAACCTCTTACATTCCACGTGCCCACCCGGCACTCTGCTCTCCTCGACTCGCCTGACTGGGCAAGGCGTGATGGGTGGCCCCCATCACCGCATTTATTCTTCTAGAAATTATTCTTCTAGATATTTATTCTTCTAGAAATTATTTCGGATTATCCGATATTTTCAGTTACGGATATCGGATTTTTAGGGAATTGTGAAAGGGAAAAACGGAGTGTGGTGATAATCATATTATTGGAACGGCTTACGTTTAGGCCATAGCTTTCTAATAGGGGTAGTATCACCGCCTATTGAGCACTGTAGCTTTTCATGAGTTTACGTTACGTAGTAAAGTTAAATTCATTCATCATCGTGTCGTCGTCGTCATCAGTCGTGATGATATTTTGTATTCAGCGTACATTGGTGATCCAGACTGTCACCTAAATATCCTGACTTCATCTTCCATAAATGCCTTTCCATGTGACTGGTTGAGTTTATTGAGAGAAGGGAGTGTGTACGCTATATATTTTTCGAGTGAGGAGCAAAGCCAGAAGGCAGTTTGTGAAGACACTACATCTTCTAAAGTGGCGTCCCTAGCTACTGTTCTGTCTCAAATTATTAATTGCATTTCTGACCTTCCTTCAAACCCTTAAATATACGCACACACGCATACACACTCACGTACACATTAACGCTCACGCGCTCCACACCACACCCACACATAAAAGTACACAAAATATTTTAGATAGGTATATCGTAATATAAATTGTAAAGCATTAACTGAACTTACCTGATTAGAAACTCGTTTGTATATTCCTATCTGGCTGATATTATGGCTATGGAGGCTGGTAATGTCATATAGATCTTCTTAGTACAGATATTAGTCTCTCACGCAGATAGTTTGTATTAAACAACCTAGATAAAGATAGAAACAGTTACAAAGAAAGTCTTATTCCTTTTGCGAGGAGAATAAAATAATTTGGAAAATCCAAAAGTGCACGCCTCATAATTTTTATATTATTTATCATTTACTATTAGTCAATGCCAGAAATGAAAATAAAATTAAAGAAAAAAATCCTTTTCTAAAAGCAAGCTGTTTATTATTTGCTAAAAAATGCGACACACTTTTATTTATAAAATTGGGACTGTGATAAAAACGGGCAGATTTAATAATTATGGTGTAAAGTTTTAGTGTTAAAAATATATAATTATGTACGATATGGAATTATTTTGTTGTTGAAGATTAATAAAAATATCGTTAAAGGTTACAATGAACTTATAAAGTGTTATATGTCTGATTAGAGTTAATTTATTTTTAACTTTTTAGTTTATTATATTAGCAAATAATAAAAGCTTGTTTTTAAAAAAATATTTTTCTTTAATTTTATTTTTAACTTTTTAGTATTTTTATTATTCGTGTTGTTCCCACAAATATAGGACAAAAAGGGTTCATCACCCCAGAGGTCCATTGTGGAGGGATAAGGGCTTCAGTATAACAGGGTTGGCCCTGGTACTCTGAGGCGCAACGTTAGCGATATGGATATATAATTACGGAGTTCTTATGGCCAGGTTCCAGGTCCATCGTCAGACCCTGGTTACCATATAGTCTCAAAATACTCGTCAAGACAAATCAAACGAGCCCAAACTCGATGGAGTTGCGTCGCTTAATTATGGAGTTCCTATGGACAGCTTTCAGGTCCATGATCAGACTCTGGTTGCCATATAGTATCAAAATACTCGTCAAGACGAATCAAACGAGCCCAAACTCGGTGGGGTTGCATCTTTTAATTACGGAGTTCCTATGGCCAGCTTCCAGGTCCATCATCAGAACCTAGTTACCATATAGTATCAAAGTACTCCTCAAGACGAATCAAGCGAGCCCAAACTCGATGGGGTTGTGTTGTTTAATTACGGAGTTCTTATGGCCAGGTTCCAGGTCCATCGTCAGACCCTGGTTACCATATAGTCTCAAAGTACTCGTCAAGACCGAATCAAACGAGCCCAAACTCGATGGGGTTGCGTCGCTTAATTACGGAGTGCCTATGGATAGCTTCCAGGTCCATGATCAGACCCTAGTTTCCATGTAGTATCAAAGTACTCGTCAAGACGAATCAAACGAGCCCAAACTCGATGGGGTTGCGTCACTTAATTACGGAGTTCCTCTGGCCAGCTTGCAGGACCATCATCAGAACCTAGTTACCATATAGTATCAAAGTACTCGTCAAGACGAATCAAGCGAGCCCAAACTCGATGGAGTTGCGCTGTTTAATTACAGAGTTCTTATGGCCAGGTTTCAGGTCCATCGTCAGACCCTGGTTATCATATAGTCTCAAAGTACTCGTCAAGACGAATCAAACGAGCCCAAACTCGATGAGGTTGCGTCGCTTAATTACGGAGTTCCTATGGACAGCTTCCATCATCAGGTCAGCTCTATGTCACAATAATATTGCATTGTCATCTAATTCATACATGCATGCAAAATTTCAGCTCAATCGGAAACCGGAAAGGGGATCAAATTTAACTTGTAAGATTTGATTATAGACAACGGGACAGGTGAAACTAAATAAAAGCTTGTACATACTCGTAATGAAAGAAAAAAAAATACTTTAGATATCTTGTGCCATTCTCGACGTAGAGCTAAACATAGCTGTATAGGCTGAATGGGATTTATTTATTTTGCTTGTCCGAATGGACGAACAAAAAATATAACGAACCTAATTTTCATAAAGTATACATACACTAATGACTAAGCTGTTTAGTTTTTTATTTATATTAATTACAATTAAACGACAAAGAATTACCAAGCCATTTTCGAAAGGAAACAGCGCGTTGCGATTATGAAGCTTTTAATAAAAGAAAAACTTCGATACATTCATTTTTACGGTCGACATAATGCCAGATACTTTACGGTAACATCCGGACGGACTCGAAAATTTTTTTTAATCAACTTTTTTCTTACTTTAAACAAAATAATTGCTTTTTAAAAATATCAAATACGTTTAGACGAATGTTTTTTCTTGACATATGTATAATAATATTATCCTATAAGTGCAATGTGAGAAAAATACAATCATTTTTAGGTTTGAAAAGTGCTTGATTTTCATAAGTCGAGAGTAGAGCAAGACCTCAACGCTTCGCTTACGAGGCGTGCAATAGATATCTATATTACTAATAACATTATACCAGAATGACCGTTTGGTGTCTTTTCCTTATAATTTTGTTCTACTCTCTTTTCTATTTTTATCTTTCTTTTATCTTTCACCATTCTCAATTCCATATTAGTTAAAGAAAATATCATATGATCCTGAGAATTGCACCATTGACCATACCGACCAACAAGATTTTGAAGCATCGAAAGGCAGAGTTACCGATCACCCAGATGCGTGGGCATCTATCCAAAGTATGGACTTTGCTAAGGATAAAACTATAGAAAATTTCGAAGACTTCTTCAAGGTAAAGTTGCTCCTACAGTATAGCGAAAACCAAAAATATAGAAAAAAAACTAAATAAATCATATCAGTTTCAGATACGGATATGAAATTATTTCGGATTTGCCCATATTTTCAGTTACGGATAATGGATTTTAAGATAATTGTGCAAGTTCCCCTTTTATTTAGAGAAGGTTACGTATTACTCTCGATTCGGCCGATTGCAAAAAAAAAAAAACTATCGTAACGAGTTTCATACAGACACGAAGCCTATCTGAAATTATTTGAAATTTTTATATCAGTCTGTTACAGTTTTGGAGAGATTTTTATTTTTTCGGATAACTGATGGTTTCCGTTACAGAGCTGCATAATATCTATAGCATATCTATAGCCATATGATACCAGCAAAATAGTGATGCGTACATTCATAGTAAAGTTGTGTAGCTCCTGAACGAGTGATATAAAAGAGCTATATCACTCACATAGACACCATCTATCACTCGCTCACTTGGGCGCCGAATATATCAGTAGATCACTAGCTCTCTAGCTCATCGCTCACTTCGCATCGCAGAATGTTTCACTCTCACAAGGTAACGAAAAATGAGCGAGATAGGTGCGCTACGTAGCCCGCCGACGAGAATGATATTTCACTGTTTTCGTATCGATGTAATTAAGTTACCAAAAGAGAATACACTCTATTTCTTTAGAAATAAAGTTTAATCATTATTATTAGAAAATAGATTTGTATTTGTTTTATTATAATCAACTATATAGTAATACTTTTTTGATATTATGATACTAGAGCGATAAAGTATTTTGAAATTCTTTTTATGGGTAATTAGTTGCTTCCGGGGTATCTCGTAAATACGTGACTGAGTGTTGAATAAAACTTACTTTTATAGACGTTTTTAGTAATAAAACTGTATATTTATTTGCGTAAGTGTTTATATCATCATCATTGAACGATAGATTTAAAGTGAACGATAGATTTAAAGTGAGCTATCTTTGAAAGTGAGTTAGAGGAGTGATTTAATAATGTGGTTGACTGCTGAGCTAAGTGAGCTAAATGAGTGATATGTATCTTTACAGTGAAAAGATATGAATCACTCTTTTCAGCGTAGTGAATTAGTAGTGAAT
This sequence comes from Lymantria monacha, assembly GCA_905163515.2. Lineage (NCBI taxonomy): Eukaryota > Metazoa > Arthropoda > Insecta > Lepidoptera > Erebidae > Lymantria > Lymantria monacha. The sequence goes on along the minus strand of LR991082.1, from coordinate 20,359,428 downwards.
TAGTCATGCGCAATATGTATATTGCGCATGACTAATTCATAGTAATTGTTTCGCAAAAGAAGCATTTAAGAACTTACTTAAGTCATTTATTTGCCAGAATCACTGTACAAGTTAAGGTGTAGTATTTTATACTATAAGAAAGCAGATTATATAGGTACTATTCGCTAAAAGCCGACATGCAAATTATATTAAAAACCTTTTAGAAATACACACATAACACTGACATTTAAAATTACAATAATATATAGCTACAATAAATTGTTATATTTAAGAATATTACATTTTAATTAGGATGGCAGTGAATATCGATGTTTATAATTAAGCAAAGCAGTATGCTGCTTGTGGATATTATATACATATCTTTACAGTACCTAATATTGACTTGTAAGCCATTTGGATTATTGATAATAATCGTTGATGGAGACGACAGGTCTGCTAGCCGTGGTTGCAACTTTCCTGTATATCAAAGAAATATAAGTGCAACAGGGCTCCCTCTCTAAGAGTCCGGGTTGAGAGCCCTTAGCGCTCACCCATAGTCCGGTTAAGCTATCAAAGCCATCGCAGCGGATGTTTTAGTGGGTATTCTAGCTAGCCCCGAGGCTAGTGAGTCCCACACTCCCCATTCCAGGGGGTGGTGCGTAAATGCATTTCGACCACTGCATTATCAATAAAAAAAAGCATCCTGTGAATTGCGAATCCTTAAAAAAATCAACTATTTTAATAGCGTGCCAGCAAGACGAAGAAGTACCTTGTGATATACGACATTTTTTTTCATGCGCATTGAAAATTATCTAATTGTTGATCTCTAAGACCTGCTCGATGATTTCGCATTGTCAACCGAGCCGTTTCACGGTCTGCCTCGCTTTACTCTTGTATTATGCACTGACAGGGTTGTAATTTGAAACACTGATAACGTATTTATATACAGTTTATATTTTTAGCGGAGTACTGTTTCAACTCGATGCTATAATACGAATGGTTCTTTACAATCAATTTGCTATCCTATTTATAATGTTTTAGTACCTACATATAAAATCAACAATTACTTATTAACATATTTAAGATGTAGTTTTAATGGAATTATGTAAAATTATATATTTAATTATATAAGGTATTTAGAAGTACTAATTATACATGGCTTATAATTATTAATCATAGCATTACGTCACAGCCGCCGACGGGCTGTATGTTGTTTGTTATCACTTGTGATTGAGAAGTAAGAAGTCGAGCCATATTAACGCAGCGGTCTTCCCGGCGGTTTCGAATTCTAATTGCGTTACGGCTTTGTCGGGAAAGATTTGATCTTATTGGTCACGGCATTATTGATGACAATATAGACACAATATGATTTATTATAACATCATCATCATTCTCCTACTCTTATCCCAATTACTTGGGGTCAATACAATATGCACTTTCTTTCATAGTACATATTGTAAAAGTTATTGGCAATAGTTTTATGACCGGCCGCCAGCCAGATTCGATGTCAACCGTCCTTGGGAATGTAATTGTCGACCAAACGGCATCAGATGGAGTTGGCCCAGGTCGTTATAAGGCTCTTAGTCGTCTTTTACGACACCCACGAGCAAAGTAAGGGTTGGTAGTATTCGTAGCCGCTACCACAGCACATAATGATTTATTATAACAATATCCGTAAAATAAATCGACTTCAAAATAAGATCAGCCAAAAACCATAGTTACTCAAAACATTAAAAACCAAAAAACAAGATGAACTATTTAATTCTTGTCTAATTCTAATTATGTATTAATTTTTATTAAATATAATTACAATGTATGCTAGAAATCCACTAACACAATTTAAAGTCGGTGCCAAGCCAAATAGGTATACTATATCGCATTCAAATCACGCCGCGCTTGTGACTGAAGTGATCTGAACGCGCAAGCGGTTAAGCGATTTAATCCATACGGGCAGACGTTGTTCACAGTTGTGTCAAATGGTATTAAATTTGTGGCGTTATAGCGTTCTGAATACATCTTTTAATTCTTATTTCCTTTAATAATTTGATTTTATTAATTTTTCACCGTGTGTATATCATTAAATGTATTGTTTTTTGTTAATTTAAGCTTGGCACCGACTTCAAATCGTGTTAGTGGATTTCTAACATACATTGTAATTATATTTTATAAGAATTAATACATAATTAGAATTAGACAAGAATTAAATAGTTCATCTTGTTTTTCAGTTTTTAGTGTGGTAGCGGCTATGGTTTTTGGCTGATCTTATTTTGAAGTCGGTTTATTTTACGGATATTGTTATAATAAATCATCATGTGCTGTGTGGCAATTTAGAAGTATAAACAAATCATCCATTCCCAATACTTTCTTGACTGAATGTATAGAGATTAAAACACAAAATAAAATTCACATTTTATTATCTTCGGTCAAGTGGTCGCTAACACAGCGGTTTTACATCATAATATAGTACAAGTCAGCACTTTACAATTTAAAAACTATTAGATAATTTTTACAAATTAATAATTAAAAACTGAATGAGCAGACAATAATTCGGGCATTACCTAGGTCCATAAGTGTACACAGCATCGTACACACGCGCATTCAAAAGATAGCGATGCGTGTCCTGACGACCACATCGAGAGTTATATAGCTACTTTTGGAGGGTTATAAAGAGTTTTGGCTAGTATTATAAACATCTTAAAATAAGTTTATATGCATTTATTAATTATGCTTTATTTGCTCAGATATGAAATATTCCATAATTTTTTGCATTCGTACACTTCATCAGACCTCCAAATTTAGCAATTTATTAATTAGGACTAGCATATATGGAAAATGGCGCGCAATAATTTTGAATAAACAAAATACTCCTTTTTATCGTTACCATAGTTTTTATATGAATTTATATTATATAAAAATTGTACTTTTAAATATATTTTAAGCTTTATTTTTAAATATATCTAATAGTTTGCTGAGTGAAACTAGACAGGGCCAGTACCAATAAAAAGATTATTTATGTAGTTTGCTCGGATATAATAATTTTATAATTATTACCTAAATAGTATAATTTCGTAGTTACACAACAACGTACATACGCATAAATATGTATACAATGAACACATTTTATCAACTTGACATACCTTGTATTGTTATATATTAAAATTACTGTAAATATTTATCTAAAGCTTTTTTCAGCATAATGACGTAAGTAACGAGTTACAATATACTTAATGTAATAAATATTTAATTAAAAATAATATTGGAATGATGTATAATTAGATGAGCACATTAGATTATTATTTGCTTATGACTAACTGACGAAATATTGAAATAGAATAATGCGTAAATATTAAATACATTCATTAATTACATAGTAATAAAATACTCTAAATTTCGAAATAATGGTTGCAAATGCATTATCCAATCCGATCTGATGGCGGCTACGAAATGCAATACGAGTATAATTTTGTAGTTCATGTCTGATTGAATGATGAAATTAACTAGTAAATTCTGTTATTCTCTTAGCGCATATAACAAAAATAGAGGACGCAAAATGTTAAATTCGGAAGCATAGTTGTCATTAACTACCAATATAGTCTCCAAAATATAACAGAGAATACAGTCACCCGAGATTCAAGATGTTGAAGTTTTATTTTTGTTAGCTTCTTGGCACATTTTCCTTAAATTCAAGACTTGCAACATCTCACTACCACATAATATTGAATCAATGGTTACAGAAATTAAGAACAGTCATGTTGCGAAGCATTAAATCTAAAAAAAAAGTTCTAAGTTGCCTTCTAGTTGTTCTTAGATTCAAAAAACAGTCAAATGTCAAGACTTGGGGCGATTCGGACAACCTGATATCGACCACTGGTCGATTTCACAGAAACATTTTGGAAATTAGAAGTCTTTTTGTTTTGTTTGGTAGAAATAAAGACGTTTATCTACTTATAAGCGTAACACTAAGTCGTTCTCCATTCTGTGGTTTATTATGCAAACATATTTATAGATTTTCATTCCATATAAGGCCAATAATCACTGAGAAAATTATTCTATTCCAGCGATTCCTTTAGGCCATTATTCAATATGCGCTCCATATTCTAATAGAGTAGGGGAGTAATTGAGATGGAAATATGATCGGCAAGATCGGTACCAACAGACATTTTGAGCAAGGGCGTTGGGCTATACATTATGAAAGAACAGTGAAGTGGTTGCGTATACGTGTGCGATATAAATATATAGCATTAACACAAGTATGCCCTCACTACAAAAATATAGACTATTGAAAGTGTGAGCTACGATTTTATCATCTGTGTCACACAACATATGCCATATTGTTTGACCATAAACAGCAACTCTCATGTACTTTCACAGCCGCCATTTTGAATCAGATTAGAAAATGTAATTAAAAATAAATATTTAGCATGTAGCAAATGTTTCTTCGCGATGGTGTTATTACATTTGTAAGATAAAAACATACCGGATAACATATAATCTCAACAATATCTTAAATCTGAAAAAATATAATATCATAATAAAATAGAGGTTATTTTATTTACATACACAAAAATATGTTCATTTCATTTACTAGTAAATCGATTATATTATAAGTAGACTAGGATAAATAAGAGATACTATGGTATTGAAACGAAATTACGAAAGCTTCCTGTCTTTCATTTTTTTACGTGGATCAATTTGCGTTAGTTTAATAAAAAAAAAACACATGTTTAATTGATTCTTTTCAATAGATATTTTAAAAATATTGTATAAACACACATCTATAATAATATGGATTCAATTTTAAATTGTTAAGTAGTATAGTATAATTTCAATTCATATAATTGAATCAATTGTCTAAAAATACACAAAATCTACTCGTTTAAATTAATAAATTTAGTAGGTACAATTTGTAAAGATTAGTTCTTCACTAAAATTAATATGGCGTTTTATTAGTGACAGTCTCTCCGTGTGCATAAAACGCAGTATTTTATTAACAATACATTTTGCAGGAATGCGCTAGGTTCTAGTGACTGAACCTTATATTATATAAATATTATACATCAAAATTTTACGTCATGCGGGTAGTATTCATAAATAAGAATATAATTATTATAAACAGCACAAAATCTAAGTTATTCAAAATTTCAATTTTATGATTTTCAGAAATATCATCACCATGTTTACTATATATGGTAAAAGAAACTTTAATGTCATTTAATCATTAAGATGTTTAATGCGTTCAAGTAGCGCATCACAAGTCTTTTTGGCATCTCCAAGCAACATAGCAGTATTGGGATTGTAGAAAATAGGATTGTCTACTGCGGCATAGCCGACACCCATCGACCTCTTCATGACTACAACCTGGAAATTATAGACCATTGTTTCAGTGAAGTATAAACCTATAAATATAATACAATATTTTCCGTCATCACTCCCTTTATTACTCATGGATGTCGTTAAAGACAACTAAGGGACAAATAATATGAAAGTAATATCTATGTAAGTGAAGAAAACTCAAAATAAAATAGTAGGTCAATTTCCCTCTCATTATGGAGGAGGCTCGAGCCCAACAGTGGGACATATAGGAGCTGAGATGATGATGATTGAGCCCAATCTGACACATCACATATATGAGCTATCTATAAAACTACTGTATATCATACTGAAAAAGAAATGACAAACAGGACTTTAACCCATATTTATTGAAAATCTATTTAATCGATTCGTAACAGAGTTAGATGAGTAAAATCTTTCATAGTTCCATAAACAGCTCAGAATGTCAAATGCATAATCTATTCATAATGCTCAATTTTTACCTGATTTGCTTTCCACACTTTAAGAACAGGCATACCCGCGATGGGGGAGTTGGGATCGTCTTCGGCTGCACTATTTACCGTATCATTAGCGCCTGAAAGAAATAACAAATAAATATTTGGTATAGACGATCCATGAAAACTAAATTAGTGGCTTCTTAATTTTGAGCTTAGATAAATATTAGCTACTTAGACAATTAGAAGGAATAAAATAATAAAATGAACAATAACAAATGAAAATCTCGTAATTCACATTAGCTTAGACATTTTCTCTATTGTTTGTATTGGGTAACTACAAATTATTATGCAATTATCTATTTTAACTACAATTATTCTTACCTATAACTAGTACAAGATCAGTGTCGGGGAAGTCATCATTAATTTCTTCCATTTCCAGCACGTCGTCATATGGAACTCCAGCCTCAGCAAGAAGTACGTTCAACTGGCCAGGCATACGACCTAATACATTAATATGTAATTAGTAATTTGTTTCAACAGCTCAATAAAAAATCTAGTCATCCTTTCAATCCCCATGCCCAACCATGTCAACTCAGATGGTCGGGTGGGGTGCGAACAGCGCATAACCGTTAAATAATCGGCTATCTTACCGGCAACAGGGTGGATGGCAAATCTAACTTTCTTGCCTACGCCTTTCAAAATCTGCACTAATTCAGCGATTGGATACTGAGCTTTGGCTACGCAGAGTCCATAACCTGAAATAAATTGTCAATAGATTATAAAATATCAATTCTATTTAACTATGAAATAAAATGTAAAAAAAGGAAATAGCGTTAGATTTATAGCTAAGAATCTGCACTAGAGAATTTATTCTTCGTATCTTATGTCGCAGAGGACTTCACAAAACACAATAAACAATGAAATCTAGAACAATCATTTGTATATAGTGAAGAGGATCGTCCCCTGTGAGATCGAACCCTGATGAATAAATGCGGCACTTCAGTACTGCACAGATGGTGCAGTCAAAAATATTCTTTATGTTCTCATCAATAAAAAAAAACAGTTAATATTTTACCAGGTGTTATAATAATGTTGCCAGCGCGGTGAATGAGATCAGCTACAGAGTCAACATTGAGTTCAGTGTGAGTCGCGCCAGTCGGACGAGCGGATCCACCGGTGACTACTCCATATCCACCCAAGATTACATTAGGTAGAGATCTGTTCATAGCCTACGAAATATAATAATAGTTAATTATCATTAAATCATCATAAAAATGAATATTTTATGTGTTGACGGTATAAGAATACAATGTGTCACCAATCATTACTTTTTAAAGTAAAATAAACATTACCAGAACATGACCAAATTTTTTTTTTTAAATACCCATCGATTACAAAAACAAATGATGTAAAAAGTCAAAGGGGACATCAGCGCAGTCACATGTAAAAGCGAAATGGCTGTTCGACTTTCGTACACGTCACGGTTAAAATGCAAAAGTTTGGGCGCCGCGCAATTTTTTTTTTGCTGTACATACAAAGACAAAAAATATTTAGAAAAAAGTATAATTTATTAGTTCTGTGATATCATAGATGGAGTTATATAATTATAGCTCTATACTTATGTATTATTTACCTTGCACATAATGTAGGAGAGAATTGCACCAGAGCTGCCAATAAGTGCACCGACGATTGTCATTAGCGAATTGTTAAGCATAAACCCTTCAGCGCATAACGCCCATCCAGAGTAACTGTTCAACACTGTAATGACTACTGGCATGTCGGCACCTAAAATTATAATTTTAATAGTAGTTACAATGTTTGGGTCAAATGACTACATTATTGAGAAAGTCATATTAATTACAGAAATTTTTTAGCATTTAATATGCTTAATTATTTATAAATACCCGATTACGAAACGAAAAATGATGTCACAAGCGAGGTTCGAACCCGCACCTATTGGGAGTCCGGCCCAACCGTGCTGCTACTTACACCACCGTGACCTACTGTAGGACATGCAAATCTCGCTCCGTATCTTATTTACGTCTTCAAGGTGACGTGTGCCATCTACCGGACAATGTTTACACATTGTATAGGCTTAACACTTCAAACTTTACAGTTAGAATTGTATTAAACGATGACACAACCTTGTTATTCAAATTACTGAATTTTTTTTAGCATTTAATATGCTTAATTATTTATAAATACCCGATTACAAAACGAAAAATGATGTCACAAGCAGGGTTCGAAACCGCACCTATTGTGAGTCCGGCACAATAGTGCTGCCACTTACACCACCGTGAACTACTATAGGACATGCAAATCTCGCTCCGTATCATATTTACGTCTTCAAGGTGACGTGTGCCATCTACCGGACAATGATTACACATTGTATAGGCTTAATACTTCAAACTTTACAAAATGATGTCATTTTTCGTTTCGTAATCGGGTATTTATAAATAATTAAGCATATTAAATGCTAAAAAAATTCAGTAATTTGAATAACAAGGTTGTGTAATCGTTTAATGCAATTCTAACTGTCATATAAATAGAAAGACCATACCTTTAAAAGTAAAAACAAATGATTTTCCTTTATGCATTAATTGGCGCTGAAGACTTTGCAATAAATGTTAGTAGAAATAAAAACAACTACACTCAGAACAATATATTGGGGAGTAAAGAAAATAAACAACGCTTTTTACACCCGTCCGCCGATTGATAATTTGATGATACTGCTGTCTATGCAAATAAAAACATAGAGTAAGATAAGTATGATAGATGTTTACCTCCAATAGCAGCAGTGAGTGTGAGGCCCTGGATACCACTGAGTACTGCAGCAGCTGATAGCAGAGGCAGTCCCGGTACGTCGGGGAAGGCGAGCAGAGCGCCGCCACAGCCTAAAGCACCAGCCAGGAGCCCAGCATTGATTGCATGTCGCCCCGGTAGCAATAGCGGCGCTGACGACAGCGAACCTTGCAGCTTACCGTACGCCACCAATGATCCGCTAAACAACCATAACAAACATTAATAACCATAACGAAAATAACAGAATTATAGCTAGGAAGACCAAAAAAAGTATAGACGCATTTTTATATTTAGATCTTTTCGTCCGATCATATTTATTATAATAAAATTATTACTACTTTTTAGTATAATTATTACTATCGAATCAGTATAGTATAGCGCAGAGGTCGGCAACTTGCGGCTCGCGAGTAGCTTGCGCAATATGTATCACTGCGCTGAAAAGAGTGATATATATCTTTTCACTGTAAAGATACATATCACTCATTTAGCTAAGTGTAGCTCAGTAGTCAATCACTTTATTAAATCACTCCTCTCACTCACTTTAAATCTATCGCTCAAACGAATCTATCACTGACACGAATCTATCAGTAATTTTTTCATGATGGGTTTCGCTTTTTATTTCAATTACTCACACAGTCGATAATAAAACTTAATTTTAATGTATATTAACGTTCTACAAAAACACTTAAGCATACAGAGAATTCTATTTGGATTTCTATTACTAGGGAAAAATGTCCTACACAAACAGTAACGCGCACAATTTAGACTATTTACCTACAGTTCAGTCTATAAAAGTATGTTTTATTCAACACTCTGTCACGTAGGTATTTCCGAGATACCCCGGGAGCAACTAATTACACATAAAAAAGAATTTCAAAATACTTTATCGCTCTAGTACTATAATATCAAAAAAGCATTACCAGTTGGTTATAATAAAACAAATACAAATCTATTTTCTAATAATAAATATTAATTATTGAACTTTATCTCTAAAGAAATAGAGTGTATTCTCTTTTGACAACTTAATTATATCGATACGAAAACAGTGTGAAATATCATTCTCGTCGGCGGGCTACGCGCAGCGCATCTATCTCGCTCATTTTTCGTTACCTTGAGAGAGTGAAACATTCTGCGACGCGAAGTGAGCGATGAGCTAGTGAGCAACTGATATATTCGGCGGTAAAGTGAGCGAGTGATAGATTGTGTATATGTGAGTGATATAGCTCTTTTATATCACTCGCTCAGGAGCTACACAACTTTACTCGCGAGCCACATGCGGCTCTTTGGATGTGAAGTTGCGGCTCTTTAGTTCTATATGCAAATGTATTTTTATAAAGAAAACCACATTTAAAAATTGTTCTGAGTTGATTAACGAGCATTAGGCACAAATTATTGTTGACAAAAATAAAATTGTGGCTCTTTAAAAACTTTAAACTTTTATAAATTCTAATTTTTGGCTCTTCCGACTCTAGAGCGGCACCTCTACCCCTGGTATAGTGTAAAAAGAATAGATAGACTATAAATGGACAGCGTGTTAAAAATACAATGTGTTGTAATTCCTTACACATATCATAGCAATCGTAAAAACAGGTTAAGAGAACTCCAAGGGAGTACACGCTTGACAGTAGCCCTGTCAAGCGTGGCAATTGGAATTAACCCGTTTTAGGGAGGCCTTTGTCCAACAGTGATCATCGACAAGGTGGCGTCCATTAATTGCATGAAACGTTTTTGAGGATTTTGAGAAGTTATTGGTTTTGGTTTTATGATTGGCCGCCTGCCTGACGTCAATCCATTTTGGGAATATAATTGTTGATCAAATGTCATCGGATGGAATTGACCCATGTCAATGTAAATGAGATACGTTATCTATCACCGAATTTGAAAATGTCTGTGGTGCTCTTGTATTATATTCGATATCTTAGTGTTTTAATGTGTTATATTAGATAACTTTAATGGCATTTTATGTAATATAAAGCGGCGGGAACTACTGGGATGTAGTGAATATCATATAAAAACAATGAACCGACATGTCTGACGACTAAAATATAAATCTATTATAATTTTTTAAACTTATTTTACTTGACATTGGCGAAGTTGTAGTTAATCACTCACAGAGGCCATTCATTAAGAAGAAGAAGAAGAATCTATCACCTTCACCATTGGTGAAATATTTTTTAAAGCCAGTCTATTAATTTATGCGTGAAAGTTGAACAAACATTTTTAGATATGCAGTTACACTATAGTAATTTAAATGATTCATTGCACGCACTTCGCGTGTCTTACTAGTGACATATATGTGTAGATATAATAGTAGATAAATAGTTTTTGTGCGACTACTCTACGAATAAGACATGTACCAAAAATAATAAAAAGTACAGTAATAAAGATATGTTGAAATATTTTAATATTATATTAATATGATATAATGACCTTGTTTAAGCCTTTTAAAGGCTTAACTTTGTAATGAGGTTTTAGGTACATATATAAATACATGTTTTTATTAAAAACTTATAAAAAATATCCCTACTAATATATAAATGTGAATGTAAGTTTGTTTGTTACGCTTTCACGCTAAAACTACTCAACCGATCATCATGAAACATTGTAGATATTCTTGGAGATATCAAAAGTAACATAGGATACTTTTTATTAAAAAAAAAAAAAAAAATTTATATGAAAAATAAAAAAATTGTTTGTCAAAAAATCTCAAAATCTAGCTTCTTCAACGCCATCTAGCAGTCCAGTAATGAAGTTCCAACCCTGAGTATTGTAATACCATTGCACTGTATTACCGACGGTCAAAAATGAAAATAGGGGATCAAAAACTTTAGGAAAGTAACCTTTTACGCGGCTGAAGCCGCGGGCAGAAGTTAGTAATTTATAAAAACAACGAGATAACAAGGTTATTATTTAATCTGATTTAAAAAGTATGTACATACGTAATACTTACGTAAATGTTATGCCGCCGATGTAAGTACCCAGGAAGAGAGATGTTTTAAGTGTTGCCGCTGTTGGGTCTAACGCCATGGCCGGGAAATCATGCATATAAGTGGCGATACAAGTCAATACAGCAGCCATACCCACAAGACTGAAAAAAAAATATATTTATATAGATCCTATTTCTGTTTCTATATCTTTACATTTTTATGGCCACACATTTATTTCGACGGGTAAGCAGAGGTGTAACACGTTTATATTTTACTTTATAACTTTAATATGATGATATAAGAAGGTGAATATATTCTTTTTTTTTACAGATACACGCCTAATAGATCGGGCATTTCTCTTAAACAATAACAATTAAAATCCTTGCGTCATCAAACCCGTCACCTTCAGCACAGAATGCTAGTTATAACACTAGATAAGCCACATTTGCAGTCTTCATTTAAAGGAGAATATACCTGTGGAAACCAGCAACAAGTTGAGGTAGATCGGTAATCTCAATTTTCTTAGCGATAGTGCCACCAATAACACCACCAACGCCTGCTACTGCCAACATTTGAGCCAATACTTCGTGACTAGGCGTAAGTGCTCCCAACGTTGCAGCAATACCACCAGCAACACCAATCTAAGAATAATTTCTACATATAAAATATTTCTGTATCAATTTTAATATTTTATAAGTTATTTCGAATTTCACATCACACACATTAAATTCCACTCTAATAAAAAAAATAAGTAATATATTCTTTCAAACAGTGTTGATTCTCTCCCGTCGAACGTACGAGTATCAGAGATGGGCGTTTTCAGATTTTTACGCAAACCGATAAAAATTCGATTGGATTTAGGTGTACGATTTTCCTTTATGCTTTATTTAGGCTTAGGACTAGCAAAAATGTTTTGTTTTGGATATGATACAAAACTTTCTGGCGCATTTAAAAATAAATAAATAATAAAATATTTACAGTGATTTCATGATTATATAATGTACATTTTTTTTGTTTCCATTTTACAATTAATAGTTATTTCTTATTTATCATCAATCGTATAAATGATACTAACATACGCTAGTATAGTATTAAATCATAAAATACCTATCTAACATTACGCGCACACCTCACGTGTCACCAAGGCCAAATGTACATCAAAACTCTCCAATAATTCAAAAAATCTATTTAACAAACACAAAACTTAGACTATCATTAAGTATTGCATAATATTATCATGGAAGTAGTTGCATTCTGATATAGATCTTATTCCCTGTCCCTTGTTTGTAATTCTGTTTCGTTTCAATCTGCCATTCTTAGTTTCTTAGAAACCACCAAAATCCAAAACTGATGATAATTCGCTGGCTTCATCTCTTTCACTCCGCTAAGCGATCGCTTAGTTAGAATGAAAGGAGGCGAATTTTATTGAAATTCGCTTTCTCTCATTCTAACTAAGCGATCGCTTAGCGGAGTGAAAGAGTTAGTAAGTTTTCAAATATTGGTTTGGTTTGCAAAACTAGCAATAGAAAACGATTGCGCGATGATTAGATTTATTATTAGTTTGTGTTTTCAAATCAAATCATTTATTTATTTGTATAACATGGGTAATATAAGATGTCAGGTGATAAAAGTTTATGATGGAGATCACTATGACATGCCGATAGGCGTACAAATTTTGTTAATAATTAGAATTTATACATTAAAATTCAAATAATAAAATTAATTTTTCATAGCAAAAATAATTAAAATTAGACAATTTTAGATTAGATTCCAATGCACACTTAATGTCAAAATTGAAATTATTTTTATAATGTCATATAAATTCATCATTTAAATATTCGTCAATACTATAATAACATTTCATGGTCAATAATAATTTTAGTCTTCTTTTAAAATGAATAGTGTCGAGGGACTTCGTTTCTTCTGGTAACTTGTTATAAACACGTGGAGCCATACTTAAGATACTTTTTCTTGCTAAGGCAGTTTTGCATTTAAAAGTACCTAGTAGCTTTTTATACTGACTACGTAATGGAACATTTCTTGAAGTAGAGTATTCAGCAAACATACTTAGTCTTTTTCTTGGGTTTTCGTCGTTTTGTTTTGATACGTCGTGTTGATTTAGTTTTTGCCGAGATACGTTTTCTAAAATCAGTTTGTATATTTAAATTACTGAAATTTAGCATTTAATATGCTTAATTATTTATAAAATCCGATTACGAAATGAAAAATGATGTCGCAAGCGGGATTCGAACCCGCGCCTATTGGGATTCCGGCCCAATCGTGCTGCCACTACACTACCGCGACTAATTGTAGGACATGCAAATTTCATTTCGTATTGTATTTACGTCTTAAGGTGACGGTATGCTATCTACCCGACAATGTTTCCACATTGTTATAGGCTTAATACTTCAAACTTTACAGTTAGAATTGTATTAAACGATGACACAACCTTGTTATTTAAATTACTGAAATGTCAGTTTGTATAATGTTGAATATCGATACGATACGATTTCTGACCGAAATCCGATTTCAGATTCGTTTTGATATATCGGACGCATACCTAGTATCAGTATCAGTGTATAAACGCGACTTTGTTGGTTAACCACAGTTATTTACATAACAAATCCTCAACTTGTGCACATCAAATACAACGAGTATCCCCATGGGTCTTCCAGTTACTTCATATTACGATATTTAATAATATTTAAAAAAAAATACACATTTCAATTTTTCTTTTAAATTTCGATATAGCTTATTTATATATTTCTTATGATCGCGGCATTGCTAGAAAATACATACATTCAGAGATTGCGATTTTTTACACAATTAATAAATTGGCACTTCAACTTAGAGGCGGTCCTGTAACTTAGCGGTCGATGAATAATGCTTTGCAGTGTTACTCAATGTTATAATTAATATAATTAAAAAAAAAAACGTTACTCGGAACGAGTGTGGTGTTCATATGAAAATCAGAATGAGAAAGCGAGAGATTTGGAGCAATATTATACATACATACATACATATCATCACGCCATATCCCTTGCAGGGTAGGCAGAGGGAACAGAGTGCCAGAGAACTCTATCTCTGCATACTTCACTCGCTTCCTCAACATTCATAATTCTCTTCATACACGCTCGCCGGTTTCGGAGACTCTTGACTCCACCTTCCTTCAGTACCGTGACCGATCTGGTCTAGGTAGGTTAGTCTCGGTCTCCCTCGGTACCTACATCCTTCCACTTTCGCATTGTATATCTTCTTAACCAGCAATATTTTAAAATAGTATTATTACCATTCCAAGATAGTTCCCTTTGCGTGCAGTAGTTTGGGAGCTTAGACCTGCAAGAGCGCCCACACAGCACAGGGAAGAAGCTAGGTACGCCATCTGGTGGACTTCAGGGTAACCCTGTAAAAAACAGCTATTAGCATCATTTTCTAATTTCATTTGTACCAAAAAGAAAGTAACAAGAGATAATTAATACCTTCAGCGTGTATATGATTAGTCTATTACCTGCATAGCAGTAGTTATATATCCAGCCAATAAAGTTGCAGCCGGAATGCTGTAAAGGTAGCCATATTCTGGTGGATCGCCAGGCCTATAAAAAACAATTGTAAAAGTATTGATATATTTTAAGAGGTAATATGATAATATACATGTAACAAAGAACTATATCTACCGTACAGTGTTAAAGTCGTTTATTTATTAATACCACTTATGATATATATAAACGAAAATACAGGTAACCCTTCTATCAAATATTTAATTTCAATTAAATTAATATACTTAGAATTCCAAGAACCTTACATTTTTTAGTAGTCTTGTAAGATTCTAGGGGAATACAATTTAATAGTAATAGGTAGCAGCTGAAAAATAATGCAACTTTAATAAATGGCTGCTTCAAATGCATATTACATATATGTAATCGTAATTGACGATGTGCGGTGGCATCCCACACTGCGTCGTCGGATACGTGATCGCCACTCGGGTACCTTTTTCCCCAGTTGTTCGTCGAGCAATGTGGTCTTCTCATTGCCACTTTAGCGTGCTAATTCTACGTGCTATGTTGGTTACACCCGTTCTTCTGTGGATTTCTGTATTTCGAGTTCTATCTCGCAAAGAAATCCCAAGCCAGGGTATAACTCTTATCAAAATTATAATGCAAGAATCTGATTTAATATTTTTTATTTACCTCCACGGTAATTTAATACATATAATATTAAAATTTTAAGTTTTATTATTAAAATGCAAGGAAAGCTCACCTTTTGAACATGTCCAACATGCGTTGCGTGACCATAAATCCACCAAAAACGTTGATGAATGATATAAGCGCTGCGGTACTTGCCAGCCACTATAAGAAAATACTGGTTTAGCAATCAAGAATAGAAAAGGTAATTTTTATTTTACAAGTTATATACAAAATTATCTGTATTGCCCTTTTTTTTGCGGTGGACTATGGACGTGGTCGCGCCCCGCCAAATCGGTCCGGGGCGACGGAAGAGGCGGCGCGCAACCCCATAGACCCACCCTGCAAACACCTCTCTTCGCCGTGCGAGCGGGCCACCGGTACCCGATCTTTGTCATCGGTGGCCCGCCCGGCGGTTTACCCTCGCGGGTTCCTCTCATTTCGACGCCCCGACAGCTTTCGCCTTCGGGGCGTCGTCCTCACGCGGTGGCCTCACGTCGGGTGACCGGACTATTCCCCGGTCCGATCACCCGAAGCCTCGGTTAGGGCGGCATCAGGCGCAGATATTCGCGCCTGCGCCGCCCGAGGCGCCGGCGGCGGATCGAGTCCGTATGGAGGGAATCTTCCCGGACTCGCTCCGCCGCCTCCTTCTGTGAGATGACAGCTTCGCGGAAGGCGGCGACCGCGTCCCAGTTCCTGACGCTGTCGACCATCGCTTTCACGACAACCGGCAGCGCCAGGTCGGCACCGATGACAGCGACGAGGTCACGGCGCTGCCCGTCCCAGCTCGTACATATCTCGAGCGTATGTTGCGCCGTGTCCTCGTCACTACCGCACTGGTGGCAGGACGGAGTCGACTCCCTCCTCACGACCGTATGCAGGTACTTACCGAAGCAACCGTGCCCCGACAAGACCTGCACCAACCGGAAGGACAGGACTCCGTGCCGCCGCTCCATCCATTCCATCAGTACGGGCCGGAGGGCCTCAACGGTAACAACACCGTGTCTAGGCCTCTCCAGCCTCTTAACCCAACGGGCGATTACGTCCCGGCGGGCTTCCTCGCGCCAGGTGGCTATCTCGCTAAGCGATAGGGAGCCACCTTCGTCGCGATCTGTATTGCCCTAGGACAATAAAAAGTCTAAATGTATAAATCATCAACATCGTCTCAGCCCATATATGTCCCACAGTTGTGGCCTGCACCATAACCGGAGGGTAATTGACTTACTATACCACGCAGGTCAGACGTGTTGGTATAGGGTTTTGTTTCGAGTTTTCCTTCTCTCGCATAGATGTTATATGCGTTTTATATCCCTGAGTCGTCTCGTACGATCACCCACGGGTAAGATAGGGGGTGGTGAATTGTATTCTTACTCCGTCACCACACGGAAAATGTATAGATACTCTTAATAAAATTGGTTAAGATTCATATAAGTCAAAAGCGTGTGCTAGAATACCTGAACTGGAGTCTCTGGGATAACACCACCACCCATGAGTAATAAGCCGCCAACAGCCGTGATACCAGATACGGCGTTTGTCACCGACATAAGCGGTGAATGTAGAGCTGGTACGACGCCCCATACAGTGTGATAGCCTACTACTCCTATAAATAAGAACACAAGTATAAATGAGAGAAGAATTTCATCATTGCAATGTATATTCATGTATACTCCGCCAGGTAGTAGATGATCGAGAACAAGGCTGCACAGATGGCGTAGTGGCTAAGATATCGACCTTCCATGCCAGTGCCGTGGGTTGGATTCTTACGCAGATCAATACTTTGTGCGATCCACAAAGTATTCATCTGATTCTGATTGTAAATTGTCTACGTTAATTATATGTTTGTAAAGTCCACAAGGATTTATATCCTTAGTGCAGGGTGGTGTTATTTAAAAACAAAGGTTGAGCGATATCGGTAGAATATAATGTGTCCAACTTTTCCTCTTCTGCGGATTTCATAAATGAATACTAAATGACGTAAACCATCAGTGTAAGAGAAAGAAAGCTCTTATTAATTACATCCTATGGCAGCCTTCAATCCAGACTCAGCTCTGACTAACGTAGTGTATACGCCAATTTTGCTCCTTTTGTAGAAGAGAATTTAGGCTAAGAAGAAAAAGAAGATGCCAAATATATTTATCTCTCAGTACCTAGTATTAAAATATACAAAATCATACCTGATAAGGCGAGTGTCGTAGTCATAGTGGTGAAAGCTGGATTCGGTGAAGCTATCGCAAGTCCAATTATACTCGCCAACCCTGCAATCAATACATGTTGTTATTAAACAAGTTCAAGTTGAGTTCTTCACTGCACAATTATTGTGAACTGTGATCACAATAATTGTTCAGTGAAGAACTCAACTTATGTGGTAATACATTCAACTTTCTTTGAAATTATTTTGGATAATATCAATTCTTTTCCGTGTGGTGACGGAGTAAGAATTTCTTTTTTTAATTCACCACCCCATATCTTGCTCGTGGGTGATCGTACGAGACGACTAAGGGATATAAAACGCATATAACATCTATGCGAGAGAAGGAAAACTCGAAACAAAACCCTATACCAACACGTGTGACCAGCGCGGTATAGTAGGTTAATTTCCCTCCCATCACGGAGGAGGCACGAGCCCAACAGTGGTACATTTATGGGCTGTGATGATGATGATATCAATTCTGACTGCGAGACACTAATAATTAATATTTTTTATAAACTAGGCGATTGTTACTGCAGTCGTGAAATGTGTTTATATTTCATTTCCGTGAGCATTGCATGTTTTATCGCTCTACGTAAAAAACAGTATCACCACACACGGTGGCAGTGTGATGGTACTTTATAATCATCATCATCATTTGCATGCCCTCATCCTATGTCAGTGGGGTCGGTATAACATGTTCTTGCCCTCCACAAATTTCTATCAGCCCTCACAACTGTCATACACATACCCTCGTTTACACAATCTATCTATGGTGGTACTTTATAATATTACGAAATATAATGCTAAATATTAAAAAGTGCATTATTTTAATGTCCGGACAACATTAATAAATAAATTTTAAAAAAATTCATGAAGCATTTTTCTCATTAACAAAACGTCTAATATAAATGAGATACTTAATCTCATTTATATTAGACATATTAAGGTATGTTTTAAAAATATTCGGTACTTTGATTAACTGTAAATATATTTAAAATTTTCTATTACATTATGTAATACGAATCACAAAAGAGACTACTTATCACGAAAAGGGAATCACCACATATTCAAACTCCATACCAAATTATTTAACCAAGTATGTTATAGTGGTAGTCACTTCATCATTCTCCTACTCTTGTCCCAATCACTCTTCTCTCATAGCAAACATTGCAAAGTTATTGGCAATAGTTTTATGACCGGTCGCCTGCCAGACGTCAACCCTCCTTTGGAAAGCAATTATTGACCAAAGGGCATCAGATAGAATTGGCCCAGGTCGTTATAAGGCTCTTAGTCGTCTTTTACGACTTCCACGAGCAAAGTAATGATTGGTAGTATTCGTAGCCGCTACCACACAGCAAATATAGTGGTACTCACTTGTAGTGATTAAATAGATTTTTATATCACGCCATACACTTATTGAATATATTTTGTACATTATTTACCTGTTGAATACATGAAGGCATCTTTTAAAGTTTCATTGAAGGGATTAGGTGGTTCAATTTTGACGGCAGGTGCGGGCGCTGTAGCAGCCTGGGTGGCTGTCATACTCGGAGGAGGAGGCGCCGGCCATAGCAGCTCACCCGCTTTCAGTACTATCGCGCCACGGGTCACTTCATCCTCCAAATTGATGTGGAAATGATCATTTGTACCTGGTAGTTTAAAAATTAAGTGACATTATGCATTTTTATAAATATAGTGTTAAGAATTAAGTGACATTATTCACTTTTATAAATATAGTGTTAATTATTAAATTACATTATTCACTTTTATAAATATAGTGTTAAGAATTAAGTGACATTATTCACTTTTATAATAAGATAGCGAATAGTGCCGTAGTAAGAATACAATTCACCATCCCCTATATTACCTGTGGATGATCGTAAGAGAAGACTAAGGGACATAGAACGCATATAACATCTACGCAAGAGAAGGAAAACTGGTAACAGTGTCGCCAACACTTGAAATTTTATCCCCCTAAGAGTAAACTCAAAAACCCCTAAAACCCCCTAACTGACAATTTGAAAAATGTAGGTTCTTATCTAATATTAAAACGTTTAATTTTTAATTATTATTTTTATTTCAAATAATTACAAGTGGTGTAAAAAAACTTATTTATGGTTACTATTATTTATAACCATTTAATAATAATAATCGTAATGATAAAATATCACCGATCTCGAGTAAATTATATAAATCTATTAGAAATCCATATTTAATAGTATTTCCTCCATTATGACAGAATCTTTTCATTAGACGGCAACGGCATTTTTCCCCCTAAAAAAACCCCCTAAACATTTATTCCCTCTAAAAAGACCCCAGTGCAATTTTTTACCCCTAAATTTGGCGGGCAAAGCCCTAAGTTGGCGACAATGACTGGAAACAAAATCCTATATCAACACCTCTGACCAACGTGGTATAGTAGTTCGATTTCCCACCCAATATAGAGGAGGCTCGAGCCTAATAGTAGGCGAATACCACATTCTTCAAAACATGACGAAATGACACTCAGGTTAGCGTGCGAATAATCGATAAGAGAAATAAATTACTTCGATATAATTAGCGGTACAGAACATTAAAAATAATTGCGATTCGAAATGTACTTCCGTGCTATGTAACCGCGTAAACTTAAATATATCGGCAAAAATATCTAATAATGATTTAATAACGTCTTCATCTCGAATAATTATGCGGTATTTAATATGCGAACATGTGCTTTGGTTTTATAGAAACATAATTCAATTTATATCTAGTCTAGTAGAATATGAAATGCATTGAAAGACAAAAAAAATATTTATGCATTCTTAAATAAAAAGTATGACCGACCGCATTCGTAACGACGACGTAAGAGAGCGAGTAGGTATGAAAGAGAGTATTGGTTTAAAGATGCGAAAGGGAATGCTCCGATGGTTCGGACATGTGGAAAGAATGCCGAACGAGCGTCTGGTTAAGAAGATATACAATGCGAAAGTGGAAGGATGTAGGTACCGAGGGAGACCGAGACTAACCTACCTAGACCAGATCGGTCATGTACTGAAGGAAGGTGGAGTCAAGAGTCTCCGAAACCGGCGAGCGTGTATGAAGAGAATTATGAATGTTGAGGAAGCGAGTGAAGTATGCAGAGATATAGTTCTCTGGCACTCTGTTCTCTCCGCCTACCCTGCAAGGGATATGGCGTGATGATATGTATGTATGTATGTAAATAAAAAGTTAGCTTTGGCCACGATGCATAATGTTGGCAATATTTTTATATTATATAAACTTTCTAATAATACTAACCGAATCAATTCGCCTGGCCAGCGTAATTATACGTGCAACAATGTACACTAACCTCTGACATACTTTGTACACATGTGTCAATACAGCAATTTTAGATATGCGTATGTGAGCTAATTATATCTTACAGTGAATTAAAAAGGAAATATTTGCATAACCATTTCAACTTTCATATTCAACACAAATTAAAAAACTCAATAATAATGTACACCAAGCGCCATCACTAAGCTATTATCAATGTTGGACAAAAATATTGGTTATATGTGGACATTGATTACGAGGATAATACTTCAAATGAATTTATCTAGTTTCGAGATATACCTAGAAAGAAATCATTGCAGAAATGAAACTGTATAAAGTTTTCTCAATGAAATTTGGGTGCGCCAATTGAAATTCTATTATGAGTTAAAAGATTTCTCGAATTGGAGCATCCATTTGAAGTAAAACTAGGGAGGACAGTCCTCCGCGACCACGATGACTATAAAGTGTTCGAAACGTCGAGAAATTAAAAATCAAATACAAACGCGATAGAATCCGTAAAAGTAGTATTATTTCAATCGCGTAAACATTAGAAATCATTATTGGAGCATCCATTGAAGGTTTACCAGTTTTATTACCAGCATAATGGCCCTAAATTATCAATAAGACAGCAATGTTGTAATTTACCTAGACTTAGTAGAAATCCTGATATATTATTGGCATAAAGCGTAGATGCATGCGCGGGCATTCGACTAGGTAAATCCGTGAGACCAATATGCGTGACATCGTATATTTTTGTTATCTGTCCTTTCTTCGTAGTCTGGATATTGCCGCCCATCTCCGCAGCTAAGTCTACTATTACACTTCCAGGTGCCATATCACGCACCGCGTCCTGTTTTAAAAATTACTATTGTAAAATCATTTATCACATAGCTTGTATAATAATAATAAAAATAAATATAGGTCAACGATTCAATATTATCGTATAATTATCACTTATACAGTATTTTCTTGTTTGCATACACTTAACATGTTTATATGGTTTGTTTTTTATTATGTTCTTATACATTGGCGTTTATTGTTTTTTATAAGTATAAAAAAAAAGTGTGTGTATACTTATGTACACGCGTTAGAAGTTATACATCTTTGGCGTAACAAGATGGAAAACTTTTCAAAAATTTTATCTGTCGCCTTATTCTACGTTCGTAGAAAAAACGACACTAATAATAGAAAAAAAAGTGTGGTAGGTTCGGAAACACTTGAATAAATAAATATCGTGAATACAGTTGTCAGTTATCACGCAAACATACGTAGATGTCCTTACTTTTACTTTGTTGGTAACTTTTTGAAAACTAAATTTTTTTTTTTTTTCCAAACACTCGTATGTTTGGGCTACTATCTCCCCTGACATGATCAGGGACCTTGTTTAGAGTGTTATATTAGATTTACGAGTTGAAAAGAACAGAAAGTACTAACACTAAAGTACATACAAAACATAACTATTAGATTAAGGTTAAGTAGAATACAGAAAATTAAAACTAGATAATGAGGGAGTAATATTAACTATTATTATTTATATATATATATAAATATATATATATTTCTTGTTTTTTTTTTTATTATATACCTACATTTTTTTTTTGAAAACTAAAATGTTGACTATAGCTAACTTCAGGGTGTCGGTTTTTCGTGACGGTGTGCGCGTGCATCGTATAAATTTACTCGCATCATTTTGCCCTAACGCGCCAAGAGAAGTAAAACTTCAAACAAACAAAACATTATTTTATAAAAAAAAATCATACTATTTCTGCTTATTATTTTCGTCAACACGAAATCAAAGCACTGAAGTGTAGTTAAACTCACAGCATTTGCATAAATACTTCATGAAATCAAATATAAAATAGTACATTTTACCTCAAGAATAAGTACGGGTGCTTGTTTTCCAGGAATGAGAGCAGTACTGATGACGACGTCGGAATTTCTAGCTTCTTTACCGAGGAGTGCTCTTTCAGCGTCGAGAAACTCTTGACTCATCTCCTTGGCATATCCACCTTCTCCTGCACCTTCCTCCTATATATACATTATAGTAAAAGTACTTTTAATTTGAAGTATCGACTTCGGGCCTAAGTCTGGAGGTCGGATAAATCCAAAGCACACATGATCACTTGCTTTCCATGCTTTAGAGGTTACGTAAAAGTCATTCGGGAATGTATGAATGAAGAGTGCACATGTCTGCGCAAACACTTGTGGATTATATATAATATATACATACATATATCATACATATAGTACAATACCTTTGGTAAAAAATATATCTAAGACATTGGAAAATCGCACGTATATATAATTTAAGTAAAATAGAATATATTGTATAAATAAAAAAAAAAAAAAAAAAAATGAAATTAACTAAACACCAACTCATCTGGAGTTAGGAGAGGCTGGTAATCTGTCATACAGGTCGTCCTAGTACAGATGCCAGTCTCTCACATAGATACTAACAATTCTTATGTTAATTATCTTAGATTAAGATCCATTTGTTACTTGTCTGTGTGAGAGAGACATAAAAAGCTATTATTATTATTATATTAAAATATATTTTAAAAATCTTTATTTTATTACGTACTAATTTAAATTATTAGGTTTAAATTAGTACCTAATAAAAATACCACTTCACCTACAGGTTATGCGGTATTTTTGTGGTAAAACTTTGTAAATATTCAAATATTAATATGCATAATCGATATTGTTACATTCTAGAATATCGTACATTTTATTGAACAATGAAAATAATAAACATCTCAGGTCTATATAGTTTTAATATATTTTGGAATTGCCGAATAGGAAGATAATCACCACTTTCCCACATTTTTAAGTTGTGATTATCATCCATAATGTATTAATCCATTCCATAATTTGTTAATCATTAAAATATATACCGCACACCTCAAGAAACAAAGAATACGGTCTTTGTCTTCGGTGGCCCGCTGGCGGTTTACACTCGCGGGTTCCTCTCGAGTTGATGCCCCGGCAGCTTTCGACGTCGAGGCATCGTCCTCACGCGGTGATGTTGATTAAACTTGGGAAAATTGTGGGATTCTTCTTCTTATCTTTCGTTTCAAAATAATAACTGCCTAATTTAATTTATTCGCTTTAAAATAAGTAGATATCATTCTTAACAGTATCCATATTGATATTGAATATTCTGTCATACGGGCCGAGTAACATTGTTCAATTGTTTCATTAACTGTGGCTAGTACCATCTACATTAGAAGGGTTTAATTAATATTAATTGCTCTTGACCTAGTTTTTGTAAATATTTCCGAGTTCGTTTTTTGGTAGTTTAATTAAATTTGTGTAGATGTTTCATTGAAAGCTAATCCACATAAATCATAGCAAATTATAGCGTTCGATTTTGTAAAAAAAAAACTATATCAGGAACAATAAAATACTATTATATTTTGGAAAGTTGATGTATAAAATAATTTATGTTATTTTGCAAGGCTACGCGGTGGTTGAAAAACTCGTTTTAAAAAGTCGTTTGGTTTAAACACAATAATCTTAATTAACCTCTTGGAAATTCTGTAACGTATGCATTGTAATAAAATGATTCTTTTATAGGTACAATAATTTATTAAATGAAGGAGCGATTTAAAAAAAATAGGCTGTTTTATTGATTTTCTCAACGGAGAATGGGCGTAACCATTTTCACCAACGATTCCTAAATTTTAGGTAACACCTTACTCGATGTTCTTTTTTTTTGTACGTTATAATTAATAGGATTCCCTAACACCTGCTCTAGTAAAGACTGTGTTGCAGGTGTTTGTCTTCCCCCTTAGGGGGCGTTCAAGTATTACGTAACACAATTTGGGGGGAGGGGAGTCTTGTAAAATGTTACAATGCGTTACATAGCCGGGAGGGGGTTCAAACGACGCGTTACGTAACATTGTTATTTTATTAAATAAAAAACTAGGGAAGTAAAATTTTCCAAGTTGCCAAGCTAATTTTATTTTTTAGATGACGAATAAACAATACACTCATGTATTTCGAGTTTGGAAGCTCTTTATTTATTTATTATTGCCGCAAATACGTTTAAACACGGTCTCTTGGGTGTTATGTAACGTTTAGGGAGGGGGAAGGGAAGTACAGAGAAACGTTACGGCGCGTTACATGCGGGGGAGGGAGTATCAAAAATCTTCAAAAATTGAGTTACGTAATACTTGAACGCCCCCTTAAACATTGACATTAATGTTACATCAAAAATTAAATAAAATAGAAAGAAATCTTAATAATAATATTAATAAAACCTCCGGGCCAGTCGTTACCTCACCATGAGGCTAACGCAAAACTCGGAGGAACATTATATGGCTCCTTAAGTTCTTTTGATATAAAAAAAAATGTATCACAAGATTTACAGGAAAGCCTATAAACCGCAGGGCAGCTTGTGGCGAGCTGAATGTGAGTGGCGACACTGCGGTCCTGAATACTCCAGAGAGTCGACCAGGGACTCGTCTCCAGCTGGCCTTCATTGGCTGGCTAGAATGGAAACCGAAGAGTGCCCGAAGGACTCTCAGCTCTGGCTTGCCTTAAACAGCTGGTCAGAGAGGGGTCGCCAGAGCTATATGCTCGGGGGTGGAAGTGTCATTTTCAAGGGCATAATTACGGGGAAACCAAGGGTCTGTTTATCGCAGACTCAATGGTGAAACCGGCGCCGCACCGCTCGACACCCCTAGCCACTTACACCAATGTTGCCCTCTGTTGCCCGTATGACTAGTGTGTCTGTGGCGACTATTTAGGGGGCCCATTCAGTGAGTTGGCGAGTCACCGTCTGCCACCGTTCATCTCTTAACATGGGTTTGAAGGCAGACGACAGTTTATAATTTCATAGATATAAGATGAACCAGTCCACTAAGCACCCACTCTCATATTCATATATTAGATACCATCATCACACAATAGTTTTACACTTAGTGCTGGCATTCCACGTATGTTATGTGCAGACGTGGAATGTCATCGGTAGGTGTCCCATCCCAATATTTAGATTAAATTTCTCTAAAGGCCTCTGCGTGTTGGATCCATATCCCCATGTAAGCCTACCAAAGGACCGGGTATCTTCCCTACGGAAGATCCCGTGCATAAATGGGATATTAATAAAAGAAAAGTAATTATAAAGTTTAAAAATTGTATGTGTGTGTGTGTGCGCGCGTGTGTGTGTGCGCGCGCATGTGTGTGTGTGTGTGTGTGCGTGCGCATGTGTGTGTGTGCGTGCGCATGTGTGTGTGTGCGTGCGCATGTGTGTGTGTGTGTGCGCGCGCATGTGTGTGTGTGTGTGTGTGTGTGCGGGCGCATGTGTGTGTGTGTGTGTGTGTGTGTGTGTGTGCGCGCGCGCGCGCGTGTGTGTGTGTGCGTGTGTGTATGTGTGCGTTTGTATGTGTGCGTATGTATGTGTGAGTGCGTGTGAATGCATATGTGTCTGTCAATGTAAATTGCACATAATATTGAAGGTAATTAAAATTAAAAGCTAACGGCCAGCGGACGTCAGCTTGTACGAGATCAGAATGGCTCTAAAACAATTAAAGAACGGAAAGGCACCGGGAGATGACGGAATTACCACAGAGCTCCTGAGGGCAGGCGGCAAGCCAGTTTTAAAAGCCCTACAGATGCTGTTTAATTCTGTCATTCTCGGGGGCGACGTTCCAGAGTCGTGGACCAGGAGTGTGGTGGTGCTGTTTTTCAAGAAGAGCGATAAAACGCTCTTAAAGAATTACAGACCCATCTCACTCCTGAGCCACGTGTACAAATTGTTTTCAAGAGTCATTACGAACCGACTCGCGCGCAAGCTAGACGACTTCCAGCCGCCCGAACAAGCCGGTTTCCGAAAAGGTTATAGTACCATAGACCACATCCACACGCTACGCCAGATTATACAGAAGACCGAGGAGTATAATCGGCCTCTGTGTCTAGCGTTTGTGGACTATGAGAAAGCCTTTGATTCTGTCGAAACTTGGGCAGTGCTGCAGTCCCTTCAGAGGTGCCAAATTGACTATCGATATATCGAAGTGCTGAAGTGTTTGTATAAAGACGCTACTATGTCAGTCCGCATCCAGGATAAGAGTACGAAACCGATCCAGCTGCAGAAAGGCGTGAGACAGGGAGACGTTATCTCTCCGAAACTGTTCACCACTGCGCTGGAAGATGTCTTCAAGCTCTTAGACTGGACCGGACTCGGCATCAACATCAATGGCGAATACATCACTCACCTTCGATTCGCAGATGATATCGTAGTCATGGCAGAATCCCTGGAGGACCTTGGCACCATGCTCAATGACCTCAGCAAGGTCTCCCAACTAGTAGGGCTGGAAATGAACATGGACAAGACGAAAATCATGTGTAATGCCCATGTCATTTCTGTACCGGTCCTGGTTGGGAATGCGATTCTCGAAGTAGTCGATCACTATGTTTACCTAGGACAATCAGTCCAGTTAGGTAGATCCAATTTTGAGAAAGAGGTTAGCCGACGAATCCAACTCGGCTGGGCAGCGTTCGGGAAACTTAGGAGGATCTTCTCGTCTAATATTCCGCAGTGTCTGAAAACAAAGGTTTATAACCAGTGTGTGTTACCAGCGATGACTTACTGCACTGAAACGTGGTCTCTAAATGTCGGCCTCATAAAAAGGCTCAAAGTCGCTCAGCGTGCTATGGAGAGGGCTATGCTCGATATTTCTCTACGTGATAAAATCCGAAATACGGAAATCCGTAGAAGAACGGGTGTAACCGACATAGCCCGAAGAATTAGCACGTTGAAGTGGCAATGGGCAGGCCACATCGCTCGACGAACCAACAACCGTTGGGGAAAAAAGGTTCTCGAGTGGCGACCACGAATCGGACGACGCAGCGTAGGACGACCTCCCACTCGGTGGACTGATGACCTCATCAAGGTCGCAGGAAACCGTTGGATGCAGGTGGCACAGGACCGTTATAGATGGCATTCTCGTGGGGAGGCCTATGTCCAACAGTGGACGTTTACGGGCTGATGGATGGATGGATGAAAAATTAAAACTTTATGCATTACTTAAGACGATATTATTGTTGTTACACAATAAGGTATTGTTTATATTTAAAGTGTTACCTAAACTTTAGAGGTTGTTGGTGAAAAAGAGCATTAAAAACCTATTTTAAAATACAAATTATGTACATTTCACGATTAGTAACATTTCTGTCAATTTATTTTTCTACGTATTTTTACCGCCTTTCATAGTTTTCAGGTAATTCACGGCACATTCTTAAATACTTAGTGGTATTTTCAATATGTACCAAATTATGCCGTGATGGCAAGCATAGCACACACACGCAATATCGATGGTGAATTTCGCTTCGGAATATTAACATCACTAGATCAGAGATAATCACGAACAAATTTTGTGACCTTGAATAACTTATAACGCAGAGACACCAGATTCCACGAGACTTTTAAGGACATCTTTTAAAACACCAAAATGAAGGTGTATACGAATTTCAAGCATATGATCTCTCATTCCGAAGTACGAGTAGTACTTGTACTTCTTGTACTTGATTTACTGGACTGACAACAATCCGTAAAAAGTAGAAGATATCTATGAACGTTGTGATCAAAATTATGATCTTAACGAAATTAGTGCCAATAGTAGGCCCTTTTGGATAAAGAATGAGAACAATGATGAATATATTAGCCATAAATTTCAATATTATCAATAAATGTATATTATAGTTCATCTAATCTAAGAAGTGCATTTTCACGTTTTGCATTTTTTAATACACAATAACCTTGGTCAAACGTATACACATGATTGTAAACACTAAATCTGAAATTTTAAACAACTATTAAGTTATTTACATAATTATTTTATTTATTTATTATCACGTTCTATACAGTAGTGCTTAACAACTTCCAATTCACGAATATCCAAATAATCGGTAAAAATATTAGAATAATACAATTAATCGAATAGAGATTTTGGCAGAGATGTACATTTAGACACTTTGATTGATGAGGAAATAATTATTAATGTTCGAGACGCTGATAATTCAAGTAATAATTCTTAATAAATACCTATTTTCAAATTCAGTTTTTGTTTTTAATTAACCTAATCCTACTAAATATGATGAATAGATTCTATGCTGAAATAATTAAATTTGTTTAGTACTAATTTAGCACTTAATTTATTCATCGCCTTTTTGAAAAATAATAAATAAACCGATTATTAATTATAAAGAATTAATATCAATTTCTCAGTAAAATCGGATATTTTCGATAGCGATTATTTGGTTCACATACCTAGACAACTTACTCCGACAGCTGTAAAAGTGCACTTCTTAGATTAGATAGACTATAGTTCGTTTACCGTCAAAAAGTAAAAAAAAATTATAATAACCCTGCCAGTATTAGATAGTCGGTACCTAGTACAAATAATGGCTTGTCTTATTTAAAAGACTTCGAAGAAAATATATACATAGTTATAGTTCATCTAATCTAAGAAGTGCATTTTGACGTTTCGCACTTTTTAATACACAATAACTTTGGTCAAACGTATACACATGATTGCAAATAATAAATTTAAAATTTTAAAAAAATATTGAGTTATTTACATAATTAACGTTGCAGGTGACTTTCTTGTACAATAATCTAACGTTGAAACTCGTAAAACTAATTTATAATATAAATAACATGGTAAATAGTAATTATTAATGACGATCTTACAATGTCCCGTCATCACGTTCTATACAGTAGTGCTTGACAACTTCCAATTCACGAATATCCAATTGATCGGTAAAAATATTAGAATAATATAATTAATCGAATAGAGATTTTGACAGAGGTGTACGTTTCGACAATTTTATTGATAAAGAAATAATTATTAATGTTCGCGACGATGATAATTCAAGTAATAGTAGTTATTTTGAATAAATAGCTAGTTTCAGATCCAGTTTTTGTTTTTACTTAACCTAATCCTACTAAATATGATGAATAGATTTTATGCTGAATAATTAAATTTGTTTAGTATTATAATAATAAATTTGTTTAGCATTATAAAAATAATTTAGCACTTAATTTATTCATTTGAAAAAATAAATAAACCGATTATTAATTAAAAAGAATCAATATCGATTTCTCACTAAAATCGGATATTTTCGTTAGCGATTATTTGGTTCACATACCTAGACAACTTACTCGACAGCTGTCAAAATGCACTTCTTAGATTAGATAGACTATAATTTCACTCATTTTATTTGCATCGCCATTCTCTTCTTGATCCACGAGCATTCGCATTAATCTCTGAAACCACCGATTTTATATTTTTTTTTGTAATTGTGTTTTGTTTAATATACAATTTCACAAATAGGATCGTTTTTTAAAGATAAGATTTCTCAGATAGCGCAAATCCAAGTCGAGCAATTTGGTATAATCTATATTTCTTTCATAACACACTAAAGAAATACCTTTCCTTCAGGGGTAGATCAGGGATTACCTTTTAGTTCGTAATAACTACAAATATATATGGGCTAGGAATAAAACTTGATCATGTAGTCTTCTAAACGAGGGAGAGAAGGTAACGCTACAAAAAAATACAACAAAGGAATACAAAAAAACATTCGACTTTCACTAACATTGGAATAGTTTACTTATCTCTATCTAAATTAGTATGTAGGCGTGGTCCGAGTGATAACAATGCAAGCCTGTTTAAATCATGTCAAGGTGCTAGCTAGTGCATTGATACTATAGTAAATTATATATAATTTACGTAAGAATTAGCAAAACAAAAGTACAAATAACATGAATACACATTACGTGACTAGATTATCAGGCACTAGTAATTATTTGAGAAAATTACCATTGGCGATAGCTGCCAAGGCCAAGGTGGTTGCTGAACCCACCAAAGGGTGCATCCACCTCTGAAAATAAGAAAACATATAAGAGTCGATACAATGCTATAGAGTGTATATTGATTACAAAAGTACTATATTTTGATTATATTAAAAAACTATAGTAGGTTACGACTTACGACCCTCAAAAGTTGTATTTGATAACGTACTCGTAAGTCGTAAATTCCAATGTGTCTGACTTAATGTAAATATTATTTGTTTATTTCACCCATCACCCTATTGATGTCCCACTGTTGGCTAGAAAAATGTGTCTCCAAGATATCAAAAATAATTTCAGTAGGTACTTCTTAGCGACCACTGCTATCTTTTTGCGTTTCATTTGTTTTTCACGTATTAGATATCTGCCGTTACTAAATTTTCGTTAATTATTGCTTCAGAAAACACTTATTACCGTCTGGTATGTGACTCCATTAGATATAATTTAGTCTCTTATGTAACTGTATTTTCAAAGCAAAGTTGACGTAATTTCATATGAATAATTAAATAAAAAAATTGTTAACAGTCTTAATTTGTGACCTAATTGTAACACTTAAAATTTGATCGCAGGAAAAGAGGACAGAAATAGATGTGTATTTGAAATATGATTTTGGTGTTACTTTGAAAAATATAGATCAGTAATCTAGACGTTTAGACGACTTGGAAGTAGTCTAATCGTCTAGATTGGCTAGTCGATATTTAATCAACAGATTGTTGTTATTAATAGCTGAAAATGCTAAAAATGTCATACATATAATTATATATACATGTATGTTTTATCATCTTTAATCGTATCAAGGTCACACATTTCATATGTGTGACTGTGATAGGAATATTTATATAAATGAATCTTATTTTACAATAATATTAATAAGTTATTGCTTTGTGACTTATGTACGTACACTTGAAAATATATATCTATGTATATTAACATATCACTACTCTTTCATGGCGAACGGGATATGAGGAAGTTCAACGCTGTGCGGGCTTAACTAGGCTTTAAAATTTTAAACTAAGGCATGAAATTCTAGTCTCTAAGGACATTCAGCTCTTTCATCATAAGCCAACCCCCTGCTGAAATAACATGCCCGACAGGTTTTTAACTCGCTATAAGCTAACGTACTATAAGTCGTCCTTCTGAGATTAGGTCGATGCTCAACCGTAGTACAGTAATGAGGTGTTAAATATTGAAGTAAGACTAACCTTCATTTCCATAGTGATGAACTGAGCGCCAAGACTCTCAATTTGTTCGCGTACGGCGGGGCGGGTATCAAAAGCGCGTACGGCCGCACCCATACAACGAGCTTGGGCTGCTGCGGCCAGCCCGGCCACTCCGCCGCCTATTACCAGCACGCGACAAGGTGGTACGCGCCCCGCAGCAGTCATCTGACCTATGTATTCAGCTTGCGTTATATTCACTGCATTTTTCTTCTTAGCTCATCAACTCCCCACTACTGGTCACAAACTTCCTCCACAATGGATTGAAAATTGACTTATTACACCACGCTAGTCAGACGGTGTTATATATATTTCGAATGATTACTCTTTTTCTCTTGCAGTGATGTTTATCTGCTTAGATCCCCTTTCTTTTTTGGCGGCGGGCTACGGTACACGCCCCGCTAATCTGTCCGGGGCAACAGAAAAGCGGCGCACGACCCCGTAGACCCGTCCTACAACATACGTCTCGACGCCGTGCGGGTGGGTCACTGGAACGCGGTCTTTTTCTTCAGTGGCCCTGCTTAAATCCCATAGGCGCCTTCTACGATAACTGTGAGAAAAAAGGGGTGTGGTATATTCTTAATTTGATACATTGCGAAAATAACTAAGATTTACTTAGTGAAATGGCAGTGGAAATTCTGAAATTCGGCGGCAATCTGGCCCGATTGAAAGGAAGCTATTGGAGTTTTAACTGAGGGATGAATAAGAGGTTATGATGCATATACTACTGTATATACCGCATTATTCATTCTTTCTTTTATTGCTTATGGTAGTTAAGGAGTAAGCAGTATACCTGACGGTAAGTGTTACTACTGTTCATAGACCTTTGTAATACCAGAGGTACAGCTAGACCGCTACCTACCAACCAAACCCGACCCAGAAACTTAAGCTCTCACCAAGTGTGCTTTCCATTTAATACAAAAAGTGACGCAGTGTTCGATAAAGCGCTTTCCATCAACGACACTGTTGAACACAGCCGTACACTGTTCGACACTCGAAAAAGTGGTGTTTGACAGATGCTTACCTACTTTCATAAAGTACATAGGTACTTTAAATATATAGGTACTACTTTGCTTGAATTAAGTATCATTACTTAACCTCGCAATTAATTTACGGCATATTCTAGTAGTATTATTTGAGATTATTAAATTGAGCTTGTCTCTTACTGCTAATTAAAATTTAATAAAAATGTTCAAATGTAAATATTGCACTATTGAAGTGAGCCCTGATAATGTGATTATGTTTATAAATTATTGAGCCAAGACTTTGTCAAGGAACTTGCATTTAGGTATACAACGCCCATAACTTTGCGATATTGATGCACTCTAGTGTTATTTTGAGACAACTAGCTGTTTCATTTAAACTTTTACACAGTGTTTGGCAGTGTTTCACAATGTACCGCAGAGTCCCTCTGTGTTAACTAAATGGAAAGCAACCCAAATGAAGCGTAAAAACATATTGCCACTGCTTAGACATCGATTTTCAGCGAGAGTGCGGTACTAACCCGAACGGACCGACCCGCGGCTGTAGATAGAAAAAACACAACAGGTCCTATCACTACAACTCTTATTTTATTTGAAAAACCAACAGCTAATAAGAACAATAAGTTAAACAATTAGAAATTTAAAGGCAATAATAATAGTTCTCTACGCTTATAATGGAATTACAAGGTTAAGCTATACATTTATAAGTCATCAGCTTAACAACACACATGTTATATTTTTCGGGGTACACACCACAATTGTTTAAGATTATAAATTGTTCCATGTTTGCTCAGTGTAGCTACCATATTTTGAAGTACCTACTATTATTATGCGGTGTTTTGGCGCGCTTTAGGACGCTGCTAAATAAAATCACTCCTATTCATTTTAATACTTTAAGTAATTTATTATCATTTTATTTAAAGTTTTTAGTCATAGTGATATTTACGGCCAGACCGACAATAAAAAAGACTCATTTATCAGCGATCATTATTAATAACAGCTTACCCGAAAAGAATCGCGGGTAATGCGCGGCGGCTTCGATAACAGCCCGATAACCTGCCACATTGGCCATTGAGCTAAGAGCGTCAAACGCCTGCGCACGACTTATGCGCGGTATGCAATCCATAGCTAAAATAAATATAATATTAATTAATTAAATATTTGAAACCTGTGTAATATACTTCACTGCATATTAAAGGACTTATAAAAGCCCATAAAATAATAAGAAAACTTAAGTCTTACCAAAAGCATTGACTTTTTTCGCTGCAAGTTCTTTTATTATATCTTGATTTTGTGCTGGGTATAAAAATGATATAAGCGTGCCCTCAGCTTTTACATTCTGTATTTCATTTATAACTAGTGGACGGACTTTAAGAATGATATCTGAAAATAGACATATCATGAGCAAAAGCAATATCTCGTACGAAAATCTTTTAATAAATAATTGCTTAAATGCTGTGTAGTATAATTAGGTACTAAGTTGGAAATATAATATTTGAGCACATTTCAGCTCGTGTGCGTCTTACTCCAGCAGTAGTCGTACCTCCGTAGTCGTAGTCCAACCTCCTCCACAATAAAAGGCAAATTGATCTAATATACCATGCTGGTCAAACGGGTTGATATAAGCTTTTATTTCAAGTTTTCCTTCTCTTGCACAGATGTTATAAGTATATTATATACCTTAGTCGTCTTTTGCGGCACTCATGGCCAAGATAAGGGGTGAATTGTATTCTTACTCCATTACCACACGGACAATATTCGAGTACAGAGGATTTAATAGAAATTACCTAAGTGGTACAGTTAGTTACCTGACTGGAATGTGTTTTTTAAACTGGTAACTTTGGCTCCCGCTTCCTCATAAGACTTATTTGGAAAATTAGCTAATGTACCGGCATTTTCTTCAATATTTACATTGAAACCCTTTTTAACTAATTTGCTAACTACGGCTGGTACTATGGCAACTCTGAAAATATATCGTTAGTAATACATGTCCAATAAAGCGATACCGATCTCATCAAAGGGCCCATCAGGAGCATTGGTACCACTCCCCAGGTAAATTTATAACACCATTCACGATCGCCAACCTGCTTACCTAACGTGGCGATTACGGCATTAAATGAACGTTGATAATGATGGGTTAGATAGCAAAAAAATTATGTAGATTAAAAAATGGCCATCATTTTATAAACTTTATTTAGTTTCATTACTTTAGGTCTCGTAAAAAGGGTGAGATCTGTACAATACATTTCGTTCGTTCTCCTCTTTTTTTGTTCACGCTGTGGAAATGCCTATACGCACTAGCCCTCGCCGGTGACAGACGAGGGGGTGTGTAGGACTCGCCGGTCAGATGGTTCGACCGAAATACCCACTATAACCACAGCGGTCCCTTCCGCGCTTTTACGGGATGCCGGAGAGATCGTCTATTGATATTCTATCCCCGACACCCCAACTCGTTCGTTCTCCTACTCTTATCCCAATTACTTGAGGTCGATACAATATCCTCCTTCACAGTACATATTGTAAAATTTATTTGCAATAGTTTTATGACCGGCCGCCTGCCAGACGTCAACCCTCCTTGGGAATGTAATTGTTGACCAAACTGCATCAGATGGAGTTGGCCCAGATTGTTATAGGCTCTGAGTCGTCTTTTACGACATCCATGAGCAAAGTAAGGATCGGTAGTATTCATAGCCGCTACCACACAGTTTATCTGTACAATACATTTATGAATTTAAGTTATTGTATCTTTTAATTATTGGTATATAGTAGAACCCTATAAAATTAAAAAAATTGCATTTATATAAATTCATTCGGGAACCAAAAAATGATTATCACATGAGGCATGAATGCATCACTACCCTCCTATTGGTAAGGCATTCCAACTCCTGTGGCAACTCAGTTAGTGTGATGGCTACATATACATACATAGTAACCAAATAGTCGGTAGCATTTTTGCCTGAAGGGAATGTCCCTTAAAACAAAAATGCATTATATATCACGAAATATTTATATATTGCACTAATTTTCAGTTAGAATTATATTATATGTTGACACAAGCCAATATTACTGACTAATTTTTGTTAATTTAGTAATTTATTCACTTGCTAATTATAAAAAAATATTATAATTTGTGAACAAAAGAATGATTCATCACATATCAGCAGTCATATTATGTGTAATCAATTGCTTACTGTTGGACAAACCTGCAATAATAGAAAAAATGGCTGATATACACATATGTATAGAATTTTGTATCCAGTTTTTATATTCTTATGTAGGGATGTCTGTTTAGATATTTATTTGTCTCACGCCAGAGGAAAAGTGGTGACATTGTTTTCTTACTCCTTCATCAAACATAATACAAAAATTGTATTACCAATAATAAGCTATGTAATTTTTAAAAACAATATTTCTGGTGAGTACCTTCTCTCATTATCCCATATCTCTTTAGGTACTCCTATACTAAGTTTGGTGTATGGTACTCCTGGAGTATGTGGTGCTGCTGCAGAGGAACTGGACAGTTTGAACTGCCATGATCGTTGTATAGGCCTATAGGCATGGAGGAGTCTGACAGATCCACTCATTTCAATTTATCTGAAATAATAAAAATTCCTAAAGACACACAAACATTAAACTAATTATTCTTATGTGTAGATTCACAAAACTACCATTTGTCAATGTTTGTATAGGTACATAGCTGGGCACCGTCAATCAAATAGTTAACTTCGTTAATCGTTAAACCGCTACAAAAAAGTTAGCTTCGTTAAACGTTAAAACGTTACATTTCGGAAGAATTAACGCAAGTTAACGTTAATCGTTAATCCGTTAATATGTGTAAAATTGCATCTTTATATCGTTGCGTTAGTGAACTTATAAAACCTGTTGGTTTGGGTTCTAGAAGTTAAGAGGTTAGGAACAAAACAAAAGACTTGTATAATTCAAATGTGTAATTTAATCGTCGGGCATTATGTATTCCCCTTCATGAACATTAACATTTTGAAGTAAAGAAATGATCAAACGAAACAAATCTTTTCACAGTTTTCTTTCTCACTCGCACGCGCCGGCAAAATATATCTAGTTTTGTTTTTGTTTCCCTCGCTGCCACGCACCACCCGGCACTTGTCAATGCCGTGCGATAACTATTAGGAATTGGATTAACGATTAACGGACTTCTTCATATTAACGGAAGTTAACGTGTCCGTTAACATTTTTAAAAGTTAATCCGTTAATCAAAATGTTAACTTCGTTAATTAACGGATTAACGAGTTACTGCCCAGCTATGTATAGGTATATGTACACACACATATGCATATGTATGTAGTTTTTATAAAGCACATACTCTTTGATATGTAAAATTGGAGGGCCATTGTTAACTTGTATAGACCATTTTATTGTGAAGAAGTGTACAGTTGTACACTACACTCTGTAATAAGGCACAGAGACATGATGTTGGTGATTTCAATTCATAAAATTCTCTATGTCTAGTACTAAATTTGCACTGCTACATTTAAATAGTACAAGATGATACATTTGGGATGGTTACCTTGATAAAAATAACATGACCCACTTTTAGCTTCAGAAGTACAGTGATATTAATTAGCATTACTTTTTCTATATAAATAGCTATTTCTGTCCAATTATAATTTAGCCATCAAGAGGGATGAATATGCTTTTACATAGCTAGCCTAGTGTAGTTCAGGTAATGTAAACTAATACTATGTGACGCATTTTTTAACCTGCCTCTATTTTTTAAGCTGTTTTTTTTAAAGACTAAACTAGTGTTGTATACCAGTACTGACACTATGGAATACATTACACATGGTCAAGATTTTTTGGTCAAATGTATCCTCCTAAGAAGAGCACAGAGGCACAGATGTATCATACCCACAATTTTCATAGGGTGAGCATATTGCCATTTACCAAGCCTGAATTCAAACCCTTGAGTTTGCTATGAATTTTTTTTCATATAATCTGCAGAAAAATCTTAATAATATATTCCTGACGCAGGTCCTTACAATCGACAGTCGATATTGCCAATGGAACAATGAAGCAGTAGTAGGTGTTTGGCAGAGGTAAACAAATACACGCATATCATACTACAGGCATATTTCCTTATTTACTGTACAATATATATGACAGACATTCGGTCTAATGATCACTGCATAATATTAAATTTAAATAAGCGATGTGGCACTTAGTAGAAATCGAGATTAAGTTGTTCTAAATATGAATTTGCGAATTATCGTATTAAAATTGCCACGCGCTCGAGACGGGCAGAGCTATATATTTATAAATACGCCATAAACATCGAGCGCACCTTTGTATTTGTAAAGCTCCTCAGTTAAAACTTATCTGCTGTGACATTTTTGAAATTAATTTTATTTTCTATTTATTTTTTATTCATTAAACTTAAAATTTCGTTAATACACAGTGAAATTTATACGACTAAATTTCTAAATTTAAATTAAGAATAAACTATCACGGTAGAAAAATTCATTCAAACAAAGCGGTTAGGTTAAAAACCTCAAGAATAAATCTACCAGTTTGTGCGACCGGTGGTCGTCTGTCGGCAGTCCAGCTATCTACAGTCTGCTAAGTAATTTAATACAGATTATTTAACATTCACAATTATATGATTATTAACAATGTCCGTAACATGCTTTTACTAATATACAGCTCACAGTACGATTTTCAATATCACTAATCACAGAGAAGTTAAAAAAAGGAAAATACCGGCCGGCACAACCGCTCAATCCCACGCACTACTTGCAGGGGTATGAAGTGCGGTGCGGTGAAACATACACGGTGCCACACGACAATCGTGTCGCAGTTCGGCAATTCGCAAGGCGGGTTTCCTTCGATGTTGCTACTTTCATTATTGTAATTTCTACTGCATTTATTTAAATAAGAGTTCACCATTCAAGTCCGTATAAACAAAGCATATTTTTTGTAAGGTTTGTAGTTTAGCATACATATGTCCAAATACTGATGACGCTACAATGTTTCCTTTGATGATTTTTTTAACATTATACTCGTTCCATTTATTTTACTTTTGACACATGCTTTAGGACGTAACTGTTTCATTATACGCAATTATTAACTTTGAAACGAGTGAACAGAGAAATATATAAACTGCCCAACTGCTGAGAAATATATATATAAGAGAAATATATAAATAATATTTATATATCTTACAGTGACAGTCACTAGATGCGATAGAACGTAACTTTTATTTATAACGGAAATGAATTATCACTTAAATTTTATGAATAGAGCTATTTACGGCATATTAATGTATTTAGTGGGTAATAATTAAGATATATAAATATTATTGGGCAGTTTATATATTTCTCTGTTCACTCGTTTCAAAGTTAATAATTGCGTATAATGAAACAGTTACGTCCTAAAGCATGTGTCAAAAGTAAAATAAATGGTTGGAACGAGTATAATAATATCAAATTTAGTAGTGTGTCGTTTAACGACACAAATAAATGTATTTTAAATTCCTTTGAAACTGAATAACCTTGTTTTTAATGCCCATCCTATGGTCTGATCCTAAGCAATGCCCATGTGGAGTAATATCATATGACACCGTTTTCGTTATATGGTAAAGGACTTTATAATAGTTTGTGAAATAATCTATAGATTACTTTAATCTGTAAAATTATAGTATTAATTAAATATGTTTTAGTAAGTTATCTACGCTGCATTTACATTTTATTTATATAATGGTACAATTTGATTGATTAAAAGTAGATTTCACAAGTAGTAGTAGGATTCTCAAGAGAGTTGTGGTTAGTGGTCACACTGCGCTGCGACCTTTGTAAGGGGTTGTACGTTAATGTAGATATTATAATATTTTAAAATTTTAAAAGTTAAGACGCCACGAATTTTACTTAAAATGGCTGGTAATAGTAGGAAATTATTAAATTATGTCGCTGAACTTAGCGGCGTCCAATTCAGAAACTGTAAGTACACAAAAAGTTTGTTGGTTAGGTAACGTTATCGACAAATTATAATAAATTTTCTCTGAAATGAGGTTTTTTCACTTCTGTATTTTATCCTATAGTAATATCGTTAAGTATATAATAAATTGGCACGCTGCCTCGTGTGAAGTACTAATTTTTTTTTTTATTTATATACCCAACATAATTATTTGGATTTCAAATTTGTTCAGTTATCACCTATCTAATTCTTGCAAGTACAATATCGTAGTCATAATATTATATTTTAAAACTTTACAAAAAGCTTTTCAATACAAATAATGCATCAATACAGTAACTAAAATATAGTGCCAAAAATTCAATTTTTATTTAATAATAAACACGCTTGTGCATCACATCCACTGGTGGAATAACAGGCTGAAGACCTTCTCTATGCTATATCAACTAGTCTAGTGCCACTTTATGTTATTTCAATATATAATAAATTTACAAATGATGTTCTTCAAAATTACTGAGATATAATATTTGACATGTTGTACTAAGTAGAATAAAATATTTACGAGCGAAAAATATTTAGCACATGTGGTACGTGTAGTAATAATTGTTCGCTCACGAATAAGCTTTCATAAGCGATTTTCTTCCTCTGTTTTTTTACTAATACAGCATAATTTGTAGATGGAACTGCCAAGCGGGTGGTGGCTAAGAATCCAGTTGTTGAAATGGATGGTGATGAGATGACCCGTATTATTTGGTCTATGATCAAAGAAAAACTCATCTTTCCATATGTTAAGGTAGATTAAAAAAATGTTACACACTATTTTTCTCATTGCAAAATAATTTTTATTTTCATATAACTAACAAAGAACTGTATGTTATTACTATCTGTAGCTTCTTCAGCACATTTATATATATTTTTGGGCATGAGACTCAAATTTTTCATAATTTATTACTTTGGAAAATAAATAGGGTTGTAATGATTTTCACCAACAACTTTTGAATCTTAGGTAACACCCAAAGAAAAATAAATGGCACGTAATATTGAGGTTAATTAATTTTTTTGATGATTAAATAAGATCTTTTTGATGTTAATTAATTTATGTAACATTTAAGTTGTAAACAATACATAGGTAGCATTAATTTTTATGTTAATACATATATAGCATATATAATAAGCAATATAATTAATTTTATATTGCCATTTTTATTATTATTATTTCAACTCACCTACATATGTCCCGCTGCTGGGCTTAAGCCTCCTCTACAAAAGGACAGAATTCAATTCAATTTTTCTTCATGGCAATGTGCTGTTGTCGACAATTGTGCCAATGACAAATAATGAGTGGAAAAATGTGTGTATATAGCAATTCAAAACAATTTTGAGCACTTAATTGTGGTAAGGCTTGATGTGGGCTTCGTTTTTTCTGTTTCTACGCTGAAACAAAACGACAAAACATATGCAACATATACATAAATTAAATATTTGGTTAGTGTTTATATAGGTAATATTATTAAGCAATGTTATTTGGGTAGCGTAGGACACCGATAATCCCTTACATTTTTAAGACCCCCACGGCCAAGATAGGGTTTGGTAAATTGTGTTCTTACTCCATCAGCACTGGCAAAAGGTAAATATATTGCTTTAGTTGTTTCCTAAACTTTAGAGGTCATTAGTGAAGACAGGCATTAGATTTCTGATCATATTTTATAGGTTGAGAGGAAGCTGAGATATATATGCCTGGATGGACCATTCAAATGTGTAAAGTTGCTTATTAGTGCATTTTGGTAACTGGTTTTTATGCTAATGAGTGTACACTGCTAGATTACAGTGGCGGAGGGTGAAATATAATGATGACAAATCTCAAGGAATTTAATGTATAACCGTTAATATATAGGTACGAAGATTACGCGAGCATAGGTACTATATACTCTTATGTTATATATTGTCTCTGCCTCGTTAGACCAGTGGCATAAGAATGTGACCACCGATCCAGGACCTGGTAATAAGTGTTGTTGGGTAGGTAGTATGTACATACATACATACATGTCATCACGCCATATCCCTTGCAGGGTAGGCAGAGAGAACAGAGTGCCAGAGAACTCTATCTCTGCATACTTCACTCGCTTCCTCAACATTCATAATTCTCTTCATACACGCTCGCCGGTTTCGGAGACTCTTGACTCCACCTTCCTTCAGTACATGACCGATCTGGTCTAGGTAGGTTAGTCTCGGTCTCCCTCGGTACCTACATCCTTCCACTTTCGCATTGTATATCTTCTTAACCAGACGTTCGTTCGGCAGATTAGATTTTTCTAAACGATAATTGTATAATACACCTTTGCTCAACTCTAGGTTTTCAATGTTTTGGGATTGTAATAAAGCTAAAGTTAAGCTAGTCTGCGATTTTTTTTTATTAGAGACCTTGTTTTTTTTTCTTTTGCGGTGTTATGGCTATGGAAGTGGTCGCACCCCGCCAAATCGGTCCGGGGCGACGGAAGAGGCGGCACGCAACCCCATAGACCCACCCTGCAAACGAGCGGGCCACTGGTACCCGGTCTTTGTCATCAGTGGCCCGCCTGGCAGCTTACCCTCGCAGGTTCCTCTTTTTATAAGAGACCTAGACCGGGCTCTTGGCCGCAGATGACTTTTAGAGCTTAGCTCGGGCTATCTATGGGTGAACGCTATAGACTCAAACCGAAAATCCGATCCCTTGGTAGATTATTAGATTAATGTATACTTAAATCGAGACAATTTGAAAATATTTCAGAAAATTGTTAGATTCATTAACACAACACATTAATTTGTTTGCCAATATGCAAAATTTATAGTTTCGAACGTAGTCTTGAAAATTTATTATGATAATAGTTTAAACTCGGTAGATAACGTAAAATTTACACTATGCACCATTATACAAAATAAAACATTAAATGCATGCAAGTAGGTATAATAAGTTTACATAGCATCTACTGTCATCAAATGAAGCTTATCAATGATATATTAGGAGATAGTGCACACATTTGTTTTCATTTGTGATGTCACGTTATTTTCAACTATACCTAATGTGAAACTGTATTTGTATATTTTTTGCAATATTATTGTGTTATACATTTTAGGTCAACGAAACATGACGCATTGCATATGTTTCAAAGT
Source organism: Lymantria monacha (assembly GCA_905163515.2). NCBI lineage: Eukaryota > Metazoa > Arthropoda > Insecta > Lepidoptera > Erebidae > Lymantria > Lymantria monacha. The sequence goes on along the minus strand of LR991082.1, from coordinate 20,316,141 downwards.
TCATATCAAGTTCATTGTCTGTTTTTATTTAGTACTATATATATATAGTACATACATACATACATATCATCACGCCATATCCCTTGAATATATAATAAAACATACATTAGTCAAGCTACGTTAAAATATTGATTTATGAATGTCAGCATAAAATTTGAGAATGATTTCCTGTTCTTATTCCTGAAGACGTTGAAGGAATTGGTATTTGTCATTTTTTTTACGATTGCGGAGTAATCTGTGCTCAATAGAGAGTTGAAAAGAAGATAGACTATTGCCGTCGAACTATTACAATTTCAGATTTCGTCTTTCCTATTTATACGGATCGTAATACTAACATTATTTTAAAATCCATTATTTAATACATATCTTTCCTATGTATATTATAAATTACATACATTTTTCACAATGTATCTCTTTTCTACCCTCTTTAAATAAAATAAAGATATAAAATAACTATCAACAGCTGGATTGCTTGTACTATGATCTGGGCTTGCCACACAGAGATGCGACTGATGATCAGGTCACAATAGATGCTGCTCATGCTATCCTCAAGCACAATGTTGGCATCAAGTGTGCCACCATTACTCCTGACGAAGAACGAGTTGAAGGTTCGCTTTTTATACTCACATAATAACAGTATATATTAATTATATTTCTATTATAAAGATCTTGATTAGATCAAGTTTTTACTGATTATCATATGCGATCTCCCAAGTACCCACTTATTAAACTTTAAATGTCACAGTATGATACAAGATTATGAGTGCAGTGATTTATTTGTGCAGTCTGTACTTTATATTTTTTGCCCTGGCGCGATCGACTGGAGTAACACCCATGATCGACCGGTTGCTTGGTTTTGAGTTTGTTTGATTAAACACTATATATAATCTCAAGAAATGCAAACATGCAAAAAACATTTCATATGCATAGTTTATATATATGATTTCTTTAGAAAATCATTTTTATAGAGGTTTTAATGCTTATTATCTACGTGCGTGTCAATACGAAATAATGTATATTTTTTTTTATAAAAATTTTGCATGTTTGTTATGACATAGTGACACGTACAGTTATTATAATGGAGATCTATAAACAGTGTTATGAGGCTGATTAAATGCGGAACAACGACTGTAAAGGTTAAAAACGATGACCATCTTAAATGAAACTCCAATGAAAACACCTTATTAAAAAGTCCGCAGTTATTAAGTGCTAATTTATAACTGTACTGCAAATATATCATTTTTATTAGATCCTAATGTATACTACATTTAATAAAATACTAACCACACGATTTGAGATTTTTTTTCATTACGCCTTCGCACTTCAACAGTATTTAGGTTCAGTAGAACCCAAAAAACTTCAACGTCTGGCATATTATACGCAAAGCCGTGGTCATAGTTTACCAAATAATTATGGTAGTACAAATTGTTCAGCCATCAAACCCTCCATATACCTTAGATTAATTTTTCACCGTAAATATTGATATAAAAAGTTGATTTTAGAATTTAAGTTGAAGAAAATGTGGTTGAGTCCAAATGGCACTATTCGTAATATTCTTGGCGGCACCGTGTTCCGTGAACCCATCCTCTGTCAAAGTATTCCACGTGTGGTGCCTGGTTGGACTAAAGCCATCGTTATCGGCCGCCATGCACATGGAGACCAATATAAAGCGCAAGACCTTGTTATACCTCAGCCAGGAAAGGTAATAATTATTTTATGTATTTTTTAATACCTGCTTGACTCGTTTAGTATTCTATAAGATACTAGTAATATTTAAATTCGTCGTCGACGTGTAAAATATCAATTCCGGCTATGTCGTAAAGATATATCAAAGGCATTGACCGGCGTGATCTCTCTATAATAGATTTCAGAACTAATAAAATAATAGAAACGACGCACCCGCAATGGGACTTACTTACGACTCAATTACGCACCATTACAGGATGCAGGCCTTCTCTGAAAGGAATAGCTAAAAGTTAGCTAAACGATTACATTCCCTAGGATGTCTACCTAGCAGTTAAAATATTCGCGACTAGAATCGCGTGCGACGATGATATGCTGCGCTAATCTAATAAAGACTAGCTCAATGATGATAGTCGTTATACCCACATAAACATATTAATTAACACTACAACATTCATTTTTAGGTTTTAATGTTCTTTTTGTTTATTATCCTATTAGGTTGAGTTAGTGTATACTGCACAAGATGGAACAGTTGAAAGGCGACAATTGTTCGACTTCAAAAGTCCTGGTGTTGTAATGGGCATGTATAATACGGATGAATCCATTCTCTCCTTCGCTCACTCCAGTTTCCAGGTGCGTAATTAATCTATGCATTTTATACACCTAATGTGTATTTTCTTTAACAATAAATAAATAGGAGAAGTTTAAGTACTATCATGTGTCTAAGAAGTGGATTTGATTTCCACATTACTATTTGTTTAAACAACACATTGTCGTGGAATTTACTTATAACTGCGATATGGCTTATTATTATTTCACATGTTCTTCATATCTACCTACTTGTTGCAATTAAATTGTGTTGCAACGTAACAGTGGCAAAAAATCTTTTTACTTTTGAAAAACATTTTATACTTTCACTTTTTTATCTCTTGAATAAATTTAATTGGATGATTATTGAAGGGGTTCTTTTTAATAATTGATAAAAAATATTAAAATTTTGTTTTTCGAAAACGACTATCATTATTATGAAAATGAATATACATGTAATTTTGTAAAAAAAATGTCAAGTCAAACTTTTAGCTTGAGTAAACTATGAAGCGATAAAGCAATATTATAGTTCTCGTATTAAAAAAGAATAATAAAATCTTATATTTCCTAAAAAATAAAAAATTGCTGATATATTTATATGTAAACGTGATAAGATGAATGCCCTAAGTAAAAGGCCAGGCAATGTTAACCAATGATATCAGAGGCCATAACAATTGATTAGTACAATACGACAGTTGAACAGGCTTATTAAAAAAAAGTACATATAAACGTAGATATAATGACGCACACCGAACAAACTAGTTCAAACTGATTACCCAACAATAAGTTTAATTGTTGGGCCATCGGTCATTGCAACCTTGTCGTGTATCATACAGCAAATGTTTATCTTTTAGGTTGTTATATTATTATCTACCCTATACCTACATTATATTCGATAAATATAAACGTTTGGCCTCCGTTTTCGCGTCCTACTTTTTGTCTGATAGTATCTTCCATAGGTATAATTGTATGGTAACCCGAGAAATCGTCTGATGACATTTATTCCCGGTGCCCCTACGTTTTGTTATTTTTCCAATTCCTGTCAGGGAGGAGATATGCGTCTTGGCAGCTCAGACTTTCTAGTCGCCGCCGAAAAAGCGAATCGATGGGTGCTCCACTTAGGCGAACCCTTACAATAACTCTAAGGACGGGCCATTGTTCCAGTGCGTGCTCAAAATAGTTCTACAAGTTATCGTGCACTTCTATGATATTATCATTTATTTTTATAATATGCAAATTATGTATTTCAAAAAAAATCTTTTTCAAATCAACAATTAGACATGGTAAGGAAACCTGCCTATTTGAAAATTTCTCAGCTTCGCTAACCAGTTCAGCATTTCAAGTTCAGTTCACGGACATAGATATGTCCGTGAACTGAACTTGAAATTTATATGTTTGTTTGAACGACTGAATCTCAGCACCTATCAATCGGATTAGCAATAATGTGTTAGATATAGATAACCTGTTTATCGAGAATGGTTATAGGCTATTAAACGTAACGCTGATCAAATAGGAGCTGGACAGTGTTCATAAATGATAGTAAATCGAGTAAATATTAGTTAGATTCCAAAATATTCTTAATACATTACTATACAATCGCCGTTATAGCTATTGATAAAACAAATTCTTTTAAATATGTCATTATATGTATTACGTGCTGACATTATTTTGAGTGCGAATATAATTAATAGAAATAAAAATATAAGATAAAAAAAACGTGCTCATAATAATTACAATAATTACGTTGGTAATCTTCGTTAGCAAAGCGATGGGAACGGCTGTTTTGCTGATAAAGTATCTGCTAATTATATTGAAGAGACGAAAATTAGAATAAATGTAGGTAGTTCTTACAATGTTAAAAAGTTATCTCTAATTACATATAATTAGTTATAATTGTTTTAGAAACAATATTATGATTGATTATTATGAAATTCTAAAAGATACAATGATAATATTATTTGGTATTTACGGTTTATATAACGTTGAATTGAAACATGTGAAACGGATGTGAATATAACTCATATTTTTTTCTTTACAAAGGTGGCGTTACAAAAAAAATGGCCATTATATTTATCTACCAAAAATACAATACTTAAACGTTACGATGGTCGCTTCAAGGACATTTTTGAAGAAGTATATCAGAGGTATAATTCAAAATTATACTCCTCTTTTGTTATATTATAAATAGTCATAGTTATTAAATCTAATTTTATTTTTAGTGATTACAAAAAGCAGTTTGAAGATGCCAAAATTTGGTATGAACATCGTCTGATCGATGACATGGTGGCGCAGGTAATTAAAGGATCCGGTGGTTTTGTATGGGCGTGTAAGAATTATGACGGTGATGTGCAGTCGGATATAGTAGCCCAGGTTAGTTTATTACTTCTTATATTCCCACTAAGACTAAATCGAACAGCACAAGAATGATTTAAAAAAGTGAAGGTCGTAATAATAATAAATCAGGTTATAGTCGGATAAGCGTCATCCGTCTCGAGCAGAATTTGCATGTTATGCAAAATTATACGCGAATGAATCAATCTTGATATGCTAGCCCAAAATGTAAAGAGCGAGAGGTTTTAAATCTTATACTAGCCTTGGTGTGGAATTAAATTTTCTTACGTGTTACCTAAAAGTCCGAGAATGTGTGAGAAAGGAGCGCGTAAAACCAAGTGCCTCTAATTTTAAATCAGTAGGAGTAGCTTTGCCGAGAGAGCTTTTCTATACAATGTACTAGTGAAGAAAAAAAATAAAGATGTAAATATTTAAGTTTGTTTGGATTGTATCGCATATCTTTTCGAAACTTTGATATATTTATCTAATATTTGGAGCGGTACGTGTCCGAAGAATACTCTTAAATGTAAGTACGATATAAAGACTTGAGCTTTATTGTGGTAGGACCACGCTGTTGGCAGTTTTCTGTCTGCAGCCGCGGGCCGGTCCGTCCGGGGTAGTACCACACTCTCGCAGAAGATCGACGTCTGAGTAATGGCAATGTGATATTGCGCTTCTTTCGATGAGCGAGAGAGCCGGAAGCCCAACTGGGTGGGTTTGGGGATTATAATGGTAGGCAGCGGCCTAGCTATACCCTTGGTATAGCAAAGGTCCATGAGCGGCAGTGACACCTGATGGTAACATCAGGTGTGCTGCTTGCTCGCCTGCCACCATAAGCAAATAAAAAAACAAAAGACCAAGAGATTTGACGATTTCAGATTGTGTAGATATTTTAAGAATCAGATAAATAAAAGGTGTGTATTTTATCAATATGAATGAAGAGCTCTTGTCACGAATTAGGTCGGCCTTGATCTTTTCTCGCAATTTTGTTTTTCCATTTATTGCTAATGTAAAAATAAAAGTTATCATCATCGCTCTGCTCTTATCTCAATTATTTGGGGGCGACATAATGTGCCTACTTTTTAATGTACTTTCATTTCATATGTAGGTTCCTTGTACAAATTGCAAATAGTTATCGGCAATAATTTTATGACCGACCGTCTGTCTGGCAACCGACCCTTCCTGACAGCATCAGATAAAATTAGTCCAGATAAGGCTCTTAGTCGTCTTTTACGACACCCACGAGCGATGTAGAGGTTGGCAGCATTCGTAGTTGCAACCACATAGCAATGAAAACGCCCAAAATAGCTACAAATTATTTTAATAATTTGGAATATTGTTTGGAACAATTTCAAATTTCACCATTTCGTTGTGACAATAATGCTATTTACCACCAAATACGTTACTTTCTTTATTGCTCTTGGTGGCATACGAGTAAGCAGCACCACCGATGGTAAGTTTTACTGCCGCTCATGCACCTTTACATTACCAGTGGTTGTTACAAATAACGGACACCAATTACATTCTGACTGTAAACAGAATAATTTGTGGATCGTACATATCACCTAAAGGGGGGCGCCCATTAATTATGTGTGGATTTATGAGCCCCATTCCATCAATCCGGGCTAATTGAAACCAATCTGCCCACTGAGTCAAGTTATTATAAAACAATGAAATGTTTATGTAAGCAATAAAATGAGTAGAGCACACCCAAACACTTGACGTTGACGTTGGGAGGCATGTAAAAATGATAAAATTAAAGCCTTTCAAAAGGAGTGGCACTAAATTTACCTAGAACGTTACCCTGTATCGATCATATGTGACATTTTAATCAAATAAGTTCATATATATGTATCACATCAATCACTGATACAATAACACAAGATTTGATTTGATCTGATTAGCAACAATATAATGATTAAACATTACATTGTAAGTTATCATAACTGACGCAGGCAAAGTTGAAAATAATTATAATAGCAAATCTGCGGCGGTTAGATAACGAGTATTTTATGATAACATTTTAAACTGGGTTAATGCTACGTGCTTATGGGCTCGTATATAGATAAGCCTATTATTTCATTTCACAATTTGTTCTATGACTTTGAACTTGACTCGAAATATTGATAAAAATAATCAAGTTTTTGGAGGGTTTTCGTCTTTTTATTTACAAAAATGGGGTGATAATCATGGGGGTGATTTCTATTCAGTCTTTATACCCATATTAGCCTTACTCCATAATGAGAACTAAATTTGGCTTGCAATAACTATGTTCGTCAGACACGTTGGCCTAATTTTATTTCAAATTTGACTTCGTTATCTGCTTACTTTCTCTCTCTGGTTGACCTAGATATTATTGCGAAACTAGATATTATTGATACTATTGCGAAAGGAAGGCGGACTCCGTTACCTTTCGTGTCCCATCACCACATGCGTAAAGACATTTTTAATGCATCTGTATTCTAAATATCAATTTTGTATTGTCCACTATTCCAAAGGTTAATCAGTTGATTTATTAAGTGTAGCTGTTTGACTTTATACCAAGCTTATAAAATAACTAGTTTTACATCTCTTTAGGCGTCGCTGTCGCTAAATAAAAAAGACTAAACTATATATTATCAGAAAAAAAATACTAACATTATAACAACATCATTTTGTATCTGAATTTAAATAAAAATAATCCATAGAATTATATTCGTGCAACATTAAAAGCACTTACCTTAGCCTTAGCCTTAAGCGGTAGCATCTCTGGCTGTATTTGTTAATGTGAGACTTGAGTCTCCTGATTTAATGCATGCATTTATAATAAGAAAAAGCTGTGTGGTAGCGGCTACGAATACTACCAACCCTTACTTTGCTCGTGGATGTCGTAAAAGACAACTAAGAGCCTTGTAATGACCTGGGCCAACTCCATTTGATGCCGTTTGGTCAACAATTACATTCCCAAGGAGGGTTGACGTCTGGCAGGCGGCCGGTCATAAAACTATTGCCAATAACTTTTATAATATGTACTATGAAAGAAGAGTACATATTGTATCGACCCTAAGTAATTGGGATAAGAGTAGGAGAATGATGATGATTTATAACATGAATACAAAGTTGTGTAAAAGTTTCAATACGATCAATGCATAATTTTAAGACCATTTACGATTTTAGGATTAGAAACTTTAAACGTATGAACATATTTTTTTTTATAAATGTAAGTATTCGTTAGGGGGCGTCCATTAATTACGTGAGGCATTTTTGAGGAAGGAGTTTTAGACTCCCCGTTACCGCTTGATGAAATTTTTTAAACTTGTACTTGGGTATAAAGGCTTTTTACTTTCATTTAAATTTAATATAACTTTCACAGTTTTACATTATTACCCAAAAAAAATAGGTGATATAAAAAAAGTGAGATTAAGTAAGATTCGGTTCGACCACCTACTCACCCCCACAAACGCCCCCCCACCCCTTATTACCTCACGTAATTAATAGACACCCGTTAGTTTATCGATAACCATAATAAAAATATTTAATTTGAAATAAGTATGTGGATAATACTCTAATAAAATCATAATAAATGTGTATAATGAATGTATGGATAATAAGATTTTTATTTTGTACAGGGTTATGGCTCTTTGGGCATGATGACATCAGTATTAATGTGCCCAGACGGACGCACGGTGGAATCAGAGGCCGCACACGGCACAGTGACACGTCACTATCGTATGCATCAGCAGGGTAAGCCCACGTCAACCAACCCCGTAGCTTCTATCTACGCATGGACCAGAGGTCTAATACATCGTGCCAAGTTAGATGACACGCCCGAACTGGAACGATTTGCGCTCGCTCTTGAAGATGTAAGTTATAACTACCTTTATTCTATTACGTCATATATCAGCAGTTCCTCTATATATTTTTTTACACCAAAGCATCCCAGTTGTTAGAGTTCTCTTATTGTGGAATGGAATCCTATTATTCTCAGCTGACTGCTGATCAGTCCGCCTATCAGCGAGCTCATGAACCTTAATAAGTAGACAGTTCTAATTTTACAGGGTATTACTAATTATATAAATAAAAATAATGATTACTGAAATTTTTAGCATTTAATATGCTTAATTATTTATAAATACCCGATACGAAACGAAAAATGATGTCACAAGCGGGGTTCGAACCCGCACCTATTGGGAATCCGGCCCAACCGTGCTGCAGGTTCGAACCCCGCTTGTGACATCATTTTTCGTTTCGTATCGGGTATTTATAAATAATTAAGCATATTAAATGCTAAAAATTTCAGTAATTTGAATAACAAGGTTGTGTCATCGTTTAATACAATTCTAACTGTAAAGTTTGAAGTATTAAGTCTATACAATGTGTAAACATTGTCCGATAGATGGCATACGTCCCCTTGAAGACGTAAGATATAATATGATTCGAAATTTGCATGTCCCAAAATAGTTCACGATGGTGTAAGTGGCAGCACGGTTGGGCCGGATTCCCAATAGGCGCGGGTTCGAACCCCGCTTGTGACATCATTTTTCGTTTCGTATCGGGTATTTATAAAAAATAATGATAGTTAAAACAAAAGAAACTTGTTTTTGGCGTTTTTCTTTTATGAATGTATTTAAATATGTCATACAATTAAGTCTTGTACAGTCGAAAGGCAAACTTCATGACCATTCGAGTTAAATTTTGTTTAAAACTTGGTACACAAGTGTAAATTCATAAAAATGGACTTTTAGCAAAGCAGTCAATTTTAGTATAATCAAAACATATTAATAGTTCAAGTACAGTCTTATTTTATATTTATAGATTGTATCCATTCCGCTAACTTGTTGGGTCAGTGATATAAGTCGACGACTGAAACTCGACCAATCGTGAAACCCGGGCTGTGCGTGTACTTCACCGCAATAAAAGTAATAATTACTTAGTGGGGGAGGTGTTCAGTCGAAAAAAAATGTTTCATTTGATCGCATAATTCGATTTTATAATATGATTTTAACTTAGATTTTTATATAAAGAGTTTAAATGTCGTCTTGTGTTATTGACATCCAGCCTACATCATGTCTCAGGAAGACGATAACTAGTAAATTAAAGAGAAATAGGTGTTTAAATAAAGTCCAAGGCAACATCTTTGTGGACTCACCACAAACTTTCTTTTTAGTCGGAGTTTTTTTTTTGCAAAACAAAAATTACTTGTTTATTTATTTATTATGTTTGCAGTCACTCATGACGTCATGACACACAAGGATTTACTTTATTACTCCGGGGCGTTGTCATAAAAAATAACAATAAATCCCGTAAAGGCAAATTTAAGACGTGTTGAATCTACGGGCAGAGCTAGCTAACTAGCTCTATTTAAAGATACAAACACAAGCAATGTTCGTCATGCAATTTAAGCATATTTTGTTATGAGCAGAGTCCAAAGTTTCAGCGTTTTTCGCTTTGTCGATATTATGTAGATTTTGTAATTAATATTCTGCTTTGTCAACCGAAAGTAATGATTACATATTGTTATGACAATATGCTATGGCACCGGCGCGCTATAGGCACTGTCTAACTGCTAAAGAGCTAAGTCATCGTGACACCCCAAGCTCAGGGGCTTCTCTAAACCTGACCAACAAATCTATTAAACTAGCTAAAAAGTTCCTCCATTTTTGAAATACATATTAATAAGTTTTTGTAATAGGTTTTTACACGATTTTAATCAGTGCGATCCATTAAAAGACACGAGGGGCACTGCCAACAAGTATGACTTCTGTTAAAAACTTATGAGAAATTCGTCCCGTTGATAGATTTGCTACAGTCTTTCATTGCCAGGTCTGCAGTCAACGATAAACAACTGATTATAGACTAGCGTTCCAACTTTATAATATTCATATTTTGTGCAACTCTAAAATATTCGTATTTTAATTTGTCAAAGCCTAAACAGTTTAATTAGGGCCCGCTTTTTTGCACCAAGGCTTTTGGTTACCTATACACCTGTCGAAATGCACCTTAAGTAAACCCATACCAAGCTTGACGCTAAAGAGACGGCTGCATATAAAACTTTGCAGCACGTTCTGCTATTTTTTATCTGTGCCTAAAGAAAGAAGACCTGTCGCGTCAATCTTATATTAATTAGGGCAGTTTAACTGACCTAATTTATACGAGGCAACTGGCACAGTTGAATGATACGTAATATAGTTTGTAAAGATAAGAGTGTCGTTTTGGAATATTAATTCACATTTCACTTACTATTTATTTCGTCATAATAATTATCATGACAAATAAAAGATATATAAATATGTTTATTTTAGACCAAATCTTATTTAATAACTGGCAAACTTGTTTGCATTACCTAAGTCTATTATTACACAACGTTCTTTTTATCTTGTGCATATTTACATTTTAGTAGATCACCTTGATACCCTCGCAACCTTGAGACCTCCGTGGAAACTCTACAGACTCACCGTAAATGCACTGTGGAAACACCGTGGATTTCTTCCATTTGTACACTATGGATCCACAGCGTTTCCACTACGGTACGGTGTTGTACTGTGGAAACACGGTGGAAAAATGGAACAAAATTACGTTGAGAGAGCCAGGATTCGAAACCACAGCCGTTCATTGTAACGGGTAATCAGAATTAGATTCTTCTACCCCAACGCCACAGGAACATTTAGTAAGAAAACGAAATTAGTGACTATTTGATGCAAATTAATTTTTGATTTAAACGCCGTGGGTGCAGCGAAAAACTACTATGGAAACACGGTGGAAAAATGGAACAAATCCACCGTGGAAACTGCACAGATTACACGGTGTTTCCACGGTGGTCTCAAGGTTGCGAGGGTAGTTCTTTTTTTTTTTTCAAATATGTCATTTATATTTTAGGTATATATTCTTCGTTTGACATAGATTTTTCAATTTAAGAGTATGAAATGCGTATGTTAATCACCCTCTGTACTCACCTAGCACGAAGGACTTTAAACCGACTAATAAAACGTTACGTTGTTCCGTAACGATAAACCATAACTGAGAGCATAAAATCCATTATATTTAACATTCTGTTACTTGTGACATGATTTCTTTAAGAACACATTTTTGAAGTCACCAAAAAGATTTTTCATTAAATGTTATAAAAGGATGTTGTTCGGTATAGCAGTAAAGTTGCCAAACAAGTAAAGCTTGTTTTGATCTGGGTCGATGATACTTTAATACGCTGCCTGAATTATTATTAAACGACCAAGTGTAGTCAGTTCACACATCGCCAAATGTGGCAAATTTCATTGCTCTTTTATTCCTTTTAGTTAGCAACTACCTAATATTATTTAGACTTGTAATAAATTTAGTTGAATATTTCTGTCACAATTAATGGAAACATTGTTAAATTTGTAGTTTGATTTAAATATACGTGTTCTGTCTAGGTTCATAGAAAAAAATGCTTGGATATAAATTGATAATAACCTTCTGGAAAACTTATAACACCATTACCACGATCCTGCCTGCCGAGCAAGGCGATTACGGCACTATCGCCGCATATGAAGTATGAGACGTAATGAACGGCAAAAGGAATGATGATGATGATAAATCCTTGTGCAAAGAGGGGTTAATAATAGTACATGTCACGACGCCTTAGTTGCTCGTAATATTCTTAACAACCGGCTGCAGGAGCTTCAGAAGAATGGAGGCAATTTTTCCAGGGAATTTTAACACTAATTGCGATCGAAAACTTGTCTGTCAAACGTAGCAATTATAAAATGTTCCATATTCGAACCTAGCCCAAAATGATGGCACTAATGATTATGTATTAACTGTTGCTTAAAATTATACCAAATCCAAAGTTATAATGCTCATTATTGTTTCAGGCTTGCGTGGAGTGCATAGACAGTGGTAAAATGACGAAAGACTTAGTGATATGTATCCATGGACTAGCTAATACCAAGGAAGGGATGTTCTTGCACACTGAAGATTTCCTCCTAGCCATCGCCGATCAGCTAGAACGCAAACTATCTAAATAAATTGTCCAGAAAAATCTTTATAGAATACCTTTTTATATGCCATCATTTTACTCATCAATTCTTAATTGATGTTGGCAAATAAATTGCTAAATACAATATATTTTTGTATATATTCGCCTCACAATTAATATTGAAAAACTAAAATCAATTTAAAATAATAATAGCTTTATTTAAATTATTTTAACACCAATGAAAAGCTAGTTGCTTTTGTATTAGTTAATTGTAATAACACTTCTTTTTTAATGTGAATTGTGTAATAATTATATTGCAAAATGATCTACATAATTATGATGAGTAACTGATTTATACCCATAATAGTATATGCATGTATAGAAATGATGAGACTGATAAAAGTACGCCTTATTGGATTTGTTTGATTTGCAAAAGTTTGTAATACTTATATATGTATGTAGCTCTAAGTGGAATGAAAATCTAGTTTAATCGTTTTGAACTGTTTAATTTTACTCTTTTTTATTCCTTGAGAGATTATCTACTTATTTTTCGTGCTTATCTTTGAGAGATCATGTACATTTAAATATTCAATAATCATTTAATTACAGAAATAATATTATTATTATGTGATGTGAAGCTCAAAAATATTGAGATTTGATATGTATACCTTAAATAAATTTATAAATATTGTGGTATCTACTTAATTCTTTGCCAACCCAATAGGTACATACAATAGAAGATATCTAAATAGAACCATAGGCGAATTTTATGATCCAGGAATGGATAAAATGGTTTTTCCTGCAAGCATGTGCCCAATAGTGAATAATTCAAGAGGCTATAAAGAGAAAGACGCATATTAGGACTTGAGAAACATTCCACAAATTTATAACAATTGAATCATTATAGGACTTGGGCACACAAAAACTTTTGTGTGGCTATCATACAAGATTGTTTGTTGTGAAATATTGTTTTTCAAAGTAGGTATATGTATTCTCATTTGCATTTTAAATATTTTTTCTTTCGTTGGAACAATTTTATATATAAAAACAGGACCAGTGTTTTGTCTTAATTTCATAATTGATGGGACATCACATTGACCCATATACATGGGTCAATGTTGTATATTTTTATGGGTTTCATCAGTTGAAGCACATGACAAATATATCAATTGAAACTTTGAGAGCCTCTATTGCCGAGTTGTCATTTTATACATTCGCCCATATATATAGGACTCATCGAATTATTAACTATAAATGGCAACCTTGAATGTACAAAAAAAAAAGATAAAAACAATCGAGATCAAATTTTTCACTAATCTTTTCTGAAACTGCTAAAAATTTAACTTTAAACGAAAATTTGAATAGTTACTAAATACCAAGAGTGCAAAACTTTCAATGCACTCCTAGTAGTCTTGGTACATTTTAATTAGGTGAAATGAAACAAAATATAGATTCTTCAATGTTTTATAAACTTGCAAAAATAGTTTGTAATATTTATCAGGAAGGAGTTACTCAACATATTTCCACGCTGTCACATCCTGCCGGGATCTTCAGCCATAAGGAGATTTACGTATAGATATGTCTGACAACGTAAGTCTTGTGACGATAGAATGCCAAAAGTAATTAAAACTTAAATATTTTTTAACACCCAACTGAATACAGCTGTTAGCGTAAAATAAAAGTTAATATGATTATTATATCTATGAGATTATCTTCATGTCATGGTCTTTAACAATATTATACTTCACAAGTGAAGTGTATTTCTTCAACAATTTTCTCCAGTAACATTTGACATCTTTATCAGTCAAATGCTCCCATATATGCTGGAAACCTCTGTTAGCAATTTCATATGCTAGTTCATCATTTTGTTTAAAATATATGAGAAGTTGTTTTATTTCCTCTTGTGACGCATCCGCATTTACGGGTACATAATGTATCCATGGTTTCAATGAAGGATAGAAAAATTCAAGCCATTGGTCGCCAACGTGAAAAACTAAAGATTTGCACAGAAATAAATGTTTGAATCGGAAACTAGCAGCAACTCCTCTATAATTAAATAAATATTTGTATTTACAATGTTCTTCGAACGGTACTTCTGTTGCAGGCAGCTCATACAATGTATCCTGAAAATTAGTGTTGTAATAAGTTAATACATACCCTGCTAAACTATCTACCATAAGTGATAGTGGTATGACGTTAATTGGATATGATACTATTACCAATCTCTTTTTTATCCCTTATCCCATCTTGTATGGGGTCGGAGATGGTAACTTTATTTTCTGTAAAGCCTTTGCTTTCAGGATTCGTTGAGTTTTTTTTTTGCGACAAATTAAATTTATGGCAACCTTTTTCTATGGATTAAAGTTTGCATGTATTTTATGACGCGAAATTAAAATTTTCTTAGTAAAGGACAGTTAAAAAATTACCATCAGTTGAAAATTTACCTTATCTGATTTCCAAGCTTGATTTTTTGTGTATTGTGCATCAATAAGCTCTGGTTCAGATCGTGAAAGTAATATTAAATTATCTCTTTCTTCGCTTGTTCTTGATCCTCGGAAGAAGCCTTTGCTTTCCTTTGTCTCCCATTGCCACCTGTAATAATTGTCTTAAGATATAAAATATAATACGACGAAATACCACGAAGAGAAGAAATATTTAATAGTAGTACATCCTTAATATCTATTGTTGGACATAGGTGATCCTATCCTCCTGGTGATTCCCCAGCCGACTTTTATGACTCCCACTGATAAATGAAGGGTAAGCAAAGTGACCAAAATCAGTAAATTCGTTCCAGTGGCCCACTCAGTTGGCTGTGGGGTAATATGACAGGCTATAGTGACGCATCGGAGGCTTTGGGCGAGATGAGATCAGACCTTGTAGCCATAGCATATCATGACAAGAGACATATAAGTAAAATGCCTTCTGCATGACGCAGAAGGCATTTTTCTGTTAAACCTGGGGTTCCAGGATTAATTTTAGATTGAGGAGCTTTTCCTGAACATATTCTCAACAATAAGTTATAAATTTGTGATTGGTGCTTGATAGATAGCAATAAGATCACCATTAAATGCACATATATATTAAGGAAATAAAAATGCCAAACATGGATGAGTTATCTCTGATAAAGTAATCATAAGAGACAAACAGTAAAAAAAACTTTAATGAATATGAAATTTATTACAAATTTCTTATTGTTTAATACTAACTTTTCTGCAGCAGCAGTAATTGAGATTCTGTGTTTATCCCATCTGCCTATTCCTGTAGGATATAGAGATATAGCAGGCCCTCCTTCCCAGAAACTCCAAGCTGGATACATTATATCATAATAGTCCTTGGTCTATAAAAATATGAAAATGTTAGCAACATAATGTAGGTTAGAATATAAATAACAAATGGCATTTAAATTCTGAAAGGGCTAAGCAGAGACAATATTTTTGATGTATAGAGTTTAGCTTTTATTACATTGAACTGAAAGTAATTAATAATTTATACAATTAAAAGTTTATACCATTAAAAGAGTATTATAAATAAAAGCCAAATTAAAAAAAATGCACTAGAATAAAAATATTTAGATTGAGGACCTTACTGAATGAAAATACTGGTGCTTTTGGATGACCCCAAACACTATTGACTTGTGGCCAGTCTCTTGTGTTGAGAGCTATTTCTAAGTCTGGCATTTTTGGAGCAAGAGCTGTCAAATAATGTTCCACTCCGGCACATCGAGCTGGAAAATGGCAATCAATTTCTCTATATAACTTGCCATCTATTATCTATAACAAAAACATAATTAAAAGAAAAGTATTAGGAGCAAGTTAGTATTATAGTTAGTACTATCAAAATAAATTAAAAAATAAATTACGTCCCACTATTGGACTTGAGCCTACTCCTATTCAGAGGTAAATTGACCCACTACACCCTGCTGGTTAGACGTGTTGGTATAAGGTTTTGGTTTCGAGTTTTCCTTCTCCGGCATAGATGTTATATGCGTTTCATATCCCTTAGTCGTCTCTTATGATCACCCACAGGTAAGATAGGGGGTGGTGAATTGCATTCCTACTCTGTTACCACATGGATAAAATTATTATAATTAGTTTAGTTAAATTATGAAAATCCTCCAGGAGATAATATAATAATAATACTTTTGTATCAAGAACTATATATAGATTTGACTTCATTCATATTTAGAATTATCTTTTGGTAATGAAAGTGGTGTAAATATCAGAATAATTAAACTATTCTATAATAATATAAGATACGCTTGGTCATTTTGGAAGCTTATATATACTGTCATATATGACTTTAGTTTATTGATGAAAACTAAAATTTAGAGTAAACATCAAGATATACGCTGTTGACAGTTCTCTGTCTACAGTCGCGGGGCGGTCCGTCCGAGGCAGTACCACACTCTCGCAGAAGATCAGATCTGAGTAATGGCAGTGTGCCATTGCGCTTCGTTCAGTGAGCGAGAGAGCCGGAAGCCCAACTGGGTGGGTTTAGGGATTGTAATAGTAGGCAGCAGCCTAGCAATACCCTTGCTATTGCAAAGGTCCATGGGCGGCAGTGACACTTACCATCAAGTGTGCTACTTGCTCGTTCGCCACCATAAACAATAAAAAACTATGTTTTAGTAATTAAAATTGCTTTCCTAAACTCTGTTGTGCTACAAAAAATATACATACATACATATCATCACGCCATATCCCTTGCAGGGTAGGCAGAGAGAACAGAGTGCCAGAGAACTCTATCTCTGCATACTTCACTCGCTTCCTCAACATTCATAATTCTCTTCATACACGCTCGCCGGTTTCGGAGACTCTTGACTCCACCTTCCTTCAGTACATGACCGATCTGGTCTAGGTAGGTTAGTCTCGGTCTCCCTCTGTACCTACATCCTTCCACTTTTTGTGTATCTTCTTAACACACTCTTCTCACATTGTATATCTTCTTAACCAGACGTTCGTTCGGCATTCTTTCCACATGTCCGAACCATCGGAGCATTCCCTTTCGCATCTTTACACCAATACTCTCTTTCATACCTACTCGCTCTCTTACGTCGTCGTTACGAATGCGGTCGGTAAGCCTAACTCCACAGATTTTCCGCAGAGATCGCATTTCGACCGCATTAATTTTACATTCATACTCTTTTCTGCATACCCAACTCTCGCTTCCATACAGTAATGTTGGGACAAGCACTGCGTTATGTATTGCTACACATGCCTTCTGGCTGAGGTGGTGGCTGCCGAGAAGTTGCCCCAACGCTCCGTTCACTCTATTTCCCGCATTCACTCTTCGCTCTATATCAGTGGTGTACCTTCCATCTCGGCTAAATCCACATCCAAGATATACAAATTCATCCACTTGCTCTAGTATATCATTACCTATTGTTACTCTTACATCTGTTCTGGCTTCGTCTCTTTCAAAGACCATTATTTTGGTTTTGCTCACATTCACGCGTAGACCCCTTTTCTTACAATCTTCTGTCATTGTGTCGACTAGGGTCTGCAGGTCAGTCGCTGACTGTGCCAGCAGGACTGCATTATCTGCATAAAGCAGAGCAGTGACCACTGAGTCGCCCATCTGGACTCCCACATTTATATCGTTCAACCTTTGGAGACATTTATCCAGATATATGATAAACAGCCTGGCTGACAGAACGCACCCCTGCTCAACACCGATATTGACGTCAAACCAAGGCGACATTCCATCATCCAGCCGCACACAGGCTCTACAGCCCATGTAACTGGACTGCACAGCCTGTAGCAGTTTACCGTTAATACCATACTCCGGTAAAATGTCCCAAAGTTCCTTTCGTACAACCGCGTCAAATGCTCTCTCCAGATCCACAAAACTGCAGAAAACCCTCTGACCTAGAGCCAGATGCTTCTCCACAATGTTGCGCAGAGAGAACACTTGATCCATGCATCCCCTTCCACTCCTGAAACCTCCTTGTGTCGGACACAGTAAACCATCGGACACTATCCTCATTCTCCTTTCAATAATTTTACCATACACTTGTGCTGCCAAACTGGTCAAGCTTATGGCTCTGTAATTTGCGCAGTCATAACGTGAACCCTTGTTTTTAAACAAAGGCACGATGACTGCACTATTACAGTCCCCGGGAACCATTCCCGAGCTCCAACATAAATTGAGGAGCAACAGGAACGCCTCCCAGACACAGGAGCCACCGAGCTTGATCATCTCGGCAGACACCATATCAATGCCCGCTGCCTTACCATTTTTCAAACTCCTTATTGCCCATTCAACTTCATCCATACTGATGCCATCGGAGGACGCCGTTGTCGAATGTTGATCTACTAAACCACATGCGACACCGGCGCCAACCGTAGCATCCGCATACATATCGCCAAAATATTCACTCCATCGGCTTAACACGTCTTGTGTTTGTGTAAGAATGTCTCCACCTTTAGACCTTATTTTTACAAAAATACATTTATACAAAAAATATGGTATCACAAATCATGCATTATACTAGAATCAAAATCATTAAAACACATTTTTCCATTGCGAACATTCATCACAATCAAATCAAATTCAGATCAATTAAAAATAATCTACCACTAGATCGGAACACGGCCACGAGTGGCAAAGATCCTACCACAAACGAAAGTATTGCATGCTATTTGATTTTTTATGTACATTATAAGTAATAAAAAGTTGGTATTAATTTAACAAAGAATGGGGGGACCTTTACTTTATTTCATTTAGTGACTATAGTGCCAATTTTACATCACACAGATTCTCATCTCTACTTTGAGCATAGTTGCTGTTCCAAATAGTTAATTGACACAAATGCTCATAATATTATAGCTTAAACATTATATCCCTAATATTTCTAAATAGTTACAAGTCTCTAAAGAACTTACCTGATATTTAGTGCCCTTAGACCTGGCTATTTCAAACAATTCTTTAGTAATACCATCTCTATATGGCAATAAATCCAAATCTATTACTGATTTATGACAACTGCAATTTGAAGTCTTACATGGTGTGTATTGTTCTAATGCAACATTTATTTTATCTCTTAACCTTATTGACCATTCGTTAGCCTCTGTAAAAAATATGATAAATAAATACATTAATGTTATTAATTTGTTTGAACATTCAAGTCATCCCGAGAAATTAAGCTAATTTACCTCTACTATAAATATTTTGATTCTCTGCACAATTCTCTTCATTTTTGTAACAGACGTCTGTATTTGAAGAAACTAAAACAGCTATGTACAACAATGTAAATAAATAACAATTCATATTAAAACATCTAATCTCTGTAACATCTACCGAATTAATGTCGTTATATTGTTAGATCAGTAATTATTAATAAAATTGTACAGTTTTACATTTGTTACTCCTAAGGTAAATAAAAACAAATGAATACCGATTTTTTTTTTGGTTCTGTTCGTCCATTCGGACAGGCAAAAGGATCGAAGCCCATACAGCCAAGTCTTATTTAATTATTTTTCATATATTGTTCATCATTTCTTCATATTATGTAGCCTTAATAGTCATTGTCTGTCAGTAAGTCAAGTCGTTACCATTAATCGATGCGAACTAGTTCGTCGATGATCTCGCTCTTAGTTCTTTTCATATTTTTTTAGCGTCCGCTTTACTAGACAGTGGCGCTATGTGACCAACCGAGTTATTTCCTTTTATTGTGCGCGCCTTGATATTTCGATATCGATACTAAACAACTTCACATCCACATCTAATAACGGACTTTAAGTAAATGTTTTGAACTAGTACTACTAACTTATACTCTGGGGGGGCACACTTAAAACATTACTTATTTTTAATGACCGTCGCGCCGCCTACAGATTGTTTGTACAAACTTAACTGCTGCCATTTTGTCCTGCCTGTCAAACGTTTGACAACTGAGAATTGTTATTTTTTGTTCCTAGCGTAGGTACTTATTGTCATCGATCTTTTTTCGGTTATTGATATTTTTCTGAAAATTATCTCAAGTTTCAATGTTAGGCTGATATTATTATTGTTTAATTATCAGCTGATATTTTTTTTTTTATATTTCAGGGTAGCTTTCATAGTAAAAGAAAATTCTATGTAATTACACATACACATATAGATAAGTATATATATTACTTCAACTTTAGTTCACCGCTAAAACTCTGGGTGGCAGCACTTTCCATACATGCATATTTTATCATCGAGTTGCCACTCTTTTTCAATTTAATAACTTTACTCTTTGCTTATACTAATCACAAAATAAAAGGCCCGTTTTGACAGTTCACACCCAAGAAGTTCTCTATTTTTTACTGCCACTCTTTTTCAATTTAATAACTTTACTCTTTGCTTATACTAATCACAAAATAAAAGGCCCGTTTTGACAGTTCACACCCAAGAAGTTCTCTATTTTTTACCGATCGAAATGTTCTAAGGTAATTATATTTTTCATTGATGGGTACCGCCCACTCGGCTAAGTGCCGTGCATAACGATTTTTTCATATTCTCCACAGACTATTAATAATCGGTTAAAGAAAAAATAAATCGATCAAAATATTTTCTTTTAAGGTGGACTCGCAGTTGTCCGGTTTTATTAATTTTAATACTAGTGTTTAGAATAACTGAATTTCACCAGCTGTGTATTGATCTTTACTGAAAGTTATGAGTTTGGAGCTAACAAAGTCACAAATTGGGACAATGTCATATTTGTCGAAGAGATTTGGCTGAACTCGAATCATACCGTGCCACAGTCGTGGACGGACGATACCAAGGCATCTTGCTCAAAAGTGCCAATGGGAAAAGGTGGACGCTTAATAATCTGCCACGCTGAATTAGCTGGGGGAAGTTTTTTTTTAATGATGCCTTGCTTGCAATGGAGTCTAAAAGTACAAAAAAATATCACGAAGAAAAGGATGCAAATAAATTCACAGAGTGGTTCAGCATGGACACAAAATGATAAGAGCGCCACCATACCATTGTCAGTACAATACTTTGATCTGGGCTCAAATGAAAGGATACGCAGCACGCCACAATACAAAGCCGCCATTCTCCACTAAGAAAATTATGACATTGTTGAACGAAGCTTGTGCCAAAATTACTAAAGAAGACTGGACAAAAGTGGTAGAAAACTCGAAAAATAATTAAGGAAGACTATGATAGAGACATCAATATTGACAATATAATTGAAAATGAAATAATTATAGATGCGGGTGACGATAGCTCAACCGACAATTTTGGCTCATCATTTGAAGAAAATGAAGAAATTAAATGAAGAAATTGAAGATTCACTTTTTCTCGATTTTTTATTTTGTGGTTGAGTGAATGTTATTGTAACACAAATATATAATGATAGAAAATTGACCTTTCATAACATTGTGTCATTTCAAAATACCCATAATATCAAAATTTTAACTTAAATTTTCAAATCAGAACTTTAATCCAACGCACTTTACAATACATATTCAAATCGATTAAATACTCACGCAAACTTGAATCGATATATCGTGAGTATCGAGTACCGAGTCGTATGGTTATATCACTATATCCATCAATAAGACAAATGTCAAAACGGGCCTTTTATTTTGTGACAACTATAAGTATTGTATTATGATTACGTATTATAATAGGAACGACACTAGTTGTTGCCGAATTATTAATGAAAATTATTTTATTTTTTCATTTTTATTTAAGTAAAAGATTTTATATGCATAAATAAACGTGTGAAATATTCACGTAATATTTTGTACTTTTAAAATAAAAATAAACAGAACTTGCATAGCATATATGTATAATTAAAAAATATCTGGAGGACCGAGCCTTGCTCGGTATTTTTTTATTAGTGTGTTTTGAAAGATATTTTTAAATATAATACAAATAACGAAAAAATAAATTAAAAAGGCAAAAAGTACAAAAAATAGAAATTAAAAAAATGTATCGAGCAAAAAGGAGCCTAAATCACGTTTGTTATATGGGAGCACCCCTTAAATATTTATTTTATTTTGTTTTTTAGTGTTTGTCGTTATAGCGGCAACAGAAATATATCATCTGTGAAAATTTTTGTCTGACTACTGTCTAACTATCATGGTTCATGAGATACAGCCTGGTGATAAAAAGATGAACGGACAGCGAAGTCTTAGTTATAGGGTGCCGTTTTACGCTTTGGGTACGGAACCCCGAAACGGTTGAACTCACATAAAAGCAACAATGGAATAGATGGATTGGTACCTACAATGGAAATACTCTTTAAAATTGGAATGTCTCGAAAGTCACAATACTGTATTAACACGGCATTTGAAAGTTTTTAAGCTATAAAGAGGTCATACAATTTTAGGACACGGCGTCATAGAAACGTAGAGTTTAAAATTTTAAATTGTTGGACAGTAATTTTCTAAGCCGAATACTGTAATTGAGAGCCATGATAACACATTGCATCGTATAACTGAAATCCATCGCTCATTTGATGTATTACCCGTTTTAATTTTACTCTGGCGAGGGTACTTTTACCGCATAATGATTAAGAAGAATGCCGAACGAACGTCTGGTTAAGAAGATATACAATGCGAAAGTGGAAGGATGTAGGTACCGCGGGAGACCGAGACCAACCTACCTAAACCAGTTCGGTCATGTACTGAAGGAAGGTGGAGTCAAGAGTCTCCGAAACCGGCGAGCGTGTATGAAGAGAATTATAAATGTTGAGGAAGCGAGTGAAGTATGCAAAGATAGAGTTCTCTGGCACTCTGTTCTCTCTGCCTACCCTGCAAGGGATATGGCGTGATGATATGTATGTATGATTAGGAAAGAGAAATAGTCATTTGCTATATTTTTGTTCGCTGTTTAGCTAGCGTTTAATGAACATATTTGTAAAAATCGAGATGGAAGGGCTGAGTTATATTAGGAACAATGAGTAAGATACTATAGGGTGACAGGATGTTAATGCTGATCAGATTAATCGCAAGACGTCATGACATACTTGTACCTATGTACGATACTACGGTCGTTTCGATTTCTTTCCACCATTTATTTGCAAATATATTAAATCATTCGAAGGGGTCGAATATTAAAATAAATCCTTCGAATAAGTGATAAACTCCTAGTCAGACAACCGGTCGAATTCCCGAATACTCTGAAGGCTCCCGGTCTCCCAACTCACATCTTAAAATTGAAAGCTGAGGCGCCAAAATTATACAATGCCACCAGTTTGCAAGAAAAAACATTACATTGCATTGTAATCGGGTCAACTCTACTGACCGATTGTTCTCGAGCAAAGTCGTTGTATTTATTCCTAGGATTCTCCAAATACCATCAAATTACTCCTTCGAATTTCAGAGATTGCAGTTTGCCAATAAATTCTGCTTCGCAATAACCACAAACAAAGCTCGAGGTCAAATTCTTAAGGTAGCAGGCGCAGACTTGAGAGAAAGCTGCTTATCCCATGGGCAGTTGTATGTGACATGCTTCAGAGTAAGCTCACAGAGTAGCCTGGTTATTCTAGCATCCGAAAGAAAATCAAAAGATATTGTTTACAAAGAAATACTGTAATAGGTGTAGTATCGCGGGTTGATGTCAAAGAAGCGGTACCAGTGGTCAGCCTAATTTCGGTGGCAAAGACGGTGGGTTATGGGGAGCACACTACCCTTCCATCGCCTCGGTCGGAATGAGCGCGGTATATTTATAACATGGCCTGCTAAGAAAAAGCCTGGTGTTCATAATATATGACAAAATTTCATTTGATTTTTATATTTATCGAACCTACACTACACTATAACAAAGATTGTTATCATCATCATCATCATCATCACAGTCCATATACGTCCCACTGTTGGGCTCGGGCCTCCTCCATAATAGGAGGGAAATTAACTTACTATACCGCGCTGATCAGACGTGTTGTTATAGGATTTTGTTTCGACTTTTCCTTCTCTTGCATAGATGTTATATCCATTTTATATCCCTCTTACGATCACCCACGGTTAAGATAGGGGGTGATGAATTGTATTCTTACTCCGTCACTACATGGTTAAGATTGTTATACCTACTATATAAGTATGTATACAAACATTTATACATAATTATTTATAAATAACAATAAAATTAATAACGTAAAAAACAAACAAAAGTCCTATTACAACCATTTTCGAATTCTACGAGACTAAAATGCGGGCAAATGATAATGATTAATAAAATAATAAAAAAAAGGCCAAAAAGTTTAGAAGAGAAAGTAAGGATCCGAGCCGAGCTCCGGTTTGTTTGGACTACACGATTGAACCAACTGAGCTAAATGTCTATTCTTAATGACAGCGTCAAAATTTGAAAACTTTCGTATTCTAATAGTTCTAATACAGCGAAAAATTATATTTTTATTGCCGAAAAATACTGACAAAACAATGTTTTTTATAAATGAAACCTAGCTAGATCGATTAATCACCCCCGGAACCCCTTGTATGCTAAATTTCAAGAAAATCGTTGGAGCCGTTTCAGAGATTCAGATTACATATATATATATATATATATATATATATATATATATATATATATATATATATATATATATATATATATATATATAATATATATATATATATATATATATATATATATATATATATACAAGAATTGCTCGTTTAAATATATAGTGAGCATAATTATTTATAAATAACAATAAAATTAATAACGTAAAAAACAAACAAAAGTCCTATTACAACCATTTTTGAATTCTACGAGACAAAAATGCGGGCAAATGATAAAAATTAATAAAATAATAAAAAAAAGGCCAAAAAGTTAATAATAGTAATAATATATTTTAATATATTTTTTTCTTTATTTATTGATTTTACTAAATTATTTCAAAAAAAGAACTAATGAACTAATAGAGCGAACTAGTTCGCTATTAGATTATGAACTAAATTGAGCGCTCGCAGTGGTGACCGACTAAGTCCAAGACTAATGAATACCGAACTCTCGAATGTCAAAGTGCGAAATCGGCAGACCTGCCCTCAAAAATCGGTGTATTTGTACCAGAAATGATAAAAAAAGCAATATAAAATTAAGGTTCGTTTATTTACCTTAGATTATTACAAACAATTTTTTTATTATATGTATATCAACTTATAGCCTAAATATTCTTTTTTTAATCATACCAATGTTTTTGGCCATAGCCGCAGTCATGTCTGGTTTGATAAGACGTTTTGTATGCTCGTTTCATTGACTCTGTAGATAGCCTATTTCGCTATTTGGTTTTCAAGATATTAATGTGTGAAAATATACATTCCACGTTGGCGGACGAATGAGGAAGTGATAAATGTTAATTAAAAATGAAAATAGATAACAAAGGAAACATTTGAGTTTCATCGCCATGCTTAAGGACACTTACTTTGCCCAGAATTGTTCAATATCGTCAGAAAATTGTTTGATTATTTCGCAATTTCTCAAAATTGTTGCCATTCTACCATTTTTAACATTAATTGGATCAATTATGTCTAAACCTTTTATTGAATTATCTTTTCTTGGAAACCGCGTGGTTATCTGCTTACAAGATTGTATATAAAAATCTAGGCATCTGCATTTAAATCAAAATTGAATTTACTTGATCTGCGTTTAGAAATCCTGTACTATTAAGAAATATACTAGTCGGCGACTAGTATATTTTATTACTGTGGTGGTGCTGCGACTAGTAGTCGCAGCACCACCACAGTATACGGCATTGATATTACCTTTAAACCATAGACATATATTAGCTACTAAGCATAAATGAAAAGGGCTGCCAATTTAAAAGTGTTAAATCGTCTATCAGTACAAAATCGGGCGAATTTGCACGTATTCTCGAAAATCGTTATATTTCGGTAGAGCACGGCTTATATCGGTAGAAATACCAAAACATCGGTAGGTTCGAGATCATTGGCGCCAACTAGATCTTCCTATCAGGTACTCGATTTGCGAGTACAATCGACTAGTCGAGTCAAAATATTACTAACCCGAGTTACGGTCACACAGCCCGCCGGCGAGGGGGAGGTCATGGATACAGCCCGTTAATGGCTACACCATCCATGCACCACCTCTTGCAAGCCAACA
Source organism: Lymantria monacha (assembly GCA_905163515.2). Classification (NCBI taxonomy): domain Eukaryota; kingdom Metazoa; phylum Arthropoda; class Insecta; order Lepidoptera; family Erebidae; genus Lymantria; species Lymantria monacha. The sequence continues at coordinate 20,289,566 of LR991082.1, read as the reverse complement.
CCAACCACTCCGCCGGTGCGCAGGACTTACTCCTGCAATCCATGGCGGAGTGGTCGATTGGTGCAGCCGTAGTCGCGGAACCGTACTGCGTGCCTGATCGCCCCAATTGGGTGGTCAGCCGAAACGGTACTGCGGCAATCGTCGTCTCTACGCAGCGGCACTTCCCGTCCTTGTCTCTTTTGGATAGGGGCGAGGAATTTGTCGCGGCGGAGTGGGGAGGGGTCACGCTCTACAGCGTATACCTCTCCCCTACCAGGAGAATGGACGATTTCAGGGCCTCCCTCACCAACTTGGAGGCCTCGATACGGCGACTGGCACCGGGCCTCGTCCTGGTTCTGGGGGACTTCAACGCCAAATCCACGGCGTGGGGGTCCCCTATGATGGACGACCGCGGGCGGGCGGTCATTGAGTGGGCGGCTTCACTGGGCCTCTGTGTTCTTAACAGAGGCTCAGTGAACACGTGTGTGCGGCAGCAGGGCGGGTCGATAGTGGACTTGTCGTTCGCTAGCCCCGCTGTCGCACCACGGGTGAGGAACTGGAGTGTCCTGGAGGAGGCGGAGACCCTATCGGACCACCGGTACATCCGGATGGAGGTCTCCCCTCTCCGGGACCCCGGTAGGGGTCACAGGGCGGACGGAGCTCCCGCGTTTCCGCGGTGGGCTGTGGGTCGTCTTGACAGGGACCTGCTGGCGGAGGCGGCCATCGTTCACACGTGGCTGTCCTCACCGCCCCCAGCGGACGGGGTGGACGCCGAGGCTGTCCGCATCCGCAGTGCGTTAACGCAGATCTGCGATGCGGCCATGCCCAGAGTGCGGCGGCGTCTACCTCCGAGGCAGGGGGTCTACTGGTGGTCCCCAAGATTGGCGGACCTTCGTGCGGCATGTATCAGAGCCCGAAGGTCCTACACCCGCAGCCGGCGGCGTCACCGCGACGCTGAGCGGGAGGGCCAGCTGTACGAGGCGTACCGCGATGCGCAGACGGCCTTTCGGCTGGCCATCCGAGCCGCCAAGGGTGCGAGTTGGCAGGAGATGCTGGACGGTCTCGACCGTGACCTCTGGGGTCGCCCGTATCGCGCGTCGCTGAATAAGCTTCGCGCGCAGGGCCCCCCCCTCACCGAGACCCTCCAGCCCGACTTCCTCTGTAGGGTGGTCGAGGAGCTGTTTCCACGGCAGTCGGAACACACGGCCCCGGTCATGGTCTCGCCAGAACAAGACCGGGAGGCTGACGACGAGAGTGTTCCGCCCGTGACGGAGACGGAAGTGGGAGCAGCTGTGGCGCGGATTCGTTCCGCGACCACGGCCCCCGGCCCGGACGGAATACCAGTCCGGGTGCTGACGTCGCTCCTCGAGCACCTCGAGCCTCGCCTCAGGCAGCTGTACAACGCCTGTTTGGCGTCTGGACGGTTCCCTGAGTGCTGGAAGGAGGGGAGGTTGGTTCTCCTGCCAAAGCCGGGACGGCCCCCGGATTCGCCGTCGGCCTACAGGCCCATCGTGCTCCTCGACGATGTGGGTAAGCTGCTGGAGCGCATCCTCGCTGCCCGCATCGTCCAGCACCTGGAGGAGGTGGGACCCGATCTGTCGGACGCTCAATTCGGTTTTAGAAGGGGGCGTTCGACCATCGGGGCCCTGCTACGACTGAGGCAGACGGCCGCGGAGGCTGTCACCGGCGGGGGAGTGCTGTTGGCGGTGTCGCTGGACATCGCCAACGCATTCAATAGTCTGCCATTCAGCTGCATCAGGGAGGCGCTCCGATTTCATGGGGTGCCCTTGTACCTGAGACGGCTGGTGGCGGACTATTTGGAGGGGCGCAGTGTCCTCTGCGCGAGTCCCGCAGGGGACATTGTGCGGACGTCCATGTCGTGCGGCGTTCCACAGGGGTCGGTTCTGGGGCCGACTCTGTGGGACATCGGGTACGACTGGGCGTTGAGAGGGAGTCTCCCCCCCGGGCTGAGCGTGATATGCTACGCTGACGATACGCTCGTCACAGCCCGGGGCAGGACACTCGAAGAGGCGGCGAGCCTGGCCACTCTCGGCACCGAGGAGATGGTCGGGCGAATCGAGGCGCTGGGGCTCAGGGTGGCCCTAAATAAGACGGAGGCCCTATTGTTCCATGGGCCACGCGTAAGGCCGCCAATCGGCGTCTCGCTAGTCGTCAACTCCGTCCAAATCAGCATCCAGGCCCATATGAAGTACTTGGGTCTGGTGCTCGACGGGCGATGGTGGTTCCGGGAGCATTTTCGCCGAATTGCTCCCCGGCTGGTCGGCGCGGCGTCCGCCCTTTCGCGGCTCATGCCGAACGTGGGCGGACCCAGCTTCGAGGGCCGACGGCTGTATGCGGGGGTGATCCGTTCTATGGCCATGTACGGCGCACCCGTGTGGGCGAGGGCTCTGAACGTCCAGCTCAGGGCTGTTCTGTGGAGACCCCAGAGAGTCATGGCGGTCAGAGCCATTCGCGGGTACCGCACGGTATCGACCGAGGCGGCATGCCTACTGGCCGGGACACCCCCGTGGGACCTAGAGGCGGAGATGCTCTCCGACCTCTACCGGCGTGTGACCTCACTGCGCGACGAAGGTGGCTCCCCATCGCTGAGCGAGATAGCCACCTGGCGCGAGGACGCCCGCCGAGACGTCATCGCCCGTTGGGCTACGCGGCTGGAGAGGCCTAGACACGGTGTCGTCACCGTCGAGGCTCTCCGGCCCGTATTGATGGAGTGGATGGAGCGGCGGCACGGAGTCCTCTCCTTTCGACTGGTGCAGGTGTTGTCGGGGCACGGATGCTTCGGCTTTTACCTGCACACGGTCGCGTGTAGGGAGTGGACTTCGTTCTGCCACCATTGCAGCAGTGACGAGGACACGGCGCAACACACGCTGGAGGCGTGTCCGGGCTTTGACCGGCAGCGCCGTGACCTCGTCGCTGTTATCGGTGCCGACCTGACGCTGCCGGCTGTCGCGAGAGCGATGGTCGACAGCGTCAGGAACTGGGACGCGGTCGCCGCCTTCTGCGAGGCTGTCATCTCGCAGAAGGAGGCGGCGGAACGAGTCCGGGAGGAATCCCGCGACCCGTGCCGCCGTCAGCGGCCGGGGCGGCGCAGGCGCGAATACCTGCGCCTGATGCCGCCCTAACCGAGGCCTCGGGTGATCGGACCGGGGAATTGTCCGGTCACCCGACGTGAGGCCACCGCGTGAGGGCGACGCCCCGACGGCGAAATCTGTCGGGGCGTCGACGAGAGGAACCCGCGAGGGTAAACCGCCGGGCGGGCCACCGAAGTTAAAATCGAGTACCGGTGGTCCGCTCGCACGGCGAAGAGAGAAGGTTTTACGGTGGGTCTATGGGGTCACGCGCTGCCTTTTCCGTCACCCCGGACCGATTCGGCGGGGCGAGACGCACCCATAGCCCACCAATAAAAAAAAAAAATTACGGTCACACAGTAGCTTGCATTCGATTTTCCTATTTCGTAGAGCAGCAATCAAAATACCTGGAGTAACCCTTGATAAACAAATCAACCTCAGCTCACATATGAGGCAAGTCCGCGCGTGCGAAGCCCTATTACAGAATAGATTCATTCGCCGAGCTATTATTATTACTGAAAACGGTACCACTAGTCAGCCTAACTGCTGTATTATTATGGCTTTATTATTACAGTTGAAATATGTACTAATATGATACATTCACCTATTGTGGACATTACCCCATGTTGGATATAAGCCTCCCCACAAAGGAGATAATGGCATAATTACTAAACTTGGTAGAAGAGTTGGTGATCGTAATTGGTGTCGCATTCCTGAGAAGCGTTGCTCTCTGCACATGTGCTCTCTTAACCGACATCTTCCATGGTAAACGATGGGTGACAATTTGTATTGTTAAACTCCTTACACGGAGAAACGAGTAGGTATAGCAAGGTCGAACTCCCTCTTTCCGAGAAAAGGCGCATGTTAACTATGGGACAGCAGCGAGCTAATGGGTGATGTTTTCTAGTTAATTGTAACCAAAAAATAAAAATACATAATTAATTACAGAGAAATTTATTACATAAAATGATATAATATTTGATTACACGGACATTTAAAGCTCAAAAATATTACATAGAACATGTGAAATTTAAGAAATATATGCAAAAATCAAGAAGAAATTTAGAAGATCACAAAGCGGAAGATAATGTTAAGAATAGAATATAAGAATATGGTGCACCTTAATCTAACAGATTTCTTAAAAATAACTGCAAACTAAAAATATAAAGGCTAGTTTTATTTATAATTAATTTTAACATTAACCAATACTTAAAGCTAAGGATAGTAAAGTATGAATGTAGTTTAATTGAACTCCCGGTCGGGTAAGACGGCTGGAGCTATCAGAGTCCAGATGTAAAGGCCCACGCAAAGCCAAGATGACGTGATTTTAATCCACATTGAAGCGACGTTCTCCTTCGAAAGCTGTGAGCTCGGGCTGTTAAAGAATATTCAGTTAAGTATATCAATTAGCTTAGTACAACGTAATGTAGCAATATTTCTATTAACTTATTATGACCGACACGAGTATGTCGGCCGAGTAAATACGAGTGTATTTGGTCGAATATTTTATTTATTTCTTCTACGATGTGGTGAGTAACAAATGGCGAAATAAAATGCACGTAAATGTATTATTAAATATATCACAATTATCACTGTATTTAACGCTGAAGGAAAAATATTAATAGGAAGCTTACATATTAAAGAATAATAAAAAAAAATCGTATATGCGTAAAATCTGTGCATCGGAGAAGCAATTTACAACCTCATAACCTCGATTATCACCAATATTATTATGATATTCAACATGTTTTTTTTTTAAGTGAATATCCCACTTTAAGGAATAAATAAGGACTAAGGGCTGTCCTGCGTGGGGATGGAACCTGGACCACGTAGCATGGGAGATAGTTATTTAAACCACTCTGCCATATGTGCTGACTGCACAGTAAATACCTTACATGTACTAGCATAATCGTAGAATGTTGATGTCCTTTAGGACTCCAAAGGTTAAAGAATAATCAAAGTGATATTCTACAGAAATTAGTTGCATTCGAAAGTAAACTCCAATTTGATTGCGAATGAAAAAAAACGCTGCAAGAATGTTATTGTTTATATCGATACTTACTTGTACCAATTTGTGAGTGTCATCATGATATAAAGCGTAGCGAGCGCGAACACAATATGGAAGAAAGTCCACGAGTAGGCGACACCGTCGTTCTCGTTATCGAACACCTTGGTCTCCCCGTCGCGACCCGCCTCACCGCCGTCAGCACCTTCTACGGAATCATACCCTGTGCTCAGTGAGCATAAATACATGCAGAATTAACATTGTTATTGACTAAACATGGTAGGATATTACTACGATAATACTAAAACAAAAATAAAAAGAAATAGCATGAGGAGGGAGAGAAACTAATACTAATCATGCATATTCCATAGATTAATCAGTCAGTTCTATGAGGAACAATAACATGTTTCTCCTTCCCATAATCTGTCAGGAACTAAGTTCTTTTTTATAATTTACGACATTTAAAAATTAAATTACATGTGTTTAATAAATAAATTGATCGACTTTGAAATCCATGTTTCTCTAGGTTTAAACATTTATACTCAAGAATGATTTTAATTAATTATTACCATTTATATATAAAACCTCCAAATGCATGCATTCAAACATAAATCAAAGCGCAATTCTAAATGATAAGCTAATATAACTTTCAACACATATACAGAAAAATTGAAATTACGTTTTTGACATAAATTCAACTTATATACAGACCCGTGTTAAGCATTTGTTGTATAGTCCAAGCGATACATCAATAAGTCAGGCGATGCGGAAATGCATATCCGTTCTCTAATTAGATATGGTTTATTTACAGGCAAACTAATGATGACAAACAAGCAATAATGCAGTGCTAATGTTAGAAATCGCAATATTATAGATATTAGATATGGTTTCATATCGAACCTCAAGAATAACATGAATTGGAAAACTTATGAGCATAACCGGCGTTGTTCAGTTAATTTTCTTCAATACTTAAACACTTCATCATTCATCATTCTCCTACTCTTATCCCAATTACTTGGGGTCGATACAATATGTAGTCATCCTTCATAGTACATATTGTCAAAGTTATTGACAATAGTTTTATAACCGGCCGCCTGCCAGACGTCCTTGGGAATGTAATTGTTGACCAAACGGCATCAGATAGAGTTGGCCTAGGTCATAAGGCTCTTAGTCGTCTTTTACGACATCCACGAGCAAAAGATATACAATGCGAAAGTGGAAGGATGTAGGTACCGAGGGAGACCGAGACTAACCTACCTAGACCAGATCGGTCATGTACTGAAGGAAGGTGGAGTCAAGAGTCTCCGAAACCGGCGAGCGTGTATGAAGAGAATTATGAATGTTGAGGAAGCGAGTGAAGTATGCAGAGATAGAGTTCTCTGGCACTCTGTTCTCTCTGCCTACCCTGCAAGGGATATGGCGTGATGATATGTATGTGCACGAGCAAAATAAGGGTTGGTGGTATTCTTAGCCGCTACCACACAGCATCTTAAACAGCTCAATATAAATAATGAAGGAAAATTAACAAAATCATAGTGCGTTTAGTGGCGTTGTACAAAGCCATTTATCGAGGTATAAAGCGCTGTCAAAATACTAATTAAATTAGATCAAGATTTTTTAATTGATTTGTTTCGTCCTCTAGAACATCGTACGAAGACGGATTCGATAATGAATTTGCTTGCCTGATAGAAAAATATTTTGTATTTGCAGATTAAACTTGCAATTTGCTTATGGCGTCCGTTTGAACGATTAACTACGCATCCGAAAGGAAAGGTATTGCAACTAACATGTTTTAGTGATAGGTTTTTTTAGACGATAAGTAGATTTTTTTTTAATTCAAAACGTTCACTTTGGAATGTCGTAGAACACCGACAGAGCATCTTAAATATTCTGTGAAAATCATAAAAAAAGTATTATCTATTAGTAAAACATTACCTTTAGTGTCGTACACAGATGTGACATGCCTATTTGAAAGATTATCTGTGAATTTTGGCAGAACATAAGAACACATGTAAAGCAATGTTATTTTATATCCACTACACCTTAACACTTTCTATGCATTACATTACATATAATGGCATCATAATTACACATTTACACCTCGCCAAAACCTCCAATTAGGTCAAGAAATTATTTAAAAATAATATATTAATCGAACTGTTATCAGATATCATTGAAGAGGTTTAAAATGTATAGTCTCTAGTTCTTTAAAAGCTAAGAAATGGTAAAAAGCATGAGGGAAAAAATAAAAATTTGCACGCTTACTAAACGATTAAACTACCCTTGCATTTATTTTATAGTACACAAGCTTTTAAACATGTATATAATGGGGGCCATCATAGCAAATTTACATTAAAATACATCACTTGGGCTGGACCAACAACCAAATGTACATTGTGGTGGTTACCTTCGTGAGCAATGAGCCCTCCTTGACCTTATACGCCGCCGTCGGGTAATGTCCGAGGAATGCACGCATGCAATTCGTAATTTCATAAAAAGTAAAAAGAAAACAAAACTGTGAAATCTTACTTATTACTAATGAAAATGCGAAAATTAGTATCGATGTATATTTATTACTCAATCACTCCAGAGCGGTTGGTTTCTCTGGATGAAGTTTGGAAAATCAAAGGATATTTTTTTACCTTCCAAAAATTTTACGTTTTCGTGGGACAGATTTTGACATAATCTACATTTTTCATCTCAACAACAGACGAATGTAGCTGCGGGCGTAGCTGGTCATTTTATGTAACCTCTGATTTAATAATGTTAATGTGTTATTAAGATAATTATTACCATAGATATAACTATAAAATGTCATACTACACATCCGCCATTGTTATATAATATATATATATATATGATATTCCGTGTGGTGACGGAGTAAGAATACTATTCACCACCCCATATCTTACCCGTGGGTGATCGTACGAGACGACTAAGGGATATAAAACGCATATAACATCTATGCGAGAGAAGGAAAACTCGAAACAAAACCCTATACCAACACGTCTGACCAGCGCGGTATAGTAGGTTAATTTCCCTCCCATTATGGAGGAGTCCCGAGCCCAACATTGGGACATTTATGGGCTGTGATGATGATGATGATATATATGATAAAAATATTCAATACCAAGCAGTTAAGAACGAGTGAAATATAATGTGGTAGTGTATGTGTATTTCTTTCTATATTCATTTTTTTTCGACTTTAATCAATCCCTTTGCGGACAAGGTCATTGGCATATGCTTGACGAATTCAAGGTCTCTTTAGATTGCCTAACACCAATCTGTAGCGTACATCAAAAGAATGCAAAATTTCGAAATATATGCACTGTGACCTTAGAACACTGTAACCTTTTAGTAAACAACATTATTTTCACAAATTATAGTCGCAAGTTAGTGTATTTATAAGGATTTCTTTTTGCAGAGTGAACAATTTTATTGTATATGTAATAAGTTGAGAATGTTAACAAAATATAAAAACTCTACCGTGATGATTTTTGCGTCGCTGATAACAGAGTGGGTTGTGCCCACGTTTAGATTATCAATTTTCATGCGTCACGATTTCGCACCTCAACGACGAGGACGAAACTGCGGGTGTAACCTATTAATTGAGCGAGTGTGATTGAGTTATCGCCTTCGTCGCTTAAGTGCCGTGGATGTCTTATTTTGGCAATACGAGAGGGCGTATAGGAAGCCGCTTCAACCACTAGTGGGTTAGGGTGTGTCATGGCAGAATACATAAACCATATACCATAGAAAAATATGCATTTTTTTAAACATATTATTAAACACTGACAACAATTTTATTGCTTGCAATAAAAACAAAATGAGAAGTAGCAAACTTCTCGATAGTAGATTAGATAAATTTATTACACTCATTTGAATCTCCCCCTCATCACTTTAGAACATCTTGTTATGTTAAATAAAATTTATTATTTTACCAGTTATACCTGCAGCTGCATTCACGTGGAAGTGTACGTGGTGTAATATCATAAGACACACAAATTTTACATTATAATAAAATAGCCGTGTTAGTCAAGGATATAAGTTATTTTCAAACACAAGCATGCACACACAAATTTAGTATTTAAAATAACAATAAAATTTAAAATATAAATAAAATATAATCACCTTGGCCTTCCTTAGCGAGTATGTGGTCCGACATGGTGATTTTTGATGACGAAGATGCGGTACGCATGCTTGAATAGAGCATGCTGCATACCCAAATGACCATGCCGATGATAGACTGCTTGTCGAAGGATGACTAAAAATAGAAATTTAAGAATGTATTCAGACTAGGCGAAGAACTTTTTTAGGAGATTTTCAATGATAAATGAATGTCAACTTAAAGTTTATATTCTGAAGATAGAATCGGTGCTAATATATGTATATTGTATATATCCTTTTATCATTTTTATGTATGTATGTAACTGCTTAATTGGATGGCGCAGAGAGCTTAATTATTATAACTTGCCTTCACCAATAGCGTTAAGATAACCTTTATTTATTATTAAATCTTAATACTTGTATTGTTTTCGCGTTCACCCATAGTCCGGGCAAAGCTGTGAAAGTCATCTGAGGCTCTAAGTATACATACATACATACACACACACACACATACACACACAAAAAAAAAAGATTTTCTGCGATTTAGCTACAAGAGTAAAACAGAACGTCATTCTAGCAAAACTATAAGCAAATGAAGAACAATAAGATAATTATCTGAAATTGCTTCAAAAACAAAATAATATTTTATGTCTCATAGCTGTAAATATAATGTGTTTATAGGAAAGTGTCAGTGAAGTATGAAATTAAAATTTAATTGTAATAAAATGTTCAATTATAACTAATAAAACTGCCATTTTTAATTTATGGCCCAACTGGGTGGGTTTGGGTATTATAATGGTAGGCAGCGGCCTAGCTATACCCTTGGTATAGCAAAGGTCCATTGACGGCAGTGACACTTATCATCAGGTGTGCTGCTTGCTCGTTTGCAACCATAAGTAATAAAAAAAAATATTTGTTACGATTTCACGACTTAACTGAACTGGTTGTTCTGCAATTTGGCGTACAGGTTGTCTGGGAAAAGGGTACCTTTCATCCAGGAAAATAATAATTTTCTGGGGAACAGCAAAATTGATTGACATAATATACATTACCGCCCGTGAAATAACACAGAAATAGAAAAACATCTAATGTCACCGAGTATTTCTTTTTAAATATTTTCGAAACTGCACGTATTAGATACACATGTAATTACTATTCTCGATGAAAAGAAATATCTTTCCTTATTTTTTAATCTTTTTTTTTTTTCATAGAAGACCAGATATTATTTCATAGTTTTAAGTGATTAGCAAGGTATTAATATTATTTTAATAAGAATGGAGTGTTTTGTGTAGTGCTCAGCTTAAACTTGACGCTATTCATCAATTCACCAACGCATACACGTCCATTGTTGAATAGGTTTCCCCAAAGTGTGATAACGCTATAAACGCCACGCTTAACAGGGGGGATTTCTTAATGCAGTTTTAAGTTTCTTAGCAAAGTGCTGATACCCATTCTCATGAGGATTTTAACTACTTGGATAGGAGAGTAAGAAGCCATGACACTTTGTGTTTTTATTCCATCACATTTGGTATGTGGAAATATGAAATACGTACCCAATATATATTTTCCTTTGGTTCCTGGTTAAGCAACAACAATTAATATAAATACGTATATCATAAATAGATTATTAACTCAATAAGTAGTACACATTAAATATTACATACATATTATCACGCCATATCCCTTGCAGGGTCGGCAGAGAGAACAGAGTGCCAGAGAACTCTATCCTTGCATACTTCACTCGCTTCTTCAACATTCATAATTCTCTTCATACACGCTCGCCGGTTTTGGAGACTCTTGACTCCACCTTCCTTCAGTACATGACCGATCTGGTCTAGGTAGGTGAGTCTCGGTTTCCCCCAGTACTTACATCCTTCCACTTTCGCATTGTATATCTTCTTAACCAGACGTTCTTTCGGCATTCTTTCCACATGTCCGAACCATCGGAGCATTCCCTTTCGCATCTTTACACCAATACTCTCTTTCATACCTACTCGCTCTCTTACGTCGTCGTTACGAATGCGGTCGGTCAGCCTAACTCCACAGATTTTCCGCAGAGATCGCATTTCGACCGCATTAATTTTACTTTCATACTCTTTTCTGCATACCCAACTAAATATTATTAAACAAATATAATATACTCCTGCAATAAATATGAGATTCGAGTTCTTTCATATCGGATTGGTCGCAACTGGATGATCCATAGGAACTTTCATGCAGACCGCTCCATATATGGTAATGACTTTCCAGTGATAGAAATAAAATCTTTACTCCAGACAAATTCGGTGGTATTTTAACCCCTCACGCGCTTTTGAGACACCGTTTGACCCAAAAAAAATTTGCTCATCGCGCCTTTAGGACACAGGTTTGATCCAATTAAACAATTCGTTCTACAATTTTTTGTTTTTAGCACTGTATTTCACATTTCCTTGTAATATAGCAACAATAACAGTTTACGTAAAACCATAAAATTCACTGAAAATTTTCAATAAAACAATGCGCGGGCACTCGAGTGCACCGCGAAGTCTGGCGCGTGAGGGGCAAAGCGTTACCTAGCAACCAAACTGAGGCAGATACTAAAAATAGTTTTAGACATTTTTCTTTGTACATATTTCACGTTTATTTTAGGGGGCTAAGGTATTTAATTTTTTTTTTGCAATTTTTTATTTTTTTAATTGAATCCGTAATATCTGAAGAATATTGTGTCAAAATTTCAAGTCAATTTGAGCAAAATTGACGAAGTAATGAGTATTTTTATACCTGCCGGATTTTTGTACCTATACCCGAACCGACCCGAGCGCCCCGACCCGAGCGCGCTATTGTTATCTATCGAAATTTCAAGGCAAGGACAAACGTGTTTATATGATGTTTTGGATGCGATCAAGCCTATCTACGAAGATCTGAGCAAAGATGCCCTCCTGGAGCGATGTGTCGGAGGCTTCACGCAGAACAACAATGAGAGTTTGAACCAACTTATTTGGAAAATCTCACCGAAGCACTTGAGTGGAACCTCTGTCGTCGTTGAAATTGCAGCTTATGTGGCAGCCAGTGTCTTCAATGAAGGTTCGTTTGCTTTACTCACCTTCATGCAAGACATGGGAATCAGTAATGGATCAAGCGCTCATGACTGGGCGCGATCCACTGACTCCACACGCATAAGCCGAGCAGAGCAGGAAGCTGAACGACAAACCAAAGAAGGCAGGATTCGTCGTAGGCAGGAGCAAAAAGATGCATTAGACATCATCGATGATAGCAACATCCTCTATGGACCTGGCATTGATGACTCAGTGTGAGGTATGTCGATAAAATTCGCTTATAAACGTTTTAACTGGATTTTTTTGTGTTTAAAACTTTAAAGCGTTTTTCCCACAACTCACGTTTTCAAAGTCGGTGCCCCTGATAACTTCGAAACTACTGCACCGATCCTTTTGAAATTTTAAACACTATTTCTGTACATCATTTACGAGGTAACGCTGTCGAGTTTTTTTTTTGTTCATAATTTTGATTTCGCAATAACAAATTAGCCGATTTTTTCCCAAAAAATTGTGTTTTTCACTTCGAAGTGTTCGAAAAAATGAAAAAATTGGGGGAAAAAAAAACTCGACAGCGTTACCTGGGGAGAACTATTATCTAACGAATGAACTTTGATTTTTTGATTCACTTTGAGATGATCCAGCATCAAGTTATGAGGGGCACCGCAATTCAACTTTTTTTCGAGACACGTCCGAACAATTGCTGCCATTGCCGTTTTTTTTTATATTTCTTTGTACAAATTTGATGAAACATTCTTCGAATGTCATACTTCAATGTACCATTGGTTGAGTAAAGAAATTTTAACTGCGTCGTCAGAAAAAAAACACGAAAACATGACCGTATCCCCCCTTAACGTTATTAATTAAAAAAAAACAATAAACAACACTCAAGAATATGTTCTTTTACTGTATGAAAATGTTATTTACTTTTATATATTTATAAATACACTAAATAATTTAGAACATTTGGAATTCAGTGACATAATTTATTTCTTTAGAGCAATTAATTCCATTAGAATGTGTTGTTTTATCATATTGTGTTAAGTAATTTCAAGTTATTAAGCAATAATAAAGTTTTAAAGAAACCCTAAAACCGTGCGTTTACCGAAATTCTTTATCGAATTTGATTCAACTATAGATTTAGCACAGAAATTAACATTTCTCCTCTTTGAACGAAGATCACAGAATCAAAAAGTTTTACTAACCTCATTGTTTCCACCAGTCAAGCTGTTACACTCAGGCGACGCGTTTGCCAAAGCAGACCACGTCAGAAAGATGACATAGAGTGAGACTACAGATGACTGCAACAATCCAGAACGAGGCTGGTGTTCCTGCACTGCTGGTAAGATGGAGATGCCACTTGCAATCACCACAAGTATCAAGTTAATTGATATAAAGAATTTCGACAGACCACATCCATCGGACTGAAAAATAAAGAAAAAAAAAACACAATTACTTATAATTCCATGCATTTACTAGCATTTTGACGTGCTACTGTTACCCTACCTGCGTCACTTATGAAGGCGAGATAATACCATAATTGTCACACTTGATAGCCGGGTTGGCAGTTGACCGGTAAGCGACTCCCAAGAGATAGTAAAGGCTAATGACTAATTTAAGTTTTGAATCCGTCACCACACTGGTAATTGTAAAAGAGCTCAAAAAAAAAAGAATTGAATAAAAGAAAGTAGTCGGGTCGGTCAAGAAATCGATACTACTTTCCGTCGGCCCGGATGGAAAGGGTAGTGTGTGAGACGCACTTCTCGTAAACATATCACTTATGGGTGCATTTGCTAAGAATTAAAGCAATAGTCTAATGGGATTATTAATATGCTGTTGAGATTGAGTTACAATCTCGGGCTCGCACTTTTTATGGCTGTTTGCTGTTTTTTCAAGTCTAATGTCTGAAATGCCTTAATCGATTTTAACAAGATTTTTACTGCATGAAATCGTCAACAATTCCTACTGAAATAGTATAATACGCGTCGTAACACTAAATTCTAACGAAATAATTTAATAGTTAAATAAGTCCAATATAAAATCCGATTACGAAATGAAAAATGATGTCGCAAGCGGGATTCGAACCCGCGCCTATTGGGATTCCGGCCCAATCGTGCTGCCACTGCACCACCGCGACTAATTGTAGGACATGCAAATATCACTTCGTAATATATTTACGTCTTAAGGTGACGGTATGCTATCTACCCGACAATGTTTACACATTGTTATAGGCTTAATACTTCAAACTTTACAGTTAGAATTGTATTAAACGATGACACAACCTTGTTATTTAAATTACTGAAATTTAGCATTTAATATGCTTAATTATTTATAAAATCCGATTACGAAATGAAAAATGATGTCGCAAGCGGGATTCGAACCCGCGCCTATTGGGATTCCGGCCCAATCGTGCTGCCACTGCACCACCGCGACTAATTGTAGGACATGCAAATATCACTTCGTAATATATTTACGTCTTAAGGTGACGGTATGCTATCTACCCGACAATGTTTACACATTGTTATAGGCTTAATACTTCATTTCGTTTTTCATTTCGTAATCGGATTTTATAAATAATTAAGCATATTAAATGCTAAATTTCAGTAATTTAAATAACAAGGTTGTGTCATCGTTTAATACAATTCTAACTGTAAAGTTTGAAGTATTAAGCCTATAACAATGTGTAAACATTGTCGGGTAGATAGCATACCGTCACCTTAAGACGTAAATATATTACGAAGTGATATTTGCATGTCCTACAATTAGTCGCGGTGGTGCAGTGGCAGCACGATTGGGCCGGAATCCCAATAGGCGCGGGTTCGAATCCCGCTTGCGACATCATTTTTCATTTCGTAATCGGATTTTATAAATAATTAAGCATATTAAATGCTAAATTTCAGTAATTTAAATAACAAGGTTGTGTCATCGTTTAATACAATTCTAACTGTAAAGTTTGAAGTATTAAGCCTATAACAATGTGTAAACATTGTCGGGTAGATAGCATACCGTCACCTTAAGACGTAAATATATTACGAAGTGATATTTGCATGTCCTACAATTAGTCGCGGTGGTGCAGTGGCAGCACGATTGGGCCGGAATCCCAATAGGCGCGGGTTCGAATCCCGCTTGCGACATCATTTTTCATTTCGTAATCGGATTTTATAAATAATTAAGCATATTAAATGCTAAATTTCAGTAATTTAAAAGTCCAATATAATTCGTCATTATTATATTTTTCACATCTAACGTTTGGTACAAAGGCATTAAAAATGGAACATAAAGACATACTAAGTAAGTGAACTATGAAGTGGGCGAACGATCAACTGACAATTGGTTGAAATATACGTCAATTGGCATTTATTGTTCCGACTCAGCTTCGAGTAATTTTGTTCTTTAAGAGTTTTTAAAGTCTAGCCTTAAAGATAGAAAGATATACTCTCAGCATGTATTATCTCTTTGAAAAAATGTAGAATGAGAGCTCTCCTGAGAAACTTATGCTCATTTTCACCAATAACTCCTATGTTTAGGTAACACCTAACAATCTAACATTATTCTCCTACTCATATCCCAATTACTTGGGGTCGACGCAATATACATGCTTTTCGATCGTATATATTGTAAAAGTTATTGGTAATAGTTTTATGACCATCCACCTGCCTGACATGGAGGTTAATTAATGTTAAATAAAATTTAAATTTGTATTATGTTATTTATATTAGATTAGGGGTTACTCAAAGTATAGGGGGCGGTTGGTGAAAACGGGCATTAGATTACCTGCGATCGCTCCTTAATATTTTGGCACTATCTCATGTTAGTCGAGAGAGAGTTAAGAGACTGGACACCAATAGTGCACTTTGATATTTTAATGGAAATATTTTGGCTGGCCAAATTAAATTTATTATCATCGTCTCAGTTCATATATATCCCACTGTTGGGCTCGAGCCTCCTCTATAATGAGAGGGAAATTAACCTACTATACTACACTGGTCAGACGTGTTGCTATAAGATTTTTTTCGAGTTTTCCTTCTCTTGCATAGATCTTATATGCGTTTATATATCCATTAGTCGTCTCCTACAATCACCCACAGGTATGATAGGGGGTGGTGAATTGTATTCTTACTATGTCACCACACGGAATGAGATATTTAATTAGTGTGAAATCTCAATCAGTTAGCATTAGATAAGCGTCAACTTACAGTAGTATAATACACATATAGCAGGACAACACCGGTGAGTGCCAGCGCGAAACACGCCAGCATTGCCAACAACAGCGCCGCGTACCAGCCTCGCGACTCCGACTCCTCGTATTTTGCTGTTGTACAATATAATTGTGTCATTATTATTGAGGTAAGTTGAAAATATGTAGTATACTATCATGATCTTCACAACTCATATGCGTCCCATTGATGGGCTCGAGCCTCCTGGAGGAGGAGGAAACCAATTACAGCCAAACTCAGAACAATAATTCATGAATAGCACAAAGCATTGTCCTGTGTGAGAATCGAAATTGTCTATATGTATCTTGTAGTTGTTTTGTAAGCATATTCTTGCTTTTGTATTTTGTCATATTATATCGGAAGTGAATATACATGTCCTCATTTAATCATATCCAATTTCATGGCCACACTAAAATGCGAGTTTTAAATACAGCATAGTTTGACAGTCAAAGTGATGAGATTAACAAACTGTATACATACTGTTTTATAACACGGCACTCTTATAACGCGTTTTCATATTACGCTATTTCAGTCCCACGTATAACGCGGCGATTTCACACGTTATATGTATAGTTTTTTCTTAATATTCGATTTAAATCCCCTTTAACGAGAAGTTAAACGTGAATCATTTGTATATATCGCGTTATATGGGGTCATACAAGCGCGTTATACGAGAATACGATGCGTTTCCTATAACGCAGCACTAATCTACCGTGTTATAGGGCGATTACCTACTTTAATTCTATTGATAGAAAAGTGTGTTTAATACGCGATAGAGCAGTCTCTTAAGCTCTTTTTATCGCTAACTATTCGTTACATACAAAAAACAAACATACTTACAAACCCAACTTTCAGCCCACGTATGTGCAAAATCAATGATCAGAATCAACTGGATAATTATGAAACAAAATCCACCTATCATTCCAAACACCATCCAGGTTGAAGCAAATTGACCTTCAGGTATAAAGAAAGCGCCAATTATACCGCCAATCACCAGCAAATATTTTATGCCCCAAAATCTGAAAATATTTGTACATCTTAATATATATAAATTACGTGTCACGGTTGTTTGTCCGCGATGGACTCATAAAGTACTTAACCGATTTTAACCAAATTTGCACAGCAAGTGTAGTTTGATCAAACTTAAAAGATAGGATAGCTTAAATCTCAATTTATAGTAATATTATTTTATTGCAAATTATATGTCTAATATTTGACAGACTTGACAGTCAAAATCATATGTTATATCAAAAGGATTTTAAAAGATGGCGGAATCTGTTGACTGGATTCAGTAAGTATTTAATAGATGGCGCTATGTTAAATGTACAAACGCTTCATATAAGCTAAAATTTGTTAGAATAAACAAAAAGTGTTACTGAGGCTATCCTAAGCCACAGCAACGCGTGGCCTGGTCTGCTCGTATTAAATAGGTATGTATTGACCAAATTCATTGCGTTTATGTTAAATAGTTTTTGAGTTATGAAGGGGTCAAAAGTAGCTCAAAATGGTTCGTATAAACTTACATACGATGTGAATTGTCAGTTCTTTTCAGTTAACTTGGATTCATTACATTAAAAGTAACTTATCCATGTGGTGATGGAGTAAGAATACAATGCACCACCCCCTATCTTAGCCGTGGGTGATCGTACGAGACAGCAAAGGGATATAGAACGCATATAACATCTATGCGAGAGAAGGAAAACTCGAAACAAAAGCCTATACCAACACGTCTGACCAGCGTGGTATAGTAGGTTAATTACCCTCCAGTGGGACTTATATGAGCTGAGATGATGATGATGATGATTATGAATAACCATGCCACTCTGCCGCACCAAGAAATTGTTTTCAGTAATCATTCTAAAAATAAATAAAGCTAAGTAGCGCGTCGCATAATGCTATTGTTTACCATATATACATGCTTGAGTCAATAAATCACGATAAAAATTATATACGTACATATGTACTTAAGTAGATTACCTGCATAATTACAATATAATAACAAAACTAAAAACAATTATGTACTAAGCCTTCGTTGACAATCCGTATAATGGAATTTGACGTCACATCTTTTGATTGGATTGTTTCACACTAGGTTATCTGAACGGTACCTATTGTCTGTTATTGTATTTATGTCAACATCCTTTGGGACTGTACAACTTAGATCAGTAAATATCATATCAACAGATATCCTTCGATTAATAAAATTGGAAAACGATATGACAAGACAGACGAGTACCTACTAATAGTTCATGTCCAAAAATATCGAAATTATAAATAAATGAAAATACACAAAGTACTAGCTTCTGCCTGCGGCTTCGCGAGCGTAAAGGTTACTTTCCTAAAGTTTTTCATCCCCTATTTTTATTTTAACCCTTAAGGGTAACTTTTTACAAAATTTTTATGGCATATTTATTGATATCTAATCAATAGCCTAAAAATAAGTTTCAAGCTTCTGGCTTTAAAAATGGCGATAATTCCTTACAACTTTTCATCTCCCTTTACAACCCTTTTTTTTTGCATTAAAAAGTAGCCTATGTCCTTTGTCAGATTCTAGACTATCTGTGTACCCAATTTCATTTAGATCGTTTCAGTAGTTTTGGCGTAAAAGAGCGACAGACAGAGCTACTTTCGCATTTATAATATTAGTAAGTAAGTATTACTTACCCGTTTTGAATACCCGCTCGAGGATCTTTCGAAGATTTCACTCCAATCATTATAAGAGCCATCAAAACAAAAAAGAGACATGCTGCAAAACAAATCCTGAAAAACACAATTTGTATTTCATATATGGAAATTGCCTGGTCGTATTAAGAATAGAAATTATAAATCCTTCTTTTCCAGCAGGGTCGTAAAAGACAACTAAAGGTTAATTTCCATGCATCACGCCTAACTGACGCGCGCGCCAAAATCAAAGTATGAAAATGTATAGCGCAGCTTATATCAGTTGATCGGGATACCGGTGGCCCGCTCGCATGGCGAAGAGAGGAGTTGCACGCTGGGTCTGTGGGGTCACGCACCGTCTCTTCCGTCACCCCGGACCGATATGGCGGGGCGAGAAGCATCCATAGTCCACAGTAAAAAAAAAAAAGCTTATAGCAGTTGTCGTCTACGCCTGTCGCAGACATCAGAAACGGCCGCGATGCATAGAAATGAAATTAACGGAATGTACATATGCTGAAAAGAATAATACGATTATTATTCAAACTGAATTAGATAGCGATGTAGAATTTCCAAGAGCTGGAAAACTTAAAAAAAAAGAGCCTTACATATATGTATTATATTATTACATGTGTCCATTTATCTGCTTGATAACAGAATAAACAGATGTGAGTAGATAGCTTCTGCATAAATTAAGTATCTTGAAATAGAAACTTGTACTAATCACACAGATTCCTGTATCAATTAGTACAGTGTGGGTCAACTTAACTACAATTACTAAATTGATTGAATTAGGCGATAACATGGTGGAAATCCTTTATTACTTTAAAATGGAGGAAATGAAGAGACATAATTACTAAATTATCTGTGCCCGGTAGTGGTAAGAGTATGAACTGTGGCAGACAGAAATCAGTATTGCAGGTGTCATAAGTTTTAAAAATCTTTAGTTATTGTTTATATTCACCACTTTCAAGTATTATTTACTAAATTAAGATTAAATAAATAAGAACTTGTAACCTGTAAACAGCCAAATAACCAACAGCTTTATCACAGTCTACTTTGAAGTCACCAGGTATATATTGTGTTGAATTTTTACAAAATGGTACCTGGAAATAAATTGAATTTTAGTGTCGTTGTCTTATAGACTACAAGCCTATGGAAAAAAAAGTGTGTGTGTCAGCTCCGACGCACAACTGGAGTACTCCTTAAGTACAATTATCAAAACAGGCGCAAAAAAAGCTCATTTGACTAAAAATAATATAGATATTTTTATTTATATTTATTAAAACTGTTCAGCGAAGTATTATCTCACGTCAGAAGGTGAAAGGTGCGCAGAATAGGTTGCGCACCAAAAACGTACCGAGGTCATTCGATCACTAGATTTTACTCCTCAATTTTTTCTCATACCGGGCGCCTTATGTGAAAATCGATTATTAAGGAGTAAACTCCAAAATTTAACCTGTGAAATGAACCAACGTGAATAACGCTTAGAAAGCTGATACTATATCATAAAATAACTCTGAGCGATAGCGCTCAGAGTTATTTTGGCTTTTTTACGGCATAGGCCGTCATTCCTGACTGCACAGATGGCGTAATGGTTAAGATACCGACCTTGCGTGCCAGTGACGTGGGTTCGATTCCCACGCAGAATAATACTTTGTGCGATCTACAAAGTGTTGTTCTGAGTCTGGGTGTAATTTGTCTGCGTTAATTGCATGTTTGTAAAGTCCCCCGCAATACAAGGATTATTTCCTTAGTGCAGGGCGGTGTCAATTAAAAAAAAAAGATGTATAATAAATAGAAATATAAAAAACTCAAATTTCTGAGCGGTACAGGTGAGTACGTGTGAGTAAATGGAATTTCTCAGGTATAAGTGAGGAATTATAACAGGTATAAGGAGGACTGTACAGTACGGCAGTATATGTACGGCGTTCATGGGTAAAGTAGATACTTACCTGTACCGCTTAGAAATGACGGCTCAGAGTTATTTTATGATATAGTAACAGCCTTCTAAGCGTTATTCACGTTGGTTCATTTCACAGTTTAATTTTTTCCATGGGCTTGTAGTCTATTAGTTGTTTTAACATTAGTGTAATCATCAGCAGTGAGGTGATATGAGCTGTGGTAGTATCTACAAATACTACTACTAACCACATACATATATGCACAGATGGCATATTGGTTGACAATTTTTCCATTTATATATTCATCCACGTACTGTTGTTCTGGGTCAGGGTGTAATTTGTCTGCATTAATTATATGTTTGTAAAGTCCCTCACAATATAAGCATTATTTTCTTAATGTAGATTCTTTAAAAACAATAAAATATTGCTTATTTTTTCAAATTACTGAAATTTAGCATTTAATATGCTTGATTATTTACAAAAAACCGATTACGAATGAAAAATGATTGTCACAAGTGGGACTCGAACCTAAATCTACAAATTATGCTTTGAGTCTGGATGACAACTAACACAAAAATTTATTGCCAAGTATGTGGTGTATAAAAATATTTAATCTTAACAAAAAATTACAATCAAAATTTTTCCATTTCTTCTCATGCTGAACCATTGGGTAACAATAAATAATATGATCTTAGAGGAAGTACTGATAACTAGCAATACAAAAGTAGGAAATAAAATGAAATGGTGAAATCACTAACAAACAAAGAAATGTTAACTTTTAGAAATCACAAAAAAATAGAAATTAGATATTTGTTATTATTGTCATTCTTTATGTACTTATCTACAGTAATGTAATAATAATACTTACTTTTTTCATTTCATCATGTAACCCAGGAGCTAATGTGATACATGCTGCCACCATAACCAGTAGCAGCATTAATGCGTACATCAGGCGGCTGGATGTAGAATTGGCACATGATGGACAAGCGGAGCAGCACAGTGAACATGCTGCACTCCCACAACAGCACGCCAGCTATTAACATTTTTATTACTAATTATTATTAATAGATTTTAGAATCATATTTAAAATCTTCTCATATGAAAATTAACATGTTTAATAACTTCATTAAATTGAATTTGCTGTCATTTTATTGTCAACAAGCTGATTTTAAAATATTTGCAATATCTAATGTCATCAACCAACTTAATAATGTAATGTATGTAAAAATAATGTTATGAGTAATCATAATAAAGAGAATCATTACCTGCGCTGCAGAACAAAGCCCTAATACAGCTCCCATGTTAAAATATTTGCGAAAGTATCACCACCGATGTTGTTTCCTAAAATCGATAATAAATTACACTATGAGTAATATATTATAAGTACGTCTAATTTAATAAAAAATAGCAAATGAGTACTGACTATATATTCACTAGCTTTGAAAGAAGATGAAGGAAAATCAATGAAAATATGAATCAGCTAGACTAGACGTACCTACAACAAATATATATATATTTATTATTTTAGGGATGGTAATCTGAAATCGATTAATCAAAAATCGATTTTGTGAATAGAAAAAAAGCATCGATAGCTAAACGCTCTATATTTATATGTGATCACACATCCATCTGTTCTCTCTGCCTATCCTGCAAGGGATATGGCATGATGATATGTATGTATGTATGTATCACACATCCATGATTTGAGACTTCCCGTCCGCTTTATCTGAGGCTAACATTTTTAGTCCAAACAAAAAAAATACTTGAGAGTTGCTCGATATTATTAAAAATAGTGACGTGTCGTGTGGCGACGGCATAAGAATGCAACGCCACCTCTTACTTATCCGGGGGTGTCGTAAATATGGGCGAAGGGTCCATCAAAGGAGTAGGCAGCTGCTTTCTCCTGGGAAACGTATAATACCTCACTGCGATTGCTAACTTTCCAGCCAAGCGTGGCGATTACGGCTTTAAAACCTAAATAAGAGAAGCAAAGATACCTACAGAAACGGTTCCCCATTCCCAGCAGCTCCGCTATCTTACGCACTCATTGAGATAGTGGGCCCGGTGCGAAGTACCTCCGACAGCGATGACAGTGATCCGGTTAAAATAAAAATCGATCCTTGACCGTCTCAAAAGTTATACACTTGTCCAAAACCCACTTTTTATTATGAAAGAATTTAACGCTAAACTTGGCAAAGGAAGTGAAGACAAGTGGAGGGTGGGCAATCTGGATATTGACTGAGTAACCACAGGGGCCAGAAGCTGGCTGCCTTTCTGGAGAGGGAATTTCTCTTTATGATGAATCCCTTCTTCAGAAAGTAGCTACAAAGGACTTGGATGAGCCCCGAGATAGACTTCATCTTGTTACATCGACTTGAAATTCTCAGTAATCAGCAGGATTAAAACTAGGAGTGTTCACCGCATGGTACGAATCTCTCTCTCTCCCCTCTCCCCCTCTCTCTCCTTTCCTCCCCTCTCTACCTCCCTCCCTCTCTGAGGAGGGAACTGAGAAGTAAAATCGAACTTAGTGTGTAGCGTTTGTGGAGAAAGCCTTCCATTCTGTCGAAACTTGGACCCTGGGGGGGCACACTTAAAACATTTCTTATTTTTACTGACCGTCGCGCCGCCTACAGATTGGTTGTATAAACTTAACTGCTGCCATTTTGTCCTGCCTGTCAAACGTTTGACAACTGAGAATTGTTATTTTTTGTTCCTAGCATAGGTACTTATTGTCATCGATCTATTTTCGGTTATTGATATTTTTTCTGAAAATTATCTCATGTTTCATTGTTAGGCTGATATTATTATTGTTTAGTTATCAGCTGATATGTTATTTTTTATATTTCAGGGTAGCTTTCATAGTTGCCACTCTTTTTAAGTTTAATAACTTTACTCTTTGCTTGGACCCAAAGAGTAAAGTTATTAAACTGAAAAAGAGTGGCAACTCCATGATAAAATATGCATGTATGGAAGGAAGGTGCTGCTACCCAGAGTTTACGCGGTGAACTAAAGTTGAAGTGATATATATACATATCTACATGTGTATGTGTAATTATATAGAATTTTCTTTTACTACGAAAGCTACCCTGAAATATAAAAAAAACATATCAGCTGATAATGAAGCAATAATAATATCAGCTTAACAATGAAAATTGAGATAATTTTCAGAAAGTACATCAATAACCGTAAATAGCTTGATGACAATAAGTAGCTACGCTAGGAACAAAAAGTAATAATTCTCAGTTGTCAAACGTTTGACATACAGGACAAAATGGCAGCAGTTAAGTTTGTACAAACAATCTCAAGGCGGCGCGACGGTCAGTAAAAATAAGTAATGTTTTAAGTGTGCCCCGCCAGCTTGGACCCCTTCAGCGGTACTAAATCGACTATGGCTATATCGGTGTGCTGAAGTGTTTGTACAGAAACTCCATATAGTCAATACGAATTGCCATATAGCGTTTCGATACATATCTGGGATAAGAGTTTGAAACCGATCCAATTGCAGAAAGGTATAGGGTAGGGAGACGTCATCTTTCTGAAACTGTTCACCACAGCATTGGGAGATGTCTTCAAGCCGAACCAGTTCGATCCAGTCTAAGCATCAGCAACATTCCGGCATCAACATCAACGGCGAATATTATACATCACTCACCTTCGATTTGCAGATGACATTGTCGTTAAGGCAGAATCCATGGAGGACCTTGGCACTATGCTCAATGATCTTAGCAGGGTATCCCAACTAATTTGTTAACGAATGAACATGGACAAGACAAAGTCACGTCAAACACCCACGTCATTTCAATACCGGTCCAAGTTCAAGCAATGTGATTCTCACAATTGTCGTTCATTATGTATACCTTGGACCAAGAGTCCAATTAGGTACATCGAATTTTGAGAAAGAGTTTAACCGACCAATCCAACTCAGCTGGGCAGCATTCGGGAAACTTAAGAGGATCTTCTCATCCAATATACCTCAGTATCTGCAAACGCAGGTCTAGGACCAGTGTGTGTGTGTGTGGAAACGTCAATCCTAAATGTAGGTCTCATGACCAAGGTCAAAGTCGATCAGCGTGCTATGGAGCGGACTGTGCTCAGGTTTTTTTTCTGCGAGATAGAATCCGTAATACGGAATACCACCGAAGAATGGTTGTAACTGACATGGCATGAAGAATGAACGTTGAAGTGGCAATGGGCAGGCCACATTGTTCGAGGAACCGATAACCAATGGAAAAAAAAGGTTCTCGAGTGGCGACCGCGTATCGGACGTTGCAGTGTTTGTCACAACAACAAAATTCTTGTCGATCTTGATTTTTATGTTAGTCGATATTTAACCTTTAAAATCGATTCGAACAGAATCGCCTCCTTTTTTATTTATTAGAAGCACTGATAGACTATATTATAATGTTACTTATATATTTGACACTTCCAATGTAAACAGCGACGTCTGACGATAATTCGTACACAACCACAATATAAAAGGCATGTTATAAATTATTAGTATACGTAGACCAGACGCCTGAAGTAAAAAATAATTTGGAAAATCCAAAAGTGCACGCCTCATAATTTTTATATTTTTTATCATTTACTATTTATTAGTCAATGCCAGAAATAAAAATAAAATTAAAGAAAAAAGCCTTTTTTAAAAACAAGCTTTTACTATTTACTAATAAAATAAAATAAAAAGTTAAAAATAAATTAACTCTAATAAGACATATAACACTTTATAAGTTCATTGTACCTTCCCCTTTAACGATAATTAAGCTTCGTCGTCTATTACAAAATAATTCAAAACCGTTCATAATTATATATTTTTAACACTAAAACTTTACACCATAATTATTAAATCTTCCGTCTCTATCACACCGTTTTTATCACAGTCCTAATTTTATAAATAAAAGCGTGTTACATTTTGATGGCATGATTAAGAACATTTAGCACCTTCTTTTTCCTATGGCCATCTTCCAGGTCCAACATCAGACCCTGGTTACCATATAGTATCAAAGTACTCGTCAAGACGAATCAAACGAGTCCAAACTCGATGGAGTTGCGTCGTTTAATTACGGAGTTTCTATGGCCCGCTTCCAGGTCCATGATCAGACCCTATTTTCCATATAATATTAAAATACTCGCCAAGACGAATCAAATTAGTCCAATTTCGATGGATTTGCGTCGTTTAATTACGGAGTTCCTATGGCCAGCTTCTAGGTCTATCGTCAGACCCTAGTTACCATATAGTCTCAAAGTACTCGACAAGACAAATCAAACGAGTCTAAACTTGATGAGGTTGCGTCGTTTAATTACGGAGTTCCTATGGGCTAGCTTCCACGTCCATGGTCAGATCCAGGTTTCCATATAGTATCAAAGTACTGGCCAAGACGAATCACACAAGCCCAATTTCGATGGGGTTGCGTCGTTTAATTACGGAGTTCCTATGGCCAGCTTCCAGGTCCATCGTCAGACCCTGGTTATCATATAGTATTAAAGTAATCGTCAAGACAAATCAAATGAGCCCAAACTCGAAAGGATTGCGTCGTTTAATTACGGAGTTCCTATGGCCAGCTTCCAGGTCCATCATCAGATCAGCTCTATGTCACAATAATATTGCATTGTCATCCGATTTATATATGCATGCTAAATTTCAGCTCAATCGGCAACCAGGAAGTGGATCAAATTTAACTTGCAAGATTTGATTACAGACAACGGGACAGGTGACACTAAATATAAGCGTGTAATGAAAGAAAAGAAATACTTTTGAAATTTCGTGTCATTCTCGACGTAGAGCTAAACATAGCTGTATAGGCTGAATGGGATTTATTTCCTTTGCCTGTCCGAATGGACTAACAAAAAAATATAAACGAACCCAATTTTCATAGTATGCATACACTGAAGACTAAGCAGTTCAGTTTTTCACCTCCTCCTCATCAAGTTTAGACTCGTTTGATTTGTCTTGTCGAGTACTTTGAGACTATATGGGAACTAGGGTCTGGCGATGGACCTAGAAGCTCGCCATAGGAACTCGGTAATTAAACGACGCAACTCCATCGAAATTGGGCGTATTTGATTCGTATTGGCGAGTATATTAATATTATATGGAAAATAGGATCTGATCATGGACCTGGAAGCTAGCCATAGGAACTCCGTAATTAAACGACGCAACCTTATCGAGTTTAGGCTCGTTTGATTTGTCTTGTCGAGTACTTTGATACTATATGGTAACTAGGGTCTGACGATCGACCTGGAAGCGGGCCATAGGAACTCCGTAATTAAACGACGCAACTCCATCGATTTTGGACTCGTTTGATTCGTCTTGACGAGTACTTTGATACTATATGGTAACCAGGATCTGATGTTGGACCTGGAAGATGGCAATAGGAAAAAGAAGGTGCTAAATGTTCTTAATCATGCCATCAAAATGTAACACGCTTTTATTTATAAAATTAGGACTGTGATAGAAACGGGAAGATTTAATAATTATGGTGTAAAATTTTAGTATTAAAAATATATATTTATGTACGATATGGAATTATTTTGTTGTAGACGAAGTAGCTTAATTATCGTTAAAGGTTACAATGAACTTATAAAGTGTTATATCGTCGTTGCGCCTGCCAAATTCCATATGTGCATTTTTTATTTTTCGTTATTTTGCACTAAACAAATCTCCATTTTATTCTTTATATGTTGGTAAAATCCATTTCGTAATATTTGAACTAGAAACAATTTTATCAAATTCCATATGTGTTTTGTCCACTAGCAAAAAATCGTATGTACAGAAATACACATAAAGGATTTATGTTCCATTGTCATTCGCGCGCGAAACATGTAAGCGAGATGTATGATCTTATCTAAGACTTCTTTGGGTTCGTATAAAACTAGGTGTCACCAAGGTATTCATGGTTGTAGCACATGCTCCTGTAGGATCCTCGGTGGCATCAGACTGTAGATGTTTTGAGATAATGTTAGGGAAGTTCTGGATATGGCAGAAACCAGTGAACGCGTGATTGTATGCGGAGATATGAACGGATGGGTAGGGCCCAAGCGTCCCGACTGTGAGGACGTACTTGGTCCATTTGGTGATAAGAGAGTGAACGACGCAGGTAGGCTCATTGCGGATGTATGCATGGAGAGAAACCTTATTGTGTCAAACACATTTTTACAACATAAGGACATTCATATGTATACATGGAGAAGGAATGAACAGAAAAGTATAATAGTTTTAATTTTGGTAGACAGCTGCCTCCGAAGCAAAATATCGGACGCAAGAGCCTACAGGGGCCCCACAGTCGATACGGACCACTATCTCGTTATTGCGAGATTTAGTGGTCTGTTCAGAAAGTAGAGGCACTGGCGAGAGCGTGTCCACTTCGGAGGGCTTGAAAGAATAAAGATTGAAAGTTTGCAAGAAGAGTGTGTAAGAGAAAAGTATGCAGAGCGTGTCCGAGAATGGCTGACGATGGCAAGCCAGCCGCAATCGGACATAGAAGAATGCTAAGGAATATTGGAAGAGAGTATGGTAGATTTTCCGTGTGGTGACGGAGTAAGAATACTATTCACCACCCCATATCTTGCCCGTGGGTGATCGTACGAGACGACTAAGGGATATAAAACGCGTATGACGTCTGTACGAGAGAGGGAAAACTCGAAACAAATCTATAACAACACGTTTGACCAACGCGGTATAGTAGGTTAATTTCCCTTTCATTACGAAGGAGGCTCAAGCCCAACAGTGGGACATTTATGGGCTGTGATGATGATGGTAGATACAACGAAAGAAGTATGTAGAAGCTCAAAGAAGCATAGAAAAACAACCGGTGATGCATGGTGGGATGCGAAAGTGGCAGTTTCTGTAGAGCAAAAGAAGAGAGCGTGGCTGGACTATGTCACTTCTTTGAATCTGAATGACAGTATGACTGAACAGAAGAGATAAATTTATCGGCAATGTAAGGATGACACTAAGGCCTTAGTGAAAGAGAAACGTGATAGAGCAAATATGAGTGCGGAAGATAGGCTGACGAAAAACTTCGAGGGTAACACCAAACTCTTTTGGAGGGAGGTGAAAAAGTCTCGGGGTGGTTGGTCAGCCTTCAGAATGAATAAAATAAGGTCTAAAAGTGGAGATATTCTTACCCAAACACAAGACGTGTTAAGCCGATGGAGTGAATATTTTGGTGATATGTATGCGGATGCTACGGTTGACGCCAGTGTCGCATGTGGTTTAGTAGAATAACATTCAGCACCGGTATCCTCGGATGGTATCAGTATGGATGAAGTTGAATGGGCGATAAGAAGTTTGTAAAATGGTAAGGCAGCGGGCATTAATATGGTGTCTGTCGAGATGATTAAGCTTGGCGGCTCCTGTGTCTAGGAGGCGTTCCTGTTGCTCCTCAATTTATGTTGGAGCTCGGGAATGGTTCCCAGGGACTGGAATAGCGCAGTCATCGTGCCTTTATTTAAAAACAAGGGTTCACGTTATGGCTGCGCAAATTACAGAGCTATAAGCTTGACCAGTTTGGCAGCAAAATTGTACGGTAAAATTATTGAAAGGAGAATGAGGATGGGGTCCGATAGTTTACTATGTGAGGCACAAGGAAGTTTCAGGAGTGGAAGGGGATGCATGGATCAAGTGTTCTCTCTGGGCAACATTGTGGAGAAGCATCTGGCTCTAGGTCAGAGGGTTTTCTGCAGTTTTGTGGATCTGGAGAGAGCATTTGACAAGGTTGTGCGAAAGGAACTTTGGGATATTTTACCGGTATTAACGGCATACTGTGCAGTCCAGTTACATGGGCTATAGAGCTTGTGTGCGGCTGGACGATGGAATGTCGCCTTGGTTTGACGTCAATATCGGCGTTAAGCAGGGGTGTGTTCTATCAGCCAGGCTGTTTATCATATATCTGGATAAAAAAAACCGGAGGTGTCAAGGGACACCCGGATGGAACGAAGTTCTATTTTAATTATATATTTTTTTTCTGCCTTAAGCGATTTTTATCGTTATATTTTAGCCAATTTGCAAAATATCTTTATAAATTATAGCCTATGTGTTATTCTGATGTGCAAGCTATATTACTATAAATTTCATCAAAATCCATTCAGTAGTTTTTACGTGAAAGAGCAACAAACATGTTCACATCCATACATTATTACAAACTTTCACGTTTATAATATTAATAATAGGATATACAATTCCACTAGACTACCAAAACTTTTCGGCCCCGAGCTCGAACGCGAGCCGGCCACGCGGCCCGGTCACGGGCGAAAATAATTTCGTTGCGCATTATTTTGATTTTGCTATATCTCTTAAGGTATTGATTTAATTTGCATGGTCTGAAGGAAAAAAAATATCTTCATGAAATGCTCAAGCCAACTAATGTATTTAAAATGATAAGGATTAATACAGTATTTGTGTAAATAGCTTTTCAATTACCGTTTTATAATAGAACATTTTTTAAAGTATTAAAATGGATATAGTATGTTATCCTTAAGAGATAGATATATACCATCGCGGACTTTTTTGTAGGCCTTTTTAAGCTGTATAATACTGTAGTACTTTATTTTGATCTATTTCGTAGGGTTCAGCCAGCGTTTGCAATGTAAGCGCAAAATAATGTGTTTATTTACGACATCACATTAGAAACCTCTAAAATTATCAGTGTTTCTCTAGTACATTATGCATATATTATACATATAAACCTTCCTCTTGAATCACTCTATCTATAAAAAAAATCGTCGCGACACCACACTGTTCCATGCGAAATAGAAATGAAAATATCTGGCTTGCTTTCTATAAGAGAACCGACGAGCGACGCCGCACAGCTTACAATAGCTTACTATAGCAAAAAGTGTCGTGACAACTTTTCGTAAGAATTTTTTCCGTCTAGCCCCCTTTCACAACGCGCGATAAGGAACTTCGTTCCAATAATAATAAATAATATTTCCAACGGTTGGTCGACTCAGTGGTCAGTGCTCTCTCTATGCAGATGATGCAGTCCTGCTGGCGCAGTCAGCGACTGACACTCAGACCCTAGTCGACACAATGACAGAAGATTGTAATTAAAGGGGTCTACGTGTGAATGTGAGCAAAACCAAAATAATGGTCTTCAAAAAAGATGAAGCCAGAACAGATGTAAGAGTTACAATAGGTAATGATCTACTAGAGCAAGTGGCTGAATTTGTATATCTTGGATGTGGATTTAGCTGAGATGGAAGGTACACCACTGATATAGAGCGAAGAGTGAATGCGGGAAATAGAGTAAAGGAGCGTTGGGACAACTTCTCGGTAGCCACCACCTCAGCCAGAAGGCACGTGTAGCAATACATAACGCAGTGCTTGTCCCAACATTACTATATGGAGGCGAGAGTTGGATATGCAGAATAGACACGGAGCAAATACAAAGAGGAGACGGCCTAAGTAACTGTGCACTGTGATTCTCAAGTAGGCCCTGACGTCATCACGTTAACATCAATAGTAGGCGTGGCCTATTAGTCTTCTGTCGTCGCTGACGGTGTTCGTACGGTGCATAAACTTATATTTTTGGTGTATTTTTATGTTATTACGAAGAAAACCATGAAGTGTTGTGTTTTATCATGTAAAAACTACTCCAATAAACGTACAGATGCTATGGAAACAATCACATCCATTTGTAAGTATATTTATTCATAATTTATCAAAATAATTTCTAGAAAGTTCTTTTGACGGTATCATGTTCAGAAATAATTTTACTCAACGTTAGATGGCACCACTTTGCGTAATAGGACCTAGAACAACAAAAGCACATACAGTTCAAACATTTAAGATTATTGTAATAACTAATAACCATGAGTATTAAAATTTATACCCAAAGCCTTTTACCTCAACAAAAATATGAGTTTTATATGTAGTTAATAATTATTTTGTAAGCAACACGCCAGCTGTCGTTAACTATGAAGAACTATAAAAGTGTCAAAAATCCAGGGTCGTAATTAGAATATAATTATAACATTCGGATTTTTCATCAAAGAAAAATATTTTTTACACTACTTTAAATGAACCTATTATAATTAAACTGTAAATTTTGTATGTTTTAGAATACCGTCCAATGACGATGTTAGAAGCAATGGATTTCAAAAATTAATAGAAAAACTGGACTCCTACGAAATATACAAAGATTTGTTCTTCTCATTTTAACAATGAAGATTTAAAGGACTGTATTGCAACCAATAGAAACCACTTCGAACAAGTTTTTTATATTTTAAATTGTTTTATATTTATGTATTAAACTAACACTGTAAAAGTCATAAATATTTTTTGTAATAGAAAAAGGTTTTTCTTTGTTACAGTATTTAGGGCAAGACTAGGTATCTCAAGCTCAAGAAATATATGATGCAAAAGAGTATTTCATTTTTATTATTGGAACCAATGTCACCCTTTCTCCTTTATTTATTAATAATGTAATTGCACTCGATGCAATTTCTTGATAAGATTAACGAGGTTGAGCACGTCACAAAAATACTCAAAATGGTGGTGGCGTCGAAGGTCTTCAAGTTACCTTTGGCATGGCTAAGTTTTAGATGGCCCGTGCGTCAATCAAACGGTTGCTACCAGGGGGGTCTGGTCTGCTCGCTTGAAATACTCTTTTACATGTCTTGTTCATTGACACCATTGTTGCATTATCAATTGTATAAAGCCTTATTTTAATAGAGTGGTTTGATTCTTTTTTTATATGGAAAAGACAAAAAGGAAGGAAATAATACCGTGTAACTAACATATTTACTAAAAGTCCAACTACTTTCATTCGATAATTTGTTAGAAACCCAAACAAATAATTGTATTATTTGGTCGTATGGAAAGGACACAAATATGAAGAAAAAAAGGTTTCTAAACTTCTGAGTTTATCAGAATGACAGTAAAGAAAAGATGGATTTTTCATAAAATATTAACATTATGAACAATGCTTGACAAGCCTTATAAAGAAATTTTCGGTTAAAAATGAATGAGAATGAGGATGGTGTCCGATGGTTTACTGTGTGAGACACAAGGAGGTTTCAGGAGTGGAAGGGGATGCATGGATCAAGTGTTCTCTCTGCGCAATATTGTGGAGAAGCATCTGGCTCTAGGTCAGAGGGTTTTCTGCAGTTTTGTGGATCTGGAGAGAGCATTTGACACGGTTGTACGAAAGGAACTTTGGGACATTTTACCGGAGTATGGTATTAACGGTAAACTGCTACAGGCTGTGCAGTCCAGTTACATGGGCTGTAGAGCCTGTGTGCGGCTGGATGATGGAATGTCGCCTTGGTTTGACGTCAATATCGGCGTTAAGCAGGGGTGCGTTCTGTCAGCCAGGCTGTTTATCATATATCTGGATAAATGTCTCCAAAGGTTGAACGATATGAATGTGGGAGTCCAGATGGGCGACTCAGTGGTCACTGCTCTGCTTTATGCAGATGATGCAGTCCTGCTGGCACAGTCAGCGACTGACCTGCAGACCCTAGTCGACACAATGACAGAAGATTGTAAGAAAAGGGGTCTACGCGTGAATGTGAGCAAAACCAAAATAATGGTCTTTGAAAGAGATAAAACCAGAACAGATGTAAGAGTAACAATAGGTAATGATGTACTAGAGCAAGTGGATGAATTTGTATATCTTGGATGTGGATTTAGCCGAGATGGAAGGTACACCACTGATATAGAGCGAAGAGTGAATGCGGGAAATAGAGTGAACGGAGCGTTGGGGCAACTTTTCGGCAGCCACCACCTCAGCCAGAAGGCACGTGTAGCAATACATAACGCAGTGCTTGTCCCAACATTACTGTATGGAAGCGAGAGTTGGGTATGTAGAAAAGAGTATGATAGTAAAATTAATGCGGTCGAAATGCGATCTCTGCGGAAAATCTGTGGAGTTAGGCTGACCGACCGCATTCGTAACGACGACGTAAGAGAGCGAGTAGGTATGAAAGAGAGTATTGGTGTAAAGATGCGAAAGGGAATGCTCCGATGGTTCGGACATGTGGAAAGAATGCCGAACGAACGCCTGGTTAAGAAGATATACAATGCGAAAGTGGAAGGATGTAGGTACCGAGGGAGACCGAGACTAACCTACCTAGACCAGATCGGTCATGTACTGAAGGAAGGTGGAGTCAAGAGTCTCCGAAACCGGCGAGCGTGTATGAAGAGAATTATGAATGTTGAGGAAGCGAGTGAAGTATGCAGAGATAGAGTTCTCTGGCACTCTGTTCTCTCTGCCTACCCTGCAAGGGATATGGCGTGATGATATGTATGTATGTATGTATGTTCGGTTAAAAACAGTAGTCATACAGCTATTCGCTATGCAGAATTATTTGATTATAAACATTTATATTTGAATAGAGCAAACAGCTAATAAGATTTGTTTGTATCTTTGAAATAAAAAAAAATTAGCACTCCTTGATATAGGTAAATTCTGAGTACGTCCCTGTTACACCATACACTTACTGACATCTAATGCAAGATAGCTCAACTGCATACAATATACGAAATTAGTAGTTGTGCTAATAGCCGGTAGATGGACATAAAGGAGGGAGTGAGACAAGTACTATTACTTGTCTCACTTTTTCCATTAGCAGCGTCCCCCCTCACCCCCTGTAAATGACACGCATTGTTTCATAGAAAATATTCATTACAACAGCTCCTCTTTGTATTTGCTCCGTGAGAATAGAGCATGAAAGTAAAATTAATGCGGTTGAAATGCGATCTCTACGGAAAATCTGTGGAGTTAGGCTGACCGATCACATTCGTAACGACGACATAAGAGCGTGAGTAGGTATGGAAGAGAGTATTGGTGTAAAGATGTGATAGGGAATGCTCCGATGGTTCAGACATGTGGAAAGAATGCTGAATGAACGTCTGGTTAAGAAGATATACAATACGAAAGTGGAAGGATGTAGGTACCGGGGGAGACCGAGACTAATCTATCTAGATCAGATTGGTCACGTACTAAAGGAAGGTGGAGTCAAGAGTCTCCGAAACCGGCGAGCGTGTATGAAGAGAATTATGAATGTTGAGGAAGCGAGTGAAGTATGCAAGAATAGAGTTCCCTGGCACACTGTCCTTTCTGCCTTCCCTGCAAGGGATATGGCGTGATGATATGTATGTATGTATATTAGTTAAAAGGTTAAGGTTGATTAATGTTACTTTGTATGACAAACTCAGCTATACTAGGTATCTATAAGTACAGATCAACAAATCATAGATCTTATTATCTTTTTATTTAATTTATTGTTAAGGGTGACTCATTATATACCTATGACATATTATTTTATTATATTTTGTAATTTAAGAAAACAAAGTTCACATAAAGTAGCCTTTAGATTTCAAAAGTGTACCTTTGCCAAATCCCTCATGTGTCATAATGCACTTACGTCATTATTTATAAAGGTCCCAAACTAGTTATGTGCAATTATTGGTCAAAAAAAAATCTAGCTCGTTAAATAAGTGATGTTTGCTATACATTTTGTAATCCTAATATGTCTTTAATAAATGTTAGTAATACTGCATTCAAAGTTTTCGAATACATCTGTCCCTTTATTTAATAACATGTTTTTTGTTGTTTCCCAAAACCTTGTGAAAATCACATAAGGGATCTGTCAGGCGCAACGACGATATGTCTTATTAGAGTTAATTTATTTTTAACTTTTTATTGTATTTTATTAGTAAATAATAAAAGCTTGTTTTTAAAAAAGGCTTTTTCTTTAATTTTATTATTATTTCTAGCATTGACTAATAGTAAATGATATAAAAAAAATTAAAAATTATGAGGCGTGCACCTTTGGATTTTCCAAATTATTTAAATTTATTATGGGCTTTCATTGTAAATAAATATTTTTGAATAAGTTATATTTCCCTCTTAACTTCCATTCGTCTCGCTCGATCACAATTTTCGTAACTCTCTTGTCACGCATTCACCAGCTTACTCCCCAAGTCAAGCGTGTGTTAGATTAATAATAGAAGAAATGTATAGGTGTATAACATTTAAAAAAGGTAATAAGATTTTATTTTACGTCGATTTGAAAAATAATGATGCATTACGATATGATTTGTGTTATTAGGGTGAAAACTGGATTAAAATGAAATAATAGTCGCTGATTTGATATCAAAGTTGTGGGTTGTCGGTTGTTTGTGCAGTTTGTGGGTATTTAAGGATTTTAAGGAGCGATAGCGCGGTTTACCGGGTTGAGAGCCCGCAGCGCTCACCCATAGCCCGGTTAAGCTGTCAAAGCCCTCTCGGCTAACAGCGTTCGCAGTGGAAAGAGTTTAGTGGGTATTCTAGCCACAGGGCTAGCGAGCCCCACACTCCTCGTCTGTTTTTCCGGCAGACGGGGCTTAGTGCGGAAATTGCATTCTTGAACCACTGCGTTACCAAGAAAAAAAAAAAAAAAAAAAAAAAAAAACGATAGCGCGGTGAAAACATCTAATGTTGTATTTTTGTTTTTGTTGTGCATTTAATGGTAATACTTTTGCTTATTTTCATTGAATAGTATTATGATAAATTGCTATGTAAATTAAATGTATTGTTATAAGGTTGTTTGCTTTACTACCTTATTTAGCCGATATGATAATAACCTGATACCTATTATAGGTAATATTGAGTATTAATAATACATATATCTAAATATAATACCTATATATATACAAAAATATAATATATACACAATTAATTTAACACGTGCGTAAAGAAGTTTTACTTCAAAAAAATATTTATGCTTGTGGTGATGGATGAACCATACAATAGTTTATTATCAATTTCTTGCCAGCAGGTATTGTTAGAGACACAGAAATATTAATACTAATTAATAATAGGTAATTAATATTTCTGTGGTTAGAGACTACTAACGCACGTAGGCACTATAGATTTTAAAACCACAACTGTAAAGATTTTTTTTGTGTGTGTTTTAGTTGTTAGCCCAGGGCCCGATCTAGGGGCGGCCAAGCCGGGCGTTTGCCCAGAGTGGCAAAAATGAGGGCCGGCAAAATTGACTTATTCCTATCTTCCAACATTTTTTTTTGTGGTGGACTATGGATGTGGTCGCGCCCTGCAAAATCGGTCCGGGCGACGGAAGAGGCAGCGCAAGACTCCATATACTCACTCTGCAAATATATATACAGGGTGTCCCAAAATTCAACGATAAGCTGGCACCAGCAGGTGGACCTACATATGACTACTCGAGAACAGAAAAGAAAAAAATTCTACCTTGATTGTTTTTTTCAATACGACAAAAAAACCAAAATCTTTAAAAATGGACATCCTTTATTATATTATTAAGTGCTATTGCTACAGTTTTACAAGTAATTCTGTGATTTTTTTTGTATTGGCAAGGTAAGTAGCACTACTATCGATCACAACCATTAAAAATTCCAGAATATCTATAGTTTTTACACAAAAATCAATCAAAACTATGTTTTTTTCATAAATTATGTAAGATTTTGACTTTCAGCTCACTTTCACTCATCATAGTGAAAAAAAAAAGTATGGACGCTACTGTGGCAAATAGTATTAAAAATTGGCGCATCTATCTACAATTCTAAAATGGTATAACATTCTAGACAAACTAGCCACAAAAATATACTTAGGTGTACTATTTCAAAATAACAACCATATTTCGAAAATTGTTAGTGTTGATAGTAATCACTTTTACTATGTAGCCAAAATGTTTTTGTAGCAAGTTCTCAGAATTTTAATGAGACATGTGCGTAGTCCATAAGTCCATAAAATAAGTTAGACAGAGATAGAGAGATTATACGTTAGAGGGAGATAGATAGATGCTAATTGTTTAGTAACATTAATGCAGGTGGAGAAGTAATTAATGTCCTCAGCAGCACAGCAAGTCAGTATGCTCTACTTCTTTGTTTACTGCACACCGTTCTGTTTTAATTAAAGTGGCTCTGGTACTGACGACTTTTGGATTGAATTAAGTGACCTGGAAATTGACCTGACTTGGCATTATTTTAGACTGTGATTTTGTGTTTTTTTTAAAGAAGTTTTGCCTTATTTTCAAGTGTTTAGCATTCATCATGCCGCTACCATACACAGCGTTAGAATACGCTAATATGCACCTAATTTATGGAGAATGCCGATGCAATGCCAACGCTGCTAGCAGATTATATAGAGCAAGGTACCCTAATCTTCAAAGGTATCCGGATTATCGCGTATTTATTAACGTGTATCAAGCTTTTTCGGAGGGTCGTATACCATCTGACAGGCGAAACGCTGGAAAACCTAGATCGGAACACGATGAAGAAGTTCTCAATGAAATAGAAAACGATTCAACTACCTCTGTACGTGCTGTACAAGCAGCAACGGAAATCCCAAAAAGTACTGCACATAGAATTTTAAAACGTCACGTCGTCGTGATGAAACAACCTGCAAGAAAGATGGATATTTAAATCTTCACAATCTTCATAGCTGGAACAATGAAAATCTGCACCTGGTGAGAGAAGACAATCCCAATACCAATTTAAGGTTAACCTATGGACTGGCATAATAAATGGCAAAGTGATAGGGCCCTTTGAGTTACAAGGAAACATAGATGGCAATAGTTATTTAAACTTCTTACAAAATGAGTTGCCAGGATTATTAGAAGATGTGCCCTTAAGTGATTTGCAAACCATGTGGTTTCAAAACGATGGTTGCCCAGCTCACTATGCCCGTCCTGTGCGAGAGTACTT
Organism: Lymantria monacha; assembly: GCA_905163515.2. Classification (NCBI taxonomy): domain Eukaryota; kingdom Metazoa; phylum Arthropoda; class Insecta; order Lepidoptera; family Erebidae; genus Lymantria; species Lymantria monacha. Next base: position 20,250,904 of record LR991082.1, on the reverse strand, counting down.
AGACCAAGAGTACCCAGGGCGTTGGATCGGGCGACTTGGTCCTATCTTGTGGCCACCCCGTTCACCCGATCTAAATCCCCTGGACTTTTTCTATTGGGGTTGTCTAAAGGACAGAGTCTGCACAAAACCGATTGCAACCTTGGACGAGCTTCGCCATAAAATAATTCAGACTGTGGATCTACGGACTACGCACATGTCTCATTCAAATTCTGGGAACTTGCTATAAAAACATTTTGGCTACTTAGTAAAAGTGATTACTATCAACACTAACAATTTTCGAAATATGGTTGTTATTTTGAAATAGTACACCTAAGTATATTTTTGTGGCTAGTTTGCCTTGAATGTTATACCATTTTAGAATTGTAGTTAGTTGCGCCAATTTTTAATACTATTTGCCACAGTAGTGTCCATACTTTTTTTTTTCACTATGATGAGTGAAAGTGAGCTGAAAGTCAAAATCTTACATAATTTATGAAAAAAACATAGTTTTGATTGATTTTTGTGTAAAAACTATAGATATTCTGGAATTTTTAATGGTTGTGATCGATAGTAGTGCTACTTACCTTGCCAATACAAAAAAAATCACAGAATTACTTGTAAAACTGTAGCAATAGCACTTAATAATATAATAAAGGATGTCCATTTTTAAAGATTTTGGTTTTTTTGTCGTAATGAAAAAAAAAATCAAGGTAGAATTTTTTTCTTTTCTGTTCTCGAGTAGTCATATGTAGGTCCACCTGCTGGTGCCAGCTTATCGTTGAATTTTGGGACACCCTGTATATTCGCGCCTACGCCGCCTAGGGCGCCGGCGGAGGCCCGAGTCGAGAGAATCCTCCCGGACTCGTTCCGCCGCCTCTTTCTGCGAGATGACTGCCTCGCAGTTCCTGACGCTGTCGACCATCGCTTTCACGACAGCCGGTAGCGTTAGGTCGGCATCGATGACAGCGACTAGGTCACGGCACTGCCGGCCCCAGCTCGTACAGACCTCGAGCGTATGCTGCACCGTGTCCTCGTCACTGCCGCACTGTTGGCAGCACGGAGTCAACTCCTTCCTTGCGACCGTGTGCAGGTACTTGCCGAAGCTACCGTGCCCCGACAAGACCTGCACCAGCCGGAAAGAGAGGACTCAGTGCCGCCGCTTCATCCATTCTATCAATACGGGCCGGAGTGTCTCTCCAGTCGCGTAGGCTAACGGGCAATGACTTCCCGGCGAGTGTCTTCGCGTCAGGTGGCTATCTCGCTGAGCGATAGGGAGCCACTCTCGTCGCGTACAAAAGAAACCCGCCGGTAGAGATCGAAGAGCATCTCCGCCTTCAGGTCCCATGGGGGTTCCCAATGCACATGCCACCTCGGTCGACACCGTGCGGTATGCGCGGATGGCTCTGACCGTCATGGCTCTCTGTGAGCGCCACAGAAAAGCCCTGAGCTGGACGGTCAGAGACCCCGCCCACATGGGTGCGCCGTGCATGGCCATTAAGTGGATCAACCCTGCATACAGCTGTTGGCCTTCAAAGCTAGGTCCGCCTATGTTCGGCATAAGCCGTGATAGGGCGGACGTCGCGCCGGTCAGCCGGGGAGCAAGTCTGCGGAAATGCTCCCAGAACCACCAACGCCCGTCGAGCACCAGACCCAAATACTTCATAAGGGCCTGGATACTGATGTGGATGAAGTTGACGACTACCGAGGCGCCGCTAGGCGGCCTTATGCGGGCCCCCCTGGAATAAAGGGGCCTCGACTTATTCAGGGCCACCCTGAGCCCCAGCGCCGTAGTTATAACTTATGTATATTTTATATTATAGGTGCAAATTACAATGACCGATAGAAACATATTTTAACATATATTACAACTGTAGAGATGTACTCGTATATACGTGGTGTACTCATACATATTATGACGATTACAACTTTTTGAATCGTTATATCTCAAAAATAATGGCTCGTAGAAAAAAAATATTTAAACATTTTTTGTAGATAATTTTATGATCTACAATTTTTGTTTGAAGTATTTTATGGTAAAACTTACCGTTTTGCTGAAAATTGCGAAAATCTCATTTTTTTGACCTATGACCTTGAATAATTTTTTTCCCATACAGGGGAAAGCTGGGGCTCTTTCAAATTTTATTTTTAATCATATTCTAAACAATCTTACTGATTTTCGCTTGTTGGGAATTTATGTAGCTTTACTCTTAATTTTTGGTCTAATTTGACCGGGCTTATGTAAAGGGCGGCGAAAATTATCTTTGCCCGGAGCGGCTAAATAGCTAGATCGGGCCCTGGTTAGCCTCAGATGGCTATGAGAACTTTACCCGAGCTGTGAGTGAGCGCTGAGGGCTCTCAACCCGAGCAACAACTGTAAAGTAAGCAACTAAGTTATTTATGTAAGAGGAGACAAAAAGGAAACTTAGGGGCTTTCTGGCCGGCAGCCTAGGGCCACGTGGACGCAAGGGCCTCCAGCACCTATTGAAAACAATAGACAATAAGATGGTTAAAAGTAAAAATGTATAAGTAAAATTAAAATAAAATGCAATTAAAGGATTGGTAATTGTGAGATCGATCAACCCGTTTATCGAACGAAACGGAGAATTCTCTATTGCTTGTTTTCGGTCGTTCTTCGGACTATTGTAGGTATATAGAAAACAAAAATAGAGCTAATGTTAGAAAATCGACTTAATAAATCATTAATTCTTGGCCGTAAAATGTGATTTAACAAAGAATTTACACTGTGAAGAGCAAATAAAAGAATTTACAGCACTAGAATATTTTCATTGTAGAAAACAGTTTCTTGACCTGTGTTCTTGACAGAATGAGCAGTTTGTTGAATAATTAGTAGGCCCTGTGTAATTATTAGCCCAGGCCCCCACAAATTCACGAACTGCCCCTGATTAAGAGCTTTATATCGATCGATCTGGGCCAACCATCTGCTGTCTTCTTGTCATCAACATTCCCAAGCTTGACGTAGGCAGCAGTCATAAAACCATTGCCAAAAATTGCAAATAATATGTGCGATGGAGGAGAAGTACATCGACCCCAAGTAATTGGTATAAGAACAGGATTGTAATTTGTAATGATCTCTTGTAATATTGTCACAGCTATGAGGATACTTACCGATATTTTTCTGGAATATTTCAAATTAATGTTGAGATAATTATAATATTAAAGTAATCTATATCGTCATCGTCATCTTAATTCAGTCTTTCGCCGTTCACTGCTGGACGTAGACTTTCCTCATAAATGAGGGGATAGTGCTGTAAACGCTATGTATGGCAAGTGGGTTGCCGTTCACAGTGAGGTATCATAAGTTTTCCAGAAGAAAGCTGCTGTCTGCTCTGGTGAGACCCTTAGCTGATTTTCACGACTCCCACGGGTAAATACGGGTGGCAACAATTTTATTTTTATCCCGTTACCACACGTGGATACCCGGATAGTACACCACTGAAGGATATTCTTTTTCTGTAGCCACACGGGTAATGAATGTAGGTATTTATTATTATTCAATATCTCTGTAGAATATTTCAAGGTCATGGTTAAGGTCCTTATAACATAGAAGTAGGAAAAAGAAAGTAAACGTGTTAATACTGTTAATCATTACTATTAATTCTGCTGTACCTACCTATTATGGCAAAGGTTTTAAAAAAAAATACTATATGCATAGAGTTATATGTATAGAGAAGCTATCCCGAATAAATATTTTGTTCCATTTTGGTAACAGTTAACCTAAAGTCCGCTGCAGCGCTAAAAGAATAAATAGGTAATCTAACGCGAACATTGAAGCACACAGCGCTAGATCGCTTTATAGTTGTAATTTTCTCGCGACCAAAACGTCGTAAGATATAGGCATTTCATGCGCACTTACGCGTTTCGTTCAACGTTATGTAACAAAGTTTGGTTACTATAGATTTTACACCGCAGAAGTGACACAGTTTTTGTACCTACAAACATTCATTAGCACTCATACAGCATACTCTATTTCAAAGTGAATTGTTAAGTAGTTAAGTAAATAAAAATAATAGTAAATTATAAAAGAAAATGAACTATTATATGTTTATATAAACTTTGCTTTGACATACGACAATAGTTTTGAATATCCGTGTGATGACGGAATAAGAATACAATTCAGCACTACCTGTCTTGGTCGTGGATATCGTAAAAGGCGACTAAACGATAAAATATGCATACAACATCTATCAAGACAAGGAAAACTCGAAACAGAACCCTATACCAACCTGTTTGATCAGCATGGTATAGTAGGTAAATTTCCTTCCTACTATAAAGAAGGCTTGAGCCCAGACGTATTACGTATATGAGCTGAGATGATGGCGATGAATAGTTTGAAATGAAATTAAATAAAAATCTAATATTTTTTATTCGGTAAAATATAATAAATAAAGTTCTCTTCTAATATTTTCCATAATAACAATATTTGCTGACTTCTTAAGAAATTGCTTTACAGCTTTAGTTGTATAAACATCAGTAGCTTGAAAGTGTGTAGAACAGATAAACGAATATTTTGTAGGAAGACACGTGTATTCACTTGAAGATTTTCTATTTTCTGATCTTTGACAAATAAGTATTAACTGATAATATATACTAAAGGAAAAATAATATAAATAATCAAAATACTTTCTAGACACTACGTCAAGTCTGTGTTTAGTCACACATTTTTACCTCCAACCGGTGTAATTGAACATCTGCGGGCTTTAGTCTATTATCAAAGATGGTGTGACATTTAAATGTAGAATATTTTTGTTTATTGTGCTAATTCGATATTATTACCTATTTGTACACTTTAACAACAAAACATTTTACTTGGTTAAATAAAGAATTTTTATTCACATCCACATGTGCAAGTTTTGATTGGTATTATTCGAATTATCGTATTAACAACGCTGCTCTGTATACATCTACACTCCATGATGGTCGCAGTCACACTAAAGTGAGGTGTACGGATTGCAGTACAGTTTAGTCGAACAAAGCAAGTGTTCGGAACGCGAAATCTAGTACGTAGTACATATACATATATCGATGACTATATGGAGTAAATTATATCTAGACTAGTATTTTGACCTGGTGCAAGTTGTCCATAGTTCTGATAATAAATACTTATCCATAATAGTATTTTTTTTTGGAATAGCTAATAATAAGGTATCTCTTACCATTGAAGTAACGTGCTTGAAATTATTGCTTGTTATATAGCAAGACAATATATTTTTGAGGGATGCCATCTGTTGGCGTCTGATCGAAACTTTGGCTACAATACCTTTTTTTAAACTTATATTGAAATATTGTTTATAGATAAAACAGTGTTTTTTGCTTAGCATTACTTTTCAATTGATATAAATTTACTCTTTGGCTTTACTTATGAAAGCCAAAATATGCGTTTCTGAAAAGATATAAACCAAGGTTTAGAAAAATAATGCCATTTTGATTCTAATAATTGAAATATATTTTGAAAGACACACAAAATTCATATTAAACTTATTGAGGTATAATATTCAGGCAAATAGTCTACTTGAAGTAGAATATAATAAAATAATAACAATTTTCATATATTTCATTTAAATGTTGTAACATTCACTTTATTCAGTAGGTACAATAATTTACAGTCAAATTTATTTTGCTATGAAATGCATTATCTTTATCATAACATCAAAGATAGAGAGCTCAAAGTATTAAATAAGGCTGCTCAGTTATTTTTTTGTGATGATCATATTTATTTTCAATACATATTCTTTCGAAATTTACGCTTCAATATTTATTATATATAATAACACGATAACAAAAATCTTTTCACAGTAAAAATTGTAATATCTATTATAAAATCAATGTGGAACACATTCTGGACTTTTACACAAGATATATATTTAATAATATCTAATCTACCTAATATGATCTCAGTAAAATATAACATGCTCTGCTCACAACAAACATTCGTTATAAATAATAATTTAGAAAATAATAAATAAAATTAATAATATCACAATGGAACAGGGTTCGTAAAATCCCATTCGTGAATTAAAAACAGTTGTTTTTTTTTAAGTTTGAAATGTTTGAATGTGTGCAAAGGGTAGATGTAGCCATTCATTAGTTAAAAATATATATAAAATAAATTTGAATGCTAACGAATGTTTTCATTACAATTCAATTACGATACTAAGAAAAAAAGAGTAGGTACAGATATATTAAAACTGTTTTATTTGTATTCAGTATATTAAATATTGCGCAGCTAGTTTTAACAATTTCAGCTGTAGTGTTGTTGTAGTATATGTTCTTTGTATGTTTATTTATAGATATATAATAAGGAGTTTAGCGAGATTTACGTTTTAACAGAAGTAGAATAATTATACTTTAGAGAATATGAATGGTAATTATTGAATCTGCTAATTATTTTTATATCATATTTTGGACAATTCAAATGTCTATCAACATCCATTGATACACTAGTATACATAAAATACTTTATAAACGAACCCTGCAATACAAAACTGTCAGCTTTTTTCGATACTATAAAGTTATCAAATACTTTAGCTTGGACAGAAGCTGACAGTGTTCGTAGACTGTGATATTGAAAATTAAATACGAAAATAAATCTAGCGAGAAGATAACAACTTTGATCATGTTGCAACCTTAAAACTACTGGTAACCATTAATAACGACGGGACATATCGATGTATCCACCGGCTCTTAACAAAAAAACTTAAATAAATTTACTACAATTTTCTCAATTGTTACGAATTTATACTGGCTTAATAATTGCTTATATATATAGCATTAATTTATTGAGTAAATAGTGCTTTATTTTATACAGCAAAATTGGTAAGTATCTATACCAGGTACGTACATAGATATATCCTTATAATGAGTCATCATATGTCACATTTCTGGTATTTTGTATTCCCGTGTAGATGAGTTGTTATACCATAAACACTATTAACATATCTCTCTGTCAACGCTGTATAGTTGCTGCGAGAAGCTTCATAGTAACAATAAACAAATATAATATAAATATATACGGTAAGGCCTCCTCAACACAACTTCAAAGTAATCAAAAGTTTGATGATACCTGTTTCTACGAACTTATAAGATCTGATTGGGTACCGTTAAAACTACTTTAAATAAAATTTTGATGCAATTTAGTTAGTGTTATTTTAAGAAATAGACAGTTTGTGTTGTGATATATTACTAAATTCAGACATATCTAGGGTATCAATTTCTTAACCAGTATTACCATATATAATTGTCAAAGGTTAATTTCATGAACTAAAAAAAAATTGTATCTTGGGCAGAACGAGAACTCATGATTCCGCGCAATGATTTGATGATTGCACAACTTTTAATGTATATATTTTGTAATACATTGAGGATTAAGACGGGACATTAAAAATAACAAAACAATGATTCAAAGATCGATTTTCAGGTTTTTTTGTGTTGATACTACATTTATAATAACAACACAAAAAAATACCTATACATAAAATGTTTCATACTCTAGAAAAGCGTACGAAAACTAGTCAAAAAAGTTTTCTTCACCTTCTTTTCCCCTTAATGTGTGAACCTAAACAAGTCAAATAATCAATACATATAAAATTAAAAGAAACTGTCTGTCTCTTATTTAACATCATTTTTCAGCATGAAACAATATACATATATCATTAGTTAAATTTCGGATTCAACAATTGTACCAGTCGGATCTTTTGTCCCTAGTCTCCCCTGTGTGTTATATAAATAGTCAATATGTAAATTAATGAAATATTATATACTACATCAAGATGTGTTTTGAATAGTATAGAGCATGGTATTAGATATACAATAAATAAACGTACGTATTAACAGTTTCTAAAAAATATTGCTCGAAATAATTTATTTACACCTCAATTATGTTTAAAATTTCGGTAGGTATTGCGTTGATTATTTAAAAGTTACATTTAATATTGTATTGGTAGGGTTAACAACTGTAAGAGATATCCAAAATTCCTCCAGTAGCTTTTAAACGACCACAGTTAAGGGAAAAGTACGTAGTTATCGGAATTGAAATAATTTAATCTGTAACTTTTGAATAAACAATCATATTAAACTTAATTTTATTATGTTTAACAAAGCAGATGATTTTGTGTTCAGTCGTGTTAGCAATAAATCTTTATTTCCATAAATAAATTAAAATAAACATTTTTGAATTTTATTAAAATTTTGATAAAAGTCGAGTATTTAAACTATTTTTTTATTTATATATCTGAAAACTCGCTGACTGCCCTGTACTTATTGAATACATCAAGATAATACGAATATTTAAAAAAAAAGCTTAACAAGTTAGGTATCTAATTATATATAGGTAGGAGACATATTTTCAAAAATTATAATTGCCCACATAATAAGATATTAATTTCTATGGATTGCAAAATACATAATTAAACTAAATACATCCGAATTATTATGAATCAAATAAAATTACAGTGATTAAAAAAGTAAACAGTAAAATAATTATAGGTATAAATAATAAAAATATGAAATATATAATTTCAAGTTTTTATACGTAAATCTATGATTTTATATTATAAAAATAGGTGTAGATACAATACTTGCCAAAATTGTGTAGGTAACAGAAGAACTGCGTCAATGTAACAATTATTCCAACACACTAAAATTTACAAAATTCAATATTCAATCTGTAGTATAATAAGTATTTAATATTATTCAATTATTTAGATAAATATTGGATAAAGATAAGTAAATTATTGCTGTTTATTATTACGTACACGTTTAAGATCTTATTAACTTGCGAATTTACATATATACATAAAAAATGTAAAATCTAATTCCAATAACACTCCCAAAATTCTTTGAGGTTCCTATCTGTTCTGAGTATACCTAATAATAATGGAATAAGTACATGATAATATTCATCAATGTATCATATTAGTTATGTAGAATTATCTCGTTTTGTCAACTTAATTATGTGGGCTTATAAATTATAAGAATAAATTTAAAAAAATTAACACTCCTTTTACGAAGACTGTTAAGATCATACTAGAAAATGAAACCATTTTAAATCAATAATATTAATTAGCAATATCAAAATCGATGGTTTTAGTTGATATTGTGGTTATTTATGGTTTTTGTTTAGATAATGAATTTTATTTAGTAACACAACATGGCTACAGATCAAATATGTGGCTCATTCACACACTACTCTGTATACTTTATCTCTGTGCGTCTGAAGTAAGTAGGTATCTAGTATAATAATCGCATTTGCAGTTATAATCTTTATATAAGGTGTTTATTTTAAAATTACTAGCTACCTTGTTTTTAATAGGCACTATTCGCACAGAATGATACACATGCGTTTTTCAAAGAGCTAAAATAAAACGAAATTAATATTTTGTTTTTAATATATTAGAATCCAATGAATGAATATCGTATAAAAACAAATATCTTCAAAAGTGTGATCATTATGCTTTTTTTTTGTACTGATATGTAATTTCTTGTTTAGTATTATAACTTTGGTGTTAAGTGCATACAAAATTGAGCAAAAATTTTGGCTATATAAATTAATTACGCAAACATAATTATTTACAAATCACTTATATAAAAAAAATAAAGTGTCTTTATTTAAAAATAATAAAATTTCAACTATATTCTATTATAATTTATAAAATAATAAGAAATGATCTACAATTAATGCTCCTAAACGTAAACCTAGTAGCTTCGAAAATAAAATTGAGATCGGTGTCGTATTTATGCATGTACCTATTTGTATCTTCATGAAATAAACATTTTAAAAAGCTGTAACCGGGCTTGTTATCGATGAAACTTGCAATATTTGAATATGCAATTGTACAGGTACAACCCATGTGTAAACCACATTTTAGTCTAATGTTGATTAATAAAAATGGTACACTTTATGAGTTTTAGGCAGCCAAATAGGTATATAAAAACTATTTTACTGTTTTAAATTAATTTTACAATAGATACTATTATGATAAATACGAAAATCCTCTAAAAAATTACTTGGCAATATTTTAATTGTTTTAAACAACAAATTAATTGTAACAGTGTAGGTATTAAATAGCTAGTAATAGAAACGAATCTCCTGGGAGTAACGTGATCGTTGAATCGTTTTAGAAACAGTACAAGAACTAAACTGTCAAATAGAAATAAACTCTAAACTTAGAATACTTAATACATTTTATTGTACCTAAGGTTATTAAATACTATTATTATGACTTCAACTTAAAGTACAATTAAACTATGTTAATCTAAGCTGCAGTTTTAATCTAGATTCTTACAATATGGCAGTTGTCAAATCGCTAGCTAAGTTGTTGCTTACGACTAAAATTTATTAGTGATCTTTTGGTTTGGAGAGCGCGTTCCTTTCTGTCGTAGTTTACTTTTTTTTTTTTTTTGTTATTTGTGACAACTTATGATGCATTATCATAACCATTATTGCAATGAATATATTATTTGGTAAAATTTGCAGGTACTTTCAACACGTAAAATGAATAAATATTAGCACAGTAGCCGAATTAAGAATTAATATGAGATTAAGCATCTGAATTTTAATTGTTCAGATTTATATCTGGCAAGATATGCTGCATATAATATATAAATATATTTAGGTTCAAGGCGTTTTCCAAAATGAAATTAATTTATAGTACCCACATCGGCTTTTATAATGTGACATGTTTGTATAATTTATATCACATAATCAGATCTAGTACGATAATATACCTAGTAATAGTAGGTCCTATATCAATGAAATATTTAGACATGCATTTGATATTGTTATCAGTAGTAGTAGTAGTACTACAACTGTAAATTTCATATCCGCTGTTTATGGTCTTGTACATTTATTTTTTTATAAACATGAGTCACGGAAGTGACAGCTGTACATACATCCGATTTATATTGTTGAGTAATAAGCTTTCTACCGGTACAGCCAGTATAGTTTGTCTGTGTATAAATATAGGTGTTAATGTATGTTGAATTTATACGAAATATCATCTTGTCTTCACCTTTTATATAGACAATTCTCTGAAACTACTCAAATAATCATATTGTATCGTAATTTGCGCAGAAAGAGAACAAAACTAAACGCGTTTGTCGAAATTAATTACAATGCCTAAATAATAATAACTACATTAAACAACTCTTTTTACGTAGACGTAGAAAAATGTTACATTTGAACTGATCACTTTTAAGTAACAATAATAATATATCTCTAATTATATTTTATGTACACATTTAATCATTGCTTTCATTGTTAAATAGTAGATATAATAGTATATATATTAAATATTTTATATAATTCGCTATTTAATTCTCATTATTTACAAACTATAAACTGTAGAACCTACTTAAAATAATATTGCAGCTCGCAATCGCTCTTTCTTAAATCTTTGCCCATCGTTCCAAGTCCCTTTTTCGATTTGTCCTTCATTCTTAGCTGTATGTAAAGAAATTTAAAAACTAAATATTGTATTACGTGGCTTCTCAATAATATGCGGCGCAAACTTTTCGTGTCAATATTTGACAACTAGTTTCGCCTTCGATTCCTTCGACAAATTAGACCATAGTTATTGGCGCATTAAAAGCCGTTTGTTCTCTTGTAAGCATTTTGTCTATGCTTTATTTTAGTTCCATATGTTTGTATAATGTGATGATTCCTTTTTAACCTCTACTTTCATTAAGTCATAGCCTTGCGTGTGCTTCCCGCGCCGTATCGTGTTGATGCCGGCAATAACACTGATCACAATCTTCATGCAGCACACCACGCGAACAATTATTGAGTATTGTCTGTTGTTAGATCTTCAATGTATACAATACAGATATGTTCATAAAAATTTAAGTCTAATCTTGTTTTGTAGTCTTTTCGTCGAATCTGAGATAACTTATGATGCTAATTCATATATTAAAATTTATATTTCATTATTATCTAATATGTCAGTCAATATACATTGATGTAGTGATTAATATCACTGAAGTATTTTCGACCGGAATAATTTATATAGTCGAATAATAAAATTGTTGAGAACGCATTAGCATACTCGACATATTATTTGTTTATATAAAACAATGTGAAAACATTATCTTAAAAGTGTGGTCAACTAATAAACGATGTGGCACATTCGAGAATGTGGACGGAATTGACTGACCTTTCAGTGATTTTATTACATCCGTTACATATATCGCACTATATTCCTTTATTGGTAGTTCTCAATAGTAACAATAGGCAAAACTGAAGGTCAGTGATATAATTGGAAAAGTTTATCCTTTAATGCGAGCATTAGTATAAAGTAAAGCGTAAAATGAAATATTTTCACACTGTTCATGTCAGTCTAAACTTACATCTAAATACTTAAAACTAATATTCACAGTCTCTGCCCGAGAGCGACACACATTTTGCATTCCATATGCACGTCACAGTTAAGGCGATTCTACTGCGCTACAAAAATACGTGGGCAATGTCCATTATGCAGTCAAAATACGATCCACATATAACGAGCAAAAATATGTCCCCTTTAATCTTTTCTAATATCCAATATAATAATGTAAATTATATCCATCTCTTTTTTAGATAAAATAAAACTTTCATTCATAATATTATATTCTCTTAAAACTAAATCACGCGTCTCACACGGAATAGTTCTTGCATATAACGAAATTATCTTTACAATGCCTCTCGTCGGTTTTCATTAGAGATTTATGACGATACAGGCTATTGTATTTACTTGAGTTGCACTGGCCGCGTATACGCGTGCGAACGACGCATATGCTAATCGCCAAAACGCGTACACGCCTTTTTCCACTTGCACTGAGTACACCAAAGATCGCGTTGGTCCATGCCGTACACCTTGCGACATTTCTTGTTATCTGAACGAGGCCGCCGGCCAGGACTACCCGGTGATCCGATGACCGGTGTTATTCGCATGTGTTTCTGTAAAAAAGATTTTATATTAAATTGTATATATTCAGATATATTTTAATATCAAGATGGTGTCTTTTTTATTCTACAATCATGTCCATTAACGGCGTCTTCTACAGTGGGTTAAACAGATTGGCACGGAATTTCATGACGAGTTTTCTTTCCTTTGCATCGATGTTGTCTGCATATTAATCTTAGCCTTTTATGATACCCGAAGGTAAGAAAAGGGATGTTGAATTTTATTCAAAATGCCTCACCATATGGCGAGTTATAATATTATAAATTTTGGAAATAATTTACATACGTACCGGTGAATGAGAGTTGGACCAAGGATGCGTAATGGGAATGCTTATTGGCCTTGCTGACCCATTCTGAATAGAGAGCAGACCTTGTCTGAAACAAGAAAAAAAATATATCGTTGACAAACTTTTTTTTTGACAGACTTTAGCTGTATTAGTTAACAATAAATGGATAAAATTGTCGTACCTGTAAGAACCTACTAATTGTCTCTGGTATTCCGGATCTTCATGAGGTGGACGACACATATCTCTGTGGGAGAGAGTTGGTGGCGGCGCCGGTGCTGCTACCTCTCGCTCTGTGTAGTAAAATTCCTCTTCATGATCACTATCGCCTTCTTTCTTTGGTCTGAAACGTAATAAAACTCCCATCAGCTCTCTCTCGTATTTAAATACATAAACGCTAACCTACTAAAAATTAGGAAATAGGTTTCCTACTAGTCGATTATTCAAATGAGCTATTAGTCATTTATAGCAATGCATTGATTCGACTAAATTCAATGAATTATATTTTAAACTGTTTCTTATCAAAGTTCATCCAACTTATTGAAGATATCAAATGGGTTGTCGACTAATCGCATGGTAGACTGGTAAGGGCCACCGAAGACAAAAATCGGGTACCGGTGGCCCGCTCGCACGGCGAAGAAGAGGTGCTTGGAGGGTGGGTCAATGGGGTTGCGCGCCGCCTCTTCCGTCACCCCGGACCGACTTGGCGGGGGGCGACGTCCATGGCCCACCGCAAAAAAAAAAAAAAAAAAAAAAAAAAAAAAAAAAAAAAAAAAATGGTAGACTGGTAAGCGTGGCCACTGAAGACAAAGATCTGGTACCGATGGCCCGCTCGCACGGCGAAGAGAGGTGCTTGCAGGGTGGGTCTATGGGGTTGCGCGCCGCCTCTTCCGTCGTTTGGAACCGTTTTGGCGGGGCGCGATCACATTTATAGTCCACCGCAAGGAAAAAGAAAATAAAAAAATGGTAGACTGGTAAGCATGTAAAAACTATTTATCACGTATTGCAAATTTAAAGGTCAGCTACTTATTAGAAACTAATAAGATTTTGGTGGAAATTTGGCGGCACTTATTAGCTTCAGAAGAGAAAGGTCTTACTCGCATGACTTAAATAGTATAAGAACGTTAATTTTAGAGGCTATGGTACTAGAATGACGGAAAATGGTATGTGTGTATTCCATATGAATTGAAATGGAATACGAACAGGTGAATGATGAATGAATGATGAAATAAATTTTAAGTCATTTATAGGTATATATCGAGTTACAACAGTAGGGCAAGGCTTACGTAAGCCGCGGGCGGCGGTCGGTGGCAGGTGACCTTGCGCGCGCGGGCACGAGCGGGATTGTGTTGCCAGCAACCTTGTCGCGAAGCCTCGACGCTTCCGGGTCAATAAGGGTTCGGCCTTTCAGGCTATTTTATACAAACGAGTAACGGCTCTACCAAAACTCTCATTTCTAATGTTGGTCTCAAATTAGATCTTCGAATGAGTGCCTCTTGTGTGTAAAGTTCTAAATCTTTTTAGACACTTAATCCTTGTCTGGTATGAAATAAAGGGTTAAAGCAGAAGTATATGATATATTTCTATGATATTGTATAAATAACTATGAGATGTTAGAATAGTGTGACGGACGCTATTATCTATTCTATCCAAATATTCTCAGTGGATCATGACAATATGCTTGGCAGATAACAAGACTCGTTCATTATTATGTGGAACGACTTATGTAGGTGAAATATATAGTTATTCAATTCTATCAAAGCCTTTGGAGGAGAAAGGCGTCAAACTATAAATAAATATTTTCTATTATCAGCTCGTGTACAATTAAATAGTTTTAGAAGGTGAGATAGTGTTTACTGCTTTTAAGATATACATGTACTTTCCATTGATACAGGAAATGAGATGTTTCCTAGTAAAGTATTAAGCCTTTAACCTTGCCAACTGGCTTGTTGGCGTTGCGCAATTATTATTGCGCTTAGCACGTGCATTAACAACCTACACGTGACCTTTTTACACGTGCCTCTTGCATTATATTATTTCTACTTTTATCTACCATTTCATATTCAGATTATCATATCAATATTATCGCATAAGTATTTCATAGCTTAATCAATTATTGTTTACTTACTAAATGTTAAAAATGTTATTTAATAACTTAACAAACATTTAATGAGACATATCTAAGGTTTCTTACTTTATTATATATATTTATTATATATAAAACGCATATAACATCTATGCAAGAGAAGGAAAACTCGAAACAAAACCCTATACCAACACATCTGACCAGCGTGGTATAGTAGGTCAATTGCCCTCCCGTTATGGAGGAGGCTCGAGCCCAATAATGGGACATATATGAGCTGAGATGACGATGTTATATTTATTACTAAGGGCTACAGTTTATGGTTTAAGATCCACTCGGTAGCTTAATAGGTTGGTTATACGTGAATCACATTGTTTTAGAATTAGGAATACATTCATCACCAGTCTCTTACTCATGGGTACCGTAAACGACGAATAAGGGACATAAATAGATAAAGTTAAGGCAAGAGAAGAAAATCTGAAAATAAAACATCGGCGGCAACCAATCTGGTCTGTGTGATAGGTAAATTTTTGCCCCTATTAAAAATTCAAAAATGATTCAACTTTTGCCTGGGACAATATGAAAATTCATAACTGAATCGTATAAACACTTACCCCAAATGTGCTTTCCTGATGTGAGTCTCAATATCTGAACAAGTATTGGTGTGGTATCCACATTTTCGCCAGGTACATACGAACACAACATTGTTGATCTGTAACAATAAAATTGAAATAAATATACGTTTAATTTGAAAAACATTATGATAAAATGTCCGTTAATTAGAACCGTTGTTGCTACTGGGTTTTAAAAGAGTAAAATCGAGCGGTGACGTAACAGAGACGGAAGCACCTCTAGGTCGTGGCCTTGCGAACGCGGCGCATTTGCGGTACGAGTACCCTCCAGCCGGCACCAACTCGGCCTCCGGCATCGCTGCCATTTAGTTATACACTTGATTCATATCGTTAAACAAATGCACATCAACTTTTATACATTTTTTTGCATAATTTTTTTTTTTTTTTTTATAACGATACTGGGTTAGTGCTGCCCTTGAAACTTTGTGGTGACGATTTGAGAATACAATCTGTCATTATGGCTTACCTTAATGAAGTCGTAAAAACTAGCTGAGAGATCACCAGCCAAGGGATAATGCTATTATCGCCTTACTTGGAAGGCCTATATCAACAAAGGACGTTGATGATAATGAATATTTCAGTACACAATTATACAAGTTATATAATAAGTTAATTAATAATGATATTATTACATAAATCATATTTAGTTTGCAGTTTCTCCATAGTTATGTAATCATTATATCAATTCGTTCATCAGCTTGTAATTAATGTATAAAATTTTGATTTCTCCATGAGGTGACAAGTTAAAAAAACAATGTATTTTCGTTGATTGTTGCCTTAATTTTATATCGGAGTAGCAAAAATCGACTGGATAAATGATTGACCTAGCTATTAAGTGGGACGATTTCCCACCTTGGATAGGCATATGTCCAATAGTGGCAGTCGATAAACTGGTGGATGGATATAATATTGAAGACTTAATTTTGATTAGTGATTTAAGGAGACAGCCCTAAAGGTTAGCAAGGCGTGACGGGGAGAGCGCGCGGAGCCGCTGTTGGTATGTCTTGCCAAAGTTTCTGCAACGACCTTCCATTCAATGCCACATAATTTCAGCCAACTGGGCTCGTCTACACACAGCTAGCTGCTACACACACACATTTTAAAACATGTTCTGATGTAGTTTACCGTTCTGTTGCTAAGCTCTATCTAGCTAAATATATTGAGAGTTTATTAATAGTAGAATTATTTTCCTGTCGTACGATTCATAACTTGTCTTGCCAAGTAATATTAAATAACCCTGCCTTTATTTGGTGGAATTGTATGAGAAAATTATTAGTAGTATTTTTTTTATGTATTGTATTGTATATTTTGGCTAATTGCAGACAAATATTATCCTTTTGTTTCCTTTTCCTTAATAATTAAATACAAGGTATTTATTTGCAAGGTATACGGCCCCGGTAGTCTTGACATTGATAACGATTAGCTAAATGACCTTACTAAATACTTGCCAAGAAAAATATGAGTAGGTACTAATGATAACATGGGAACAAATACATTAGTTAAAAAAAAATCTGAGGAGAATAAAGTCAATTAGAGACTATTAAATATTCAACATCATCTCAGCTCATAATATGTCCCACTGTTGGGCTCGAGTCTCCTCCGTAATGGTATGGAAATTGACCTACTGTACCACGCTGGTCAGACGTGTTGGTATAGGGTTTTGTTTCGAATTTTCCTTTTCTTGCATAAATGTTATATGCCTTTTGTATTAAATATTATTTTGCTTTAAATTTTATATTCTGATTGTTTTATTACAGCTGTCAATGTCGAGGCTGGTAGAGCACTTATATATTATATATTAAAATAGATTATGCCAACTTTGTACCTACATATTTGTATATTAAAAAAAAAATACTGCTTGTAAATTAAAAAAAAAACCCTAAAGTTTCATAGTAAGTATTAAAATAGCTTAAAAATCTATTGATTTGTTCATAATTTCAGTTCATAGATTGTACGTTATGAATTTCTACTGTACTGGAACTGAAGAGCGAGGCTACATAAAGTGCATTTTAAACTAGGTTAGGTCACAGGAGAGCGGGGTAGTGGGACATTGAGGTAAGAGGGAAGGGGAGCTGTTATTGGGAAAATACGGCGAACTGGGTCGCAATACCAGGGCCAAGGGTGATTTACGAAGGTTGCGTTTCTTTGTTTAACATACAGCGAGGTTGCACAAAAATGCACAAATACATTTGAATTAATAAGTAACTAGTATTTTTTTTTCAAATATAGGCTACAAAGAATGACGCGCGTCATTCATTTTCATGCGCAATTGTACAAGTAATTAACGTGGCTATAAAAGTATTATGTAATTTTAATTATAAAACAAGCGTTTATAATAATTTTGTGAAATATTCTTTTAAAAGGCTTTGTACAAAACTGTGTAATAAAATATTTTTGTATAATAGCTTTTAACAGTAACCTTGTTTTATCATAATAATAAAACTTGAAAGAATAATTAAATGGATTTCTTATTTTTTTTTATTATGCACAAACAACGTACATGAAGAAATAAATATATGTAGGTACTTATTTTGAGTGTGACGTTAAAAAAAATTGTGTGATGTTATTTAACAAATTTATATACATTTTATTTAACCACCTAGGTTCATAAGTTATTATATAAAAATGTTTTTTTTTTTAAATTTTTCTATTTATTGTGTGTTCGCTATATTGTTTCCTCTTCTCTTATGCGCGCAAGGAAGGGGCCGAGGGCATAATGTCTGTGTGCGTGCTTTGCTATAGGGAGGGCGCCTCCCCCACTGCACCACTGACCTAGTTTCAGTCTGACGATATCTAACATTATGTTATTTTTCAACGTGGGTAAAAACTATACCAATCGTATTTTTTAATATAAAATTACATGTTAGAATCGTATTGTTATCTCTTGTTGATCTCCCATACGAATATTAGGGGTTTGTTAGCCGGATAGCGCATAATTATTTCATATTTATACAATGTCCTATTATTTAGTTAAGTCTGTATATGTTTCGAGCTCTTTAAGTTTGTAGTTTCATGTACATATTGTCAACAGGTAGGTGATTACAATATGTCATCATCATCTCAGCTCATATATATCCCACTGTTGGGCTTGAGGCTTGAGGCTTCACACTAGAAGGGAAATTGACCTACTACACCAGCACCACGCTGGACAGTCGTGTTGGTTTATTTGAGTCTTACTTCTCTTGCATAGATGTTTTATGCATTCTTTTACGATCATCCACGGGTAAGATAGGGAGTGGTGAATTGTATTATTTACTCCTTCACCACACGGAAGACAGTAAACATAAATCCAATAAATTAGTTCTTAGCTCCTAAAACTGATTTTATGCCTTATTATTATTTAAAGTTATACATTAATATGCCTGTAAATATTTTTGTACACAATTTATTCAAATTATACGTCAATAAAGGAGTTTACTACTATCAAACCATTACTAATGTTTTTATTCATAGGTACATATAAATTTAAAGAAAATAGTTCCATAATGATTAAAAGAATATACACTATTAAATAAGTTAGAGCTTTTGAAAGTTATTACATGACGCATATTCTGTCGCATTCCCTCAAAATAACGTTTTCTATTGTTGCAGACGCATTAACACAAAGGGAAGTATGACGTCATCGTTTTGTATTGCTCTTTCTATCTAATTATTTAAATTAAAATGTAACTAGATCAATATAAAAAATACTATACTGCTTTTACAATTTGATATCGTATTTAGTCTATTTTATATGTAATTAGACGTCATAATAGTCATCATCCTATTAGCATTTTGTTAATTCGATGTACATGGATGGGTAATATAAGCATATTTATCTATAAATACGTTTTGAATAATCCTACATTGCATTTGTGTGTCGTCTATACGCTTACACGTGCCACTTCGATATCTGTGTGCAATGCAGCGGTAGATGCCAGCCAGTAGCTATGCACTTATAGGTACTATATACCTATGCACTCACACTAAACAGACAATGAACATTGGTAGATTATTCTTAGCCAAGTAGCCTGCAGTTAGGTACATTGCTTTGAGAATTGGGTACAAAGGTTAGTAACTAGATATTTACGTATTTATACTAGGTATTTACCTATTAAGGTTTTTATCATTAGTGGATAATAGAGATGTTTTAAATCTATTGTTAAAAGACTTAGCGAGTACCTTATACATATATACCTACTCTGTCAATTATATATTTTAGCCAATATTGTCGCTCTAGGCAGTAAGCGATAACAGCGTAGTGAAAAAAATAAAAAAAAATATTGTACGAAAAATCGACAACAATATTATAATGATGATAAGAATTAATTGTGATGATGATGATGACGATTATAAGAAAATGAAGCAATGAAAAATAATACGATATCGAAGCAGCGCGCATAGCTAGTTTCAAGATGTGAGTGTTCGTTGTAGTTTATACTTTTTCTAGAAGTAGTTGCCATAACCGTTTCAAAGAACAAATTATTTGAACACAACCCAGTTAATTAAATGAATCTACAACCAGTCCGCCTAGAAAACATGAACCGACTGCGTTTTTGATTGTAAACAACTAGATTCCAAAATAAATTATGTTCTATTACATATATATATAGAGTTCATATTGAAATATTAAGAGTTAAACTATAAAACTAACCGGCACAGAATGCCGGTTTGTTATTGCGCCGTCTCTTTCTACCGCGAAACACCGCGGGATGATAATATTGATTTGTTTTCATTCCATCTCTTTTATTCCCATGAGCGCATATATATTTGTTTCATCTGCTTGACCTTCCCTATTTACAGATACGCACACATACACATTACGGTAGTGTCAGATAAGTTGTTTTCGCGTCATCTCCTTCTAGCTCTAGAAAAGAAGCGAACGAGGAAGACGCTATTTAACGAGATATTATTTTGTGTTGCTGGCTGCGTGATACCGGCCGGTATTTATGCGGAGTTTGTGAGTGGCGCGTCCGCTGCTACGTTTACGATTATCATAATGTAGGCCATTGCAGACCGGCGACAGGGATATATTAACTTTGCATTTTAAAATATAATAGTTATAAAAATGCCCTTGTAAATAAAATACATTACCTACCGTGTTAATATTAAGTTACCGGATCAGTATTATTTAATAAATTATTTTTTATAGGTACGTCTCGGCATATTGAAATAAAATCGCCTTTATGTTAGAATTGGTAGAATTTTACTTCCATTTTACTATTATTACTCATAATCCAACTTAACTTGGCAATGGACATCATTAATAATAATAATTTATTTATTTATAACTTCAGAATACATTTTTATATAATCCCTGTCTCTTGAATTAGGTAAAAAACAACCTGTGTCTCAAAGACAGACATTCCAAATTTAAAATTTGATAGCTGTAGAAATTTTGTTAAAATTAAAAAACATATTTTCTGCTGCTTATCTATATTCCTACATAACTATATAATACATATATACTTTTTATTAAACCTTACTATTATTGGTTTTTTACTATCCCTAGGATGAATATGGGGGAGCGGGAGAGAGAGAGAGGATTGGCATCCTCACGTGGCTGAGCTAGGCGGCCGTATTTCAAAACAAGTATTGTCCTACTAGTCGCATGTTTAAAAAATAAAGCCTTCGAAACACGACTTTGTTTTAAAAATAATAAATTGCTACAATTTCCGTGTTGTAACTCCACTTTTTAGTGGATAAATAAAATTACTAGTATAATAAAGATGACTGTTTGCTATTTATATCTAATATGCAAATTATGACACAGGTCGTGTGTTTCAGCATTGACATATTTTTATCCACCCATCCATCAGCTTCCCATAGGGAGGATGGTGTCACGTTTAACATGCGGGTTGGGTAGTTAGTGTAGTAAGATAATAATTAAGAGAGTGCTACTGTAATTTGCCTAGTGATCACTCAGCCGGCTTTTACTTCCATAGGAAAGTAAGACGTGTATTCTTAAACCGTCACATTGTATTCACAATTTATCATCACACGGGAATTTTATTATTTTTTAAAATTAAAAGTTAAAAACCACCAAAGAATCAGTGCTGACCGAACTACTTACATTGTTTTTTTTTATTAGGACTAATCCCACTATACATTCCCACCATTGTAACTCCTGTAAGCCAGGATCCACAATGGTCTCCATAAATGACACCGAGGTTTGACCCTCAGGTGGTATCGACAGGGCCCGATCTAGCTATTAAGCCGCTCCGGGCAAAGATAATTTTCGCCGCCCTTTACATTAGTCCGGTCAAATTAGACCAAAAACTAAGAGTAAAGCTACATAAATTCCCAACAAGCTGATAATCAGTAAGATTATTTAAAATATGATTAAAAATAAAATTTGAAAGTTTTCCCATCTTTCCCCTGTATGGAAACAAAAAATATTGAAGGTCAAAGGTCAAAAAAATGTGATTTTCGCGATTTTCAGCAAAACGGTAAAATTTATCATAAAATACTTCAGACAAAAATTGTAGATCATAAAATTATCTACAAAAAATATATCAATACTTTTTTTCTACAAGCCACCATTTTTGAGATATAACGATTCAAAAAGTTGTAATCGTCATAATATGAGTACGCCACGTATATACGAGTACATCTCTACAGTTGTAATATATGTTAAAATATATTTCTATCGGTCATTGTAACTTGCACCTATAATATAAAATATACATAAGTTATAACTATCCAAACCGAGACCCTCCAGCCCGACCTCCTCCGTAGAGTAGTCGGGGAGCTGCTCCCAAGGCAGTCGGCACACACGCCCCCGGTCATGGCTTCACCAGATCACGACCGGGAGGCCAACGAAAGTGTTCCGCCTGTGACGGAGTCGGAAGTGGGTGCGGCTGTGGCGAGGATTCGTTCCGCCACCACGGCCCCCGGCCCGGACGGAATACCAGTCCGGGTGTTGACGTTGCTCCTCAAGCACCTGAAACCTTGCCTCAGGCGACTGTACAACGCCTGTTTGGCGGCTGGACAGTTTCCTGAGTGCTAGAAGGAGGGGAGGTTGGTTCTCCTGCCAAAGCCGGGACGGCCTCCGGATTCATCGTCGGCCTACAGGCCCATCGTGCTCCTAGATGATGTGGGTAAGCTGCTGGAGCGTATCCTTGCTGCCCGCATCGTCCGGCACTTGGACGGGGTGGGACCCAATCTGTCGGACACTCAATTCGGCTTTCGCAGGGGGCGTTCGACCATCAGGGCTCTGCTACGCCTGAGGCAGACGACCGCGAAGGCTGTCGCCGGAGGAGGAATGCTGTTGGCGGTGTCATTGGACATCGCCAACGCATTCAATAGTCTGTCATTCAGCTGCATCAGGAAAGCACTCCGATTTCATGGGGTGCCTTTGTACCTGAGGCGGCTGGTAATAGACTATTTGGAGGGGCGCAGTGTCCTCTGCGCGAGTCCAGCAGGGGACATTGTGCGGACGCCCATGACGTGCGGTGTTCCACAGGGGACGGTCCTGGGGCCGACTCTGTGGGACATCGGTTACGACTGGGCGTTGAGAGGGAGTCTCCCCGTCTCAAGCTCAGCCCGGAGGCTGAGCTTGATACGCTATGCCGACGACACGCTCGTCACAGCCCGGGGCAGGACACTCGAAAAGGCGACGAGCCTGGCCACTCTCAGCACCGAGGAGATGGTCAGGCGAATCGAGTCGCTGGGGCTCAGGGTGGCCCTAAATAAGTCGAGGCCCCTTTATTCCACGGGCCCCGCATAAGGCCGCCTATCGGCGCCTCGATAGTCGTCAACTCCATCCACATCAGTATCCAGGCTCTTATGAAGTATTTGGGCCTGGTGATTGACGGGCGTTAGTGGTTCCGGGCGCATTTCCGCAGACTTGCTCCCCGGCTGGCCGCCGCGACGTCCGCCCTATCACGGCTTATGCCGAACGTAGGCGGACCCAGCTTTGAAGACCGACGGCTGTATGCGGGGGTGATCCACTCAATGGCCATGTAGGGAAGACCGGGGTTGGTTGTGACATTTTAATTATAAAGTGTCATATCTTTTTATTTATTTGATCGTTTTACCTGAGTAACGGTTTGTTTGGTTGAATAACTATTCAGTATTAAATTTTGAATGTTGCTTATGTACCAAATAAATAGGATAGACATACATACATACATATCATCACGCCATATCCCTTGCAGGGTAGGCAGAGAGAACATAGTGCCAGAGAACTCTATCTTTGCATACTTCACTCGCTTCCTCAACATTCATAATTCTCTTCATACACGCTCGCCGGTTTCGGAGACTCTTAACTCCACCTTCCTTCAGTACATGACCGATCTGGTCTAGGTAGGTTAGTCTCGGTCTCCCTCGGTACCTACATCCTTCCACTTTCGCATTGTATATCTTCTTAACCAGACGTTCGTTCGGCATTCTTTCCACATGTCCGAACCATCGGAGCATTTCTTTTCGCATCTCTACACCAATACTCTCTTTCATACCTACTCGCTCTCTTACGTCGTCGTTACGAATGCGGTCGGTCAGCCTAACTCCACAGATTTTCCGCAGAGATCGCATTTCGACCGCATTAATTTTACTTTCATACTCTTTTCTGCATACCCAACTCTCGCTTCCATACAGTAATGTTGGGACAAGTACTGCGTTATGTATTGCTACACGTGCCTTCTGGCTGAGGTGGTGGCTGCCGAGAAGTTGCCCCAACGCTCCGTTCACTCTATTTCCCGCATTCACTAAAACAAGGGTTCACGTTATGACTGCGCAAATTACAGAGCCATAAGCTTGACCAGTTTGGCAGCAAAAGTGTATGGTAAAATTATTGAAAGGAGAATGAGGATGGTGTCCGATGGTTTACTGTGTGAGACACAAGGAGGTTTCAGGAGTGGAAGGGGATGCATGGATCAAGTGTTCTCTCTGCGCAATATTGTGGAGAAGCATCTGGCTCTAGGTCAGAGGGCTTTCTGCAGTTTTATGGATCTGGAGAGAGCATTTGACACAGTTGTACGAAAGGAACTTTGGGACATTTTACCGGAGTATGGTATTAACGGTAAACTGCTACAGGCTGTGCAGTCCAGTTACATGGGCTGTAGAGCCTGTGTGCGGCTGGATGATGGAATGGCGCCTTGGTTTGACATCAATATCGGCGTTAAGCAGGGGTGCGTTCTGTCAGCCAGGCTGTTTATCATATATCTGGATAAATGTCTCCAAAGGTTGAACGATATGAATGTGGGAGTCCAGATGGGCGACTCAGCGGTCACTGCTCTGCTATATGCAGATCATGCAGTCCTGCTGGCACAGTCAGCGACTGACCTGTAGACCCTAGTCGACACAATGACAGAAGACTGTAAAAAATGGGTCTACGCGTGAATGTGAGCAAAACCAAAATAATGGTCTTTGAAAGAGACGAAGCCAGAACAGATGTAAGAGTAACAATAGGTAATGATATACTAGAGCAAGTGGATGAATTTGTATATCTTGGATGTGGATTTAGCCGAGATGGAAGGTACACCACTGATATAGGATAGACATAAGTGACCGAATTCTGAGAAAGGAGGCCTGTCACTTTCAACCCCGCATCAGGGGCTGGTTGTTACACTATGTGGGGTAAAATGTTACAAGCAAAGACAAATGTGTAGTACCTAGACGGCGTAGGCGGCGTAGGTGGTCAGACCGGGGACCAGTCCAGTCACCCGAAGTGAGGCCACCGCGTGAGGACGACGCTGTCGGGGCATCGACTCGAGAGGAACCCGCGAGGGTAAGCCGCCGGGTGGGTCACCGAAGACAAAGATCGGGTACCGGTGGCTCGCTCGCGCGGCGAAGAAAGGCGCTTTGCAGGGTGAGTCTATGGAGTCGTGCGCCGCCTCTTCCGTCGCCCCGGACCGATTTGGCGGGGCGGCGACCACATCCATAGTCCACCACACAAAAAAAAATATTGGAATATAGGAATAAGTCAATTTTGCCGCCCCTCATTTTTGCCGCTCTGGGCCCGGTTTGTCCCCCCCAAGATCGGGCCTTGGGTCCCGGGATATGATTTTAATTGTCTTGGGACCCGCAACATATTTAATTAGAAAAGGTTAAAGAGGAGGAGTTGGAAAGAATGATTCCACTTCCCCCCTAGGCAAAGCGGGTGACAGGAAAGCAAAATTATTATAGTCTATCTAATCTAAGAAGTGCACTTTGACAGCTGTCGGAGTAAGTTGTCTAGGTATGTGAACCAAATAATCGCTATCGTAAATATCCGATTTTACTAAGAAATCGATATTGATTCTTTATAATTAATAATCGGTTTATTTTTTATTTTTCAAAAAGGTGATGAATAAATTAAGTGCTAAATTAGTACTAAACTAATTTAATTATTTCAGCATAGAATCTATTCATCATATTTAGTAGGATTAGGTTAATTAAAAACAAAAACTGGATTTGAAAATAGCTATTTATTAAGAATTACTACTATTACTTGAATTATCAGCGTCGCGAACATTAATAATTATTTCCTCATCAATCAAAGTGTCGAAATGTACATCTCTGTCAAAATCTCTATTCGATTAATTGTATTATTCTAATATTTTTACCGATTATTTGGATATTCGTGAATTGGAAGTTGTCAAGCACTACTGTATAGAACGTGATGACGTGACATTGTTAGGTCGTCAATAACAATTACTATTTACCATATTATTTTTATTTTAAATTAGTTTTACGAGTTTCAACATTAGGTTATTGTACAAGAAAGTTACCCGCAATGTTAATTATGTAAATAACTTAATAGTTGTTTAAAATTTCAGATTTAGTGTTTATAATCATGTGTTTGACCGAGGTTATTGTGTATTAAAAAATGCAAAACGTCAAAATGCACTTCTTAGATTAGATGAACTATAGTCAGTTGTTGGTATTTAAGGCCAGAATACTACCCACAAATTCCATAACTCTCTGTGTATAAGTATAAATTGTATTGTATTCTCTGCTTATAAATTTATTTCAATGAAGAGTTACCTATCTAATAAAGGTAGAAATATTGTTTAAATGAGAATGGTTTTCCCCAGATGCGAGTCTTTAAATAAATTAACATTTATATATACCTACAACATCTTCAATTATAACATACTAAGGTTAACGATTAAAACAAAACAAAGTCATATAATAATAATATATAATTATATAAATACCTATATGTATAATATAAAATAATATTAGTTACCATTTGAGAGTACATTAATTAATAAAGACATATGTGACATAAGTATACAATAAATATGCTTAGCTATTTGTTTAAAATCTGTCGCACAAAGAAAATAGACGAAATAGCAAGAATTGATGCAAGACAGAGAGAGAGGTATACCGAGTGCACCCCATGAAACTTAGGGACGATTATGAAGCACGGCAGGTCAGTGAACCGCAAATTATCTAACCCTAATAAGCTAGATTATAATAAATTTCATATAATACGTATTGGTTTAAGTAATGACATAATAATTATCCTTTCATTGTGAGTTTCTTTACGCAATAATGCTTCGTTTGATTTGCTGATATCCTGTATTAAGAGATATTAAAATGGGCTATGTAAAATTTACTGTTCCTGTGAAAATGTAAATTACTATTCGTAGAATTACATGTACCTATTGAGGAACTTCGTTGAGCTTGCATAAGATTTATAATAAAGGCATTGCATTTATCGAAGTTGTCATATTTGAAAATATGTAATAGGTTTATGGAGCATAAACTTATTATTATTATTATAGTGGTAGGGTTTAGATGTACGTAGTAATCTCTGAAACTTACGATGTGATTTTCTTTATTCTTTATTAACAGGAAGTTTCGTCATCACCCACAGCAAGCTATGTTTAATTGCGGCAAATAGTTAATTCCTATGAAATTTAAAGAAATATAATTTAAATAGTGAGCAGTACTAAGTACTGCCTAAGTCTTCACTAATCCCATAATTTTATTTCTACAATTTATTTCCACATGGCACGTACCTATATAACGTTTGTTTAAAATGATTGAAGTCCAAAATATTCTGTGAAAATAACATATTAATGTTAAAATTATGCAACTGCAAAGGTGAATAAAAGTTACACAGGTGACGTTGAACTTAAGTTCAAACATTCCCCTTTGGCTGAGTCTCAATGCTGCAGGGTGGAACGGGTGTACACCCTCATCATTTCATGTTTTTCACTCAGTCTACGTACTGCACGCACACATACAACTATGGGCAGAACACACGAGAAACGCCCAGAGGCAAGAAACTACACAGCGTTCGTTCGCCTCAACTTGTTGTGAAGAGCGAGTTACGTTCACTATTGTTTGATGCCTTTTTGGACTTATTATGTCCCATCCTGTTGATTGAAAGATCCCGGCGTCGAATCCTAATTCATTCAATGTAGGGTTTGACGTTAGAAAATTCTTATTAGCAGCATAGATCCGGAACTGCATCAAATAATTCTCTACTACTTTAAAGATTTCAATCCATCTGGCGGGGCACCATTCTACACTGCTTCCTCCAATTCGTGATCAACATTTGAGTGCCTTTCTTCCGCTGCTTTTCTTCAATGATTGTCAATACGACGCACGATGTAGCCTACCTATTGCCGTTTTAGCGTGCAAATTCCTCGGACTACGTCGATTACACCAGATTCTTCTCTGGATGATAGCATAGTATGACGCCGACGTTCAGAACATTTGTTTTAGTGCCTGAAGTCATCCTTGGTAATTCATACTGGTCATAGAACATTATTTTCGTTGCCTATTACTTCAGAATAAAAATATATAATAGCCAAATTTGAAGGCGCTATACATCTTTCTAAACCTTATAAACTAAAGAGTTTGTAAGAAAGAATAATAAACATTAAAGTAGTTTATGTTAACAAACTTAAGGAATAGATAAGCTTAGCCGTAATTAAATTTTTGAGGGCAATGTAAAAAAATGTACTGCGTAAAACTACATATATAACAAAATGTTTAGTAATATTAAGACGATATACTCATGATTGTTTAAAGCTAAAGCGGTCAAAGGTGACGGACGTCATTTGACAAGTGTGCCGGCTGCGTGAATATGTGCGTCATCTAATATTGAGTCTAGTAAATAGGTCGCGAAAGTCCTTGGGATTGTATGTTTCACAACTTTAAATGCTCTTAGAAAAAGCCAATTAATGCGTAATTTAAATCCATTTTCTTCGTTTATTTTTGATCGGTTATGGTCTAGCCAGGTGCCGTCAAATGTAGACGGAAATACAAAGTGGGCTCCATAGTCTATAATATTTCTCAACTCTACTTATTGAGAGGGTGATCAGATCCGATTCTTTAACTAAAACCATTTAAGTAGTTGGGGTTAATTTTAGTAAGAATCGCCTAGCCACTGTGGCTGTGGCACTATGGTGAAAGCAAAAAGACGAAACATAATTTTCTAATAAGTTTAAAAATATATACTCGTATATTACCAAAAACGAATATCATTCACATTAAATTAATTAATTTTGTTCTAATTTGATTCAAAACTGAAAAAAAGGTATTGCATCTTTGGCTATGTATATATATATATATATATATATATATATATATATATATATATATATATATATAATAATATATATATATATAATAATAATAATATATATAACTAGTTCTCTATGTATCTCTATTTGTAGCTACACCTAACACATAATATATAAAATAGACGAAGAAGATAATTACGATGAATTTTAGAGACCTTGTTTAAAGTTGTTTCATAGGCGAAGTAAGTATAAGTAAAATCTCCATTGGATGAATATTTCATGAACGGATTAAGAATGAATACATGCATTAAATTTACAAAAGGAGATAATCGACATAAAGCTGAGATGGCGGTATGAAAAATGACTAATCAGAAGAGCAGAGCTGTCGCCAATCCGTGTAGAGTCACGGTACCGCCTTGGTCAGCGACCCCAACTGGCTATAACGTGTTACCATTTCACTTTTTATTTCCATATAACAGGATAAGTAAAAAACTAAAACTTTTAATGACATTAGAAAATCAAATTTATTTTTAAACACATATTCTCTCTGCTCAATATTTTAGATGGCATTAGTTGGTTTTGTTTTGGTATAAAACCATTTATAATTTAGGTATAGCACTTGAGGAAGCATTGTATTCGTTACGTTCTAGAATAATTAGACCTCACTCCATTAGCACACACAGTTTACTTTTGACTTTTGTCACTTTCATTTATTCAGTTACTGTAAAAAGCATTGTATTCTATGAACACTTATAGGTATTACATAACATTTATTTTTTCATCACTTTTTCTAGTGATATAATAACGAGATTTAACGAGAAAAGATACGTGATCGAATCCTGAATTCACGGGTTGGCAAATAATCAGGTTTTTCGTTAGTAAATTTGTGTTTTACACGTCTGGATGCCCTTCATTTATAAATGCAGCGATTTTAAAATACATTCTACTTAACGTCTTAAATTAATTTCGTTTCTTCTTACGTTAAATTAAATAGATAAGAGAATTGACATCACTGGATATTTGGCAACATTTCAGGAATTGCAAATACTTCTAAATGTCACGATTAAAAAAAAATAGAACGCTCGAGGAATCTGGCGTACGTGTCTATATAAAATACCCCCGACAGTATATTATTTTGTAAAACGTGGTTTATTGAACCCGCGGGACTACTCATTATCGCGTCTGATGAACTCGTCATGCTATTGTTCCACCCGGTGATACG
Organism: Lymantria monacha; assembly: GCA_905163515.2. Lineage (NCBI taxonomy): Eukaryota > Metazoa > Arthropoda > Insecta > Lepidoptera > Erebidae > Lymantria > Lymantria monacha. The sequence goes on along the minus strand of LR991082.1, from coordinate 20,220,304 downwards.
CAACTGATGCTTATATTGGTATGTTATTGTGTGTCCTGGAGATGCACCATTATTTTCTTATGCAAATATAAATATGAATCCACGTAGCATTTGTTTTGAAGGAAGAATATACTGCAAGGGTCTTAGAGCAAGTGTTACAACAGATAAATCTTTCTCAGGAATGCTAATGTTCTCGCTTTATTCCAGAAGTATGTACATTATAGCAAAATAAGCTCACTCGGCACGTTTAGATTTTAGCACACTTTACTAACCAAATAACGCATCAATATTTGAAACAAAAAAGCCAAATTTGCTTAATTCCAAATAGGTATTTATTAATAAATTCTATATACATATTTATACCAGTTCCAATATGTTAACAAAATAAATAAAATGGGAACAAAAGACATATGTGCACAGGACGTTTACAGTATATTAACGGTAAATTTAAGTTTGTTGATCGCACCCAAGGTTGGCATACCCCGTTTATGAATCGATGTGAAGTGAAAAGCAAGTGATCCTTCTAGATTTAATGTTCAAGTGTAAACATTTGAACTGTCAAGAACGGGCAGTGAACCAGCCGCAGTGTCAATGCCCTGCCAATGCCGGTTAAAAAAAAACGCATTGCCTCCATCTATCTATCCACTGGCGCGACGCAGCTGTATTACGTGCATTTGTGTTAAGAACAATCTTTGCTAATATAAGTTTCCTGTGGCATTATTATTACGTTGAAAAAAGATAATAATAGAGTTTACAGTAAATAATTTAAACATTTAAAGTTGTTTTCAAACTATTTTTTTATGAGAATAGTCGTATTTTCAAGATTTATTAATGTTATAAATGACACATATAAACCAATATTTATGAAACGCGAATCAAAATTTTAGTTATAGAATAAATATTAAGTACGTAGGTAGGCCTGCAAAGATCTAAAATGTTCAAATAATTACCACCCACTATACATATATCGTGTCACACGCAAAACGGTAACTGTAGCACTTCCTTTGTTCACTTTAATTGTGCAAGGTGGTAGAAATAATTGCCCAATGTGGTCACACACCCATAATGACCGAAACCGCATCTGGTGTCGTGTACCCGTTCGGATACTGGTCAATGTCTTGTCGGACGGAGTTTTTGACCGAATCAAGGTCGTCAGGATAGAGGTACGTGAACTCAATAGCGCATTTGCAACGATTCGCGAACTTTCGCCGCTTCGCGCAGCACAATGATAAGATTTATAATATGAGGTGTATGTGTGTGACGAATTTTGCACAAACGATAATAAAATGAGCCAGTGATACGTGCAGGGTTATTAGAACGAGGGAGTTGTGTGGTGCAGGGCGATGACCCGCAGAGCGAGATAGAACGACAACAACACTGAAGTTCGTGCGGTGGACGCCGGCACCGGTACCGAGACATATTGTTTAGTTTTTAGATTTGGAACAGTAGTAAGTTATCATAAACAAAGGATTTATGAAAACGATGAAAGGAAAACAGTCTAACACGTGGTTATTTCCTTGCTGGGATATTTTAAGTGTTGATAATAATGTAGATAATGTAATATACTCATGTTATTCTTTCCTGTAGCCTATCAAAATGCAACTTTAGTTAATATAGAAGTCATAAAACAGGTTCAAAATGAAACTAATTGTCCCACTTAATTAAATAAATAATTTATATGTCGAACATGTTTAAAGTTACTTCTTCAACAAGTTGTTTGACGAAATAATTATTGGCAGTGTTGCCAAAAGTACCTACTACGTATTTAAATATGTTTTTTTTATTTTACTGTAATATTTTTTCTTTATAGATTATATACTTATAGAGCTAGGAACCCAAAAAAATGTAATATATTTCTTTAGCATCATGCTATTAAAACTAAAAGTGTTTGTTTATTAATGGTAAAACTACTACGCTAAAATTAATTACCTTTAGCTTTATGGATGATTGATGATTCTACTAGCAATACATTCTGTATTATATAGGTTACTCAAATGCCATTTATGGTGACCATGTGAGTAGAAGTATACCTATATTTATATTTCATAGCTTAATGTCTTAATTGATAACATCTGGGAAATGCCAAAATAAGTTTGGCATTACCCAGCTGATAAAGCAAATCAAAACAATCACGTTGTCCTTGAGTGCGACTGAAAACAAGCAACTCTTTTTTAATTAAAGTATTTAGGTATAAATAAAACAATTTACACGTAGATACATTTTATCGTTTAAAATTTCAAAATCTTTATACCTATCTACATCTGCAAGTTTTATATTTATAATCGGGTTATTGCTATCAATATATTGAATGACGTATTGGTCGTATAACGTCATTACAGCGAACCAAGTTAGCGGCGCGCGTTGGGCTGATACAAATTCGTGATAGCGTTAGCAATGCCTGAAGCGTGAATGTTCTGTTATCGAGTGTTATATCACTGCGCTGTTACCTAATGCGCTCTAAATTAACGCGTAATTGTTTGACAAAGCACTACGCGTGACGAACTATGCTTGGACACGTATGGTTGCGTTAGATAGTAACAGTCGGACCCTATATTGACCTTTCAATTAAAATAACGTGTTATTTTACACGATTTTTCTGCAAATAACTAGTTTTTAAGCGCTTATGATATCTATGTTATGATTTTATTTTATTAATAATTTGTAATATACCTATTATGCTTATCACTATTTTAAAGCGGAGTAGTCTCTGAATGTTTGATTGAAAATATATAAATAGTTGATTTATAAAATATATATACTTATAGATTTTCTTCAACCAGTATAAATATGTTCTGCTATTGGGTAGAGTGTCCTCTACAAAGGGAGGCAAATGACCTATGACTGCGACGCGGGTCAGGCCGATTGATATGGTGTTTCAAGATGTCTTTCTTTGGCAGTGATGTTATCTGTTACACACATAGGTTAGTTGGCTTTGGGACGTTGAATGAAATTATAGTCAACAGTATTTTACTCTGACCGGCCGAACATTAGTTTTCCACTTAGTGACTGTGATGACATCTATCAGCCGTAAGGGATATGGTAATTTCAGAAGTCAAAATTCTATGTTTTCAAAATCTCCATGAAACAAGGATATGTCTATAGTCAACTTTATTAAAAAAAAAAGTTTATTCAGAAACTTTGTGGCAAGGTTTTTCACTAGTCTATTGCCCCTGAACACAACAACAAATCAATTAACATTAGAATATGGAGAGCATAACATATGTTACCAGTATGCATGAGCCTGTATGGCCGAAGTACTAGCCATAAGAACAACGAGACCAGTTCCGCACACACTATTTACACAACACATAATGTAACTGTTTATGAAGCTGAGGAGTAATCTGCGCGATTCTAGTACCGCAATGTCTTCCGCGTTTTAAATATAGACGTTGAAGGTCATGTTATTCGCGATGAAGCCACAGCAGTTTGTTATAATGCAATATAAACCTTGAAACTAAACGGAGGTTTGTTATTTGTTTTTGGCTGTGATCTACCCGTGCACGACGCGAGTTTTAACAAGTTTTTATCTGACGTAAGCAAAAGCATCAGTTTCTTAATTTCATCGTCATTTTAGCTCTTATACGTACCACTTTTGGTTTCAAAGAGTCGACCCTCTTCTATAATAGTAGGAATTTTGACGTAGTATATCATGTTGGTCAGATGTGTTGGTATAGGGTTTTATTTAGAGATTTCTTTCTCGTAATTGTTTTTTATAACCTCCATGTGAAAGATACGGTGTGCTGAATTGTATTCTTGTACCATCACTATACGAAATATACATATAAACTACATAATAAAATTTTGGATAGTCTCTGTCAAAAATTATTACTATCGTGATATTTAAACAAAAATCATATTTTTGTGTTTCAATTAGGTACCTATATAACATGAGCTATTGACAATAACTAAACTATTGCGTTAGACAAAACATGTCTTTTCGTAAATTATTATATATAAACCATTATAAATATGTTATCGTGCAATTTATCAGCGAAATAACACGCTCAAGGTCCAACAAAGGCTAAACAAACAACTTAGAGGGGTACCAGTGACGTTGCTCACGCACTTTTCCACTCACGTGATTCTCTACGGCCGTGCCGCTGACATTACTAAACTATCTATTTTATCAGTACGCTTATCGCGTTTAGATATTTTTACATTGAGATAGCACACGTCTGTGATCTGGTTACTGGAAGCTCTAATACACGTGTAAATAAAAGTATAACCCAAATCCAATAGATCTGTTGTTTTTGAGGATGTATGCATTAGGTACTACGCTATATTTAATGAACTCCCATATCCCGAACCGCTTTATTTATATAATAGAACATTCATAATTTATACAACGAAAAACAAATTATATCACATATGAATAACATTGGTCTCTTATACTTATACATATGCCGTTTGGTCAACAATTATATTCCCAAGGAGGGTTGACGTCTGGCAGGCGGCCGGTTATAAAACTATTGCCAATAACTTCTACAACATGTACTATGAAAGAAGAGTACATATTGTATCAACCCCGAGTAATTGGGATAAGAGTAAGAGAATGATGATGGATGATGAACCTAAAATATTACTACTATTAAATCATCAGCAATTTATTGCAAATTTAAAAAATAAATTTAAATTAAATATCTATATCAATTTAAATCACTCAAAAGAAAATGTATACGTTTTCTTTTAAACAAGCTAATACAATAAAAAAGTAAAATAGAATTTTACCTACTTACATATATATATATATATGTATTTATATGTACCTATGTACGTATATATTATATGTTAACAAAGAACAAAGAAGTAATTCCAATTACGCGGCTGAGATAATGATTGGTCACTTTAATCCGTTATATCTTGCCATATAAACTTTTCTTATGAGCGACAAAGAAAATCATTCCACTGTATTAGCTGTTGCCAACATACTCGTATCTATTAAGCACTTGTTGAGTGACCGTGAGCGACATGCGGAAATCACCTCAACGCCTTTGTAGATAACGATTGGCGTAATATATCAACGTTACGCGATAAAATGACCTTCACTAAAGCATGTACTTATAGCGCATAAATTATTTATGTTTACCCGATCTATTTAAGTGTCCTCCAAACGTATTAATATTTATTATTTCTTAAAATCTTTATCAGAAGTTTTGTTGTATTTTATTAATTTTTACTTTCTATTTAAATTTATACATTACGTTATGTTATGCAGTATGATTTTACATTTAAAAATTATAATATAATTTTAATTATTAATAATCATTATTACATATTTTTATTAAAATCATACTTAATAATTAATTACACAGGTAGATATATAATTCACAGCAGTATAGTAATGGTTAAGAAAAAAACTGAAGATTAAAGAGAATTTGCAAGTAGTAATCTCGGCAAGTACTTCTTTTTTGTATTGGCAATCTGCTATATGTGCGAGACATTGTTGCCAGTGTCGAGTTACATTTTTTTTCATGTCTTTAGTATCTTTATAGTAACATTGTGCGTTACTAAGTCAAATAATCATCTTCAACAGCGTGTGTGGCCATAGCCACATTGTTAAATGGTATCTTATAGGAAAATTGGTGCAAAACGAAACAGTTTTAAAGCACTTTTATGTCATATTCACTACATCTCAGCAGTTTCTTCGCATGACATTACATAAAAGGCCATCAAAATTTTATTAATATAACACATTAAAACACTAAAATATTGAATATAATACATAACAAGACCACATGACGGCAAGTACTTAATTAATACCCGGATTTGAAAAGTTATTTTTGCTTTCGAAAGTTTGAATTGATTGAAAAGAGGTAAGGTCCAAAACAATTCAATGATCATCGGAAATAAATGAATGTACTAGGTTACGAACCAAGAATCTAATGTGCCATTCCTTCTTTCTATGTGGCTGTCATAAGACGCGTCTGAGAGACTTAAGCAGCTAACATCTCTACAAGATAAAAGAAAAACTAATAATATATATATAAGCTATGTAACTGCAAGCCCTAGTCAGCATGGAGTAGCGTGTAGTAGGACAAAATTTCTCTCATTTTAGAGATAGATTGTGGCCAAAATGAACTTACACGAGCAGAGAAGATATTTAAGGCACATGGCAAGGCATTTGAAAACTGGTATTAAATAGTTTTAAAAATAATACTTCTATGTATATTTCTTTCATTACTTATTAAGGTATTAGATATTGTAATAAAGTATTTTTTTTATTTGGACTAATCCCACCACTGTAACTCCTGTAAGCCAGGATCCACAATGGTCTCCTCCTTAACCCTCAGGAAGTCTCGGGAAATGCTTTGTAAAAAAGTAAAGTATATCAGTATAGTATTATAATAAAGAACAGCTCCGAAAGACTTATTAATTAAAAGTTTGTTTCGCTTTAGAGTGGTTTATCGCGTGTCCGAGGTCACACGTGTGTTGGACAATAACTAAAACTCGTGCAAATTTTAAGTGCTGCATTGCTGTCTCGATTACTCTTATCGGCAACTTGGTAGTAAGTATTTTTTTTTACATATGTCGACTACTTAACAGGGCCATGAGCAATATTTCCGTATGTACATATCTTTGCAAGGTGATGTACATTTTTAAAGACAATATTCTATTATATCCGTATGTTGAAGGACTAGTAATACAATGTGTCAACAATTTCTTTCCAATGGGTGCGTGAAAATTTTACGTAAAATTCTGTGTCAATCCTTCCGGTCAAGCTATCTATATGATACAAAACACCGATAGTTAATCGTATATTATGTAATTCAATATGTAAAACTCATATTTAGATTAATTTAGATGTTGCATTTCAGGTCTCGGTAAAACCGGTCATCAGTTTGTTAAAAGTTTGCTAGGATTGTATAGCCACTAACGACACGATATTCATATAAAAGTGATCTATACTTTATTAATTAGGTTAAACGCTAGTTATGTAGATTATGTAATAGATGAACTAGAAGTGCGCATGCACTATGAAGTAACGTGTTCATTGTTACGAGTAGTTATGTTAGAAGCCTACGTCATCGCCCGGCTCCTGCGCAGCTGCAAGAACTACAAGATCAATATGTGTATCTATGCAAGTGTATCTCATGTGACTACTGACTATAGCGATTTATTATACTAACGCATGTATTATTATGTTCAAATATTATCTTATAATTATTGAGTCAAACGTTTATACAGATAGAGATGAACATAGATGTGATATTTAAGGAGCAAACAAACCTATTACAAATTAATCATTCAAACTTCAAGATTACTATTTGAAAATATTCAGAGAAAATCCTTGAAAATCAATGTAAGGTGTCGAAAATCATAACAATACTCTTCGGATCGCCAGTTTCGTACTTATGCCGGAGTAACAACGAGGCAGTGTTTGTAGTTTGATGTACTAATTGGCACAAATGTGTACCGGATTTAAGTTTAAATTTGTATTTGTCGAAAAGATCGTTAAATTGATTTGTTTACAATTAGAGCAGTTGCAACTTAGTTGTAAATATAGTATACAATATAGGTTGTTTCATCAACGATTTTTATACTTGTAACGTAATAGCATTCTCAATGCGTGACATGACTAAAATATTGCAGTGATCAAGTCTGATCTATGTGAAAAAACAAAGATTTACGCTACGCTACGCTTCATTTATGGCTCAGGAATGAGTCGATATTTAAAGAGGATTAGTAAATTTGTAGGGAGGTCGACGCCAAAGAGACGACTTCCACAAATCTAGATTAAGTTTAATACATAATCATCATTCTCCTACTCCTATCCCAACTACTTGAGGTCGATTCAATATGTACTCTTATTTCATAGTACATATTGTAAAAGTTATTAGCAATAGTTCTATAACCGGCCGCCTGCCAGACGTCAATCCTCCTTAGGAATGTAATTGTTGACCAAACGGCATCAGATGGAGTTGGCCCAGGTCGTTATAAGGCTCTTCGTCTAGGTCTAGTCGTCGGTCGTCTAAGTCGTCTTTTACGACATCCACGAGCAAAGTAAGGGTTGGTAGTATTCGTAGCCGCTACCACACAGCACAGTTTATACATGATATAATAAATAAATCTATATAATTATAATATTTAAATTTGTTTTTCTTTTAATACTATTAAGACAAGATTGTGGTTAGAATAAAGGCCCTTTCTATTTTATTTTCATTTTAATATCTAGATATTAAACTAGTTGAAAAGAGGATCCTACAAAGCCTAATCGTTTAATACAAAACAAAAGAGCTTTCTTGAGTCTGTGTTCCGCAAAAAAAAATACTATAGTATCATCATCAAGTGACAGATTACCTAATAAATGCTTGTATTGCATGCAGAATACCGGCAAGGCCTTGCCTCGCTCTAATAGCTGTGTCCCCCACCAAGGTTTTGTAGCTGACGTCACGTTCCTGCGCTGGGTAACAAGAGATTTCACATCCATCTATATTTAATCTGTGCACGCCAATTATTTACTAATACTACCAATAAAGGCAATGTATTTATTTTGAATGTGATTTCTAGAAATATCTTTAAAAGTTGAACTATAAAAAGGACGAGTGGTACTTTGTCGTAGCTGAACAAGTTTTTTTTTATTTCTCAGGTAGAGGCAATGGCACACGTTAAGCAGTGGCCCGGTTAGCGCAAGTGGTGTGCAGGAACAGGTTCCGCACGGATCACATGTGGATAGTTCGCTGACCCCAGGGACGATAATCCGAAGAGCACCAACACACACCCCGCTATCCGCTTTGCTTTTATGTGGCCCGTAAGATAAAATTAATGATGTCTAATAAAATACACGCTAACTATTACGTCACTAGTTTAATTTGCATATTATAACTGTAATTTTATTTAAAAATGATTTGGTATCAAATTTTAGAAGGTGTTGCTCATCTTTAGTTTCATTGTTTTGTTCTTTTCATTAATTTTTTTTTTCAAGAAAACAAAACGAAGTTCAATCTCTAGAAACTGACTATGAAATGATAGAAAATATACGTAATGCCTTTCATTCGAAATATTAATGACTTATTTTCTATTTCTGTTATTTTGTAGTTTTATTAATATAAACGTACGGAACTATATTTAAAGGATAAATACAAAATAATAAATCTAAATGGATAAATTGCATATACCTAATCTTATTATATTTATATCCATTCTTATACGAAACTACTGAGACAATCAAAAGAAAGCTGGCACCTAGCATTAAATAATAAAATTGTGCTCATTAAAATCACCATACTTAGGCCATTATTTTTTTTAATTCAGAACTTTGTGTCGTCGGCAAAGCACCCTGTTAAATTTAAAGTGACTTCAACCTATAATCGACGATCAAGACGTTTCCAACGTCATTCGTTAATAAATGGTCTAAACCACTAAGTTTTGAGGGAAGAGATGAATATATACATAGATACCCATTTCCATATAAAAATACTATTCAATAGATTGTTACTGAAACAACTCACTATATTAGATATATTTTAAAATGATAAATAATGATTGAGACGCTACTACAATTTTATTATTAGGAAACCATTATTACATTATAAATTGCAGAAACAGTGTAATTATGAAAAGCATACAGTAATGATATTGTATGCTTTTCATAATTACACTGTTTCTGCAATTTATATAAAGGTATGAACCTTAAAATCATTTTATGTTACCTTTATAGCAATAAAAAAATCCATTTGTTTTTTAACGGTCAGTCAGAAGTGCATCTTTTTTAACTTCGTATGCGAATCTGTACGTGGTAGATAATTTAAGTATTCATGTATCAGAATATGATATCTAGTAATAAATATAAGAACAGTTGGCAAGGAAGGCGATGTGATCATTCAGTTCGGCGACACAACGTCTGGGGCATACCATTGTTCTGGTGCACCAATAATAGCCCGTTAGCAACGGCTAGCGTTTGCGTAGGCGCCTGCATGTTTCAATAATAATTTTGCAATGCTCTTGCCCGGCAACCTGGCAGGCAGCTAAAGGTATGATAAATGCATAGATAGCATCGAGATATTACGTACTTACATAATATAATCCTCGATGATAGGTAGACTTATAATATAGACCTTTTAACATATTTTTTTTTGATACTAATTTGGTGAACATATTTGATTTTTTTTTAAAGTAATCACTTTAATAGTCATTTATAACTATTTTAATACAAGGCTCAAAGTGAGCAATGTCAAAAGCGTATTTAGTAATAATAAAAATCTTAAAGCATTATATTAAAAACTATATCAATATATATTAATATACTTTATAATAATACGTACGTTCACAGTACGATATTTTTATTCTATTGACAATTTTCATTGGGTACCATATTCATACCTAGTAACACATACCTATTAAATGTTCCATTAGCATTAGTTGCACTACGCTCTTGTTTACATATTCACATATAGTAAATATAGTTATGAACGTTCAGAAGTCCAGAAACCGTACATTCGATACGTCTTTGTTCTATTTTATTGGCACGTGTATGCAATAATAATTACAAGCATGTTAACATAGATAAGAAAATCAAATATATAATTATATTTTGTACAAAAGATATAGCAGATGTTTTGCTATGTATTTACGTTAACTCTGACGTTTTTATTAATTGTGACCTCATAAGCAAAAGTCCTTAAAATATTTGCTATAGAATAACCATATGGATCGAATGACTGATATAGAAACTAACGATGAATTTTGAATTATTGCTAGTGAAACTTCTAAATATGTATTTGCATAATCCTTGAAAGATTATGCATATTTTAAATGTAAAAGCGTGTAAGGTTAATACTATAATGAATAGATATATAATATAAAAATGTATGTATGTATATAATATGAATGTTATTACGTAATTAATAGTAAAGTTTGTATTTGTATTGTCTTTGGTGGGCGATGAGCAAGCAGCTCATTGATTGCGAAGTGAAATACGTTCATGAACTTCAATAATATCAAGGGCTACAGTTAAATAGATGACTATTGTAAGTACAACCTTGGAAGGAATTGCATGAGAACATTTATATGAGCTGTGAGCACTCCTAAATGCTGTGCTATCATAAATGAGAGTAAATACATACATTTTTCACCTTTTCTTTAATTATTTTGCACCATTTCTTCATAACAATGATTTGGTCAACTATTAAGACGATGTTTAAATATAAAATAGTAAATTACTATTACGTTAATTACGTAATAGTATTTATTTTAAATAATAAAACAGTATCTGAATGAAACCTACTACTAGCTAAAGCGTCAAAACATCAATGTATGTACTAGGTAAAGCGCAAAAATGCCAATGTATCCAAAGATAAATTGTCTAAGGAAAATTACAAACAATCTTGAGAAAAAAAAAATACAATTATGTTCTCATACACGTAGTCATAGTGTGTAAATAGATGTTACGTAATACAACTGAAAGTATGTAATAATGGAACGAGCGCGACGAGTCGCCGGTCCGCCCACCGCAAGTATTTGGCCGCCAACAATATACTCACATCACAACAAGGTTAGAAGCAGAGCGTGGGCAACGCAATATACAGGACAAATACTATCTCATCGTTTGCTATTTTATACTCGGTACCTACGCTAGACGTAAGCAAATGACGTCGCACTGTAATACTCCATTGCACACTTCCTGTAAATAAGCGACGACTACTTTAAAAACAAAAGATAGAGGGAATTATAAAATCATCGTCATTCTATCTATTGGCAAAAATATATTTATTATACTACTATATATATGGGTCAATTTAAAATCGGTAGCAGAAAATATCGTCCCTAAGCAAAAATTATTTGTTCATCAATGTTTTTAAAATCTTAAAATTGTGCTTTAGCGTTTTTAGTTAAAGTACAAAACAATTAATATATTTTCAAAAGAAAAACGGAATTATTATTCATTTATCACCATTTTTATCAGGTAACAGAGTTGTCATTCATGGTAACAGAGGTGTTTTATATACATGATAATTCTGTCCCTCATCTCAGGGCACTATGTAAAAATCACAATATCTTTTTATTAAAATGTTATTATTGTTTTATATAATATTTATAATAATTAAGTGGATTTATCATTTAAAAAAAACTATCCCTGCTTATTAAATAAATTTATTGAATCATCTATGATTATTTAAAATTTAGTCCTGCGGTCTTTGTAATAACCGTCGCACCTTTCTGTTACCATGTAAATTAGACAAATACTAAGAGATGGCGCTACCGTCCATTCACAACAGTTGGTTCATAATGTGTTCTGTTCCTTCGACTCTTTTCAAAGCGGGTAGGGTACGGGGTACGCGAATCAGTCGCCCGTTAGTTGCTGTGTGAGGTGCGTGTCTTTATTGTGTTTGTGCTATGTTACCGGCGTTTTGATGTAAGTATTCAAATATTTCTATACAATTTAATAAATGAAATATAGCATTAAGGGAATAATTGTCTAATGTATTTTTATTTTGTCAAAATATACTTTTCTTTTAAGAATAAATTACTCTAAGTGTTGAATTTACTACTCTGTTACTGCACAACTATGTTACCCACGTAGTAGTAACAGAGTTGTATACTGGTAACAGAGTTGTCTTTATTGACCTGTTAGTAGCTATAAGTCGTCATTGGTGTATATATAATAAAGCATTTATTATTATTTCATAATCATCTAATAAATGAAGTATTTTGTTGTAGATAATAACTACAGAACATCGCTATGGCTCTTACTGCTGCTGAAAAGCAGCGACGTTACAGAGAAAAGCGCAAACTAAATCCGGAAAAGGTAGCAGAAGCTAAGAGGAAGGATTTAGAGAGATACCATAGAAATAAACGCTTGGTAACAGACATGACTCCGCGTGAGCATCGCTTATCCAAAAAAATTTAATTTGATCTCATTAATTTAATAGCTTTTTTTTAGTTTTATTATTTAACTAGATAATAATTAACCAGTTCCTATATATGTTATTGTTTTAAGAATGTTCTTATTAAATATAAGTTTTGTGATAGTAGTTCATTAAAATTAATATAAAAGGTACAACTATGTTACTCCACGTACCACTCTGTTACTTTTATGTCCCTAAATATATAAGAGTAAATTTTGAAATTTTATGGAAAACTGATACTTGATTCCATATTTTCTATATGTGATATATACTAATCAGATTAATGCATAGTATTATTAGTGTATTCTTATAATTTTAGTCAATTGAAGTAATTTATAAAGAAAAATGTTTTATTTAAACATAGAAAGTAACAGAGTATATTTAATTTATATTGTTATTAGTACTTAAGAATAAATACCGTGATTTTATATGTTAAACATGAGAGTAAATATATAATTAATGTTGATTTCATAGAAAAGTTACCAAAAAAAAATTTGTTTTTCTAACTATGAATAAATATATGATGGTAACAGAGTTGTTTAATTTAAACCGTGCTTTAGTGTCAATCACGTAAAAATCTGAAAATATACGCAAAAGATCGCGGCGAACCACGAAATTGCATTTTACAATGTTATGTGCTTGTCGTGTTATCACCTCTTCACTTGAGTGAAACACATTTTTTTTTTTGAAATTCAAAATTTATTGTCACTTTTTCTGCCACCGATTTTAAATTGACCCATATATCTATTGTCAAAAATATATTCTTTGCTTGTAATTAAAAATACGGCATGTGCACTTAAGGAAGTTACTATATTTTTAAATACCATATAAAAAATCACATAATCGTAAAAAACATTGTTAGAAACAATGACGGCAAAGCAAAATGATAATATTGCTATTATAAAAAAAAACAAAAACAATTGCGGCCTATGACGTATTACGTCAGACTGCGCGGATTTCATTTTTTAAAAACTCTACCGCCATATTAGTTTTTTAAGATAAAAATAAAAATAACTCGTAGTAACTAGTATAAAATATTACCAGGTCCTAGAAAAATGTATGCCAGTGTACAAAAATGAGTAAGTATTTATTAAAACACGTGCGTACATTGTATTTAAGCTTTACTTTGTATTAAACTTGCATTACAAATATCTATTGCAACTTGTACAAAACAGATGTATCAATCAACTACTATTAAATCTTGAGACGCATTTTAAATATTACCAAACTGGCAGCTTGAGTAGATAAGGGACTCTATTTATAACAATAAGTAGGTGATCTATTTGTATTAATTAAACCGGATTACAGTATTTATGATGGTCGTGATAAATTCAATTCGATTTACTCATAATTACATTTTCAATGAATTAAAAGGTGAATTTTTAAAAGTTCTATGTATCTAAAAACGGCAAAAACATTAATTTGTAGCAAAGTAAGCATGGCATGACGTATATGTAGATATAAGTAATTAATTACAGAGTAAAACTTGGCACAAAGCTTGGCATTTGTGGCGATGGTAAGGTGTTTGGCTTAATATAGAATTTGGTCACAGAACACCGAAATATATGTTTAAGTCCCTTAATTACGATCAAAAAACGTTGCAATAATACGAGTATATAGATAACAAAGAAATATAATAGGAGACCAAAGGGATATAATGCATAATAAATATCAGTGCATAAGATCAAGCATATGTTTGCAAAATATAGAATAAGACTTGTTTTATCAAAGGTCATTTAACTAAAATAATAAATAGTTCTTGATTTGTGCGTAGTACAAACATTTTGAGATGGCCTCAATTAAAGCTATCGCATATCTACTTAACGATTCTATTCTTAGAATGTAATAAAAAAAACAAGGATTTGATTGTTTTATTGTTGCTAGATACATACTTTGTAGGCGTGGAAACAAAACAAACTGTTTTCGGCGTTGAAACTCAGCACGAGCTTAAACGTGTTCAAATTATATTTCTTACTACAGTTTCACACACGTTATATTGTCTCATAGATACTCCCATTTCTGTATTTATATTTGGCAGAATTTATTGACATTATGGTGATTATGGTTTTGGCTTGTTTTTCGCGAATGTACATTTCTTTTGCGATGTAAATGTCAAACAGCGCGACGTACATTGTTAAAGAAGAAGAAAAAGGAGAGCTGGAACGCGAAGGAATAAAAAGTCTATAATATAATTAAAAAGTTTGTAAGAACAAAACGACAACATTAATATTAAAGACCTAGTAAAAATATTTGTTTTGTTTCATCAGTAAGTAGTTGATAGTGAAATCGTAGTAACTACTAAAGTATCGGTATTTAATGTCGTAGCCACTCACGCAGTCATAAACATTTATGTCGATTTTACAATGGTGTTGCATAACATTGGCCGTTGAGCGCTACGCCGCGCCTTGACATTGTACGACACAGTGAACTGTGCACGTGGATCGTAAATTATATTATATTATGTACACATAAGCCTGATGCAGCCTCTTTATTCTATCAAATGCGCACAATACACTATTGTGATGTACTTAACGACACTTAAGTGTTTATAACACAATGTGCATTAAATTATATATATATATATATTTATGTAGGTACTCTTTGTCAGTTTTTATTTCAATGTTAATAGAGATTTTAGGTCGTAGTCACCTGATCTACTGTCAGATACTATATTAGCAGAACTAATTTTAAATGTATATTTAAAAAGTCGTGATTATGTTTCATTTAAAAAAAAAAGAACACGTTTTTTTTAGTAGAATGGTTAACCTAGTCACAATGATTTGACATATTTTAGCATGTAATATTATGTTTAGCATGTTTTCTGCAAATATTTTTATATACATACGTCCGTATTTTTTAGCTGGGAGACCGAGGACTGCTATGCAGAGGCTTCGACTTCGAATTAAGGCGATATTTCCGAAATATCTCTATATTTCCGAAATCCCGGGCTAGTTAATTTATTATTTTAACACATGTTTACGGCGAAAAAAAAGCAACGAAATATTGGTAACGTATGAATAACAATAATTAATGTTAGTCTATGGCATCAAACCCTGTGAGGGTTTGAGTGAGGGCTTCTGACAGTAAACACAATAGTGTTGGTCCTAGTTTATCCGAGTAAAATAAATAAAGAATGAACGATGATTACTGTTAAATTAAATATTTTATTTTATCTAATTTTAGTACCGTTTTTCCAGTACTATTTTCTAAATATATTGCTAAATACATGGTTAATATAAAACATTTATGTATTTAATAGGTACTTTATGTATTAAACATCGTGGTTATACCTACTACTTAATAATTACGGACATAAAAAAGGACTTCATGAGAATATGACATCATAGAAAGCAAAATACCATACTATTATATATGGTATTGTATGGTTTTTCATTGCTACAGTGAATATAATATTTTCCTCGTATTTGTCTTATTCATGGTATTGAATCATTTTATAATAAAATAATTTATTTGCTGCATAAAGTTATAGCATTGGGCAGAAATCAGCGTCAGAGTTATTAGACTGTAATTACGAAGTAAGCAGTAAGGATCTTTTAAAGCACAATTTGCTTTCGCGATGAAAAGACGATTAATCTATGGCAGAACCGCTTTGGCACAGGAATATCCCTTTTCCTTTAGATAGGCATATCCTATTATCCTACGCTTTATGTTCTCGTTACCTCTAGTTATATGATACGTCTAGTCCCATTTCACTATCATCATTCAGTCATTTGCCATCTATGTATTGCTGAATGTAGGACTAAGATATGACTGAATAGTGAAGTAATCGCCATCTTTGGCAGGCGGGTTGGCAATTATAGTGAGATGTTATACATTTTTCAGAGGAAAGCTACTGCTTACTCTTCTGATGAGATCTTTAGCCATTTTTTTCGACTTTGGTGAAGTAAGGTATGGCGACAATTGTATTTTTATCCCCGTCGCCAGAAAAGAAACATCAAGTCTTCTAAATTTGTAAAATTTACACATTTTTAATTGTATAGATTTATGTACAAGTACAGTGCAGCCTCGATATAACAAATCCGACGGGAACGCGTAAATATTCGTTATATCAAGTAATTCGTTAAACTGAGGTTCGTTATGTTGACGTCTAAAATTTGTTATATAGAGGTAAAAAAAATGTTTTATTCACCTAAAAATTACGTACTCATCTTGGTATAGTGAACATCTTCTACTTATAAATGATAACATATTTTTATCAAATTACTTTATGTATTACTTTATGCAAACTGCTGAGCCTTTTCCTGAAGGATGGGGCCTCCGATAGGAACCTTTTTGTCTCGGCATTGTTTTAACCACTTTAACACACACTCTTCTACCTCTTTGTACTCGCGTGATTTTAATCTTCTACTGTTTACAAGCAAACCAATTTCTTTCGAAAACTTATCTTTGAATTTTAAAATTGTAGCCAATGTACTTGCTGGAATCCTGATCTTATTAGCTATGTATATTTTTTTTAATAGAAACATAATTAATAATGTTTGCTTTTCTGCGTCTGATAAGGAACACCTTTTACGTTTCTGAGCCATTGCAACTAGAATCTCTATCAATAATGACGAGCAGCACTGTTTACATTACGTTCCATCAAACGACTTCAATTGTTTTAGGAAAAAAACGGGTCGAAACCTGTCGTGACTGAATCACATTACTATGGGATTAAGGGCCATATTAGTGGGAACGTTATATATAGGTTTTGAGCTGACAAAATTCGTTAAATAGAGGTCTTTACACTTTTTTGATAGTTGAAAATTCGTTATAAAGAGGTTGTTCGTAAAAAAATCGTAATGTAAAGGTATTATTTACATTGACTCTTATGGACAATTCAAGGGGATTACGAAAAATTTGTTAAATCGAGGAAATCGTTAAATTGAGGTTCGTTATATTAAGGTTGCACTGTATTAGTATTCTCTTACACTGCACATCAAGTCAACAGTGTCTTTATCTATATCTATCCATATTGACCCAATCATATTTAAAAACTCCATATACTCGCTCTTTCATAATTATTTCAATAATATGATGTTGAAAATTTTTGATGTCAAGCTAGTGAATTAATAATCTAAGTAGTATGAAAAAACAAAAACAGCGCAATCGTAAATAAACCCATTCATAAAGTGCGATGCAGAAAATAAAGATAGCGACATATATAGAGCCACGTTAAAATCTTAGATATAAAAATCCACGGGTATAAAAAGAACACTAATCCTGTAATGATAATAGAACAAATTAACTAACAACACACTGACTTAAATTATTGGATTGCCATCGGTCCTTCATAAGTGTGCAGTTTTAAATTAATTTGACATTTAGAAAGGAGTAAAAAGAACATTCAAGATTCTGTTACATACAAATCAAGTTAAAATTAATGTGTTAAAAATTTTCTTTGCTAACGGCAAATAAGTCGCATGAGTCTTAAGGTTTTCAAATCTTACATCTAAAGTATGCGTATAAACAAGTTTATTTGTTGTTGAACTAAAAGATAAATACGTATCTACCTAAACATAATTATAAATTAATGATATTAATGTACCGAAAGGGAGTTATAGCATCAATTTTTATCGGGGCACGTGTTGTAAATGCCGCAGAATATAATTCTACTTATAATACTTATGTCAATGACTTCTTATCAAAGTCATAGAATATATAGGTAATTGTTATCCTACTGAGTACAAATAATATACTTATATACATGCATATTTATCTACGTACATTGATGCTTATATTCGAAGCGCTGCGATAAATCAATTGTTTAAATATCATATCAACGTTGTAGAACAATTTGCTATCTTGCTATAGGTATATGTGTGGACAATTTTGTATTCAAATTATTGCAATAATATCCATATTTCACAAAAAACATAAACATAAAAATGAAAGTTTGTATGTTTTTCTTTTTACAAAGCATCTACGTATTGGATATTGAGAATGGCGATCTTACTTCAAGAGAAAACAGTCCATATTGAGGATGACAGCAGAACGTTTATAATTGTATTGCTTTTCCTTTTATTTTGCTTTTATTCATGTTATTAGTCAGGTATATCGCCTCGGTAAAACGGATTGGAATAGAATAGTCAACGCTGCCTTCCCCCTGAGTACAGTAAAACCTATTAAAGAATAAATGATTAAGCAGATCATACTAGAAAAAGAAATATATTAATCAAATTCTATACGAAACCGTCTGGGAAGCGTACGATTCTAGAGATAGATTATCTATCTCATCAGAAGGAGATTTGAGCAATATTTAGATGTATATGGGTTGAGAAGAAGAGATTCTATATAAACGAAGCTGTAATTAATATCTTATGTAGCTGTGTGGTAGCGGCTAAGAATACTACCAAACCTTACTTTGTTCGTGGATGTCGTAAAAGACGACTAAGAGCCTTATAACAACCTTGGCCAACTCTATCTGATGCCGTTTGGTCAACAATTACATTCTCAAGGAGGGACGACGTCTGGCAGGCGGCTGGTCATAAAACTATTGCGAATAACTTTTACAATATGTACTATGAAAGTAGAGTACATATTGTATCGACCCGAAGTAATTGGGATAAGAGTACTATACATATTGTATCGACCCCAAGTAATTGGTATAAGAGTAGGAGAATGATGATGTGTGTATATATATATATATATATATATATATGTTATTAAGTAAATACTAAATCTATCATTAACTTACTAGCTGTGCATGTAGTAGTGATGTAATTGTGTATACCTAGGATGTGTGTGTAACAAACACTAAAACACCTGTTGAGAGAAAGTTGCTGAGTAGTGAGTACGGCTACGCACGCTATTATATACTTAAATATATAGCCAGTGTATTGTGTATATTATATAAACATTTAAAACATACATAAAGATTATTATGCAAAATATTATATAGCGAAATTTTTTACATAATGATGACAAGCATCTCTCTTTTTAGCGCAATTATGAAGACGGTACAATATGGCCACCGAAGACAAAGATCGGGTACCGGTGGCCCGCTCGCACGGCGAAGAGAGGTGTTTGCAGGGTGGGTCTATGGGGTTGCGCGTCGCCTCTTCCGTCACCCCGGACCGATTTGGCGGGGTGCGACCACGTCCAAAAAAAAAAATAAAAAAAAAACGGTACAATATACCATAGTTAGAGGAATAGGTTTTTAACCTTCCGTATTGCTTAGCATCAGGTGACTGATATTGGCCGTGGATTTCTTACCACCCGTATAGCAAAACCATGAGGCTAAATAATGTAAATCCTATACAAGCATGGTCCAAGGTGAAATTCAAATATTAAACTAGCTCGTTTTAATAACTCTAAATGGACCGTTTAAGTTAAATGCATAATTGCATACGATATTACTGCACTGAAAGGCGACCGCATGGTGGGTTATGAGGCTATATCTGATACATTGTCATGAGGTGCAGATTACAGCCCGCCAACAAAAAAAAATATCACTTAAAATTTCCTAAAATTCAGTTTAGTAATACAAGTTAATAACACAAAAAGAAATAACAGTTTAAACAAAGAAAATTAAGGTGTCGTAAGCTGTGATATGATACTGATGACTTTTATGCCGGCAAGCCAAGATTATAAGTGCATCTGTGCATATTGACTCATGCATGTGTCATACACAAAGGATTTCATGAAATCGTTGGAAGCGACGACGTGCTGGTGCGTGTCCGTACCTATTTTAGGACCGCAGATATTGCAATTTTTTCTTTAATTATATTATTATTCATAACTTGGAGAGAAGATAATTTTTTCATTGCTAAAAGACAGAATAATGAAAGTCTAGTAAAACGTTGTATCCGTGTGGTGACGGTGTAAGAATACAATTCACCACCCCCTATCTTACCCGATCGTAAGAGACGACTAAGGGATATAAAACGTATATAATATCGGTATATATATAAGGAAAACTCTTAACAAAACCCTATACCAACACGTCTGACCAACGCGGTATAGTAGATTCATTTCCCTTCCTTTACGAAGGAGGCCCGAGCCCAACAGTGGGACATATATGGGCTGTGATGATGATGATGATTAAAACGTTGTGTTTTAATATAGGAAATGTGATCACGGAGTTAAATTATAATGCCTCTGTTCTTTTTTTATAGTAATCATTATAGATAGCTAAAGGATCTAGGCTTAATGCAGCTAGAGAAGGAGAGCTGAAATTAAAACTAACCCATCTAGTGGATTTTATTTACAGGCCAGTGTCGTTTCCATTAAAATTCGCACACCTATAAGATCTATTTGGATTGAGGTGAAGTAAATGTGTTCAGGCTGAAATAATAATAACGCAGATGTTTTAACTCACTTAAAGAATATGATATACATCTAGACAGAATTATATCTGCAGTGTTTGAAATACGAAAGCGGCCACGAAGTGTGTCACGGTCTAATTGAAGTCGTATTGGTGACTGGGCACGTTCCACACGACATAACTATGTAATTTTTAGTTTAAACCGTTAACGTTTCTCAGTTTCAAATTGAGCTTTAGATTACGTTTATGGGAAATACAGTTGCGATGATACTCTCGATCTATTTATAGATATGAAATTTTAAATTATATTTTATTCGTTCTATTAAACTAATTTATGAAATTGTAAGAGACTGCACAATACGAATGAAATTTAAAGCTCAGGATTACCAACCATATTATTAATTTACTATGTTTTGTTATTATTAATTTCCTATGTTAAAGTTGTTATAAATGAATCTCAAATGTACTGTTTGTTGCCTTATAAACTGTCACAGCAAACGCATGTATGTAATTATTTTAAATGCGCATATTACTTACCCTTTTCTTACGCGGATGGATGTCCTCGTAGTCCATAGCAATGCCCTCGTCGCTGAAGGACGACGATACCGGTGGCGGTGAAGGTGTGCTCGAACGCCATGATGATCCTGAACTACTGCTGGCACCCGGTGATACTGAAGATCGACCGCCCCATGCACCTATTAAAATAATTTTATTTCTTAATATAATTTTATGACTCTATATTTAAAAAAAATATTATCTTCATCGTTCTCTTGAGCTTACGCCGATATATTATATCGATGCGTGTGTTATTGCTCTATGCACTGATAAGACAAAATCGGTAGGCAGCGACGATCGGCTAAAGTAAAACCTTTTTGGGATTCAACTTATCTTATTTATCTTAAATATGATTTAAATTAACTTATTAGATTTAAAAATAAATATACAGTAAAGTCTACATTTATGTATCGACTCAGAATAATTAAATTAGTTTTACTTTCAGAATATACGAAATTGATGGCAATTAATTGTTGATATTTAAATAAATGCTTCACATGTTCAAACGTAAATTTACCTAACTATATAATATAATTAATTCATTTCTTAATAAAAATACGTGCACGAAACATAGCCGCCTGACTTCATCGGTAGAGAAATTGATGGAAGAATCGGTTATACTCTCTCTATTTTAATTACCCTCTCAACTCTATTGTTGCTGAAAGAGAACGAATACAGAAGAAAATATTTCACATATTACATGGCCAATAAATACATTTTAAGATTAGATTGAATGCTTTTTACAAATTTTGAAACAATCTATATGTCATAAAATCCATAATACGGTAATTCGTAGAAGAATAGATTTAAACAACATAGGTAGCCCGAAGAATTAGTACGTTGAAGTGGCAATGGGCAGGCCACATCGCTCGTAGAACCGACAACTGTTGGAGAAAAAAGCGGGCGTCCATTAATTACGTGAGGCATTTTTGAGGGTTTTTTTACCGATCCATGGTGAGATGTCGTAAGATTTTCTCGATCCTCTCCCCCTTCCCAATTCTCACTTAACTTATCGTTCACGCACTTTTACACCAGTTTCTGCTAAAATAAATTACGTGATATTTGCCAAGACCCCCCTCTCCCCCAAGTGAGATTTAGTAAGATTCTGCTCGACCCCTTCCCCCCTGAATACCTTCACGCAATTATGGACGCCCCCAAAGGCCTTGAGTGGCCACAGAATGGACGACGAAGTACTACCCCCATTAGATGGACTGACAACATCTTGAACGTCGCAGGAAGTCGTTAGAGGCAGGTGGCACAGGACCGTTCTGACCGGGATGGCTTATGTTCAACAGTAGACGTATACAATGGATGGACAGAAATCTAACTATATATTACCTATACATTGATATCGCTGTTGGTCATACAGATATAGGTACCTAATATTATTATTATAGAACCCACGGTAGTATTATAGAAATCACAATGTATCCAGCAGCTGGAATGTATTAAACCTAATAAAATACGAAACGGAACTTCGGCCACTTTCACTTATAAGTGTGGTTATTTTCTCGCAGCACACATACGCAGAACAGGCGCTTTATAATCATCGCTTGGACCATTCTACAGAGTAATCACCAAGTTTAATGGGTGGTGTGAAATATATAACTTCATCGCTACGGTGTTATATAAGGTGTCCCAAGAGAAGTCTCAATACAATGTTAGTGAGCAGATATTCATCTGAATTGAAGCTTTGAATGTAATTAAATCGTATTATGTTACTTAATTACCATTTGTACTATATTATGCAACTGTTTATTTCGTTACAATGCTTTTTCGAGAATGGGAATGTAGTTAGAACCATTTTTTTTGTTTATCTTCTGCTGTTATTGTCGGTATAATCCTCTGATGGTAAATAGTACATACATATATACATACATATCATAACGCCATATCCCTTGCAGGGTAGGCAGAGAGAACAGAGTGCCAGAGAACTCTATCTCTGCATACTTCACTCGCTTCCTCAACATTCATAATTCTCTTCATACACGCTCGCCGGTTTCGGAGACTCTGGTAAATAGTAATATGGTTTAAAATGTGTAATTGTATAACTAAGGCGTTGCTTCAAGCTCGCTAGTCTAATGTGAGTTTGGAGATCATGATGAGGTCTGTAGCACCGAATACCTGTCTAGACGACGTCTAGACTACAGTCTAGACGCCATCCAAGTTTCATAGATTTTATACAGAATACAAACGTTCTTTCAACGATGATCAGCGTAATATTAATTTGTATAATAATTTATAATAACCACTTGCATGATATTAAAAAGAAATAGTTTTTTTTAAATACGTGACAAAAGATTCATTTCTAAATTGAATTGTTCTTTATGTAAACAGCTTATATATAGAGTCACGGCCAAAACTGATAGGGACCTGCAGCTGCAATATACGAAGGTGTAACTGTAAGTTTCTTTTTTACACCCTATGTCACTGCGATCTGTCGCCCTTGGGACATTTAACAGTGCGTATGTTGGTTCATGGTTATAAGAGAATGTTTGAAAGTAGCGCCAGTGACGGATAAGTTAAGGAGTGTACGTTTAACCTGGTATCGACATGTGATGAGACGGGACGAAAGTAATGTTGCGAGGAAGGTTTTGAGTATGAATGTTGAAGGCTCTAGGGGTAAAGGGAGACCAAAGAAAAGATGGATGGACTGCGTGAAGCATGATATGTATAAACAGGGAGTGACTACAGAGATGACGTCTGATAGGGCTGTATGGAAAAAGAGCACATATTGCGTCGACCCCCAAGTAGTTGGGATAAAAGCATGAGAATGATGATTTTGGTTCATGGTTGTCATGCTCGGCATGCGACCTGTGACATATCCTATTTTATGTTATTGTTTAAAAATATCTTGAGGCAAATGTAATATGATGTAATAATAAATGTGAGAACTGACGGACTACCGATGCTGGATCTACGTTGGCGGTAACATCCGTATCCGATGACGTTGTGTGATGTCGGGATGGACGACTTACTAGGACGCGGTGAGTTTGGTGAGCAGCTGAGCGACATAAGCACGAGGGCCGCGTTGCACTCATTCATCTGTTCGTCACGCTCCCCGTAGCCGAGGTCGCAGGAACTACTGGGACCACGTTTCCGAGACCTGAAGCAATATAAATTAAAATTTTAGATCACTCACATATTTTTTTTTCCTATAGCCGTTGTATGTACACCATTACTACCACCTTTATTTTCTCCCATCTCATACTCCAAGTTTAAAGCAGTTTTTTTAAGGCTTACTATCTCACCAATTTTATTAGTGGTAGAGGACCACACTGTTGACAGTTCTCTGTCTACAGCCACGGGCCAGCCCGTCCCGGTTAGTATCACACTCTCGCAGAAGATCGACGTCTGAGTAATGGCAAAGTACTATTGCACTTCGTTCGGTGAGCGAGAGAGCCGAAAGCCCAACTGCGGTGGGTTTAGCGTTTGTAATGGTAGGCAGCAGCCTAGCCTAGTCTTGGTTATAGCAAAGGTCCATTTGCGACAGTAACACTTACCATCAGGTGTGCTGCTTGCTCGTTTGTCACCATAAGCAATAAAAAAACAATTAAAAAAATAAACCAAATCGATTACAGATTTTCATATATAAAAATCTAACCACTTATGGTATTTATCGTACATCTTTATTTATTACAACTTCAAGAACATCGTATTTAACATAAGTTTCTTCATTTATGATCAGGCTGTTCTAAAGCAATATACAGGACTTAAGTATTTCGATGGCAGCCGCTGCTTGCTTGCTGTCAATAGCCCTTACAAATATAATCGTTAACCAGACAGCGTTAACGAGTGTTGCCAATAACTTATCACAGAATAGATATTTTTGCAATTTTCGTCTGATAAAGACGTAAATTTATCCTCTATTTGAGTTTTATAATAATGAATCATTATTATTTACGCTATAAAAGATAAGTATGATAGTACAGACAGAAAGTAAGATAGTCTCTGTCTAAAAAAATAGATTTTTAATATATATTTTTTTAATCTATATATATTTAGGGACTTTTATTACATACTAACCTTAGCCCCATCGTACGTACATCGTACCTTAATCACTAATGTTATTCTACGATAATACAGGTTGATGCAGTTTTTGATATAGAAACATCTTATAGTATAGATCTATAGCGGCAGTTGATGTTGCATTTGCTAGGGTGTTGATAAACATTCCAACATCGTACAAATTCAAGTTACACTTTAGTAACTAGGGCTCTCTTCAACTCTAATATTTGTCACAGTCCAGTAGTAGGTGTTGGACATCATCAAGATTTTTAGTAATTTAAAAATAGCCTATGTTAAAAGCAGGTATATGTGCAAAATTATAAGGTGTCCCATATTGTGCTAGTGGTCCACTGAATAGTTGAAGATCTGCTATACGGCAGTACATGCGACTCCAGGTTGCTACTTTGTCAGTTCGAACCGTTACAAATAAAAAATTAAATTCTTTAAATCACTCAGACTTGAAACTTGAAAAATGAAAGATATAAAAAATTATATGGTTGATAGTACATGGCCACCGAAGATAAAGATCGGGTACCGGTGGCCCGCTCGCACGGCAAAGAGAGGTGTTCTTGCAGAGTGGGTCTATGGGGTTGCGCACCGCCTCTTCTGTCGCCCCGAACCGATTTGTCGGGGCACGAAAACATCCATAGTCCACCGCAAGAAAAGAAAAAAAGAAAGGGTTGATAGTACAGTTCACTTCACCCATAATGCAATGTAATTTCTATTTTCATGAAAGTATGATTATACAGTATGTAAACTACAATAAGTTTATGGTTAATCAAGCTGGCGTGGCGTTCGCCCCCTCGGAGTCGTAGAAATCAGCTAGGGGTTCACTAGAAGAGCGGGCAGCAGATTTTGCCTGGGAAACGTATAACACCTCATTGCAATTGCGAACCTGCCTACCAAGCATCAAGATTACGAAACTATCTCCTCATATAAATATGATGGAGGCCTACCTACAGAAATGGATAACAAAACGGCTGAATAATGACGATGAATCAAGCTATATAGTATAGTGGGTTGCAGTTATCGGTGTTATGACGTCGTTATGAACATAATTTGTCACCAGAGCGTTTCCTATTCCGTAGTTATTGTACTCAAGTGACGCAAGTAAATAATCTCATCACATGAGATGGAAAGCTACATATGTCAAATCTAGCTAGAACCATTACCATCTAAACCTAGTATTAGTCTAAATTTCTTCTTATTCAAGCAGTTTTATGTTTACGGTGCCAAAAGAAAATGTTGGTCTGCCACTTAAACCCTGCACTAAAAGATCATATCACCCTAAATATGTGTGATATTTACTTTTTATTACCGCAAAAAAACACGACGCGAAATTCAGAAGAATAATCCGAGAATACCGCTGCTA
Source organism: Lymantria monacha (assembly GCA_905163515.2). Classification (NCBI taxonomy): domain Eukaryota; kingdom Metazoa; phylum Arthropoda; class Insecta; order Lepidoptera; family Erebidae; genus Lymantria; species Lymantria monacha. Next base: position 20,193,279 of record LR991082.1, on the reverse strand, counting down.
CATATTCTTTTGTAAACAACATGTACTCATTATACTGCTTTTTTTATTGCTTATGGTGACAGACGAGCAGACAGCACACCTGATGGTCACTGTCGCCCATGGACCTTTGCGATACCAAGAGTATAACTAGGCCGCTGCCTACCAATACAAAACCCAAACCCACCCTAGTTGCTTTTATCCCAATAGCCTAACCCTTATTTGGTAGTATCCATAGTCGCTATAACACAGCAATAACGCAATCTTATTTGTAAATTACAATAATGTAATAACTTATTAATATTTAAATAATATATTTCTATTAGTTAATTGAATTATGACACGGCTATTCTAGATTTTAATAAGCTTTTCTTGTCTGGCCACAGTTCATCCAAAACAGGTTGACGAAGGGTCGACTCGGCCCTATAACCTAAGGTATTTCCCCTCTCCGTCCATTGAGCAGGCCACTGAACCGATTCCTTGAATTCAATGGCCCGCTTGGCGAGTTTTATAAATAAAAGAACATAGATTTTTTTGTCAACATCCTTATTAAAAATAAGCCTTTTATAATTTTAATTAGCTGAATAGATAGGCGTTTTTAAAGATTACACAAAGCATTAAATGTCCTTGTAGCACGCAGTACATGCACAATTTCCATTTTGTAAATAAACGAACACAAATTATACCTAGACCTTTTGTACATTGCACAAATAATTAAATACCCTGCATGGAAAAATAATCCGTGATACTCTGAAAAAGGCACTAAGGGGCTGTTCATAAATTACGGAAGGGATTTTAAAGAATGATTTGGCCCCCTCCCCCTACCGTAAGACAACATAAGATTGCAACTACTCCCCCCTGCCCCTTAATAAGATTTTTTGTATAAAAAGGCCCTATTGATCAAATACAACCGTTTATTCTGAAAATATCTTTTATTACAATCTTCTTGCTACAAGTAGGTATCATTAACTCACTGCAATAATATTAATTTTATTAATCTATCACAGTTTTGACTAAAATTAGTAATTTTCAATTTAATACCTTACGTATTGTCAGGTTTACTACCCCACCCCTGTCTATAGTAAGAAGTTATAATATTCAGTCAACTATAAACTACTTACATAATATATGTATAGCCCCTAAGATCAATCTGTGCTGTCAAAGTTATAGGCGTGGTTAAATAGAGACCAATTTTATTATTACAATTAATTGTTAAAACGAGAGCAAAGATGGCACAAAATATGTCTAAGTTCAAATACTTCAACTAAGTTACCGAAAGAATTTCATGTCATTGAACAATCAACAAGTCTAGACTAGTTTATTGAACTTTGCAGCTAGCTGTCTGAGTGAAGCGTTTGAGGGCGAGGGGATGCGTGGGGTGGTTCGTATTACGAAATCGGTGACGTCCCACAAACGCCCGAAATCTGGACAAGTCACAATAGGACGAAGGCTTTTATTATGACCTTAACACCTTCAATGCACCGGTCGATCAACTCGTGTTCAGTTAATGAACTGAACGCCCGATGTAACAACCCCAGACAATATCCAAACACAAATGGATGACAAATTGTTCGTAATTATGTTTTATGTACACAGTATACTTATCTTTTTTTTTGCATTTAACCATAATGATCTGAGGGATATAGGAGGTCGAGTCATTGTCACCTTAATCATTTATCTTTTTTAGAGCCCATATACGTCCAGTAATTAAGTACGAATCTTTTTCAATGTTGAAAAAAAATTTACTTAATCTATATCTATATTCTATATTATCTTCTATATATATATATATATATATATATATATATATATACACGAGATTTCCACCTATGTATTGAATCATCACGATATCTCTGGAACCACAGACTTTAAATTTGGTAGGAATATTTCTTTCGCCGAGTAAAGGTCAGCTAAGAACGGATTTTACAAAATTCCACCCGCATGGGGGATGGTGGGGTGTAAAAATTACATTTTTTTAAATATATTATAGCTCCTACAGACTTGGAATTTGGTGTGGACTTTCTTTCTGCCCTGTAAGAAGGAAGTTAAGATTTTAAGAAATTCCTTCTCCGAAAGGAATTCTATGTAGCGAAAGTAAACTACACAACTAAATTGATGTAACCGAAGCGAAGCGAGGGCGGGTCGCTAGTATAATATAACAGACGATTTAGCATTTTAGGTTATATTTTTAATCTAATATTTATTTCCTTCGCGGTTATATCTCATCTATATATGTTTCATAATCGTTGAATACAACGCCCGCTAGAATACAAGGTATTGTGACTCATTTTATATTACATTTATCGATATCATATAAAACTGATAGATGTGTATTTATATGTAGCGTTTGCTACTTTAAAATTATTGTAAAGATTATAAGGTATGCATATTTGAATTATCATCATCATGATTTCCGTGTGGTGACGGATTGTAGGATTTTGCCTGTGGGTGTAGTAAAAGATGACTAAGGAATATAATATGCATATTAAATCTCTGCAAGAGACGGACAAATCGAAATTAAACCCTATACCCCAACACGTCAGACCAGCGTGATATAGTACGCCAAATTCCCTCTTATTGTGGAGGGAGTTTTGAGCTCAACAGTGTATATAATATTTGAAATATTTTATAGTATAAAAAAATATATTAGATATTATACAGGTTATTTTTTTATATATTATTAAACATAAAAAAAAAATATGAAAAGACAATATCTACAGAACCATTTAATGGTTGCTACCATGCGTGCCAACGTATGTTTAGAAAAATTATCGTTAGAATAGACAATGGATGTTTATGAACAGTTTCAGTTATCATAAAATGACGTAACCGAATGGCCTATATTATTTGTAAATTGTTACGTTGCTATGCGGTGAACAACATATTTAATTATCATTACATATTGTATTACTTATTCATTTATTTAATGCCTCTAAAGCATAGTTATTTGGTAACTTGTTAGTTACTTTTTATACCGCTTTTTAACTTTATTCTAGCACTAAGTCATCATTAGAATTATCCTGTTCCCATCCCAATTACTTGAGGTCGACATATGTACTCCTCTTGCATCATACATATTGCAAAAGTTATTGCCAATAGTTTTATGATGGATTAATTGTTGACCAAACAGCTTCAATTAAAGTTGGCCCAAGTCAATGTACAGTTCTTAGTTGCCTTCTACAACATCTACAAGCAAAGTAAGGGCTGGTAGTATTTATAGTCGCTACCATATAAAAAAATAATTCTAGCAATGAATCTGGCACAGAGTATATAATTTAATAAACAATATTTTGATAAAGTTGTTTAAGTTACCAGAATACCCGTTTGTATGTGTTTTTCTTAAATATTTTTTGGATTTAGATAAGTCACCAAGCTACAACTTGACTGATGCCAGTTGTCTTATGAAATTTCTTTTTTTAATAGCGAACATAATAAATGTCGCCTTGGTTTGACGTCAGTATCGGCGTTAAGCAGGGGTGCGTTCTGTCAGCCTGGCTGTTTATCATATATCTGTATAAATGTCTCCAAAGGTTGAACGATATGAATGTGGTAGTCCAGATGGGCGACTCAGTGGTCACTGCTCTGCTATATGCAGATGATGCAGTCCTGCTGGCACAGTCAGCGACTGACCTGTAGACCCTAGTCGACACAATGACAGAAGATTGTAAGAAAAGGGGTCTACGCGTGAATGTGAGCAAAACCAAAATAATGGTCTTTGAAAGAGATGAAGCCAGACCAGATGTAAGAGTAACAATAGGTAATGATGTACTGGAGCAAGTGGTTGAATTTGTATATCTTGGATGTGGATTTAGCCGAGATGGAAGGTACACCACTGATATAGAGCGAAGAGTGAATGCGGGAAATAGAGTGAACGGAGCGTTGGGGCAACTTCTCGGTAGCCACCACCTCAGCCAGAAGGCACGTGTAGCAATACATAATGCAGTGCTTGTCCCAACATTACTGTATGGAAGCGAGAGTTGTGTATGCAGAAAAGAGTATGAAAGTAAAATTAATACAGTCGAAATGCGATCTCTACGGAAAATCTGTGGAGTAAGGCTGATCGATCGCATTCGTAACGACGACGTAAGAAAGCGAGTAGGTATGAAAGAGAGTATTGGTGTAAAGATGCGAAATGGAATGCTCCGATGGTTCGGACATGTGGAAAGAATGCCGAACGAACGTCTGTTAAGAAGATATACTATGCGAAAGTGAAAGGATGTAGGTACCGGGGGAGACCGAGACTAACCTACCTAGACCAGATCGGTCATGTACTGAAGGAAGGTGGAGTCAAGAGTCTCCGAAACCGGCAAGCGTGTATGAAGAGAATTATGAATGTTGAGGAAGCGAGTGAAGTATGCAAGGATAGAGTTCTCTGGCACTCTGTTCTCTCTGCCTACCCTGCAAGGGACATGGCGTGATGGTATGTATGTAACATAATAAAAAAGAATGGCCACCAAATACGTAAGATGCAATGATAGGACAGAAATTATTTTTCAACCTATTATGTAAAAAATAAATATCGGAGCCTTTCTAAGGTCAAGTTTACAAATCTTAACTCAAGGCTCAAAAATAACGTTACGTCTTTATGTGACACTTCAAAAACGAAATATTGTATTACCAAATTTAATTATATATTTAGATTTGTATGGCAGCAGCAAGGTTTAGGTAATTGATCTCAGTTGAACTTGGAAAGAGTTCATTTCAGGAGGCTGTTGTGAACGCCCTTGAAGCGGCGACTCCACCGGCTGTGTTCACACAGATCAGCACCCGGCGCCAGCTGGCGATCGTACCTCACACATACATACACCATTCTTTATAAAACAACATTGAAAACACGTCTAACAATTAAGTTTATACAATTTACATACGTTTGTGTAAAAACAAAGGTCGCATATTATATACGAGTTTTTTTTTAATATTGGCCAGTTACCAACTTATTTAAAAATATGTTTTAATGTGTTTTAAAGAACCCGAAAATGTAATAGTTTTATTTAATACATGTCTCAGCTAAACTAGATATGTATGCACCCTAGTAACAAGGTATATTCACACCACGTCAATACGACCTTCCACCAAGTTCGTTATCCGATCTTCATTTTTTTTTAAACTGTTCTACTTCAATCACAAGATCATTTATTTATATTTCAAACAATACATTATAATTGACGAGAGGACATATTTAAAAAGAAAACTAAAAACACTTTTTGCGTTTTATTCGTTTTTAAATAGTTTGCATAATCCTTCCGTTCCGTGGCCACGAATACTGAAAGTTTTCTGAATCTCTAAAAATAGCGATATTTTATGCGTCAAAAATTGAATTTAATGAATATTTATATAATAATTATAGATTTTGCTTGCAGATGACCCACGATTTTCCTTTTTCAGGTAAAGAGGGAAATGTTACATATTTCATGAATAAAATGATACGTTCTCTAAGTAATGAGAGTTAATGACAATATAGCTGATCATTTTCTGAAGACGATTATAGCTCTCGAGATTATCTTCTGGAATTTAAACTTACGAATATGTTTCCATTAGCTTGAAAGATACTCTTAGGTATAGATTACGTAGTATTAGATTATTAGGTAGAGATTGATAAGAACTATGTTAAATTTTCAGCATCACCGTATTATTCATTCTTTTAAGCGGTGCATTACGAGAAATAGACACAAAAGTTATTATCTAGAATGACTAGATGACGACTGAATAGTACCTATTCGTAAGAATTTATCTCAGATAACTGCAGAGGTGACTTTGCTTTTTTATGCGATAGTGGGGTAGTCGCCGGCCGGCACTCATTTATGCAAACAGTCACTTGACGTGATCTAACATTTCCGCTAGTGACATAACAGCAAACATCGCGTACGTCACATATCACGAATACACACGACAAATTGATTAATACAGACGCTATCAAAGCTTCTTAGAAACTTTCACAAACTCATACAACACAATGAAAGGTGTCGCAAGTATTGACGTCATAGCTCCGTGTATAAGACGTCGGTCAAGTGTTAATGACGGTGACAAAGAAATCGTTTTGTTATAATTCGCCTCGGTCGGTGTACTGAAGGCGCGCGGCGGTAGCAGCTGTGCACACATTCGCAATATACCTCGTGGTGTCGTAGTACACACGTAACATTGAGAACGACCTTGCCGTATTTTGCCGACTAATATACAACTGATACAACGTTGATAGCGAAAATATTGTTTATAACTACCACAGATAATAAAAGTCCTTAAAACTTTGAATGATAATAATCGGTCATATAATTATTCATAAAATGATTTTATTAAGTAATAGGATATGTTTTATGAATAATTAATAATAGGATGTAGCATAGATACTTCGTTATTTACTCTAGAATAGGCAAACTAGGATCTTGGCCGATTTCACTTCGCCATCGACAAACTCAAGACTGCGTTACTATTTTTTTAATGAGCTACGCACTTGAAGCGATGCGCATGATGTCTTCTACTAACAGCTACGCACTTCACGCCCAGCTAACATTCCTATATCATTGTTACAAACTAATATTGAATACGTAATTAAAACAATGTGCCAACTATTAATTGTTACTAACATAAAGCGGCCTGCACGGCTTATAGCCACTTGCCATTCTTACATAAGATTCAATTGAGATATTATAATTCGCTTCCTACTTGTCAATGTCGTATGGTAATGACTGGCCGATTTGAAAAATAGACTGGAGGCCTTCAGCACGCTTATTGTGTTAAATTCGTCAGTGTTTCATTATAGTACAGCTTCAAGTTAATGCTTTTTTTTGCCGTATTGATGTAGGTCGGCTTGCTTTTTATATGGGTATAAAAAAAGGGGACTTATGGATTATTTCGGAACTATGAAGTCAGATTGATTTGCTATTCATACACAACTTCGTAGTAATTTTATTTTAGATTATATTTTTGACTGTAATTTTAGTAACGTAATAATAACACACACATATCATCACGCCATATCCCTTGCAGGGTAGGCAGAGAGAACAGAGTGCCAGAGAACTCTATCCTTGCATACTTCACTCGCTTCTTCAACATTCATAATTCTCTTCATACACGCTCGCCGGTTTCGGAGACTCTTGACTCCACCTTCCTTCAGTACGTGACCAATCTGGTCTAGGTAGGTTAATAATAACCTTTATTAAATATTTAAGTAAGCATTTGTCGCTAGAGCGGTGGTGATATTTAACGTCTTTATATGCCCTCTGGACCTGTTCACGAGTTCTGTATAAGTGATCATACAGTATAATGATCACATATCTACGAGATTAGCACTCATAGTGCTAGCATACGTCATCATCAACCTGCTCTTATCCCAATTTATTTGGGGTCGACGCAATATGTCTTCTCCTTCCATACAACTCTTATCAGACGTCATATCTGTGGTCACTCCTTGTCTATCCATGTCATATTTCACGCAGTTCATCCATCTTTTCTTCAGTCTTCCCTTACCCCTTAAGCCTTCAACATTCATACTTAAAGCTTTCCTCACAACATTACTTTCATCCCGTCTCATCACATGTCCATACCATGTCAATCTTTCACTCCTTAATTTTTCCGTCACTGGCGCAACTTTCAAACTTCCTCTTATATGTTCATTCCTTATTTTATCCATTCTTGTCACACCACACATCCATCTCAACATTCCCATCTCTGCTACATGCATAGTGCATACATATCGTCTAGAAATCATGACGTTGTGGGCAACATGGTTGTAGCACGCATCTGTCATGTACGTTTAATTTTTGTATTAAACCACAAGCTACAGTTTCTTAGCTTCCCGGATTTTGCTAAACTATATATGCTGTCATTTAAAAATTATATTACAAAATAAAATATGATTTAAGTGTGGTGATGGAGCAAGAATACGGAGATGGTCTCCGTTTTGCCTTTTTTTTTTTTTTTTTTTTTAAAAACTCCTCTCTCTTCGCCGTGCGAGCGGGTCACCGGGACCCGATTTTTAACTTCGGTGGCCCGCCCGGCGGTTCACCCTCACGGGTTCCTCTCGTCGACGCCCCGACAGATTTCGCCGTCGGGGCGTCGCCCTCACGCGGTGGCCTCACGTCGGGTGACCGGACAATTCCCCGGTCCGATCACCCGAAGCCTCGGTTAGGGCGGCATCAGGCGCAGGTATTCGCGCCTGCGCCGCCCCGGCCGCTGGCGGCGGCCCGGGGCGCGGGAATCCTCCCTTGCCCGTTCCGCCGCTTCCTTCTGCGAGATGACAGCCTCGCAGAAGGCGGCGACCGCGTCCCAGTTCCTGATGCTGTCGACCATCGCCCTTGCGACGGCCGGCAGCGTCAGGTCGGCACCGATGACAGCGACGAGGTCACGCCGCTGCCGCTCCCATCCCGGACACACCTCCAGCGTGTGTTGCGCCGTGTCCTCGTCACTCCTGCAGTGGTGGCAGGCCGGAGTCCACTCCCTATACACGACCCTGTGCAGGTACAACCCGAAACACCCGTGCCCCGTTAATACCTGCACCAGCCGAAAGGTGAGGACTCCGTGCCGCCGCTCCATCCACTCTATCAATACGGGCCGGAGGGCCTCAACGGTCTCCACACCGTGCCTAGGCCTCTCCAGCCGCGTAGCCCAACGGGCGATGACGTCTCGGCGGGCATCCACGCGCCAGGTGGCTATCTCGCTCAACGATGGGGAGCCACCTTCCTCGCGCGCTGTGATAACCCGCCGGTAGAGGTCGGAGAGCATCTCCGCCTCTAGGTCCCACGGGGGTGTCCCGGCCAACAGGCACGCCGCCTCTGTCGACACCGTGCGGTACCCGCGAATGGCTCTGACCGCCATGGCTCTCTGTGGCCTCCACAGAACCGCCCTGAGCTGGGCGTTCAGAGCCCTCGCCCACACGGGTGCGCCGTACATGGCCATCGAGCGGATGACCCCCGCATACAGCCGTCGGCCCTCGAAACTGGGTCCGCCCACGTTCGGCATGAGTCGAGAAAGGGCGGACGCCGCGCCGACAAGCCGGGGAGCAATCTGTCGGAAATGCTCCCGGAACCACCATCGCCCGTCGAGCACCAGACCCAAGTACCTCATATGGGCCTGGATGCTGATGTGGATGGAGTTTACCACTATCGAGGCGCCGATGGGTAGCCTCACACGGGGCCCGTGGAAAAGTAGGGCCTCCGTCTTGTTTAGGGCCACCCTGAGCCCCAGCGCCTCGATCCGCCTGACCATCTCCTCGGTGCCGAGAGTGGCCAGGCTCGCCGCCTCTTCGAGTGTCCTGCCCCGGGCTGTGACGAGCGTGTCGTCAGCGTAGCACACCAAGCTCAGCCCGGGGGGGAGACTCCCTCTCAACGCCCAGTCGTACCCGATGTCCCACAGGGTCGGCCCCAGAACCGACCCCTGTGGAACGCCGCACGACATGGGCGTCCGCACAATGTCCCCTGTGGGACCCGCGCAGAGGATACTGCGGCCCTCCAAATAGTCTGCCACCAGCCGCCTGAGGTACAGGGGCACTCCATGGAATCGGAGCGCCTCCCTGATGCAGCCGAATGGCAGACTATTGAATGCGTTGGCGATGTCCAACGACACCGCCAACAGCACTCCCTTCCCGGCGACGGCCTCCGCGGCTGCCTGCCTCAGGCGTAGTAGGGCCCCGATGGTCGAACGCCCCCTCCGAAACCCATACTGAGCGTCCGACAGATCGGGCCCCACCTCCTCCAGATGTCGGACGATGCGGGCAGCGAGCACACGCTCCAGCAGCTTACCCACATCGTCGAGGAGCACGATGGGCCTGTAGGCCGACGGCAAATCCGGGGACCGTCCCGGCTTTGGCAGGAGAACCAACCTCCCTTCCTTCCAGCACTCAGGGAACCGTCCAGACGTCAGACAGGCGTTGAACAGCTGCCTGAGGCGAGGCTCGAAGTGCTCGAGGAGCGATGTCAGCACCCGGACTGGAATTCCGTCCGGGCCGGGGGCCGTGGTGGCGGAACGAATCTTCGCCACGGCCGCCCCCACTTCCGACTCCGTCACGGGCGGAACACTCTCGTCGTCGTCGGCCTCCCGGTCCTGATCTGGCGGAGCCATGACCGGGGGCGTGTGTTCCGACTGCCGTGGAAACAGCTCCTCGACCACCCTACGAAGGAAGTCGGGCTGGAGGGTCTCGGTGAGGGGGGGGGCCCGCGCGCGAAGCTTGTTCAGCGCCGCGCGATATGGGCGACCCCAGGGGTCACGGTCGAGACCGTCCAGCATCTCCTGCCAACTCGCGCCCTTGGCGGCACGGATGGCCAGCCGAAAGGCAGTCCGCGCACCGCGGTACGCCTCGTACAGCTGGCCCTCCCGCTCGACGTCGCGGTGACGCCGCCGGCTGCGGATGTAGGACCTTCGGGCACTGATACACGCCGCACGAAGGTCCGCCAGTCTTGGGGACCACCAGTAGACCCCCTGCCTCGGAGGCGGACGCCGCCGCACTCTGGGCATGGCCGCATCGCAGATCTGCGTTAACGCACTGCGAATGCGGACAGCCTCAGCGTCCACTCCGTCCGCTGGGGGTGGTGAGGACAGCCACGTGCTGACAATGGCCGCCTCCGCCAGTAGATCCCTGTCAAGACGACCCACAGCCCACCGCGGAAACGCGGGAGCTCCGTCCGCCCTGTGACCCCTACCGGGTTCCCGGGGGGAGACCTCCATCCGGATGTACCGGTGGTCCGACAGGGTCTCCGCCTCCTCCAGGACACTCCAGTTCCTCACCCGTGGCGCGACGGCGGGGCTAGCGAACGACAAGTCCACTATCGACCCACCCTGCCGCCGCACGCACGTGTTCACAGAGCCTCTGTTCAGAACACAGAGGCCCAGTGAAGCCGCCCACTCATTGACCGCCCGCCCGCGGTCGTCCGTCGTAGGGGACCCCCACGCCGTGGATTTGGCGTTAAAGTCCCCCAGAACCAGGACGAGACCCGGTGCCAGTCGCCGTATCGAGGCCTCCAAGGTGGTGAGTGAGGCCCCGAAATCGTCCATCCTCCTAGTGGGGGAGAGGTATACGCTGTAGAGCGTGACCCCTCCCCACTCCGCCGCGACAAATTCCTCGCCCCTATCCAAAAGGGACAAGGACGGGAAGTGCCGCTGCGTTGAGACGACGATTGCCGCGGTACCGTTTCGACTGACCACCCAATTGGGGCGATCAGGCACGGCGTACGGTTCCGCGACTACGGCTGCACCAATCGACCACTCCGCCATGGATTGCAGGAGGAGATCCTGCGCTCCGGCGGAGTGGTTGGTGTTGGCCTGCAGGAGGAGGTGCATGGCTGGTGTACCCATTATCGGGTTGTATCCATGACCTCCTCGCCAGCGGGCGATCGGACCGCGCTAGGAGCGGGAGCGGCCGTGGTCGTAGGGCCGCCCCGCGCCTTTGGGGCCGAAGCTGGAGGTTTGCACGCCCCAGAGCCCATGCGGTGCTTGGCGGGCTTATTGCCCGCCGCACACGCGGGGCAGTGGGGCGGGGCGGCGCAAGATGCCGCCACGTGCCCGGTCTGACCGCAGCGGAAACACAATCCGCCGCAGTCGAAGCAATTAGTGCACGTCGGTCGAGTGTGTCCGACCGCCATGCACTTGTAGCACCTCGCAGGCCGGTGCTCAAGCACGGTTACCCGCGCCGAGCTCCAGCCCACGAGGAGCCTGCCTGAGCCGGCCAGTTGCCTGACCGACTCCACCGGGCACTGCGCCCAGGCAGCACCTACGCCACCCGGACCGGGACGAATGGCACCGACCCGGACGGTGTCTATGGGACATCCGGTTTTCGAGGCAATAGCCTCCCGGATGTCTTCCACCGTCACTGAATCGTCCAAACCCGAAATGCGCATTTCGGCGCACTTGACGGGCCTGGCGATCTTGATGCCACCCTCCTCGGCGAACAAACCTCTCAGCTTCTCGGCCACGCTGTCGGCCGTCTTGGCGCCCTCGGCCCCTGGGAACTCGAGAATTCGAGCCCCCGTCCGGGCCTTGCGGGTACTGGCTTCGACGCCTCCAATATCGGAGACGTCTAGCTCCCGCCGGGCCTTCCTCAAGACGGCCTCGTAGCTGAGGCCCTTCTCGGCCGCCTCGGGCAGCACAGTGATCACCACTGCGGCCGTCTTCGGCGACTTGAGCCCCTTGCGCTGTCTCTTCTTCCGTCCGGCTCCTGCCTGAGGAGCGGAGACCTCAGCGGCGCGCTTGGCCTCCGCTCTCCTCCTTTGGCCGCGACTCCTTCTGTCGCGTTCGGCTACCTGCCAACCCTGTTCGGGTACGGCAGTCGTGCCAGACGCGGAAGGCCTCGTCGCGGCCTCGCTGGTCGTCGCCGGCGGTGTTGTTGCGGGCGACTTCAGCGGTCCGGCAGGAGCCGGAGCCGTCTTCCTCCTCAGGGCGGGTCCCTTCGGAGCTGGGCCGGGGCCTTTGGGCTTAGGCCCGGCCGCGGCCGCGGCGTAGCTCCCCACGCGGCCACCCTGACAAGGCAGCGGGGCGGGGGCTGGTGCCACATGCGGCCGCTTATCCGCGGCTAAGGGCGGCCGGACACGTGGTTCTGGAGGCAGTCTTGCCTCCAGAACGGCCACACGCGCATCAACGAGTTTGCCAACTGCGTTGATGATTTTGGCGAGGGCCTCGTCCGACAAGCCTCCCACCTCCAGCGTCGGGGTCGGCTGAGCCCCTCCAGGGGCCCGCTCCGCGGCGCCTGGCGGCTTTGGCGCCGCAGGGGCGCTAGCCGGCGGCAAGCGGTCCGCGGGGAGAGGCGTCAACCTCACCACGGGAACAGGGAGTTTCACCGCGGTGACCGCGCCAGCGTCAGCCGGCGGCGCGCGCTTCGCGGCGGCAGGCGTCTTCCTCGCCGCGGGGACGGGTGTGACGCTGACGCCATCACCCAACGTCGTCGGCGCCGCAGCGCGAGGCGGCTTTGGCGCCGCAGCGGCCGCCGAGTATCCGGCCCTGGCCGACAGCGCGGCTGGCGCGGGTGACACGAACAGCGCCACCTGCGCCTTGAGGTCGGCCACGTCTATCAACAGCTGGCGGTTTGCGCGACGCATTTCCGCCAGCATGTCGCCCAGGTTCCGGTTTCGGGTCCGCAGGCCTGACATCTCGCCTCTAAGGCGGACATTTTCGGCCTGCAGATCCGTGGCCTCGCCGGCGCGGACAGCGACCGCCGCCGCCCTTTCCATGACCGAGGTCCCTCGCCTTCTTCGGGAGGCCTGGATCTTGGGTGGAGGCATGTTGGCCACGCTCCCCTCGGTTTCGGCGCTCGAGCTGCCTCCCTTACTCAGGGGGCGCTTTCGCACTTGCGAGGGGAGGGCCTCCTCCTTCTTAGTCGCGGTCGCCGGCGGCGTCTTTGCTGCTAGACGCGCCGACGACCTAGTGGGGCCTTCACCAGCCGACCCACTGTCCTTTTTGGACGGCCCTGCGGGAATATCACCGCCCTCGTCCATTCTGACGGTAGATCCGCCCCCCTCGTCTTCGGACGGCTCTGCGACATCGCTGTCGCCCTCGTCCGTCGACGGCTCTGCTGCGAGTCTACCGTCCTTCTTCTCTTCAGCGGCGGCAGCCTCCCTGCGCGCTCGCTGCTCCTCCAGCCGCCTTTTGTGGCTCAGGCCGTTGCCCCGAGACTTTCGAGGCGACCTCCTCTTCTTCTTCTGGGCCTCCACGGTTTGTGCCGGGCCCTCGGCGGACGCCTCAAGTCCTGAGGACGAGGCGTCGTCTTGGTCAGTTTTTGATCGGCTTGACCGGGCCTTGGGGTGAGGATCGCTACAATCCCCGTCGTTATTTTTATTTAATTTATCAGCATCCATTATTGATCCCACGATTATGGGAGATACAATACGTCGACCCGGGCAGAGATGCCTTTACCCGGGCAAGCCTACATTTACCAACCAGGGGGTCAGCCGGTACCCTGGCTGGAGCGTGCTAAGAACAGAACTACCCATCTGCCATGCATCTTCTCGCCGCACGCCAGAACTTAAGATTCTGGGTAATTTCCGAGTCCGAATGTTACTTCGAACTCTTTATAGAGGTTGTCTTCCTCGCGGTCCGGACGGTTAAGCCAAGATCTCCGTTTTGCCTGTGCCTGTTGTAAAAGACGACTATGAGATATGATATGCCTATAACATCTATGTAAGGGAAGGAAAACTCGAAATAAAACCTTATACCAACACGTTTGAACGCCTATCGTGGAGGAGACTACAGCCCAGTTATGAAACGTAAATATATCAGCCGTGAAGAATATGATGATGAATTTTTAAATTTAAGTTACTTTATATACGTAAATAATATAAATATCTCTGTTCATATAGATTTTAATCCGTGTGGTGACGGAGTAAGAATACAATTCACCACCCCCTATCTCACCCGTGGGTGATCGTAAGAGACGTAAGTGGTATAAAATACATATAACATCTATGCAAGACAAGAAAAAATAGAAGTAGAAAAGTATATTGATTAAAACTTTTGGTATCTAAGAAGAAAAAAAAGAAATAGGAACGGAGCAGCAGTAGGTAATACAAAGTAATTGCATTCCTAATAGGTAGTTAAAATAATGACTGCTATATTTCGATTTTATATTAAAACTAAGGTTACAGATATAATAGTTAGTATCTATCATGCTATACAATAATTTAATTCTTAATATTAATATAGAAACTTTTATATTTTTATATTATATAATTTTTCATTATTCTGTAAATTTCAAAGAAAAATGAACAGAAACTGTTTTTGTCCCTGAATAGAAGTGTAATAACCTGCAGGTAGGTCGGCCGAAAGTCAACACAGAGGTGAACATTCCGGATGAGTAATCATGTTCCTTGTACAATGACGTATGCGAGTTTTGTACTACAAAATCTTTTGTTAAAATTTCATTTATCTGGTGCAATTTCAATTATTCATCATTCATCATTTGCCTGCCCTCATCCCACGCTAAGTGGGATCGGAACAACACGTTCTTGCCTTCCACAAACTTCCATCAGCCGTCATATCTGCATTCACAACTTTCATACACATATCCGTGCAATTTCAATTATTATGTGAAAAATATTTTGCCTTTTGTCTTATGTAGTGAACAGTCAAATTATATATAAAGTAGGTTGCATAATACGGAATAAATTTTTGTAACACTTTCTCAAGGTAGTAACGGCATTACTGCACCTGCCGAATGAGATAACGGGCATCTACAGTATCAACGAAAGCAAACGTGTGCCTACCCAACGAGAAAGTGCTGCTGCCTCTCAGCCCCACCACAGAACCAGCTATCGCCTTCTGTTTATATGTTGCGCAAACGCATGCGGAATTTAAAGTTGATGTCTTCTAACTTTGCTTTTGAAATAAATTATACACGCGAAGCATTATCGTATTTGAATATGTGAAATCGTTTAGGTCCTTATACACATTGGTGCCATCGATACAATTTAAAGAATCTAAAGCGATGTCCATTTTTAATGAATAATATTAAAGTCTTGTTAGCATAAACAATACGTGCTCAACAATAGGCTTCCATTTTAGACATTGAAAGTGCTTTAAAATTTTTGGATGTCCAGCGAATGTGTCATAGATTTGTAGATATATTTAGAATTATTAAAAAAAAGGACGCTGTGACGCTAGAACTATATTTAAGTATGGTCATAAGGGGCTTGTGGTTATAAATAGAAATCGCGTTTATAAATTATGTCTTTAACCTTTTAAAAACATGAAATACTGCCCAAATATTGCTATGTTTATGGCAATGTGTCAAAAAACTAACTTACATTAGTAATACACACTTATGTAATAAGAAATGACATTGGATTGGCAATAGACAATGATGAACATTGAATTGAGTAGAAGTATTGCGACATTAAAATTCCAATAGCTTAACCATTTGAGGTGACGTGAAGGAAAGAATTCTAAGCTCGATTTGAATAATGGTAACAATTTTGGTTCATAACAATTCTGTTTTCTGATATAGAATCTCATGCTATTGCTTAGAAGGTATCAAATATGTTTGAACTATTTTAACATGTGAAGTTCACTTGCAGATATCACGGTAAATAATATTATTCTAGTGTGTGTTGCGTTCCATTTCGAAACTAGGTTAGTATGTCACACGGCGGCCGCGCCAAGTATCAGCCGAATACGACGCCATCTTTGAATTTAAGCGAAATCGTTTATAATTAATTGTTTAGTGACTAGAATTAAATGATACTACACATGTAAATAATTTTATGCGTGCGTCGTTCAAAAGGCGTGATTTAATACAAGGTAACGGCTACTTGTCGGTCGCCAACTAAAAGAAAACGAACGTTGGCAAACTTTCACTTCGCCGTGGCCCAGTCCGTAATTGCGAAATTTGTTCACGAATTGAAATTTCTATCTACTCGTACCATTACAATAAGAAAGAATGAGAGTACTCAATAATCGTGATCATATCATAATTGGTCAATGATTATTATATTACTACATTGTAGCTATCATTTTATTTAATCAAAAATGTTATTCCGGTTTAATATTTGCAATGCTTTACAAGCGATCTTGTAAGTATAATTTCCTACAACTTGTTCAAGCAGGTTTTATGAAATCACAACCTCTGTGTTAAATATCAACTGCTGCCTTTTAACTCTACCGTAATATCGCGATATAATTATTTTTATAAAAAAAAACATTTATTAGTTATTTCCCTGATTTCATACTCATGTGTATCAATGTCATACATTCTTTATTCATAATGTGTTAAATATATTGATATTTATTTATCTATATATCTTGTATGTACAATATTTGACAGTAATATATGTAGTTACATTGTATTATTTACGCGACTCTACATTTTTTAACAAGTGTATAATTGGAATGGTTATCTGTAAGACTTCCGGGATTAAAATTTTGTATCCTCAAGCGGATAATTTTAAGCGTCTGTAGAGTTGAGAATTGTGAAATTTGGAGTACAGTGGAGGCCTCGCCTCTCACCACGATCGCGATGAAAAGTGAAACTACGATGTCGACAAGCGTCACGTCGCATTGATGTTATTTTTTTTCCGGTTCTACTGCAGCACAATATAATGTTGCCGGCATCTATTAACAAATTTAAGTGTGCGCTGTTTTGGTTTGAGAGAGATAATAAAACGTCGTATTTCCTGAAGTCTCGGCGTGTTGTGACCTACTCTCTATTTTTGAATGCATTAATATTATTATTATGTTTTTAAATAACAGACGTTACAACATAATAAGAGCCGTTTTAGAATTAGTTTTATATCCGTTAGCGCTATACCTTATGTGATGGTTTATGATGTGTCTTGTTTCTGTTTATTTTTAAGCAGCAAGATGTTTCGAAACTACTTGTATAATACTCATCATTCTCCTACTTTTATCCCAATTACTTGGGGTCGATAGAGTGCGTACTCTTCTTTCATAGTACATATTGTAAAAGTTATTGGCAATAGTTTTATAAACGGCCGCCTGCCAGACGTCAACCCTCCTTTGGAATGTAATTGTTGACAAAACGGCATCAGATGAGTTGGCCGAGGTCGTTATAAGGCTCTTAGTCGTCTTATACGACATCCACGAGCAAAGTAAGAGTTGGTAGTATTCGTAGCCATTACCACACAGCTACTACTTATATAATACTAACCGTGATTTAATTATTGATTTATGGTTTTGATATATCCCGAATAGTACATGCTACAATTATTGAATATTATGTAACAAATCAGTTTTTTTTTAATAATTCTCACAAAGTTGCATTGTCTGGGTCTGTTAGAGTCGCGGTGAGGGGCTGGCGGCGCGGGCGCGGGCGGCACACTTAGGCCGCAGAATGTAGGCAAGTGTGACAAGGACACGCCCGTACTCCGCGCTAACACTTCCATCCAGTTTCTAACGTGCTCGGTGCGCGTTTCGCAACGCTCGCCCGCGCTCGGCCCCACTTCGCCGATGCACAGTGCACACTCGACAACAATTATACCTACAAGGTAACGCACAATGCATGCTAGTCAACTATCGGCTGAAACTGACTCAGTCACTAAGCCTCAATATACGTAACAATTATTTGATTTACACAACTAGATTCTGGATTAAAACATCTATGTAGTATATGTATGAATTTGTCGTTGACCTATTTTCTGTAGCGAGTTGCATCAGTGAGCTAAGCTTAGTAAAGATTTAACGAGGTGGCGAACGGGCATTATAAATGCAGTGGCCTCCCTTCAAGCTTGTGGCAAGGCGAGTCGTATACTCAAGGCGAATTATTGTTGATAATTCAATTGACTATATCATCTAATTTTAAATCAATAGACTTGTCAAATTGACCGTTAGTTGAAAGAGAAAGAATACAATTTGTCACCGTCTTTCCTTCCCGTGAGTATCATAACAGACTAGTAAGGTATATTACAGATAATATCTATAAGAGAAGGAAAACTCAAAATTAAATCCTACACACGTCTAACCAGCGTGGTATAGTAGGACAACCTCCTATTGTGGATTTCGAGCCTAACCGTGGCACGTATATAAGATGAGAGTAATGAATAAATGATGAATTGGTCAAATTATTTTTATATTTTCACCTGCAATATCTAAATATTAGGAAACACCTAGAGCAATTTAAACATCAATGTTTCATGTTGATTGATTTAATCAATCATGGATGTGATATGATTGCCTTAAGTAATATCTAAAATTTGTGTATGCATTTCAATTATTTGTAGACTTACCCTTGCATATGATGTGAGGGGACTTCAATCGTGGCAGATGCCCGTCTGCGGTCCCCGGCCATGTCTGCCAATCTGGCGAAATCAGTGTCCACATCAGCTAACCTTGCAGACTTTCGAGACTCTAACAGCCTTATTTCATCAAGCCTTTTCTTCAATTCAACTGCCACCTATAACAAAGAGGTGCAATCTAATTTTGATAAGGTAATTCAAAGTAAATATTCTATGTAAAAGTAATTAGGTCATTCTCTAAAGTAACCTTTAAGGTATCTGCTTAAGCAATAAAGAAAGTAAATTGGGCCAAGTATTGTTAATTTTATTACTTATAAATAATGTTTACATATTAATTGGGCTGATTTACTTTCAACTGTTTATTTTTCGCGAAACCTTGATTTGATCTGATGCTATATTGGTTTAAGAGATTAAATATTCTGTATATATGTAAAAATGAATGTAATAATGTCAATAAAATATTATGTTGCAGTAACTTGAAATGTTTACGAACAAGAAATCAATATTGTCGACCTTCGCTCGCGGTGTGATTGGGGGGGACGTGACGTCATGACCGGGTGGAAATGGAGCGAGATGCATGCCGTGTCACGGACTTGCCCTTCATCTACTAACAATAGCTCCGAAGTACATATTACGTGTATCAATCAGTGTTTATATAAGATTGCTATTATAAAAATTAAGTCATCGTATCGTTATCCCAGTGTAAATTAGACGCAAAATGTCTGTTTTCTTTCGCACTTCTCGCCTTCTCTCTTTCTTCTTTTCGCATCGATGAAAGTAGAGCAAAAATATATTACAATGATTTTGGTTATGGAATTCAAAATATGGAATAAATTTATAAATATATAAGATCATGAATAATGTAAACAGTTATTGGACAGAAATTAAATCTAGGCTCAGAACAATCGATAAAAGAGAGAATTCCTGCACGTCGAAGTCGCTAAATCCTTACCCTAACTCATTTATCAAATCATAGCCATCCACTGGACTCGATTATAATCATTATAAATGTAATAATAATCGAGTAGTAATAGAGCATTAATATAAATTCACAGAATTACATGGGAATTTCTTGCTTATACTAAGCATGTCGTATAGCAGGAAGCATACTGCTCAAATACTCGCTTATTGGAGGTAAACAGGTTCTTATACCGAGTGTGGTAATCTGCGAAGTTGGACAACGCATTTATTACAAAGTAATATAGGCATAATCCGGTAGCAAGTAGGACAAGCAATTCTCTGAGGTCAGAATTCTCTCCATAATTTAGATTAATTGTATCTTTCAACTGAGAGTTTACTGATTTATCAAGAACCAAGCTGGTATTTCCATTATACAGTTATTACGGGGAATTCCATTTATATGTTGTTATTTTCATTTTAAACCGTAAGGAACCTTGTTAGTATATTGATTTATAAATTAAAATTATGGCCTTTTTCGCTTAGTAACCTGTACCGGGTTGAGAGCCCTCAGCGCTCACCCCTAGTCCGGGTTAAGCTGAGACAGCCATCGGCGGCTAACAGCTAAAAGACAGACATAAAAATAATCGCTTAGTAAATTATTTACAGCTAGCAACAGCTAGTTAGAGTAAGCGTTAGAAATGGGCCTGGAAGACTAATAATAATCTAGGGTTTTATAAGGAGCTACCGAAGACAAAGATCGGGTACCGGTGGCCCGCTCTCACGGCGAAGAGAGGAGTTTTGCATGGTGGGTCTAGGGGGTCACGCGCCGCCTCTTTCGTCACACCGGACTGATTTGGCGAGGCGAGAACACGTCCATAATCCACCTCCAAAAAAAAAAATGTACGATATAGTTTTATCTCTGGCTTGCATAGATAGAGGCGTGAGATTATAAACACAATAAGTTAGAGGTCTACTAGTTATAACAATAAATAAGACGAATTATGTGCATAATTATGTTAGGTATATAAGTTGAACTTGTAACGCAAGTATTAGGAAATGTGACGCATATACATAGGTATACTTATCACGCATTGGCAAAGTATCGGGGCCACACTCGGTCAGTTTTGTGCCACGACTGAGCTGTCGACTGGTTGACATTGGTTGTGATTTCGTCGCCCGCTTCCTTCTACATTGACACCTTCGTGACCGGCACGTTATGTATGTACATAGTTAGGAACACTACGCTATTTCTACACGTCATTCAAATGACTACTATGTAACCTTGTTTAGTATCATCTATTTAGTATTGTGACGATTGCAAACAATTTTTTTTTACTGCATCCGCGTTTTTTGTTATTGCTGCATGACCATCTCATTTGCATTTATTTACTTATGACGTTGGCTGGTTAGATTTTTTTCAAATATTATCTTTATTATATTTTTATGGATATCCCAATGATGGCAACACTAATGGCTAGTATTTAACCTCGTTCTCAAAATGATTTATTATCTTAAACGATCGAAAAGTGTATCGAAGCGACAGAAATCTCTTTTATATCTCAGGTTCTATATGTCACTCTTGCGTATATGCTTTAATGATATATCAGGCATTATTAATACTGGGTAATTAATCCGCATTTTAAGATCTCAAATATAAACATAGATTAAACTTTACGTGTATAAGGTTTCAAAAGAAGGGCGGATTCAGGGCGGCACGTATAGTTATCATTCCTGCGTCTGATGTCTCTTCAATTGCGTCGCATTATCGCTTAATTTAAATGTACTAGTGAGGGAATAGAGAGTACAGTTGTATCAGCGCACGCGCCACATAAAGTTATACGTTGGTATTGACCGCAGTGACCTAAATACAGCCAGAATACAATTATTACATACATAGACGCTTTGTCCCCTATTTGATGAGTAGGTACAGTTAGCGGTGAACGTAGAACCGCTGATCACATCATACTTTCACTTTTACGTGATTTCGTGCGAGTGTGGACGTGCTATGAGCCATGAGACGTAGAATGACGTGCCCCTCACTCGCACCGGAACAATGAAAGTTGCATTAATGACTGCTTCTGTAAATATCTTAAATTTACTCTGACATACATTCCATACCAACACATATATAGATATATATATATCTAAATAGTACTACCAAACTCAAAACCCTAAAGATGATGGTAGTTCCGAATCTAGGTTTAATTAAAAGTCATTATTTATACATTTTTAAAGTCACCCTGCGAAATAAGGGATTATCCATCAGCATGGATGTTGCCATTCTAAAAAAAAAAATGTTAATATTAATTATAGTTTATTATTTAATTGTAGAACGAAATTAATTTAGGTTGTAAATGATTATAATTGACAACTGTACATTATAGTCAATTAATCAGTTCCGTTAGTCGCCTATCGGCGGGTTACTTACCATCGTTATGTAAAAAGTAACAAGTATTGCACAATTGCTTTATTCGATGGCGAAACGTCGGCTTTGAAATGCCAGTGAAAGTCGTCTGGTGGCTTTGCTATATCATGATATAGACTAGTTGTGCCCATGGTTTTACGCGTGGTAGTATCCTATCGACTAATCTGTAAGTGCATCTAAAAAGGAGACTAAGACGTCAGTTTTCCTTTGATGTATTCGGTATTCACAACATTATAGTTACTGTGCCGTTTTTATAAGTTGTAGTTGAAATAGTGTAAGGAACGCTAGCATAATCATTGAAGAAGATATATATAAAATATGAAATACAATCATCATCTCAGCTCATATATGTCCCACTGTTGGGCTCGAGCCTCCTCCATAATGGTAGGGAAATTGACCTACTATACCACGCTGGTCAGACATGTTGGTATAGGGTTTTGTTTCGATTTTTCTATCCCTTAGTCGTCTCTTACGATCACCCACGGGTAAGATAAATAAGGGGTGGTGAATTGTATTCTTATTTCGTCACCACACGGACAACACATGGAATACAATATTTTATATCTTTTCTTCAATGACTATGTTATAGGGGTGTCCACTTTGAAAAAACATCGAGGTTTTTTTCGATTCGATAAATCGAAACTGTACATCGATGTCTTTCGATGTATCGGATGAAAAAAACATCGATGTTTTTAAACATCGAGTACTTTTTCTAAAGTCATATCAAAAGTGTTACTTCTAAAAAAAAAAAAAGGTCTTTTTTGTGGCATTTATACCTATTCCAATCCCTTATAAAACTGACTTCTAAAAAAAAGGTCCTTTTTGTGGCATTTATACCTATTCCACAGTCCCTTATCAAACAGATTTCTAAAAAAAAAAAGGTCTTTTTAGTGGCATTTACTGGTTATCATCGTTTCGATGTTTTATGAAAAAACATCGATACATCGAGTATTTCGATAGCTCTTCAAAACATCGGATCGATTCGATGTATCGCATCGTAAACATCGATGTATATCGAATATCCCTACTATGTTAGCGTAAATATATTTTTAGGATTGCAACAGTAGCTAGTTTACAATGTTCAAGTAAATACTTCAACTTAACAATAGCAATAAGCACATACTTCTGTTTGAGTTATTATTGTTTAATCAAACAATTATTTAAATAGCTAAAGGCATAGGAAACATTGTTATTAACTCCTTGCCATCAGCAAATAGTTTTGAGAGAGCCACGGGCTTGGTTGTAAGGGGCCTTGGCTACCTTTCACTGAGCAGGCAATGTTATTGCGATGTTGCCTGGTTGCCACATCGTACAGGTGTTGAGTGTTGGCAAAACTTAGCAATGGTTCCACTTAAGTGCTCCTACGTAAAGATGGATACTAAAAATATTTCTTATGAATTGCCACATTTTTATTTACTCTTCCATTTCCTTTAGTTTTATTGTTTAAATATTTGTTATTTTATTATCTATACCTCGCTGTATGGTAGCGGCTACGAATACTACCAACCATTACTTTGCTCGCGGGTGTCGTAAAAGACGACTAAGAGCTTCATATCGTCCTGAGCCAACACCACCTGATGCCGTTTGGTCAACAATTGCATTCCCAAGGAGGGTTGACATCAGACCCGCGGTCAATTATAAAATTATTGCCAAAAACTTTCGCAATATGTAGGAAGAGGAATATATATTGCGTCGACCCCATGTAATTGGGATAAGAGTAGGAGAATGATGATGATGATTTGTTATTTTATACACGCAGCAAAAGCACAATTTTAATTTGACACAATTTTTTATTATTACTATTATTATATAATAATTTTATATACAATGAATAATTGGTAATTTCATTTTCTAAAATTGAGTATATTAGTTATATTAGATAACACGAAAATGAGGTTCACGGTCATTAAGAGTAACTATTGTTATTGTGGCTCGTTTGTAAAGTCATTACGGTCACAAAGAATGTGTATGTTAGAGGATTTCAATCGTTTTTGTGTCAAATATATGAATTGCATATATAGTTTTGGCAATGTTTAGTAAATACGGTTCCGTTTGGAAATTTACTTAAATTTTTGCAAGTTTTAATGTACTACTTACATATTAATTTTGCGTTTTAATAAAGGTGTTCATATCGTTTGCGTCCTATATGTATATGACTTATTATTTTCTAGATAATATTATTATGTAGATGTTCAAAATAAAAGGACTACATTATACTAATTATGAATCTCGATCGCTCAGTCAAATTTGGTTCCTGTTGGTCTTTAAATAATAGGTATTTGTATAATTTATATTTAAGAAGAATAACCACAAATTTAACTTTATAAAAGTATTACCTCACCTCACCTCAGCTCATATATGTCACACTGTTGGGGAGCCTCCTCCGTAATGGAAGGGAAATTGACCTTGGTATAGGGTTTTGTTTCGAGTTTTCCTTGTCTTGCATAGATGTTATATGCGTTTTATATCCTTTAGTCGTCTCTTACGATCACCCATGGGTAAGATAGAGGGTAGTGATTTGTATTCTTACTTCGTTACCACACGGAAGGTGATTATATTATAAAAATATAAACCACGTATAATGTAGAGTTAGATTAAAATCATATTACTTCTTATTCGGGTAATTTAATATTGATTATAGCAATTTATTTATATTTTAGCATATTGGTTTAAGTGGTTATTTATTTAAACGAAATGCTATTAAAACATGTTTATCTAAGTAAAGCGTATAAAAAAAAAAACACTTGTAGTATAGTATAAAAACACTAGTAGTATAATTCTTCCGTGATGTATCAAAATTTATAAGCGTATAATTCAACACGTTTATATAAAGCTATTACTACTTATTATTTCATTCTACCGGTCTAATAAAATACTAGTTTTGTATTTTTATCTTTATTCGATGTCATGAGTAGTAATGTTTCAATTGATTATCGATTCAGAATTGATAAAATTTTCATTAATAAGTTTTGATGCATGAAAGTAAAATGAAATCTGTAATAAATAGGACTCAGTATGCATGGGTTGACTGAGTAGGAATACAACTATCCACTTCTTCCATTCCTGTGATTTAAGTTAGAGACGCTTGAGGGATAAAATCAGATAACATCGTTTCAATATATAAAGATTCGAAATAAAATATAGAGGGTATATAGACTAAGAAGAATAGGAGTTAGTTGACAATATTCATAAATATTGTTCTATATTTATATTATAAAGAGTTTTTGCCTTTATTTTTTGACATTAAACATGCAACTGCTGATGAATTGCGTGATGACGTAGGGTTTATTATACTTCTATCAGAATATGCAATAAAAATTAGAATTTTCAAACAATGAACAATAAAATTCTGGCATATAAGTTCGTCTCTAATATATGAGATTAAAAAAGTTATAGGCAGTTTATCCGCAAAGAAATTTTACTATAAAATATTTATAAGAAATAAATTGTAAGCAACGTCACAGGATTTTATTCGTACAGCGAAATAGTGAATTAAGATGTGTCAGCGATCCAGTGGCATTGACTGCAACTGAGAGTCAATGCCTGAAGCAGTGTCGAGTATGAACGTATGACGCGCTATGACGCCACAGAAACGCCCGCGAGTGCGTCGCCCGCGACGCATTCAACGCGTTCATTTTTACCTAATAAATTTTATTGCTATATTTCTGTTTAATTATTTCATAAATAGCTAACGCTTATTTCCTCACATTGTTATATTAAATTACATATTATATTCCGACCTAAGCTTCGTGGAACATGTAGTCAATATGGAACTAAAGTGACAGCCAGCTTGGAGAGGGAAAAGTAAGGATTTTAGGAGGAAATACCTGTACATTTAATTAGTGATTTGACAGTAAATTATCGAGATTTTCAACGTAGAGCAGGCCATCTTTAAATTAGGTAAATTAGACTCCACGCTGACAATACGGTTTGGCATGAGGTTATATTTCGAATTTTTGTAATACAAATTCGAATCCTTGTAATACAATACAAGGACAATCTGCATATATATTTTCCTGCTACCTACCATTTTAATAAACCTACATAAAGACAAATCAGTGACCACTGTATTTTTACTCCACTAAAATACGAGCCATGACGTGCATCTCGATCTGAGATTATTGATAGGACGGAAATCTCTATATATATTATTACTCAAAAGATGTTTTTATTAATAATTAATATCTACCAAAATACTACATATATTATAATGTATGGTACGCCATTTTGAAGATTGTTTTTCTCTCTAATGACAGAAAAACATCACTTTTTTGAAATCAATATTTTTTTTAAATACAGATTATTTATTTACCAACGTAAATTTATCGAACGGTATAAATATACCGTAGCTAAGCTACAGTTAGGGTCTTCTAGTAAAAATAATAATCTTGTAATTATTAATTATCGTTCTATGTGTATTGTAACTGTGTGTGAAATGACAGGTTTATCTATTACGGGACACTGGCAGGACAATGCACTTAGAATTCATTATGTCCCGGTAGAGTAAAACAATACATTACATACCTCAGTTGCCACCAATAAATATAGCACTTACAATAGATTTATCAATTCAATCGTGCCCATGAAATAAGCTATGTTTGTTTATGTACCTACTGATAACGACACTTTAACTATTAAACACAACATTAATTATTAACATTACGATATGAATACCCAACGTTAGCAGAATAAATATTTATTACGTGTTTGTTAAAACCCATTTAAATGTTGTGGTTCTTTAAGTATTTTTTGAAAGATACCCACTGTAAATATACTTATAAATACCTATTTATACCCGAAATTCAGGATCCACAATGGTCTTCATAAAGGACAACGGGAAAGGCTTATTATTGTCTTGGGATCCGCAACAAATTTAATTAGAAAAGAAAAATAGGAGGAATTGTAAAAGTTCAATTTTCCTCTTATGCAAAGCGAGTGCCTTGAAACAAAATTGGCTAACAAGATATGTATAATTCACTTTGAAACTATTATATGTTTTATTACGCAATGTAGAGTTTAGTAGCCTCTTTAATAAAAAAAAAAAAAACATTTCAGAGAAGTTCCTAGCATTAACGTTTTAAAGAATATTAAGAACTTTTTTTATAGTATCTACAAAAAATATCAGCCACAAGTGATCATTATACTTGAAATTTTTATTGCACTCTTATAAGTGCATAGAACTAGATAATTATAGGTAATAGAGTGTTAGGACACATAGCGACAAACAAGGAAATTTTAATATTTCAGACCTATTTTAGCACAGACAGCTAAAAGTCAAATGTTTTCGTAATTTTCCATTATTTCTTTAAGGCTTTTAAAAGAAAATATGATATTATTTACTTAGACAATGAACCGGACTTTTGACGGGAATTTGAAAACGTCATGTGGTGCTCTTGTATTATATTCGATATCTTAGTGTTTTAACGTGTTATATTAGATAATTTTGATGGCATTTTATGTAATGTGATGTGCGGAAATACTAGGATGTAGTGAATATCATATAAAAGTGCTTTACAACGTTTTCGTTTTCCATCAAAATTCCCACAAGATACCATTAACAGTGGAGCCATTGCACTGTTAATGGTGACAATTTGACTTAGACAACGACTGACTTGAAAGACTAAAAACGTGAAAATATTTATAACTTGACACTGGCACCAATAGCTCGTATATGTAGCTGATTGCCAATACATAAGAAGAAGAAGAAGAAGACAATGAACCGACATGACTGACGACTAAAATATAAATCTATTATAATTTTTTAAACTTATTTTACTTGACATTGGCGAAGTTGTAGTTAATCACTCACAGACGCCATTCATTAAAAAAGAAGAAAATATCCCGTACTAGATGGTAAATCAATATGATGCAGAGAGAGAAAACATCCCGTACTAAATGATAAATCAATATAATGCAGAGTAATTCACAATTCATATTCAAGGCAGTCATTCGAAGATAGCACACATGACTGTCACAACACACTACTCCCAATTTGCCTCGATAGATGGAATAAAAAAAAGTGTGTGGGTACACGCGTTAGAAGTTAATACTTCTTAGGCGTAACAAGATAAAAATCTTTTTAAAAAATTTATCTTTCGCCTTATTCTACGTTTGTAGAAAAAACGACACTAACAATAGAAAAAAGGTATTTTATTATAAATTATAACGCATTATCTAGTTATAAAATTAAAATGTTGACTATAGCTAACTTCACGGTGTGCGTGCGCATCGTAATAATTTACACACATACATACATACATATCATCACGCCATATGCCTTGCAGGGTAGGCAGAGAGGACAGAGTGCCAGAGAACTCTATCCTTGCATACTTTACTCGCTTCCTCAACATTCATAATTCTCTTCATACACGCTCGCCGGTTTCGGAGACTCCACCTTCCTTCAGTACGTGACCAATCTGGTCTAGGTAGGTGAGTCTCGGTCTCCCCCGGTACCTACATCCTTCCACTTTCACATTGTATATCTTCTTAACCAGACGTTCGTTCGGCATTCTTTCCACATGTCTGAACCATCGGAGTAAAATGTAAGTACGGGAAAAATGATGAGAGTAATAATTCACTCTCATCATTTTTCCCTAACGCGCCAAAAGAAGTATAACTTTAAAAATAAGTGTCATCATTATTCCAACATTTAGTGAAGTTGCAGTTCAAATCACCTAGACACGCATGCATAAACAATTCAGTTGTCGCCATGTCGGCGAGCGATCGTGCAACAGTAAATAGGTCAATAGTCTTCTACTAAGCCAACAATCGGCCTATTGTGATCATGCAATCTATATTTCTATTTTAAAGCTATAGAGCTTGTTTGTTTAAACGTTCTTATCTCAAGAACCACCAGTTCAATTTGCAATATGATTTTGTCATTGGATACCCGTTTCATTGAGAAAGTTATAGAGTATAAAATGTAATAGTGTATCTCATAGTAGTGGAGCAGTGGTTATGAATCTAAACAAGCCGGCAAAATATAGAGTAACGACGTGACGTGTACGTATGAGATAATCTAAATGTAATTTTACACGTGTAGAGCAGTGAGTATATCTTAAAAAAAATAACTTTCAAACTATTTATGTCAAAATATCAAAGACATTGTAAATACATCGTTTGGAATGTCTATTTTGTTTCACTTTTAATTGCTGACCTTTGACTGCGTGGGTATTTTATTACTGTTCTTCCCACACTGGTTAACCTTCCAGGTAAAACTGCTACTGCTAATCTTCCCGGAAAACTTATAAATCTCGAACAGATGACGTAAAGAACGAATTGAGATAAATTGTTCTAACTTACACACTCCAAAATACTTCTAAATACTTAATTTAATTATTATTATAAAAGAAATGCTAGTAGGTAGGTTTGAACTACTAAATACTACCACTTTTGCCATAATATTAGTTATAGTAAATTATATTATTGCAAAAACATTTGTATTTTAAAGCAATGTATGCAAATAAACGTGTTTAAATACGGCTGGTTTGGCAAGAAAACATAATTATGTTTTTGAACGTTCATTTTACAGTGGCACTAGAAATAGGTGCGTAGGCAGCTGTGAATCGGCTAGCACGTGTTAGATACACTATTTGTAGAAGTAGGTATGCAAATGGTCGCCAGCTCGAAGCAGATGACATTTTAACATGCTGAATAGCTAATGAATATATACGCATCATTTGATTACCTAAATAGCCGTCAGAGTTATATTTTTGGAATGAATTTTAATACTTGAATTTATAGTGATAATTAGTGGTAGTGATACTATATCTAATGCTTTAGTTATAATTATATCTGAAACAATAAAAACAATAATAATGTGTACATGTTCACACAAGTTATAAGATTTAATCGTCAAGTCACGTCAAAAGATTCAGAGTTGATTGTTATTTAGAATTGGTGATTCTTATCGGATATGTACGGTTAGTCTGGTCAATTAATTCGCACGGTGGCCTTGTACGATTGGTGAATACAAACTGTGTGGGTTGCAAAGCGGATGCAGCAGAAACGAAGCACGCGAGCGGCGCCGTGGCCCGTTTGCCCTCTAGCGGGCGGGCCGCTGCAACCGCCAACCTTGCCCCAAAAATCCGTGACCTACATTTAACACGACAAAATGCAACCAACGTTTTTATTACAGCTATTCTCCTTGGGCAATGCCGTTTAATTTATTGTTTACCGGTATTTAATTTGCCAGATAAAAAATTAGATCTCTTACAATATTTCCAAATGTTGTTCGACCATAGATAATTCATGTATTGCGTAAATTGTATTAGACGTCAAAGAAAATTAATTTTATATTTAAAAATGAATCATAGACGTTCCAATTATTTGAGTTTACAATATGCCTTTACTGGAAGTCGTTGTTACTGCAAACTTAAAGTAGGTCTCGCTCATCGATTGCGCAGGACTGTGACCTAGTTGGCGAAGCGTTAGGTCCGCAGGTCGCGATACTAACGTCTAGGCGCCTCGTTTGTACAGCCCGGGTAACTTCAATGTGCTCTATTTAGAATTCTAATACGTTCAACAATTGCCATACGTATTAAAGAATAAAATAACTCTAATACTAAACTTTGATTTATTATATATATTTGCATTTACGATAAATACTTTCACGAATCCATGAAACTATATTTTACTCGCTAAAGTATCGCATTTTGTGATTTGCCTCGCCTGACCTTATGTATCAATTATGCGTAACTTAATCGCGTAAATCATACATATGAACGAATATGATAATTAGCACTTAACATACAAATAAGAGAGATAATGAATGTATTTTTAAATGGCTCAAGTCAATATTCAAATAGTGTAGCACGTTTCATGGCTATGACAATAGCTACAGATACTATCGTAATAAAGAATCTATTAAAGTACAATAAATTTAACCAACCATGTAGGTCATAGTCTGTCGTCAGCTAGTAGTGTCAGGAAATTGATGTTGCGTAGCGTCGACAATGATGCAAGGCATGCCGGCATTTTATCTGTCAAGTGGAGTTTTAATTCGATAGCGTATGACGTCACCGACTACTACAGTAATTATTAGAATTGTAGGAACGACGTCACCACGCGTTGGCGGTTGTTGGCGTAGGCGCGACGCGGCGATGACGTCACAGGTAAAATGTTACGGCTGGCCGCTCTGTTCGTGGGCCGCGCAACATGAGTAGGTGGTTGAGCGAACTGAGCGCGTAACTCTTTCGTCTTGCACCTTGCACGTAAATAAAATCGCATGTTGTTACGTAATTGAACGTGAAATCTGAACAAGGACGTGGTGTTGATGTTTCGACATCTACGACTCCCGGCGTGATGCTATAATCTCATCATTTACGTGCGTCGCTTAGAAAAGTGAGCGTTTCACCTTGAGATGTTTGCAAGCGTGTTCGCCTCTCTATTCTTAGATATCGAAATAGTGCTAAATAAGTTTGAGGAGAGGCAGGCGGCACGCAGGCGTCGTGACCTAACCTGACCCAAAAACGTAGTGCGACCCACCGCGCCCCGAGTTACCAGTTGATAACGGATACGGGAACCTGTTCGCTACACACGAACGTTGCATACGCATCGCTGATAGCACCGTTACTTCGCTGGCCGTTGATGTACAAATAAGATCGGCTTCACCTATTTAATGACAACTGCCATAGCAATAATATTACATATGAATAACAGAATGTCGTAGTTTATATCTCAATTAAAATAATGTCAATTTACTTATTAGTCGCTACAAAACAATTCTAGATTTTGAAGTAATTAACAAAACGCTGAAAAATACTTTCGAATATGCATTTATAAAATGCGCTTTTGAAGCCGAACCGTCCTGAGGATGCCTCGTTTAGAGGCGAAACACGTGTCGAATCTTTATTCGAAGTTCTGCAGAAAATTGCAAGTAGAAGTTCTGGAGGCGGTGCTCATCACAGGAGTAAGATTTCCTTATATCCTATTCCACCTTAATCCCATCCTGTATTCCTTCCTTTCTTGAGGTGTACGGTATATTGATTAACCGTGGGAAAGTGGTGGGTCTTCCTTCCTCTCCTCCATTTTATAATAATAATGGATTTCCGCCATGTATCACCTAATTCAATCAATTATAAAATAAATTATTTGAATATTCTTAAATTTAATAACATAATACTTCTTTAAAATAGATTAGAGAGAACGATTATCAAATTTTTCAGAATAATAAATAAAGAATAAAGCAAGTGGAGGTCGGATTTCAAATACGGGTTGTGTGCGTCGCCGTTGGTTCAATATCAGCGATTCTAGGTCAGTGGGTCACCATGTCGGAGTAGGCGACTCCCCGCGTCCCGCTCGCTTGCAATTAAATTTGCTCTTCATACAAACATTTCGAAACGTTGTAACGTGTATACTGCATACCGAACAATCACTTTTAATTTAAATTAAAATCAAACTTCAGGACATATTATACATCAAAAAACTGCGATTAGGCTATATTATTGCCTATTATTTCAATACATTCATCTAATATCAATGGGAGCCATGGGCCTTCCCAAGAAGGTGATAAAGTGATAATATTATAATTGTTATGATTTACAGCTTGGTTGAAGATCGCGTTTAATGTTATAAGTATCCTTTGTACTGCTGTCCACTGCTACAGCTCATTAGATGACCCTTCATCCAAGTGATTTGACGACTCTGCCAAGAGATTAAGGTGTTGACATATCGTTATTTTAACCACCGGTGTGGTAATGACCACACCTATTAAATATTACGATCATTTTAAATTGTTTTGTCCAGATCAGTGCATTTGTTTACAACGGAATTTTATTCTCTTCCTTCTCACGGTCGGCTACTTCTTATCCATTGTGAGTGTACTTGTAATTTGACCTGCATGTTCAAGATCACAGTAACATTAATCGTCATTTAGCGCCGGCGACGCGACGCCGGCATACTGATGTGGTTAATATCATTTCTGTAGAAGACTTGTGACATTCGCTCACGTAGTAACGGTCTCGGTACGTTACTGTTACCTCAAACCCCGAAAACGAGTTATTTTGCGATGCTGAGTCAAACGGTACGTCGCACAGTGGGCTGAAAATCGCGTTTTATAAACATAGAAACTTGAGTTATAATGTATATTTTTTTTTGTGTGGAAATGGGTTCTCCTGATCATTGCATGTTAATCCATCCATATAATGTTATATAAGATAATTTGGTTAACAATTGAACGAGTTATAATTTTTTTCAGAAAAAAATGTATGGAGCTGACTTGAAAAATGGGGATAACTCTGAAATCGCAAGGTTGGCCGTTATATCCTCGCAGATATATATAGTAACAATTATTTATGATTTTTTGACATACTTCATATTACGGCAGCACTTGCGATATTTTTTTTAAAAATCGTCAAAGTTTTTAAATTATTGTATTTTTTCTAACTACTTTACTCTTTGATAACTACTTTTACTTGTACTTTTATTTAATAATAACGTTCAATTTCTTCAAATATGCATGTATTAAGATCCAGCTTACACACAAAGAAGTGTAAGATATCACGTTAGTCCGTTGTACATAAAAGCTCAATAAAACTACGTGGTAATAATGAATTATCTTTTGAATGTGAGTTGACTAGCTCACAGCTAGTCATCTCTAATTTTTAAATACTGTAGTATTACTAAATGACTTCTCAGAATCGAATCACTTCCAATATCACTATGTAAGTACCCATCATTATACATAGGGAATTGCTTGGTAAAAGAATAAAAGTACAAATACAAAGGAATAAAAGAGTGTTGTTAATTGTGCAATTATTAGTACAGATAATTAGGTAATGTCGTGAACACCATGTATTTAAGAAGAGTATTATATTTGCCTAATTACCCTCTAAAACATCAAATACTCAATAGCAATAAACAGTCAAAATTGAGATCGTAATCTTAGTTCATTTTGAGTATTTCTACCGCTAACATTTTTTAATATTCTTGTAATTTGTGATTGTGAATAATGGAAAGTTTAATTATAAACTTGGACTTATTTGTTATACTGAGTAGTCATAGATACTATTTCCTTTGATAATGAAGTATTGTTCAATTCACTAGTGGTTCGATTGTGTTCTAGCGTTTCTGAGGAAGACAGTGTTACATTCAAAGAATTTTGTGGAAGATTCACACGAGCTGTTCAAAAGAGGTGGTTGAGATCCAAACGCTATATCCGTTATTGAGTATATATATGCTCAAAGACCCACAAGCAACAGCAGAATTCAAAGAAATAATGAAGAAACCAGATTTTTCATCATTATTTTCTGCAGAAAAACACCCGGATTGCTATTTTCATTAAAACTCTTGAAATGGCAATAACTACACCAATTTGAGGGAAACTTCAATTCGAGAAGGTTCTGAAGTTGTATTTCCATCTCACTATAAAGTACAAAAGGCAAAGCTGCAGTGTTACTCTCCAAAGAAATTCAGTGACTGAAATGAAATCTTCAGCTAAAATTGCATTTCAAGGAATTCTGGATTTAATGGTAAAATGGATTCTAGAAAATCTTCTTGGTATCCTTATAGCATAGAAGGCCAGAAATTTATTTTAATATCAATGTAGGCATTTGACGTTGCATCTAACCAAAGTCGATATAAACAGGTAATGGACAGTGAGCAAAATGATTCAGCAGCATATTCATGACCTCTTTGTTTCCACTAAAATTAACAGTGAAACAATATGGAAGAATTCAAAACCCTCCTCATCTACATATTGTCGTCCAATGCAGTTCAGAAAAAACTAAAATTGATAACGAAATCAAAGCACTGAAGGAAGGTGGAGTCAAGAGTCTCCGAAACCGGCGAGCGTGTATGAAGAGAATTATGAATGTTGAGGAAGCGAGTGAAGTATGCAAGGATAGAGTTCTCTGGCACTCTGTTCTCTCTGCCTACCCTGCAAGGGACATGGCGTGATGGTATGTATGTATGTAAATCAAAGCACTGATCCCCACAAAATACAAAACAAATGAGGTCAGTCAACAATTATTGATGACAATGATAGACGGTAAAATTTATACATATTTATCCGATGCCAAATCAAGTGCTACTTGCTACCTATGTTTGACTAAGCCTACAGAAATTAATATTATAAATAGCGTTACGTCAAAGACAGTGTTTTCTGGTGTATATAAATTTGGATTATCATCATTACATGCCCTTATGAATGTGATGGAATGTCTTCTACATATAGCCTAGCGTCTTGATTTTAAAAAGTGGTCTGCGAGAGAAGAATATCAGCAAAGAAATATGTAGAACTATATAATTGGTATTACATGTCGTCGACAGTCCACAAGTTGTTCATCCATAGAGATGACATCATCGCAGATAATGCTATTGTACCAATTGGTAGTCTTTCAGAAGAAGCTCCAGAAAGCACGCAACAAAGATTTCAGGAGGTTTAGAGAACACCATTCTAGGAAAAGAGCAGGCAAACCTCTAATGAGAATATTCTCAATATGCTTATCCTCTCATCTGATCTCCATTTTACAGTAATAAGACAAAAGCTGGAAGCTTATAAGAAACAAGCATACTTTAGTGAAACATTAGACCTACTTAACTGCAGGAACCTTCTATGGAGTCTTTGGCTGTAATGGAAAACATAGAGTCCGATTCTGAAGTGGATTCGGATGGTGATGAAGAATATTACATGCATATTTGAAGAATTAAAACGTTATTATTAAATAAAAGTACAATTAAAAGTAGCTATCTAAAAATACAGTAATTTGAAACCTTTGACGATTTTTAAAAAAAATATCGCAAGTGCTGCTGTAATATGAAGTATGTCAAAAATCAAAAATTATTATTACTATATACATCTGCGAGGATATAACGGCCAACCTTGCGATTTCAGAGATATCACCATTTTTCATGTCAGCTCCATACATTTTTTCTAATAAAAATTATAACTCGTTCAATTGTTAACCAAATTATCTCATATAACATTATATAGTCAGGAGAACCCATTTCTACACAAAAAAATATACATTATAACTCATGTTTCTATGTCTATGAAACGCGATTTTCAGCCCACTGTGCGTCGTGCGTGACGAACAAATCCGATTGCAAGCTTTTCGACTATAGTATTGAGAAGCTAACAATTAGGTAATTTGACATTGATCTCGAAATGAACATATACTTTTGAAATGATTACGTACTAAACACAATCGTGTTCTAATTTAAAGGACGGTATCAAGATTCACGCCTTGTTTCGCCAGCTTAGATAAAATACATAAATCATGCAACTATTCCAAGGCGATTGCAACGAGGTCACTTACCAAGGGACGACCTTGCCTTCGCTGTTAGCTTGTAGGAGGACTACTATTTACGTCTTAACGAAATTGTAATGTCTAAAATAAATCAAAGCACTGTCACGCGACAGTTATCCATTTATTACAAGTATAAATACGAATGTTACACTTCATTAAGAAGAAGAAGAAGAAGACGAATGTTACAAACAAAAACATTGTTTAAGGAAGTTATTTTTTTTTGGATATAAAGTTAACAGTATCAAGCTAAAATTGCTCACAAACCATAGCGTAGAGCGAGTAGGTAATAGAAACAACGCTTTAAAATTCGCAACGGTTTTGTGACAACATTAAATGGTCAATCATCTCATGTTTCTGTACTGTATTTAGGTCGAATATATCACGGGAATTATTTTACCAACAAACATGGCTATTATAATGCCTAATTTTTTTTGTCTATATTTGACTATGGAACTTTAATACTTTGAACTAAGAATACTTTGTTTTTATTTTATAAAACTTTTAATGTGTAGATGGATTAAGAACACTGTCTTTTTTTTTATAAAACATAGAGTACTAGGTATGTAGTTTATCGAGAAATTAACTTTGTAAATGTTAATTAGGATACTTTTAAAGATTAAAGATTATTAACAGTTATTGAAATTGTTTATGCTATTTAAATGTTTAAATTAAAAGGATATTATCAGAATAAATTAAAAGGATAATATTTTTTCAATCAGTTCGATTAATAATAGGTAGTTATATCGGCTTATGTAATTTCCACTTCCACTGTTATGAACAGCCGACACAATAATGTGATAACTTTATTTAAATATAGATTTACTGATATTATAGTCTACTAAAATGGAATCATTGCGGTTGTGGCTAACTGGCTACAGGTTCCAATGTAAGTAGGTATCTACCTACCCAAATACCGTTAGGTATTTTAGTTCAGTAGGCATATTATGGGGTCAATAATTTAGACAACATTTTGATGATATTGTTTTGATGAGGAAATTTATTTGATATGTCTTAACGGATATAAATATATAGGTAAACTACATTTCATGCAATTTTAGTAATAAACTGTATTAGGGTAATAGAGGCGTTGATCATCTGTATCGACCATAGATTATATGATGATGTTTTAGTTTTTCGCAATAAAATGAGATTGAAATTACTTAACACTGCTGCAGTTGCTAATTTTACCGTTGAACTTAATATAGGCTTACATACTTTAAATCGCATTTAGTTTTGAATATTTTATAGATATCTCAGACATTTTATTTAAAGACAAAGATCCTGCAGTAACATAATAATCCTTGTAGGTATTACGGAGAACTTCACAAATATGTAATTAATTACATGTTATATCTAGACTCAGAAGTCAGAACAACAACTTGTGGATAGCACAAAGTATTGTACTGGCAGGTGCCCACTGTGCAGCCAAAATAACAAATTAAAAAAAAAAAAAAAAAAAAATTAACCGTGTGTTATTTCAAGCATTAATAATAATTATTTGGTTTATGTAAATGAATATTTTTTTTACATTCCATATCTGTCTAATTTCTCAAATAATAATCAACCTATGCCAACTTCATCGATTGCCAAGGTGTTTCACATTGACCTTGCATTTTTATACAGACATATTATCTACTCACATCCCTTACATGTATCTTACTCACAGTAGAGGATGGTGCTAAATAGTACTATTGTACCTGAAGGCTCTAAATAGTACCAGAGTCATACATCATCGTCATATCTCAACTCATAAAAGTCCCGTTGCTGGCTTCGAGCCTCCACCACAAAAGGAAATTAACCTACTAATACAGCTGGTCAAACGAGTTAGTACATGGTTTTATTACGAGTTTTCCTTCTCTTGCATATGTTATCTACATATTATATTCTAAGGGATATATCTTTTACGACTCCTTTTTTTCTTTTTTTTTTTTGCGGTGTACTATGGATATGGTCGCGCCCCGCCAAATCGGTCCGGGGTGACGGAAGAGGCGACACGCAACCCTATAGACCCACCCTGCAAGCACCTATCTTCGCCATGCGAGCGGGCCACCGGTACCCGATGTTTGTCTTCGGTGGCCCGCCCGGCGGTTTACCCTCACGGGTTCCTCTCGAGGCGATTCCCCGACAGCTTTGGCCGTAGGGGCGTCGTCCTTACGCGGTGGCCTCACTTCGGGTGATCTTTTACGACCCCCATGGGCAAGAAAGAGGGCAGTAAATTGTATTGTTAGTACTTCATTAGACGGAATGTTTTTCCATTCTTTAAAAACTAAAGGTTCTGTTCTCTCTGCCTACCCTGCAAGGGATATGGCGTGATGATATGTATGTATGTATGTAAAAACTAAAGCAGACTCTAAAACCGCATTTTATATATACAAATCCACCCGCTTTATCTTGTCAACCTTGATTTATTTATTAACGATGTCACGAGACTGCCACAACCGTGAAAATTTAACAAAAATGTATCACTATGTTATCATACTGTTGTAATGACACATCGTTTATAGACCTGCAGTTACTTTTTTTTGTTATGTTGTGAAATAAATTGACAAATCAAACACGATAATAGGCAGGTATGTCAATTCGATTGTTGCTTATGTTTATTTAATGATAATTAACTTTATTTTTTTTTGTGATGATGTAATCCATCCTTATCCTTCTTATCCATGTAATCCCATCCTTTACATACATACATATCATCACGCCATATCACTTACAGGGTAGGCAGAGAGAACAGAGTGCCAGAGAACTCTATCCTTCCATACTTCACTCGCTTCCTCAACATTCATAATTCTCTTCATATACGCTCGTCGGTTTCGGAGACTCTTGACTTCACCTCCTACAGTACGTGACCAATCTGGTCTAGGTAGGTTAGTCTCGGTCTCCCTCGGTACCTACATCCTTCCACTTTCGCATTGTATATCTTCTTAACCAGACGTTCGTTCGGCATTCTTTCCACATGTCCGAACCATCGGAGCATTCCCTTTCGCATCTTCCCATCCTTTACTCATGGATAAAAGACGACTAATGGATATGGGTATGCAAGAAATAGATACACGATATCTAATCCTATATCAACAAGCATGAATAGTATGATATAGTATGTCAATTGCCGTCCTATTATGGAAGAGGCTCATGCCCAACAGTGGGATGTATATGAGCTGACATGATGAAATAACTTTAAAATGTTTTGTACTATATTATATAATGAACTATATTCATTAATACGACGGGTAAATTTAAAGCTCTACCTTGAAAATGATGAAATACGGTTAAAATTATTAAGAATCATTCTTGGAAATAGAAACAATATTTGATAAATTATCGTAAAACTGATATAAACTTCAAGTAGTAGAACCGATTTTTTTCCATATGTGCTTAAAGATGGACCAAAGCTATATATATTTGGATATATAGAAAATGTAGAGACACCGTAA
Organism: Lymantria monacha; assembly: GCA_905163515.2. Lineage (NCBI taxonomy): Eukaryota > Metazoa > Arthropoda > Insecta > Lepidoptera > Erebidae > Lymantria > Lymantria monacha. The sequence goes on along the minus strand of LR991082.1, from coordinate 20,153,633 downwards.
CTTGCGGCAAATTTATTTGCAACTTGGAAGGTTTGCATTAGTTTGTCCTTTGGTTAGTGGTAAAGTGATTCCTTATGGTAATTATATGCCCCTTGTTCAGATACTAAATATTCATTCGCACGCGGTTACGTACACGACGTTAATATTGTATGCAACAGTGTTACAAATTTTGAAAAGAACTTGCACAGTATATAATATTTAAAACAATCTCTTAAATTATTTAAAAAGTCCTAAAGTTGAATTAGTTTTTAGTTAATAATTAATAAAGTTGTCCGTGTGGTGACGGAGTAAGAATACAATTCACCGCTCCCTATCTTACCCGTGGGTGACCGTAAGAGACGACTGAGAAATATAAAATGCATATAACATCTATGCGAGAGAAGGAAAACTCGAAACAAAACCCTATACCAATACGTTTGACCAGCTTGGTATAGGTCAATTGTCCTCCCATTATGTAGGAGGCTACAGCCCAACAGTGGGACGTGTTTGAGCTGAGATGAAAGTTTAATTAAATATTGTGACCCGTTTCAATTTAATAATTAAATTATAAAATATCGTAGTGTTAGAAAGAAAAAATAAACTTGAGGTGAAATTTGCGTTAGGCACGCGAATGCTCCGTGCAATAGTTGACTCCATGAGTGCGTCTTGTAGCGACAAATAATAAAAAAAAAAATACTACACTGGAAAATCTGGAAAACGCATTTAATTAGAATTCACTATTAAAAACCGTTACTACTTTCGCTTCTATATTAGTTATGCGATATTAATTACAACGCTGGCAGGTTAATACTGTGTGTGCAATGTTCGCTCCTAACGAAACGATGCCATTTTTTTTTCATTTGGACACGCGCTAAAATAACATTATAACGATGTAGAGATATATTTGAGACTTTAGGTTAATGAGAGTGAATTCCGTTCACAAGTACGTCAGTATAAACTCCACCTATTAGATTGAGCAAATATTAAGATTTGAGATGATGAAACCAAATCAAAATGGCAAGCTATAGATATTATTATTGGTTTCATTCGATAGAACACACATTATAATATATGATTCAACATAACATGAACATAATCTGTAATTGTAATAGTCCGTGTAATATTTATTTATTTTATTATTTATATTATAAATGTTAAAATAGAATAAGACAAGTAAGCTAAGTACGCTTTGCATAATATGCATTAATGTTTACAGAAAAAGTGATGACACAGTTTTTATAATAGCTGAAGTTGTTGATGGCATAACTAAAGTGAATCTGAAACTGTCACTACAGATGGACAATACAGGTGCGAGCGCCACTTTCACACGCGACGGCGCGGCCGTCGAGCGTCGAAGCGCCTCGCGGCGTCGCCTGCACGATGCCTCAAGCAACAGCCGGCTACCACATCTATGTAGATATGCACCGTTTACGACCTCCGCAAACGAAAGGCGTTCCGCCGGTTACCGATACAAGGGAAATCGAATATTGTTCAGTTGCGTAATCTCAGTATATAAGATTTATACAGATAAAGTTCTGTTATAACTTTATTATTTTTATATTCGACACATTAAATATTCGTCGCCGAAAACACTATCTATTATATGGTATTTCCGTCAAGTTTCAACGGCTACGAGTGTTCCACTTAACGACGGACAAGTTTGCGGTAAGGTTAGCCGGTGCTGGGCCTGTGCCACCGGCTAACGGTATGACTGGCGGCGCCGTGCGCACGTGAAAATAATTCTTGACGCGATTTTGTAACGAATACCGTTACTGAGTTCCGGGCCTGCCTGTGACCTTATTTCTCGGCCGCGCACTCTTTATTTTTATATCTTAATGTCTGATGTTATATGTTAGAGCCAATAAGCATTTTAAGCCAACATTATTTTAAAATAGCAACACACACCACGCGTAATGTTAATAATTAATTAATGTTTTGCAACCGACTTAATAGAATATTAGAGAAGTGTTGTTTCATGTTAAGGGGACGTCCATTAATCACGTGATCTTTTTTTAGCATTTTTTGACAACCTTGGTGATACGTAGTGAGGTTTAAGACTATGAAGGTTTAGGACTTCGTGATTTTTGTTAAACCCCTCCCCCCTTTCAAACCTCACGTGATTAATGGACGGCCCCTAATATGCAGTTATCTGTTCATTACGTCATACATCTCTGTCCGGGTACTGCCGCGCCGGTAAAATAATAGTTGTTTATTAACACGAGCACGATGAGTCAGCTAAAGGTTTTATTCGTGTGTGGAATGAGCTACATACAGATCAAGTTTTTTCACTATGACGTTTTAAGCTGTACTTGGGGAATACCGGACGTCATTACCAATAATTATTATTGTTCGCAATAGCTATAATGAGTAGTGGCAATTTTTTTGTTATTGTTGTTTCCATTTAACTAACTTGTTGATTTAAAACAAAATAACAAACGGCGAATGTTATCTGTAAACATGTTTATAACAAGTTCTTATTTCAATGTATATGTGTGACGCAAAAACGAGTTTGATATAAGTATATGGATATTAATAATGACACAATAGATGCGAAATAGTAAACAATTGCGTTTCATGACTCGCTAAACATACCTTATCGTGAAAATTGTTATTTTTATTATTGTGGCGTTATTTACAGTTCAATTAAATTATCGATAAATGTATGTTAATAAAATTAAATGATGATATGTACAAAATTTTAAGCATATATATATATATATATATATATATATATATATATATAGATAGTAAACATAGTAGGTAGCATCTCTATGAATTAAGTTGAGTAGTCGCGTAGCGGGCGTTCGCGTCACGCTAGTTTTGCGAGTGACGTCACTATTTACGCACAACGGCACAAGGCCTGCGACCGCGCACCTCTAGCTTCCTTATAGTTATACGAGTAGCTGTAATAAGATCGCTGCTCATCTACCCACTTTCTTATATCAAACAAAACAAGTTTGTTTTACATTTATACGACGAATAAACGTCAGTTAATGAGCAATCGTTTTAACAACTTTACTTCGAACAGGCTTGTTATTATTTCGCCCTAAATTCTTTGTTGTATAATTCTGTTTATTTAAAAAAATATATATAAGACTGCCTTTTGAAAATGTATTCACATTTATAATTTAAGTTTGTTGTCTTATTACCTTTTGAATAAAAATATTTATTTATATTAAATATTGTGTGAATATAAAAATAGAGTTTTTTGTGTCTGTCTTTTAGCTGTTAGCCGCGAATGGCTGTCACAGCTTAACCCGGACTATGGATGAGCGCTGAGGGCTCTAAACACGGTTAAAAAAAAATAGAGGTAATGTCAGTCTAACCTTTATACGCGCCTTGAAATAAGAATGACAATGAGATTAAAGTATTGAGCTGGGCCAATCGGATAATAACTATCGGATAGATAAGTGAAACATGATTATATTATTGTATATAAATTATAGGTATAATGATAAGATTGATTGGCGGTGCGATGTAAGTACCAAATTATGTTCGCCGGCCGGCGAATTAGCGCTCTATACTCTATTTCAACTAATTCACAAAATTATACTGTATTATACTAGTTAGCAGTTTTCTGTGCCTAGCAGTGCTGGCAACTATATTATAACTATTAAATTTTCAATCATACTGACTAACTGAAAAAAAAACTGTATCATAAATATTGGTTATTTGTTTATGCTAATTTTCAAGTACAACTTGTCTTAAAATGTACTTATTATTCGAGAGACTCGAAATACATGCTATATTTAAAAGTTTGAGCTTCTTTTTCTTTTTTTTTATCTCAATATTGATGAGATCATTTTCACAATGGAAGGGAAAGGTGTTTTATTTCAATGTACAGAATATAATGTAGTACAGTAGCCTGGGGATATAATTATTGTAACTATAGTTAAATCAGCGGTTATACTTGAAGTAACGGTTAGTTTTATATGATTTAGTTCATGCGTTCGGCATGCCGACATGGCGACGCCAAATACGTGATACGCATTAACTCTTCAACGCTGTGTGTAACTGATTCCAACAAGTGTATGCGACACGGCAGTAAGACACGTGTGGAGTTTGTTTATTTAACTATACACGTGTGTGCGTCTATGCAATTAGTTGTATTAGTGTCGTGACCTAGCTTATACAATCTAATCTCCATATTGTAGTACATTGTAATATGTATTTTATTGCCTTGTGTCCTAAATGTTTATAATGCACATCATAAGGAATTAGTGCTACTGTATAAATTTATTATCAAAACAACTAGATTACGAGCGAAAAATGATTGTTACACGTGGTACTCGAGCCCGTAGCTATTAGAAATCCATTTCAATGGTCCTACCACAATGTAAGTGGTCGTATGACAATCAATTTGAGTTTAGTATTATTTTGTTGTCTTTATGGGAGATCTGTTATTGACGAAACTAGTTTTATATATTTTATTAAATTTATTTTTTAATAATGCAGGAGAAACATACGTCGTAAAAAAAATAATTAAAGAAAATTCTAAGAATAATTTTCATCAACAATAAAATCTTGAAGAAACTTTAGGATCAATATTTATGTCATAAAATAAACAAAAAAATAAGAAAAGCGTATTCTTTTTTCTCAATTGAGCAATATGTTTAAAATTTGTGAAATATAAAATTTTATCATTATTAGCCGGCAGAAATATTGTAGGAGATGCATATTGTTGGCAGTAGGGTCACTGGATGAAGCACGTAGTGAGATCATTACCTCGATGCTACATATGAAACTGTCCCTCCGGTGAGTCCCCTAGGTATATTGTCCTATGGCATCAATCGAAAACTATCAAATAATATAATATAAGGTTTTCGCTTACCACATAATGAGTGGACCACCAAGAATCACAGTAAAACGACCTACATTCTAAATGGTGAATCACAACATAAGATGTTCAAACCTATATTCTACGTATTCATTATTATATATGTACAAATTACACATAAAACTGTAGATAATATGTTTTTACTCAACAATTTGTAAATTATTACTTAGTTTCCTTATAAACAACAAAACAGTTTCAGGACAGTTGAACTATAATTTAGTCAAAGTAAAGGCTTTATAGACACTTAAGACATGTCGTTGATGTCTTTTGAAAGAATACTTTGAAAGATTAACTTATTTTTCCGTTTCTCTACTTTATTTTGTTTTTAAGGACTACTAGCGCCTTTGAATGGTTGGTAAAGCTGAATGACAGTGTCCTATGATGACGTCATAGATGATATTAATAGTGTATACGTTGTATTAATACTAACCTCAGTAGCTGGAGTTTGTATCTGGACTCTGAGTTCATCAGAGTCGTGGTCATGATGCAACACATCGGCGCGCACCTCGCGGCCGTTGTGCGTGAGGAAGACCCGCTGACCAGGTCGCAGACGTACACCCGTCATACCGCGGAAACCAGGCCCGATGAGCTCTGCATCGCGGTACTCGCGTGACATCTTCCCACCGTCAAATCGCACCGTATAACGGGTGTTCGGTGTCAGATTTATGCAGTTGTTGTTCTCCGGGAATGGTGCCGGTGTTTTCACTGCCTGTATCATGCCCGAGTAGTAAAGTCTGTCGTCACCGAGCGCTGCGACGCGCGTCCCGATGATCGACCGTTTCGCTAGCCGCTTGCCGGTGGACATGGTGCTCTTAGTCCTCACCCTACAACTACGACTCGACACTTGCGATATCACCACTGTCCGGTGGTACACGATAAAATTCTATCACACGATCACTAGAAGTTTCAAATCGCCCGGCGTACGCGTTTCGCGGGATAACCGTCACAAAATTTCGGAAAACTGACAGAATTTCGACGCGATTCAGCTCGCTGCGCGCGGTCCGCCTCTTCAGTAGGCCGGGGCTGGTCGCAGCTCACGCGCAGAAACATAATACGAGGGCAGGGTCCTCGCGGATCGAGACAAAGGAAAATCCTTTCGCGTTAGTAAAGTTGGCAAGAGAGCTCGTGACGTACGACCTCGATAAGCGCGGTTCGAACACGAACTGGCGCGGCGTGTTGCGTACCGCGCGGCGCGACCGGCGACACCGGCCGGCCGGCGAGCGGGAGCGGCGACCGCCCGTCTCGCTCCTTTGTTTTGATACTCAGCTGTTCGCGTGAGCGAGACGACCGAGTCAATGGCCGCGAGCTAGAGCTGGATGGATGCTCGGCCACCCTCGAATCTCGGGTAGAGTTCGGTCGGACTCGCTATTTTCAGCGGGCGGGCGGGCATCACGCGGAGGGCAGCCGCCCACGGGCGACATTGAGGCGCGCCGGTTCGGTTCGCACGTGGAGCACTAACGGGATTGCACAATGTACCTCGGCACGGCGTCGTCCCGCATCCGTCGCGGTGCCGTGCGGCCGACCGCTTCGCTTAATACCTGACACAGTTTCTATTCGGATTCGGGGTCGATTCAAATGTCAAGCAGATGCACCCACTTATGCAATGATGTTAACGTGACCCAACTACGCACATATTTTATAATTGTTATAAGTATGCATTGCCAATACTTTGTAATAATGGCTAACTATCTATACGTGTAACTATGTATACATAATTATCATTACATCGTTTAGTACATAGAAGTTTAGTTAAAGTATTACAACTTCGTACACGATATGAATTTTTTACATGTATCAAGTCAAGGTACTAAAAGAAGTTATAGTTGTTATATTATACTTCTTGTGGGGAAATAATTGAGGCGATAATTGCCTTCTAATAACTACTAAGCAGGTTAACATGTAGTAATAATGAATTATTATTAAGTTTTAACACGTTTAATATTTCTATCTAAATAATCATAATATATAATTACTGAAACAAATTATTTTTGAAGAGATATTAAGTTTGGCAGTTTTAATTTGTAACTTTGAAGAGCTTCAAAGATAGAGCTATCTAGAGAAACGTGAAATGATATAACTTTAATAATAATAATAAATAACCGAAGATTGCCCGAAGGACTCTCAGCTCTGATTTGCCTTAAACAGCTGGTCAGAGAGGGGTCGCCAGAGCTATATGCTCGGGGGTGGAAGTGTCATTTTCAAGGGCATAACTACGGGGAAACCATGGCTCTGTTTATCACAGACTCAATGGTGAAACCGGCGCCGCACCGCTCGACACCCCTAGCCACTTGCACCAATGTTGCCCCCTGTTGCCCGTATGGCTTGTGTGCCTGTGGCGACTGTTTAGGGGGCCCATTCAGTGAGTTGGCGAGTCACCGTCTGCCACCGTTCATCTCTTAATATGAGTTTGAAGGCAGACGACAGTTAAAAATTCATAGATTTAAGATGAACCAGTCCATTAAGCACCCACTCCCATAATCAGATATTAGCTACCATAATCACACAATAGTTTTTCACTTACCGCTGGCAGTCCACGTATGTTATATGCAGACGTGGAATGTCATCGGTAGATGTCCCTTCCCAATATTTAGATTAAATTTCTCCAAAGGCCTCTGCGTGTTGGATCCATATCCCCATGTAAGCCTCCCAAAGGACCAGGCATCTTCCCTATGGAAGATCCCGTGAAAAAAGGAGATACATAATAATAACTCTTTATTATACACCACATAATTATACAGGAATAAAATAAGAAAAAACAAACACTTTCTACAATAGATAAATAATGGTAATGTTTATTTGGAAATTTAAAAGATACCTTGTGTTACAGTTGCTCTGTGTTTTTCCACTGCACTGTCGGTTATGTACTTGTCGCATTACTGCGCACTGAAATATCAACGCAGTGAGAAACTTTACCTAAAAGGATGACAGCGTAAAATCAACACGTACCTCGTATGTAAATTGTAAACTAGTTACAAGCAAAATAGAAATAGAGAAACTATCAGTATTCCATATTGAGAAATACGTAGGTACATATATTTGAGAAGCAGATCTAAAATTCGTAGTATTTTCAAAATAAAAAAGTATGTGTATTTACGTACACGCCTTTCGCCTTATTCTACGTTTGTAGAAAAAAAAACGACACTAACAATAAAAAAAAAGGTATTTAATACATTGAAAGTTTTGTTATAACGAATTATGTAGTTAAAAAACAAAAATGTTGACTATAGCTAACTTCAGGGTGTCGGTTTTTCGAGACTGTGTGCGGGCACATCGTAAAAAATTACTCTTATCATTTGTCCCAAACGCGCCAACAGAAGTATAACTTCAAAAATGCATATTATAATTGCGTATTATCAAAATACAAATTGCCGTGTGGTATCAGAGTAACCATACTTTTACCACCCTCTTTATTGTCTGTGGCTGTCGCAAAAGACGACTAGGGATTATAATAAACAGATAATATAATATGTAAATGAAAGAAAACTTTAAGTAAAACTATATTCCCACCTTTCCAACCATCATTGTATAGTAGGTCAGCTTCCTATCAATGTGGAGAAGCATCGAGCCAAGCAGTGGAACTTACATGAGATGTGATAACGATCGTCATTCATATTATATACAATACAAATTTACACATTAGAATTTGTTTGTTGGCTTGTAGGTAACTTTAAGAAATAAATACTTATTATGTAAGTGTATTGTCAGTGAGGAATTTGAGACCATCATTGTGGACAGTTGGATTGAATTAGCACATAACCGTTTCATTTGTAAGTTTTATGGAGTGATTAAAATTGGACGTCAATAGACTGATTCATGGATGGATACATGTGGAGCATTCGAAAGATGGACGAAATAATTTATCCACCCCTTTTCTTACAATCGTCGTTTCATTTTTCTTTAGATTTAAGAATAGTATGGCTATAGTGTGTAGCTAAACTCGCATTGTGGTCTTAGAAGTTATAGAATTATATAAGATAGAAAGTCATCTATTCGAAGCATCGATAACTTCACCGTAGCATTACGGAAGCAACCTCTCAAAATGCATTTAGTGCGCTATGCTTGCCAAAGAAGTATTACGCCCAAAAAAATACTACAAAATATCTAAATAAAAACAATATACAGTTACGAACTTTGATAGGAAAAAAACTGTATTGCTTAATTCTGTCGAATGTGAAAAGGTGGAAGATGTACAGCATTAATTCTGTCAAATGTGGAAGATGTACAGCATATTTTAATGGAATGTGTGCGAAACGAAAATAGTAGAAGATCATTTTTTGATGAAATTATATATCAAAACAATTTCTGTAACTCCATTTTAGCAAATCCTACCGCTGAACCTGCTATTTTGTTTTATAGGTTAACTAAATTAGTAGTTAGATTAGTAAGAGAAATGTAATGCCTTACTGGGCGATATGGTCGCTAAGCGACAAAGCCGATATAGATTTTAAAAAAATCTTTGACATAAAAATCCGATTACGAAATGAAAAATGATGTCGCAAGCGGGATTCGAACCCGCGCCTATTGGGATTCCGGCCCAATCGTGCTGCCACTACACCACCGCGACTAATTGTAGGACATGCAAATTTCACTTCGTATTATATTGCATGTCCTACAATTAGTCGCGGTGGTGTAGTGGCAGCACGATTGGGCCGGAATCCCAATAGGCGCGGGTTCGAATCCCGCTTGCGACATCATTTTTCATTTCGTAATCGGATTTTCATAAATAATTAAGCATATTAAATGCTAAATTTCAGTAATTTAAATCTTTGACACTACATATTGGTATATTAAGTTATTCCCACTGGATTCTGTTGATAATTTTTCAATAACATGCATAATGTTAGTACAAAACTTTTCTAGACATACACTGATGTTAAATAGGGAAATACGAGTTTGTTATACCTTTGTCGATCTCATCGAATATTAACTTATAAACATTTAAGAGTGCTATTATATATTTTCCGTAGAGTGATAGAGTAATAACACAATTCACCACCCCTTTTCTACCCTTGGCTGTCCTAAAATACAGCTAAGGGATATAATATGCAAATAAGATGCAAGACAAGGAAAATTCTATATAAAATCCTATACACAACCCGTCTGACTAGCGTCGCGTATGCAGATAATATCACAGCAAAAGAAGGAAAAATCTAAATAAAACCCTAAGGCAACCCGTTTGTGTCCAGGATAGTTTTATAGATCAATTTCTCTTATAAATATTTCGTGAATGTATTATTAAGCATGAGAGAAAGAATTATTAAACACATGTTAACTAATATATTGCATAGGTACGATATATTTTGTTTGATTCATTACTCACGAGTGTTACGTCATTAACCATACTATATATTTCATATACGCACATTGTACGTGTGTGTTTATCAAGTTTATGGTCACATTTGTTTACGTTGATGTTCGGTGTAAACAAGTTTACATAACATATTGAGTCAAATATCTCACGAATAGAGGTCGCTCTCTATTTATCGAGTGCGTGAAAATTGATGTTCGGTAAATAGGCCCACGCTAAGCTGTTTGATGCGCCAAAACAAAATTTACAGTTATAATATTTAAAGATACATATATAATTATAATATTATAAATATTTAAAGAAATTTAACGTAGTAGTAATATTTAGCTGTGTGGTAGCGGCTACGAATAATACCAACCCTTACTTCGCTCGTGAATGTCGTAAAAGACGACTAAGAGTCTTATAACGACCTGGGCCAACTTCATCTGATGCAGTTCGGTCAACAATTGTATTCCCAAGGAGGGTTGACGTCTGGCAGGCGGCCGGTCATAAAACTTTTGCCAATAACTTTTACAATATGTACTATGAAAGAAGAGTACATATTGTATCGACCCCATGTAATTGGGATAAAAAAAAACCGGAGGTGTCAAGGGACACCCGGATGGAACGAAGTTCTATTTTAATTATATAATTTTTTTCTGCCTTAAGCGATTTTTATCGTTATATTTTAGCCAATTTGCAAAATATCTTTATAAATTATAGCCTATGTGTTATTCTGATGTGCAAGCTATATTACTATAAATTTCATCAAAATCCATTCAGTAGTTTTTACGTGAAAGAGCAACAAACATGTTCACATCCATACATTATTACAAACTTTCACGTTTATAATATTAATAATAGGATATACAATTCCACTAGACTACCATAACTTTTCGGCCCCGAGCTCGAACGCGAGCCGGCCACGCGGCCCGGTCACGGGCGAAAATAATTTCGATGCGCATTATTTTGATTTTGCTATATCTCTTAAGGTATTGATTTAATTTGCATGGTCTGAAGGAAAAAAAAATATCTTCATGAAATGCTCAAGCCAACTAATGTATTTAAAATGATAAGGATTAATACAGTATTTGTGTAAATAGCTTTTCAATTACCGTTTTATAATAGAACATTTTTTAAAGTATTAAAATGGATATAGTATGTTATCCTTAAGAGATAGATATATACCATCGCGGACTTTTTTGTAGGCCTTTTTAAGCTGTATAATACTGTAGTACTTTATTTTGATCTATTTCGTAGGGTTCAGCCAGCGTTTGCAATGTAAGCGCAAAATAATGTGTTTATTTACGACATCACATTAGAAACCTCTAAAATTATCAGTGTTTCTCTAGTACATTATGCATATATTATACATATAAACCTTCCTCTTGAATCACTCTATCTATAAAAAAAATCGTCGCGACACCACACTGTTCAATGCGAAATAGAAATGAAAATATCTGGCTTGCTTTCTATAAGAGAACCGACGAGCGACGCCGCACAGCTTACAATAGCTTACTATAGCAAAAAGTGTCGTGACAACTTTTCGTAAGAATTTTTTCCGTCTAGCCCCCTTTCACAACGCGCAATAAGGAACTTCGTTCCAATAGTAGAAATCATCATGATTTAATATATATAATTATATAAATTCTACGTATTGATTTTTTAAATATTTTTTGTATATGAAAAGGCAAAGCTAACTATCTTCTTCTTCTTCTTGATGAATGGCTTCTGTTAGCGATTAACCGCAACTTCGCCAATGTCCCGTAAGACTCGTTCGTAGGTCGTCAAACGAAGGAGATTGTACGGTACGAAATAATATGTAAAGGGCCGGTGAATATGACTCTAAGATTACATGAGAAATACGGTGACGAGTAGTATACTGAAACAAAAATCAATTCTAACTAGACTGAAATATACACATAACTAAAATGAATTCTAACTACTTAACTAATTTACATATAAAGCTAACTATAGTCTATCTAATCTAAGAAGTACACTTTGACAGCTGTCGGAGTAAGATGTCTCGATATGTGAACTAAATAATCGCTATCGAAAATATCCGATTTTAGTGAGAAATCGATATTGATTCGTTGTAATTAATAATCGGTTTATTTTTTTATTTTTCAAAAAGGAGATGAAAAATTAAGTGCTACATTAATACTAAACAAATTTAATTATCTCATCAAAAAATCTATTCATCATAATTAGTGGGGTTAGGTTAAGTAAAAACAAAAACTGGATTTGAAAATAGCTATTTATTCAGAATCACTACTATTACTTGAATTATCATCGTCGCGAACATTAATAATTATTTCCTTATCAATAACATTGTCGAAACGTACATCTCTGTCAAAATCTCTATTCGATTAAATATATTAATCTAATTTTTTTACCGATTATTTGGATATTCGTGAATTGGAAGTTGTCAAGCACTACTGTTTAGAACATGATGATATGACATTGTAAGATCGTCAATAATAATTAATATTTACCATGTTATTTTTATTTTAAATTAGTTTTAAGAGTTTCAACATTACATTATTGTACAAGCAAGTCACCCACAACGTTAATTATGTAAATAACTCAATAGTTCTTTAAAATTTCAGATTTATTATTTGCAATCATGTGTATACGTTTGACCAAGGTTATTGTGTATTAAACCATGCGAAACGTCAAAATGCACTTCTTAGATTAGATGAGCTATAACTCCTATATTGAGGACTAAATTTTAATCCTTGCATTGCGTTGAACTTTACAAAGATGCATTTAATGATCGGATTTTAAATTCAAACTTAATATAACTAGGTATATAGGTATCACAAAAATACTCGTTTTGGGTTCAAATTGAACAGCACCAGCCGCGGGAGTCTGATACTCTGACCATACGTCACGAGTTCAGTCATTGACATGTTGACGTCATAAAAATAATTATGCAAATTATATTGCCGATTATATTAATTTTATTAATCTAACGCTTAAAATGTTTTATAGCATCCACTGATACGTTTGACTTTTGGATGTCACATTCCTAGAAAAGCTAAAGTAAAGGATTAAACCAAGATAAACTTATGGTGATGGTAGAGATATCTCTGAATGAATATCTAAAAAAAAATACTTTTATTTAATTAAGTCCACAATGTGAATACCCATGTTTAGTTTAATAATTTCAGCATTACTAATCATTATTTAACTCGAGATCTCTTCTCAGAAAAGTTAGAAGATAATAAGGATGGTACTCAAATTACTGAAATTTAACATTTAACATGCTTGATTATTTATGAGAAAAAACTTGATTACGAGCGAAAAATGAAAGGTTCTCAAGACCCATGTGTGACATTCATTTTTCGCTCGTAATCAACTTTTTATAAATAATAAGGATGGTAGTTCATTACCACAATGCATTGTGGGTTGATGGATGTAATACTCTTTTACGAAAACTCAAAAAATCTCTAAGATGAAATTGTTTAATTTCTTCATTACAGCAAGTTTGCTTTCAAATGTATGAAACTACTTGAGTTTTAGCGAGAGGCCATCTATCAATATCTGCAGTTATCAATATTATTCCTAGCTTACAATTATTGTTTTAAAATTTTCTTTACTCATAACATTAATAAGTGTATAAATAAATAATATCAAAAATTAAAAATATATGTGATAATAAAATAAACTCTGATATTTTGATTTCCATATAAAGTTAAGCTTGTATGCCGAAAGGAGTAGATAGAAATGTAAAGCCACATCACGAAATGCAACTTGCAAAAAAGGGATGAGTTTTTATTGCTCCCAAAACAAATTCAGACTTCGTGTTTACTATTTATAATTCCTAAGCATAAAAAAATCAGTCAAGATATTGCATCATCCAATATTCGAAACGCGGCACTCACATCAATTGCTTGCTTCTGTGGTCAGGTAATTCAGCGAGAGTTATTTTAAAAATTAATCCTCTGATAGGAATAATGAGCAGGCTTATTTACAACAGTCACACAAAAAACAATTTTTTGTTACATTTAAAAACTCATAACGTTTTCATAGTATTTATAATTGTTAGTAAACTTTAATCAACTACATAGAGCATAGTTCATCCCGTGATAAATAAAATATTATCTACTTATTTTAATGATGATCATGACGATTATTCCGTAATAGTACTTCCACATAGCAGCAATTACAGCAGAAGTAAGTAACGGCTTATATTTATTATTAAATAATAAAGTCCAAGCTATATCTGTCTATTAAATTCTAACTAATCAGTTCTTTAGACCAGTCATCAGAGCCAATAATAATAAGAAGATAAATATTGCGGAAATAATTAATTGTGATGGCTTACTGCGTTGGTCAATAATAATTAACAACGTATAATGTCATCTCTATTGATTGTTCATTGCAAATGATTTTTTGTATACTAAATATTATTAATAATTGCCGCGTAGAATTGATAAGCAATCATTGCTTTGCAACCTTCAGATATTGGCTATATCTTTATTGATATACGTCCAATTTAGATTTTATAAGAGGATTTTGTATTTTGAATTATTTGACAGACGCAATAATTATAAACGTTGTATCTTCAATCACGAGAATTTAACTCCGAGAGCACCACAAATTGTAACCAGAAGCAATTATTAATTTATTTCTAATTTAATTAAGGAATAAAATATACGTTTTTAAATGCTTATTCTATAACTGCTCTCGACTGATAAAACTAATCTTTGAGGTCACTGGTCACAAAATGGAAGCATTCTACTAATTTATATTTATTTTTCGTTAGCTGTTTTAGCCTTGATATTCGTAGTCGCGGATGCTGTACACACTGAAATCTGACAATGAGATCTAAATGAGGGTGCAAATATTATTCAATTTTCTTTCTCTTCCTTCTTAGCCATTATTCAACAATATCGTCTAATTAGGCATGATGCCTTGATGAGGCTCTTCCTGAATAGGATTAAAAATTAGTTTATTATGTGTAATTTAATGGCAAGACGGATTGGCACTGGTTTTTAATAGCTTTAATATCTTGCAGTGATGTTTACATACAGTAGTCGTTTTTTTACGACACTCCCGGACAATAAAGGGTTGTTGATTTCTTATATTGTTAGTGAGCACAACGAGTATATTATATTATATTAAATTTTATTTAATCTACATCTACCAAGATATGATTGTGAATTTATTGTTCACTAAAACCTTCCGGAAGAAATTATTTAATGATAATGTAATAATCCTTATCATAATCCATTGAGTAATTTAGAATAGGTTAAAGAATAGTAAGACGCATGAAACGTGCAACTTTTTTCAAATTACAGCCAGACTCAAAACAACACTTTGTGGATCGCACAAAATATTGTCTTGCGTAGAAATCCAACTCACGGCACTGGCATAGAAGGTTGGTATTTTAACCACTACGGAATCTGTGTAGCCATTGTTTACTTTTTCAATTCTTTTTAGTTTATCTTTAGTAGTTATTTACACACATGTTTTTCACGTTATCAGTTTTTTTTTATATTATAACAGAACAGACAATCTTTAGTATTATAAAATTTGATAATAACGATATTCTTGCATCTATAAGCCCATCGAAGTTAAGTACAAGATTCTCTATGGGAATAGCGTCGTAATAGGATCTACTCGCACAAATTAGTCACAGCTATTTTCCTAGGAGAGTGTTGCCCATTTAATTGTATTGGAGATTCCTGAGCCGATTTTTACGACTCCTATGGGAAAGTAACAGGTGGTTACATATTGTATTATTAATTCATCAACACACCTGGAGGTAGAGTTTAAAAATCAAGAAGCTAATTTACAATATTATTAATAGAATATGCATACAAACTCATAAGTTTGAAAATACCGTCTTTAACTTCACACATTTTAATTTGTCCTTATATACATAGTAGCCACCATCTCAGCCAGAAGGTACGTGTAGCAATACATAACACAGTGCTTATCCCAACATTACTGTATGGAAGCGAAAGTTCGGTATGCAGAAAAGAGCATGAAAGTAAAATTAATGCGGTCGAAATGCGATCTCTACGGAAAATCTATGGAGTTGAGCTGACCGATCGCATTCGTAACGACGACGTAAGAGAGCGAGTAGGTATAAAAGAGAGTATTGGTGTAAAAATGCGAAAGGGAATGCTCCGATGGTTCGGACATTTGGAAAGAATGGCGAACGAACGTCTGGTTAAGAAGATATACAACGCGAAATTGGAAGGATGTAGGTACCGGAGGAGACCGAGACTAACCTACCTAGACCAGATTGGTCACGTACTGAAGTATATAATAATTCTGTCTTTACTCCCCATTCCTTTGTTAAGAGTAAGAAGATAGCCTGCGTGGTTTATAGGTAACACACATAGTACAGTGTATCTGTATTATTACCACTTGCTAAAGCGAATAATCTCCTACGGTTTACCGAATAAAAAGCATTTACAGGCCATGGTCATAGTATGTTAACTTAATAATAACTTCATAATACTAAATAGGATCGCCGAACCACCTCCAAAGCATAGTGATTATGACATTATCTCCTCTTTGAGAAGGCCTAACTCTAGCAGTGGACGTCGAAAGGCTGATGGATAGATAGCTGTTCAAAAATTATTAATGGCAAACTTAATAATTTTGCTTGACTTAAACCTGCCACATCAAAAGTCTAAAATATTTCTACCAAAAGTTTAAAAGTGGTAGGGCCACGCTGTTAACAATTTTATCTGTACAGCCGCGGGTAGGTCCGTTCGGGGTAGTACCACACTCTCGCAAAAAATCCACGTCGAGCAATGGAAATGTGCTTATATGCTTCGTTCGGTAAGCAAGAGAGCCGAAAGCTTAACTTTCAGGATGGGTTTGGGTAGGTAGGCAACCGGCTAGCTGTACAGTTGGTATTGCCAAGGTCCATGAGCAGCAGTAACACTTACCATCAGGCTGCTTACTTATTTGCCGCCATAAGCAATAAAAAAAAGACACTGTTTTAAACCCGCTCGATTGAAGGGGCATTCGATTAAACGAATTTACCGATAGTAATTAATGACTGTTGCAACATCGAACATTGATAACTATTGTATTTTAAAACACCTATACTTGTCTTTGATATGCTGTTTAGGTATTTATTTCACAATAATTTTACAGTTACAAAGAAAGCACGTGTCTGAAATGGAAATAAATTTATCACGTTCTATAAAGAAACAAACGCAGTACGATCACGTATTTTAAATATTACTTGCAATGTATATTATCATTGTAATAAATAATTTTTGTATATTAATTTGAAATAAGGACTGACTTTTTTAGTTTATAAGTAATTTGGTATTCATTTTAGCAAACTCAATGTTCTTTCAAAACACTCATGTTTAGTCTTAATGGTATATGTGCAATATATTTTTACTCTAAGCATACGCGTAAAATATTTCTCGTGTAGCTTAAGAATACATATGTCACAACCCTTAATTTTCTTGTAAGCGTCGAACAGCTAGCTAAGTGAACCAGTTGAATGAATAGCAACGTTATTCTAGGAAGCTTTTAATATCGGCTACGGTCGAAAAAAAACACGAGGCAAGCTTAGTGATTATGACATTTTTCCCCATCTTCATGGAAAAATGTTTCATGTGTAAATAGAGACGTTGATAGGTGCATATATGAATAGATAGATCACACATAAAAATAATCTCAGAACCCGCTCCAAATATGGCTAGGATTATACCGCCTGCCTCATATAAAACTTCCTTGTAAATATTATATTACAGTCGTGAAGGCTAGGGCTAAGGCTACTAAGGCTCCGATGAGCATAAATCTGTTTTTAGGCATTAATAAGCAATGTTAGGCATTGATATGCAGCTGTTAACGTGGTATTTAGAGGCTCGCAGCATCCTCTATGTAGAAAATATAAACGGCCTTGTCGTGTAATGTGACGCAACGGTTGATATTTGGGCCGAAGTTGTAGAACATCAGCTACGATTGTGGCCGTGACAATTGTTGTGTTGTGATGAAGATGTGTGCTTCTTTTTTTTCGAAAGGATACGGTATAGTTTGGGATGTCGGGGATAGAATATTAATAGATGATCTCTCTGGCACCCCGTAAAATGAAGGGACCGCTGTGATTTTAGTGGGTATTTCGGTCGAATTAGCTGGCCGACGAGTCCCACACACCCTTTCGTCTGTCACCGGTGGGAGCTAGTGCGTAAATGCAATTCCAAAGCGTGAACAAAAAAAAAAGGCTGTGTTATAGTCACACCCCGCACAATCCGTCCGGGGCGATAGAAGGGACAGCGTGCGACCCCATAACCTACCATTCCTACCTCTTTACGTGCGCACGGGCAACCGGAACCTGGTGTTTGTCATCAGTGGAAGATGTGTGCTACTAAAACGCGAGATCAGTGTGAGATTGACAATTTCTCGTACATTACACGTTATGGTAACGTAACTAAGTCTAGTTTCCTATTTTACATGTGCCCTGTCATACGTCATCTTATATTACTTGTCCTAAACTTGTAATAGTTGAACACTCTAATTTTCTTATCGATATTTTATTGTACGTTTCAACACTCCATGTCTAGTTGTGTATAACGATATTTCATTATATAGGCCATAGTAACACATGCATGAGGTATTTTATCTATAGGTACATAGCTGTCTACCACAGACAACGTATATTGGTACACTACAAGTTTGTAGTAGTAGTAGTTTGGCAACATGGCATCCGATACTTTTTTTAAAATATAAAATGTTCATTATACAGTGGCGTGACTATACCATCTCAGGCCCGTGGCAAATTCATTGGATGGAGCCCTGCCAGTAAAATTGTCACTTTGTATTTTGTTTTAGTCAATTACTTACCCAACAGTATTATTAATATTGTGCGATTTTTAGTTAAATATGTAAAGAATTTTATTTTCAAAGGCATTTTATAATTTTAATGAAATAATTATTTAGATTTAGCAAGTTATTTATAAATATTTTTTTTCTCCAAGCACATTATTGTGCAAAAGTATCAATAATAATATCTGGATGTTTTTTAGTGTTTTAGAAAACATATTTAGACAATAAAAACAAAATAATATCAAAAATAATATAAGATGGAAAACCAAGGACGAACTGGGGTTGGATTAGACTGCTCGTTTTCCTATTTATTATCTATTTTCATATTCTTTTTATTAGTGAAAACACTGACTTTCATTGTCTCAAAACACTGACGAAACGATATTTTCTATAGATTAAACCTAGTTGGACCGATTTATTGCCATGCATACTAAATTTCATAGAAATCACTGGTACCGTTATTTTAGTTTATCGCCATCCTTTGATGCGTTTAAAACCGAATAATATATTTGAATACTAGCTTCTGCCCGTGTAAAAGGTACCTTTCCTAAAGTTTTTCATCCCCTATTTTTATTTTGCCCCTTAAGGGTAACTTTGTACGAAATTTTAACGTCATATTTATTTATATCTAATCAATAGCCTAAAAATAAGTTTCAAGCTTCTGGCTTTAAAAATGACGATAATTCCTTACAACTTTGCATCCCCCTTTACAAACCTTTTGTGCATTAAAAAGTAGCCTATGTCCTTTATCAGGCTCTAGACTATCTGTGTACCAAATTTCATTTAAATCGGTTCAGTAGTTTTGGCGTGAAAGAACGACAGACAGAGTTACTTTCGCATTTATAATATTAGTAAGGATTATTTTAATGGATTGAACACTTTCAATTTTATAAAAATTTTAGTTACCTTAAATATTTTCTAATTACTATTAAATTTTGTAAACATCTTCAAACCATTTCTTAGTTCACAGCCTCTCAGATCAGGGGCCGCGCTGAGTCGGCGGCCCGTGGCATATTGGCAGTCCTGCTACGCAACAGTTACGTCACTAATATATATATGTACATGAAAAATGTATTATCCTAATTGGCATATTCATAATATATACCTTATATTGTTCTGAATTTTATTACAATTAATTAATAGTTAGAACACTAAAAAGATTTATAATGCAATATAATTTCTCGTGACCTCGATAGTGATTGCTTCATCGATAACTTAACAAACGTTTAGATTCTACAATGTAATTAATATTTGTATGTAATAATTTTTATGATGTATACATGTATCTATGTATGTTGAAAATGTAAACTTCTAGGTTATAATAGATCATCATTCAATCTCCTGCTCTTTTTCCAATTACTTGGAGTCGATCGTAATATGTAGGTACTCGTACATATTGCAAAAGTTATTAGCAATAGTTTTATGACCGGCCATGCAGATGCATGACGTCAAACCTCCTTGGGAATGTAATTGTTGACCAGACGGCGTTAGGTGCAGTTGGCACAGGTCGATATAAATCTCTGAGTGCTTTTGTGACATGATGATGAATGACACCCACGAGCATAGTAAGAGTTGGTGGTATTCAAGTATATACACCCTGGAACACCAGGGTATAGCAGATGTAACTACAATATTTCGTGTAGGTTTCGTGTATAATTTATAAAGCTCACCTGAATAGTCTAATAATGGGTCACCAGATGACCCGAAGTCATATCGACCAATCACCTTATTGCCCTCACTAGGCAAACTCTTAGAACGGCTCATTGTTCCTCGTTTATTGCCGGGTGGACCAACATTCAACCATAAGCAATTTGGCTTCACTCGCGGTAAATCAACTATCGACGCAGCCATTGCGGTGAGAAAAGTTATTAATACATCCGCTTTTAAATACGTGCTAGGCGTTTTCCTGGTAATCTCAGGTGCCTTCGACAACGCCTGGTGGTCAATGCTACTTCTTAAATTTAAGACTCGTGGGTGCTATAGGAATATCTACGTAATTATACAGTCATACTTTTCACAAAGCTCGACTAAACTGTAACTTGGTCGTCATGCTGTGTCGAAGCCACTGACGATGGGCTGCCCCCAAGGTTCGGTGTTAAGTCCATATCTATGGAATTTAGGTTTTGACGATTTCCTCGAATTAACTCTGCCGAAACACTGTCAATGGATCGGCTATGCCGACGACGGTAGACGACTCGTAGAATCCAACACTAGAGACGGTTTAGAGAAATTAGCATTATTATTAATTATTAAATTTGTCTCAATAATATATTCGAATGGGGCACACGATATCGGCTTACATTTGCCCCACAAAAAACGTATCATTTTTTATTAAAAGGAAATTTACAATCGTTGCCGCCATTGATATATTTAATACATCAATGGTTGCCGCGTATAAAATTCAATAATATGACAGTTAAAAAGAAAGATTCAGTTTGCTATCTTGGTCTATTCCTGAAAAAAAAAATTTCATTTGTCGAGCATATTAAAACTGTATTTACGCCTTACGCTTACTAGAATATCAACGTCTACCTGGGGCCTTCGTTTTAATACACTGAAAACTATATATATGGCCATATATTTGGGGTGTATTTGTTACGCTGCACCCGTTTGGGCTGATAGGGCTACCATAGGGGCAGCTCACCTTAAATTATTACAAAGCCAACGATTGGCCTTAATATTCTTGTATAAAGCCTACAGGACGGTCAGTACCGAGGCCTTGGCCGTACTCGCGGGTGTACTTCCGGTTGACTTGGAGATTCAGAGACGGGCATCAATGTATTACACGACAAAGGAAAATATGAACACAGACTTCCTTCTACCGCGCGACCGTAATAAAATCGCTCGATTGTTTGCACCGCAAGCCGTTGTCTATGAAAAACTTTTAATTGAATGGCAAGAAAGATGGGATGCATCATCGAAGGGTCGTCACCTCTATCTATTTTTCCCATGCGTCCGCGAGCACCTAGAGAGAGTGTGGTTGGAGGTTGACCATTTTGTAGCCCAATTTCTGACTGGCCATGGCAACTTTAAAAGTAAATTATTTTCTTTTAAACTCGTACCTTCACCACTATGTCAATGTTCTACACATAACCGCGAGTATGAACAATTAGCACATCACATTCTCTGGGAGTGCGATCTCTGGCGTAACGAGCGCGACCTTATGTTAGACAGTTTGCAAGTAACATCTGGAGTAGTATACTATACGGATCTTGTAGCAACTCGAGAAAATTTCCGTGTGTTTAAGCGTTTTTGCCATACCTACTACTGCAACCAATCTTAAGGCTCACATATAAGTTAGGCCCCGTTAAGTTATCCCGTATCCGTGGTGCCGTACTGCTGCGCTTATCGTAGCTGTACAACCCTTTACTTATTGGCTGACTAGTCAATATTACTTTCTGTCTCCCGCTTTGCCTGGGAGGGAAGTCACAGAAGAATCACTCTTTTCCAACTCTTCCTCTTTAACTTTTCTAATTAAATTTGTTGCGGGTATTAAAATCATTTCCCGGGACTGTCAAACCTCGGTGTCATTTATAGTGACCATTGTGGATCCTGGCTTACAGGAGTTACAATGGTGGGAATGTGTGGTGGGATTAGTCCCAAAAAAAAAGACCTAAATCCTTTATAGGCTTTGATACCATCCAAAGTCTAGACATTGAAAGACAGACAGAGACAATGTTCGAAAACCAGTTTCAATAGAAAGGCAATAAGTCGAAAATGGTTTTAGATAACTAAAACATACATTAGGTTCAGGACATTGACAATCGAAAGGCAGAAAGGTAATAATTCGAAGACGGTTTTAGACGGTTAATGCATATACAGGTACTTTCAGTCCATTCATGAAGTCGATTTTTGACTTTTTCCTATTATATTTCACTGAATTTTGAAATTAAAATAGATTTCGTTTTTTAAAGTTGCACATGCCGGATATTCGCTAATCATGATGTTAATAATAGCGTTGAGTTGGGTATTCTGTTAATTGAGAATTTACCGTAAATTCAACTTAAAGAACATAATAAAACACATGACGCTGACCTATAAATTTTACTCATGTGAGGAATAATGTCGTATTTGCCATATTAGACAGGCGGTTGGACGATCGCAGTTGGTCTTATGATCCCAGAAAAGCTCTGCTATCCGTTATTATGATGTTCTGGTACTTACAACTCCCATGGAAGGCTATGGTTGTAGAGACACATTGTATTCTATGCTCCACTCCACCATCATATCACACAGGAAGATACTATATATCCTGAACCAACATTTTGGATTTTCTAAGAACATTTAATAATCACACGGAATTTGAGGTTTGGAGTTTTTATGGGAAGAAGTTTTCCATATTAAAGGAGTAAGAATGCAATTCATCATTTCCATGTTACCTGTGGGTATTGAAAATACGACTAAGGAATATGATATGCCTATAACATCTACGTAAGAGAACGAAAGCTCGAAAATCCTATACCAACCCGTTGACTAGCGTGGTATATTGTAAACAAAGTAAACAAAAGGATTAAATATGCAGACCTACTGAACAGATGTTCTATTCAGTAGGTCAATTTCCCTCCTATTGTGGAGGAAGCACGCGTCCAGCAGTGGGACGTATGTATATGCAGGAAAGATAATAGAAAGAAGTACCTATACAAAATCTACAACTTCTATTTAGTAAGCTTTTTTTTTTATAAATACCCGATTACGAAACGAAAAATGATGTCACAAGTGGGGTTCGAAACCGCACCTATTGGGAATCCGGCCCAATCGTGCTGCCACTTACACCATCGTGAACTATTTTAGGACATGCAAATTTCGCTTCATATTATATGTTACGTCTTCAATGTGACGTATGCCATCTAGCGGACAATGTTTACACATTGTATAGGCTTAATACTTCAAACTTTACAGTTAGAATTGTATTAAACGATGACACAACCTTGTTATTCAAATTA
Organism: Lymantria monacha; assembly: GCA_905163515.2. Taxonomy (NCBI): domain Eukaryota; kingdom Metazoa; phylum Arthropoda; class Insecta; order Lepidoptera; family Erebidae; genus Lymantria; species Lymantria monacha. The sequence continues at coordinate 20,129,776 of LR991082.1, read as the reverse complement.
CTGAAATTTTTAGCATTTAATATGCTTAATTATTTATAGATACCCGATTACGAAACGAAAAATGATGTCACAAGCGGGGTTCGAACCTGCACCTATTGGGAATCCGGCCCAACCGTGCTGCCACTTACACCATCGTGAACTATTTTAGGACATGCAAATTTCGCTTCATATTATATGTTACGTCTTCAAGATGACATATGCCATCTAGCGGACAATGTTTACACATTGTATAGGCTTAATACTTCAAACTTTACAGTTAGAATTGTATTAAACGATGACACAAGCATATTAAAATGCTAAAAATTTCAGTAATTTGAATAACAAGGTTGTGTCATCGTTTAATACAATTCTAACTGTAAAGTTTGAAGTATTAAGTCTATACAATGTGTAAACATTGTCCGATAGATGGCATACGTCACCTTGAAGACGTAAGATATAATATGATAGCATTTAATATGCTTAATTATTTATAGATACCCGATTACGAAACGAAAAATGATGTCACAAGCGGGGTTCGAACCTGCACCTATTGGGAATCCAGCCCATTCGTGCTGCCACTTACACCACCGTGAACTATTGTAGGATATTCTATTTAGTAAGCTTGCAAATATATATATATACACGCATCAAATTGAATTAAATAGTACCTTTATAAAGTATGTTGTTCACGATCACAATTTAAAAATGAATGTGTCATTCTTAATAGCATAGTTCGTCGTTTTTATTAGGCAAAAGAACAGAGGCATACGTAGGCAAGTCTTTTAAATTTATGAATGACAGAGCCGTAGAAGTATTCCGTTTTCTTTACGTTGCATAGTCTAAAAATCTGTTGGTAAGTCAAGTGTTGGGCCACCGAAGACAAAGATCAGGTACCGGTGGCCCGCTCGCACGGCGAAGAGAGGAGTTGCACGGTGGGTCTATGGGGTCGCGCACCGCCTCTTCCCTCATCCCGGATCCATTTGGCGGAGCGAGACGCATCCATAGTCCACCGCAAAAAAAAGGTAAGTCAAGTGTTTGTCTTTAATGTAATTGACTCATAATGTAAATATTAATAATAGGCAATTTTTATACGCTTCATTTAGGCAATTTAGGCAATAAGGGCAATTATGACGTGGTTGCTGTACTCACGGTTTAGTCCCAGAGAACTTGCTCACGCTTCAACAGTATATAGACCAATTTTTACAAACCAAACATATCTCAAATGCCACCATGACATGATCCCATCACTCAAGATTGCTTTCAGACGAGAGAATAGCTCGACATTCTGCAGCACAGGCTTACAGTTTTGTGTAAGCATTCAATTATGATAACATGTTTCAAGTTCTACTGAAATATATTTCATCATCACAGCCCATAAATGTGCCACTGTTGGGCTCGGGCCTCCTCCGTAATGTGAGGGAAATTAACCTACTATACCGCGCTGGTCAGACGTGTTGGTATAGGATTTTGTTTCGAGTTTTCCTTCTCTCGCATAGATGTTATATGCGTTTTATATCCCTTAGTCGTCTCGTACGATCACTCACGGGTAAGATATGGGGTGGTGAATAGTATTCTTACTCCGTCACCACACGGAAGAAAAATATATTTATTAACTCATAAACAAAATACTTAAAAAAAAATACACAACAGCATGCAACATGCCGTGGTCGCCATATCCAGGCATACTAGATCCTGCACTTACTACACAGACACCCATGAAGATACCATCTGGCAACTCATGAGGAAGTCCATAGATCAGGATTCTGGTACTATACTGGAATACATCAAGAAGATGGCGGTAAAACATAGAGACGAGAAGGTAATGAAAGAGCTTGGTCTATTATCCCAATAAACTGAAGTCAACACAAGCATGGAGTTAATCACCACCAACCTAATAGACATCCAAATTAAACCCATCACAAAATATAACACCACAAACTCAAAGAAAGCAGGAAAAGACAACACAAGAATCCAATCACACCATTATCATCATAACTACATCACAGAGGACAACAACATCTACAAGTAGAAGGGTTACACTAATAACAAGACCATCAGCGCCAAGAGGAAACCTCAAAAAGACATGTAGTCACTTAACATCTATGACACATGAATTGCGCTCTTTACAATTATATTAAACATAACAAGAGCACGGGCGAAAAGTCTGTGGAATAGCTTAAAATAAATAAAAAAAAAACAAAAAACTTCAATAGCGTTGAAAGTTAAAAAATTAACAGATTTTTATTCGAATTTCGACTAGTAGGCGACCTTTTTATATCCATGGACGTAAAGCGACAGCCAGAATACTAAAAGTGCTTATGCTAAATACACAAATTAACTGTTGCTTGTCTGAAGTTAATTCTTCTTGTTATCGTTGGTAGTTACTGCCAAATATAGCTATATATACATTGCTATCGTTGGTAGTTAACACTGCCAAATGTATATACATTTATCCATATCGATATCGAGGCCCATTGGCTCTTTCACAATGTCTTTTAAGTACATATTTTTTAACAAGAATAAGTAGATAGATATTGCTGTTATAAATAGCCTATGTTTATATAGGTTAAAGAAATGCATTGATTTTGCGACGGCGTAAAAGAAGCACTACTCACAATCTATCACAGTTTTAATATTTTATGATTTTTAATAACATAGATAGGTATTATCACGAACCTAAACCTGGTTGCAAGTGATAACGATTTAACCTTATCGCTTTGGTAAGATTCAATAGATGTAGAAAGGGATACTTGACCGATATACTGTGAGTGCATTAGTGTCAGTGAGGTAAAAAGAGTAATCTTTCGAAAGAGGCTGGTGAAGTCTTGTATGTGTGCTGGGTCAACAACTTTTAAAGGTAGGGTGGCTATGGTATACGAGCCAATCAGAGTTTGCGAGAGCGTTCATCTCACACGTGTCCGTATAGCTGTGATCAGCTGTTACGGGAATGCTTACAAAAAATATCAACAAACCAGTGCCCCAGGTTTTTTGGAGCAGGTAACAATACAATGAATAATATAAGCGTATAGAAATAAAATAGATAGAACAAGTGTTCGTGGAATTTCAAGTTTTGAATCAAGGGCTGGCTTTATATTATTACGTTTTATAATAATATTATTATATTATCATTTTGCTGATATATAACTAAATAAAAAAGGAAATATAGTCATAGTAGCAGCAGCAATTTGCGTTCGTATATATTGTATAAAGTGTGATACTCCGTTATGTTTTTTATCTTTTAATCAGTGCAACTTTCGAGAGGGACCTGGCATCCATAACACAAGTTTAATCTTAGTTTGGGTGCCAGAGAATTAAACACAAGAAGATCTTAGAACTTAAATGGAAACTCAATGTTGTTAAAATTTGTAAATTATGTTTTGGAAATTAATTATTATTATTATGTTTTGCATGTTGGATGTAGAGAGAAATATCTGGAAATCATCATCTCATCATCATCATCTCAGCTCGTATATGTCCCACTGCTGGGCTCGAGCCTCCTCCATAATTGGAGGGAAATTGGCCTACTATACCACGCTGGTCAGACGTGTTGGTATAGAGTTGTATGCGTTTTATATCCCTTAATCGCCTCGTACGATCACCCACGGGTAAGATATGGGGTGGTGAATTGTATTCTTACTCCGTCACCACACGGAAAACTTTATACTAGCGACAGTTAATTTATTAATTTAAAAAAAGCACTTTTGGTATTCTTTTTGTCGCTTTTGCGTCAATGGGTATAAAAATGTCGCCTACTAGTCGAAATCTGGCAATACTAAATGCGAATTTTAAAATTCTTTCATTAATAAGACTTACATAGCTTCACGGATATACATTATCACTTATTCTAATGAGTTTTGAGATCTTATACTGAATAAAGTCTTTAAGATCCAAAGGGAGAATTTATGATCAAAGATGAGTTTTTTTACCTACATATTGCGTCAACCTTCATGTAATGAGAATAAGAGTAGGATGATGATGATGCCAATGGTAAAAATCTTCAGTAGTAATATCATCAATGTGCTTATCGCTGTCTACGACGATAAATGAGAGTATAGTGCCGAATTGCCGCACATGCCAAGCAGGTTAGCGATCGCAGTGAGGTTGTTATACACCGTGACATTTATATCGTCTTACAAAAGAAGTGCCATAAAAGTATCCGACAAAAGAAACATATGTAACATATTTAATTGTTCAATAGTGGTAGTGCTAAAAAAATAACAAAATAAAATAAATTAAAGTTAATATTTTGTAACAACCTGGTTATAATGTTTACATTTTAAACCAAAAAACTATACGGTATTCCGCATGATGATGATTGGCTAACGTAATTACTTTAGTCAATCACAGCTACGAAGTCCACATGAACTGCTATTCCAAAACGTACCTACGCCTAGGTAGTACCTACACAGTACGTAGGTTATGTCGAGTAGGTAGCCTACCGCTCGCTGCATGTTGTTCTCTTACTATTTTAATTAGTAATTATTTATAATAATTTTTAGTAAAAATAATTCCAGTAAATATTTTTTTGAACCTTTTAATTCTACGAATGAATAGTAGATACTGGATACGTTAACTGAACTGATTTTGTAAGACGATATAAATGTCACCGTGTATATTGCTCAGGACAGAACTGCTGCCGAGGTTGGTTCTCCTGCCAAAGGCGGGACGGCCCCCGGATTCACCGTCGGCCTACAGGCTCATCGTGCTCCTTGACGATGTGGGTAAGCTGCTGGAGCGTATCCTCACTGCCCGCATCATCCAGCATCTGGGCGAGGTGGGGCCCGATCTGTCGGACGCTTAATTCGGTTTTAGAAGGAGGCGTTTGACCATCGGGGCCCTGCTACGACTGAGGCAGACGGCCGCGGAGGCTGTCACCGGCGGAGAAGTGCTGTTGGCGGTGTCGTTGGACATCGCCAACGCATTCAATAGTCTGCCATTCAGCTGCATCAGGGAGGCGCTCCGATTTCATGGGGTGCCCTTGTACCTGAGGCGGCTGGTGGCGGACTATTTGGAGGGGCGCAGTGTCCTCTGCGCGGGTCCCGCAGGGTACATTGTGCGGACGCCCATGTCGTGCGGTGTTCCGCAGAGGTGGGTTCTGGGGCCGACTCTGTGAGACATCGGGTACGACTGGGCGTTGAGAGGGAGTCTCCCCCCCGGGCTGAGCTTGATATGCTATGCTGACGATACACTCGTCACAGCCCGGGGCAAGACACTCGAAGAGGCGGCGAGCCTGGCCACTCTCGGCACCGAGGAGATGGCCAGGCGAATCGAGGCGCTGGGGCTCAGGGTGGCCTTAAATAAGGCGGAGGCCCTATTATTCCATGGCCCACGCGTAAGGCTGCCAATCGGCGCCTCGTTAATCGTCAATTCCATCCAGATCAGTATCCAGGCCCATATGAAGTACTTGGGTCTGGTGCTCGAAGGGCGATGGTGGTTCCGGGAGCATTTTCGCCGAATTGCTCCCCGGCTGGTCGGCGCGGCGTCCGCCCAATCGCGGCTCATGCCGAACGTGCGCGAGCCCAGCTTCGAGGGCCGACGGCTGTATGCGGGAGTGATCCGTTCGATGGCCATGTACGGCGCACCCGTGTGGGCGAGGGCTCTGAACGCCCAGCTCAGGGCTGTTCTGTGGAGACCACAGAGAGCCATGGCGGTCAGAGCCATTCGCGGGTACCGCACGGTATCGACCGAGGCGGCATGCCTACTGGACGGGACACCCCCGTGGGACCTAGAGGCGGAGATGCTCTCCGACCTCTACCAGCGGGTTACCTCAGTGCGCGACGAAGGTGGCTCCCCATCGTTGAGCGAGATAGCCACCTGGCGCGAGGACGCCCGCCGAGACGTCATGGCCGTTGGGTTACGCAGCTGGAGAGGCCTAGACACGGTGTTGTTACCGTTGAGGCCCTCCGGCCCGTACTGATGGAGTGGATGGAGCGGCGGCACGGGGTCCTCATTTTCCGACTGGTGCAGGTGATGTCGGGGCACGGTTGCTTCGGCAAGTACCTGCACACGGTCGTGTGGAGGGAGTGGACTCCGTCCTGCCACCATTGCGGTAGTGACGAGAACACGGCGCAATATACGCTCGAGGAATGTTCGAGCTGGGACGGGCAGCACCGCGACCTCGTCGCTATCATCGGTGCCGACCTGATGCTGCCGGCTGTCGCGAAAGCGATGGTCGACAGCGTCAGGAACTGGGACGTGGTCGCCGACTTCTGCATGATCGATTCAAAAAACCTCAAAAAGCCCTCACGTAATTAAGGGACGCCCCGTTATTAAAATATTTAACTAGGTACTATATATTAAGTAGTTCAAGTTTACTGTTTAATATAGAGTAGTTATAGAGTATTGTTAGAAAGCTATTGTTTGAAACAAATCTGATCGCAGTTATAAGAAACTTAAGATATTAACTTCCCTCTTATCTAAAACAAAAATATATAAGTTGACATGGTTTCAATTCACCATAAATAATCCAACAATAATATTTTAGATTGATTAATAATAAATACTCTTCTTCTTTTTTTCAATTCATATACACCTCATAGCTGCACATCCATAGCAAGACAAGTAGCTTAGTATACTATGAATATACTATATATTATAAAGAAATGGTTAGGCACAGGGGCTTATTTAGAGATTTTCTCCTCTTGTAAGGATGTTATTTTCTTACATCCTTTAATTGATTTTTACCAAACCAACGAGGATCTATTCTTTAATCAATCATCACACGAAACGAGAACTATTTAATACTACCTATCATACGTAGATCGAATAAACATCCAAACTTTAACTGAGAAAATTGAAAAAAAAAGCGCTTTGCTTTTACTCAAAGTTTATTTACAGGGTATGCATAAGCAATATATTAAAAGTAGCTTTAAGCTATGGTCTCTAAAGAAAGTAAATAACCCACGAAAGTATGTTGCTTAGAATCCTTACTTGCCTTCGTAATGCTAAGTCTATTAGAAAGCCGGCACTACTCCGGACACCATGGCGAATTCGAGTGTTGTTAGATTCGATTCGCCCACACGAAACAAACATTCACTTCCAAGCTGAGATCTTAGTCTAGTATTTGTAAATACGATATTAAAATAATATAATTTCTTTAACAGTTATTTATTGAAAATTTTAATGATTTCCCGAATTTATTATTGTAATATATCACAATAAATTTGTGTGGTAGCGGCTATGAATACTACCAACCCTTACTTTGCTCGTGGATGTCGTAAAAGACAACTAAGAGCCTTATAACGACCTATGCCAACTCCATCTGATGCCGTTTGGTCAACAATTACATTCCCAAGGATGGTTGACCTCTGGCAGGCGGCCGGTCATAAAACTATTGCCAATAACTTCTATAATATGTACTATGAAAGAAGAGTACATATTGTATCGACCCCAAGTAATTGGGATAAGAGTAGAAGAATGATGATGATCATAATAAATTTATTGAATTTTAGTATTTAATTCTACATGATTAATCTTACCGCTAAGGGAATAATTATTAGATTATTACATAAGGTGTGAATTGAAACAATTTTTCTGTTCTCAAGTAAATGCTATAATATAGACAATTATTTAACACGAAGTAATACCTAGTGTCATTCTACTTATTACAATGAAAGTCATCGAACCTTATAAATATTTTTAAATAGCGATAATATTCTTAGTTTAGATGACTTTAGTGGTATGCAAGATCGTTAATATCATTCTAAGTAATACATCCTGAATAACTGACTAAAAAATTGTTAAAATTCATTCATCATTCTCCTACTCTTATCCCAATTACTTGGGGTCGATACAATATGTACTCTTTTTTCATAGTACATATTGTAAAAGTTATTGGTAATAGTTTCATGACCAGCCGCCTGCCAGACGTCAACCCTCCTTGGGAATGCATTTGTTGATCAAACGACATCAGATGGTGTTGGCCCAGGTCGTATTGGCTCTTAGTCATCTTTTACGACATCCACGAGCAAAGTAAGGGTTGGTTGGTTAGTTGTATTCGTAGGCGCTACCACAAAGCTTATTGTGTTATGTATAGTTTATGTAAGTGAATTTAAACAATTGTTTAAATTCACTAACATAAACTTTAAGACATAGTAAAAAGTAAGATTTATGAAACAAAAGAGGGGAAAAAATCAATTCTTCTTCCTCTTTTTGTACTGGCAATAATGTTTATGAAAAAGTGGGACAAAATTTAGTAACTGATACTGTAGCAATTAGATATAAATCTTTGTAATAATGATTACTTGCTGGACGTGACACCTTAGTCCTCCCATGACCATGAACGCAGTAAAGTTTTCAAAACGTCGGGAAATTATAAATCAAATAGAAACGCGATAGAATCCGTAAAAATAGTTTTATTTCAAATGTGTAATACTCGCGTAAACATTAGTTTACGCGAGTATAGCATGAATTAAGTGAGTAGTCTGCACAGGCAATCACATTTGCAAATTTGTTTAAGATGTTGAGACGGTTATGGTTCTTTAATGAAATATCGAGAAAATTGAAAAAATAAATTCTTTATAGCGTATACAGCTATAAGTCGCTTTTAGGCATGAGCCTTATCCATAGTGGGAGGGAAATTAGCCTGGTATTTCATTCGAGTTTGCTTTCTATTGCATTGATGATATTTGCTTTCGTTTGTTAATTGGAAAGGAAGGCATGATAGATACATTTTAATCTTAAACCTTTACTATACAATATCTATCAAAAAAAGTATAATGGAATAAAGTTCTTAATAACATGGAAATGTTGTGCTAAGCATAAGATAAATGAAAAATTAAAGTTTGATAAATAACTTTTAGGTTTCACCATGACGGTCCGGGGCGACGCAAGGGACGGCGTATGACCTCATAACTTGCCAATATAATGCCCAAATGCAAGATCAAGATTCGCTGCAAGAGTCTCGCAGTGCTCCCTTAAACAGCATTTTATGATTCCTTTAGCAAAAAAAGGATTGTCAACATTTTGTACTCTTAATACCAGTAGACGGGGAAATAATTTGATGTTATTTTAAACAGTCTCATGATAGATGATAGGTGTGATTACAATCACACGCCCATTAAGTGGTATATATACATAAATATTGATAATTCTACAGTTAATACAGTTAATGCCACTAGATGAATGGAATTTCATTAATTTAGTTGGATTTTTCATTTCTATCACAACAAGTGACTCTGTGTTATTCTAACAGCGAGACTCGCAAGAGAAACTCTTGCATTTGGGCAACACTTGCATTTGGGCAATACTACTTCATCATTTCAGCCCATCACCGTCCACTGCTGGACGTAGGCCTCCCTCATGGTACGCCACAGAGTGCGGTCCTGTGCCGTCTGCATCCATCGACGCCCAGCAACTTTCACCAGGTCGTCTGTCCACCTAGAGGGGGGCGTCCTACACTGCGTCGTCCGGTACGTGGTCACCACTCTAGAACCTTTTTTACTCAGCGGCTGTCGGTTCTTCGAGCGATGTGGCCTGCCCACTGCCACTTCAGCGTGCTCATTCTTCGTGTTATGTCGGTTACACCCGTTCTTCTGCGGATTTCCGTATTACGGATTCTATCACGCAGAGAAATCCCGAGCATAGCTCGCTCCATAGCACGCTGAGCGACTTTGAGCTTGGTTATGAGGCCTACATTTAGGGACCACGTTTCCGTGCCGTAAGTCATCACTACTTTCCATACACGTAAATATTAATAATCTTAGCTGTAGCAATGTTTCAGAGAGTATTTAGACTTACTATTGGATTATTCCACAACCATAGTTACTTATACAACACATACTTATCCCATATCTAAAGCGACGAAAAATATCCAGTGTTACAGGTTTCTGCATAAACATATAGATTATGGTCGAATAGTACTATAACGGTTTCTACAATAAATAAAAAGAGGTTTGATTGCTTGTTATACGCAAATAGCACAATGGGCACACATGGTTTTTAAACCTCTTGAAAAACGAGATTGTGTAGCACAGTCCACAACGCATCGAATCAACCGTGATAACCATGGGTACAGTTACTGGACCCGAGTCGAAATACATGCGTGCGAAAGCATATTATTAGAACATTACCCAGATAGATTGAATAAAAAGGAATTTAAATTTTTTAATGAAGGTTTAGTGTTACCATGTCTCTATCGAAATTTATACACAAATTAAATAACTTGTTCTATTCTTATTTATATACAGGACTTACCCAAGGAAAATTCTGTCAAAATTCATCTCAAAGATCGCAGAAACGAATATAAATGTCTCTATGTTTTTATGAAAACGTAGATACGTATTTAATAGTCATAACCGTAACTGGAGTTCGATTGATAGGCACATGTTGTACCAAGTTAAAGCAAGCACTGGAGTCTGCATCCATTTTTTTTTGGCGGCGTGCTACGGTACGTCTAACCCCGCTAATCCGTCCGGGGTGACAGGAAAAGCGGCGCAAGACCCTGTCTTATCTGTGGGTGATAAGGGATATAGAAATGATATAGGGATGATCCCGACTAAGGGATATAGAACGCATATGACGTCTATGCAAGAGAAGGAAAATACCAACACGTCTGACCAGCGCGGTATAGTGGGTTAATTTCCCTCCCATTACGGAGGAAGCCCGAGCCCAACAGTGGGAAATATATGGGCTGTGATGATGATGATGATGATAATTTATTAATGTAATTATTATAAATTATAATTTATTAATGTAATTATTATAAATTACAATTTATTAATGTAATTATTATAAATATGAAAATATGATATTTTTATTATCTCTCGCAGGCGACTAAGAGAATCAGTCTTATAAATTTCATGCTTTTGTACCTGCACAGTATATGGCTTCCGTCACGGTTTAATTATTAATCATGACGACAAATAACTTAAAACGACCATTGCAAATTTTTTACAAAATACCTTTATTTATCAAATAAACTTGAGCATGGAGCACGATGGACTCTTCAGGATACGTACTTAATATTAACCTACTAAGCAACGTTATGATACTATGACCTCAGCTGGAGACCGCGATAGATACCTACAGTATTATTTTAAAAGTACGTTGTCCTATCAATAACGGTGTGTCTACCTAAACATGTTTTGTGACTATCTGTGGTTTTAGGCGAGTGAAATACTCGTTAATGTGCGGTTTGTGGTGCCTGATTGTCGCACCTACTTTTCTTTACGAAACTTTATCTCATTTATCTGCACTTTAAATCTAAAAGTTTTGATAGTCACAAATCATACCACAAAAAGGCTACCTATTTGTTATGTTAGTAAAAACTTTGGCACACGGAAAGTTACTGGAACTGATAATTATTATGAATTGACTCCAAACCTGCCATAAAAAGAACAGTATTAAATCAGGTTTTTATATTTTTAGGCGGGTTTTGAATTAGCAACTTAATATACCTATTTATTTATTAATAATTACCTGGGTACTTTGAGATGATTGCATTTACCCCTCTAATGATCAGACAATTAATTTACATGTAAAAAACAATGGAAATCAGTGGGGAGTGCCGACTGCAAGTTTAAACAAAACTATAAATAAAGAACTGTTTTTATTCATTTTCAAAGTAATTATAATACTAAAAAAATAAATACGATAAATTCAAGTTAATTTTCTGGATTTCTGTAGTCATAGGTTTTCTTTCTCTTGAATGTTGTCTGAAGAGCAGATAATTTCATAACAATATAACCAAACGAGAATTAAAATGTTTGTGGTAATCAATAGGGTGGTGAGCAGTGTGGACAGTTTATTACGATTAATGATCATGTTCTCCGAGCTTTGCTCCAGTATTATACATATCTAATATTTTCGGATTTTATGACAGTTGTTTCTCTTTTTAATGTAGGTTTTGAACATTTTAAGCATTCGATTTTCTTTCGACCATTAATATATAAAAATAATAGCCATAGATGATAGAAAACGTAAACAAATCCTTAACCGTCATTGGTAGGATTTTAATTTGTTATTGTAATCTTATTCTTAACTTAATAAATTTTCCATAAAATTGGTAAACTAAACCACAAAATTTTATGAGTGGCAGTATTTACATAAACGAATAGCCTATGTATAATATTTTGGTGCCTACCAAAGATTCACGATGTTTCTGCAGGTGGAATATTAACGATATATTAGTCGTTTTTTTTTTTACTAAAGATAACTGAGATAATTTATACAACACAAATTGATGAACACGCCAGCATTACAAAATCAAATTAATAAATGATGATTTTTGATATTTATTATTTATAAAATTTAACATTTGAAACGTTAACAACAAATTTAATAATCGAGACCATTGATTTTGTATAACATCTATCATCGTAATAATATAGGTTCGTTTTATTGGATTACATTAGTCTACAAGGATAATTTTAAAACTGTCCAGTAATAATATTATTTATATAATTATCATTAAAATGAAAAAAATATTTGAGCAAAAAATGCCTTGGAGGCGCCGGGTATCGATCCCGGTACCTCTCGCATGCTAAGCGAGCGCTCTACCATCTGAGCTACGCCCCCGACAATTTATTGTAAACAAATTTTGATATATATTCGTACTAGAGTATCGAGATGAAGATAATGATTGTATTGTATAAAATAAAACAGATATAGTGAAGTTACGCAAAAATAGGTATCTTCTTTCTTTGATTTAATAAGCGAGCACAAGTTTGCTCGACATGTTGCATGTTGTGGTAACAAAATGTAAACGAATGAGGTGGAATGCCACTTTTGTGTAAAAACTAGCAAAATGTACATATTATGTAGCACAGGTGAGCAAAACTGCAGGCACAGATAGTGATATAATACAAAAATGAAGTTACAGTAACGATTTTATTTCTATAGTCATAATAATATGTTTAACGATATTAAAAATAATATTATACTTACAGCGCCATCTAGTGGCGATTTATAACAGACTCAAAATCTTTAGACAAACATTTATAAGAGGACGTAGCTATAATACGTGCAACATTTTTGGCAATTGTTGAACTCCTTTCCTGTTGCTTAATAACTATAGAAAAAGGTCCAACGTTGTTCAAATGTAATATTTTTGAAGACCCTCTGCGCCCGTAATGATCACGTAGTTATGGATTCATGCTCTAAGCTAATAAGCAGCCGAAATGTTGATCCTCTTTTTTATATAGCTGAAAAACCTAAATGCACTTGCATAGTTTTGGTTAAGATTGAAGACAGCCAGCCTGCTTCACTTCGGTCATCGTTGGGCCGTAGATTAATCACGGTATGTTTTTTAAACACACCTTCCACTATGGTGAAGTTTAAGAAGACTAAAAAATCTCGTGTATTTTTTTGTACAAAGTATTAACAATAGCTTCATGACCGACCGCTTGCCTGACGTCAACCCCCATTGGTAATGTAATTGCTGACTAAACGGCATCATACGGCGTTGGTTCAGGTCGATATAAAGCTCTTAGTCTCCTTTTCATGTAAGACATCCACGATGAAAGTTGGTACTATTTACACCCTCTACCATACAGCACAAATAGGTCAATAAATCCATCCATACATTAGCCGTTACATCCACAGTTGGACATAGGCCTCTCCACAAGAATGCCACTCAAAACGGTCCTGTGCCACCTGCATACAACGGTTTCCAGCGACCTCTATAACATCCTCAGTCCACTTAGTGTGGGTCAATAAATAGGGGACAGTAATTCAATAATACTTCGGTTAAACCTTGAATATTTATTTTACAAAAAAAATATTTCTATTTACAACAGGTATAAAAATATGTAATATAAATTGCACACAATAATATATATTAAAATAATTTTATTTTAACACAGCTTAAGTACAAATATAAATTTACAAATATTTGTAGTGCTAATAGATTAGAAATGTTTGCCTGAAAAAAACACATAAAAATACTCCACAACCTTAACAAAAAGTTATAATTAAGGCTTATTATCCTTAGCAAAATTAATATCTACACACACAAGTATTTCAACTTGAACATTTTTCACACACTTCAAATAAAATAATTTATTAAAACAATTGTATGTAACACAAAATAAAAATCAACATGATTGAACACAGAAGGTATACTGTATTAATAATTATAGCTGCGCTATAAGCAAATCATATAAATAATTTTGTCAAGGAATGGTCCATGATATAAGCATTGTGCTATGCTAAAAAATAATAGTGGAATGTTAATATAATTATTAGCTTATTGAGATGGTTTAAGCAGGTTTATATTGGGGCCGTCGTTATTTTTTTTTTGCATATGGTGGCAAACGAGCAAGCAGCACACTTGATGATAAGTGTTACTGCCGCCCATGGAGCTATGTAATAGGAAGCGTATAGCTAGGCCGCTGCCTACCAATACAACCCCAAACCCAAGTTGGGCTTCCGGCTCTCTCGCTCACCGAACGAAGCGCAATAGAAAACTTTAGGTAACATAATTATAGATTCAGTAAATTAATCTGGCAGAACATATAAGTGAAACTACGCTATTTGATTTAGTAACAGTAAATATAGATTTATTTATTACATTGAATAACTTACGTTTGATGATTAGACATAAGTGAAATAAATAGATCAATATAGTTCATAAAATAGTCACTATGTAAATTAAACTACTATTTAATAAGCTTAATAAAGAACTAGCTAACCCAACAGACCGTGTTCTATATAAAATATAAAAATTGAATTCTTTGGAATCGATCGCAGCGCCGTCTAGCGAAACCTAATGTATTGTTTAAGTAGTCTAAAACCATATTCGGTTTATTACCTGTCTAATCAAACCATTTTTGAGGCACACCAATTGGCTGGTTTCAAAGTCTATAACGAACAGTTATTCTGTCCGTTATAGACTTTTTGGGTAGTAGGTTCTTAAATGTAATTTTTTTGGGTTGTAGGTTTTTACATGTAAATAAGTTATCTATAGAGATGTAGGACTATATTTTGTAATATAATTCTTCAGTGAGTGGGTATAATCTTTCTAAACAGTTGGACTGTAGTTAATGATAATATTTGCGGATAATTAAATGGGCCAACGGGCCCTAGAATATTTAGGTTTCACAATTGAATGCTAGGAGGCGCTGCGTTCTAGTTGTAATATATTTTTTTTTAATTTGTACTGGTTACTGAACAGTCGGTCCGCCATAATAATATGTAAGATTGTATATTTAACTAGTCTATGTCTTCCCATATAGCAAGTAAATCTTCAAAAGTTCCTGGCAAGTTTAAGGCACCTTCTTGTTTCGACTAGAGCTCATATTGTCTTCAACTGTCTCCCTCTAGCATGACCACTTGTGCACCTTTGCCTACAGCGTCACCGATGTTGAACGGCGCAAGACTGGCAATGACGCCATCACGCGGAGAGCGGACCACATACTCCATCTTCATCGCTATGACCACAAACAAAGGCTGGCCTTTCACTACCTAAGAGTGAAAATACATGATTAATATCATTTACATAATATACTATACGCCTCCATACCCTCCATTCTTCGTCACATACGGTTTGGACGGGGTGTAGCCAGATTATAGCTTGTTACGCACGCCAGTTACGATTATCAACCGGCCTGTCAACCGTGAACATTATACCAATATACCCTTTTGTGAGAAGGGCTATGTCCAACAGTAGACGTGCATAGACTTACTGATGGATGAAAGCATAAATAATCACATGGCTAATTGTCAAAATAAAAGAAGAAATATATGTAGTTATAGAAGTAAACTTTTGAATTGTATAGAAAGTGTTAAATCTTAGACTCATTAATTACTTTAGGGAACGTACCCTTCAAACATGACCCATCATTTGCAATCTTTTTGAATCAGTGAGCAACCGTAGTATACGCCAAGACCTCTTATGACCTCCCCAGTTTTCATGTAGTCTTTAACATAGTTTTAATGTTTTTTTTTTTTTCAAAAAGAAATACCTAATGTTAGGCTGACCGACCGCATTCGTAACGACGACGTAAGAGAGCGAGTAGGTATGAAAGAGAGTATTGGTGTAAAGATGCGAAAGGGAATGCTCCGATGGTTCGGACATGTGGAAAGAATGCCGAACGAACGCCTGGTTAAGAAGATATACAATGCGAAAGTGGAAGGATGTAGGTACCGAGGGAGAACGAGACTAACCTACCTAGACCAGATCGGTCATGTACTGAAGGAAGGTGGAGTCAAGAGTCTCCGAAACCGGCGAGCGTGTATGAAGAGAATTATGAATGTTGAGGAAGCGAGTGAAGTATGCAGAGATAGAGTTCTCTGGCACTCTGTTCTCTCTGCCTACCCTGCAAGGGATATGGCGTGATGATATGTATGTATGTATGTATGTAATACCTAATATATAGCAAAAAAAAATGTTTTTTTCCAAAAAAGTTAGGTAAAGATGGAATGAATTTAGTTCGACTACGTGACGCAAACCCAACTCTCCCTCGTTTTTGTGACCAAGTGCGGTATTTCTAACACCCCTGAACAGGTCACGCAACATTTGGGTACATTTCCTTAGGACTCCGACAGAAACTCGTCTATTTATCATTTGACTAACTTTACGCTATTATCATATTAGGTACCTTAATTTTTTATATGGTTATTATAATGTTAAATTTTGTTTTTACTATTCTGACGTTTTGTATTTTTTAATATATAGCAATTTAAATAAATTATCATACTACAATAATTACCGTAAATTTTAATAGTAAGTAATCAAACCTGATATGTATATTTAGATTTTTTTTATTCTTACTCTTATAATTAATATTGTATTAAAATATGGGTCAAAATTAATAACTTAGAACTATTACAGTTCTAAGTTATCAATTTTACTTTTTTGGTCTAAACTTGTTTGAGACACGTAAAATATCCAATACGCTGTGATAGTAAAAACAAAATTAAACACGATTAAATGTAAATTATTTTAATTTATTATTTTAATTTAATAATAAATTAAAATAATTTCTAATACAATATGCTATAATACGGGGTTGAATGTGGCGAAGAGTTAAGAATTATATTCTGAACTGTTCCCTAAATTTTCTGGTGGATCATGGATGCCTGGGTTGGGATTTCACCAGGAGATTTTGTAACATAATTTTTCGTGCTTAAGCATAAGAGTAAAAAAAGCAGTTGAGGTGGGTCTTTGACCACAGGCAGGCTGGTCATAGAATTTAGTATTTTTTCTATAATATCATACAATTTAGTCATTTTTCTAAAACTTCCTTAATTTCATTATAAAAACGTTTACATGATACACCAACGCCATTTAAATTATAAGAAAGAAGCTGGTTAGTCAATTTTAGCTTTAAATTTTAACACAGCATCAAAGTGGGTACCTTGACGCTCTATCCGGGTCTATGTGAAGCACGTAAATTGCCTGTGTTAATCGATTCACATTCAAAGAGCCTTTATAGTTTTCTTTCACTAACATTAAGTTATCCTGCGTGTTTACATCCTGTAGTAGTCTTTTACGACAGCCCCGGGGAGGACAGAGTGGTGTATTATATTCTTAATCTGTTACTACACGGAAAAACTTTAAGTTTTGATGGAACACCATATTTATTTTTTTTTATTTTCACAATACATATTCAAATTACAAAAATTATAAATTTGAATATGTATTGTATTCATGTCGTTTCAAGCCATTTAACTGTTCACCTTGACAGACATAATATTATGTAGTTACTACGGTTTTTTTTTATAATGTTTTACAGTTATTTTAATTTTAAATTAGTTGCCAGGCTAAGTAGGCTACGCGTTGCCACATACCACCAAGAGACGTATGACAATTAAAAACTAATATCACCACATTAAAAAAAAATCCTATGTGTCGCGGATGACTTCATAAACAATTAACAGACACAAATTACATCCAAATACAGAATAGGCATTTGTGGATTGCACAAACAATTTACCTACGTGGGAATCAAACTCATAACACTCGATACGACACTAAACTGTTTATGTTGTTAAAACACTAAACTATCTATGTTGTCCCTATTTTTTAACCGACTTCAAAAAGGAGGAGGTACTATGTTTTATCTTATATATTTATTGGAACGAAGTTCCTTATCGCGCGTTGTGAAAGGGGGCTAGACGGAAAAAATTCTTACGAAAAGTTGTCACGACACTTTTTGCTATAGTAAGCTATTGTAAGCTGTGCGGCGTCGCTCGTCGGTTCTCTTATAGAAAGCAAGCCAGATATTTTCATTTCTATTTCGCATTGAACAGTGTGGTGTCGCGACGATTTTTTTTATAGATAGAGTGATTCAAGAGGAAGGTTTATATGTATAATATATGCATAATGTACTAGAGAAACACTGATAATTTTAGAGGTTTCTAATGTGATGTCGTAAATAAACACATTATTTTGCGCTTACATTGCAAACGCTGCCTGAACCCTACGAAATAGATCAAAATAAAGTACTACAGTATTATACAGCTTAAAAAGGCCTACAAAAAAGTCCGCGATGGTATATATCTATCTCTTAAGGATAACATACTATATCCATTTTAATACTTTAAAAAATGTTCTATTATAAAACGGTAATTGAAAAGCTATTTACACAAATACTGTATTAATCCTTATCATTTTAAATACGTTAGTTGGCTTGAGCATTTCATGAAGATATTTTTTTTCCTTCAGACCATGCAAATTAAATCAATACCTTAAGAGATATAGCAAAATCAAAATAATGCGCAACGAAATTATTTTCGCCCGTGACCGGGCCGCGTGGCCGGCTCGCGTTCGAGCTCGGGGCCGAAAAGTTTTGGTAGTCTAGTGGAATTGTATATCCTATTATTAATATTATAAACGTGAAAGTTTGTAATAATGTATGGATGTGAACATGTTTGTTGCTCTTTCACGTAAAAACTACTGAATGGATTTTGATGAAATTTATAGTAATATAGCTTGCACATCAGAATAACACATAGGCTATAATTTATAAAGATATTTTGCAAATTGGCTAAAATATAACGATAAAAATCGCTTAAGGCAGAAAAAAATTATATAATTAAAATAGAACTTCGTTCCATCCGGGTGTCCCTTGACACCTCCGGTTTTTTTTTTTGTAATCTAAAGTATGTTAAAAGCACTCCGGGATAATGTAGTTTCAAATCAAAAAACCTTTTAGAATTCAATCAGTATTAGTTCTAGAGATGATAGTCTTCAACCAAAATTACGTATTTTATATTAGTATAGTTTCCCCATATGGGGACGTCCATTAATCACGAGATCTTTTTTTTAGCATTTTTAAACCTTGGTGATGTGGTGAGGTTTAAAACTATGACCCCCCTCTCCTACCAATATCACGTGAATTTTTAGTAAGTACAAAGAAGTAGCCCACAGCTCATTATATTCTTGGTTTTTTGCTTTTTTTATACTTCGCAAAAAGGTCTTTACACAAATCACTTACTTTAAACGACTTCGTTCGTTGTCTGGCAACGACTTGTCAGTTTAGAAATCTCAGCGTTTGACGAAAAAATAAATACACGTGATATCTTACTACACAACCTTGTGATATTTGTCAAACTACTCAAATTTCAAACCTCACGTGATTAATGGACGGCCCTATGTTGACAGGATAAAAAGAAAAAGTGTCAACACCCCTTATTTTGCTCAAAGTCGTAAAAATCGTAAGGGATTGCAAGAAGAATGGACATAGCACTTGCCTGAGAAATTAACCCAGCTAGCACGGGTGACGATTACGGCATTATATGCATTGGAAAGACCTAAATCAAAGAATTCACCATCACTTCTCTTGATCGTGGGTATCGTAAAAGATGACCAAGGGATATAATAAGCATATCACATCACTGCAAGAGACATAAACTCAAAATAAAAGTCTATACCTACCCATCTGATCAATGTGATATGATAGGTTAATTTCCCTCCTTTTACGGTAGAGGTTCGAGTCCAATAGTGAGACGTAAAGGGGTTAAGATGAATAGGTGAATAGTTCCAGTATGCCAATTTCAAGTACATGTTATAGTAACTCACTTTGGTAGTAAAAGACGACAAAGAGCCTTATAACGACCTAGGCCAACTCCATCTGATGCCGTTTGGTCAACAATTACATTAGGCATGCGCGAAACAGTACTTCGCGAAGTTATGTTATATGGCATTACATTTCGTGCCGAATAATATTACATTTTACCATCACTTCAAACATCATACATGACATTTCATTCAATATAAGCCTTAATATTCTAAAAATAAAGCTCAAAATAAATATTTATCGACCGCAGGTGCAGCGCGGTCCAGTCGTTCTATCCCTCTCACTCTCCCGAAAGGACACACGGCGTGTTTGAGAGATAGATGTCCATCACCAAATTAACGAACATTGCAGAAACGCAGAACAGTACACGAGTGTACGCGTCACGTATAATGTGATGTGTGATGTTTAATGTGATGTGATGTTTAGTCGCGTAATGTGTAATATGACAGTACGCGGTCGGGTAATATTACGTGTGATGCATCACTCGCATTACTTACACATGTCTAAATTACATTCCCAAGAAGGGTTGACGTCTGGCAGGCGGCCGGTCATAAAACTATTGCCAATAACATTTATAATATATACTGTGAAAGAACAGTACATATTGTATCGACCCCAAGTAATTGGCATAAGAGTAGGAGAATGATGATGTTATAGTAACTTACTTTATCTCCCTTACTGACAAGTATTCTTTCGAGAATACCCGGTGTGGGCGACGAGGCGCTGTTAGCTGCGGCAGCCGCGTCCACTCCACTTGCCGCTTGGAATTTTGGTTTAGGCAACTCTACTATTGTCTGGCCATTCTGAAAAAGAAAAATTAACAAAATATTGCCGAATTAAAAACTCCGCAAAACTAGAATAGTATACATACTATCCAATTTTTTTTGTGTGATGACTATGGAGTGTCATGAATCAAATTTACCACCCCTTTCTATCATATATTCTTAAAGGTTAATTGATACACGCGTGCTGATTCAAAATACATAGTATCAGCATTTCATAACCAATAAGAAGGTGTCGTGAAAGGGGAAAAGCGAAAGGCAAAAAGCATTCCTAATAATCCAAATATGTTTCGACTAGATTATATCTACATTATGTACCAAAACACATTGGATTCGGCATGTGACTTCGAAAATGTGCAATTTAATTAAAAAAAAAGAGTAATTTTGTAGCCTAATAACTGGCAAACTATTAAAAAAAAAATCTTAATACATTTTTAATGGTATAAATAATACAAATTGAAAAAAAAAATAACTCAAAATTATAATATTTCATAACAAATAAAATACGAAAATGTTCTTTTAATATATTTAATAAATTTATTTAAAAAATGAAACAAAGAAGTTTTCGGCCGATCAAATATTAATTTTAACCTTGACTAATATAAATGAATTAAAAATAATAAATATAAATTAATTACAAATATAATCTGCAATTCTGAGTTACGAATAAAGAAGTTATTTACAACATCCTTATTACACTTAACCCAGTTTCGCTCACCACCCCTTATTTTTTTTTATAACACTTAACACATTAACAGTCCTATGAACCCATATGGAGTCACAGCAGTGTATACCCACACGTCCGTGACCCCATACGGGTTCATAGGACTTAGTTTACTTCTTCATAAATTTTGAAGCGGTTTTATGAATATGTTTTCTGTAATTTTGTCGACTTATGAGGGAAGGATGGATCATATAAAAACCGTGAAAGCAATACAGATTATCTAAAAGTTAAGTCTAAAATTAGTAAGGGATCATGGTTCAAAAAAATCTTATTGCTTGTATTGTAGGGGACAATTTGTGGATCATTACCTGAATGGGAATCGAACCCATGGCACGTTAGGTCGGTATCTTAAATATTGCGCCATATGTGCAGTCAATCGTTTGCATCATTGATTATTAAGAAAATTGCCTAAAAATTAAAAGTCATTACTGATATCCTTATGTGGAATGAGAATGCTAAAGTGAAATGTAATAATATGTATACAGGGTGACGATTTTATTACTAGAATAACTTAAACTGGGTGTAGAAATAATGTCATAAAAAACATTAAAGTTAGTCGCAGAGCTCTGTCCAATCCCGAGATAAAGTGATTTGTTTTTTATCAAAACAGTAGGTTTGTCACCGTACATTGACCTGGTAGGTTTTTCACCGTACATTGACATTTCGACCACCAATGCGGCAGCGAGTATAGCGAGAGCGGGTCTATTTGCCTACCAGCTCAATGTCACACGCATGAGTATATGCCTATATCGAATTTTTATAGTACAAGTGTATTGACCGCTTATCAGTACGGCAATTTAATCAAAACTTAGGTACTATTTTTTTACTGATTTGGATAGTGTATCATGGTCTGATACACCCCCTTCAAGGATTCTACTAATTAAATCGGCAAACTGTATAACATCTATGCAAGGAAATAAATACTCGAAATAAACGCCTACATCAAAAAGTCTGACCAGTATGGTATTACTATACCAGGTCATTACCCCTCTAACGTGGAGAATGAACAAGCCCAGCAGTGGGATGTATATGACCTGATAGATGATGATGATGAATGTGTTACCAAACCCTTACTTTTTTTATGGATGATATAAATCAGAGAGCAGAGAGGATCGGGTAGTTGCGTTTCTTGGGGCATTCATTATACCAACTGCGACCACCAATTTGTTTTCCAAATATGACGTTTATGCTGTCATACCACTTATATTATCCGTGTGGTGAAGCACAGTGTTTGATGGGACTAAAAAAATTCCCTCTGCTGTTTATAGCTTTAATCGATCAAGGTATGCATTTAAAATGCACGAGTAAAACACCCATGTGTCAAATTCAAATACATTTTTTTATAAAAAATATTGAACTTTACGCGACCTTTAACTTTAAAAAACTAAAATTAATTCTAAAAATATAACTATACAAGTTGATTGTTTTAAATAAATATATTCTGATAGAACATCCTTAGGCGCATGTTTTTCTATTTTATTTTTGGAAAATAACTTCTGGATATTTAGTTATTAATTGTTTTCAGATTTTCGTAATTATTTTATTCTCCTTAAATACTCAAAAGTGGGACTTGTGACTAGCACAGAAAGATAGCTCTTAAAAAGGACTATCAATAATAAAAAAAAACCAAATTCCACTTCCACGGCCTTAGGGAGAAATTAAATTTTAAAAAACTATGTTAGGGTTGTCACTTTGCTTGACCCTAATTAATTTTATTTTGAACTATACAGGGTGTAGGGGGACCGCTCCCGAAAACAAAGACAGGTAACCTTAGTAATCCTACTTGTAATGAGAGGCTAGAATAAAAAATCGATTCGGTTGAAAAAAAAAAATTTTTTCACCACGCGAGGTCGTTGAACTCTTGAACATATGATCGTGAGTTTTGAATAGATTGCGTCTTTTCTCATCTGAGTATAGTTACGTAATTTTTATCGAGTTATCGTTACATGGCACTGTCCTAATACGATGGAATGTGAAAAAAACTTAAAAATATTTGTGAAAAAAAATTTTTTTTCATCCGGATTGATTTTTTTTCTAGCCTATCATTACAAGTAGGACTAGTAGGGTTACCTGTCTTTGTTTTCGGGAGCGGTCCCCTTACACCCTGTATATTTTTTTATTGTAAGTTATCTCATTAATATGTAAAATTAAATTATATGCTTGGCAAGCCGTTTTTTAATGATATGTAGGACGACATCCTAAGTTTTTTCTTGACTATAATTTCGGGCGTGCTATACAATAACTATAACAGTGACATCTTTTTTATTTCTTATTAAGAAATAATTCTACATATTTTTATTTTCATACTAAAAAGAGACACAGTGCACATCTGTGAGCACAGCAATACCGCACCCACCACTACATGGGGTTTCATAAACTACAAATCCTCGCAAAAGAACACCGATACCTCCATAGAATAGTTCGCGA
Organism: Lymantria monacha; assembly: GCA_905163515.2. Taxonomy (NCBI): domain Eukaryota; kingdom Metazoa; phylum Arthropoda; class Insecta; order Lepidoptera; family Erebidae; genus Lymantria; species Lymantria monacha. The sequence continues at coordinate 20,105,903 of LR991082.1, read as the reverse complement.
GGCTATTGTAATTAAAAAACATAAAAAATTTAATAGAGATGATGGATGGGTATATCATCAAACTGGGACCCTGTCATTCACTTAATTAAAAATAAAACAAAGAAAACCACCACAAGACTGCAAGACGCTATGAGCATTTATTGTATAGATTTGACTCACAATAATAGCTAAACATTAATTTACTTAATTTTAGTAAGATAAAGTAGGTAGCTTCTCAAAAGTCAGTAATTCGTATTATGCTTTTTTTTTTTTTTTTTTTTTGTGGTGGGCCATGGACGTCGCACCCCGCCAAATCGGTCCGGGGTGACGGAAGAGGCGGCGCGCAACCCCATTGACCCACCCTGCAAGCACCTCTTCTTCGCCATGCGAGCGGGCCACCGGTACCCGATCTTTGTCTTCGGTGGCCCGCTCGGCGGTATGCCCTCTCGGGCTCCTCTCCTGTTGACGCCCCGACAGATTTCGTCGTCGAGGCGTCGTCCTCACGCGGTGGCCTCGCGTCGGGTGACCGGACAATTCCCCGGTCCGATCACCCGAAGCCTCGGTTAGGGCGGCATCAGGCGCAGGTATTCGCGCCTGCGCCGCCCCGGCCGCGGGCGGCGGCCCGGGTCACGGGAATCCTCCCGGGCCCGTTCCGCCGCCTCCTTCTGCGAGATGACAGCCTCGCAGAAGGCGGCGACCGCGTCCCAATTCCTGACGCTGTCGACCATCGCCCTCGCGACAGCCGGCAGCGTCAGGTCGGCACCGATAATAGCGACGAGGTCGCGGCGCTGCCCGTCCCAGCCCGAGCATTCCTCGAGCGTATGTTGCGCCGTGTCCTCGTCACTACTGCAATGATGGCAGCCCGGAGTCCATTCCCTGTGCACGACCGTGTGCAGGTATTTCCCGAAACACCCGTGCCCCGTTAACACCTGCACCAGTCGGAAGGTGAGGACCCCGTGCCGCCGCTCCATCCATTCCATCAGTACGGGCCGGAGGGCCTCAACGGTAATGACACCGTGTCTAGGCCTCTCCAGCCGCGTAGCCCAACGGGCGATGACTTCTCGGCGGGCGTCCTCGCGCCAGGTGGCTATCTCGTTAAACGATGGGGAGCCACCCTTTTCGCGCATTGAGTTAACCCGCCGGTAGAGGTCGGAGAGCATCTCCGCCTCTAGGTCCCACGGGGGTGTCCCGGCCAATAGGCACGCCGCCTCTGTCGACACCGTGCGGTAGCCGCGAATGGCTCTGACCGCCATGGCTCGCTGTGGCCTCCACAGCACCGCCCTGAGCTGGGCGTTCAGAGCCCTCGCCCACACGGGTGCGCCGTACATGGCCATTGAGCGGATCACCCCCGCATACAGCCGTCGGCCCTCGAAACTGGGTCCGCCCACATTCGGCATGAGCTGAGAAAGGGCGGACGCCGCGCCGACCAGCCGGGGAGCAATTTGGCGAAAATTCGTATTATGCCTACAGAATTTTCTTGCCGGATCTTTCTCAGTGTGGTCGCGTTCCAATCCCGTGGTAGCTGAATAGATTTGATAATTTTTTAAACTAGTAAATTGCCATAATATAATAATTATCTATCATAAATTAGATGTTCAGTATTATAACTTACCACAAACAATATATTTTTTTCTATAAAGAATCGTTTTTTTTGTACTGGCAATGAATTTGTATTAAAAATGTGTATCAGAATTTTATAACTGACACTGTAGCGGGTAGATATAAATCTCTGTAATAATGATGACTTATTGGGCGTGAGACACCTTAGACCTTCCTGGACCATGAACGCTGTAAACTGTTCGAAACTTCGGTAAATTAGAAATCTAATACAAACTCGCTAGAATCCATAAAAATAATTTTATTTCAAATACTAAAAAGAAATTGATGAACCTTTTGCATCAACCCTATACCATATAATTTGACCTTAATACAGAATGGTCAATTTCTCCCAAAGGCCGCGGAAGTGGAATTTGGTTTTTTTATTATTGATAGTCCTATTTGAGAGCTATCTTTCTGTGCTAGTCACAAGTCCCACTTTTGAGTATTTAAGGAGAAAAAAAATAATTACGAAAATCTGAAAACAATAACTAAATATCCAGAAGTGATTTTCCAAAAATAAAAATCGAAAAACATATTCTATCAGACTATATTTATTTAAAACAATTAACTTGTATAGTTACATTTTCAGAATTAATTTTAGTTTTTTAAAGTTAAAAATCACGTAAAGTTCAATATTTTTTATAAAAAAAAGTATTTGAATTTGACACGTGGTTGTTTTACTCTTGCATTTTAAATGCATACCTTGATCGATTAAAGCTATAAACAGCAGAGGGATTTTTTTTTGGTCCCATCAAACACTGTGAGACGGAGTAAGAATACAATTCTATCTTGCCTGGGTGATCATTACAGATGGCTAAGGGATATAAAATGCATATAACATCTATGCAAGAACCAGCATGATATAGTAACTCAAATTCCCTCCTATTACAGAGGAGGCTCGAACCCAACTGTGCCTGACGTATATGAGATTAGATGATGATGATGACCACTTTTAAAGGGTCAAACAGTGAGCGTCGACAGCATAGATGGGTGGAGAAACACTAACCTCGTCATACACATGAACTTGTTGTTCATGAGTCAACAATCCAACATTACTCTTCTTATCTCCAATCAAAGTGTTGAGTCTTAGTCCTCTCGCTGTAGTTTGTAGTGACGCTTCGACCTGATGCCACTCTCCTTTATCCACTTGAACGCAATAGGTATTCTTTCCAGTATGTTCTACTGTTACTGATAGGTCTGGAACAATATAAAATAAGTATAACACTTTAATTAAGAATAACCATCGTTATCATTTCGCTAGTAAGTGATATTACAAGACATTTTATTTTTCTACAAAACAGCACTATTTTGCTGGATAAATTGTACGCAATTGTACTCTTTTGTAACTTTAAAAGTGATCACTTAATATACATACATATCATCACACCATATCCCTTGCAGTGTAGGCAGAGAGAACAGAGTGGCAGAGAACTCTATACTTGCATACTTCACTCGCTTCCTCAACATTCATAATTCTCTTCATATACGCTCGCCGGTTTCGCAGACTCTTGACTCCACCTTCCTTCAGTACATGACCGATCTGGTCTAGGTAGGTTAGTCTCGGTCGCCCCCGGTACCTAGGATGTAGGTCCACGTTCGCATTGTATATCTTCTTAACCAGACGTTCGTTCGGCATTCTTTCCACATGTCCGAACCATTGGAGCATTCCCTTTCGCATCTTTACACCAATACTCTCTTTCATACCGACTTGCTCTCTTACGTTATCGTTACGAATGCGATCGGTCAGCCTAACTCCACAAATTTTCCGTAGAGATCGCATCAATTTTAATTTCATGCTCTTTTCTACATACCCAACTCTTGCTTCCATATAGTAATGTTGGGACAAGCACTGCGTTATATATTGCTACACGTGCCTTCTGGCTGAGGTGAGGCTACCGAGAAGTTGTCCCAACGCTCCGTTTACTCTATTTCCCGCATTCACTCTTCGCTCTATATCAGTGGTGTACCTTCCATTTCGGCTAAATCCATATCCAAGATATACAAATTCATCCACTTGCTCTAGTACATCATTACGCTCGGATGTATCAGTATGCTCGGATTTTCGGTACCTCGGTTCTCTTATCCAAAGCGATGGCGACCTGGATCGTGCGGTGAAACACAGAATGGATGCGGGATGGATGAAATGGCGGCAGGTCACGGGTACAACATGCGACCCCAAAGTACCCCCTAAATTAAAGGGTAAAATATATAAAACCCTAATAAGACCTGCTGTACTGTATGGATCAGCATGTTGGGCGATAAAAGCGACGGATGAGAGACGACTGCATGTAGCGGAGATGCGAATGTTGAGATGGATGTGTGGTGTGACGAGATTAGATAAAATAAGAAATGAGCATATAAGAGGAAGTTTGAAAGTTGCGCCAGTGACGGAAAAGTTAAGGAGTGAAAGGTTGGCATGGTATGGACATGTGATGAGACGAGATGAAAGAAATGTTGTGAGGAAAGTTTTAAATATGAATGTTGAAGGCTTTAGGGGTAAAGGAAGACCAAAGAAAAGATGGATGGACTGCGTGAGGTATGACATGGATAGACAGGGAGTGACTGCAGAGATGACGTCTGATAGGACTGTATGGAGGAAGATGACATATTGCGTCGACCCCAAGTAATTGGGATAAGAGCAAGATGATGATGATGCTCTAGTACATCATTACCTATTGTTACTCTTACATCTGTTCTGGCTTCATCTCATAAGTTCATAACTTAAGTTGTTAAGAATATGTACACGTCTTCTTTACAATCACATTTGTATATAAAATATTATTTATGATTACAATATTCACTAAATAAATCAATCAAAAATAAAAACTAACATGGCGGAGTTTTTATATAAATATTTTTTTTATTACTGATAATAATTTCTTTATGTGTATTAAATCGAGTCTAAATAATGCCGGAGTAGGAATACAGTTCAAAACTCCCTTCCTTGCCTGTGAGTGTCGTAAAAGACGACTAAGGGATATAAAATGGTGAAAATATTTTTACAAGAGAAGGTGAGATTGCAATAAGATCCTATACCAGCCCTGACTTGCGTGGTATAGTGCATAAATTTCCCTCCTATCGTAGAGGCTCGAGTCCAGTAGTAGCACATATAAGAACTTTAACGATGATGATAATTAAATTATTACTTCTTTTTATACTTATTTATTTACTAATTTTAACTTAGATATGTGTATAACTATTCAAACTGTACTTTATGTGTATTGGAGTAAAAAATAATGATTATTCACCTTTTTCGTCGAACCTTAACGGTATTACTCTCTTCAATTGATAATTAGGTCGCCACGATTCTGGTTTTACAGCTATACCCTTCCAACTATCATCTGTTATATTCTTCAACTGACTACTCAACATCTGTTAAAATTATATAATAGATACTATATTGTGGTTGTAGATTATACACTACATATATAGTTTAATATAGTTTATGTACTAGACTTAATTGAAGTTAAAAAATAAAATATAATAAATGTTTAAGGTTCCGTACCCAAAGGGTAAAAACGGGACCCTGTTACTGAGACTTCGCTGTCCCTCCGTCTGTCACCAGACTGTATCTCAAGAACGGTGATAGCTAGACAGTTGAAATTTTCACAGATGATGTATTTCTATTGCCGTTATAACAACAAATACTAAAAATAAAATAAATATTTAAGAGGGGCTCCCATACAACAAATTTGATTTTTTTACCGTTTCTTGCTCAATTCTAATAACGGTGAGAGGTAGACGCTTTAACTATTCACAGAATATTTTTAGTTTTACGGAACTCTTTGTGCGCGAGTACAACTCGCACTTGGCCGATTTTGTCAGTCAATTATATATGATTGGAAAATACATATAAATAAATATAGCAACCCATCTGATCAGCTTGATACAGTAGGTATATATATATATATTTATATATATATATATTTATATATATATATATTTATATATATATATTGTATATTTATATATATATATATATATTTATATAAATATTTTGTATATATAATCTGTCTGTATGTATGTTACTGAACTCCTCCTAAACGGTTGGACCAATTTTGATAATGTTTTAAGTGTTCACGCGAATTCAAGAATGGTTTAGATTAACAATCAGATCCGGTGGCGGTATGATTGATTTAAAAATTTTATTTTATTCTTTTAGATTTGTACAGAACAGAGTCTATCAGGACAGCTAGTATTTATAAATAATTCCAATTATTACAGATTTATATACTTGAATGTTGCGTGTCTATTTCAAAACATAAAACTTATGGTGATAAACTATGTCTTATGATACTTACATATCCCAGTGCAGCCTGGATTGCTCTATCTTCTGAGAGTACAGTGTCAGACTTGGGGAATAATTCATGTTCATGTTGTGGAATGAAGGCAGTATGTACGTCACCAGCTACGAAAGCTTTGGCACTACTCAGTCGCAGTAGGAAGTTCACGTTAGTCTCTAGCCCAGCCACCTGGAAATATTTACATTGTATGTTCAATCTCTATACATATAATAAAATTGTAACAGGCCGATATTTGTGTATTATAGATATTGAAGGCAAGCTAATATAGAGTGTTTATTAATCGAACAGTCACCAAAACAACATTTTGTAGAATTTTTGTCTATCTGTATGTTTGTACACGCATAATAGGCAAACTACTAGACTGAATTGGATGCAGTTTTCACCAATGAATTGTTAGGGATCTAATTTAAAATATGGAGGATATAGAATAAAAAGTTATCCGTGTGGTGATGGAGTAAGAATACAATTCACCACCCCCTATCTTACCCGTGGGTGATTGTAAGAGACGACTAAGGGATATAAAATACATATAACATCTATGCAAGAGAATGTAAAGTCGAAATAAAACCCTATACCAACACGTCTGACCAGCGCGGTATGGTAGGTTAATTTCCCTCCCATTACTGAGGAGGCCCGAGCACAACAATGGGACATTTATGGTCTGTGATGATGATGGAATAAAAAATAATAATATTTGAGTAATAAATTCAAGCAAAACAGAGCACTGCTCTGATGATCCTGGCAATATCAAAATAATATACAAGAATGTAATTTTTTTGATGTTAGGGTGTACTTTTCGGTACAAGGGTGTTTAGTGATAGGTTAACAATAAAATATAATTATAAAATTTTTACTATCGCCAACCCATCAGATAAATTAGGCGATTATAGCATGATCCCATGTAGGTCCAGCAAAAATATTAAAAAGAAAGCATAAACGTGTGTCGTCGGAAAAAAGAATTTAACATTCTTTCTATACAATAAGGAAAACAAAATACAAAAATGACTAGTTTTACATAGTGATTATGTTCGGTACTCACCTGATATTCAGTAAGTTTAGCTCTGGTTTTAGCGAGGGCCTCAGAGCGATCACGTCCCCATACAACCAGTTTGGCAATCATCGGATCGTAGTGTACTGATACCTCTTGTCCTTCTCGTACACCTGTCTCCACCTAACAAAAACATGCTATTAAGTGCCTATACAATTGTGTAAACAGCCATTGTAACCTTCCTAGACTAAAAATGCCCATATTTACAATATAAAATATGTTACACTGACACTTTTTTATAAGTGTAACCAAACATTTAATAAAACGCTCGGATTTTATGACTTTCTCTCGCTATTGGGCGTAAGATTCCCCTAAGACGGATATTGGATAACTGTACAAGACGTGAGTTGATTTAGCGTAGGTAAGACAACTCGAAATAAAAGATTTCGTAAGAATTTATATTATATCTGCTTACAAACTCATTAGTCATTTCCGGCTTCCGTTGAAAGTAAAAATTGGCAACACATAATATTATTTGGTTCACCATATGGAAAATTTATAGAAAGTTACATTACTTACTTCAAGTATTTTTTTTTGTGCAAAAAATATTCAATTTACAGACTCAAGACATTCACAATTTTATTATCATATAGATTGTAGTAAAATATAAGAAAAGAAAACATCAAATAAACGTTCATACAAGAAAAGAAAACATCAAATAAACGTTTATGAATACATTATTGCAAACGTTCTTCGTTCATTCACTACTGGTTTACCGTCTAAGCTATTGTTGCAATGCAATTATTGATTACATATTATTCAAACAGAGCTGATAGATGATGACTGTTGTAAAGACGGGAATATGAAAGGAAAATTGGTGTAGATGTAACTGCCAGGGTGGCTTAAATGGCATTTGGAATGGAATTGCAATAGATAAGTGTTCCGGACAGCTACTGGTAAGTTCTTTTTCGCTTTACAAGCCAGTGATTTAATTAAAGGGCAGTTGCATTTGCCCTATTTTGCCCTGCTGTCCTCCCAGATCAATATGGCGAGCAGGTATCGGATTATGTGTACAGTTATCAAATTATGGCCAGTGAGCAAATTAAATAATGTGCAATTACTCGAACGAATTCCTCTGGCTCCGGCTGAGTGAGTCGATGTAGTGTGCCAGCACGGGGCAAAAACCCAGCTCTTGGTTCCTCAGCATAGATACGACACTCGACAGCATGGCCTCGTCGTATAATCTCATCTTGCAATAGCGGTAGAGGTTCTCCAGATGCAACACGTAACTGCCATTCAACTAAGTCGGTGCCTTGAAATTAAACGAATGATTTGATATTTTTTTAGTATTAAATTTGTAATATTTTGGCGATATGTATGCGGATGCTACAGTTGACGCCGGTGTCGCATGTGGTTTAGTAGAACAACATTCGACAGCGGCGTCCTCCGATGACATCAGTGTGGATGAAGTTGAATGGGCGATAAGAAGTTTGAAAAATGGTAAGGCAGCGGGCATTGATATGGTGTCTGCTGAGATGATCAAGCTTGGTGGCTCCTGTGTCTGGGAGGCGTTCCTGTTGCTCCTCAATTTATGTTGGGGCTCGGGAATGGTTCTCGGGGACTGGAATAGCGCAGTCATCGTGCCTTTGTTTAAAAAGAAGGGTTCACGTTATGACTGCGCAAATTACAGAGTATGGCTCTGTAATTTGCTGTTGTAAGCTTGACTAGTTTGGCAGCAAGTGTACGGTAAAATTATTGAAAGGAGAATGAGGATGGTGTCTGATGGTTTACTGTGTGAGACACAAGGAGGTTTCAGGAGTGGAAGGGGATGCACGGATCAAGTGTTCTCTCTGCGCAACATTGTGGAGAAGCATCTGGCTCTAGGTCAGAGGGTTTTCTGCAGTTTTGTGGATCTGGAGGTAGCATTTGACACGGTTCTACGAAAGGAACTTTGGGACATTTTACCGGAGTATGGTATTAACGGTAAACTGCTACAGGCTGTGCAGTCCAGTTACATGGGCTGTAGAGCCTGTGTGCGGCTGGATGATGGAATGTCGCCTTGGTTTGACGTCAATATCGGCGTTAAGCAGGGGTGCGTTCTGTCAGCCAGGCTGTTTCTCATATATCCGGATAAATGTCTCCAAAGGTTGAACGATATGAATGTGGGAGTCCAGATGGGCGACTCAGTGGTCACTGCTCTGCTTTATGCAGATGTTGCAGTCCTGCTGGCACAGTCAGCGACTGACCTGCAGACCGTAGTCGACACAATGACAGACGATTGTAAGAAAAGGGGTCTACGCGTGAATGTGAACAAAACCAAAATAATGGTCTTTGAAAGAGATGAAGCCAGGACGGATGTAAGAGTAACAATAGGCAATGATGTACTAGAGCAAGTGGATGAATTTGTATATCTTGGATGTGGATTTCGCCGAGATGTAAGGTACACCACTGATATAGAGCGAAGAGTGAATGCGGGAAATAGAGTGAACGGAGCGTTGGGGCAACTTCTCGGCAGCCACCACCTCAGCCAGAAGGCACGTATACGCAATACATAACGCAGTGCTTGTCGCAACATTACTGTATGGCAGCGAGAGTTGGGTATGCAGAAAAGAGTATGAAAGTAAAATTAATGCGGTCGAAATGCGATCTCTGCGGAAAATCTGTGGAGTAAGGCTGACGTAACGACGACGTAAGAGAGCGAGTAGGTATGAAAGAGAGTATTGGTGTAAAGATGTGAAAGGGAATGCTCCGATGGTTCGGACATGTGGAAAGAATGCCGAACGAGGGTCTGGTTAAGAAGATATACAATGCGAAAGTGGAAGGATGTAGGTACCGGGGGAGACCGAGACTAACCTACCTAGACCAGATCGGTCATGTACTGAAGGAAGGTGGAGTCAAGAGTCTCCGAAACCGGCGACCATGTATGAAGAGAATTATGAATGTTGAGGCAGCGAGTGAAGTATGCAAAGATAGAGTTCTCTGGCACTCTGTTCTCTCTGCCTACCCTGCAAGGGATATGGCGTGATGATATGTATGTATGTATGTTAAATTTGTTGGGATCTTAAAACAATTAAAAGCGATTCACGGGATTCCTCGAGGTTCAAACCTAGGTGTAATTTATGCATACCATTGTAGATTCTGGCTTACAGGAGTCACAATAGTGAGGCACCACACCTCACTTACTGGATTACTTCCAAAAAACCTTAAATTTTCATCCTCGAAGAGATAAGTAAGGGTTTTGGTCACATTTGAATTACGCTGCTGTAACTTTTTCTTAAGTGTTTTGATCCATTGAGTAGTAAATTCGTGCTTAATTTGTTAACTACTACTATGAACTTTTTCTTGAGTGTTGTAAGAAATCATTGGACGCGAATATATAAAATTGGCCCTAGAGATGAGAAACTCGAAGTAAACTTTTATACCAATTCGTTCGACCAGCGTGATGTTATAGTAAGTCAGTTTTTCACCCATTGTCGCAAATGCAGGCTCAGGTTCAATAGTACCTGCGCCTGATGCCGCTCTAGCCGAGCCAACCGATGACCGAACCGGGGATTACTTTCGTCGCCCGGGGAGAGGCCACGCTGCCCCTGACGGTAAATCCATGGCGGGCCATCTAGGATACAGACCGGGCTCGCACGGCGAAGAGAGAGAGTACATCGAGATATGTAGTGCGGGTCTATAGCGTCGTGCGCCGTTCTTTTCTGTCGCTCCGGACGGAATTAACGGGCTTGGCCACACCATAGAAGTTCCAAAAGTGTAATATATTTGGATTGAAGAAGTTTAGTATTAGTTCCAAAATTTAAATACTAAAAGTTTATTAGGAAATAAATATGTAAGGAGACATTGATATAAGTTCCTTACCAGTGATCATTTCAGTGATGGGATGTTCAACCTGTAGTCTAGTGTTCATCTCCATGAAGTGGAATTCGTGAGTCTGTCGATGTAAGATGAACTCGACGGTACCAGCGCCCACGTAACCCACAGCTTTAGCAGCGCGAACTGCAGCCTCGCCAATTGAGCGACGAGTCTCCTCTGATAGACCTGGCTGGATTAGAAATAAATAAAAGCTTATCATGACTCGTGGAACGTCTCGTTTCGCAGATTCGAAAATTTTTCTCAATTCATTTATGTCCCATTGTTGAGATTAGCTTGCCGCCTTAGTCTAGGTTATGGGTTTTTGGAGTGGGGCTTAGTCTTCTACAACACAAACCGTATAGTTCGTTGCTGCAAATATAAGATTATTAAAAAAAAAAAGGATTATGGATTAAAATTACTGAAATTTTTAGCATTTAATATGCTTCATTATTTATAAATACCCGATTACGAAACGAAAAATGATTGACCCCGCTTGTGACATCATTTTTCGTTTCGTAATCGGGTATTTATAAAGGATTATGGATTAGTTCAGATTAATTGTACCTATTAGCAACAAATAAAAAGGGCAATAACAAATGTTTCACAAGTTATACGAAGAACAACGAGTTTTGAATAAAGCGAGACTACTACGATTTTAATATTTTTGCCTAGATTGCTGCGAATTTTACTATCGCTTGACTATAAAGTGTTTAATAAGACACGTTTAATAAGAGCTTATTTGTGAGCGAAAATTGAATATCACACGCGATACTTGATACTTGAACACACTTCCACTAGAATTTCGTTCCAACTGCCTAGTCAATTAGGCAAGTGCTGGTAATGGGTTAGTACATAAGTTTGTATGGTACCCGAACTGCGGTTTAAATTACCTTTTTACCCGACTGCAAAGGAGTGGTATTGTGATTAACAGTCTATGTATGTATGTATGTTTGTATGTTCCTTTGAAGCACTATATATACCAAACGCCTGGGCCGATTTTTATGATTCGCACGTCAATCGATTCCTCTTAATCCGGCGAGTGTCACTAAAGATATGACGTTATTGAAAATTCAATATGGCGACTACTGGACGCCATATTGATAAATTTAAAAAAATACCATATACCATTGAAAAATTAGATTTGCTGTCGAATAAAGGATCCCGACTGTTCGGTTGTCATGTTCTATTATTAAAATATATTTCATTTTCTGCAATAGTATTTATTCAATAATATATTATGGAATTCTAGACCACCGGACATCTAAGTGCTTGTTTTTTTCTTTTCAGTTTTTTTATTATGTACGTAGTTTTGGTGACTTTTTACGCAGTCGGGTTTTTTGATTTTTTTAATCATTTATCCGAAATCTTTTTGTCCCCAGATACTTTTTTTAAAAATAACCTAACATTTCATGTTTAGTACATCTGCTATTTTAACACGTATAATATTTATTATAAAGTTACGATGATTGAAAGTCTAATATATGATTTATTTACCTACTTTGGGAAATACTAAGGGTTTATTATTTACTTAAATATGTGTAAATTACTGGCACGTTTTATTTTAGCGATCCGATTGTCATCTACGAAGTATCGGATTCTGAAGATAATGCCGAGATGAGCAAAACTTGTTATTAGGATTGCTTGTCGCGAAATTCCATAGTGGACGTAGTCTAAAATTGCACTACGTAAAAGAAAAATACACTTGCGCGTTATTGCATAGCACTAAAGTCACATAACTAAATGTCTGATTTTATTACGAGACTTAAATTTTAGTAAACATGTCATTCTTGGAAACGAGCACCTCTATATTTACAACATCTTTATATGGTATAGCCCTGGAATAGTCACATTTATGATAAATTCATAAGGCCATAAAAATATTATATATCATCTTACCGCTGGAGCTTCCTCAATAATTTTCTGGTGACGTCTTTGCACTGAGCAATCTCTTTCGAAAAGGTGAACAGCATTACCGTGCATATCTGCAAATACCTGAAAGTATAATTTCATAAAATAATATTTTTTATAATAACCATCGCGTTTATATAATACTGGGTTCATTATTATCATCATCTTAGCTCATATATGTATATCCCATTGTTGTGCTCGAGCTTCCTCCATAATGAGAGGGAAGTTAACCTACTATAGCACGCTGCTCAGACATGTTGGTATAGGGTTTTCTTGCGAATTTTCCTTCTCTCGGATAGATGCTATATGCGTTATATATCCCTTAGCCGCCTCACTTCGCCACCACACAGAAATACTGGGTTGTTCCAATGGAATAAGTATAGGTACATACATACATATCATCACGCCATATCCCTTGCAGGGTAGGCAGAGAACAGAACAACATAAGTATAATGCTGTATATACGTGGGCTTGTATTATGGTTGAAGTAGAAAGGATTTTTGATTTATGCGAGTATTAAGCATTGGAAACTAAACTAATTTGTATTATATTTTTATGTTGTATTTATGTTTGTATTTAATTTTTACTTTCTCGACGTTTCGAACACATATCAACGTTCATAATCACCGCAATGTCATCTCGTGACGATGAATGCGTGAATAATTTTATTTCAAATGCAAAAAGAATTCTTATTTTTTTATATATAAATTCTCATACACTACTGGGTTAGCGACAATAGGTTTGTCCTCTACTACATAAAATTAAGGTTTGAGTGGCAAAATGTAGTATGTACACCTCTACTTACTCTTTCACTTATCAAGGCGTGAGACTAAAGTGAGTTAATATATGTAAATAATAGGTATTAGACTATAAATGTCACTTACTTGTACTTCAACATGTCTAGGGTCAGTAATATATTGTTCGAGAAGCATATTGTCATCTCCAAATGATTTCATTGATTCCCGCTTAGCTGATTCTAATTGCGGTAAGAAATCCGCTTCTGTCATAGCTATTCGCATACCCTGTAAAGTGTAAAAAAGATTTAAAATATATGGATAGCTATTTTAGCAGTAACAGGCAAGTCTTCGGTAGTATAGTGGTAAGTATCCCCGCCTGTCACGCGGGAGACCGGGGTTCGATTCCCCGCCGGAGAGACTCTTTTTGATATTTTTATTTTTAAAACTTTAATTCTTTTTGTATATTTTTTATTATTTTTACAACAATTAAAAATGTGTAATTCTGTAATTGTAAAATATATTACGATATAAAATTACATAGCTACTACCTAAAATGTAAAGATAGTAGTACACCTATACATTTTAAGGTAGTACCGGTTTTATTCGGTAGATGGTAATATTACACTATTAATGAGTCAATTTAGACGTAGTTCTAGTTCTTTACGATAGATGGCAATATTATCAATAAAAATAACTTGTGTACCTACAGCCATTTGGTCTATTAAATTCACAAATAAATTATCATAAAAATAATTACTAATGAAAATAATGTACAAAATAATGAATAGCAACGAATTTACTATACTCGTTTATACCGATGCTTTTCTCGAAAATTTCGACCTGCAATAAGCATTTTTACAGAGCCAGTACAATTCCAGGATTAAATTGATACAAAAATAATCGATTATAAATAAACACAAATTACTGTAGTTATTAATAAATGTCATGACACTCTTAGCTACTTTAGGCATATTTTCCTGAATTGCAGGTAGAAGATGTGGAATCACAAATATGTACCTAGATTATTAATTACCTTTAAAATGTAAATTTCAAGCATGAATGTATAAAGTGTCGAAAGCAATTGCGTCTCATTTTAAATTAACCAGTATGTTATTTTCTTTAACCCGTAAGTATTGAATTAACAAAAAAATAAATGAATATAATTACTTTTCCTCCACCTCCACGAACAGCTTTGATCATGAGCGGAAAGCCAATTCTATGTGCTTCAGCCATTAATTTCTCAATGCTTTGTTCTTCTCCATGATAACCTTTTACTATAGGTACACCGGCAGCTGACATTATAGCTTTAGATGTGCTGTAACAAATAAACTGGCTATATTAACATAGATACAATTAAAATATTTTTATTATTAGCTATACTCTATATCTTTTTCTGTCCCTTGCAACATGTATGCGAAATTTAAATGCAATTGATTGAGTTGTTAAGATGTGAGTGTAAAACATATTTTTGTCATTGTTTCTATTTATATAGACAAAGTTCACATTTATAATATTACTAGCTTCTGCCCGCGGCTTCGCCCGCGTATAAGGTTACTTTCCTAAAGTTTTTGATCCCCTATTTTTATTTTTGACCGTCGGTAATACAGTGCAACGGTATTACAATACTCAGGGTTGGAACTTCATTACTGGACTGCTAGATGGCGTTGAAGAAGCTAGATTTTGAGATTTTTTGCCAAACATTTTTTTTATTTATCATATAAAAATTTAGATTTTTTTTTAATAAAAAGTATCCTATGTTACTTTTAATACCTCCAAGAATATGTGTACAATGTTTCATGATGATCGATTGAGTAGTTTTAGCGTGAAAGCGTAACAAACAAACTTACATTCACATTTATATATTAGTAGGGATAGGGATTAAGTATTCCATCCACATAAAATGGCAAATATCACAATTAAATGCGCTCTAATATTAATCCACACACATAGTTTGGTACAATAGAAAATATCTGTCAATATTTGGCAAGTTATAAATTTGTTATTCTATTAGTTTCATTTCATAATAAATTTTTGTTATATGAAATTTACAATTAAACTTCTGTGTTATGGCTTATATGTTATGAACACTATCAACCCTTACATTTGTTTTAAGTACTGTTAAAGACGAGTAAGAGCTTCTGATAAACCTTGGGCGGTAGAATATTGGCATGATGGAAGAGAGTAAATATTGCATCAACTCCAAGTAATTAAGATAGGAGCAGAATAATGATTAAACCTCTAGTGTTATCAGTTTCATTATTGTTATTATTAAAAAATACTATATGTATGAGACAGTCTGTTTGAAACTACTATGTCCATAAACTGATTTTAGTTATATTGCATATTTGTGAAGCATTCATGACACTGGTAGTTAATACATAATAAAATTTATTTGAGTGAATATTTATATGATACCTTTTTATACCCATATCTCTGATGGCTGATGTTGGTGGACCAATAAAGATGACATCTTCTTTTGCACACTTTTCACAAAACTCAACATTCTCAGAAAGAAAACCATAACCGGGATGTATGGCTTGACTGTTAGACTTTTTAGCAACTTCAAGTATCTTAGCTGCATTTAAGTAACTCTGTGACGAAGGTGCTGGCCCAATATGGTATGCTTCATCAGCCTGTAAAAATTATTTAAAAAAATATTTTATGTGAGGTGAAGTTTGCCTTTGATTGTATGTTTATCTAGGTGTTTTATTGCTTAAACACATACAATCTGGGCAGAATAAACTTAATATATAAATTGTAGCCATTATATAAAAAACAAAGTATATTATTTTAAAATAATGGCTTCTAAAAGTAATATTCCAACTTGATATAGTAACATAGTTGTAACTGGTAAAATTATCACAGAATATTACATAAAAGTTAACTAAATGAACAGGGTTCTGTTTAATAATGCTTTGTTGTATATGCTTTACATAACCAATTTTATTTTTAAACAGTGAGTTGTATATAATGTTATATTGTAATGATTATTATTAAAATTATGTCACACATTACTATTTTACCTTATAGCATATTCTTACCATTTCAACATGCATAGCATTTTTGTCAGCATCAGAATAAACTGCTACTGTTCGGACACCTAACTTTTTAGCTGTTCTCATGACTCTACATGCTATCTCACCACGATTAGCTATCAGGACTTTCCTGATATCCCTCCTCTGTATCGCATCTTTAAGTTGGTGTGCATGTCTAAATCGTGCTTGGTATGGGAAGTTAAACACGCTGCAATCAATTAACAATTTATTATAATAGGTTATTTAAATAATATGCTGGTTTAAAATTGTATTAGCATGCTTAAATATATATTATTTACATAGACACAGTCAAATAAATAATACCATTTGTAACATATAAAAATTATAATAAATATATAAAAAATAATTTGTAGATACTTACATAACAGATATACATTTAATTAAAATAAAGTATTTATAGTATAAAAAAACTTACCCATTTTTGGAAAGTAATCTTATAAAAGACATGGTTATACTTTAAGCAAGCAATTAAATCAGTGTTATTGCATATCAACGATGAGATTTTCAAGTATGTGATACGTAGATTATAATAGTTGCCAGGCCCCTAAACGTAACTGATAACAGTATAACGCTGCGATGAACGTAATAAGTAATTAACGTATTATTATTAGCAAGTATAATAGAGATAGGAGTTCAGTGATATTTGTGTTAGCTTTAACAATGAAGGAATAGTTGTTTGTTTATAATAATTTAACTAATTAATAGAAACGTTTAACAAAACTCAATTATTATTTCTTAATTGTTAAAAAACTATGAAATTGGTGTACCTATTTAATAAAAAATTTAAAATGTCTGATAAATTCCTATAATAAAACTCCTATTTTAGGATAGATATATCCTATCTAATTAAACCACATACGTAGATAATACACTGTATTATTATTGAATAATAATCATACAATAAGTAAATAAATTATTACGTAGTCACTTGCTCTATGAAATAATTAAACTTTTGTTTACACTACCGATAACTGTTTACATGCGAGTGTCTCGCGCACGTCTCGCGATAGTATAAGCATGGTTTCAGATAGAGATAAGCGTTGACACAAACTATAGTTCATCTATTTAATCTAATAAGAAGTGCATTTTGACGTTTTGCATTTTTTTAATACACAATAACTTTGGTCAAACGTAAACACATAACTGCAAAAGTTAAGCGTGAAATTTTGAAGAACTATTAAGTTTTTTACATAAATAACGTTGCGGGTGACTTTCTTGTACAATAATCTAATGTTGAAACTCTTAAAACTAATTTATAATAAAAATAACATGGTAAATAGTAATTATTATTGACGATCTTACAATGTCACGTCATCACGTTCTATACAGTAATGCTTAGTGGGTTTACGAATGAACATGGACAATACGAAGGTCATGTCTAACCCGTGTTATTCCAATACTCAATACTGGTACTAGACTTGGGTAGCTCCTGAATGAGAGATACAAATGAACTAGCTCTTTGATCTCAATCTAGCTCACTATTAGCTCAGTAGCTCAGTTAATAGTTCAACGGCTCAATCGGCTCTTTTACTCGCGTCGTCATATCGTGCGAGCAGTCGACGACCGAAAGTGCCCGATATATACCGATCACCGCCGAACAGTAAAAGTATTGAGCACCGATATGCATTGTGACTATTGCGAGCCTAAATGTTATATGTTCAACAAAGAAAAAATGTTTGAAAATAAAAAGTTATATTTAAAAAATTAATATTCATCTTTAAATAACAATATTCAATAATAATAATAGTTATCAGTGTAAGCTGTCACTGGACGCAGTCGATTCTGTCAGCCCATATGTATTTAGTGAAAAGCTGTTTTTAACCATTTCAATTACAAACAGACCTTTCAATTTTATTTATTTTTTTTATATAAATATATTTTATATCTAATCCTGTGATCACCAATCAAAATTTACATGCTCATGCATATCAAGCTTATCGCTTAATGATCGCGTAGTTCAGAGTTTGAACTATTCAAAAGAGTTAGAGCCGTGAACGAGTTGAAATGAAATGAACTAACTCAATAAAAGAGCTAGCTCTCTTGATGAGCTAAATGAACTCAAGATATACATATATGAGCTAAATGAACTAAAGAATAGACTTGGGTAGCTCCTGAATGAGAGATACAAATGAACTAGCTCTTTGATTTCAATCTAGCTCAGTAGCTCAGTTAATAGTTCAACGGCTCAATCGGCCCTTTTCCTCGCGTCGTCGTGTCGTGCGAGCAGTCGACGACCGAAAGCTCCCGATCTATGCCGATCACCGCCGAACAGAAAAAGTATTGAGCAGGTGCCGATATGTATTGCGAGCCGTAAACGGTAAAACTAAACACGATCACTGCGGCTGTACTCCGTACATATAAATATATTTTATATCTCATCCTGCGATCACCATTCAAAATTTACATGCCCATGGACATCAAGGTTATCGCTTCATGATCGCGTAGTTCAGATTTTGAACTATTCAAAAGAGTTAGAGCCGTGAACGAGTTGAAATGAAATGAGCTAACTCAATAAGAGCTAGCTCACTTGATGAGCTAAATGAACTCAGGATATATATAAACTAAGTGAGCTAAAAGAGCTAAAGAGCTAAAAGAGTGATATAGTTCTTTTGATCAAAAGAACTATATCTCTCTTTTCTTTTCAGTGAGCCGTTTTTCGCATCGCTAACTGGTACTAGTTGACAATGCGATTCTCAAAGTTGTCGATCATTATGTTTACCTTGGACAAACAGTCCAGTTAAGTAGATCCAATTTCGAGAAAGAGGTCAGCCGACGAATCCAACTCGGCTGGCCAGCGTTTGGGAAACTTAAGAGGATCTTCTCATCCAATATACCTCAGTGTCTGAAAACACAGGTCTTTGACCAGGGTGTGCTACCAGTGACTTATTATAGTACGGAAACGTGGTCACCAACTGTAGGCCTCATAACAAAGTTCAAAGTCGCTCAGCGTGTTATGGAGCAGGCTATGCTCGGGATTTCTCTGTGAGATAGAATCCGTAATATGGAAATCCGCAGAAGAACGGGTGTAACCGACATAGCACGAAGAATTAACACGCTGAAGTGGCAATGGGTAGGCCACATCACTCGACAAACCGATAGCAGTTGGGAAGAAAGGTTCTCAAGTGGCGACCACGAATCGGTTCATTGTAGATACGGTCTTTCCAATGTATTATTTTACTCTATGATACGGTCTCATGGCCATTTGTGGCCATTTGGCTGAATCGTCCAAACCGCAAACTAGTTGCATGCAAACTAGGTACGTCCTAAATAGACATAGAAATTATTGCTACTTTCATTTCATTTTCATTTGGTGAAATTATCTTTTTTTTCCCACTGTGATTTCACGTGTGAATTTTCATATCCAATGATTCTTTTCACAATGCTCTAATGTCACACTTACTACACGTTTGCTATTACAAATGCAAAATGATTTATGATTAATGGTGCTACAATATGAATTTGATCATTAGCTCTTTGGCTTTTGGAACACACAGATTGCTTTTTTATGTAAATTTTATAAAATTATGCTAATTTAAGCGTCATTTATTAATTTCAATGACATTTTAATTGATGAATTCATACCTTCTAGATTGTCTCAAAAAGTCTATAATTTTTTTTTATAGAATGGCCACTATGGACATCAGTGAGGACGATGACTGACTGACTTTGCGTCCGATTATTTTTATATTGTAACGGTTAGATGACGATGACGAGTAACAGGTGTGACATATGAAAAATCTTTTCATATTATTTTTCACTTGCTACTTGTGAATTATGCCATGCTTAGTCCTAAACCTAGCAGAGCCAATGACAGAAAAGAGAACTAAGATCTGGATTCATTATTATGTCCATGAATACTATGGAAAAGCCTATACCGTTCGGATTCTTTGTATATATACTTCGTGATTCGGAGTCTGAACCAAAGAGTAAAGTTATATCAATTGAAAACGGGGTTTTGGAGCGAACAGGTAATGTCACGCTCTTGTATTATATTCATTTCTTTAGTGTTTTGTAGTGTTATATTGAATATTTTTGCTGGTATTTAATGGAATATGATATAGTTAAAGTGCTGAATTGTAGTGAATATGGTATAATAGTGGTTTACGTGTATTTTCGTGTTTGCCCAAAAGTTCCGAAGAAACCATATATTTGGTTATTAGCGCGAATTAATGGTAACGATATGACTTACTGATGGACAGGGATTTTACTTACTGAAGGACTAATTACAGTATGAAGAAATGATAAAAAATACTCGTATATGAAGAAAATTAATACGTAAGATAAGGCACCATTACTGTGTGAGACACAAGGAGGTTTCAGGAGTGGAAGAGGATGCATGGATCAAGTGTTCTCTCTGCGCAACATTGTGGAGAAGCATCTGGCTCTAGGTCAGAGGGTTTTCTGCAGTTTTGTGGATCTGGAGAGAGCATTTGACACGGTTGTACGAAAGGAACTTTGGGACATTTTACCGGAGTATGGTATTAACGGTAAACTGCTACAGGCTGTGCAGTCCAGTTACATGGGCTGTAGAGCCTGTGTGCGGCTGGATGATGGAATGTCGCCTTGGTTTGACGTCAATATCGGCGTTAAGCAGGGGTGCGTTCTGTCAGCCAGGCTGTTTATCATATATCTGGATAAATGTCTCCAAAGGTTGAACGATATGAATGTGGGAGTCCAGATGGGCGACTCAGTGGTCACTGCTCTGCTTTATGCAGATGATGCAGTCCTGCTGGCACAGTCAGCGATTGACCTGCAGACCCTAGTCGACACAATGACAGAAGATTGTAAGAAAAGGGGTCTACGCGTGAATGTGAGCAAAACCAAAATAATGGTCTTTGAAAGAGATAAAACCAGAACAGATGTAAGAGTAACAATAGGTAATGATGTACTAGAGCAAGTGGATGAATTTGTATATCTTGGATGTGGATTTAGCCGAGATGGAAGGTACACCACTGATATAGAGCGAAGAGTGAATGCGGGAAATAGAGTGAACGGAGCGTTGGGGCAACTTCTCGGCAGCCACCACCTCAGCCAGAAGGCACGTGTAGCAATACATAACGCAGTGCTTGTCCCAACATTACTGTATGGAAGCGAGAGTTGGGTATGCAGAAAAGAGTATGATAGTAAAATTAATGCGGTCGAAATGCGATCTCTGCGGAAAATCTGTGGAGTTAGGCTGACCGACCGCATTCGTAACGACGACGTAAGAGAGCGAGTAGGTATGAAAGAGAGTATTGGTGTAAAGATGCGAAAGGGAATGCTCCGATGGTTCGGACATGTGGAAAGAATGCCGAACGAACGCCTGGTTAAGAAGATATACAATGCGAAAGTGGAAGGATGTAGGTACCGAGGGAGACCGAGACTAACCTACCTAGACCAGATCGGTCATGTACTGAAGGAAGGTGGAGTCAAGAGTCTCCGAAACCGGCGAGCGTGTATGAAGAGAATTATGAATGTTGAGGAAGCGAGTGAAGTATGCAGAGATAGAGTTCTCTGGCACTCTGTTCTCTCTGCCTACCCTGCAAGGGATATGGCGTGATGATATGTATGTATGTGTATGTATGTATGTAAGATAAGGCAGTAAGGTCGACTGACTATAGCCTGCCCATAAGGGCGACATATAAAAAAAACAATTGACTACAATAATATTGTAGATGCGCAAAACATTACTTTGAAATGTCATATCACACCATATTACATTACGCAGAACGTAATATTATTTTATGATATTACAAATGTGATACATATCACATTTGTAATATCATAAAGTAATATTACGTTCGAGTTCGGTTCGCATAATATTGTGATCCGAATTTTGTAAATTAATATTTATTATTTTATGATATTTATCACATGTTACCTAGTCTACATGTGTTAAATATTAAATTTTTACCCGATTTGAGTAATATGATTAATGTGTAAAATTGTCGATTGGTTTCCCTTCATACTTTTCCAGGCTTAGAACTGACAATCTTCATGTACTACTTACTTTATAGGTACTTTTTATTTTTCTTTGTTTTGATAAATTGTAGGTTCAAGGTTATATAATAATGTTAACGGGCATAAGCGCGATCATGGTATAGGTACATATACATACCCAGTCATTCTCCAATAGTGAGTGAGAGAGGTAGATTTAAGATCTCTTATTTGGTACAATACAATAATCCGTTGAGGAATTAGCTAGCAACTCAAGCAAGCAAGCATTACATTACGCAAAATTCGGGCTAGAGCCAAGAGTGCATAGCATAACGATCGAGTGATGTATTGCGTGATGTGATGTGTAATGCCTCGGTGTGTCGCGTAATGTTTAATGTGATATTACCCGCCCGAGTAATATTACGTTTTGATATCAAGCGCATTACTTACACATGTCTAACTACAATACTTTTATACTTCAGTAGTTGAGTTTTTTGGCGCGAATGTGGAAATGTCAGTTAAAGCGCTGAAGTGTAGTGATTTGGTATAATAGTGGTTTACGAGTATTTTCATATTTGCCCAAAATTCCCAAAGAAAATCATTGATTAGGTTATCAGCGCCCGATTAATGGTAACGACTTGACTTACTGACAGACAATGACTATTAAGGCTACATAATATGAAGAAATGATGAACAATATATGAAAAATAATTAAATAAGACTTGGCTGTATGGGCTTTGATGCCTTTGCCTGTCCGAATGGACGAACAGAACCAAAAAAAAAAATACTTCAGTAGCCAAGTTCCTGCTGTAACGAGGCGATTTTACTTCAAAGTTCAAGGCCGAGTTTAAAATTTTGAATTTTAAACTATCGCAACGGCGGCACAATCACAAAAGAAAATAAATTGTAAACATAGATTATGACGTACTATATATATCTTACAACAAAAGGTTACTAACGTTAAATATATTTTAGTATAAAATGGGCATTAAAGGTCTTTGGGCCGTATTGACTCCGTATAGTGAAAGGAAATCCTTGCATGAAGTGAGTAAAACCTGCGCCATGGTATGCTGTTCATTTGTGCAAAATATTCTTGTTGTTATTGTACTTATAATAAATTTGGTAATATATGGTATTGATTCAAGCTTTTGTTATGTAATTTAAAGGTTAGGGGAGAAACTCTAGCAGTTGACTTAGCGGGATGGGTGTGCGACAGCCAAAATGTTACAGAATACCATGTTCAACCAAAATTATATTTAAGGTAGGTAATTATAACACGAAAAAAATTCATGATTCCAATTTAATGCCAGCACAAGCAACGAGCCTAGATGGTTAAGCATACGAGTTTGTTTCGCTCTTACATTTTATAGAAATGATGTTATCTTGGATCATTAGTTATCTTTTACAAAACCTGTAATAAAGAAGCAAGCTGTTAAGATACATTGTATTCTCACTTAGTCGCCGTAGTATAGTGACTATCATACATAATATCTTAAGTGTTGATTAATTGTAAATATAATGGTTGCTTTCCATTTAGTTAACACAGAGGGACTCTGCGGTACATTGTGAAACACTGTGTAAAAGTTTAAATGAACATTCATTTAAACTTTTACACAGTGTTTGGCAGTGTTTCACAATGTACCGCAGAGTCCCTCTGTGTTAACTAAATGGAAAGCAACCAATAAGTCGTTCCCTTGTCACATCTTGGCATGTATGTTTAGGCTTTAAACATCTCTCCTGTATTACTCGGAACTATAACATAACTATTATTCTAGCATTAGATAAACAATTATAGAGTGAAAAAAATTGGTGATTAATAATACCAATACCAATATTAGCAATATAGTGTCTATTTGGTGTACTATGCACATAGTAAATCTATTCTGCTATGTGGCGTCCCACCAGAAGTTATCTAAACTAAAAATTGATTATGTTGTACCAACTCAGATATTGGCATATCACCTACTGTAGTGGGAATTTTGTTAAGTATATTCAATTTTTAGATAGAAATAAAATAATCATATCATTATCAATCCCAATGAAGTAAGATCACTTGTATTACTACTGTTTAAAAATAAACTAATAAAAGTTAAGTTATTTTTTTTATATGATAATTTCTTTCTACCCTGTGCTTCCTACTGTTGGACTTGACAGTAGGTGAGCCCCTAATCTTTACTATATATGCAGATCAGGTAGAGCAAGTTATGTTTTTCTATAGCAATGATATCTGGCTGTGATGTAACTATCTTTTAATAATTATAGGAAACAGAAAGGGAGGTGATATTGTAGTTTTAGTCAGATGAACACAAAAAATATTCTTTTTCATGATCTATTATTAATTTAATACCGAGTATTTTATATTTAAAAAAAATTATATATTTAAAAAAATACTGAGTATTTTATAATGAAAATGTATTGGATGTTTTTCAGAAATCTTTTCTTCAGAACGGCATATTTGATATTGGCTGATATACAGCCAGTATTTGTTCTTGAGGGTGATGCACCTGAGCTCAAGAGGGATGTAATGGCTGCCCGTAATCAGATGCAGTTCCGTGGTGCTGCTCTCAGATCTGAAGCGGGTGCCTGTAACAAAAAACCTGATGTGGCCAGAAAGAAATTTAAAAATGTTTTAAAAGAAGTAAGTATGAATGTAGTATGAATTTGTGGAGATAAATATTGTCTGTGTGTGTGACTTGACTGCTAAGTTGGTGTAATAGCACTAACAATAAGTACTTACAATAGGCATGATGACTGATTTTGAAAAATGACTCCATGGTGTTATACACTATCTACTTTAACGAAAATAAATCTATTTTCCGCAGAGAAGTTAATTTTTGTATAAAAAACTACCTTTTTAAAATCAAATTTAAATTTCGCTCCAAAACGGTGCAAAAGTAATGGCGTCAGTTTATGACGTCACGCTTTCGTATGCACTCGCAAGCAACGTTGTTATTGTATATTGTAATCCTTAATGTCTATAATTTTGTGGAACTATGAAAGAGTAAGATGAATTCTAATGTGTTTATAGATGGTGTGCAGTACCTCTATTTAATAATACATCAATAAAATCTCTAACTAAGTTGTTTATTAACTTTTCAATGAAGAAAAATATGAGAAATACTTGGTTAAATCTTAAAAAATAGATTCATGTTAACTGTTGCAGAATAATATTTATTATTAATTTATCTACTTAAGTTTTTATAAAACTAAAAACACATTTGTAAAGTTACAATACCATTCAATGTACACTAGGAAAACATATACAATAGGACATTATGGGTCACTAGCTAAAATTACCTTAAACCCTAACCAATTTAGATAAAACTAGCTTTCGCCCGCGACTTCGTCCACGCAGAAGTCATCTCTGACAGACTTAAATAGAAAAAGTAATGCAAGGTGTTGAAAGTTTGTCGCTAGGACGATGATTAACAGCGTCAGAAACTGGGATGCGGTCGCCGCCTTCTGTGAGTTAGTTGTCTAACAGAATTAGGCAATAGGGTGGGTCCGAGAGAAAATACTTTACGTTAACACGCTCTACCGTCGGTGCTTTGGGCGGCGCAAGCGTGAGTACCTGTATTGAGGTTCACTGCATGAGGGCTTCGACTCGAGATTATACCCGGTTGCGGTGGCCCGCCCGAAAGGGTAACCGGCCGGGCTGGCCACGGAAGGCAAGGAAGCGGTACCAGTGGCCGGCCCAATGGCGATGGGGAGGGAATACGGTGGGTTATGGTAGTCACGCGCTGCCCTTCCGTCGCCCCGGACGGTACGGGCGACGTGTGACCGGGCCATAGCCTACCAAAAAAAAAAAAAAAAAAAAAAAGAGGCGACCTCTTTAGATATGATTTATTATTTGAGTTATAGAGTAAACATTTTTGAAGTTAAACTTAACCTGTATCTTAAACCCTTAAGCAAGAATCTATTGCCGTCTACTATGTGTATCATGTGAGCTCTCACGCCGGCACTGGTCGCCACGACGGCACTGGTGCAGGGTTGATGGAGAGGGATAGAGAAACACGTGTTTATTTATTTTTACCGAAGAGTATTTGTACGTAATTGGAAAGAATCGATAACGAAATTTTCTCCCCATACACACTTTGCCACTTTGTTACACCCCCTTAGGGGCGGAATTCATAAAATCCTTTCATATTGAATCTCTATGTCATAAAAAGAAACGTGCGTCAAAATTTAATGTTTCTAGCTTTAATAGTTTCGGTTTGGCGGTAATGAGTCGTTCAACCCGCTTCACAGGCCTAACTTACACAACCAGGGGGTGAAAATTTACAAATGCCGGATATTACTATAGAATATTTGATTCGACTCGTAATTTGAAAAGAATCAATAAAGATTTTTTCTCCCCAAACAAACTTTGCCACTCTGTTCCATCCCCTCAGGGGTGTAATTTCGTAAAATCCTTTCTTAGTAAATCTCTACGTCATAGAAAGAAACTACTGTCAAAATTTCAAGTTGCCAGCTTCAATAATATCGGCTTGGCGCTAATGATTTAATGAGTCGTCCAACCCGCTTCGCAGGCCTAATTTACGCCCCCAGAGAGGGAAAATTAATAAATGCTGAAACACGTGTTTATTTATTTTTACTAAAGATAATTTGTACGTAATTTGAAAAGAATCGATAAAAATTTTTTCTCCGAACATTTTTTAAATTGACATAAACTTTTTTATTTATCAACCAATTGACATTAAATAAGCCTAAATGTTAAGTGAAGCTTACCACAATATATTAGAGAAAACCGCGTCTAAATCGGATAAGCCGTTTCTGACATTAGCGTGCACAAACGCACAGACAAACAGATAAACAGACAAAAATTTTAACAATCATTGTTTTGGGTTCTATTTGTGTTGATGAAGGTCCCAGTAATATTTTTTGTCATATATCTTCCATGTACAGACAGCGATCGGTTACATTTTTATTATATGTAGGTATAGATTTATACTTTTGTATATTAACTTTAGTTGAAGGTTCTAATAATATAAATAAATCTAGGATATAAAGCTTAATGTTTTAAAAGATAGAATTAGTTTTTATTGGTTATCTTATTGGCTCTATTAGATTGATTGAAGAAAAAAACTTAGAACTAAGTACAGAATTTTGAAAAAGAACAAACTTTTTTTTTTAATGTTATATTGTACTATTATATAACACTGAATATACCCATTTTTTTTCCACTGACCCAATAATAGTTTCGGGCAATTAGACATGTAAGCGACATCGCACATAATACTTATGATCATAATTTTTTATTAGTGTTGTAGTTGTTGTCTGCTACACAGAAGTAGCCTTTTTGTAGCCCTGTAAAATACATTTATATCTGCGTCTGTAATTATGGTATTTGAGTTCTATAATGTGTTTAAGTTCATAAATTAAACAATACATACATGAAAGTCTTAATATTTCGAAATTTTGCTAAACAAAAATCATTACTTGATGAAAAAATCTTTCCCAGTATCGACAATTCTCGGCAAATTTGTGCTATTTGCTTTGATAAATCCTAGTTCCATTGCTAAAGTTTATACAGGGTGTCCCAAAATTCAACGATAAGCTGGCACCAGCAGGTGGACCTACATATGACTACTCGAGAACAGAAAAGAAAAAAATTCTACCTTGATTTTTTTTTTCATTACGACAAAAAAACCAAAATCTTTAAAAATGGACATCCTTTATTATATTATTAAGTGCTATTGCTACAGTTTTACAAGTAATTCTGTGATTTTTTTTGTATTGGCAAGGTAAGTAGCACTACTATCGATCACAATCATTAAAAATTCCAGAATATCTATAGTTTTTACACAAAAATCAATCAAAACTATGTTTTTTTCATAAATTATGTAAGATTTTGACTTTCAGCTCACTTTCACTCATCATAGTGAAAAAAAAAAGTATGGACGCTACTGTGGCAAATAGTATTAAAAATTGGCGCATCTAACTACAATTCTAAAATGGTATAACATTCTAGACAAACTAGCCACAAAAATATACTTAGGTGTACTATTTCAAAATAACAACCATATTTCGAAAATTGTTAGTGTTGATAGTAATCACTTTTACTATGTAGCCAAAATGTTTTTGTAGCAAGTTCTCAGAATTTTAATGAGACATGTGCGTAGTCCATAAGTCCATAAAATAAGTTAGACAGAGATAGAGAGATTATACGTTAGAGGGAGATAGATAGATGCTAATTGTTTAGTAACATTAATGCAGGTGGAGAAGTAATTAATGTCCTCAGCAGCACAGCATGTCAGTATGCTCTACTTCTTTGTTTACTGCACACCGTTCTGTTTTATTTAAAGTGGCTCTGGTACTGACGACTTTTGGATTGAATTAAGTGACCTGGAAATTGACCTGACTTGGCATTATTTTAGACTGTGATTTTGTGTTTTTTTTAAAGAAGTTTTGCCTTATTTTCAAGTGTTTAGCATTCATCATGCCGCTACCATACACAGCGTTAGAATACGCTAATATGCACCTATTTATGGAGAATGCCGATGCAATGCCAACGCTGCTAGCAGATTATATCGAGCAAGGTACCCTAATCTTCAAAGGTATCCGGATTATCGCGTATTTATTAACGTGTATCAAGCTTTTTCGGAGGGTCGTATACCATCTGACAGGCGAAACGCTGGAAAACCTAGATCGGAACACGATGAAGAAGTTCTCAATGAAATAGAAAACGATTCAACTACCTCTGTACGTGCTGTACAAGCAGCAACGGGAATCCCAAAAAGTACTGCACATAGAATTTTAAAACGTCACGTCGTCGTGATGAAACAACCTGCAAGAAAGATGGCTATTTAAATCTTCACAACCTTCATAGCTGGAACAATGAAAATCTGCACCTGGTGAGAGAAGACAATCCCAATACCAATTTAAGGTTAACCTATGGACTGGCATAATAAATGGCAAAGTGATAGGGCCCTTTGAGTTACAAGGAAACATAGATGGCAATAGTTATTTAAACTTCTTACAAAATGAGTTGCCAGGATTATTAGAAGATGTGCCCTTAAGTGATTTGCAAACCATGTGGTTTCAAAACGATGGTTGCCCAGCTCACTATGCCCGTCCTGTGCGAGAGTACTTAGACCAAGAGTACCCAGGGCGTTGGATCGGGCGACTTGGTCCTATCTTGTGGCCACCCCGTTCACCCGATCTAAATCCCCTGGACTTTTTCTATTGGGGTTGTCTAAAGGACAGAGTCTGCACAAAACCGATTGCAACCTTGGACGAGCTTCGCCATAAAATAATTCAGACTGTGGATCTACGGACTACGCACATGTCTCATTCAAATTCTGGGAACTTGCTACAAAAACATTTTGGCTACTTAGTAAAAGTGATTACTATCAACACTAACAATTTTCGAAATATGGTTGTTATTTTGAAATAGTACACCTAAGTATATTTTTGTGGCTAGTTTGCCTTGAATGTTATACCATTTTAGAATTGTAGTTAGTTGCGCCAATTTTTAATACTATTTGCCACAGTAGTGTCCATACTTTTTTTTTTCACTATGATGAGTGAAAGTGAGCTGAAAGTCAAAATCTTACATAATTTATGAAAAAAACATAGTTTTGATTGATTTTTGTGTAAAAACTATAGATATTCTGGAATTTTTAATGGTTGTGATCGATAGTAGTGCTACTTACCTTGCCAATACAAAAAAAAACACAGAATTACTTGTAAAACTGTAGCAATAGCACTTAATAATATAATAAAGGATGTCCATTTTTAAAGATTTTGGTTTTTTTGTCGTAATGAAAAAAAAAATCAAGGTAGAATTTTTTTCTTTTCTGTTCTCAAGTAGTCATATGTAGGTCCACCTGCTGGTGCCAGCTTATCGTTGAATTTTGGGACACCCTGTATATAGTACCTAGCACAAAAGTGATACCCATTATAAGTTTTTACCATAAAATATCGGGTAAACGAAGTAATAATACGATAACGAGCTCAGTGCGAACTAAGATGCTAGCAAAACTAATAAACGAAAGCGTGACGTCACTCGCTTCTGATTGGTGTTCGAGCCAATATGGCGAAATGATATCTCTTGAATTTTTTATTTTTAATATTTTAAAGTTAATCGCGCTTGCTATTTCGAAACAAGAGCTTTTTTACAATCTTTGTATCCTATATTAATAAAATAAATCACTATTTTAGTGATTCTTAGTTACTGTCATCATGCCTATTACACTTGTAAGTTTGAATATCATTTAGATTAAACCTAAGAAAATATGTGTAAGATCCAGAAATACCTATGTTTTTGTGGTATGTTTGTCTCTGTCTCATCGACATGTATTGTGTTAAAAATATTTTTTTTTTGGGGCAGGTTATGTAATGGTCACACCCTGCCGGAACCGTCCAGGGCATCCGAGTGGATGGCGCGACCCCGACCCCTTACTCCCCGGTTTTTGTCATTGGTGGCCTGTTTGTCGAGTTACCCTGTCGGGTACCACTTTCAGCCGCGTATCGAGTCGACACTTTCAGCTTTCTGTGCCGGGACAGAATCGCTCTCACGAGATCAGTCTCTTTGCTAGTGGCAGATTAATCTTCAGTCCGTCCACCGTGAAAAAGTTCTATTTAATTTATCTGCCCGTCGTCTTTTAACTGCTGAGCGTGGGTCTTCTCTAGAGAAGGCTATGGCTCTGTAGTGCCGTCGCCAATTTACCTCCTGAGAAAACTGGTTTGTCGTAACAATATCGTTGCTCATTTTTATTTCAGAGTCCTTGTCTCCTTGTTGTCCTAATCCTTTGGGATATAGTAGTTACATATATTTGCTTTCTGGTAGTGGCTACGAATACCACTAAGCCATACTTTGCTTGTAGATCTGGTAAAAGCCGACTAAAGGCTTTTTATCGATCTGGGCCATCTTCAACTGATACTGTCTGATTAACAATTGCATTCCCAAGGACAGAAACCATCAGGCAGGCGGCCGGTCATAAGACTCCTGCAAGTAACTTTTCCAATGTGTATGATGGAAGAGGAGTGCGTATTGCATCAAGGCGAAGTAATTGGGAAACAAGCAGGGTAATGATATCCATCCATCAGCCCTTAAATGTCCACTGTTGGACATAGGCCTCCCCACGAGAATGCCATTTGCAGTGGTCTTGTGCCACCTGCATCCAACAGTTTCCTGCGACCTTGATAATGTCATCAGTCCACCTAGTGGGGGCTCGTCCTACGCTGCGTCGTATGATTCGTGGTCGCCACTTAGGAACCTTTCTTCCCCAACGGTTGTCGGTTCGTCGAGCGATGTAGCCTGCGCATTGCCACGGGTAATGATAATGATGATATTATTTATATTTATGAGTAACCTTCCTCTGAGGACAGGCGGTATGTAAATATAATAAGTTGAATATTTTAACTTCTCAGCATTTCCATCCTTATCAATATAGCTTTCACATACACCGTATACCACTAGGGGTACTCATATCAACCGAAGACAAAGATCGGGTACCGGTGGGCCGCTCGCACGGCGAAGAGAGGAGTTTGCATGATGGGCCTATGGGGTCACGCGCCGTCTCTTCTGTCACCTCGGACCGATTTGGCGAGGCGAGACGCATCCATAGTCCACTGCAAAAAAAAAAAAAAGTGGTACTCATATCACAGCTGAGGCAATGCTGTCTTAGAGAAGGCTAGCTCCTAGAGATTTTTTTTTTTACAACACAAACACAATTGCAAGTGAATATATTATTATAGTTTTTATATTTGTTTTAGTGTGAATCACTGCTGAAATGCTTAGGAGTCACATGTATAAAAGGACATGGTGAGGCTGAAGCTACGTGTGCAGCACTTAACGCAGAGAATGTTTGTACTTTGTATATTATTGTACATATAATGGTAACAATATCCTTAGTATGTTTATTGTATATTTTCAATTCATTTAACTTCTTTCTTGTGTAGACCATGTAAGTTAACTGGGCTTTAGTATGCTCCTACAGGGAGAAGACAGTTGACTCTTGTTGCCATAAATAGAATTTCTCTCTAGAAATCTGCTTGTGATTATTAGTATCTTCTAGCGACATCCATTAGGAAGACAGATTTTCGCGTAGTGTTCGCAATACATGATGCAACGCCGTTAGCAATAGTTGAGCGCGCAACCTTTCAGTGATCACATTCGTGACAATGGATCCTGGAAGTAAATGAAATTTCATTGTAGTAAAATTTAACTTAGCCAAAATCTTTTAATTTAGAGTTTTGTTTCTTTGCTTACTTCTTTGATTCTTGTTATGTATCAGAAACTATTGATAATTTTTATTGTACCTTTAATCGATTTTCTTATTTATTAACTTAGCTTATTTGAATTAAAAAAAATAGCTAACTGCTGTTCCAAGTATTTATATTTTCGATATGCCGGTAATTTATAAATATTTATAATATAACGAACAAAATAAAAAAAATACGAGAGGTGTCAAGGGACACCCGGATGGAACGAAGTTCCTTTCGATTAATTAGTGAAGAAGGTGTATTTTTATTTTATTACGAAGAAAATCATGAAGTGTTGTGTTTTATCATGTAAAAACTACTCCGATAAACGTTCAGATGCTATGGAAGGAATCATATTTCATATCGTGATATTTTCCCAATATTGAAATCTACATTAAATATTGAAAGCGACAAATATGACTATTTAGATAAGAATGAACTAAATACTATAATTCCGCGTGGTAACGGAGTAAGTCGAACGCATGAAGCTACATTTGATCTCTATGGGTCAACTGACCCCTCCCCCCTGCTCCCCCTTGGCGAAGCCCTTGATCCCCCGTACCTGTGGGAGATCATAAAAGATGACTGAGGGATAAAAAACGCATATAACATCTATGCAAGAGAAGGAAAACTCAATTAAATTACCTTATACCAACACATCTAACCAGCATGGTGTAGTAGGTCAATTTCTCTTCTAGTGTGAAGGAGGCTCGAGCCCAATAAGGGGACATGTATGAGCTTATAATTTAGGATATATTGGCTTCCACATAAAGAGTAAACTGTCGCTATTTTTTGTTCAGAACTATGACGTGACTACTACTACTACTAACGTGTGAATTCTACAGTTTAGGTAGCGCTCGCTAATTCAGATGGCAAGAATGATAACTATTTCTTAATAAAAAATAGGTATTATTGTAAATATTAAAAAGAAAAAATAAACTAAAAAGAAAAATAAAGCTCGTCTCTAAAGTAACTTGTTATTTTTGTTTATTATTATAATTGACATTTTACATATAAAAAAGAGTGAATATTAATTAACAATTGAATTTAAGATTATGTAATATTTAATTATTTAATGTCACACTTATGTTAGACAGCTATCGATGTCATACGCACGCACACACAAATGAATATAGAATAGCGGCGTAGTATCACGACATGACCACGTTTGCCTTAGTACCTACCCAATGTATCATTTCCAGTAGTCGACACAATTTTACTGCCAAGGCGCGCAAAAAGATGTTTCACATCACAAACTTTCAATACCTATCTACTATATACCTACAGGTATAGTATGTTATTAACAAATCGATAGTGCTGTTAAAATACAACAATCATCAACGATGACTGCTCTCACGCCTTTACTTGTGTTCGGGTCACACAATCGGCGATCATAGATTTCTTGCCATATTTCTGTAGATCTGTAGTGCGCCCGGTTGCTGCCTGACCACAGCACTGCGCACTCTTATTGTCCTAACATTTGAAATATTGTACCAAACGACACACGGTAAAAGGCAAAAAATATGTACTTTAAATATCGAAAGTAATAAAAGCATTTGTTTGCATAAGAATCAATTCCT
Organism: Lymantria monacha; assembly: GCA_905163515.2. NCBI lineage: Eukaryota > Metazoa > Arthropoda > Insecta > Lepidoptera > Erebidae > Lymantria > Lymantria monacha. The sequence continues at coordinate 20,071,772 of LR991082.1, read as the reverse complement.
TACTATAAAATGTGCATCGGCAATAAATATCAAATTATTTTGAATTTTTAATTTACTATTTTTATTATAAATTTTTTTTCTGCCTTAAGCGATTTTTATCGTTATATTTTAGCCAATTTGCAAAATATCTTTATAAATTATAGCCTATGTGTTATTCTGAGGTGCAAGCTATATTACTATAAAGTTTCATCAAAATCCATTCGGTAGTTTTTACGTGAAAGAGCAACAAACATGTTCACATCCATACTCGTACATTATTACAAACTTTCACGTTTATAATCATCATCATCACAGCCCATAAATGTCCCATTATTGGGCTCGAGCCTCCTCCGTAATGGGAGGGAAATTAACCTACTATACCGCGCTAGTCAGACGTGTTGGTATAGGGTTTTGTTTCGAGTTTTCCTTCTCTCGCACAGATGTTATGTGCGTTATATATCCCTTAGTCGTCTCGTACGATCACCCACGGGTATGACATGGGGTGGTGAATAGTATTCTTACTCCGTCACCATACGGATTATCACCACACGTTTATAATATTAATAGGAAATAGGAAATATAATTCCACTAGACTACCAAAACTTTTGGGCCCCGAGCTCGAACGCGAGCCGGCCGCGCGGCGAAACGAAATTAATTTCGTTGCGCATTATTTTGATTTTGCTATATCTCTTAAGGTATTGATTTAATTTGCATGGTCTGAAGGAAAAAAATTATCTTCATGAAATGCTCAAGCCAACTAATGTATTTAAAATGATAAGGATTAATACAGTATTTGTGGAAATAGCTTTTCAATTATCGTTTTATAATAGGCCATTTTTTAAAGTATTAAAATGGAGATGGTATGTTATCCTTAAGAGATAGGCATATACCATCGCGGACTTTTTTGTAGGCCTTTTTAAGCTCTATAATACTGTAGTACTTTATTTGGATCTATTTCGTAGGGTTCAGCCAGCGTTTGCAATGTAAGCGCAAAATAATGTGTTTATTTACGACATCACATTAGAAAACTCTTAAATTATCAGTGTTTCTCTACTACATTATGCATATATTATACATATAAACCTTCCTCTTGAATCACTCTATCTATAAAAAAAAAACCGCATCAATATCCGTTGCGTAGTTTTAAAGATTTAAGCATAAATAGGTATATAGGGACAGAGAAAGCGACTTTGTTTTATGTTGTGTCGTTACAACTTTGTTGTGTGTCGGTAGTAATTTTTTCCGTCTAGCCCCCTTTCGCAACGCGCGATAAGGAACTTCGTTCCAAAAACTACAACCATCTAGTGTTAACATAGACGAAATAAAACTGTTTTACAGGTTTTATTGTGTATTAGTTTCGTTTTACTAATTCAACGCAACGTTGTTTTAATCAACATCTTCATCATCTCAGCTCATATATGTCCCACTGTTTGGCTCGAGCCTCCTAAATAATGGGGGGAAATTGACCTACTATATATATATATATACGCTGGTCAGACGTTGGTATAGGGTTTAGTTTCGAGCTTTCCTTCTCTTACATAGTTGTTATATGCGTTTTATATCCCTTAGTTCTTTCTTATGATCACCCATGGATAAGATAAGAGGTGGTGAGTTGTATGTACTCTTACTCCGTCACCACATGGAAAGTTGTTTTAATAGTAACTGGTTTGTTTTAGTGTAATACTTGCATAAATGTCAGAGATCGATATCTAGCTTTTAACGTAAATATTATTATTTTCTCATAGATTGCGAGTAATTTTTATAGCGATTGTATTTCTTCTGTTTTCAGTTAGTTGATGCAGTTGTGTCTCAAGATTCAGATTGCTTTGCGTATGGCGCTCGAAAAGTGTATCGCAACTTCAGCGTATCGAACTCCGCGGGTGGCGGTGCGTTGCAAGGCTCTGTAGATATTTATGACGCTGATAAAATGTTTAAGAGCAATGGCTAGTAAGATTTACCATTATAACTATTTTCAATTTATTCTAAAAGTACTGGTGTTCAACATGTTCTAAATGTATTTTTTTTAAAGTAGTAGTAGCTCATATTAAGTGTTAGTAATTTTTCTTAACCCCTTTCGGTGATCGCTCGTAATATACGCCAAGACCCTCTTCCCCTCTAGTTTTCATGTAATCAGTTATTACATGCCTTTTTATAATTTTTGCATTAGAAAGTAAAAAAATCTGCTAGAGCTTAATGAAATACCTAATGAAAGTGTGTCATAAAAGACGACTATGGGATATAATATGTAGATAGCGTCGATGCAAGAAACTACACCAACACGTCCAACCAGCGGGGTGTAGTAAGTCAATTTCCCTTTCATTTCGGAAGAGGCACTCGTCTAGCTGTGGCCCAAATTATATGAGCTGAGATGATGATGATAAGTAGTAAATAAAAGGGTTATAAGAATAAAATGTGTCACTACCTCTTACATACTCATGGGACTCGTAACAACTGGCTGAGGAATCACCAGAATTGTCAGCAGCACTTTCGCGAAACCTCCGGCGATAGCCAACCTGCGTACTGATATCCTCTCTTTGGGTAGACTTATGTTAAATAATGGACTATACGATAGGCCGAATGATATAACGTTGAGAGGATATTTTTAAACTTAAATCTAACGATTTATATGTTTTTATTTATACAGGTTGCCGGTTTAATTAGTAGAATCCTTAAAGGGGATCAGACGACGATACACTATTCAAATCAGTAAAAAAAAATAGCACCTAAGTTTCGATTAAATTGCCATACTGATAAACGGTCAATACACTTGTACTATAAAAAATCGATGTAGGCATATGCTCATGCGTGTGACACTGAACTAGTAGGCAAATAGTCCCGCTCTCGCTGCGCTTACCGCCGCACAGCTGGTCGACATGTACCATGTCATTCCTACACCTAGTTTAAGTTATTCTAGTAATAAAATCGGCACCCTGTATATACCGTATACAACCACTGTTATATGTCGTAGGTACCTAATTTAATGGATGTCTACAAAGAGATATCTTCATCATATTTTTATCCCAATTATTTGGTGCCCACCAAATTATTTCTTGATCGCCTATGGCAAAAGTTTTGGCACTATTTTTTGCTATCGGCCGCCTGCATGACCCTCCTCGGTAATATAATTGTTGACTAGGCGGTATTAGATGAAGTTTGCCCAGGTCTATGTTAAGCTGCCGGGCGGGCCACCGAAGACAAAGATCCGGTACTGGTGGCCCGCTTGCACGGCGAAGAGAGGAGTTTACATGTTGGGTCTATGATGTCACGCGCCGCCTCTTCCGTCACCCCGGACCGATTTGGCGGGGCGAGACGCATCCATAGACCACCGCAAAGAAAAGTCTATGTCAAGCTCTTAGTTCTCTTTTACGACATTCACCAGCAATGTAAGGGTTGGTAGTATTCGTAGCCGCCGCCACCACACAGAAAAAGAGAGACGGTACCGAAAAATATCAAAGTATAATTATTCTACATAATGAAATTACAGGATTTGGTCGAAATAAGATGATAGCCTTAGCTCTACTTTGCGGTTGCGATTATGGCGTCGGCGCATGCGGCTCATCCATAAATACAGTAGTGTCATTCTTGCATACTGTTCAGGAAAAGGAAGTTATACCGAGGTATTTGTCATTGTGTTTATTTACTATCTATTGTGTATAATTATGTAAATCTTGACACTTGTCATCGATTACACAGCCCCACAAAAACTTGCTTGTGCAACGAATCAGACTATCACTGTCAAATTTTAATTTTGATGAATATCGATTCAGCAGTTTAAAATACTTCGGTAAAGTATAGTCTGATGGTTATTACATTTTAAGGTAGGCGATCTGACGTAAAATGTATTTTTTATACTATCTGACCTAAAAGATTATTTTCTATAGAAATTACAAAAAAAATATATAAATAGAATACCTTTAAATTTATCAAAGCGCCAACTATAGAATCCTAATGCTTTATTTTCATCATCTCAGTTCAAAAATATCCCACTTTTGGGCTCGAGCCTTCTCCGTAAAAGGAGGGAAATTGACCTACTATACCATATTGGTCAGACATGTTGGTATAGGGTAGGTTTCTTTCGAGTCGACCACCGAAGACAAAGATCGGGTACCGGTGGTCCGCTCGCACGGCGAAGAGAGAGGATTTTACGGTGGGTCTATGGGGTCGCGCGCCGCCTTCTCCGTCACCCCGGACCGATTTGGCGGGGCGAGACGCACCCATGGCCCACCAATAAAAAAAAAAAAAAAAAAAAAAGGTTTCTTTCGAGTTTTCCTTTTCTTGCATATATGTTATATGCATTTTATATCCCTAAGTCGTCGCTTACGATCACCCACGGGTAAGATAAGTGGTGAATTGTATGCCTAGTTTTACATACATGTCATCACGCCATATCCCTCGCAGTGTAGGCAGAGAGAACAGAGTGCCAGAGAACTCTATCCTTGTATACTTCACTCGCTTCCTCAACATTCAGAGTTCTCTTCATACACGCTCGCCGGTTTTGGAGACTCTTGACTCCACCTTCCTTCAGTAGGTGATCAATCTGGTCTAGGTAGGTTAGTTTCGGTCTCCCCTGGTGCCTACATCCTTCTACTTTCGCATTGTACATCTTCTTAACCAGACGTTCGTTCGGCATTCTTTCCACATGTCCGAACCATCGGAGCATTCCCTTTCGCATATTTACACCAATACTCTCTTTCATACCTGCTCGCTCTCTTACGTCATCGTTACGAATGCGATCGGTCAGCCTAACTCCACAGATTTTCCGTAGAGATCGCATTTCGATCACATTAATTTTACTTTCATGCTCTTTTCTGCATACTCAACTCTCGCTTCCATATAGTAATGTTGGGATAAGCACTGCGGTCTGCGTTATGTATTGTTACACGTGCCTTCTGGCTGAGGTGGTGGCTACCGAGAAGTTGCCTAATTAGTATGATGGGTATGCCTAGTTTTAGTGGTCTAAAACCATATTGGCAATATTGCCTTTCTAATAAAACTGATTTGGGGCATATTAGTCGCAGGGTTTCGAGTCCATAACGAACATACGATATAGAAACATTTCTTTTGTATTTTATAAACATGTAGATTACGGCCATGTTTTGTTTAATTTGAATGTCAAGTTTTAACATAATTATATCTGTTCATTTATCTTATTCACTCATTAAATATTTAAATAAAAATGTTTCTAATGACTGCAGAAATATATTACATTTAACCCCCAAGCCAAAAAGAGGGTTGTTATAAATTTGGCGCCAATGTCTGTGTCTCTCTGTGGCATTGGAGCTCTCGAACGGATGGACGGATTTCGGGGCGATTTTTTACATGACAGCGAGTTTACGTGCGGTAGATTTCATTAGAAGATTCTTAACATGCAGTCGTTAAAATCAATACTGCTGGAGATATTTAATGATAAAGTTATTTTTTATTTGATGTGATTTTCGATAAAAATTTGAATTCGAATTTAGCAAGAATGTATATTTTTTGCACAAATACCGACTATTAATGACGATAGTCAGTATTTTGATGACGATTTGTTCGCAGATTACTATCATGGGTTACTGATGTTGCACATTATGAGGAGCTGAACAGCTGGTTATCGGCGCCTGGTCGGTGTGATCGCTGTGGACATTTTGGACGCACGCACGGAAAAAATGGCTGCCCTGTGTGTATTACACACCGTGGCTGCAACGATACGGGCCATAAGTAATTGAAATATTCCATCAATTCTATGGTTATAATATATAAATAATACATCATCATTTTATTTTCTTTCAGAGCTAAATTGGCAGAAGTGAAACGTGAAATATCTTTGCGAAGTCGAGCTTTGAAATGTGCTTCTGTGTTCCCAGAACCTAAAATCATGAAAGAGTTCTTGAATACGCCATCAGAACACATTGATTTAGACAAGTCGAAAAGTCCTACACCAAATCTAATTCAGTTTGTAGTGAGTTATAGAATATAATGTATTTTAAATATAAGTTTGCATCAGATTTTGTTAATGAGAATATTTTCATGAATTTTTTTTCATAATAAAGTTGTGAGACAAAAATATCTTCATTAATATTATGGTCTCTGGTCAAAAGTAGTTGTCAACCTTAAAAAAGAAAAGTGTTTTATTTTAAATGGTTTGAAGGAAGAAGTGATATTTTTATCTAATACTAGCGGACCCGGCACACTTCGTTCCGCCTAACAGTTAATGAATGAGATGAGCAGACTTCGATTAATTTAAATTTATTAAGTTATATATATATATTAGTTATAGTATTACATTTTAAATAAGTTAAACCCCTTTTCAGAAACTGATGAAACAAAAATTGGATTGGTCAGAAAGATATTGCGTGGAGAAGTTCTTGCCATTACTTACAAAGTGGCATTTACGAGATCATGTTGCCAATAGAACAATTAAAGCAACATCTATTAGAAAAAAAAGAACTCCAAGAGGTGCATATTAATATTTTATTATCAATACTAAAACTTACACTAGGTACCTATAAATTCTTGTTTTTTTTTGTCTTACTTGTTAGCCTCAGGTGGCTGATGACAACTTTACCCGGTCTGTGGGTGAGCGCTGAGGGCTCTCAACCCGAGGAGCTACTTATATTGCTACCAACCCTTATATTAAATTGCGGATGTTGCAAAAGACGACTTAAAGTTAAAACATAGATTTAGTGCAACTCCATCAGAGTTGTATATTGCTTGCACACTGTTTCGTCATAATTTTAGATATTGTAAGTGCGATACCTATTCCTTGTGGTGAGGGCGTAATAATACAATTCACCACCCCCTATCTTACCCGTGGGTGATCGTAAAAGACGACTAAGGGATATAAAACGCGTATAACATCTGTGCAAAAAAAGGAAGACCCGAAACAAAACCCAATACCAACGCATCTGGCCAACATGGTATAGTAGATCAATTTCCCTCCCATTATGGAGGAAGCCCAAGCCCACCAGTGGGACGTGTATGAGCTGAGATGATGAGGTGCGATACCTGTCTGTGCTTGTGGTCACAATGAATATGTACCCAGTTTCTTATATCTGTAGAAGATGACGAAGACGAAGAAGAGAGAGAGCAATTTTCCCATAGTAGAGAAAATATACTATTTTTAACCTCTACAGTCATCCCAAAGGTATTATTAAATAGTCCGAATCGTGCATCGTTATGTTCATAAATAAATTAACACTGTTGAAAATACCTGTTCTATTTTTTCATTTTGTAACAAGTTTTGTCCATGGTGAATAATTCTATCATATTTACTTGCAGAATTTTTAGCAAACATTGATACATCATTGACTAAGTTACTCTATACACTCCAGTTGTTCATCATTCATCCTTTTGCCATCCTCTGCTGGATATAGGCCTCCTTCACATTTCACCACAAAGTGCAATCCTGTGTTGTCTACGTCCAACGACTACCAGACGCTTCACCAAGTCGTCGGTCCACCTGATGGGAGGCATTTTACATTCGCGTCGTCCGATACGCAGCCGCTACTTGACAACCTTTCTTCTCCATCGGTTATCAGTTCGTCGTGCGATGTGATCTGCCCATTCTGCCCACTTCAGAGACTTATTCTTCGGGCTATGTCAGTTAGACCCATTCCCTTGCAGTTTTTCGTATTGCGGATCCTATCTAACAGAGAAATCCCGAGCATAGCCCGCTCTGTAGCATGCTGAGCGATGGCAACTCCGGTTGTTCAGAATTAAAAAAAATAATTAAGTTATTATATTTTTATAGGTGTCCCGAGTTACGAGGTTATATGGAGTGACGTCGATAGTCAATATGAAGGACTAATTCCGGATGATCAATTTGAAGGTATACATTTAATGATGATTAAAGTTGTTTTAAGATTCTAATTGTTAAATCTAAATATTCTTTTTACACTTTTACAGTGGATGAGGATCCATTATCAGCCTGGAGCACAGTTGAAAGACAAGACCTTATGCGAGCATATTATCCCGAAATCGTGCAGACATATGAAGAATCTATTAAGAAACCTGTTAAAATTAAGAAGATGAAAGCTTCCAAGAATAAAGAAAATAAAGATCCTGATAAACCTACAAGAAAAAACAATAGGAAACCTAAAAATATTGTAGCAGATATAAATAGCGTAAATAAATCTATGAAAGAACTAAAAGTAAAGGAAACTGTACAAAATAACAGTGCATTAAATGTCAGTGTTTCTGTAAATAAGTTAAAAAGAAAGATTAAAAATAATACTAGAAAAGGACAGAAAACTCTAACCAGTTTTGTAACTACTAAAAAGAGGAAATTTGACAACATTGAAAGTTTGAGACAAAGTTTTGGCAATATGTCCTTGAAACATTTCAATGATTATTTAGATGATTTGTTTGATGATATTAAGACTCAGAGTGATGAAAATGTACCACCCGCATGTCCAAAGGGAAATATAAATAATTTAAGCTTATTAAACAAAACTGATGACGATGTTGATGATATAGAACTGTCTAATATTATTGATAAAATTGTTACAAGAGTTCCTATAGTGAAGACTGCGAAGCTAGAAAATAATTTAGTTAGATTAGTTTTCGATAAATATTCTACGCCTAGGAAAATGACTAGGAAATCTGTATTAAATGAAGTCCCTTATAACTGTTCGACACCAAATGATAGTCCAGTTTCTAAGAAAAAATTCAGGATTAACATGAATAGACTAGTTCAAAAGAGTTATTTAAATTCTACTCCAAAAGACAGTCCATTTGGAAAATCTGAGTTTAAATTAAAAAGTCCCAAAATCAAGTCTAATTTAAGTAAAAGTATTATTCCAAAATCTAATTTGAATTACAGCACATGTAGTCTTAAAAATTCCTTTAGTGAGAAAGTAAATACAAGTTATTTTTTTGATAAACTGACTGATGTCGGTGACGCATTTGAAATGTCACTGGATCAAAAGAGTGCTATTATACTTCTAGATTCTAGTGATAATTTGTAGTTTAATATTAATATTTATGTATTTGATGTGACTGGACTGAAATCGATACTTGTATACTGTAATGGCCAGTCCACAAGTTTACAAACCACAATCAGTTGCTACTGGCGCCGCCGTGTTTAGTATCTGGTTTGAAAATAAGAAAATATTTATAACAGAACTAATTTCAATAAATTAATAAAATTATTTCTAACGATGCCTTTTTATCAACTTTTGTTATTTAAGTTTACCCTCTGTTGCAGGGGCAATTCTCATTTTGTAACTTATTTTTTTATTAAGCAGAATGGCTCCTTCGAGAACGAACCAATCTTGTGTAAAGTTTGAATTTGAATTTTGTAGGAAATAATACACATATATATTTAACAAAATTAAACTTCGGTTTATTGCACTATAGACATACATACATACATACATATCATCACGCCATATCCCTTGCAGGCTAGGCAGAGAGAACAGAGTGCCAGAGAACTCTATCTTTGCATACTTCACTCGCTTCCTCAACATTCATAATTCTCTTCATACACGCTCGCGGGTTTCAGAGACTCTTGACTCCACCTTCCTTCAGTACATGACCGATCTGGTCTAGGTAGGTTAGTCTCGGTCTCCCCCGGTACCTACATCCTTCCACTTTCGCATTGTATATCTTCTTAACCAGACGTTCGTTCGGCATTCTTTCCACATGTCCGAACCATCGTAGCATTCCCTTTCGCATCTTTACACCAATACTCTCTTTCATACCTACTTGCTCTCTTACGTCGTCGTTACGAATGCGGTCGGTCAGCCTTACTCCACAGATTTTCCGCAGAGATCGCATTTCGACCGCATTAATTTTACTTTCATACTCTTTTCTGCATACCCAACTCTCGCTTCCATACAGTAATGTTGGGACAAGCACTGCGTTATGCATTGCTACACGTGCCTTCTGGCTGAGGTGGTGGCTGCCGAGAAGTTGCCCCAACGCTCCGTTCACTCTATTTCCCGCATTCACTCTTCGCTCTATATCAGTGGTGTACTTTTCATCTCTGCTAAATTGCACTATAGAAAGTATTACCATCATATTTGTTAGCGGCGCACGAGGTTGCCAGAAAACGGAACTACAGTTTTTAATCGACTTTAAAAAGGAGGAGGTTCTATGTTTCATTGTATGTATTTTTTATTTTTTGATTAGACTAAGGGCGTTGTTTATATTCTACCAATATCCTCTCTTAAACATAAGCCCATCTTGGATTCATCCAATATTGTTCACAATAAGCCAGCTTGGATTATGTCGTTGCTTTCGTGAGGGCATCTGCAACCATCATATCAGTCTGTACATAGCGAACTTCAATTGTCCCTCCAAGTACTTTGTCACGAACAATGTGGTGCCTCACGTCGATGTGTCAGTATTTTATACTATTTTATCTAATAATTAGTATTTTAAATAAACCAAATAATCTATCACCGCATCAGAACGCGTTCGCCGATAAGAAGATGAACAAGAGCTCGGCGGCTTATCTTATTCTTTAAATTACTTTTTTAAATATAAAATTTACACAATATGTTTAGTAAATATTAATAGCTTCAATGTGATGGCTTTCGAAGCAGTTTATATTTTTTCTGAAATATAATAGGAACGATTATAGTTAGACCAGATCCTGCAAACGGCATCCGATTATCAGTTTAACTATTAGAGCAGCCGTCCTCTACCCGCAATCACATTAGGGTAGAGATCTTTCAGCGAGCATGACCCAGGCAAATGCCACAAAAGCAAATCACAATCAAAATATTAACAGACAGCTTCGTTAGACAAATGCGCTACGCTTGATAATAATAATTACATAAAAAAAGTAGTTTAGGGCACAAGCAATATATATTCTTGTGTCCGCGAGCCTCGGCATGGTCTTGGGCATATATCAACTATCGACATAGCGATCTTGGGGAGGTCATATTAGGGTAGTAGACAGTCCGTCGATACGCTGTTGGATAAATATAAGTACCTATATGAAAATTTGTAATCGACGAGACTAGGTTAGGCACTGACTATTATGACTACTGTACAGTGTGTACTTTAGTGTCAGTTTTAAAAATTACACTTTCGCAACACAATTTTAACATAATTTATGCAAGGAACTATATCGAATGATATCGGAAATGGAGAATGATTAGGAGGGAACGAGGAATGGATGGAATGATTTAGTAATGAATACGTTGATGGATCAATATATCCGTGGTCCACGGATCCACGGACCGTGGATCGATGGATGGATTGATGGATCCATGAATCTATAGATCGATGTATTGATGGATAAAGGAATTGTCTAATCGATGGATTAACGGATAGGTAATTGGATCGATAGATCCAGGGATTAAAGGTTAGGTAAGTGCATAATTTGATCGATGGATTTATGTATCGATTGATTGAAACATCATCGGCTTGCCTAGAGCATGGTGAAATCTCCCCTTAAAGATAATACGGGTCATTCTGTACACGGTAGGATAGCCGACTACAGCTCCGTATAGAATGTCTTCCAATTTAATGTTTCTATAAAAACTACGTGATCTGATATTGCTACGACAAGCGAAGATGAAATTATCTAGAGATTTTTTTTATATTGCTATGGTGGCAAACGAGCAAACAGCACACCTGGTGGAAAGCGTCACTACCGTCCGTGGGGGTCCACCTTTGCAATACCAAGGGTATAGCTAGGCCGCTGCCTACCAATACAAACCCCAAACCCACCCAGTTAGGCATCCGAGATGATTTGGATTCATTATGAGATCAGCTCAGAGTATGCCGAAGTGTTGTAAAGTTACTGTTGTGTCAAGCTCGAATGGATAGTATGGAAAAGCGCTTAGACAATCTCGAAGAGTTATTGCAAAAGATCAGTTCTATTGACGGAATTTCGACCATTAACTAGTATGAGACGAACCTAAGCGATTTAGGGCAAAAGTGTTAATATTGTTTAGGGAATGCCTAAACGAAATTGAGATCACTGTCACCCCAGAGCAGCCAGGTGAACGCAGATCATCTCATACGTGTTGCTGCACAAAAATTGGGGGCGCTGTGGGATAACCTTGATTTTGTGTCAGTGGAACAGATAGGCCCGAGAAAAATCTTCTAACCCCGATTAAAGCTATTTTTTTAATAGAGTCAGCTCATTGACCAGAACAGATTAAGGAAGAGGTATTTTTCAACGACTACCGATTCTATAAGTTCTATGCAGTTTGAATGTGACAATATAATTTTAATAGGTGATTTTAACTTTAATAAAAATAATGTTAATAAGACAATTGTGTTGACAGTTTTTTTATCATATTTTATAGCAGCAATTAAATATTTACTGAACCTACTAGAGATGTGCGTTTTCAGATTTTTACGCAAACCGATACAAATTCGATTTCTGATATTGAAATCGATTTCAAAAACCGATTTCAGAAATCGATTTCCAGAGCGGTTGGCGGCTCGGATTTACCTTAGTTTCGATCGATATTCGATAGTTTTAGTTATTTTAGCATAACAAACGAAAAACGCAAATGAACGAACGCATTCAAAATAGTTTTCTTTAATTTCTTTGTTGATTGGATTTAGGTGTACGATTATCCTTCATGATTTATCTAGGCTTAACTAGAGTACTAGACTAGTAAAAATGTTTTGTTTTAGATATGATAAAAAACTTTCTGGCGTATTTAAAAATCGTCATATTTACAATGATTTCATGATTATATTATATAATGTCCATTTTTTTGTATGGTTTTTTTCTTACCATTTTACATTTAATAGTTATTTCTTTTAATCATAAAATCGTATGTATGATACTAACATACGTTAGTATAGTATTGAATCATAAAATACCTATCTAATTATATAGTTCACGAGAACACAAAAATAACATTACGCGCACACCGCACGTGCCACCAAGGTCAAGTGTGCATAAAATTCTCCAATAATTCAAAAAATCTATTTAACAAACACAAAACTTATACTAGGTATCATTAAGTATTGTGTAATATTATCATGTAAGTAGTTGCATTCTGATATAGATCTTATTCCCTGTCCTATGTAATTCTGTTTCGTTTCAATCTGCCATTCTTAGTTTCTTAGAAACCGCCAAAATCCAAAACTGATGACAATTCGTTTCCTCTCTTTCACTGCACTAAACTATCGCTTAGTTAGAATGAAAGGAGGCGAATTTTAATGAGATTCGCTTTCTCTCATTCTAACTAGGCGATCGATTGGCGGAGTGAAAGAGTTAGAAAGTTTTCAAATATTGGTTTGGTTTGCAAAACTAGCAATAGAAAACGATTGCGCGATGATTAGATTTATATTTGTTTGTGTTTTCGTCGTTTTGTTTTGATATGTCGTGTTGATTTAGTTTCTGTGGAGATACGTTTTCTAAAATCAGTTTGTATAGTGTTGAATATCGATACGATACGATTTCTGACTGAAAACCAATTTCAGATTCGTTTTGATATATCGGACGCACACCTAGAACCTACTCATTTTACGGATGTCTGCCAAACGTTTATCGATGTAGTATGTACACATTTAGGTGCCAGAAAAGTAATAGAATGTGTTGTAAGAACTCTTAACAGTCACTGTCTAGTGATTTGTGAATTAAGCGTAAAACAACTATTTCTTAAACATTTAGAATAAAGAAAATATAATTATATACCATTTTGATTATGAATGCAAAATATGAGATGGGATCTTCTGTATACGAGTAGGTACCTAAATATAATGATATAAATGATATGGTGCAGTAGCCGCAGCTATATTGTCATCAAAAATCAACTCACCTATGACTGTCTCATCTATAGTTTCTATAATTTATTTGTATGTATACATATACAGGGTGTCCCAAAATTCAACGATAAGCCGGCACCAGCAGGTGGACCTACATATGACTACTCGAGAACAAAAAAGAAAAAAATTCTACCTTGATTTTTTTTTTCATTACGACAAAAAAACCGATTTCTTTAAAAATCGACATCTTTTATTATATTATTAAGTGCCATTGCTGCAATTTTACAAGTAATTCTGTGTTTTTTTTTGTATTGGTAAGGTAAGTAGCACTACTATCGATCACAACCATTAAAAATTCCAGAATATCTATAGTTTTTACACAAAAATCAACCAAAACTATGTTTTTTTCATAAATTATGTAAGATTTTGACTTTCAGCTCACTTTCACTCATCACAGTGAAAAAAAAAAGTATGGACACTACTGTGGCAAATAGTATTAAAAATTGGCGCAACTAACTACAATTCTAAAATGGTATAACATTCTAGGCAAACTAGCCACAAAAATATACTTAGGTGTACTATTTCAAAATAACAACCATACTTCGAAAATTGTTAGTGTTGATAGTAATCACTTTTACTATGTAGCCCAAATGTTTTTGTTGCAAGTTCTCAGAATTTGAATGAGACATGTGCGTAGTCCATAAGATAACATAAGTTAGACAGAGATAGAGAGATTATACGTTAGAGGGAGATAGATAGATGCTAATTGTTTAGTAACATTAATGCAGGTAGAGAAGTAATTAATGTCCTCAGCAGCACAGCAAGTCAGTACGCTCTACTTCTTTGTTTACTGCACACCGTTCTGTTTTAATTAAAGTGGCTCTGATACTAACGACTTTGGATTGAATTAAGTGACCTGGAAATTGACCTGACTTGGCATTATTTTAGACTGTGATTTTGTGTTTTTTTAAAGAAGTTTTGCCTTATTTTCAAGTGTTTAGCATTCATTATGCCGCTACCATATACAGCGTTAGAATACGCTAATATGCACCTAATTTATGGAGAATGCCGATGCAATGCCAACGCTGCTAGCAGATTATATCGAGCAAGGTACCCTACTCTTCAAAGGTATCCGGATTATCGCGTATTTATTAACGTGCATCAAGCATTTTCGGAGGGTCGTATACCATCTGACAGGAGAAACGCTGGAAGACCTAGATCGGAACACGATGAAGAAGTTCTCAAAGAAATAGAAAGCGATACAACTACCTCTGTACGTGGCATACAAGTAGCAACGGGAATTCCAAAAAGTACTGCACATAGAATTTTAAAACGTCACCAGTTTCATCCATATCATTACAGGCGCGTGCAGGCGTTATTACCGCGGGACTATCCACTGCGGGTCGCATTTTGCCGTGTAATGCTGCAAAAACACAGGGAAGATCCCCAATTCTTAGACAAAGTTTTATGGTCGGATGAAACAACCTGCAAGAAAGATGGCTATTTAAATCTTCACAATCTTCATAGCTGGAACAATGAAAATCCGCACCTGGTGAGAGAAGACAAATCCCAATATCAATTTAAGGTTAACCTATGGACGGGCATAATAAATGGAAAAGTGATAGGGCCCTTTGAGTTACAAGGAAACATAGATGGCAATAGCTATTTGAACTTCTTACAAAATGAGTTACCAGGATTATTAGAAGACGTGCCCTTAAGTGATTTGCAAAACATGTGGTTTCAAAACGATGGTTGCCCAGCTCACTATGCCCGCCCTGTGCGAGAGTACTTAGACCAAGAGTACCCAGGGCGTTGGATCGGGCGACTTGGTCCTATCTTATGGCCACCCCGTTCACCCGATCTAAATCCCCTGGATTTTTTCTATTGGGGTTGTCTAAAGGACAGAGTCTACTCAAAACCCATTGCAACCTTGGACGAGCTTCGCCAAAAAATAATTCAGGCTGTGGATCACATGAACAGAATCAGATATGCAAGAAAAATAAAACGTTCATTTTTAAGGCGATGTCGTGCCTGCATTACTGCCAATGGCAAACAATTCAAACATTTATTGTAATTTTAATAATATAGTAAATTCTAATCTCTCTATATCTATCTCTTTCTAACTTATGTTATCTTATGGACTACGCACATGTCTCATTCAAATTCTGAGAACTTGCAACAAAAACATTTTGGCTACATAGTAGAAGTGATTACTATCAACACTAACAATTTTCGAAGTATGGTTGTTATTTTGAAATAGTACACCTAAGTATATTTTTGTGGCTAGTTTGCCTAGAATGTTATACCATTTTAGAATTGTAGTTAGTTGCGCCAATTTTTAATACTATTTGCCACAGTAGTGTCCATACTTTTTTTTTTCACTGTGATGAGTGAAAGTGAGCTGAAAGTCAAAATCTTACATAATTTATGAAAAAAACATAGTTTTGGTTGATTTTTGTGTAAAAACTATAGATATTCTGGAATTTTTAATGGTTGTGATCGATAGTAGTACTACTTACCTTGCCAATACAAAAAAAATCACAGAATTACTTGTAAAATTGTAGCAATGGCACTTAATAATATAATAAAAGATGACGATTTTTAAAGAAATCGGTTTTTTTGTCGTAATGAAAAAAAAAATCAAGGTAGAATTTTTTTCTTTTTTGTTCTCGAGTAGTCATATGTAGGTCCATCTGCTGGTGCCGGCTTATCGTTGAATTTTGGGACACCCTGTATGTATGTATACGTAGTATGTGTATATAGTTATATATTTATTTATTTGTATATGTATGTTTATAGTTTTATATGTAGGTAGTTATTTGTATATATGTATTTGTATATAAATAAGTATGAATATATGTATTTTTTGGGCATCCCGCATATACGGTAATTTAATTAAATTTATTACTTTTTTCATTGTTTTTAAAAATATTTTATACTTACATTGCACCTACCACGCATTATTTCTGCTCCACTCAAGGTCGACTGGTAGAGAATGCCTATGGCATTAAGTCCGCCTTGTACAGATATTTTGTGCAAATGTTTTTAAATAAATAAATAAAAATCAGTAATATCCATGGATCACTTATGCAATGAAGTTTATGATGAGGTTGTGTGATAAAGTCGTGTATGATATTATTACAAAAATAGAACTGAAACTAAAAAAAGTCTATTATAAAAGCTTAAAATCTCTATGCAACCAAGCATTGCTTTTATCAGAAGTCGGCATACTCTAAATATAACATAAATTGTAATTTGCAAAGCTAACAATTGTTCTCTGTTAAAAAAAGAAAAATATACTTGACTATCTAAGAATTACGCGGTAGTAATACTTACCATTAAATGTGCTGCTTGCTTGTTTGCCAATAAGAAACTAACTATTTTTTTATTGCTTTTGGTGGCAAACGAGCAAGAAGCACACCTGATGATAAGTGTCACTGCCGCCCATAGACCTTTGCAACACCAAGGGCATAGCTAGGCCGCTATCTACGTATATAAACGCCAAACCTAGTTGGTCTCCACCCAGTTGGGCTGCACGCTTTACCACCGAAGTCAAAGATTGGGTACCGGTGGCCCGCTCGCACGGCGAAGAGAGAGGAGTTTTACGGTGGGTCTATGGGATCACGCGCCGCCTTTCCGTCACCCCGGACCGATTTGGCGGGGCGAGACGCATCCATAATCCACAAAAAAAAAAGTTGGGCTGCCCGCTTTCTCGCTCACCGAACGAAACGCAATAGCATATTGCGATTACTCAGACGTTGATCTTCTGCGAAAGTGTGGTACCTTGGATGGACCGGCCCGCGGCTGTAGACAGAGAACTGTCAACAGCTTGGTCCTACCGCTACTATTTTTATTTAATACTATTAATGTTTATTTAATTCTAGGTATATGGTAATAAGATTTGAAGTTCTAAGAATCTATGAAACTAAATGACTTTCAATAATAAGAAGTTAACACAGTTATCAGTAACACAGTTATCAATCATTTTCCACTTGAAAAATGATTTAAAACAGTTTTTAGCCAGCTTTACATCTGCAGATCACATCGCTTTCCTTAGCAGGTTTGCTCATGGAAAATTGTTGGGTATATCAAATTTTCTTCAGTGATACATACAACTTCTCTTTTCTTGTGCTTTACTGCAGCATAACATGATTACGAATACAATTTATTCAGCCAGTACACCAAGTAGTTATGACGAACAACTGCTTATATCACAATTAGAATTCATTAAAGTTTAAACTGCTTATAAGAAATATTCTGTTTATCTGTAACAGTATTTTTTTGTCAATAGAAGGTACTCTATTTCCTTTTCTGACCGTGATCACTTGTACTTATTTGAAATAAAACTACTTTTACGGATTCTATTGCGTTTATATTTGATTTTTAATTTCTCGACGTTTCGAACACTTTACAGTGATCAAAAGTGAGGATGATCACTGTAAAGTGTCCGCGAAACCTCGTCCTCGTGTTAGAAACGTCAGGAAATTCAAAATCAAATACAAACGCGATAGAATCCGTAAAATTAGTTTTATTTCAAATGTGTAGCACTCGCGTAAACATCAGATATCATTACACTTGTACATATCTAAAATTTAATGATGAGCGGTTAAGTAGTGTAATCTTAAAAAACAATAAACAAACTCAATTTGACATTCACAATAAATATTAGTTAGTATGTTGATGAGACACTAGTGTGGCACGTGTTTGTAAATTCAACCTATTGACACTATGTACAACAGTCGCGTTAAGTGTCATTTACATAATTATGTGAAATATGAGCACTGATACGTAATAGAGGAATGTAGTGGGTATATCTATCTACTTATACCTATGTATGTATTTATACTAGTAACTACATATGTGGTATTTTAGTATGCAGGGACTACGGGTCCATATAGGAAAGGTCGTCTTCTGGTTTAATTTCAGAATATCGTTATCTCTCTGGTTTCCGAGGGTTATATTGTTGTTGTTTCGTGAAAAAATTATAATTTGCTGAAATTGGTTAAGGTAGTAAGATTCTAATACAATTACGGTTGCACAGATCGCGTAGTGATTAAGATACCGATCTTCCATGCCAGTGCCGTGGGTTCGATTCCTACGCAGTTATCTGTTGTTCTGGTTCTGGTTATAATTTGTACGGGTTGATTATAAGTTTTTAAAGTCCCCCGCAAAACAAGGAATATGTCGTTTGTGCAAGGTTGGTGTCTTTAAAAAAAAATTGTGAATAATAAAATTCGGAGATAATGGATTTCAATCTTTTCCACTCCTACATTGCTTTTCTAAGCGGTTACATTTCCACTATACCACATTTAAACTTTGAGAATGCAGCATATATAGTGCGTTTTCAAAATTTGAGTCACATCCATATATTTTATTATATTTTTTATGAAGAACATTTTTCCACTACGTTGTGCCTTTATCCACTGAAAGGTTATTTCATCAAAATTCATACTTCCGATTAATCTAAGAGTTAACAACCATCTACCGACACATTTGAGCAATTATCATTATTGTGTTCCTAGATCGGTCAAGCCGTTCGGTCTTAATAAGTGGACAAAGAAATATGTTTTATAGAAAGATAAAAAAATACAGCAATTAAAAACAATGTAAGCAATAGTTTTGCTATACAAATTGACGATAATCACTAAAAAAAACATTCAACCCCAAGTTTTCCACTAAGAAGTCTTAATTTATCACCTCACCTTAGCCTACATATGTCCCAGTGTTGGGCTCGGGCCTACTCCACAATGGGTGGTAATCAAACTGTATTCTTACTCCGTCACCACACGGAAAGTTACTTATTTTATTTTATACTGCACTTATTTTATTCCTTGTACATATTTATATGTGTATGCATGTCTGCAAAGCTTTCAGAGTACAAAAAGATATGGGTGTGTTTTTTTTAAACTACAAATTCGTAGCGTACTCTACAGTTACAAACAGATGCATTCTTATTTTGTTAGAACATAGTTAGTTAGTTGAGATTCAGAAGTTTGTGTTTTAAATGGCATGTTTATAAAGTTATGTCGCAATAATTTTATTCATGACTATAAACTGCCTTTCCGTCGGCTTAACTCATACAAGTATGTTTAATAAGAGTTTAATGTTAAGTTGATATTGTATAAAATTCATTTTTTTCGTATATGATGTAATAAACTATGTATATCGTTTCTATAAAATCTTATATTTGTCTTAAGTGAAGGTGGCGTTTTGACTTTTTTTTTGGAGACATGCTATGTTTGGTCATACTCTGCTCAATCCGTTCGGGCTAATGGAAGGTATGGAATGAAACCCCATATCATTTTCATTATTCTCCTACTCTTAACCCAATTGCTTGGGGTCGATACAATATATATATCTACTCTTCTTTCTTAGTACATATTGTAAAAGTTATTGGCAATAGTTTTATGACCGGCCGCCTGCCAGACGTCAACCCTCCTTGGGAATGTAATTATTGACCAAACGACATCAGATGGAGTTGGCCCAGGTCGTTATAAGGCTCTTAGTCGTCTTTTATGACATCCACGAGCAAAGTAAGGGCTGGTAGTACTCGTAGCCGCTACCACACAGCTGAATGAATGAAGAAGAGAAGCTGACATCGTGAAAGCAACGCTCCGGTAACAAACCACAGTGTTGCCGTGACGACGGGACCGAAAGGGTAACCCGCCGAGTCAGCCACGGATGTCAAGGAATCAATGTTAGTGGCCGGCCTAATGGCGATGGGGGAGAAAGTTATGGGGCCATACGCCGTCTCTGTATTGCCCTCAGACGGAACGAATGGGGTGTGTCAAAAGGGTGTAATTTGTATCAGTCAAATTATATGTTTAACATTATAAGTTTTATTAATTATAAGTTCCTTGCAATACAAGGATTGTTGTGCCAGGTGTTTTCTTAAAAAGTATATTAGAATCTCGTCAACAATGTGTTTCTACTTGTATTGATAGGTTAAAAATACAATGTGTGATCACCCATTTCTTTCACGTGGGAGACATATAAATTGGCTGGGAATTCATTATGAGAATGCTCATCAGCACTTTCCTGGAAAAGTTATAACAACAACTACACTTGTCAATCCACCACGTGGGTGTTTATAGCAGTATTCTTCCCTTTTTTTTTTGGGTGGGCTACGGTCGGCGTGCTCCTCGCACCACTCCGTCCGAGGCGACAGAGGGGCGTAAGCACGCACACTCGTAACCCACCCGTGAACCTCGCCTTCGTCGTTGGACCGGCCACAGGAGCAGCGTGAACTTGTTTGTCGTCAGTGGCCGGCCCGACGGAATACCCCCTAAGGGGTACCCTCTCCTTGAGCGACGTCCTAACGGGGTGGACGTCTGTCCTTCCTCGCGCGGTCAGCCTCTCGGCGGGTGACGGACTAATTCCCCGGTCCGTATTCCCCCCTTGGAGAAACCTATGTTCCATCCTATATGCTGACTGCGAACGGCTAATGGATAAATTTTATCTGGTAATCTGAACTAACCTTTGTGGGTTTTAGATTGTAAGAAAACAATTGTTAGTGGTTATTTTTTTTTGTAAAATTTATAACAGTTATAAAATATAATTAAAAATGTAAATTAGTCTCTTATGCATTTCTTCACATTATTTAATTTATTTTTTATGTCATGATGGAGTAAAATCATATACGAGGAAGTGGTGAATATACAAATTACATCTTCCCTGACCGCTGGTGTCGTTTAAAACAATTAAGGAATATAACATCATTGCAAGGGGGGAAAATATGATGATTTTTAAAAGGCGACTTCCTCACTAGGAACCGCTATATAGCGGTGTTTTTTATATTATAGATTTTTTATAATAACGCTCAGCACTAAGCAAATATTCCTTATATTATGGGGCACTTTACATACTACCAGATTGGTCACGTACTGAAGGAAGGTGGAGTCAAGAGTCTCCGAAACTGGCAAGCATGTATGAAGAGAATTATGAATGTTGAGGAAGCGAGTGAAGTATGCAAGGATAGAGTTCTCTAGCACTCTGTTCTCTCTGCCTACCCTGCAAGGGATATGGCGTGATGATATGTATGTATGCACTTTACATAAATATAATTTAACGAACACAAATTACACCCATACTCAGAACAACAATTTATGGATCGTATAAAATATTGTCCCGCGTAGGAATCGAGTCCACGATATTGCTATGGTAGGTATCTTAACTATTACGCTATGCCTGCAGTGAAAATTAAGGAAGCTCTTTTTGTTTTGGCAAGAAAAGTGTACTGCATATCCTGCTGTTCGGGCAAAACGGGGAAGTGTGGGGCCCACGACACTAAGTAACTTATCGTGCGCTTTCTTTCTCCTCTTGAAGGTCGGCTTACTGGTATTATTATCTGACCGTCATCTTTGGTCTTCTAGCTCCTTGTTTCACGTTAGGTTATTACTTTAGAGGGACAAATTCTTAATAAAACATATATACCAACCAGTTTAACAACCTTGAAATATCAGGTAAATTCCGCTTCCATTGCGAACAAAACCCGTGTTCAAGATTAGCGCATACATATTAAGCTTAAAGTTGAAATAGTAAAACGAGAGGTTGGAAACGAGGGTAACAGTATTCGAGCTGTATTAAAATTTCGTTTCCACAAGAGTCCAACTCAGAGAGATTGCTTTAGAGACTTTACCCTTAATATATCATTACCAGACATAATATATCACTAGCGTCAAATAAGATCATCAAATCCCTGAACATATATACATACGCCGACGTCGTCATACCACCAGACCTTCCTGAGACACTATACCTGTCGCACACCCAGGCAGAGAAATAAATCCTCAACGAAAAGGGATACGGCACCGGTGAGGGCTCCGAACTGCGTACCATCCACGAAGCACAAGGACTCTGTGCACCAAATGTCATTATCATCCAGACAAGAGATACAGTGCCAAAATTACACAACAGTATCCAACATGCCGTGGTTGCCATCTCCAGGCATACTAGATCCTGCACCTACTACACAGACACCCGTGAAGATGCCATCTGGAAACTCATGAGGAAGTCTATAGAACAGGACCCAAGTACTATACTGGAATACATTAAAAAGATGGCAATAAAACATATAGACCAAAGGGTAATACAAGAGCTCGGATTGACATCACAATAAAGACCAACAATTCATACATGGAGTATAAAAAGACGTCATCACAAGTTCACAATAAACTAATAACGAAGAATCTCTTTAAAAATACATATAAACCATCATAAATGTATAATATCAATGCCACTTCAAGAAAAATTTAATTATATAACTTCAACTTCAACATAACGACTAAAATATACGAGGCACGGACAAAAGTCTGTGGACCAACAATTTATCTAATAAAAAAATAAAATATATCATTAGCACTAATCTTTATCATTCTCCTACTCTTATCCCAATTTCTTTGGGTCGATACAATATGTACTCTTCTTTCATAGTGCACATATTGTAGAAGTTATTGGCAATAATTTTATGACCGGCCGCCTGCCAGACGTCAACCCTCCTTGGGAATGTAATTGTTGACCAAACGGCATCAGGTGGTGTTGACCCAGGTCGTTATAAGGTTCTTAGTCGTCTTTTACGACATCCACGAGCAAAACAAGGGTTGGTAGTATTCGTAGCCGCTACCACACTGCTAATCTACTAACTAATCTTATAGATAGTTAATTTATTAATTTATTTTGATAGCAATAAATATTTTATTAGATATTTTAATTGATTTTGAAGGTTATAAAGTATGCCATTAATGTCAGATATAATATGACATACCCACATTAACAGTTTGATATCCTTAATCTATTTGCACGTTATAAACCTTTTAAACGTTTTGTAATTAAAAATTAATTAACATTATCCTCTGAATTTTAGATGGCTGGGTATCTTTTATGGGTGTTTCATAATAAGCTTATATATATATATATATATATATATATATATATATATATATATATATATATATATATATATATATATATATATTTATATATTTAATAAAAGTATATTAATAAAGGTATGGCGATTATATACGAGTATATACAGTGAAGTAAACATGAAATAAAAATTAGACTGAAGATTTAAAGATACACTATTGAAATAAAACTTTTGTATTATAGAGAAACATTTTAATTATTTATCAATCACGAATACTACTATATTGTGTTTATAATTAATTTATTTACATAAAATTATGTAGAGAAGGTTATATGAGTCTCACTTTTTGCAGATGCCCGAAAGCAAGCAACAATTTTACCTGTAAGTACGAGATTTAGCTTTTTTCTCATGAACTTTTAGTCACACAAAAAGATTGGGTCGGATTGTAATTTCAAAAACGTTCTATAAAAGTGTTATTTAGTTATAACTTAAATTCTACAGTAACATATTGTCCAGGGTTTGAGTTGGCAGAAGATGCTGGACAGTCTCGACTATGACCCCCTGAAGTCATCCATATCATGCGGCGTAAAGTAAGCTCCGCGCTCGGCGCCCTCCCCTCACCGAGACTTTTGAGCCCGGCCTCCTCACTAAGGGTGGTAGAGAACCTGTTCCCAGGGCGGGCGGGGCTCACGCTCCCGGTCATAGCTTTGCCAGACAATGAGCAGGAGGAGTGCCAATGCGTGCCAAGACCACCATTCCCAAGCCGGACGGTGTACTCGAGTGGGTGCTAGCCCTGATTCTTGAATACCTGGAACCACGCCTTAAAGGACTGTACAACGCTTGTCCAGCATTGGAGTGAGTTTTTCCGAGTTGAGTAGGTCCCTGGATGTTGAAAGGAGGGGAGGCTGGTTCTCCTGCCAAAGCCGCGACGCTCTCCAGATTTGAGACAGGGCCTACCGGCCCATCGGGCTCCTGCGGGCAAGCTGCTGGAGAGAATCCTGGTTTCTCGCATCGGCATCAGCACTTATGTGAGGTCGGCCCCGACCTGTCCGATGCTCAGTTTGCAGGAAAGTTCCGGCAAGTGCGTTTGACGATTGCGGCCTTGCTGCGCTTGAGGGCCATGGTTATGGAGGCGATCATCGGTGCAGGACAGTCATCGGCGCATTCGCGAAGGATCACGGAGGGGATTATTAGCGCAAACATCGTCAACGCATTCATAGTCTGCCATTCGGTTGCATCAGAGAGGCCCTCCTTATCACGGTGTGCCTTTATACCTAAGGCGGCTGGTGGCAGTGTCTGAGGGGCGCAGCGTGTGTGTACATGGACCAAGCAAGAGACGTTGTGTGGACGCCCATGTCATGTGGTGTTCCGCAGGAGTAGGTCTTAGATCTGAACCTGTAGAGTAATGGTTCCTATTGAGTGTTGCGAGGTAGTCTCTCTTTGACTCTGGGCGTAATTAGTTGCACTGACGACATGCTCGTCACAGCCTGGGGTAGGATGCTAGGAGGCGGCACGCTTGGCAATTCTCAGCATCAAGGAGATTGTCAGGCAGATTGAGCTGCCGGGGCTTTCTTCCATAGATCCTGCAACGGTCCACTAACCGACACCTCGGTCACTACCAATTCGGTTCCCATCGTCATCTGGACCTAGATAAAATATTTGAGTAATGTTTTGGTGCCCGACGTGATGATGGTGGTTCCGGGAGTATTTTCACCAACTTGTTTCGCCGCTTGTTAGCATGGCATCTGCTCATTCTTGGGTTATACCGAATGTGAGCGGACCCAGCACTACATGTCAATAGCTGTACATTGGGGTGGTTCGGACCATGACCCTGTACGGCACACCCGTGTGGGCGGGGTCCCTGACCTGACCTTTTATCTCAGGGCTCTTTTGTAGCGACCACAGAAAGCCTTGAGTACGCCTGATTCTCGTCGGAGTTTGCCGGCAGGTGTCGGTGACTTGAGCTTACGCATAGTTATGCTTATGCATAGTTCTAAAATTACTATACTTTCTATTACTGAAAATGCTTATGAATCATATATAGACGTTAGCACAGGTCGATCTAGGGTGCTTATTCATCTTTTACGACAGGCATGAGTAATATTAGTGTTTGTAGTATTCATAGCCGTTTCCACGCAGCACTTTTTATACTACGAGTGGTCAGACGCTGATTGTGTGTAT
The DNA here is from genome assembly GCA_905163515.2 of Lymantria monacha. NCBI lineage: Eukaryota > Metazoa > Arthropoda > Insecta > Lepidoptera > Erebidae > Lymantria > Lymantria monacha. The sequence continues at coordinate 20,046,079 of LR991082.1, read as the reverse complement.
AAATCTAGTATCTTCCAATAACTAAATATAGATGAAAACATAAAAAAAAAATCTCTTGTCGTTTGCTGTATTTCTTCGAACAATACATAACAACAAAGCTTTGGGCTTTGTGAGCAATGAATAGTAGCAAGTGATAGAGCACCGTCGAAGCCTCCGTGGAGCCTTGAACAATGAATGTATTTATAGGAAACGTGTACACCTGCAGCTTCCCACTGATATCAATTTGCTTAGTTATGATTGTATTTCATCAGTCCAATTATTTTATTCATATATTATGGATAAATAAGGGTAGTGCTATATTGCGTAATGATTAGATCAATGGGGCTAGTGTGGGTAAATACGCTACTGCGCTAGTAAGTGCGTCAGTTCAAGAATTGGGTTAGACAAAAAATAAGTTATTTTTTTTTATTGCTAGTGGTGGCCTACGAGCAAGCAGTACACCTGATGGTAAGTGTCACTGCCGCCCATAGACCTTTGCAAAACCAAGGCTGCTGTCTACCAATATAAACCCCAAACCTACCCAATTGGGTTTCCGGCTCTCTCGCTCACCGAACGAAGCGTAATAGCACATTGACATTACTCATACGTCGATCTTCTGCGAGAGTGTGGTACTACCCCGGACGGACCGGCCCGCGGCTATAGATAGAGAACTATCAACAGCGTGGTCCTATGACTATTAAAGGGTATAGGGTCGTCTTTGATTTTCAAGAATTTTATCAGCAAGTTTGGAGATGGAATTGTAACCAATAGCAGCAATAGGCTCGTGCCTATTATTTGGAATTAAAAGTTCTGTGACCAAATGCACCAATATATTTATGCACCTCTGCTTAACCCTTCGTGTATAAATTAATAAATAAAAATAACATTGCTAATAATCAATTGACAGATTATATAATCATAATTTTCTACTAGTTGGCGTGATTTAAAGTTAATTTCAGATCTAATAAAGTTTCTCATGTAGCTGTGTGGTAGCGGCTACGAATACTACCAACTCTTACTTTGCTCGTGGATGTCGTAAAAGACGACTAAGAACCTTACGATGACTTGGGCCAACTCCATCTGATGCCATTTGGTTACGACCTACGATTACACTCCCAAGGAGGGTTGACGCCTGGCAGGCGGCCGGTCGTAAAACTATTGCTAATAACTTTTACAATATGTACTATGAAAGAAGAGTACATATTGTATCGACCCCAAGTAATTGGGATAAAAGTAGGAGAATGATGATGTAGTGTCGGGGGAATCAGTCATAAACATTGGTACATAAGAAATCACTAGGAGAATGGACAGTAGATTTTTTTTAGGTGCATACTACATATATACATATCATCACGCCATATCCCTTGCAGGGTAGGCAGAGAGAACAGAGTGCCAGAGAACTCTATCCTTGAATACTTCACTCGCTTTCTCAACATTCATAATTCTCTTCATACACGCTCGTCGGTTTCGGAGACTCTTGACTCCACCTTCCTTCAGTACGTGACCAATCTGGTCTAGGTAGGTGAGTCTCGGTCTTTCCCGGTACCTACATCCTTCCACTTTCGCATTGTATATCTTCTTAACCAGACGTTCGTTCGGCATTCTTTCCACATATCCAAACCATCGGAGCATTCCATTTCACATCTTTACTTACACCAATACTCTCTTTCATACCTACTCGCTCTCTTACGTCGTCGTTACGAATGCGATCGGTCAGCCTAACTCCACACATTTTTCTAGGTAACTCATAATACGAGTACCAACTATGATCGCTAACCCGTCTACCAAACTTGGGGATTACTTTATTAACTTAACTAACAGTGAACATTAATAGCTTGCTTGAATTTTAAAGGAAGTTCGAAATTTGAAATAAAATTATATTAATATAATAAAATTATATGAAATAAAATTATATTAATATAATTATATTTTTACGGATTCTATCGCGTTTGTATTTGATTTTTAATTACCCGAAGTTTTGAACACTTTACAAGGAGGGTGTCATTAAGCAGGTGATCGGTCAAGAAACTACTGCCAATAATTTTTGCAATATGAACGATGATAGAGGAGTAAGTATATATTGCAACGACTTCAAGTCATTACGATAAGAGCAGAACGATGATGTCGAAGGATGTACAAATAATAGAATATATTATGGAAGCTAAAAAGTTGGTCACCGTAAAACTTAGCTAAAATTAATGGTTATAACTCTTGTAATGTTTGCAAATGGTAGGAGTATGATGAGATGAAGATTATTTAAAATGCTGTTGAGTTATTGAATTTTCATTAATAAACTCATCAGCTTTAAACGCTTGTTTGTATTGAATCATCATTAATAATTCTCTCTGACAGACAATTTTACACGAGTAGATCCAAAACAAAATTGCAACCCCTCATTTATAATAATAAAGGACTGTATGTTTATTTAATATTAAGTATGGCTTGGGTTTATTTACCAATTTTAACCTAAAATGAACCGATTGCGAACTTGGTTCAATTGAAGATTGTTTTAAAAACGTAACATATTATTGCCTTAAGTTTGTCACTTAATCTTATTAATTGTATAAGCACTGGTGGATGTCACCACGATTACACACTGAATTCAGACAAATTTACAGCCTACGTAAAGTCTAGATTTACACTGTATGTTGAGAATGATAGGACCGTAAAATGCTCCTAGAAAGTCTAAATCCTTTTCAACCTCGTCACTGTATTAGAAGGAGAAGCGTGGCGGGTTTGTTCACCCCCATAGTCGTGAGATTTCGTGGTAGATCGGGGAGATTCGGGAGGCTGCGTCGTAGAGCGCGCGCGCGTGCCCGGCCGCTTCGTCATTGCGACGGAGGCTGTCGTGTGTCAGCGCTGGACCGTGCGAGCGCTCGTTCAGCTCTGCGCTGCGTCCGTCTGTCACCTGAGTCGCCGCGTTCTGCGAGCGCCGCGCGAACACGCCCTCGTGTATCACGAGTCATAGTTCCTTTACACGTCTTCTTATCCGCGCAGTGTATGTGCATTTTATCTTAGCTCTGTGAACAAGTACCAAGGAACCGGCGATTGTGGCGCGATGTAAGAGAGCCGCGTCTGTAAATCCATGTGTAAGTGCGACCGTTGTGTGTATAACTAAACTGCGTGGCAATTGTCAACGCCGGTAACGATTTTCCGTAACCTAATATGTTTAGCGAGTGACATGCCGAACAAAAATTAAGGTGATCATGCTGTCTGCCCCGGGGAATAGACGGTGTATTTTAACCTCTACCCGGAGAGAATACCCGCCGCGCACGTGCGCTGTTGTTTCTGAACCAAATTAATATACTACTCGACTTTCACATTGCCAAGGACTCTCAAATATGAAAGACTAAAGATATGACCGAAAAAAATCCTGGTTGCGATAAAATATTTCCTTTATCAATGTAACAGGTGTTGCTTGAATTCAACGTGTGAAACTTGACATTGAATCTGTAATTCATGTTTTAAGGATTGACATTTCTTTATTTTGTCATGACACTTAAGATTTACGTCATGAACTTAAGACTTAATTGTGTAAAAATTAGCTAATAAAAAATTAATTATCTATGCGGATGTAATTTGAAGGATATTTTCATTTTAATTTATTATATTGAATGTATATACATAATCTTATTAGATAAAATAAAAAATCTATTCTCCGTGTAATGACGTATCACTGTGATATGGACTGCTAATTTCCCTCCAAATATGTAGTAGGCCAGGTCCAATAATATCTTTATAGCCTTTCTTTATAGTCTTCATAACATATGTTTACAGTCTTTATTTAAATACGAAGAAAAGAAAGAATACTAAACTGAAACTAACTGCAGCTATTCTTAAAATTATTTTAGCTATTAAGTACTTAGAAATCGTTATTCTGTGTTCGAATTGGAAACAATTGTTTCTTAATTTAAAAATACAAAATAACTTCAAATTACAAGAAAAGGAGTAAGATATATATATTTAGTAAATAGTTTTAGTAATATGTATTTATAATATACGGATGAATAAGATAAATAGGAATGATCAAAGCTATGAATATTAAAATGAATCTTCAGTTTTGTATTGTTCGCTTGGTGGATTATGCCAAACATTCAGTCTTCTCGAAAATTTGATTAAAAGGAAGGTTTTGCTGCTAGAATTATTTCTTATTACACTTTGTGATCAGTTTATTTTTATAAGTAGTCTTTATGGCCTTCCTGTTTTCGAGAACAAAGAAAATAACGTAATGTCTTCCATAGTAAGATTTCTTCATCATAAAATTCTTAATTTATTGAATTAATGAGACTTTTGAATATTTTGATTGAAATGATAAAATATCAATGCCTATTAGTCCATCGAAATCACATTTAGAACAGATTGGCTGACTTCATAAGATGCTTCCAAAATGTTTAACGTTATTTTCGTTCACCACCAATTTAATATTGGTGATAAGTTATGGCATGTGTTTGTAAGCATTTAGTTACTTACGCTTTATTGTTTTAGGCGATTCTCCTCACCTTATCTCCACTTAGAGGAATATATTTTAGTATTAAATATAGCATAGGTTACATATCTTCAGTATTTAGTTCAAGTATTCCAAATTATATATCGACTATTGATCATGGGCTACCTCCACAATGAAGAGAAACTAGCCGCCAATCCTACAATAGCCAGGCGGATAAAGATTGATTTTGGGTTTGCGTAGATTTTAGGAAAGTCTTTAGGTAAATGTTTTGTTGTTAATCAACAACGAAACATCGGTTTGCATACAAGCATGTGATCAGTTATTAACAGTTCGTAAACCACTTTTATTTCCGCAAGGTTGTCTATATCGTACTCTTATAAGATATTCCTCAGACTTTATAACGGCTATTCTTCTTTGTAAGTTATCATTCTGATAAAGGCAGTAAGCTATGACGTATAAGGCAAAACATTATATGTTACATATTCTATATGTAGATGAGATGAAGATATGAGGAAAATATATTTCGTTTTTATGTGGTTTTTATTGAAAACAGTAATTGACATATAGATATATACTAAATTACTTATATAGGTAAAAGATATAAGACAAAAGAATAATATATTGATGCTACATTTAATAAACAAAATGTTTGAAGGTTATTCTTCTTTCTTTCCTTCTTTATATGAATCGTTGAGGCCTTTTCACATTATTATGATTCTATTCTTATCCTCTTTTCCTAGTGGTAGGGTCACGTTGTTGACAGTTCTCTGTCTACAGCCGCGGGTCGGTCCGTTTGGGGTTATACCACACTCTTACAGAAGATCGACGTCTGAGTAATGGCAATATGCTATTGCGCTACGTTCGGTGAGTGAGAGACCTGGAAGGAAGCCCAACTGGGTGGGTTTGGGGATTGTAATGGTAGGCAGCTGCTTAGCTATACCCTTGGTATAGCAAAAGGCCCATGGGCAGCAGTGACACTTACCATCAGGTGTGCTGCTTGCTCGTTTGCCACCATAAGAAAAAAAAATCCTATATATTTACTTGGGATCGACGCAATATGTCCTCTTTTTCCACACAAACCTATCTCAGATGTCATTATCGATTCTATGAATATCATGCTTCACAAAGACCACTCATCTTTTATTTTTGCTTTCTTTACTCTTAAAATTTTCCACATTCGTACTTAAATATACTACACTATTTCATTATTTCCTTACAACATTTCTTCTATCTTGCCTCATCACACGTCTATATCGTATCGTATACTCTTTAACTTTTTGGTTACTGGCACAAAATTTAATAAACTTTTTCTAATATGTTCATTCCTTATATTATCCATTCTCGGTATCCCGTACATCAATCTTAACGGCTCTTTGAGGCTTCTTCAAAATAAGAAGGAAATTAACTTTCAACATCATTATGGCCAGATGGGTTGGCATAGGAATTCGCTTTTCTTTCTTTTGCTGTTTGCTTTATATACTTAACTTTATATAACTATTATAAAATACTAAAAGTAATTGTTATAACCAGGGATTATCTTTTATATTTTCTCAATTTTAGACATTCTGTTCTTTAACGGTATTTTAAGCTTTACGCTGCGACTAACAGCGGCATTGAATGTCTTGTAAATGTCGACATATTTGACAATATATAAAATAATGAAGGTATATTTCTAAACTATTATATATATATATATATATATATTACTATATACATAAAATTGAAAAAAAAAAAGACAAAAAATATAGAGTACTGGAGTGCCAAATAATAACAGAAAAGGTTTTCGAGACACGTATACGAAAGAAAAACGTTGGTAAAAGACTGCAAGCTGTCAGGCAAGCATTGTAGTAGAGAAATGTAACGAATGTCGGAACATATCTCGCTATGTCGGAGTCCCAACGACCAACGAATACATTTGTAGAATGAGTGTATGTCACAACTTCCTAAAAATAAAATAGCATATGTTTCGCACGTGACAATCGTTGAATAGTCGACATATTTCAATGGTTCATTTTTAAATATTGTTTTTAAAATATTTCACATTGGATATGTGTTATACAAAGGTGTTATATTACATTAGCCTTTGCCTGGTATCTCAAGGATGTTTCCTTGGGATAAGGTGTTCCTTACCGGGATAAAAAGTATCCTATGTGTTAATTTAAATAACGGTCTATAATTTGGGGGTATAATTTAGGAAATGGTGCCTGCCATACGTCAACCCTTCTTGGGAATGTAATTGTTGACTAAACGGTATCAGATGGTGTTGGCCTATGCCGTTATAAGGCTCTTAGTCGTCTTTTTCGACATCCACGAGCAAAGTAAGGGTTGGTAGTATTCGTAGCCGCTACCACACAGCTAGGATTTCTGACAATCCTACTTAATATTATAAATGTGAAAGTTAATATATGCTACTTAATTTATTAGTAAGAGTTGAGTGAGAAATGAGAGAGATGACAGAGTGCAGTGAGATCACAACAGTGGCTTCTCGTATCAAAAGTGATCCCCATATAAGATAATCTATATATAATAGGTATAATAATTGTAAAAGGATAATAAAAAAACTCATTTAAGCATGAAAACGTCTTTTTTCACGTACTTCTCGTACGTGAATAATGACGTTTTCATGCTGATTTTCATTAATTACCACCAAGCAAGAACCATATCGCAAATCTTCTTCAGCTTCATATGCTTCATTTTTAGCTTGCAACTTTTCTTTTCGGCGTTGATTCTGCTGGGCTACGCGTAGTATTGTACCGAAGGGCACTTATTAAATCCCTTATAACTTTTGAAAGAATAAGAATTTTCACTTGAAATTTTAAATTTATATTTTTGAATAGATTTACAAGCGATTCATAAAAAAAAGAAAATTGAATTTTTTTAAGCTTCTACACGTATTTTCCTTAAGGAGTTATTAGAGGAGTTATTAAAGGAGGAGTTATTAGTTATTAGAGTAAGTCAGAACAGTGTCTGTATATCTGTATACGTCTCACGCAAAAACTGCTGCATGGAATTGAATACAGTTTTCATGAGTGGCTAAAGGTTTAACTTAAATATAGTCATCTAGAATGAAAAAATAGTAATCTCTTAACAATAAATATCTAAGTTATTATCATCATCATCTCAGTTCATATACGCCCCTCTGTTGGGTTCGAACATCCTCTTAATTGGGAGGGATATTGACCTCTTAGATGGTATAAGAGGTCAATTTTCCTGGTCAAAGTATACACTTTTTATTATATACACAGTATTGTATATACTTGCATGAATGTGGTATGCATTTTGTATCCTTTAGTTGTCTTTGACGACAACCTCGGGTAATAATTGTCTTCAGTCGGGACACACGCCCCCGGTCATGGCTTCGCCAGATCAAGACCGGGAGGCCGACGACGAGAGTGTTCCGCCCGTGACGGAGTCGGAAGTGGGGGCGGCTGTGGCGAAGATTCGTTCCGCCACCACGGCCCCCGGCCCGGACGGAATACCAGTCCGGGTGTTGACGTCGCTCCTCGAGCACTTCGAGCCTCGCCTCAGGCAGCTGTTCAATGCCTGTCTGACATCTGGACGGTTCCCTGAGTGCTGGAAGGAAGGGAGGTTGGTTCGACCATCGGGGCCCTGCTACGCCTGAGGCAGACGGCCGCGGAGGCTGTCGCCGGCAAGGGAGTGCTGTTGGCGGTGTCGTTGGACATCGCCAACGCATTCAATAGTCTGCCATTCAGCTGCATCAGGGAGGCGCTCCGGTTCCATGGAGTGCCCCTGTACCTCAGGCGGCTGGTGGCAGACTATTTGAGGGGCGCAGTATCCTCTGCGCGGGTCCCGCAGGGGACATTGTGCGGACGCCCATGTCGTGCGGTGTTCCACAGGGGTCGGTTCTGGGGCCGACTCTGTGGGACATCGGGTACGACTTTTTTTTTTTTTTTTTTTTTTTTTTTTTTTTATTGGTGGGCTATGGGTGCGTCTCGCCCCGCCAAATCGGTCCGGGGTGACGGAGAAGGCGGCGCGTGATCCCATAGACCCACCGTAAAATCCTCTCTCTTCGCCGTGCGAGCGGCCCACCGGTACCCGATCTTTGTCTTCGGTGGTCCGCTCGGCGGTTTACCCTCGCGGGTTCCTCTCGTCGACGCCCCGACAGATTTCGCCGTCGGGGCGTCGCCCTCACGCGGTGGCCTCGCGTCGGGTGACCGGACAATTCCCCGGTCCGATCACCCGAGGCCTGGGTTAGGGCGGCATCAGGCGCAGGTATTCGCGCCTGCGCCGCCCCGGCCGCTGGCGGCGGCCCGGGTCGCGGGAGTCCTCCCTGACTCGTTCCGCCGCCTCCTTCCGCGAGATGACAGCCTCGCAGAAGGCGGCGACCGCGTCCCAATTCCTGACGCTGTCGACCATCGCCCTCGCGACAGCCGGTAGCGCCAGGTCGGCACCGATAATAGCGACGAGGTCGCGGCGCTGCCCGTCCCAGCCCGAGCATTCCTCGAGCGTATGTTGCGCCGTGTCCTCGTCACTACTGCAATGATGGCAGCCCGGAGTCCACTCCCTGTACACGACCGTGTGCAGGTATTTCCCGAAGCACCCGTGCCCCGTCAACACCTGCACCAGTCGGAAGGTGAGAACCCCGTGCCGCCGCTCCATCCATTTCATCAATACGGGCCGGAAGGCTTCGACGGTCACGATACCGTGTCTAGGCCTCTCCAGCCGCGTAACCCAACGGGCGATGACGTCTCGGCGGGCGTCCTCGCGCCAGGTGGCTATCTCGCTCAACGATGGGGAGCCACCCTCCTCGCGCACTGAGGTAACCCGCCGGTAGAGGTCGGAGAGCATCTCCGCCTCTAGGTCCCACGGGGGTGTCCCGGCCAATAGGCACGCCGCCTCTGTCGACACCGTGCGGTACCCGCGAATGGCTCTGACCGCCATGGCTCGCTGTGGCCTCCACAGAACCGCCCTGAGCTGGGCGTTCAGAGCCCTCGCCCACACGGGTGCGCCGTACATGGCCATCGAGCGGATGACCCCCGCATACAGCCGTCGGCCCTCGAAACTGGGTCCGCCCACATTCGGCATGAGCCGAGAAAGGGCGGACGCCGCGCCGACCAGCCGGGGAGCAATCTGTCGGAAATGCTCCCGGAACCACCATCGCCCGTCGAGCACCAGACCCAAGTACTTCATATGGGCCTGGATGTTGATCTGGATGGAGTTGACGACTAACGAGGCGCCGGTTGGCAGCCTTACGCGTGGCCCATGAAATAATAGGGCCTCCGTCTTATTTAAGGCCACCCTGAGCCCCAGCGCCTCGATTCGCCTGACCATCTCCTCGGTGCCGAGAGTGGCCAGGCTCGCCGCCTCTTCGAGTGTCCTGCCCCGGGCTGTGACGAGCGTGTCGTCAGCATAGCACACCAAGCTCAGCCCGGGGGGGAGACTCCCTCTCAACGCCCAGTCGTACCCGATGTCCCACAGAGTCGGCCCCAGAACCGACCCCTGTGGAACACCGCACGACATGGGCGTTCGCACAATGTCCCCTGCGGGACCCGCGCAGAGGATACTGCGCCCTTCCAAATAGTCTGCCACCAGCCGCCTGAGGTACAGGGGCACTCCATGGAACCGGAGCGCCTCCTTGATGCAGCTGAATGGCAGACTATTGAATGCGTTGGCGATGTCCAGCGACACCGCCAACAGCACTCCCTTGCCGGCGACAGCCTCCGCGGCCGTCTGCCTCAGGCGTAGCAGGGCCCCGATGGTCGAACGCCCCCTCCTAAACCCATATTGAGCGTCCGACAGATCGGGCCCCACCTCCTCCAAGTGTCGGACGATGCGGGCAGCGAGGACACGCTCCAGCAACTTACCCACATCGTCGAGAAGCACGATGGGCCTGTAGGCCGACGGCAAATCCGGGGGCCGTCCCGGCTTTGGCAGGAGAACCAACCTCCCCTCCTTCCAGCACTCAGGGAACCGTCCAGACGTCAGACAGGCGTTGAACAGTTGCCTGAGGCGAGGCTCGAAGTGCTCGAGGAGCAACGTCAACACCCGGACTGGTATTCCGTCCGGGCCGGGGGCCGTGGTGGCGGAGCGAATCCGCGCCACTGCCGCCCCCACTTCCGACTCCGTCACGGGTGGAACACTCTCGTCGTCGGCCTCCCGGTCTTGATCTGGCGAAGCCATGACCGGGGGCGTGTGTCCCGACTGCCGTGGAAATAGCTCCTCGATCACCCTACAGAGGAAGTCGGGCTGGAGGGTCTCGGTGAGGGGGGGGCCCTGCGCGCGAAGCTTGTTCAGCGACGCGCGATACGGGCGACCCCAGGGGTCACGGTCGAGACCGTCCAGCATCTCCTGCCAACTCGCATCCTTGGCGGCTCGGATGGCCAGCCGAAAGGCAGTACGCGCACTGTGGTACGCCTCGTACAGCTGGCCCTCCCGCTCAGCGTCGCGGTGACGCCGCCGGCTGCGGGTGTGGGACCTTCGGGCACTGATACACGCCGCGCGAAGGTCCGCCAGTCTTGGGGACCACCAGTAGACCCCCTGCCTCGGAGGTAGACGCCGCACCCTGGGCATGGCCGCATCGCAGATCTGCGTGAACGCACTGCGGATGCGGACAGCCTCAGCGTCCACTCCGTCCGCTGGGGGCGGTGAGGACAGCCACGTGTGAACGATGGCCGCCTCCGCCAGTAGGTCCCTATCAAGACGACCCACAGCCCACCGCGGAAACGCGGGAGCTCCGTCCGCCCTGTGACCCCTACCGGGTTCCCGGGGGGAGACCTCCATCCGGATGTACCGGTGGTCCGACAGGGTCTCCGTCTCCTCCAGGACACTCCAGTTCCTCACCCGTGGCGCGACAGCGGGGCTAGCGAACGACAAGTCCACTATCGACCCGCCCTGCTGCCGCACACACGTGTTCACTGAGCCCCTGTTAACAACACAGAGGCCCAGTGAAGCCGCCCACTCAACGACCGCCCGTCCGCGGTCGTCCGTCATAGGGGACCCCCATGCCGTGGATTTGGCGTTGAAGTCCCCCAGGACCAGGACGAGGCCCGGTGCCAGTCGCCGTATCGAAGCCTCCAAGGTGGTGAGGGAGGCCCTGAAATCGTCCATTCTCCTGTTAGGGGAGAGGTAAACGCTGTAGAGTGTGACCCCTCCCCATTCCGCAGCGACAAATTCTTCGCCCCTATCCAAAAGGGATAGGGACGGGAAGTGCCGCCGCGTTGAGACGACGATTGCCGCAGTTCCGTTTCGGCTGACCACCCAATTGGGGCGATCAGGCACGACGTACGGTTCCGCGACTACGGCTGCACCAATCGACCACTCCGCCATGGATTGAAGGAGGAGATCCTGCGCTCCGGCGGAGTGGTTGGTGTTGGCCTGCAGGAGGTGAATGGATTCTGCAGCCATTAGTGGGCCGTATCCATCACCTCCGCCTCGCCAGTGGGCGATCGGGCCGCGCTAGGAGCGGGAGCGGCCGTGGTCGAAAGGCCGCCCCGCCCCTTTGGGGCCGAAGCAGGAGGTCTGCACGCCCCAGAACCCATGCGGTGCTTGGCGGGCTTATTGCCCGCCGCACACGCGGGGCAGTGGGGCGGGGCGGCGCAAGATGCCGCCACGTGCCCGGTCTGACCGCAGCGGAAACACAATCCGCCGCAGTCGAAGCAATTGGTGCACGTCGGTCGAGTGTGTCCGACCGCCATGCACTTATAGCACCTCGCAGGCCGGTGCTCAAGCACGGTTACCCGCGCCGAGCTCCAGCCCACGAGGAGCCTGCCTGAGCCGGCCAGTTGCCTGACCGACTCCACCGGGCACTGCGCCCAGGCAGCACCTACGCCACCCGGACCGGGACGAATGGCACCGACCCGGACGGTGTCTATGGGACACCCGGTTTTCGAGGCAATAGCCTCCCGGATGTCTTCCACCGTCACGGAGTCGTCCAGACCCGAAATGCGCATTTCGGCGCACTTGACGGGCCTGGCGATCCTGATGCCACCCTCCTCGGCGAACAGACCTCGCAGCTTCTCAGCTACGCTGTCAGCCGTCTTGGCGCCCTCGGCCCCTGGGAACTCGAGGATTCGAGCCCCCGTCCGGGCCTTGCGGGTCCTGGCTTCGACGCCTCCAATATCGGAGACGTCTAGCTCCCGCCGGGCCTTCCTCAAGACGGCCTCGTAGCTGAGGCCCTTCTCGGCCGCCTCAGGCAGCACAGTGATCACCACTGCGGCTGTCTTTGGCGGCTTGAGCCCCTTGCGCGACCTCTTCTTCTTGTCGCCAGCTCCTGCCTTGGGAGCGGAGACCTCAGCGGCGCGCTTGGCCTCCGCTCTCCTTCTTTGGCCGCGACTCCTTCTATCGCGCTCGGCCACCTGCCAACCCTCTTCGGGTACGGCAGTCGTGCCAGACGCGGAAGGCCTTGTCGCAGCCTCGCTGGTCGTCGCCGGCGGTTTCGTTGCGGGCGGCTTCAGCGGTCCGGCAGGAGCCAGCGCCGTCTTCCTCCTCAGGGCAGGTCCCTTCGGAGCGGGGCCGGGGCCTTTGGGCTTAGGCCCGGCCGCGGCCGCGGCGTAGCTCCCCACGCGGCCACCCTGACAAGGCAGCGGGGCGGGGGCTGGTGCCGTATGTGGCCGCTTATCTGCGGCAAGAGGCGGCCGGACACGTGGTTCTGGAGGCAGCCTTGCCTCCAGAACGGCGAAGCGCGCATCGACAATTTTGCCCACTGCGTCGATTATCGCGCGCAGGGACTCATCCGGCAATCCCCCCACCGCAGGCAGCGGGGTTGGCATCGGGGTCGGCAGCGGGGTCGGCGCCTCCGGTTGAGCCTCCACCGGGGCCCGCTCCGAGACGCTTGGCGACTTCTTCGCCGCGGCGCGAGTCATCCTCCTCGCTACCGGGACAGGTGTCGGCTCGGTGGCCGTGACGGCTTCAGCCGGCGGCGTGCCCTCCGCAGCGGGGGGCGTCCTCCTCGCCGCAGGGACGGGTTTCACCGCGGCAGCTGTTTTGAGCGCCTTGGCCGACGGCTTTGGCGCAGGCGGTAGGAACTGCGCCATCTGGGCCCGCAGGTCGGCCATGTCTTTGGCCAACATGCGGTTTACCTGACGCAGCGACTCCAGCTCGGACCCCAACTGGCGGTTCAGGTCCCGCAGGCCTGAAACCTCGCCACTAAGGCGGGCATTTTCAGCCTGCAGGTCCAGGGGGCCGTCGCTCGCAGCAGGCGCCGCCTCACGCCGAGGAGTCACCGACCTTCTTCCTGCTACTGCGGCCCCTCGCCCCCTGCGAGAAGCCGGCACCTTCGGTGGAGGCATGATGGTCCCGCTCCCCTCGGAGTCGGCGCCCGAGCTGCCTCCCTTGCTCAGGGGGCGCTTTCGCACCTGCGAGGGGAGGGCCTCCTCCCTGGTCTTCTCAGCCGCCGCCACAGGACGCGGCGACGACTTAGCGGGGGCTTTAGCGTCCGACCCGCTATCTCCTCTGGACGGCCCTGCGGATATACCGCCCTCGTCCATCTTAGCGGCAGATCTGCTGCCCTCATCCACGGACGGCTCTGCGACGTCACTGTCGCCCTCGTCCGTAGACGGCTCTGCAGCATTTCTGCCACCGTCCTCCTTTTCAGCGGCGGCAGCCTCTCTCCGCGCACGCCGCTCCTCCATCCTCCTCTTGTAGCTGGAAGCCTGCCCCCGGCTCTTCCTGGGCGACTTCCGCTTCACTTTTTGGGCCTCCACGATTTGTGCCGGGCCCTTGGCGGACGCCTCAAGTCCTGAGGACGAGGCGTCGTTGTCAGTTTTTCTTTGGCTTGACAAGGCCGTGGTGTGAGAATCACAAGGATTCCCGTCGGTTTTTAAATGTTTTAAAGTTTGTGTATCCATTGTGAATCCCACGAGAATGGGAGATACATTACGTCGACCCGGGCAGAGATCCCTATACCCGGGCAAGCCTACATTTACCAACCAGGGGGTCAGCCGGTGCCCTGGCTGGAGCGTGCTAACGACAGAACAACCCATCTGCCATGCATCTTCTCGCCGCACGCCAGAACTTAAGATTCTGGGTGATTTCCGAGTCCGAATGTTACTTCGAACTCTTTATAGAGGTTGTCTTCCTCGCGGTCCGGGCGGTTAAGCCAAGACCCTCGCTCCTGAAACTAAGACAAGCAAAGAATCAGGTTTACGATGTGTGGGCGGTGGCAAGTGCCTGCCCAGCCCTCAAATGAATGAGTGACTGAGCCCGTCCCGATATTTCGCGTCCTATAACCTCTACTACGACTGTAGTAGAGTAAGGAGCGAAATCGCGCAGATATTCGCTACGGACGACAGTACAACAGAAGAACTGGGGACCGCCGCCCGCACCCAGGGTACACCGCGTGGAGGTTTCTGGGATAGTACCCCATCGGGTACGACTGGGCGTTGAGAGGGAGTCTCCCCCCCGGGCTGAGCTTGGTGTGCTATGCTGACGACACGCTCGTCACAGCCCGGGGCAGGACATTCGAAGAGGCGGCAAGCCTGACCACTCTCGGCACCGAGGAGATGGTCAGGCGAATCGAGGCGCTGGGGCTCAGGGTGGCCCTAAACAAGACGGAGGCCCTACTATTCCATGGGCCCCGTGTGAGGCTGCCCATCGGCGCCTCGTTAGTCGTCAACTCCATCCACATCAGTATCCAGGCCCATATGAGGTACTTGGGTCTGGTGCTAGACGGGCGATGGTGGTTCCGGGAGCATTTCCGACAAATTGCTCCCCGGCTAGTCGGCGCGGCGTCCGCCCTTTCTCGACTCATGCCGAACGTGGGCGAACCCAGCTTCGAGGGCCGACGGCTGTATGCGGGGGTGATCCGCTCAATGGCCATGTACGGCGCACCCGTGTGGGCGAGGGCTCTGAACGCCCAACTCAGGGCGGTTCTGTGGAGGCCACAGAGAGCCATGGCGGTCAGAGCCGTTTGCGGGTACCGCAAGGTGTCGACAGAGGCGGCGTGCCTATTGGCCGGGACACCCCCGTGGGACCTAGAGGCGGAGATGCTCTCCGACCTCTACCGGCGGGTTATCACAGCGCGCGAAGCAGGTGGCTCCCCATCGTTGAGCGAGATAGCCACCTGGCGTGTGGACGCCCGCCGAGACGTCATCGCCCGTTGGGCTACGCGGCTGGAGAGGCCTAGGCACGGTGTTGTGACCATTGAGGCCCTCCGGCCCGTACTGATGGAGTGGATGGAGCGGCGGCACGGAGTCCTCTCCTTTCGGCTGGTGCAGGTATTGTCGGGGCACGGATGCTTCAGTTTGTGCACAGGGTCGCGTATAGGCAAGGGACTCCGGCCTGCCACCATTGCAGCAGCGGCGAGGACACGGCGCAACACACGCTGGAGGTGTGTCCGAGCTGGGACGGGCAGCGCCGTGATCTCGTCGCTGTTATCGGTGCCGACCTGACGCTGCCGGCTGTCGCGAGGGCGATGGTCGACAGCGTCAAGAACTGGGACGCGGTCGCCGCCTTCTGCGACGCTGTCATCTCGCAGAAGGAAGCGGCGGAACGAGCCCGGGAGGATTCGCAGGCGCGAATACCTGCGCCTGATGCCGCCCTAACCGAGGCTTCGGGTGATCGGACCGGGGAATTGTCCGGTCATCCGACGTAAGGCCACCACGTGAGGACGACGCCCCGACGGCGAAATCTGTCGGGGCGTCGACGAGAGGAACTCGCGAGGGTAAACCGCCGGGCGGGCCACCGAAGTCAAAAATCGGGTACCGGTGGCCCGCTCGCACGGCGAAGAGAGAGAATTTTACGGTGGGTCTATGGGGTCACGCGCCGCCTTCTCCGTCACCCCGGACCGATTTGGCGGGGCGAGACGCATCCATAGCCGACCAATAAAAAAAAAAAGGGTAATAATTGTCTTGGTGGTAAATTACTCCGTCTTACTACTGCTTCACCACACGGAAAAAACTATCTTAGTAATTAATGGAAACAAAGTAGTGGGCATAACTAGTCCTATATATGATGAATAAATGTATTTGCCGATTCAAGGTGTAATTTATGTTCGTAATTAATACATTTGTATTTGTAATCACTCGAGAAACAAGAGTTTATTTCTTAGTGTCAAGTTTCTTTAAAATAATATTATAATCGTTTTTAAATCAGTCAAAGTTTAAGAATTAATACAATGAAGAAATTGAAGAAAATTTCCGTCTAGTGATGGGCTAAGAATATAATTTATTGCCACCTCAAACTTTCCTTTGGAATTCGTAAAGACTGGCTAACATAGCTCCATTATTTTTATTATTTAATCCAATCCAATATAAACCATTAGGTTGTCGAGGTCCCCTTGGACAAAGGCCCCCACAAAGAAGGTGAAATAGTGCCATAATCAGCATGTTTACAAGGAAAGCGCTCCTAGCCACATTCTTAGTGCTTGCTTACACGGTTTTTACGACATACGGAAATAGAAACAAAATTTCCAACCTAGTTCGCTAGAGTGACATATTGTCTTCCCGATGAAAGAGGTTTCTGCTTAATGAGCTTCATATAGACCGTATGTATAGAAGTAAGCAGAACAACAAAACATGAATGTATATAATTTTGCTTTTTGCCCATATAATTTAAGTTAATTTTTATTTATTGAATTTTATACCTTATTTTTCTCAAGATGACCTTAGTCATCTGGCGAGTTTTATAACGGCACACGTGCTTATGGCAAGTCTGATATGCTTATGGTGGCAAACGAGCAAGCTGCACACCTGATCGTAAGTGTTACTGCCGCTCATGAACCTACCAATGCTAACCCGAAACCCACCCAGAAAGTTGAACTGCCAGCTCTCTCGCTCACCGAGCGAAGCACAGCAGTACATTGCCACTGCTCAGACGTCGCTTTGGTACAGTCACACCCTACTCGATCAATCTGAGTTGACGGAGGGGGCGGCAGGTGACCCTATAACACTATACACGTTCTTTTCTACGCTGTGCAAACAGCAGGGCCCTACCGCTATTAATGTACTAGAAATTTAATGAAAAGGGCATTTATTTATCGTACTTGTTAATAAAATAAAACTTTTGTTACGGATTTTATCGCGTTTGCATTTTTTTTTTCTTTTTTTTTTTAAAAGACACCGTCCTGCACTAAGGAAAATAATCCTTGTATCGCGGGGGACTTTACAAACATGGAATTAAAGCAGACAAATTACAACCAGACTCAGAACAATACTTTGTGGATCGCACAAAGTATTCTCCTGCGTGGGAATCGAACCTACGGCACTGGCACGGAAGGTCGGTATCTTAACCACTACGCCATCTGTGCAGTCAAATTGATTTTTACTTTATCGACGTTTCAAATGTGTCACGTAAGGACTGATTCTTCCAGGACTATGAATCCGTAAAATTGTTTTAATTGATATATATATATATATATATATATATATATATATATATATATATATATATATATATATATATATATATATATATATATATATATATATATATATAATATTCGCGTAAACATCAACAATTATGTTTTTTTTTTAAATTTTGTATAATACATGTACTTGCAGTTTTTGTGAGTTCCGATTTTGCTAAACGGCATCTAATATGTAGGTAATGATTTCTTATCTGTTATGTTAGTAACTAGTTCACGCAGAAAAGGCTTGGGGAGTTACATAAAAAATATCTTGTCTCGGTTATAAATGGCAAGAACACATAAACAGTAAGCTCGAAGACCGTAATAAAAGTTTGGTGGAGTATTCACTGCTGTCTTCTATATTATGTATGTATATGTTTTTTATTTATAATCTCACGCCTTCATCCCCAAAGTTGTGAGTAGAGATGTATTTTATGTAAATCTAAAGATGTAATTATTCGTATTTTCATTTTAATCTATGTACGTCGAATTTTGGAATACAAGCCTTTTCGACACTCGAACTCGCTTATTTTCGTTAGCGTTATATTTTTTCAAATATGTTGGCAATAAGTATTGACTCGAGGGTTCTTTATCTTATATTAATGATATGCTTAAGAGCATTAGTCGTGTCTTACGTCTTTTTTACTTACTGGAAGTGAAAGAACGGTTCAATACTTTTGTTATTTTGCCACCACGCGGGCGTATAAAAAATAAATTCACCATCATAGAGGAGTATCCGTGTGGTGACGGAATAAGAATACAATTTACCACTCCCTGTCATGCCCGTGGATGGCGTAAAAGGCGACTAAGGGATATAATACGCATATAATATCTATGCAAAAGAAAGAAAACTCGAAACAAATCCCTATACCAACCTGTCTGAATAGCATGCTGTTGTATATATATATATATATATATATATATTTGTATACCATGGTATAGTAGGTCAATTTCCCTCCTATTGTCCACAATAGCCACCTCCAGGTGGCTCGAGCCCAGTAGTGGTACGTATATGAGCAATGATGATGATAGGAGTATTTTACGTAGTAGAGACGAGTCTATTAATTTCACTAAACCTTAAAAAAAACTAATTTAACTAATGTAGCGGCATAGTATCCATCTTCAAACAGGCTTTTTCGCCAAGTGTAGATAATATGGTGGATTTAATACCGACTAGTTCGATTGTCATAGTTCGATCTCCAAGCGAGACAGTTGGTTGTGTGATGCACGAGTAATTGTTCTGCATGCGTGTATAATGTATTTATTTGTATCCATTAAATATATACATATGTCGTGGAACTTTCGATAGTTAGTAAGCTTTATTGTGAGTTTGAATTTCGAGTCATTAGATCATGCTTAGTCTGCAAGCAGTCATAAATCACTGCAGTAATATGGTATAATGTGTTTAAAAAAAAAATGATTCTGTAACTCATATTTTGAGTGAAAGTTTGGATTGATTTAACTTAAAATTTTGGTCAAAAATGTCAAGTAACTTGTCCTTTTCAAAAGCTATTATCCTACATTATGTTAAATGACACTATGGTTTTAGTAGTTTTCTCTAAATTAATTGCACTAATATAGCCGAGAGTTTCTTACTTATAACATTAAAGTACGCATCAACGAGTTAAGTAGTGGTAGTAATTGCGTGATTAATTTTCATTTTTGATACCAAGTATTTGCTCAATAATTATATTGAAAACTTACTTTAGAAAGTTATCTAAAAATAACTAGAAGATAAGGGATATTAGAGTACACCAATTACACAAATTAATACTATTCAGATATACACAAATTAATTAAATATAAACAAATTAATATTTACCGTGTGGTGACGCAGTAAGAATACAATTCATACCCGTGGGTGATCGTAAGAGACGACTAAGGAATATAAAACGCATATAACATCTATGCAAGAGAAGGAAACGCGAAACAAAATCCTATACCAACACGTCTGACCAGCGTGGTATAGTAGGTCAATTTCCCTCTCATTATGAAGTAGGCTCGAGACCAACAGTGGGTCATATATGAGCTGAAATGATGATGATGAATACTATTCAGTGTATTTAGAATTAATGTTATACATGATTCAATATAATAAATCATTACATGAATCTGCAAAAAACTACAAAATTATTTTAATTATAATAAACTAGCTTCTGCCCGCGGCTTCGCCCGCGTAAAAGGTTACTTTTCTAGAGTTTTTCATCCCCTACTTTTATTTTACCCCTTAAGGGTAATTTTTTTACAAAATTTTAATGTCAAATTTATTTATATCTAATCAATAGCCTAAAAATAGGAATCAAGCTTCTGGCTTTAAAAATGACGATACTTCCTTACAACTTTACATCCCCCTTTCAACTCTTTTTTGCATTAATAAGTAGCCTATGTCCTTTGTCAGGCTCTAGACTATCTGTGTACCATTTAGATCGGTTCAGTAGTTTTGACGTGAAAGAGCGACAGACAGACAGACAGACAGAGTTACTTTCGCATGTATAATATTAGTAAGGATATCGTTTCGTATAACCCATGTCAAGTATGCTAGTTTATAGCACTCATCAAATTAGGAAGGTTTTTTTTTGTGATGTTTACTTCAAAGCAACAATATGCTGTAAACAATTTACGGCATATTAAGTTTCAAAGTGATTTATATAGCAAAATGGAAAATTATGTCGTCAATAGCCGTTTTTATTCCTTCATTTTGCATTTAAAGTGGCAATCAAGGCATTTTAAATGCAAAATGTGCTACTAATTTTTTTATCTATCTCTTAAATAAATGACTTTTATATTTCAATTTATATATATTTATATCGTCAGCTATGAGTGAATGTACGAGTATAATAATACGGGTATAACTAAATGGACTCTAGAGCCATGCTATCATAAGTTGGGACGGGCTGGTAGTGGCTCCGAATAATATCAACTCTAACATTGAACGTGGGTGTCTTAACTTGGTCTACGATACATTCTCATGAAAGTCCTTAAGAAAGCGAAATATCATGAAATTTTAGCGAAAAGAATATTTTCTGCGCTTCTCCAACGGTTTTTTTTTGGCAGCAGTCTATGGAGTGGTCACGCCCCGCTAAATCTGTTCGGGGCGACAGAAGAAGTGGCGCACGACCCCATAGACCCGCCCTACATGTACCGGTTTTAGGTACAATGGTTGGATAAATTCAAAGTCTATAACGGAGATTCCTATCTAGGAACCAATTTTGGGTTTTATATATAGGTATAGATATTTATATATATAGGTAATTTATATATAGGTATATCATTCGTAACGACGACGTAAGAGAGCGAGTAGGTATGAAAGAGAGTATTGGTGTAAAGATACGAAAGGGATTGCTCCGATGGTTCGGACATGTGGAAAGAATGCCGAACGAACGTCTGGTTAAGAAGATATACAATGCGAAAGTGAAAGGATGTGGGTACCGGGGGAGACCGAGACTAACCTATCTAGACCAGATTGGTCATGTACTGAAGGAAGGTGGAGTCAAGAGTCTCCGAAATCGGCGAGCGTGTATGAAGAGAATTATGAATGATGAGGAAGCGATTGAAGTATGCAAGGATAGAGTTCTTTGGCACTCTGCAAGAGATATGGCCTGATGATATGTATGTATATTCCTAACTGCTGTTATATTGGAATACATTATCATTTATAGTTGGAAACACTACGAAGGCTTAGTCTATTTAAATCAGGATGCCAACTTGATGTTGTGCTCTTCGTCTACTTCTTCAGTCTATATAATTCAATGTTGAAAAGAGAATGGCCTACTAGGAGACATGACCTTATGCCAAATATTGTTCTTACATTTGGCATAAGTAATAATTAAAAGTTACATTAATAATATTATTTATTTACTGCATCAAAGAATATAATATTTATTAAGATACAACTTAAAAATTAAGTTGTTTATACTGTTATCATATATATATATATATATATATATATATATATATATATATATATATATATATATATATATGTATATATGATAACAGTATATACATATATACGCTGTGTGGTAGCGGCTACGAATACTACCAACCTTTATTTTGCTCGTGGATGTCGTAGACGACTAAGAGCCTTATAAGCACCTGGGCCAACTCCATCAGCCGCCGTTTGGTCAACAATTACATTCCCAAGGAGGGTTGACGTATGGCAGGCGGCCAATCATAAAACTATTGCCAATAACTTTTAAAATATGGACTATGAAAGAAGAGTACATATCGTATTGACCCCAAGTAATTGGGATAAGAATAAGAGAATGATGATGACTGTTATCATATCTATAATAAATAATATTTTTACGAAGAATTAACAATTTTAGAAGTGTTAGGACTGCACCTTGGACAGTTTTCTGTCTACAGCCGCGGGCCGGTCCGTCCGGGGTAGTACCGCACTCTCGCAGAAAATCTACGTTTGAATAGTGGCAATGTTCTGTTTTCAGTGAGCGAGAGAGTAGGTAGTCCAACTTGAATAGGTGGGTTTAGGTTGGTAAGTAGCGGCTTACTTACGGTGTGTTACTTGCTCGTTTGCCACCATATCTAAAAACAAAAACGATTTATCAATATAAAAAATATGAATTTGGATACATATTTTTTATACAACGTCAAGTACTTACTTACATATGTATATGTACGAGAACATTTTCTATTAGTACATGGCATTTACTTGAAATGTGTTCAGAAAGTAAATTCGTTATTCGATAGAACCGTGGGGTGTATCGTGAAAGATGAACCTTTTACAGTAGATGACATCTATCTGAAATGTCGCTGAATATTGATACACTTACGCGTATGAGCTGGGTATTACAGGTATTTTTAGAGTAACTTACCTTTAGGAATATGTGTTTATTATGTTATGCATACATATGTATTTTTTTTTATCTTTAAGCGATGTATTTCTTTGCTTGATATAGAATACAATGTGCCATCACCCTTTACTTCCTCGTAGGCGTCGTCTAAATTAGCTGAGGGGACACTCACTACGGGCCACCGAAGACAAAGATCGGGTACCGGTGGCCCGCTCGCATGACGAAGAGAGGTGTTTACAGGGTGGGTCTATGGGGTTGCGCGCCGCATCTTCCGTCGCCCCGGACCGATTTGGGGGGCGCGACCAAGTCCATAGTCTACGGCAAAAAAAAAAATAGGGTCACTCACTAACCCTCTACTCGTTAATTATAACTCGCCAAGCATGGAAATTATGTCATGATCATCCTTTTTTTGAAGGCGAAGATGTTGGACGAATGGATTTCGAGTGAAATATACATACATTTTTAGGCATTTTAATTAGATTCAAATTCTTTAGAGTAAAACGCAATAATATCTGTAAAAAAAACTATATTTTATGTAACTATATATGTATAATACTTATTTACGTAAATATTAGATTAGTATTGTGCTTAGTGCTTTACTAAGATAAAGTTTATGTAGCTAAACTCATGGATATTTATTATTACGATCGTAAAAACAGAAGAAGAGGAAGTAAATACAACACCTTGCACCAAACAATAACTTCTTATGCTTTACCGACATAAATTACTTCTAAACGTAGAACAATAGTGAGTGGATTTTTTAAGAATGGTTTGTTTAAGAAAGAGCATTTGATACTAAAATTACTCCACCATCTCTGCATTTAACATACGTTTGGGGTAATCTAATTTCTGAAGAATGTTATGAACATTAATATGTATGTGACGACTGGTGATTGTGAAGCTGAAAGGAACCAGGTTCTAACCTGTTTTTATCTATCACAATAATTCTATAAATGCGAAAATATAACTACCAATAAATTATTTTTTATATGGAAAACATAAAATTAGTTTTAGTCTCTACTATTTCCATTTGAAGTATACTTAAAACTATTTAAAATGCAGTATCATCACACAATATTATCTTAGTCTGTCCACTTGCATACACTTTACACCATAAGCAGTGACCAACTTATTTCATTCTATTTCGAGCTGTGTGATGTGTTGCTTGGAAAAGTGGTTGGATTTTCGACCTATCCCGCATTTCATAACGATACTGGTTTTATTGGACAGTCATGGTCAAAAGTTTTAAGAAATCTGTGTGTAAATCCCACACCAAAGTCAGCGATTACATAGTATTGAATATGGGACATATTAGAAGTTATAACAACGTTGAGAGTTTATCGTTGTGGACGTACTTATATACCACGGCGTACTATTGGAATTTGTGTTTAAAAGTGTCACCAGCAAAATACCGCATTTAGGCGATACAGTATTTATTTTTCTATCAAAAAAATATTATAAACTTTGTACGTATTTCAAAGTGACCGATTACTAAAACATCGTTTTGATTAACATTCTATGAGTTGGTAGAAGTATGGTCTACCTGTGAAATAAGTTGTATTACGTATGGAAACAGGACAAAGTTATAATGTTTTTGTCATATGGCTACAAATCCCTAAAAATAGGATCCATCTTTCATAAAATAACTGAGAAATCATGGGTGCCTCTCAAAACTTTCGTATAAAGTTGATGATGTTACTGTTCATGATGATAGAAAAGTGGTAAACTTTACGGCGAGATAACTTTGTTATAACATTTCGACTTCGTGATGCTTTGGATACTGAAAACTGTTCGAAATTGAATCCGATGTAAAGATAATGGTTTATGATGTTTAATGGAGTATTTTACACATACATACATATCATCACGCCATATCCCTTGCAGGGTAGGCAGAGAGAACAGAGTGCCAGAGAACTCTATCCTTGCATACTTCACTCGCTTCTTCAACATTCATAATTCTCTTCATACACGCTCGCCGGTTTCGGAGACTCTTGACTCCACCTTCTTTCAGCACGTGACCAATCTGGTGTAGGTAGGTGAGTCTCCGTCTCCCCCGGTACCTACATCCTTCCACGTTCGCATTGTATATCTTCTTAACCAGACGTTCGTTCGGCATTCTTTCCACATGTCCGAACCATCGGAGTATTCCCTTTCGCATCTTTACACCAATACTCTCTTTCATACCTACTCGCTCTCTTACGTCGTCGTTGCGAATGCGGTCGGTCAGCCTAACTCCACAGATTTTCCGTAGAGATCGCATTTCGACCGCATTAATTTTGCTTTCATGCTCTTTTCTGCATACCCAACTCTCGCTTCCATATAGTAATGTTGGGACAAGCATAGCGTTATGTATTGCTACATGTGCCCTCTGGCTGAGGCTACCGAGAAGTTGTCCCAACGCTCCGTTCACTCTATTTCCCGCATTCACTCTTCGCTCTATATCAGTGGTGTACCTTCCATCTCGGCTAAAACCACATCCAAGATATACAAATTCATCCACTTGCTCTAGTACATCATTACCTAGTTTTACTCTTATATCTGTTCTGGCTTCATCTCTTTCAAAGACCATTATTTTGGTTTTGCTCACATTCACGCGTAGACCCCTTTTCTTACAATCTTCTGTCATTGTGTTGACTAGTGTCTGCAGGTCAGTCGCTGACTGTGCCAGCAGGACTGCATCATCTGCATAGAGCAGAGCAGTGACCACTGGGTCGCCCATCTGGACTCCCACATTCATATCGTTCAACCTTTGGAGACATTTATCCAGATATATGATAAACAGCCTGGCCGACAGAACGCATCCCTGCTTAACGCCGATATTGACGTCAAACCAAGGCGACATTCCATCATCCAGCCGCACACAGGCTCTACAGCTCATGTAACTGGACTGCACAGCCTGTACCAGTTTACCGTTAATATCATACTCCGGTAAAATGTCCCAAAGTTCCTTTCGTACAACCATGTCAAATGCTCTCTCCAGATCCACAAAACTGCAGAAAACCCTATGACCTAGAGCCAGATGTTTCTCCACAATGTTACGCAGAGAGAACACTTGATCTATGCATCCCTTTCCACTCCTGAAACCTCCTTGTGTCTCACACATCAAACCATCGGACACCATCCTCATTCTCCTTTCAATAATTTTACCGTACACTTTTTCTGCCAAACTGGTCAAGCTTATGGCTCTGTAATTTGCGCAGTCATAACGTGAACCCTTGTTTTTAAATAAAGGCACGATGACTGCGCTATTCCAGTCCCTGGGAACCATCCCCAAGCTCCAACATAAATTGAGGAGCAACTGGAACGCCTCCCAGACACAGGATCCACCAAGCTTGATCATCTCGGCAGACAGCAAATCAATGCTCGCTGCCTTACCATTTTTCATATCTATCTTATCGCCCATTCAACTTCATCCATACTGATGCCATCGGAGGACGCCGGTGCCGAATGTTGCTCTACTAAACCACATGCGACACCAGCGCCAACTTGAGCATCCGCATACATATCGCCAAAATATTCACTCCATCGGCTTAACACATCTTGTGTTTATGTAAGAATGTCTCCACCTTTAGATCTTATTTTATTCATTCTGAAGGCTGACCAACCACACCAAGACTTCTTCACCTCCCTCCAAAAGAGTTTGTTGTTACCCTCGAAGTGTTTAGTCAGCCTATCTTCTGCACTCATATTTGCTCTTTCCCGTTTCTGTTTCATTAAGGCCTTGGTGTCATTCTTACATTGCCGATATATTTCTTTCTTCTGTTCAGTCATACTGTCATTCAGATTCAAAGAAGAGACATAGTCCAGCCACGCTTTCTTCTTTTGCTCTACGGAAGCTGCCAATTCCGCATCCCACCATGCATCACCATTTGTTTTTCTATGCTTCTTTGAACTTCCACATACTTCTTTCTCTGTATCTACCATACTCTTTTTCAATATTCTCCAGCATTCTTCAATGTCCGATTGCGGCGGGCTTGCCATCGTCAGCCGTTCTCGGACACCCTCTGCATACTTTTCTCTTACACACTCTTCTTGCAACCTTTCAACCTTTATTCTTTCAAGCCCTCCGAAGTGGACACGCTCTCGCCAGTGCCTCCACTTTCTGAACAGACTACTAAATCTCGCGATAACGAGATAGTGATCCGTATCGACTGTGGGGCCCCTGTAGGCTCTTGCTGGACGCTTCGGATATTTTGCTTCGGAGGCGACTGTCTACCAAAATTAAATCTATTATACTTTTTTGTTCATTCCTTCTCCATGTATACATATGGATGTCCTTATGTTGGAAAAATGTGTTTGACACAATAAGGTATATATGTATGTACATACATAGAGATACATACATATATATATATGTATGTATCTCTCCATGCATACATCCGCTATGAGCCTACCTGCGTCGTTCACTCTCTTATCACCAAATGGACCAAGTACGTCCTCATAGTCCAGACGCTTGGTCCCCACTCATCCGTTTAAATCTCCGCATACAATCACGCGTTCACTGGTTTCTGCCATATCCAGAACTTCCCTAACATTATCCCAAAACTTCTCTAGGTCTGATGCCACCGAGGATCCCACGGGAGCATATGCTACAACCATGAATACCTTGGAGATACCTAGTTTTATACGGACCCAAAGAAGTCTGGGATCATACATTCCGTAATCATTCACACCTGAGGCCAAGCGAGAGGACAACAGCACTCCTACCCCCATGCTGGCTCGATCGCTCTGTGGTACACCAGACCACAGAGCCATCCCGCCACCAGGAAGATTGCAGGCGTCGCTCCCCCTTCGCTTGGTCTCTGTTACACAGAGCACGTCTAGCTGTTTGTCCGCCATGATGGTTACCAGCTCGTGCAACTTACCTTCCACACATCCTCTTACATTCCACGTGCCCACTAGGCACTCTGCTCTCCTCGACTCGCCCGACTGGGCAAGGCGTGATGGGTGGCGTCCATCGCCGCAACTGCCGATGTTCATACCGACGGGGGCGGGTCGGTACGCGTCGCCTCCGGGGGACGCCCTAACCCGCACTGCGGTATGCATTCGAGCCGGATTAGCAGTCTAACTAGACTGGCAGGGGACACGACGAGCACGCTCCGGACTATGCCCCCTATGGAGTATTTTACATATAAAATAAAACTATTTTTTAAATTTTGTAGTGGTTTTTAATTATATTTTTATTATGTTTTGAATAAATAACAACGTGTATAGTGACTGAAGGATTAAAATATTCGAAGTATGTCTATAGTGTTACCGTTATAGGCTAAAGCAAAATTTTTATTTATAGATTTATTTTCACACTTTAAAGAAAACGATAAATGATGAAATCTCTTAATTTATATCTATCCTGTAGGTATGATGTATTGGGCGTGACAAAAGTAAAGTCAGGGATAAAGTACGTAAATTTAGAGGAAATTAATATCACATGACTTTTTTCTACACCAAACAAAAAAAAATGGTTTTAGTAAGTTATGTAATTACTGAGAATTGTTATTTAAAAATTGGCGTTACTTATAACGCCAATTTTTAAATAACAATCCTCAAATAATGCCAAATGGCTGTGAGCATGAATGTTGTAAAATATTCGAAATGGTGGAACCAAAATCCATAAATAAATTATTTTTACATCAAAGGTAGTCCTATGCGACGAGCTGGACACGGTTGTCAAAGACGCGGTCCTAGTGGCCCGCCCAATGGCGATGGAGAGGGAATACGGTGGGTTATGAGGCCACACGCTGCCTTTCTGTCGCCTGGATGGAACGGACGGCGTGTCTCCAGACCCTATGGTCTGGCAACCTACCAAAAAAAAAAAAAGGTATTCCTATTAGGCACTATCTCCTCTGACTTCTGACAGCTTTATAAATAATAGAATGTTTTGTATACACAAAGTATACAAGCTTGCCCTTAAGTTATAATGATAGTTAGAAAATTGCCCTTGTTTTCACGGAGTTATCTTAAAATATGGATTATAAAAATTTATGACCGCTAAAGACCTCTAACGCCGATAACAAAAGATGACAAATGACTCGTATTTTAACCTGCGCCATTTTTTTGCGACCTCTTTCCTATCCGTAGTCTAAAATATCAGCACTGGTCACATGTTCAAGGTAAATTTTAAAATATTTGTAAAACATCAGTATTCATATATTAATATTATTATAAAACTGAAGAGTTTGTTTGTTTGTAAGAACGCGTTCGGGTCTACTTGGATGTAAAAAAAACTTATAGTTGAAGAGAGTCTATGTATCAAGAAAGGTATATAGACTGTAATGCATAGCGCTGTGATAAATAAAAGTGGAGTAGTGTCTATAAATTTTAACAAATCAGGTAAAATTTGGTAATAGTTGGATAACGAAAATAGTGATTGTTTTATTATAGATATTATTAATGATGATTTTAATATTAATACTACGAGCCGGAGTAGGTGCTCAAACAGATAGTAAACTGTTCTATCTGCCTGTTCTAATTCCAATTATTTGGGGTCGACGTGATATGTACTCTCTCCTTCCATACAATCCTATTACACGTCATCTCTGTCATAACTATTTGTCTAGCCATGTCATATTTCACTTAGTCCATCCGTATTTTCTGTGTTTTTCCCTTACCCCTAAAGCCTTCTATATATATTTAAAAATTGCCTCATAACATTACTTTCATCCCGTCTCACCACATGTCCATACCAAGTCAAACGTTTATTCCTAAGCTTATCCGTCACTGGCGCAACTTTCAAAAACTTTTATACGTTAATTTCTTATCCGTAGTCTCATCTCTCATCCGAAATTTTTGTAGCCCAACCATACAGTACAGCAGGCCTTATTAAAGGAAGTCACATCGAAAGTTTGAGCATACTGTAACCAGCATTATTTAAAATATAGTAGTAATTAGATAGATATTAAAAACACCATGAAAATAGATGTCTATGACAGTAATTTTTCTCAGAATACATAAACATAAAAAGTTCTGTCCTACTCTTTCTTTATATTCGAGCAATAAAATCATAAATAGACGAATTAAAATTATAGTTACTCGAATAGAATTCGATAATTCGTTCACCGTTATATATTCAGACAAATTATTAATTGAATAGATATCTGAGTGTACATATCTAATAAATGTAGGCTTACGGTGTGATTACATTTAAAAGTTAATTTTCCATTTCGATCTTAAATAGGTTTTGTGTTACATAGCACGATTGCTTAATGGTTTACGAAAACAATGCCACCATCTTATTTCTCCGTGGGTCGCGTAGAAATGAGTCAAGTCGGGCGATTATTGTAATATCTTTTTTTTGGTAGGCCTATGGTTAAAAGTAAACTTCGACAGAGGTCTGAGGGACAGATATTTATCTTATTAGAAATATTCACTTTATCAGAAATATCAATCTTATTTAGTAAACTAAAACTAATTAACTGTTTCATCATCGGTACGTGGATATGGACCTGTTTATATTAATATGCACGAACCCATTACAAAATAAGAAATTTCATTTTATACTGTAACTGTCCAGCTAAATAAGTGTAATCTTAGTGCTTGTATGCATTTAGAAAACCAATATTAATAACTTTGCTGAAATCTAACTAAATGTTTTCATATTTTTTTATACTAAACAATACCAAGAAATGAAAGTATAGGCGTATCTATGGAGGAGTACTCCGTTTGATTATATATTTTAATAGCATTGATTTTTTTATTAGAATTTTATTACGCCCGATTCCTTAAAACAGTATATGAATTGTGTTAACATATTAAACCCATAAGTCATAACGGGTCAATTTACTTCCAAATCGAATCATGTACAATAAGTAACAACTATTCATCGTACTTAATTGGATTAAAATATCTACGTACGAATAATACGATTTACTTATGATATGTTCATTGATGTCACGGTAGCTACGATATTGAGTCATATTCGTAGAGGTGCTACGGAGCTACGCTTGTTAAATTTTGCTCTGAATTTGCTGTATGCTGATTTAAATGTTTGATTCTATAAATAAGTGTAATTCTGGGTAATTTATTCATAGATGTATATATGATTGAGTAAATATATTTCTTACTCTCAGGTTATTTCTGAGTTATTGCTAGCATAGTTTATGTTTTTTTTTGGTAGACTATGGTCAGGACACACCACCACGTAATCCTTCCCCATCACTATTGGGCTGGCCACTGCTACCGAATCCTTGACGTCCATGGCCAGCCCGACGGCATAGCTTATCTTAATTGTAATCGTGTGATTACAATTACCATAAATTAAACAATGATAAATTAAAATAGGTATGTATAACAGATTAATATTATAATGACTATAGTTTATGAGTGTACAGGTAATATTATAATGACTATAGTTTATGAGTGTACAGGTAATATTATAATGACTATAGTTTATGAGTGTACAGGTAATATTTGATGTTTACACGAGTATTATACATTTGAAATAAAACTAATTTTATGGATTCTATCGTATTTGATTATAAATTTCTCAATGTTTCACACTATTTATAGCGTTTATGGTCACGGGAAGATTTACCATGAACGCTGTAATATCATGCCTTTTCAAGGCTTGATTTTAAAAAATAAGTCTTTTTCTTCTTGAAAACTTTATACGTACTCATAATTATGGGCATACTAAAATTTTAGAGCTTGCTTGCCACATATTCCGTTCTTAGCTAGTATTCAAGAATATGTTGTGCATTTTTAATCAACTTCAAAAAGGAGGAGGTTCTATGTTTCATTGTGTATTTTTTTTTATAAAATATTAACGGGCGGTGATCTATAGATTAGTATTAATAGTGCGATAACTTCTCTGGCATATGTACGAAATATGTAATTTCTGCTAAAAATGACCCTTGGCAAGATACATTCTCTATGCACATATTCTCGTTGACCGTTTGGACGGCAATCTGACGTGACCTAAGAAGAAAATCTATTAGATTAATTATGGAAGAGGCTATTAAATCTTCTAACAGTACAAAAAGCAAGTGATAATTTATTTATAAAAAAAAAATGTACATCATACAAATATGCATTACTCAGAATCCAATAGAGTGGAAAGTCCGTATATGGACAGTCTATCAATAGATAACATTCAGTTTAATGACTACTGATTCATGTATAGGTAATATAAAGGTATTGTGCACAGGCGCAGAGAGGTGAGCAGAAGCGCGTGCGGGCGAAATGGCTGCGCCGGCCAGCTGATAGCATGCCGGCGGCCGCGCGCCGCACCGCCCCCACCTAGCCGACAACACGAGCGCCACATTCACGGGTATACACACATACATACATTTTAACATATTATTTAAAATTATAAGGAAAACTTGAAATAAAACCATACACCAATCTGTAGTATATTATCTTAGTAAACTATTTGCACTCGCTCGAAGAGCACATGGGATAGCTTTTATTAATTAAAATTACTGTTATTAAATTATAGTTAACAAAGTTAAGATGGTCGTTATCGATCCAAATACACACTGTCGCTTCTGATTTCGAGTTAGAGTACCTGACTGCCATAGCCTTTTACGAATTAGTTATTTCCATTCTAGTAAAATCATCTTGATAAGTTACAAAATTTATTATATTATTTATCCTTGTTCTTTTTTTATTTTTTTATTGCTTTTGTAGGCAAACGAACAAGTAGCACACCTGATGGTAAATGTCACTGCAAACCATGGACCTTTGCAATACCAAAAGTATAGCTAAGCCGCTGTCTACCAATATGAAGCCTAAACCCACCCAGTTGGGTTTCCGGCTCTCTCGCTCACCGAACAAAGCACAACAGCAAATTGCCACTGCTCAGACGTCGATCTTCTGCGAGAGAGTGATACTACTCCGGACGGACCGGCCTGCGGTAGACAGAAAATTGTCAACAGCGTGGTTTTACCACTACTGTATTGCGGAGACTTTACAAACATATAATAAACAAATACAAATAACACCCAGACTCAGGTCAACAATTTATGGATCATACAAAGAATTGTCCTGCGTGGAAATCGAACCCGTGACACTTGGCATGGTAGGTTGAAATTTTAACCGCTACGCCATCTGTGCCGTCATTGCCATTTATGTAGCATCGGGTGAATAATATTATAAAGTTCCCAGTAACTAATCTGTAACAAAAACCTAGATTTATTTAATTACATAAATCAATATATCACTGGGAAAATTATGTTTTATTTTTTTTAAATCTTTATACTGGTTTCAAAGTTTATCGGTCACATTCCGGCCAAACCGTACAGAGCGGCGTGTAACCCCATAGTATCTCTGTCACTGTTTGGGCGGGGTACCGGTGCTGAGACTTTTCTTTGTTGGTCTGCACGGCAGATTACCTTTTTAGTTATTAACTCCTATCGACGCTTCGGTAACATTATAAAATTTAGCCAAGGCGTAACCCTCACGTTTATCAGTGTGGTGACGGAGTAAGAATACAATACACCACCCCCTATCTTACCCATGGGTGATCGTAAGAGATGACTAAGGGATATAAAACGCATATAACGTCTATGCAAGAGAAGAAAAACTCGAAACAAAACTCTATACCAACACGTCTGACCAGCGCGGTATAGTAGGTTAATTTCCCTCCCATTACGGAGGAGACCCGAGCCCAATTGTGGGACATATATGGGCTGTGATGATGATGATAAACCCTCACGCGGTTAGACGTTCTACTAAATAATTTCACTACACGAATTCGCGATACTTAGCATAACAGTTTATTACTTCGACTATTACGCCACTCGTGCAGTCCTGTAATTTACTCTTTATGTAAACACATAAACGATGTCCACGTATCTACGTAATGCCTACTTCAATATGATTACTACATTACGATTACGATGAAGCATGTCTATTATTGTTTGTGACAGACGCCACATTGTACTAATTTCCAAACTTAGTTATAAGGGTTGTATCGAGTTATACTATTGTAACTTTGAACCTATAGGTAAATGAAGGGCGCTCTATTGGGGACGAAACTTTAACTAATACAATAAAGTAGCCCCCAGACCCAATATCAATTCAAAATATGACGGGGAAACTTTGCTGTCTTAATGTTTTAATGGCATTTATAGGAGATTAACTAACTTATAAAGTTTGATTTTTTTATTTATTGTCATCGTATGGCATCACTCTAGTCATTTAAAAGTAGCACCAGTGATAGAGAAGTATAGGAGCGCGAGATTGTCTTGGTATGGGCATGTGATGAGGAGGGATGAAAGGCATGTGACAAGGAGGGCTACCAATATGCTTTTGCATGGGCGTAAGAGTCGTGGGAGACTCAAAAAAAGATGAATGGATTGTGTAAACGAGTGTGTATGAAAGTTGTGAGTGCAGATATGACGGCTGATAGAAGATTGTGGAAGGCAAGAACGTGTTGTGCCGACCCCATTTAGCGTGAG
This sequence comes from Lymantria monacha, assembly GCA_905163515.2. Taxonomy (NCBI): domain Eukaryota; kingdom Metazoa; phylum Arthropoda; class Insecta; order Lepidoptera; family Erebidae; genus Lymantria; species Lymantria monacha. Next base: position 20,012,140 of record LR991082.1, on the reverse strand, counting down.
ATGATGATGATAATGGGCAGGTAAATGATGATGTATGTCATCACTCCTACTTTTCTATGGGGATTTTGTAAACCGATTGTGGGTTTACTAGAAGAATAAACAGAAGCGTTCTCCTAGGCAATTTGGAACATGTGTGTGGTGACGGCTGTATGCGGGGGTGATCCGCTCAATGGCCATGTACGGCGCACCCGTGTGGGCGAGGGCTCTGAACGCCCAGCTCAGGGCGGTGCTGTAGAGGCCACAGCGAGCCATGGCAGTCAGAGCCATTCGCGGGTACCGCACGGTGTCGACAGAGGCGGCGTGCCTATTGGCCGGGACACCCACGTGGGACCTAGAGGCGGAGATGCTCTCCGACCTCTACCGGCGGGTTGCCTCAATGCGCGAAGAGGGTGGCTCCCCATCGTTTAACGAGATAGCCACCTGGCGCGAGGACGCCCGCCGAGAAGTCATCGCCCGTTGGGCTACGCGGCTGGAGAGGCCTAGACACGGTGTCACTACCGTCGAGGCCTTCCGGCCCGTACTGATGGAATGGATGTAGCGGCGGCACGGGGTCCTCACCTTCCGACTGGTGCAGGTGTTAACGGGGCACGGGTGTTTCGGGAAATACCTGCACACGGTCGTGTACAGGGAATGGACTCCGGGCTGCCACCATTGCAGGAGTGACGAGGACACGGCGCAACATACGCTCGAGGAATGCTCGGGCTGGGACGGGCAGCGCCGCGACCTCGTCGCTATTATCGGTGCCGACCTGACGCTGCCGGCTGTCCCCTAGTGTGCTATTGCGCTTCGTTCTGTGAATGAGAGATCGGCATCCCAATTGGGTGGGTTTGGAGTTTGTATTGGTAGGAGCGGCCCTAAAGGTCCATGGGCGGCAGTAACACTTACCATCAGGTGTCTGCTGGCTCGTTTGCCAACAAAAGCAATAACAAAAGACACACCCCGGTCATTCCGATAGCGATTTACCTACGCTTCATTATATATATGTAGTATAAATATTGTCGAAATAGATGATAATACAGTTCCGAAATTCTACTGATTTGTTGCAGTTGTTTAATAATTTATTAAATCTTCGTCTTCACATGCAGTTTTTTGCCGTCCACAGCAGGATTTAAGCCTCCCTCATAATTCTTTCTTTTATTACATATTTTCCCTTTATTATATACAATTTTGTCATGTAACCATATCGCACCATTCCAATCATAGAATTAAAAGGTGAAAATAAAATACGGAAGAGACAACGAGCTACGTGTTTGCCCAGGGGAAATTTTGTCGATTATTTCAGTCAACAATCTCAGTATTTTATTGATACGCACGAAATTACTTTGGTTTAAGCATTTATAATTATTTTGAAGGATTAATTGTATGATAAATCTATGAGAATGTGATAACACAAAGCATTTTTTTAGGGCACTAAGGAACTCATTAAGGATTTTTCTTAATCCCGGGCATTTTACAAATATACTACTTTATCCACCCATCTATTATTCTATCAACGCTAACTTTTACTTATAAGCTCTTACCATGGAGGATTATCCTAGAAATGCAACGCTCATCAGGTGGAATAGCCATTGCAGATTGTATTATAATTTTCAATTGGCCCGATGATCCCTCACGTGATTTCTGCGGCTTCTACGGGTCAATAAGGATATGATGATACATTGTATACTTAACGTGACTAAAGTTTAGACTTAACTTAACGTAAAGAAATATATAATTCAGGCATATATTATTACGTCTTGACTCAAAACAATTACTTGAAAGCGCACTAAGAATTATCAATTTATTTATTAACCCGAAGATATCCACTATTGGATATAGGCTTCCATGAGAATATCACTCAGAACGGTCTTGTGCCACCTGTATCCAACGACTGCCTGCAAGTGCCTAGTAGCGGGTCGTCCTTTTTTTTTTTTGACGCTGTGGAAAAGCCTTTACGCGCTAACCCCTTCCCGCCGATGTCGTGACGGGAGGGAGTGTGGGACTCGCCGGCCGGCTAGTCCGACCGGAATACCCACTAAAACCACAGCGGCCCCCTTCCGCGCTTTTACAGGACGCCGGAGAGATCGTATACTGACATTCGATCCCCGACGCCCCAACGCTTGGCCTCGTGCGGTCCTCAAGGCGGTGGGAGGAGATGCGCATAACGGTGCCTCCCCCTACCCAGCCACCGGCGGCGGAGCGATTCAGCGGGCGCAAGCCTCTCGCGTTCCCGCTCTGCAGCCTCCTTTCTCTCCATGACGGCCTCACAGAAGGAGGCCATCGTTTCTCAGCACCTGTCGCTGTCGAGCATCTTTGAGATGATGGTCGACAGCGACAGGTCTTCCCCAACGACCGATGTCAGGACGTGGCGCTGGGGCCCCCAGGTGGGGCATACCTCCAAAGTGTGACGCGCATCGTCTACTGGCGCGCCACACTCGTGACATCCTGGGGCCCCTTCTCTTCCAATTTTATGCAGGTACTTACCGAAGATCCTGTGTCCGGTAAGCACCTGCACCACCCTGAAGGTTAGGCTGCCGTGCCTCCTACTAATCCAGCAGTAGAGATGCGGCGCGACCACCTCCACAGTCCCCCGCCCTGCTACGGGGGACTCTAGATCCTCCCACCACCGCCAGATGACTGCCATTCGGACCTTTTTCCAAAGCTCTGCCCAGTCTCCTTGCGGAAACTTGCTCGCTGCCAGCACGCGCTACAACGCGCAGCCGGTAGGCCTCCGCTAAGGCTTTAGCCATATGCGGCCAAGGCGGGTTGCCCGCCAACAGTGTCGCTGCAGTCCAAGACACCGTACGGTAGCCCCTAATGGCCCTCACCGCCATGACCCTCTGCGGACGTCGCAGGAGGGCCCTATTGCGGGCAGTGAGAGACTCCGACCAAATAGGGGCACCATAGAGTGCCTAGACCGCACAATTCCGGCGTACAATCGCCAGCAGGACGATCCTGGACTACCAGTGTTCGGCAGAAGCCTACCTAGAGCCGCGGTCGCCTTCACGAGCCGCGGGACGAGCTGGGCAAAGTAGCGCGTCGTCCTACGTTTTATCGTTAATTTTTCTTCCGCAACGGTTGTCGGTTCGATGAGTGATTGGGTTTCCCCATTGCTATTTTAACGTGCTAACTCTTCGGGATAAGACGAAAGTCATGTCAAATGCCCATGTCATTCCTGTACCGGTCCTAGTTGCCAATGCGATTCTCGAAATTGTCGATAATTATGTTTACCTTGGACAAACAGTTCAGTTAGATAGATCCAATTTCGAGAAAGAGGTCAGCCGACGAATCCAACTCGGTTGGGCAGCGTTCGGGAAACTTAGGAGCATCTTCTCGTCCAACATACCTCAGTGTCTGAAAACACAGGTCTACGACCAGTGTGTGTTGTGGTGACTAACGGCGCGGAAACGTGGTCCCTAAATGTAGGCCTCATAACCAAGCTCAAAGTCACTCAGCGTGCTATGGAGCGAGCTATGCTCGGGATTTCTCTGCGTGATAGAATCCGTAATACGGCAATCCGCAGAAGAACGGGTGTAACCGACATAGCATGAATAATTAGCACGCTGAAGTGGCAATGGGCAGGCCACATCGCTCGAAGAACAGACAACCACTGGGTAAAAAAGGTTCTAGAGTGGCGACCACGTACCGGACGACGCAGTGTAGGACGACCCCCCACTAGGTGGACAGACGACCTGGTGAAAGTTGCTGAGCGTCGATGGATGCAGAAGGCACAGGACCGCACTCTGTAGCGTACCATAAGGGAGGCCTACGTCCAGCAGTGGACGGCGATGAGCTGAAATGATGATGATGATGAACTCTTCGGGATATGTCAGATTTTCTTGTTCCGGATTTTATCACGTAGTACATTTAGAGACTAACGTTTCAGTGCCAAAAAGTTTCATTAAGACATCGCTGATAACACACACTGGTTATAAGTTGTAAAAATTATCGCGGTATTCAAAGATTAGTACTGAGACCATTACGTTATCTGTACAGTCATTATAACTACAATTTATATTACTTTTTTTTAATTGTTTACTTTTTAACCTCTAGAAGAGATCACTCTCTCTAAAAAGATCACTCTTTTTATATTAATATTGTACTCAATACGATGTTTTTTCACAACTTTTAGTACGTGCAGATTTCCTGTTGATGCTTTTAAAGCAAATAGTTAAACTGCCCTGCTTTTATCCCAATTACTCGGGGTTGACGCAGTATACACTCCTCCTCCATCGTACATATTGCAAAAGTTATTGGCAATAGTTTTATTAACGGCCGCCTGCCTGACGTCAACCCCCATTGGGAATGTAATTGTTGATCAAACGGCATCAGGTAGAATTGGTCTAGGTCGATATTTTTTTTGCCCCGTAGAGGTCAGACGATTACAGATTTTATAAATATGCGTTCCCAAAGGAGAATGCAGAGTTGTTAACCTAAAAAAAATCTCATTGTTTTTTGCGATGCGGAGGTAAACTAAGAACGGCCTTTTAAAATTCCACCTCTAAAGGGGTGCGTAGGTGTTAACCCAAAAAATCTACATTTTCAAATAATACCCCTACAGAGTTGGAATTTGGTGTGGATTTACTTTCTGTCCAGTAAAGGTCAGATGAAGTAGGATTTTAATATATATATATATATATAATTTGTGTGTGTTTATCTGCGATATATTGTTGTTTCCATTATGTTATCGCTCCTTATCTTAGTATCTATTATAAGTGGCATTATTATTCCGCAACCATACATACATTCACAACAATATATTCAGAAGTAGATGCGAAACTACTTGAGCCAAACAATAGCTATTTTGTTTATCAGTACTGCAGCATGGTTGTTTGCTTCGCAAGGATCACTCAAAACCCACTAAATTGCTAGTTTAGGTACCTATACGCTCATAACTATATCTGAAGGATATAGACGGATCAGTTTGTGCGTTCATTCGGCCGAAATGTAAGCGAGATAAAGCCGCCTATTGTAACAACACGGCAATTTGGATGTTAGAAACATATGTATTTGTATAGGAATAATAATGTAATTCAATACTTACTACTTTCCAACGTATCTTAGTTATAGTTTTGTCTATATATATATATATGTATGTATATATATATAAAATACTTTGTTCTGAATGATGGATCAACGCACAGCCTAAACCGCTGATCGTAGAGACCTGAAACTTCGAGAGTGTGTTCTGTGTGGGACGTAGACATCCGATGAGAAGAGATTTTCCGAAATTATGCGCCTGTAGAGGTGAAAAGGAGGAGCAAAATTTGTATGGGATAAAGTGATTCCTTGATCCAATCTATTTCAAATTTTGCATAAACATTTTATAACAGAATTGATGACAGACATGATTCGTATTTTATTGAAATTCATCTCCTAACATGCGAATCGGACTCACGCACGCACAGGTTACGTACTACTACTATATATGAAAAGGGCAAAAAAATCATGTCTCATATGGGAGCACATCTTAAATATTTCTATTTTTGTTTTATTTTAATTGTATTATTTATTTCTAAAGTGAATATATTACTAAATATTCTGTGAATATTTCAAACGTCTACATATTGTTGTTATCAATATCGAAATGAGAAAATAATTCACCTTTGTTGTATGGGAGCCCCCTTAAATATTTATTTTATTGTGTTTTAGTATTTGTCGCTGTAGCGGGAACTAAAATACATCATCTGTGAAAATTTCAACTATCCAACTGTCAGGACTAAGGTGTCAGACAGATGGGCGAACAGACGGTCAGCAGAGTCCCGTAATAGGGTCCCGTTTTATCTTTTGAGTACGGAACTTAAAAAGGTTGAACTCACATAAAAACTTGGTACAGTGCAAATACTGTTTAAAATTGGAATGTCTCGAAAGTCACCGTACTATATCAGTACGGTGTTTGTAGGTTTCTAAGCTTTAGAGAGGTCATGCACTTTTAGGACACGGCCTCATAGGAACGTAGAGCTCGAAATTTGAAATTGTTCAACGGTAATTTTCTAAGTGGCATATTGTAATTGAGAGCCACGGTAACACCTTGCATCGAATAACTGAAATTCATCGCTTACACAATGCATTACAATACCCGTTTATATCTTACTACGGCGATGGTGGAAACTCCATTTCAGCGGTTGTTGGGTTTTAGAATTGCACTGGAATATACCCAGTGCGTTCCAAAAACCACAAATACCACCTAATGAAATATATATATACTACAACTTTTTGTTTTTCCCTATTTCCTAATCATTGGAAAGGAACATAAGGTCATCTGCTATATTTTCGTTCGCCTTTTTGTAATCAACGTGTAGCCAGTTCTTAATTTATATGATGGCAAAAATAGAGACGGAAAGATTGAGTTATAATAGAAACAATCAGTAAGATGCGATAGGAAAACAGTAAGGCCAAGTATTTGCGGCAGCTACTTGGTCAATTTCAGGGTTCATGAGTCCTGCTTGCCATCTCCAATTTTCATTAAAATATCGGCACATTCTTGGGCATCTGAATTGTCGCTATGGCTCTGCTCGCATGTTGATGGTTAGGGTCAGCTTTTCTACTTGGGGCCACAGATAAGAAAGCTTTAGTGAAACATTGATCTCATCGGCTCTAGTGCCTTGAATTTTAACAGGAAGGATTTGCCAAAAATCCCTAAAGTAAAGCAACATTGGCTTTTAATTATGACGAATATCTCGTAGTGCTCGATCCATGGCCTCTACGGCTTTATTATTTACCATTGTACATTCATCTCAAAGCATTAGACAGCAATCCTAAAACATTAATAGTGTTAGAACCCACTGTTGTCTGTATTTTGTCTACAGCCACGGGCCGGTCCGACTGGGGTAGTACCCCACTTTCGCAGAAAATCAAAGTCTGCGCAGTGGCAATGTGTGTGTGATACACTCTGCCACTGGCGCATTGCGCGACACAGGCGCGAGTATCTGCTCTTCATGCCGCCCCAGCAGAGGTCACGGGTGGATGAATTGGGGATTAATCAGCCACCAGCAGAGAAGCCGACCGCTTAAGGGTGATGCAACACGGTTGTTAGCCGGGGCTACGAAGACGATACTTGAAAGGATAACTCGCCAGGCCGGCCACGGATGCCAAGAAAGCGATGCCAGAGACCGGCTTGATGGCGATGGGGAGGAAACACGGTGGGTTATGTGGCCACACGATGCCCTTCTACTGCTCCGGATGGAATGGGTGGGGTGTGTCCAGACCATAGCCTAATTGCCCTAAAGTAGCGTCTTATCTAAGAAAGTACGTTTAGTACGCTCCATGATATGGATCGTCACTTTTCTTCTTCGTGTTTGACTTATTTGTTAGAGGCAGATCGCTATGACAACTTTACACGGACTGTTGGGTAAGCGCTAAGGACTTTCAACCCGAGTACCTTTACTAAGTTCAAGAAATTAAAATAATAACTTTTAAAAATAAAACGTAAGAATGATGATGATTTCAGGTGATGAAAGGTTGACATGCTACAGACATGTAATGAGACGAGATGAAAGTAATGTTGTGAGGAAAGTTTTAAGTATATTCATACTTTCGTTGATGGCTTTAGGGGTAAGGGAAGACCGAAGAAATGATGGCTGGACTGCGTGAAACTTGACATGGATAGACAAAGAGTGATCACAGAGATGACGTCTGATAGGGTTGTATGAAAGGAGAAGACATATTGCATCGACCCCAAATAAATTGGGATAAGAGCAAGTTAATGATGATGATTTAAACAAAATAACAGAGCCATCTATTGTTTTTAATAAACTAAATAAATAATGCACTTTATTACTTTATAGCTAAACTATATATTATTAACCAATTAAAAAGCTTTTTGCATCACAAATAGCTTTAATAGTTATTTGGACTACCTGACTAACGTTATATAGCATGTCAACCTTCTTCCTACTTTGGAGGAAGCTTGAGCCCAGGGGTGGGATGTAATGTCCTGGAGGAGGCGGAGACCCTGTCAGACCACCGGTATATCCGGATAGAGGTTTCCCCCCGGGACCCCAGTAGGGGTCACAGGGTGGACGGAGCTCCCGCGTTTCCGCGGTGGGCGGTGGGTCGTCTTGATAGGGACCTACTGGCGGAGGCGGCCATTGTTCACACGTGGTTGTCCTACACCCGCAGCCGGTGGCGTCACCGCGACGCTGAGCGGTAGGGCCAGCTGTACGAGGCGTACCGCAGTTACGGCTGGCCATCCGAGCCGCCAAGGGTGCGAGTTGGCAGGAGATGCTGGACGGTCTCGACCGTGACCCTTGGGGTCGCTCGTATCGCGCGTCGCTGAACAAGCTTCGCGCGCAGCATCACCGAGACCCTCCAGCACGACTTCCTCCGTAGGGTGGTCGAGGAGCTGTTTCCGTGGCAGCCGGAACACACGCCCCGGTCATGGCTTCGCCAGATCAAGACCGGCAGGCCGACGAAAATGTTCCGCCCGTGACGGAGTCGGAAGTGGGGGCGGCTGTGGCGCGAATTCGTTCCGCCACCACGCCTCCCGGCCTGAACGGAATACCAGTCCAGGTGCAGACGTCACTCCTCGAGCACCTCGAGCCTCGCCTCATACAACGCCTGTTTGGCGTCTGGACGGTTCCCTGAGTGCTGGAAGGAGGGGAGGTTGGTTCTCCTGCCAAAGCCGGGACGGCCTTCGGATTCGCCGTCGGCCTACAGGCCCATCGTGCTCCTTGACGATGTGGGTAAGCTGCTGGAGCGCATCCTCGCTGCCCGCATCCTACAGCATCTGGGCGAGGTGGGGCCCGATCTGTCGGACACTCAATTTGGTTTTAGAAGGGGGCGTTCGACCATCAGGGCCCTGCTACGACTGAGGCAGACGGCCGCGGAGGCTGTCACCGGCGAAGGAGTGCTGTTGGCGGTGTCGCTGGACATCGCCAACGCATTCAATAGTCTGCCATTCAGCTGCTTCAGAGAGGCGCTCCGATTTCATGGGGTGCCCTTGTACCTGAGGCGGCTGGTGGCGGACTATTTGGAGGGGCGCAGTGTTCTCTGCGCGGGTCCCGCAGGGGACATTGTGCGGACGCCCATGTTGTGCGGCGTTCCACAGGGGTCGGTTCTGGGGCCGACTCTGTGGGACATCGGGTACGACTGGGCGTTGAGAGGGAGTCACCGGGCCTCCGGGCTGAGCTTGATATGCTATGCTGACGATACGCTCGTCACAGCCCGGGGCAGGACACTCAAAGAGGCGGCGAGCCTGGCCACTCTCGGCACCGAGGAGATGGTTAGGCGAATCGAGGCGCTGGGGCTCAGGGTGGCCTTAAATAAGACGGAGGCCCTATTATTCCATGGGCCACGCGTAAGGCTGCCAATCGGCGCCTCGTTAGTCGTCAACTCTATCCAGATCAGTATCCAGGCCCATATGAAGTACTTGCATGTATGGAATTGCTTCCCGGCTGGTCGGCGCGGCGTCCACCCTATCACGGCTCATGCCGAACGTGGGTGGACCCAGCTTCGAAGGCCGACGGCTGTTTGCGGGGGTGATCCGTTCGATGGCCATAGAGAGAGAGCCTACCCTAGAGAGAGGCCTAGACACGGTGTTGTTACCGTTGAGGCCCTCCGGCCCGTACTGATGGAGTGAATGGAGCGGCGGCACGAAGTCCTCTCCTTTTGGCTGGTACAGGTGTTGTCGGGGCACGGATGCTTCGGCTTGTACCTGCACACGGTCACGTATAGGGAGTAGACTCCGTCCTGCCACCATTGCAGTAGTGACGAGGACACGGCGCAACATACGCTCGAGGTATGTCCGAGCTGGGACGGGCAGCGCCGTGACCTCGTCGCTGTTATCGGTGCCAACCTGACGCTGCCGGTTGTCGCGAAAGCGATGGTCGACAGCGTCAGGAACTGGGACGCGGTCGCCGCCTTCTGCGAGGCTGTCATCTCGCGGAAGAAGGCGGCGGAACGAGTCAGGGAGGATTCCCGTGACCCGGGCTGCCGTCACCTGACGTGAGGCCACCACGTGAGGGCGACGCCCCGACGGCGAAAGCTGTCGGGGCGTCGACACGAGACCAACCCGTAAGGGTAAACCGCCGGGCGGGCCAACGAAGACAAAGATCGGGTACCGGTGGCCCGCTCGCACGGCGAAGAGGGGTGTTTGCCGGGTGGGTCCATGGGGTTGCGCGCCGCCTCTTCCGTCGCCCCGGGCCGATTTGCCGGGGCGTGACCACATCCATGGGGGGTCCAAGGGGTGGGATTTAAATAAGCTAAACTGATGGAATATAGTAATATATTAAGTAATACAAATATTTTTCTTACATTACAGATAAATTAAAAAAAATAATTGTGTGGTTTTATGAAACCACGGTAAAAGTGAAACTCTTTTCGCATTGTAAACATTTAACTAAATTTTTTGGAAAAATATTCGATTTAGGGTATCAAAATCGCATCATCAATCTTAATTGTATACTTGGAAAATGGGAATGTTTATGGGAAATGATATCTAGGTTTCCAACTAATATATTAATTTAATTTCGTATTTTAGAGTACGATATACATAATTTACATAATTATTTACATGATATACATATATTAAAAATAAACAAATAACGTGGAGCACTGGCACAAATGAGTAATAGTCTATACACTACACAGTCAGTTGATGCGAACCATAGGCGCCGCCATATTGTGCTCGGCTGCTCTGTCGAGTGGCGGTCGACCGTCACGCGACATGCAATAGATGGAGGAAAAAGTTTGAGGCGATGTAATAAAAGTTTCACTTTAATAATTAATTTGAATGGACTCTTCTAGTGACATAATCGTCGATTTTAAAAACATAAATGATCATAATTTTTTTTACTAACATCAGGTTTCGATGAAACAGCGACTAAATGTTGCTCAGAGTTAGGCTTAATCTTCTTGTGAAAATTTCTGAACAATACGTTCTCAACATTGGAAATTAGCGTGTACACACATACAGACAAAAAAAATCCAAAAAATGTTTTTTTTTGTGTTCTGTTAGTGTTTACTTAGCCTAGGTTAGTTTTTAATAGATTTATCAAATGTACGGACACGGGGTTTTTACTGATTTATTTTATGTATAGAAAATATAGACCTACGCATTCATAGATAGGCCAATGATATCTATACGTGGATATATATCCTGCCATATATTATATACAACAAAAAGTTAGTTATATTACGTATTTGCTTGCCCGTTCAGGGATAAATACGTGAACTATAAAAATAAATAATGTACATTTGTTCCTCTGTCTATCAGACAAATTTATCTACCTACATTTATCTTTTATCGTATTTTATTTAAGGCTGGCTTCTTTTTTATATCAACTGCTTATATGCTTTCAAGACCAGAAATGCTGAATATTATGGTTGACATCACGGTCTCATGAACTTAGTCAAGATATTTGAAGTATGTATACTGTATACTCTTCCTTGTTTATATGTAGAGATAGTAGACATAGCGCAATATGAAATGTATATTATGATGATGAGTATGAAGCTAGATGATGAATCTCATTAATTTTGTAATGAATTGGCTCAGTCTAATTAAACCAGTCGGCAAGTGCGTGTTATTCATGAAAAGTTTGAAATGTTCCCCCGACGTTGAGCAGCTGTTTTAAGCACAACTAAATTCGGAGAAGCTTAATACAAAAACTTTCCTGTTGCCTCTAGAGAGCCCGAAAAATAGAAACTCAATTAAATTTCCATACATTTGGCTTTGTGATTTATATTTCATTGGGTATAGGTTTAAAGTAAAGTTATATTCTTACATCAGTAGGAGTATTATAGGCGTCTGGTCATCTCTCGTTTTTGCGATTTCAATGTGAAATAAGGATTGGAGTGACATTTTATTTTTAACTTCGTAAGCACAAAGAATAGTTAAAAATATCATAAATTAACAATTTATTGTCCGTGTGGTGACGGAGTAAAAATAAAATTCACCACGTCCTATGTTGGCGGTGGGTATCATATAATATGACTAAGAGACATACACATTTATTTAACACGCAAAACAAGAGAAAGAGAAACTTTAAATAAAACCTTATTTAAAACTGTCTGGCCAGTCTTAAAATTTACGAACTATACGTTCGTAAATTTTTCTCCTATTTTGATAGAAGTTAATTCGTGATTGGGTGCCGCTTGTGGGATTCGGGATTCGGTTCAGTCATAATTTTTTACATTGTATTTGACTTAATTTTGCATTATTTCGGGGTTCGAAGGGCATCACACTGGAGCTAATTCTTATTAAACATGAAATAATAATAATAATAAACAGAAATAATAATAATAATAGGCAAGAAATAGTAATAATAATAACCGCTTGCCGGATTTTCTCAATAGCGGTTACGACCAATCCGGTGGTAGTTTATTGGACATGTGCCCTCACAGAGTTTATACATAATAGATGAATTTGAATTTCACAGTGACATGTATGAGCTTGAATGATGATGATGATGACAGTTTAGTAAGGGCATTAATAATATAATTGATATTAATAAGTGTTTTTATATATTTATGTATTTTAAATATTTTAATGAGGAAATTGTAGAAAATCGTATAATACTTACATCAATCTACCAACGAGGCAGTTATTGCTTTAGATAGTTTAAAAATATTTTGATCTTATCTTGACACATTATTTAGAATATGTATGGTAGTCCATATATCGATATCGATACTAGTATAGTAATACTCTAGTGTGATATCGATACTAGTGTATCGAGATAAAGACATTGCTGACTATATAGCTTTCATTTAATGTGAATCTGAGCATAACAAAAAAGGATGGAGTAGTATTCAATTTATACGTATTTTCGATGCTCAGTCTATACAAGTATCTCCTTGTACCACTGTGCCATATTAATACTGGCAATCATTCACCTTCGTGTAGGATGACGAGTACAAACAACATTCGATTACTACTCGACTCGATTTATAGACTTTTTTAATCCGTTGAGCAAGTTTAAAATATTTGTTCTTAATGCTTTTAAAAACAGAGTAGGTACCGAGGTAAGTCGAGACTTAAAGACACATTTATTTTGGGTAAGCTATGGTCTGGACACACGTCTCCTGTTCCATCCAGGGCGATGAAAGGGCAGTGTGTGTGGAGTGGATAAGATCAATTCCTACGCCGGACAATAATTTGTGCAATCCATAAATTATTGTTCTGAGTCTAGGTGTAATTTGTCTACGTTAATCATGTTTGTAAAGTTCAAGTGGCCCTATAACCCACCATATGCCCCCCATCGCCATTGGACCGGCCACTGGTACCGCTTCCTTGACATCCGTGGCCAACCCGGGCGGGTTACCCTTTCGGGTACCATACCCCGCGTCGGTGTCGCCTTCACGCGGTATCCTATCTGCAGATGGCGGACTATTCCTCGGTCCAATCACCCGTGGTCTCGGCTATGGCGGTATCAGGCACAGGTACTCGCGCCTGCGCCACGCTAGGCGCCAGCGGTGGAGCGTGTCACCGAAGAGGATTTCCTCTTGGAGTCACCCCACCGCCTCTTTTCGCGAGATGACTGTCTCACAGAAGGCGGCAATTGCGTCCCAGTTCCTGACGCTGTCGAGCATCGCCTTAGCAATGGTCGGTAGCGCCGGCTCGGTACCGATGACTGCGACGAATTCACGGCGCTGCTCTGCCCAGACCACACAGTGTGTGCTGCGCCGTGTTCTCGTCGCAATCACAGTTGTGACAAGAAAGTGTCCTCTCCCTCCTTACGACCGCGTGCAGATACTTGCCGAAACAACCATTCCCGTCACGATCTGCATCGGTGGGAAGTAAAGGACCTCGTTCTGCCGAGCCAACCACTGCATCAGCACTGCCCGGAAAGTCTATAAGGTCCGAACACTGAACCGAGGCTTCTCCAGCTGCCGTGACGTCCATTGCCCAACGGGCAATGACGACACGGCGGGCGTCGCCCCACTAGACGGCCATCTCACTGAGCAAGCTGGCCAACAGGCACGCTGCCTAGGTCGCCACCATGCGGTATCCACGTATGCCTCTGACCACCATAGCCCACTGTGGTCGCCACAGGAGGGTTCTCAAATCGGACGGTCAGGGACCCCGCCCACATGGGTGCGCCGTACACGGCCATCGAACGGACCACCCACGCGTACAGCATCGGCACGTAGCACTGGGTTCACCCATATTCGACATAATTCAGGATAGAGTGGACGCTGCGCCGACAAGCCACAGAGCGGAGAGACGGAAATGCTCCCGGTACCACCATCGCTCGTCGAGCACCAGGCCGAAGTACTTTATATGTACTCGTCGAGCACCAGGCCGAAGTACTTTATGTGTAGTACGAATTTTTGTGTTTAAAATAGTGAATGTAGTCATTTCGCGGAGTTTTGTTACTGGAATTGTTGTAAACAAGACAATAATTGGTATAAAGTGTAGGACAGTTCATCTGTATTGATTTGAATGAATAATCAATAGTACAGTATTTTCTAGTGCAAGTGCTTATAAAGCTACCCTTAGCTTTCCAATATCATAATAGTGACTTTTTATGGCTTCATGTTATTGCAGTTTTAGTGCGTTATATATATAGTGACAATATTTATGAAAACTGTTATCGTATTTAACTAGACTTCTGCCTTAATTAAAGTCTGCATATTTTTTCTTGTGAAGTCAGCGCCATCTCTTGTAATAGATTGGGTTCGTTATCCTTGCATAAAATTACACACGGAAGCTTTAGAAGTTGCTCCTCGAGCGGGACGACACGCCATCTAGTTAAGCCCTTCTACTCTGTTTCGAATCAAATCGATAACTCTTTCTAAGTTTGAATATTAATTGTCACTCCGAACAAAATGCCTAAGAAATGCAATGCTTGCGGTCGCTATGCAAATGCCACAGATGTCGTTACTTGTTCGGAGTGTTTGGGATATCATCACAGAGACTGTGTTAATATTCCCAATGATGCCAAGCTTATATCAGGATGGCTTTGCCCCAGTTGTAAAGCACAGACCCCGCGTAAGGGTAACATTGACAACCCTGTAAGAGGAGAAAAGGCCGACTACGCTAGTACTTCACACCAGGCCGACACGTCATGTGGTACTTGCGCTGAGTTGCTTAAAGAGATGAGACTTATCAATCAAAATATGATGTCCTTTAAAAATGACATTGACACCATGAAGAATGATATTACGGTACTCCGGGGTGTCGCCGAAAGTATCGGAGGACGTATTGATGGTATGGAGATGCGTTTGATAGGTCTGGAGAAGAGATCTTCTGAGCTTCAAAATATCCAAAATGATGCGGGAGTGGGTGATATTATCTCCGTGATCGACCAGCTGAAATTGCAATTAAATGACCGGCAACAGGAATCTTTTCTTAACGACTTAGAGATTAGCGGCATACCTGAGGAGCAGGGGGAGAATGTGGTACATATCGTGGGTAGAATCGCGGATAAGCTTGGCGTGGCTTATGAGGAACGCGATCTTGTTTTCGTGGAGTGCATTGGCATGCGCCGCGCACCCGATGACACTACTGGTAACAATGCATCGCCGACGGGAGCGCCACGCCCGCGCCGATTGATAGTACGCGTAGCGCGCAGGCAGCTGCGAGACGCGTTTCTGGGTGCAGCGCGTGTGCGCCGCGGTATCACCACGGATGGCATGGGGTTCGCCACCGCTCCGACAAGATTTTTTGTCAATGAGCGTCTTTCTAACATCAATAGGATGCTCTTCTTCGAATCAAGACAGCAAGCGCGCACGAATGGGTGGAGGTTTGTATGGACTAAGAACGGCCGTATTTTTGTTCGTCGTGAGGCAGGAAGGGCTTCCTTTCGTGTGCGCTCCGAAAAGGATATTGAGAAAATTTTCGGATGTCGCACTACAGATTCCAGGGTATCCCCTCCAGAAGCAACATGAGATGCTTTATATATTTCTCAATTTTATTTTAGTTTTACTGTGTTTCAAAACCTACTATTATTTAATTGTTTTTCTATGTAATATAAATGTAGAATACCAAAATTTTATAATGTTTATTGATAACAATAATTATCCTATGTTCATTTTTCTGTATATTAATTTGTATTTCAATATTCATATTCTAAAATTGTTACATTCGTTTATACCTAAAGTTATATCTCACATTTATAAGTTATGTATTGCATTGGTGTCAGCGATTATGTCTTCACGTGCACAATTATTTTTTTATTTTATTTTTTGTATCTTTTTGATTATTTGCAATGATGCCCAATAGGAATTTATGTGTTGGACTTTATAACGCAGGTTCCCTTGGTACCAACCATGACAACATTATAGCGTCGGTGTCCCAGTCTAGTGTTGATATCTTAGCCTTGAATGAGACATGGATGCGTGAAGGCGAAGAGGGGCGCGCTCCTACCATCTCCGGCTACCGGCTAAAGCACACGCCGCGGCCACCTAAGTTCCGCTCTCGTGGCGGCGGAGTTGGCTTCTATATTAAAAATGAAGTGACGGCGCGTGTTTGGCGCCATCCAGTGGACCCTCTAAATGACAAAGTTGAGCAAATGTGGCTCTCAATAAATCTTAACGGGAAAAAATTAGTTATTGGCACAGCATATAGGCCCCCATGGGTAAATGTGGATTTATTTTTTGATGCAATCACCGATTCAATTAGTTCAATGCCCGAATATGACAACCTGATTCTTTTGGGTGATTTCAACATAAATTTCTTAAATAGTAATGACAGCAACACATTTAAACTCAAAAACTTTTTATCGTATTTTCAATTAGGGCAGCTAGTCGCGGCACCTACACATTTTACAAATACTAGTGAATCATTAATAGATTTAGTTTGTACGGACTTGCGTGCAAAGAATGTTACATTGGATTTAGTAGGAACACTCTATGGTCACTGCCTTGTACTATGCGAATTTAATATCAAGAAGGATAAGCCTGTCCCCCGGATAGTTACTTATAGACCGACTAAGGATATTTCGATAGGTGATTTTTGTGATGATTTACAACGTATTCAATGGGATGTTATTCCGCATTATTCTGATGTCAACGACATGGTGACATTTTTCAATTATAATATTACTACACTTTTTGACTGTCATGCCCCATATAAGTCCTTAGTAGTTAGGGGTCAATCTTATCCATGGATAACTCGCACTATAAAACTTATGATGAGTCTACGTGATAGGGCAGCATTGGAGTATCATAAAACTAAATCTGATTCTAAAAAAAAATATTATAAGTTATTAAAATCTACAGTCAGTCAAGCTCTTTATCACGAAAAAACCGCATACTTTAAATTTAATATAAACAATAGGATGCGCGACCCTAAACGTCTATGGAAAAATATTAAACAAACCTTGTTGCCTGACAAGAGCTATGAATTACCATCTTCATTTAATGACCCGAACGTAGTAAACAGTCATTTTTTGACTCTTCCTAATATGAAGAATCCGTCTATCCCACAGTTAACTTATTTTGAGCACCACCGTTTTAGCAATGCGGTATTTCATATAGAGCAAGTTAATTACGACCATTTGATTAGGATTATCAGAAGCTTGAAATCAAATGCCATAGGTTGTGATGGCATTACGATGGATATGCTGTTAATGACATTTCCGAATACGATAGACGCGATACATACCATCATTAATACCTCCATTACTGCTAAAGCATATCCCGACATATGGAAAACAGCAATAGTCCGTCCTTTGCCGAAACTTCCTACTCCTGTAGAATTGAAGGATCTCAGGCCTATCAGTATATTACCCTGCCTGTCCAAAATTCTGGAAAGGTCCATATGCATACAACTCACTGATTTTCTTGAAAAGAATAATATTTTACCCGAATGTCAATCGGGATTTCGGAAGGGTCGTAGTACTGAAACTGCTGTATTGGATGTCACTGATGATATTCTTAATGCCCAAGACAAAGGGTTATGTACAATTTTGGTGCTGTTGGATTTTTCACGAGCATTCGATTGTATAAATATCAACCTTCTCTTGTCCAAGCTTTGTTACTACGGGTTTGACTCTGCAGCTATCCAATGGTTTAATAGTTATCTCAGTGAACGTTCGCAGTGCGTGAAGATTGAGCGTTTTGATGGTAGTTCGATTATGTCCCATAAGTTGCCAGTGACGCGGGGAGTACCACAAGGGTCCATTTTGGGACCAATACTATTTATATTATATACTGCTGACGTTATAAAGCATATCCGTAACAGCAAGGTTCACATGTATGCAGATGATATACAACTTTACATTTCCTGTAAACCCAATAACATAGATGATACTATAAAAAGCCTAAATGAAGATCTAGCAAGGGTGGCCAGGTGGTCTACAGATAATTGCTTAATGCTAAATCCAGTAAAAACAAAATTCCTCATCCTCGGTAGTAAACATCAGCTTGTTAGAGTCCAGCCATCAGTGAGAGTCACACTGTTGGGCGAACCTATTGAGCGTGTATATGAAGTGCGTAATTTAGGTCTTCACATGGATTGTGAACTGCGGTATGAAAAACATGTGGCTAACTGTATAAAAAATTGCTTCTACAGGTTGAAATTGCTTTACAGGATGAGGCCCTATCTGACAGAAAATTTGCGTATTCAGTTGACTGAGACATTAGTATTATCGAGGCTTAACTATATGGACACTGTATTTGGTTCTAGGTTGTTAGCTAGGACGCGGACACTGGTACAACGCGTTCAAAATGCTTGTGCCAGGTTTTGCTTTAGTATTCCTTTAAGGTCACATGTGACTCCATTTCTAAATAAGAAACATTTATTAAAAATGATGCATCGTCGCAAGCTTCACTTGGCGTGTTTGCTTTTCGGAGTTATAAAAAGTCAAACTCCTTTTTATCTATATAGCAAACTGTCATGGTTGGCCAATCGTAAATCTCGTGATGTTAGACAATGTTCCCTGCAACTAGCGACTGCGCGACATTGTTCAGCAGCTTTCAGAGGTAGTTTCCGATACGCTGCTACAAAATGTTGGAACAATATCCCTCCACCGATACGGAATCTGCCTAATTTGCATGCATTTAAGAAAAAACTGAGAAACTTTATCTATGCACATCAGAGAAATGAGGAACTACTTGCTCAAGACACCAGTGCTTTTTAGTAATGACTTGTGTAAACATCATTTCTAATATTGTTGGGAATTTGTATTGTAACATTATGAACCGGGATAATATTACAATTAGTTTCAATATTTGGCTTGTAGTATGTACCTGTGTTATTTATGTGCTGCACATGTTTCTTTTTTGCTATTTTCGCAGTAAAGTTGAACGAAACTGTATTCTCTTTGTTATATAATATTAACATATTATATTATTGTTATTACCATGTCATATTATATAAAGTTTAGACTTAAGCTAGATTGTGTCACTACATTATGGATGCTACATTATATTAAGTCACATTGAGAGCATGTGCGTGACGTCTCCTCCCGGTAACAACGGAAGACCAGCGCTGGTCATCTGCGGCCAGCATTATGCTGAGTTGAGACCGGATTGTGGCAAACACTAACCATTTTGTTATTATTATTATCTACTTATTTTGCTTGTGCTTGTGTCTGTCATAAATAAATAAAAAAAAAAAAAAAAAAAAAAAAAAAACAAAATATGGGCCCGGATGTTGATGGGAACCGAATTGCCGGTGATCGAGGCGTTGGTGGGTGGACCTGTGTGGGAACCATGGAAAATAGGGTCTCCGTCTTATCCAGGGCCACCCCTAACCCCAACGACTTAAAGACACTAAGGTACAATATATGGACACAGACGTAGAAAATGTCTACTGTGTTGAAAACTACATTAGAAAAAATTCGCCTTAATATAAGTTTAACTATATGCATTGCGTATATGATCTCTAAAGTTTACTCAAAATTAATTTAATAATTAGAAAACGACGTCATTCCTTATGAAACAGCATACTTTATTGGTAGTGATTATATGTGAATCTGTATTCATATCTTAGATATAATTTTAAAATTTTAAAGTGTTGTTGATTACATTTTCCTTTCTAAACAGCGAAATCTAATCAACAACACTTATTTTATGCTTGTGTGTTTAGACACACATAAAATAAGTAACTTAAACTAGTCACTATTTGTTCTTTTTGTTTGTTACGTTTTTACGTCTTAATTACTCAACCGATGCTCTTCTATTTTCTCGATTTTTTTCTTAATAAAGATCATCATCAACTTGCTCTTATCCCAATTTATTTGGGGTCGACGTAATATGTCTTTTCCTTCCATACAACCCTATCAGACATCATCTCTGTGGTCACTGCTTGTCTATCCATGTCATGTTTCACGCAGTCCATCCACCTTTTCTTCGGTCTTCCCTTGCCCCTAAAGCCTTCAACATTCATACTTAAAACTTTCCTCACAACATTACTTTCATTCCGTCCCATCACATGTCCATACCATGTCAATCTTTCACTTCTTAAGTTTTCCGTCACTGGCGCAACTTTCAAACTTCCTCTTATATACTTTTTTCTTAATAAAGATATTAGAAATAAATAAATAATATATTTTTTTTAAAAGAACACTTGGCACACATTAAATAATCCTTGTATTTTGGAGACTTTACAAATATTAAATTTAACGAACACAAAATTTAGTGGATCGCACAAAGCGTAGTCATACGTAAGAATCGAACCTACGACCAAGTGTCGTCGCACGTTAGGTGTCTTAACCATTACGCAATCTGTGCAGTCAGTAAAGGTTTTCTATTTTCATACACGAATATGTCAGTCTACAAGGTTATTCTGTCAAGAACATTCGATCAAAGATCTACTAAGTACAAAGATAGCAAGTTCTAGATATAAGTTAGGAAAAAGATAGTAATGAAGTTCTATGCTCTATATCACCATCTCAGCTCATATATGTCCCACTGTTGGGCTCGAGCCTCCTCCATAATGGGAGGGAAATTGACCTACTACACCACGCTAGTCAGACGTGTTGGTATAGGGTTTTTGTTTCAAGTTTGCCTTATCTTGTATAGATGTTATATGCGTTTACTATCCCTTAGAAGTTTTGTACGATCACTCACGGGTAAGGTATGGTGTGGTGAATTGTATTCTTACTCCGTCACCACACGGAAAAAAGGTAAAATAAAAAAAATAAAATATAAAGAGAAAATAAACCTAGTGTTTTCTAAACAACCAGAATAAATGCGATATTTTTAAAGATTACCTTCAACACTTGTGAACATGAATTAATAAGTAAAGGTATTTGATCACAAAAGGACAGAATAACTTGTAGTCTAAAAAGCGGCATACAATGTGTTATATTTTAGTTTTGTTTTCTTGTTTATAAAGG
The DNA here is from genome assembly GCA_905163515.2 of Lymantria monacha. Lineage (NCBI taxonomy): Eukaryota > Metazoa > Arthropoda > Insecta > Lepidoptera > Erebidae > Lymantria > Lymantria monacha. The sequence goes on along the minus strand of LR991082.1, from coordinate 19,990,931 downwards.
ACAAACTGAGCGACCTCCATCCCAAATCTCATAGTCTTGTTGTTAGCATACATTTCTAACAACATTGTTATTATTAATTGTACGATCCGTTTCTCAAATTAGCCTTTTAAAAACACAAAACAGTATTAAAATATTTGTGGACATACTTGTACCTCGCTAACGGCACATTTTCTAGTTAAAATTTAATTTCCTTGTGAAATGGCGGATGTAATTAAAGCCACAATGTACCCTTGTTTGGGAAAGACTTAAGGTGATAATACAAGAGTAAATATTTTTAAACCTTTCGCCCTTTACTTGAAACTTTTTTAAATATTTACGTATATATGTACTTTCATGGAATACGCTGTTTTAGATTTTGTTCTTAAATGACGCGTTAATACGTGTTATCCTTTCTTTGAGGAGAGGTGTGTCAAGCGTCTTGGATTCAATTCTCACGCAGAATAATATACTCTGTACGATCTAAAAATTGTTGTCCTGAGTCCAAGTGTAATCTATGCCCATTAATTATAAGTTTGTAAAGTCCCTCATAATACCAGGATTATTGCCTTATGTTTTTTAAAAAGAAGGTGTATATTCAATTGTAAGGCAGGCTAACGGATATATAAATAAATAATACGAAGTAATCACAAAACAAAAATTACTTTAGACGCTTAAAGAATTGAAATAGCCATTTGAATTTCTCATAAAGAATCGTCTATTTGTGACACATGCCTTTTTTATTTTTTATGTTGGCAAACGAGCAAGCAGTACACTTGATGGTAAGTGTCACTGCTGCCATGGACCTTGGCAATACCAAGGGTATATATAGCTTAGGCCGCTGCTTACCAATAAACTCCCCAAACCCACCCAGTTGGGCTTCCGGCTCTCTCGCTTACCGAACGAAGCGCAATAGCACATTGCCATTACTCAGACGTCGATCTTCTGCGAGAGTGTGGTACTAACTCGAACGGACCGGCCCGTGGCTGTAGACAGAAAACTGTCAACTCAGCAAATAGTCAGTAAATTGGTATATAGTTACTTTAATCACACCATCATCTGTGTAGTCGAGCTGTGTCATCCTCATACAAATTAAAGTAATACAAAGAAACTGATGAATGTCTTCTGATATTTCATTTCTAACTATATTTTTTTTTTATTTACTTGCATTAAATAGTATTTATGTATTACGTATGCACGAATATATTTTATTACACATACAATCGGGGCTTTGTAGGATTTATATGAAGACAGGACTATGTGCAGAGGCCAGTTTCGCGTTATGCCATTATCATAATTAAAAAAAAAAACAACAGGCAGTCATGGGGACTGCCGATAGAAGTGAAAACTATTAACTTAAGACTAATTGAAATAATAATAATTTTCTAATTTTTATATAAAAATAAAAAATATTATCGAACATCTAGGAATCGGTTTTACCACGCTAGTAAGATAAACTTTAAACCACAATGATCAACGCAACGCGCCTAAAGAAGTTTTCACATAGCTATAGATATACTATTAGCATTAGCATGTCGGTGACGCGAACCTATAAGTTTTCCCCCTCCAAAAACGCTCAACGCGCCTAAAGAAGTTTTCACATAGCTATAGATATACTATTAGCATTAGCATGTCGGTGACGCGAACCTATAAGTTTTCCCCCTCCAAAAACGCTCAACGCGCCTAAAGAAGTTTTCACATAGCTATAGATATACTATTAGCATTAGCATGTCGGTGACGCGAACCTATAAGTTTTCCATCAATATCAGAACATAAACATCAGAATTCACAAATAATATATTTTATTGTTTTCATGCATGCATTAATCTATTCATGTCTACTGTTGGACAGACGCTTTCTTAATCGGGAACAATGTCATAATCGCCACACTTGCTGCGGTTAATTCCTCGCCTACTTTTTATGATTGTTACAGATAAGTGAGGTGTGGTGACACATTGTATTTTTACAGCATATACATAGGATTTTTTATGTTATACATCATTTATTCTTGTTGGAAAACATAATCCATTATATTAATTTTGATAATATCGGCAAGTTCAATGATTTTAAGTTATGATTACAATGAGTATGTTGAAATTATTATTACATGGGTATAATTTATATTAGAAATACATTGAAAGTTGACATTGAGTGATTATTCGGAATTCAAATCAAGCCCTATTTTAAAGATTCAAATTTCGTAATAGTTTCTTAAAAATAATTGCCGCGAAAATTAGTGTCTTGTTTTTTTTTTTTGTTATAATTAGATAATCCAAAAGTTAATTAATAAAGTTTATACCATTTACAATAAAAAATGGCTGATGGAAGGATGAGTGGAAGAGTTATGAGAAATAAACCTAACAAAAGCAATATCTGAATCGAAATTGTGTAAATCGAGAGTAGAATAAATATTGATTTAGTTAATTTATAGATACAATACGGCATACGGATGAGCGTTTCAAATTAATGTTTCAATTTCAGCTCAGAATTGTGAGAGATTGCTATTTTTGTTATTCTTAATGATTTAGTAGTTGAGTTCAAGGAAAAGAGTACCTAGTTTATTTTATATAAGGAGAACACGAGAAAAACAGTATTTGTTTAAGATTATTTATGACTTTAAATATGTCTGTCTAACTTCTGATGTTTGCGGCCAGTATTATACATTTGAATTAAAACTATTTATACGGATTCTATCGCGTTTGTACGGGAGTGCTCTCTTGACTATGCACGTTTTTTTTTTTTTTTTTTTTTTTTGTATGGCTTCGAATTAACATTTGCCATTGTCAAAAAATTAGGAAAGTGTTTAACAAAAAGCTAAATGGATGTTTTATATATAAAAGAAGGAACTTAGGATCAGAGGAGTAGGTTATATAAAGGTATGAGGTAATTTTACATATTTACAAAGATTAAATTAAATTGATACATATTTACACAAAATTATATTCTTATGTTATTATAATTAACAAAAGATGCTAAACAATTATATACACGAGGATCCAAAGAGAAAAGAAGGACAGAGATATTTGTAGGAAAAGGTACATTACAAAAAATGAGTTCATTAAAGAAATGTGAGTGATCATACAATATACATGAGAAAAAAAGATGATTTAAATCTCCAAATTCACCACAATCACAGCATGGAGTAGAACGTAATTTCATTCTTGATAAGTGAGCAGGCACACAGGTATGTACTATGCACGTTGTAAAGTGTTCTAAACGTCGGGAAATTAAAAATCAAATACATACGCATATTTTAATATTTATACTTCGATTATAGTTCAATTTATGTTCAGTTCATATTTTTTATTTGTTCAAGTATTTATTTTTCTTATCATCTTATTTATATTTTATCATCATTACTTAAGTCTTTCGCCGTACACTGCTGAAATTAGGACTTATATTTTTTTTTTTTTGCTTTATTTTATAGTTCTTTTTGTCTATTCGGACAGGCAAAGGTATCAAAGCCCATACAGCCAAGTCTTATATAATCTTTTTCATGCATTATTTATCATTTCTTCATATTGTGGAGCTCTCTATTATTATTTTTTTTGGAGTTTTAGCAAAATATGAAAATACACGTAAATCACTATTATACCATATTCACTACACTTTACCACTTTAATGGTATCATATTCCATGAAATACCAGCAAAATTATTTAATATAACACTACAAAACGCTAAAGAAATGAATATAATACTCACGCAAGAGCATGCAAGAGGCACGCTCTTGCGTGACATGACATTTCCACATACGTGCCAAAAAAGCTCGTGAGCCTCCCTGCGACTGTAGTGTTGCTAAAGTCCATGAGCGACAGTTACCACTTACCACATGATATTCTAATTGTTTATCTCCACAATATTTCCCAAATTATCATCATTATTCCGTTCCTATCCCAGTTATTTGGTGGTCGACGTAATGTATACTTCACTTCCATCGTACATATTGAAAATATTATTGAAAATATAATTTTATGATCGGCCGCCTACCTGATGTCAAACCTCTTTGAGAATATAATTGTTGACCAGACGGCATTTGTCGGAGTTGGTCCAGTTCGATATAAAGCTCTTAGTCATCTTTTATAATATCCACGAGCTTACTACTACTTGCAATAATGTGCTTAAGATAGGCAAACCAACAATCAATTTACAAATATTTGAGAAATATTTTTGGCTATGTGGTAGTATACTATACTCATCATCATCACAACACATAAATGTCCCACTGTTGGGCTCGGGCCTATTCCGTAAAGGGAGGGAAATTAACCTACTATAACGCGCTGGTCAGACGTGTTGGTTTTGTTCCGAGTTTTCCTTCTCTCGCATAAATGTTATATGCGTTTTATATCTCTTAGTCGTCTCGTACGATCACCCATGGGTAAGATATGGGGTGGTGAATAGTATTCTTACACCGTCACCACACGGATATATACTACGGCTACGAATATTACTAACTCTTATTTTGTTCATGGATTTCGTAGGCACGTAAAACATTTATTAAAAAGTAAATAATATTGAAAAAAAGTGAGACAATTTTATTAAAAGGCTTGTAAAAGAATTTGGATTTATACACTTAAAGAAAAATCAAGAGTTTTTATATTGGGGTTGTTGTCCTCAAGCTTGAGCCATCCTCGTTCACGTTGAGAGTTGCTACTCTTGAAAAGGGTGATTTGATTTTTGTTTACCGGTGAGTACTTTCCCTTTGTCATAGATTAAAACTTCCCGCGAGTTTTCGATAACTTGTTTGTAGAAAGGTCCTTCTTTTATTGGTTTACTTAATTTTGTCCTTTTGGATAAACATTTCAAATAAAACAGCAAAGAATAAAATTAATTTTTGTAATAATAAAAATATATTGTAAAAAGTTACTTGTATTCTGTAAATTTGAAATCCTCTTTTTTATTTACCAAGCTATGGTATAGTCACAACTCACCCGAACTATATCGGGCAATGGAGGGCAGTATATGGAATGAATCATCGTCATTTAGCCTTTTGCCTTCCACTACTGGACATAAGCCGCCGTCCTCATACTCATTATAATGGGATAGCGAGCGATATAGCGCAAATATTTGCAAAAATTTCTGAAAAGAATAATTTACAGTAACCATGTTTATTTTTTACATATTACTAAAAAATATGGGTTTATAATGAAGTTATTTTAAACAATACAGTATATTTCTTATTCAATTAAAAATATTAAACACTTGGTGCATTTAATTTAGATTAAAATTGCCTTTAACAGCATATCATTAAAATAAATATATAGAAATTATAAGAGATTTAAAATGCGCGATCAGAGCAACTGAAATCAAAGCGAAGCGAGAGCGGATCGCAAATATAATTATATATATTTTTTATTCATAGTTAATTAATGTCTTTTTATTTTGCTACTGGGTTTCAAATTCTTAAGCAGCATATGCATCGAGTATAGCTTAAGACGGCTATGATCATGCCGTGAATCATTATCATCATCTTGCTCTTATCCTAATTACTTAGGGTCGATGTAATATGTCCTCTTCTTCTATACAGCTCTATCAGCCGTCATCTCTGTAGTCACTCCTTGTTTATTCAAGTCATGCTTCACGCAGTGCATCCGTCGTTTTTTTGGTTGCCTTTAACATTCATACTTAAAAATTTCCTCATAACATTACTCTCATCCCGTCTCATCACGTTATCATCGTCCAATCACTAGGATTGTGCCGTGAATAATGGGTTAAAGTTTTATTCAAGACAATTCTTTGTGCGATTGAAAATTCTGATTACCCGAAGGAGAACAATGCTAGCCTTTAATTTAAATTAGTCTGTATATATATATTTCTAATAAGTGTTATATTAATGGTTCAATCAATTATCCTTCATATTTTTTCTTAAAATAAAACTTATCTTACCTTGGCTATTTTAACTCGATTAAGATAGATTTTTTAGTTAGTTGTCAATAAGTTAAACAACTTTTGTTAATTATTTCTGATGTTTACACGAGTATTACACATTTGAAATATTTTTATGGATTTTATTGCGTTGGTATTTGATTTTTAAAGTTCAAGGTCACGAGAAGGCAGTCTTTCAGTGACTATAAACTCTTTATAGTGTTCGAAACATCGAGAAATTATAAATCAAATACAAGTGCAATAAAATCCGTAAACTTTTAGTTATTTAAATCGATATTAATCATATCGACTCATATACATTGCTGGATTCAAGGCTCCTTTGAAATAGAAGGTAAATTACCTACTATACAGTGCTAATCACACGTATTGGTATAGGGAGTTATTTCCAGTTTACCTATTCTTGCATATATGTTATGTGCATATTACATACCTTAGTTTCTACCACCGAAATGATGCATTGTATTCTTAATTCATTAGCATACGAGAATCGATAGCATGGATCTCATATGATCATAAAAAAAAAATGTGTGTGTCAGCTCCGACGCACGACTGGAGTTTACTCCTTAAGTATGATTATCAAAACAGGCGCAAAAAAAGCACATTTGGCTAAAAATAATATATATATATATATATATATATATATATATATATATATATATATATATATATATATATATATATATTTACATTTATTAAAACTGTTCAGTGAAGTATTATCTCACGTCAGAAAGTGAAAACGTAACGAGGTCATTCGATCACTAGATTTTACTCCTCAAATTTTTCTCATACCGGGCGCTTTATATGAAAATCGATTCTTAAGGAGTAAACTCCAAAAAGTACAATAAAATAGGTAGGTTGAAAACTATCTACATTTTTATTTCTTCAAGATAAATCCCACATCATATGTTGTATCATAGGTATAGTGAATTCTTTTAATTAATTTTCTAAGTATTTCTCACGTTGTCAAATACTCTTATTTTCTTATTTTTATCATCTAGTTTATATTATACGTATCCTTATAATGCCATACTAAAGAATCAACCTTCACTGCTTATAAAAATATTATTTCGATCTCGACTGGGATGCATCGTAAAATAAATAAAAGGAATGCCAATATTGCGATGAAGGCAATGGAATATATATTTTGTTTGCAGAATATATGTCGTAGTATATTATTTTATAATAGGAATGCGGATACAGTATAAGATTTATTATCTGTGATCTTCATGCTGCAGTCTATGCTGAAATTTTTTGAATTTCGAATGGCACAGCAGCATGCTATTCTTGTGGGGAGTCCTTGTCATATAGTAGACGGGTCCATAGAAGGATGGACGGTAACTATTTTTAATATACTTCAAAGTATCAACCATCACAGTTTACAGTGATGTATGGCAGTGACTACGAATGCTACTAATACTTAGATTGGTCGTTGTTTTAGTCAAACATGACTAAAAGCTTTATAATAACTTGGGCCAACTCCATCTGATGCCGTCCGATTAACAATTACATTTACAAGTAGTATTGACGTCAGGCAGGCAGCCGCTTCGGGTGATCGGACCGGGAATTGGCCGGTCACTCGACGTGAGGCCACCGCGTGACGGCGATAGCTTTCGCCATCGGGGCGTCAACACGAGAGGAACCCGTAAGGGTAAACCGCCGGGCGGGCCACCGAAGACAAAGATCGGGTACCGGTGGCCCGCTCGCACGGCGAAAAGAGGTGTTTGCAGGGTGGGTCCATGGGGTTGCGCGCCGCCTCGTTTGTTGCCCCGGATTGATTTGTCGGGGCGCGACCACATCCATGGTCCACCTTGCGAAAAAAAAAAAAAAAAAAAAAAAAAGAAAAAAAAGGCAGGCAGCCGCTTATAAAACTATTGCCGATAACTTTTGCAATATATACGAGTATGATGAAAACAGAGTATATATTGAGTCGGCCTCGACTAATTGGAATAAGAGCAGAATGATGATGATGATCTACAAACATTGTTCATTTTGACCATAGATATATCTTTTAGTGATATATCTCTTCACTATTGGACTCGAGCCTCCTCCGTAATGGCAGGAAAATTTGTCTACTATACCACGCTGGTCAGACGTGTTGGTATAGAGTTTAGTGTCGAGTTTTTCTTCTCTTAAATAGAAGTTATATGCGTTTAATTACCCGTAGGTGACCGTAAGTGACGACTAAGGGATATAAAATGCATATAACATCTATGTGAGAGAAGGAAATCTCGAAATAAAACCCTATACCAACACGTCTGACCAGCGTGGTATAGTAGGTTAACTTCCCTCCCATTACGGAGGAAGCTCGAGCCCAACAGTGGGACATATATGAGCTAAAATGATGATATCCCTAAGTCGTCTCTTATGATCAACTATGGATAAGATAGGGGATGGTGAATTGTATTCTTACTCCGTCACCACACGGAAAGCCATAGATAAATAGATATACATAGATAAATAAAACCACTTTGGTACTATATAAATACTTATACCATATGACACACATACGCACTGTTCGTTGTTAAGTACCTATGTTTACGACCAATGTCGCTCCGCAGCACTCTGCTCTCATAAAATAGAACATCCGGCTTGATTATGTATAAAAACTTTGGATTCAAGCTTTCTTCACAATCTTAATTTAATTTACTTGTGAATTTTTCAGTGTTTTTTGACCAACATATAAAACTTTTTAATATTACTAACTCTAGTGCTGTTTGGAGGTATCATCATCATAGCCCATGAATGTCCCACTGTTGGGCTCAGGCCTCCTTCGTAATGGGAGGGAAATTAACCTACTATACCACGCTGGACAATGTGATATAGGTGTTGATATAGGGTTTTGTTTCGAGTTTTCCTTTTCTCGCATAGATGTTATATGCGTTTTATATCCCTTAGACGTCTCGTACGATCACTCACGGGTAAGATTGGGGTGGTGAATAGTATTCTTACTTCGTCACCCCACGGAAAAGGAGGTATCGTAAAGTCTTTATAATGAAAGTCGTTCAAGACCAATTATAAAAAATACCGCTTGCTCAATGATTATATTATGTATGTATGGTATGTTATTTCTGCGGGTAGTTGCATCGGTCGGATTAAGTGAGGGTCCCTTATAGCACCTTGCTACCCTTTCATGTTCCGTACCGGATTTTTGGCATAGTGTGATCAGATAACCTATCAAAAAAAAAAAGGGAATATCATCTGTAATGTCACAAAATTTTGTAATGTATAATGCAGAATTATGTATTATGTTCTTCCATCTATGTGTAAAGAAAAAAGACACGCCATGCTAATGACTTGGATGTATCCTTGTTATAGTTGGAGTCGATGAGGAGCAGTTACCACTTTCCATCAGGTAGACTGCTTACTTTACGTCGTATAAAAGTAATAAATATAATCTAATACTTGTTAAAATATATTTTGTTTTAAAGAAAAATACACCTTTTTTGTGGACAGGATATGGTCGGTCACTCGGTATGGTGGAAAGAAAGGTATACAACTCCATAACTTGCTGTACACGTGCTTCTTTATCATTAAATTACCAAGACACCGATACTATTATTAACATTCCCTTAGAAATAAATTTCTGCATCACGAGTGAGTTTACAACCCGTAGTCAAATAATACAAATTACACTTAGAACAACTAAATAGTTGTTAACTAAACGAGTTGTTAATTAAATTGTTGTTAACTAAACTAGGTGTCAACTAAATAGTTGTTAACTAAACTAGTTATTAACTAAACTAATTGTTAACTACATAGTTGTTTACTAAATAGTTGTTAACTAAGCTAATTTTTAACAAAATAGTTGTTAACTAAATAGTTGTTAACTAAATAGTTGTTAACTAAACTAATTGTTAACTAAACTAATTGTTAACTAAATAATTGTTAACTAAATAGTTGTTAACTAAATAGCATACATAACCTCACGCCTGTTTCCCAGAGGGGTAGGCAGAGATTACGGATTGCCACAAACCACGATCCTGACATACCTCCATCGCTTCATTCACGCTCATCACAGTCTTCAAGCATGCTCTACGATTACGCGTACTCTTAATCTGACCTTTCATACTTACACCACACATACTACGAAGAGCTCTCATCTCTACAGCATTTATTCTACTTTCATGTCTTCCATGACAAATCCAACTTTCACTGCCATACATGAGAGTGGGAACTAATACTCCCTTATGTACAGCTAGGCGTGCCTTTTTAGATACATTCCTACTCTTCATAAAAGCGTACAGTGCCCCTATTCACTTTATTACCAGCATTCACTCTTCTTTCAACATCATCATTATTTTTACCATCACTAGTAAATAGTACTCCCAAGTATACAAATTCTTTCACTTGTTCCAATCCCTCACCATTTATAAAAATATTACATTCCGTCATACATTTATCCTTTTCAAAGACCATTACTTTCGTCTTATTTACATTTACTTTCATACCTTTTATTTCAAAAGCATTATGTATAGTAGTTACCATCGCCTGTAAGTCTTCAGTCGACGATGCAAGTAAAACCTGATCATCGGCATAAAAAAGACATTTGACGAGTAACTCATTCATTTATAAACCACATTCATTATTTTTCAAATGTTGCAAACAGCTATCCATAAATAGGGTAAACAGCCACGGTGACGCTTCACATCCTTGTCTAACACCTTTATCAATGTTAAACCATTCAGTGTAGGACCCGTTTATCTATACGCAGGCTCTGGAATCCTTATAGATGGATTTCAGCGCCTGAATAAGATGGCCATTTACCCCATATATAGATAGTACCGACCACAGTTCATTTCTCCTCACTTTGTCATAAGCCTTCTCCAAATCGATGAAAGCGCAAAAGACTTTCTGACCTTTAGCCAAAATTTTTTGCTCCATGCATCGTATAGAGAACACTTGATCTGTGCAACCCATACTCTTTCGAAAACCCGCTTGTGCATCCCATATTTTCTTTTCGGTCACTTTTACTACTCTTTCAATCAACACTTTCGCATACAGTTTGCCGACAATGCTAAGGAGGCTAATGCCCCTGTAGTTTCTACAATCTGGCCGTGAACCTTTACCTTTGTAGAGAGGTAAGATAATATAACTAAATAGTTGTTAACTAAACTAATTGTTAACTAAATAGTTGTTAACTAAATAGTTGTTAACAATTAGTTAACAACTATTTAGTTAACTTAACTAATTGTTAACTAAATAGTTGTTAACTAAATAGTTGTTAACTAAGTTAATTGTTAACAAAATAGTTGTTAACAAAACTAATTATTAACTAAATAGTTGTTAACTAAATAGTTGTTAACTAAATAGTTGTTAACTAAACTAATTGTTAAATAAATAGTTGTTAACTAAATTGTTGTTAATTAAACAGTTGTTAACTACATAGTTATTAACTAAATAGTTGTTAACGAAATAGTTGTTAACGAAATAGTTGTTAACTAAATAGTTGTTAACTAAATAGTGGTTAACTATATAGCTGTCAACTAAATAGTTATTAACTAAATAGTTGTTAACTAAATAGTTATTAACTAAATAGTTGTCGACTAAATAGTTGTTAACATAAATAATTTTTAACTAAATAGTTGTTAACTAAATAGTTTTTAAATAAGATTTCTTTGTATATTCCCTAAAAATCGGACGTACAAAGAAATCGTCTCAGTTGATCTTCGATATTTAGCGTGTAAGTTTTGGTACTTACACGATTACGCCATCTGTGTAATTAGAAATGTCTCCCATATATTCGAGTAATTACATTTTGTTCTCATTTAGTCACTAATTTATCAAATTTAATTTCAAATCTTCTAACGATACTGTAAACGTAATTAAATAAGATGTTTACTAAAACTTAAGCTAAGCAATATCAATGAAAAGCTTGAAGTATAATGTACGACTGCGTAGATGGCGAAGTGCATGCATTTTTTGTTAATGTGGTATATGTTGCTTTTAAAAAAATAGTTCTCTCTCTTTTTAGTCCACAAAAAGCCCACTGTTAAGCTTGGATCACCTCCTGGTTAAGGTAATTTATCTACCACGGTGATCGAATAGTTTACCATAGGCTTTTTCAAGTTTGCTGTCTGTCGCAGTGGTGTTGTCTGCTTGACACCGAAACTCTTTTATTATACCCATTATGTGGCCATAGTATTATTACTTCGTCACCACATGGAGAGTGTAAGTTGTAACAGTACAAGGTATAGTAATAATATAGTATACTTTATTATTAGTCACAGCTCGTTTTAATTTTGCGCATACTATCACGAGATACGAGAAGGCGCTTTCATTCGACCAGTCCGTTACGTCATAAGTCGACGTTTGCGTCACACTGACGTCATATTTACGACGCACCTTTTATAGTCCGCTCTCAAGCCATGACCGGGTCATATTTCAACCTTCACATCTGAGTATAAATATAGTTATTATTAAACTAATTTAGATATTATCAATACCTTGAACCTTGTGAAGTTTTTGGAACAAAAAAAAAAATTCATGTACTTGACACAAATAAAAACTTTTTCGGTTTTAATGGAACGTTTCGGTTTATTTGTTTCGTTTATGTTTGTTACCTGTGGGTGAAGCTGGAGAGGAGCTCATAAAACGAAAATAGATTTATTCATTCAATGCCTGTGTGGGTGTGATACAGAATCATTTGATAGTTTATAGCTTGTACCGCTCTTTATGTTTTATTTCTCCGAATCTACTTATTTCAACTTTATGGTTTTGTATGTGTGACCCTTCAATTTAATTATTCTGTTACGTGGGCTTTTGGTTATTGTAACCGAAATAAAGTTACTGAATACTATTAACGTAAGCCTATAAGTTTAAAAATATTACTGTCAACCTGCTTTTTTGAGGTCGATTTTTAGTCTCAATGTTATTGGATTATATTTGTTAGATAATTTTGAGCATCACAAAGATGGTCATACTAAAATTGTATAAGAGTTACTTCTGTGATAAATTCTGTGAAATAAAAGAAGATTGAAAGTTACATAGGCGTGGCAATGCATAAATATTATACATAATTTATATGAATTAACACCTCTATCAATTTCTCCTACTGGAAAGTGCTTTATATAATAAAGGTCTATAATATATAATGCTGTATGGTAGCGGCTACGAATACTACCAACCCTTACTTTGCTCGTGGATGTCGTAAAAGACGACTAAGAGCCTTATAACGACCTCGGCCAACTCCATCTGATGCCGTTTGGTCGACAATTACATGCCCAAAGAGGGTTGACGTCTGGCATGCGGCCGGTCATTAAACCTATAACTTTTACAATATGTACTATAAAAGAAGAGAGACATATTGTATCGAGCCCAAGTAATTGGGATAAGAGTAGGAGAATGATGAATGAATATATAATTTTCTAATAATTACGAGAGCATTAAGTTTATTAAATAAAACTATTTTCTTTGATATTGTACTGCTACTCAATTATAAAAAAAACTTCACTATAATAAATCAGAATCCTTATACTCGATTCTAAGTGGATATTCGGATCTAACCGGCAACTCATATCCGATCTGTGACGAAGTCTTTAATTAAAATTGGTTGACGAATCAAGGTATATCTATCACAAAATATATTAAATTTTATACTTAACTCAAGAATCAATAAGATTCCGATTGGAGCATCCTATTAGTAATAGTATAAATAATTACAAATAAAATAATATATTATTTTTCATTACAACATAATCCAAATTTAGGTGAAGCAATAAAAATCTCTACCAATATTCATTTTAGTTAGATACTTCGACAAATTTATTTGACAAAATTGCAGATAAGATATCAACATCCTGCTTAATTTGCCATTAGGGTAGGAAAGAAATTTAAATTGAAAAAGGGAAATCCGTGTAATCAGATGGAATATAAATCAGTATCGGTGGTTTCAAATCAAGCGCTTTGTGCTGTTTTGGTTGCCGGATACAATCTTTACTAATATAATGAAAATGTATTATATATATATGACTTACCATATAAAATTATTATTATATAGCAATGTATTTTGTATAAAATATTATAAAAGAGAAGTTTATAGTAGATTAATTTCCCTCCCATTATGGAGGAGGCTCGAGCACAACAGTGGGACATATAAAGGCTACGATGATGATAATTAAGGTTTTATTCGATCTTTTGCTGCAGACGACTACGCAGACACATGTATCTTTTTAATGTGAAGGGAGTTAGAATGCCACGAAGGCTACGCTTGGCAAATGGTTTGGTGTGTGCAGGGCAGTTTACGATTTCTACGAGAAAATAACGGGGAAGTAACATTTTATATTACACGCAGGTTATTATGATCTGGCCACCGAAGACAAAGATTGGGTTCCGGTGGCCCGCTCGGCGAAGAGAGGCGTTTTGCAGGGTGGTTCTATGGGGTTGTGCGCCGCTTCTTCAGTCGCCCCGAACCGATTTGGTGGGGCGTGACCACCTCCATAGCCCGCCAAAAAAAATATTATGATTTTTTAAACAATACTTTATATATAGTTCAATTTTGTATCATAACTAATATTTACTTTTGTACAGTGAATAAAAGGAAACATTTTAAAATCTTCTAACTTATTCATCATTTTAAAATAAATTACGTCACTCACTTAATTTTGAAATTAATTACATAATAATAATTATAGATATATATATAAAAAAAAAATGTTTTTATATTTGTTAAGATTTTCAATCTATTATCATCATGAATGTTTTTTCAAGTTATCAAGGGGACCTTCGCATAGAATATAACATCTATTAAATCTTAAATTATTTATCGGACTAGTAGTGATATTATTAATAACTGTTTTATAAAATAAAATAAACAGAATACAAATAATATTTCAAGAAAAACATTTCTAATAATCCCGTGCTTAGTGGAGAACATGTCCAGAATGCTGGTAGTATTGCCACATTGTATTATAATACTTTATTTGGCATACAGTTACCCCTCTGTGGTGATTACGTATCGCTTCAATGAGAAATAACAATAATCTATGCTTGTAAAGTGCTTTGTCCTGAATGACTGACGGATCAACGCACAGCCTAAATCGCTGATCATAGAAATCTAAAATTTGGAGGGGTGTATTCTTTGTATGATGTAGGGATTTAATAAGAAAGGATTTGTCGAAATTCAATCTCTAAGAAGGTGAAAAAGTGAGGTAATGTTTGTATGGGACAGCGTGATTCCTTCATCCAATCTACTTCAAATTTCGCATAAACATTCTTTAACAGAATTGATGAAACACATGTTTCGTATTTTATTGAATTTCATCCCCTACCGGGGTTAAAAAGGGGTAGAAGGTTATTTTGGGGTGATTTGGTTCAAAGTTGATTTGAATACTCTTTAGTGCTTTTGATTTAAATTATCCAGATAGAAATACTGCGGTAGGTGCGTATTTTGCTTTCATTTTAAAAAGATAATAACCCCGTGTAACTTTTACTAGATCAAAGGCCGAGTTTTGTGTTCATAAAATATAATAAAATTTTATTATTTTTCTATCTTTACTTTTTACCTTTAAATCCCTACACTATAATAATTTTGATGAATGAAATGATTGTTATATTTTATAAGTATACAAAGATTTACACATAATCCTTACTAATATTATAAATGCGAAAGTAACTTTGTCTCTCTGTCGCTCTTTCACGCCAAAACTACTGAACCGATCTAAATAAAATTTTGGTACACAGATAGTCTAGAGCCTGTTAAAGGACATAGGCTACTTTTTAATGCAAAAAGGGTTGTAAAAGGGGATGAAAAGCTGTAAGGAATTATCGTCATTTTTAAAGCCAATTGCCAATTAATTTTTAAACCAATTGAAATTTATTTTTAGGCTATTGAATAGATATAATTAAATGTGACAATAAAAATTTTGTAAAAAGATTACCCTTAAGGGGTAAAATAAAATAGGGAATGAAAAACTTTACCTAATCTTTTACCTTTTAGCCTAACCTAACCTTTTACGCGGGTGAAGCCGCGGGCAGAAGCTAGTAATTTATATGTTATACAAAAAAACAGTTAAAATTCCTATTAAAACAATTTTCCACTTCTACGCAGACGAATTGGCGGACAAAAGCTAGTAACAAATATTTATAAAAAAAGAAGATGTAGATTTTTACATGTACTCGTAGCAAATCTTAATTATAATATGTTTCCTTTCCTTTTAAAAAACAAGGCGCTAAGGATTAAACCATTGTATTGCTGACTTAACAGATATATAATAATCGTACTTAAATTATACCCCGACTCAAAACAGAGAATGTATGAAATTAAAAGAATGGATGGAGGATCTCACGAAAAATTTTCATATATCAGCATCGACCTTACGAAATTTTAAACTAAATCTGCACTGAGATCACTAGATTATCAATGCTGTCTAAATATTAGTTGGATGATAATCATATTTATATGTGATCAGTACTACGATCTATGATTTATATTTCAATCACCGCTTGCCGCTCTGTCCGGATATGACTGACATCCGTTTTCATTCGACCGTACTTTGAAACTCATGTTTCATTTAATCTTATATATTTTATGCAGCAATATTCAACATTAGCTAGCTACCGTTTCAACCAAGATTAACTTTAATGGCAGGCTCTATGACAAATAAAGGAAAGTGGCTGTGGCACAAGGCTGTGTGCGTCAATAGCTCATCAGCAGCATCAGCTCCCAAAATTGTCATTAAAATATGTTTACCAGCTCGGAGCATATTATTGGCACTCTAAAAATAAATCAAATTATAATTTCAATTATATATAATACGTTAACTATACAGACCGCACACATAGCGCAATGGGTAAGGTACCTATTGTGCTAAATAACTGTGGAAGAGGATTCAATTCTTATGTAGAACAATACTTTGGGCGATTCACCAATTGTTGTTCTGAGTTTGGGTGTAATTTGTGTTTGTTTTTTAGTCTAGATTGATCCAACGCTCGCATGGCGTAAAGAGGTACGTGTATGATAGGTTATGGGGTCGTGTGTTCGCTTTCGTGGCCCTGAATAGATTAAGCATCTATTCATGAACCTGTCAACGTTTGCTGTTAGACATAGGCCTCCTACAAGAGACAATGCTATATTCGCCAGCCTAGGTAGCCGGGTTGACAGTTGCAGTTGTTGTTCTGCTGTTATAAGTTTCCCACTAAACTTTATTTTAATTTTTATTGCTTTTCAAATTACTGAAATTTTTAGCATTTAATATGCTTAATTATTTATAAATACCCGATACGAAACGAAAAACACCCTGCTTGTGACATAATTTTTCGTTTCGTATCGGGTATTTATTGCTTTTGTTGGCAAACGAGCCAGCAGCACACCTGATGGTAAGTGTCACTGCCGCCCATGAACCTTTGCAACACCAAGGGTATAGCTAGGCCGTTGCCTACCAATATCCCCAAACCCACCTAGTTGGGCTTCCGGTTTTCTCGCTCACCGAACGAAGCACAGCTGCACATTGCCATTACTCAGACGTCGATCTTCTGCGAGAGTATGGTACTAGCCCGGACGGATCGGCCCGCCGCTGTAGACAGAAAACTGTCAACGGCGTGGTCCTACCACTAGTTGTGTAGTGGTAGTGGCATATGCTATCCTCTTGGTCATTACCCAGTCAATTTTGCAACTCCTACGAGAAAAACAAATAATCCATTCTTAATCTGTCACCATGTGGATAATAAAGAAGATATTATCTCGATAAGTGGTATATATATACAATTCACCACCCCCTATGTTACTCGTGGGTGATCCTAAGAGACGACTGAGGAATATAATATGCATATAACTTCTAGTCAGGAGTTAAGCTGACCGACCGCATTCGTAACGACGACGTAAGAGAGCGAGTAGGTATGAAAGAGAGTATTGGTGTAAAGATGCGAAAGGGAATGCTCCGATGGTTCGGACATGTGGAAAGAATGCCGAACGAACGTCTGGTTAAGAAGATATACAATGCGAAAGTGGAAGGATGTAGGTACCGAGGGAGACCGAGACTAACCTACCTAGACTAGATCGGTCATGTACTGAAGGAAGGTGGAGTCAAGAGTCTCCGAAACCGGCGAGCGTGTATGAAGAGAATTATGAATGTTGAGGAAGCGAGTGAAGTATGCAGAGATAGAGTTCTCTGGCACTCTGTTCTCTCTGCCTACCCTGCAAGGGATATGGCGTGATGATATGTATGTATGTATAACTTCTATGCAAGAGAAAGAAAACTCGAAACAAAACCCTATACCAACACGTCTAACCAGTGTGCTATAGTAGGTTAATTTCTTTATTATTATGGAGCAGTCTTAAGCCCAAACGCGTATATGAGTTGAGATGGTAAAGTGGTGCCTGTAAAGAGAAAAATTGTTAATACTACTTTATCCACTTTTTATGCTTAAAGATGTTTCGAAGGCAAGTCAGGAAGCTAGTAGTTTATAGATAGTTAAATGCCGACGTAACTATGGTCAGCGTAATATCGTTAAAACACGTTTATACGGGCGTTCTTAAACAGAGAATTTTGTTTAAAAACGGTCTAATTTTTGTCCAGCATTGCGGAACGGCAACCTCATTTTTATCTAAAATGCGGGATGTGATTTTTGGACCCAAATTTAAACTGTAATATTAGTATTCTCTAATGTTTTTTGTATACAATCTAATAGAGAAGATACTTTTTTGCATGACAATTAAAGAATATGAGATCAGAACTCAAAAATGCAATTGCATTCACGCTTATGGAATTATGGTGAAGAAATATCTTCATCTTTTCCTAAACCTATTAGTCAGTTAAATATTTGCATAAAAAATCAATTAATATTTCTACGAGTGAATATATAGATAAAAATAATAGAACCGATTCATTGACGAGGCTGCGGTGCCACACTGGCATTTTTTTTGTCACTTGTAATGAGAATGATCGCATGGTAGCGTTCCGAAGCGTCACTAGGACGTTGTTAGCGGGTACTTATCCGAAAGGGTAACCCACTACCCAAGCACTAGAACCCGTGCTACCGGTAGCTCATTTAATAAGTGAAGTGCGAACATACGGTTAGTTATGGTTAAGAGATTCGTCGGCCGCCCCTTCGGTTCGGTCGGCTGGGCTCGATGTCGTTCCACAGCCGGTAAAAAAAAGACCAATAAAAAAAATGATCTAAACGATGTCTACCTACGAATCATAATCATCATTCTCACAGCCCATATATGTCCCACTATTGAGCTCAGACCTCCTCCGTAATGGAAGGGAAATTAACCTACTATACCTCGCTGGTCAGACGTGTTGGTATAGGTTTCTTTTTCGAATTTCCGCGCTATGTTTATTTGTTCATTGACTAACATTTTGCAATTCTGGACTATTTCCAGTGGTAAATAATACAAATACACGTTAAGGTTTAATATACACACATATATATATATATATATATATATATATATATGTATATATATATATATATATATATATATATATATATATATGTCTCTGTTTTGAAATCTCACCGAAGATTAATCCCAGAATACCTGATGCAAAGTGCCTCTTAAATGTTTCAAAGGTTGCGGTTTAAGACTGCTGTGAATATTACACAAAGCGGCCGCTATCCGCATTTACTGTGCCGTTTTACTATCTCAATCTTCTCTGGCATGTGTTATAAATAGACTAGGAAAGTGAGTTTACGTGTTACACAATGTCATTTTATGTTTCCAGAGAATAATTGACATTGTAAGAAGCAACATGTATATCAGTTACTTCAAACTTTTCCAAAATTAAAATTAAAGTTAAGTTTATAGTTATCACAATTAATCATAAAAGATTTTTAATTTTATTTGCCTATGTAAATTAGTTAATTCAGTTGAGCTATTTAAAATAAATTAAAGCTAAAGTGTTATTCTGCAGACACATACAACCTCATAAACTTTGGCATTCCATCATTCTTCTACTCTTATCCCAATTGCTTGGGTTCGATAAAATATGTACTCTTCTTTCATAGTACATACTGTGAAAGTTATTGGCAATAGTTTTATAACCCGCCGCCTGCCAGACGTCAACCCTTCTTGAGAACGTAATTGTTGATCAAACGGCATCAGATGGAGTTGGCACAGGTCGTTAGGCTCTTAGTCGTCTTTTACGACATCCACGAGCAAAGTAAGGGTAGGTAGTATTCGTAGTCGCTACCACACAACTTTAGTACTACACTCTCTTTGACATTTAAGTTAGATTCGTGGACACGATGTCTTCTCCGTGAGGTCAGAGATTTTGACCTACTGTACCATGCCAGCTAGACGATTTGGCGAAGATTTTATTTCCAGTTCTTCATATCTTGTTGTGTTGTTATCTGCTTATATCTCTTAGATGGTTGAGGCATCCACATTAAAAAGACACCTCTTTTTACTGTGGATACCTCAACATGTTTTTTCACTTAAACCACACGGAAATACCTATATTATACTTTTTAAAAGATTTTCTTATAGTTTATCATTCTCCTACTCTTATCTCAATTTCTTGAGGTCGATAAAGTACTCTTGTTGCATAGTACATATTGTAAAAGTTATTGGCAATAGTTTTATGACTGGTCGCCTGCCAGACGGTAAACCTTCTTGGGAATATAATTGTTGACCAAATGACATCAAGTGAAGTCGGCCCAGGTAGTTATAAGCCTTTTAGTCGTCTTTTACGACATCCACGAGCAAAGTAAGGGTTGGTAGTATTCGTAGCCACTACCACACAGCATTTTATTATACTTTTATAACATTATAAAGTATAAATAACAAGTTATAAAAAACAATGAAATATATTTCGTTTTGGCAGAGCTGACAGAGCACGGCTCGATATAAAAAAAATAAAAAAAGATGAAAATTGAGACTAGGAGCCACCATCTTTTGGCAATATTACTAATATTGTTTTTAAGCACAAAATAAGAGTTTCTGTCTAACTTTCATCACTCTTGTAGTTCAAATTTTTAATATTCAAACACTAGATTTATTATAATGCTTTATAAATTATTCAGTGATATTAAAGATATGTAAATATAAGTACGAGTAAACGTTTCAACTACATTCGTTTAGCATTTTCATTGCGCTTTTCATTAGTAGTAGCAATACTTAATTGTCATTGCACGAGTGTTTGAATATGTATGCAAATAAAAGTAAAATCACATTTAATAAATGATTTTACGTCGTAAATACCGTCATCCATTGCATAATTTTGCATCATTTAAAATTATATTGTCATCATTCACCTACTCTTATTCCCAATTACTTGGGGTCGATACAATATGTACTCTTATTTCATAGTACATATTGTAAAAGTTATTGGCAATAGTTTTATAACCCGCCGCCTGCCAGACGTCAACCCTTCTTGAGAACGTAATTGTTGATCAAACGGCATCAGATGGAGTTGGCCCCGGTCGTTAGGTTCTTAGTCGTCTTTTACGACATCCACGAGCAAAGTAAGGGTAGGTAGTATTCGTAGCCGCTACCACACAGCTATATTTAAAATTATATTGTATTGTGTAGTTAATAAAATATAAATTCATAAAATTTTAAAACAATTTTTTATTTTCTTATTCATCATTCTCCTACTCTTATCCCAATTATTTGGGGTCGATACAATATGTACTCTTCTTTCATAGTACATATTTAAAAAGTTATTGGCAATAGTTTTATGACCGGCCACCTGCTAGACGTCAACCCTCCTTGGAAATTTAATTGTTGACCAAACGGCATCAGATGGAGTTGGCCCAGGTCGTTATAAGGCTCTTAGTCATCTTTTACGACATCCACGAGCAAAGTAAGGGTTGGTAGTATTCATAGCCGCTATCACACAGCATTATTTTCTTAATATGAAGTAAAAAAGTTATTATATTACCAAAATAAAAGCGTCACTCTCATTCTATTTCTGCTGCTCTCAAATAAACCGTGTTGATTTCGATAATATGTTTTATATTTTAATTCATTTTCAAGAAAATAAAAGCTATTTTCACTTTTTATTTAAACTTTTTTTGTGATATCCAATACTTTATTAATTATAATATTGTATATAAAATAATTAAACTTTATCACTCATATAGATTTGAATACCATTGGTGGACCAAGTGCTCAAAAATGGTTCGCAAATGTTGAAGCCAATTTACATACGTGAAAGATAAATAAATATTTGTAATAAAACTACAGTATTGCATGTCTATAAATAAATACATGACTTTTTTTTTGGTTTGTTATACTTTACAATATTTGTCTTGTTTTATTACATTATTTTTTATACAGGCGTCGTCGGCGTTAAGCAGGGGTACGTTCTGTCAGCCAGACTGTTTATCATATATCTGGATAAAAGTCTCCAAAGGTTGAACGATATGAATGTGGGAGTCCAGATGGGCGACTCAGTGGTCACTGCTCTGCTCTATTCAGATGATGCAGTCCTGCTGGCACAGTCAGCGACTGACCTGCCGACCCTAGTCGACACAATGACAGAAGTTTGTAAGAAAAGGGGTCTACGCGTGAATGTGAGCAAAACCAAAATAATGGTTTTTGAAAGCGATGAAGCTAGAACAGATGTAAGAGTAACAATAGGTAATGATGTACTAGAGCAAGTGGATGAATTTGTATATCTTGGATGTGGATTTAGCCGAGATGGAAGGTACACCACTGATATAGAGCGAAGAGTGAATGCGGGAAATAGAGTGAATGGAGCGTTGGGGCAACTTCTCGGTAGCCACCACCTCAGCCAGAAGGCACGTATAGCGAGGGATTCGCCAGTTGGCACTCGTACAGGTCGGACGTGTGCACTGGATGGAGTATTGGGCTAGGTTGGATTGTCGGGTTGTTGTCGTTGTCTTGTCTTGTCGTTGTCTTGTCGTGTCGTGTCGTTGTCTCGTCATAGTTGAGGGAGGGGAAGGGAGGGGTCACTTAGGAAGGTACCGGGACAGCGATCGTTCTGTCGACGCCGTCGGCCGGTATTCAAAAAGTTGCGACCGATTGCTGGTCGTGGCCAGGTCGTGTATATAAAGTTGATGAAATACTTTAATATCGCGATTCAGCCTCGCTAACTTCGCTGTAAAACATTAATATCGCGATTTAGCCGTGCTATTAGTATTCGAGGTACTATTAACACCTAGCTTTTTTTAGATGGACGACGAATCAGAAGGGGAGACTGACGCCCTATCGGCTGTCGATTGTGACACAGGCGAAACGGACGCCACGTCCACAGGGAGGAAACGTCATTACGTAAGAACTGCCCACTCTGGGCAGAAGGATTCGGGTTCGGACACAGAAGTGGAACCGAAATCTAAGTTGAATACCTCACGTCGGGGTAAGGCAGCGCCAAGAGGCCATAATATAGGGCTCACACGTGCCAAGATGGACCTTAGGAACAAAGACGCTGAAGCTAAGGAAGAAGAGTTTGAGCGGGTGCTTAGAAGTCGCGCATTCCGCAAAGAAGCTCCAGTGCTGGCACTGGACTCAGCGGACACCTCGGCCTCGGAGTGTCCCGCATTGGAGAACCTCTTTACTATTGGGCCGGAAGAGATGCGCGCTCGTGGGGGCCACAATGCGGCAGTAATCTTAGAGGTTACGAAGAAGTCTGGGCACCTTCAGGGCCCTTTTATTAAAAAGCTAAGGGATGCAGCAGCGGAGATGCAAGGCATCATTGAAACCTTGTGTTCAAAATCGGAAGCGGAGGAGACCCGTCGATTGAGAGCGGAGAATGGCAGACAGCGTCAAGAAATAGAAGCCCTCAAGGCGGAAATCAAGGCGCACCGGCGAGAATTTTGTGAAATGAGGGCTACTGCCTCTTCAACTTCCATAGGAGCGAACGCATTTGAGGAAATGAAATCCTCTATCGTGAGGTCAGTTGGGGAGATGATGAATGCCCGACTTGCGGGATTAGAGGATCGCCTTCTCCCCGCTAAGGTAAACCGGCCGCCTTTAGCTGCGGATAAAAAGAAGAGCACAGCGGCTGCTGTGCCCACAGCCACCGTCTGCACGGCCTTATCGGTCCCGCCAAGCCAACCAAACGCTAGTACGCCGGGAGTCACTCCTCCAGCCCAGACCGTGGCTGCCGACAGCTGGGTAACAGTTGTGAGGAAGGGGAAAAAGAAAAAGTCCTCTCCACCGCTACCTATCAACACTGTTGCGCCCTCCACGATTCCCATTGCGGCTGTTTCGGCGCAGAAGAAATTGAAGTTGGCGCTTTCTGCCCCACGCGCCCCGGCTGTAATCTTGAAATTGCAGCCGGAAGCGGAGAAAAAGGGGGTCACATACGCCGATGCGATGCTTCGCGCCGAGCAGGAAGTCAATCTTCAAGAGATGGGGATTAAGGAGGGCCTCAAAGTCAGGCGTTCCATGACTGGGACTAGGGTCCTGCAACTGCCTAAATCCCAGTCAATGGAAGTTGCTGACCAGCTGGCGGCCAATTTGCGCACGGCACTAGCAGGGATAGCGGATGTCGTGCGCCCAGTCAAACGGGCTGATATCCGGGTGACCGGGATGGATGACTCCGCCACCGAGGAGAAGATCCGTGCGGCAGTAGTCCGCACATGCGGTTGTGATGCTGCGGAGGTTCAGGTTGGACAAATCCTGCGTGGACCCCGTGGCATGGGCATGGCGAAGGTGCGGTGCCCCGTCCCCGCCGCTAAAGTGCTCGCAGACGCGGGAAGACTCCTGGTCGGCTGGAGCTCGGCTGGAGTCCAGGTGCTGGAGAGCCTCCCATTGAGGTGCTTCCGGTGCCTGGAGCTTGGACATACGGCTCCGCTGTGCCCGTCCGCTGTCGATCGTTCTACCTTGTGCTACAGGTGCGGCGGCAGTGGGCACAAATCGGCTGCATGTGTGGCCGCGCCGCGCTGTGCTGTGTGCGCCGCGGCTGGTCGCCCAGCAGAACACACGATGGGGGGACGGCTGTGTAAAGCCCCCTCAACGAGAGGCAAGATGGCCCATGGACCTCGGGCCATTCCACCGGTGTACAACCGCAGAGACCAGGAGGGAGCCGAAATGTCAACCTAAATGGGAGACAGAGTACGCTTCCTCCAGGCGAATTTGAACCACTGCGCTGGGGCTCAGGACCTGCTACTGCAGTCCATGGCGCAGTGGGATATAGATTTGACTGTGGCCTGCGAGCCCTACTTTGTCCCCCATTCACCCAATTGGGTGGGGGACAATAAGGAAGACGTGGCAGTCCTGTCCAGAGGATGCGCCGGCCCTCCCCTCTCTACACTGGAGAGGGGCAATGGTTACGTTGTGGTGGGGTGGCGTGACTTTGCGATTATCGGCGTTTACTTTTCCCCCAACCGCGGGCTGGCGGAGTTTGAGTTATTTTTAGACTCCGTCAGTGCCGCGGTTCGCCGTCAGTCACCGAGGAGAATTGTTGTCCTCGGCGACTTCAACGCGAAGTCACGTACGTGGGGAAACCCCACCACAAACGGTAGGGGCACGGCCGTCGAGAGGTGGTCCTTGCTCTCCGGTCTCTCCCTCTTGAACAGGGGGGCGGTCCATACCTGCGTGCGACATCGGGGTGGGTCCGTGGTGGACCTATCGTTTGCCAGTCCCGGTGTCGCTCGCGGTGTGAGCGACTGGAGAGTGGAAGAGGAGGTGGAGACTCTTTCGGATCACCGCTACGTGCGATTCGAGTTCTCCACCTCGAGAGGACCACCAGAGCCCCGGCGCGGAAGAAGAGGTGGACTTCCAAAATGGGCCCTTGGCCAATTTGACCCCGAAATGGCTCGGGAGTCCGCCATAGTGCAGCGCTGGGGTGGCACAGGACGGCTACCCACTGATATGGTGGGGCTTGCAGGCCATGTAGCAAGTGCCCTTGAGGTGATCTGTGATGCGGCGATGCCGAGGGCTCGGCGAAGGCCACCGCGTCGTCAGGTGTATTGGTGGTCGTCTGAGATTGCTGATCTCCGGGTGGCCGCCAACCGGGCGCGGCGTGCCTACGTCCGATGCCGACAGCGGACTAACCGGGACGACGTCCTTGAGGGTCAGCTGCGGATGGTGTATAAGACCAGCAAGAAAACGCTGCAACTGGCCATCAGCCAGGCGAAGGAGAGGGCCCGTGAGGAGCTTCTTATGAGCCTTGACAGGGATCCGTGGGGGCGTCCATATCACCGGGCGCGGAACAAACTCCGCGCCTGTGGCGCCCCTATCATCGAATCGATGGATCCGGTTCTCCTGTCGAGGTTAATGGGGGAACTGTTCCCTCGCTCCGTGGGACACGTTCCCCCCCGAATGGCTCCTCAGTCGGAGATGGAGGTGGAGACTTTGGTCCCACTCATCACCGACCAAGAAATGGAAGTGGCCCTCTCCCGATTTCGGGGCAAGAGGAAATCGCCTGGTCCGGACGGCGTCCCGGGGCTTGTGCTTGGCATCGCCGCGGAATACCTCAGGGGTGAACTCCGGGAACTGCTTAACGCGTGCTTGAGGTCCGGGCAGTTCCCGGAGGAATGGAAGGTTGGTAAGCTATGCTTGCTGCGAAAGGAGGGTCGCCCAGTCGACTCCCCTTCCGCATACAGACCACTGGTGCTGCTGGATGAAACGGCCAAATTGTTCGAGAAGGTGCTCGCGGACCGTCTCGTTCAGCACCTCGAGGAAGTCGGGCCGGGACTATCAGAGAGTCAATATGGGTTCAGGGGCGGCCGGTCAACAATCGACGCATTGGCCGCCCTGAAGTCCCTGGCTACCGAAGCGGTGGCCAAAAAGGAAGTTCTCCTGGCGGTCTCGCTCGACATAAAAAACGCCTTCAACAGTCTCCCACACGAGACATTAAAGGAGGCGCTTCGGTACCATGGAGTGCCTCCGTATCTCCGGAGGCTGTTGGAGGCGTACCTCGAGGGAAGGCACGTGCTCTGGGAGGGGGGCGACGGGTGCATACATCGCTACCGGGTGGAGTGTGGCGTCCCGCAGGGTTCGGTCCTTGGTCCGGTCCTGTGGAACGTCGGATTCGACTGGCTCCTACGGGGTCGGCTTCTCCCCGGGATGGGGGTCATCTGCTACGCGGATGATACCCTCATCACGGTGAGGAGGTCCGACTTCCGGGGGGCTGCCCGACTGGCAGAAGAGGGGGTTGCGCTCGTCGTGGGCCGGATCGGCATGTTGGGCCTAAGGGTCTCGGTGGAGAAAACCGAGGCCCTCCTATTTCATGGCCGAGGCCGAGGCCCCCCCCGAGGAGCACACATCGGTGTGTCTGGGGTTGCCGTGCCGGTGCGGGCCCAGATGAAATATCTAGGTCTGCACCTTGATTCTGGATGGAAATTCGGGCCACACTTTGCCCAGCTCGTCCCGAGGCTCATCAAGACAGCCGCTGCGTTAGGTTGGTTTCTGCCAAATACTGGCAGTCCTGGGTCGTCCTGCCGACGATTATACGCTGGAGTGGTGCGCTCCATGGCGCTGTATGGTGCCCCCATTTGGGCGGAGTCCCTCACCGCCCGCAACAGGGCCCTTTTGCGAAGACCACAGAGGGTAATGGCGGTGAGGGCTATTAGGGGCTACCGTACGGTGTCATGGACTGCGGCGACGCTGTTGGCGGGCGACCCGCCTTGGCCGTTAGTGGCAGAAGCTTTGGCGGAGGCCTACCAGATTGGCGTAGCGGCGCGGGCTGATGGCGAGCAAGTCTCCATAAGGGGATTGGGTAGAGCATTGGAAGTGGCCCGAAGCGGAGTCATCCGGCGGTGGAGGGAAGAACTGGAGTTCCCCGTAGCAGGGCGGGGAACTGTGGAGGCGGTTGCGCCATATCTCCACCGCTGGATCAACAGAAGGCACGGCAGCCTAAGCTTCAGGTTGGTGCAGGTGCTTACCGGACACGGGGTCTTCGGTAAGTTCCTGCACAGAATTGGCAGAGAAGAGGCCCCAGGGTGCCATGAGTGTGGCGCGCTGCTAGACGATGTGTGCCACACAGTGGAAGTATGCCCCGCCTGGGGGCCCCAGCGCCTCGTCCTGTCGGCGGTCATTGGGCGTGACCTGTCACTGACGACTATCATCTCGAAAATGCTCGACAGTGACAGGTGCTGGTCGTCGATGGCCTCCTTCTGCGAGGAGGTTATCTTCAAAAAGGAGGCCGCGGAGCGGGAACGCGAGGCAATTGCGTCCGCAGACTCGCTCCGCCGGCGGCGGCCAGGGAGGAGGAGGCGCCGATATGCGCACCTTCTTCCACCGCCCTGAATGACGACAGGACGTGGCCAGACGGCCAAGCGTTGGGGTGTCGGGGATAGAATGTCAGTAGACGATCTCTCCGGCACCCCGTAAAAGCGCGGCAGGGGCCGCTGTGGTTTTAGTGGGTATTCCGGTCGGTCATCTGGCCCGGCGAGTCCCACACGCCCCCCCGTCTGTCACATGCGGGGAAAGCGCGTAAATGCGTTTCCACAGCGTGAAAAAAAAAAAAAAAAAAAAAAAAAAAAAAAAAAAAAAAAAAAAAAAAGAAGGCACGTATAGCAATACATAACGCAGTGCTTGTCCCAACATTACTGTATGGAAGCGAGAGTTGGTTATGCAGAAAAGAGTATGAAAGTAAAATTAATGCGGCCGAAATGCGATCTCTACGGAAAATCTGTGGAGTTAGGCTGATCGATCGCATTCGTAATGACGACGTAAGAGAGCGAGTAGGTATGAAAGAGAGTATTGGTGTAAAGATGCGAAATGGAATGCTCCAATGGTTCGGACATGTGGAAAGAATGCCGAACGAACGTCTGGTTAAGAAGATATACAATGCGAAAGTGGAAGGATGTAGGTACCGGGGGAGATCGAGACTCCCTTACCTAGACCAGATTGGTCACGTACTAAAGGAAGGTGGAGTCAAGAGTCTCCGAAACCGGCGAGCGTGTATGAAGAGAATTATGAATGTTGAGGAAGCGAGTGAAGTATGCATGGATAGAGTTCTCTTTCACTCTGTTCCCTCTACCCTACCCTGCAAGGGATATGGCGTGATGATATGTATGTATGTATTTTTTATACCGCATTTCCCTATTGGTTTTCACGAATTTAAATTAGTTGAGGTTAACTATGAATTGAATATTAAATATATTCATATGCATGAATTTAATTTATCTTACTCGTATTACTGCAATTGCTAAGATGTAGCCAGGTTGCCATGCGTGGCAAGAAAGTGGTATCAGTGGCCGGCCCAAAGGCGATGGGGAGGGAATACGGTGGGTTATGGGGCCACGCACTGCTCTTCCGCCGCCCTGGACGGAACGGGCGGCGTGTGTCAGGACCATAGCCTACCAAAAAAAAAAAACAAAAAAATAGATTTAGACAGGTCGTTCTATAGTTTTTTTATTGCTTATGGTGGCAAACGAGCAAGCAGCATACCTGATGGTAAGTGTAACTGCCACCCATGGACCTTTGCAATAGTAAGGGTATAGCTTAGACCGCTGACCACCAATACAATCCCCAAACCCACCCAGTTTGTCTTCCGGCTTTCTCGCTCACCGAACGAAGCGCAATAACACATTGACATTACTAAGACGTCGGTCTTCTTCGAGAGTGTGGTACTACTCCGGACGGACCGGCCCGCGGCTGTACACAGAGAACTGTCAACAGCATGGTCCTACCATTGAGTTTTCTCAATATATATTAAAGAAAATACGTTATATGAAAAATATGCTGTTGATATATTGTAGGGATTTGATCTTTACGATAAGCTTATATAGCTAGTACTTTAGTGTGAATATTTTTGAAATGCTTTCAAGAATACTCTTATGCATAATATTCTTATCGATATAATCTTCAAAATCATATCTTTTTGGAATGTATATTAATTTATTGCTTCGCTGAACTAGCATTGATAGGATTCTTCGAGAGGATTACTTTATTTTATTGAAATATTGTTATTAACTATACATAAATGGAAATATTGATTTAAGTATTAATTAGATTAAATAATTATATTTATGTTTTAAAACACATTAGCTCGAACTAAGGAATACGTTCTTGTGAAATATTATAAACAAGATATAATTCAATAGTGGCAGGACCACGCTGTTGACAGTTTTCTGTCTACAGCCGCGGGCCGGTCCGTCCGGGGTAGTACCACACTCTCGCAGAAGATTGGCGTCGGAGCAATGGCAATGTGCTGTTGTGCTTAGTTCGGTGAGCGAGAGAGCCGGGAGCCCAACTGGGTCGGTTTGGGGTTTATATTGGTAGGCAGCGGCCTAGCTATACTCCTAGGTATATTATAGCAAAGGTCCACGGGCGGCAGTAACACTTACCATCAGGTGTGCTGCTTGCTCGTTTGCCACCAAAAACTATAAAAAAAAATGAAGTGAAAACTTCTTTAACAGCGTTGTGCACTTTTTTGGAATGGGTAATAAATGTTAAACTCACGTCAGGACACGTGACCTGATCGAAAATTCGTAAGACGGAGGGAAATTAGACTGTAGAAGAAAAATTTGTAAGACGAAGAGAGAGTACCTAGACCGTGGGAGAGGAAGTAATAATGTAATATGTGTATAATATAATATATATAATATGTGTATTCACTGTATGGTCACACCCATACATACTTGCTGATTTTTTTTTTTTTTCATAGGTTTAAGTTTTCACTTCGGTCGGCAGTCCTCATGACTGCCTCGTGTTTTTTTTTATTAAAACATCACCCCACTTTAAGGAAATAATCCTTATAATACGGGCAACTTTACAAACATGCAATTAACACAAATAAATTATACTCAGACTCAGAACAGCACACCAGCATCGCACATAGTAGTGTCCTGCGTAGGAATCGAATTCACGACATTGGTATGAAAGGTCTGTATTTTAATCACCACGCCATCTTTAGTCTTTAATTAAAGTATATGATACATTTTTGGGCTATAAAATAAAGTATATCTTTAAAAAAATAAAATTTCATTGTAGCCTACACACGAAGACGGTATCGTGTATAAAAAATGAGATCATAATAAAACTCATAAAATTTTAGTATCCATCTATTTTGGAGTAAATAAAGAAACATAAAAGACATCGACCAAAACCACTTTATTGCCCATTTTACTTGTACATATTAACCACATACTCTGGTTTTTGTCTTGCTTGCAATTTGTAATGCATAATTAAATACGTGGTATTTGTTTTTCATGTAATTTGTTGTTATGTAGCGGCTATGAATATTACCAACCCTTACTTTGCTCATGGATGTCGTAAAAGATGACTAAGAGCCTTATAAAGAGCTGGTTCAACTCCATCTGATACCGTTTGATCAACAATTACATTCCCAAGGAGGATTGACGTTTGGCAGGCGGCCGATCATCGATCGACTCCGGCCGCTCCCGCTCCTAGCGCGGCCCGATCGCCCGCCGCAAGCCAGGAGGTGATAATGGACACAGCCCATTAATGGCTGCCCAGTCCAATCACCTCCTGCAGGCCAACACCAACCACTCCGCCGGTGCGCAGGATCTCCTCCTGCAATCCATGGCGGAGTGGTCGATCGGTGCAGCCGTAGTCGCGGAACCGTACGTCGTGCCTGATCGCCCCAATTGGGTGGTCAGCCGGAACGGAACCGCGGCAATCGTCACCTCCACGCAGCGGCACTTCCCGTCCTTATCCCTCTTGGATAGGGGCGAGGAATTTGTCGCGGCGGATTGGGGAGGGGTCACACTGTACAGCGTTTACCTCTCCCCTAACAGGAGAATGGACGATTTCGGGGCCTCCCTCACCACCTTGGAGGCTTCGATACGGCGACTGGCACCGGGCCTCGTCCTGGTCCTGGGGGACTTCAACGCCAAATCCACGGCGTGGGGGTCCCCGATGACGGACGATCGCGGGCGGGCGATCGTGGAGTGGGCGGCGTCACTGGGCCTCTGTGTCCTAAACAGAGGCTCAGTGAACACGTGTGTGCGACAGCAGGGTGGGTCGATAGTGGACTTGTCGTTCGCTAGCCCCGCTGTCGCACCACGAGTGAGGAACTGGCGTGTCCTGGAGGAGGCGGAGACCCTGTCGGATCACCGTTACATCCGGATGGAGGTCTCCCCTCTCCGGGACCCCAGCAGGGGTCACAGGGCGGACCGAGCGCCCGCATTTCCGCGGTGGGCTGTGGGGCGGCTGGATAGGGACCTACTGGCGGAGGCGGCCATCGTGAACACGTGGCTGTCCTCACCACCCCTAGCGGACGGAGTGGACGTTGAGGCTGTCCGCATCCGCAGTGCGTTAACGCAGGTCTGCGATGCGGCCATGCCCAGGGTGCGGCGTCTACCTCCGAGGCAGGGGGTCAACTGGTGGTCCCCAAGACTGGCGGACCTTCGTGCGGCGTGCATTAGTGCCCGAAGGTCCTACACCCGCAGTCGGCGGCGTCGCCGCGATGTTGAGCGGGAGGGCCAGCTGTACGAGGCGTACCGCAGTGCGCGTACCGCCTTTCGGCTGGCCATCCGGTCCGCCAAGGACGCGAGTTGGCAGGAGATGCTGGACGGTCTTGACCGTGACCCCTGGGGTCGCCCGTATCGCGCGTCGCTGAATAAGCTTCGCGCGCAGGGCCCCCCCCTCACCGAGACCCTCCAGCCCGACCTCCTTCGTAGAGTGGTCGAGGAGCTGTTCCCGCGGCAGTCGGAGCACACGCCCCCGGTCATGGCTTCGCCAGATCACGACCGGGAGGCCGTCGAGAGTGTTCCGCCCGTGACGGAGTCGGAAGTAGGGGCAGCCGTGGCGAAGATTCGTTCCGCCACCACGGCCCCCGGCCCGGACGGAATCCCAGTCCGGGTGTTGACGTTGCTCCTCGAGCATCTCGAACCTCGCCTGAGGCGACTGTTCAACGCCTGTCTGACGTCTGGACAGTTCCCTGGGTGCTGGAAGGAAGGGAGGTTGGTTCTCCTGCCAAAGCCGGGACGGCCCCCGGATTCGCCGTCGGCCTACAGGCCCATTGTGCTTCTGGACGATGTGGGTAAGTTGCTGGAGCGTGTCCTCGCTGCCCGCATCGTCCAACACCTGGAAGAGGTGGGGCCCGATCTGTCGGACGCTCAATTTGGGTTTCGAAGGGGGCGTTCGACCATCGGGGCCCTGCTACGCCTGAGGCAGACGGCCGCGGAGGCTGTCGCCGGCAAAGGAGTGCTGTTGGCGGTGTCGTTGGACATCGCCAACGCCTTCAATAGTCTGCCATTCAGCTGCATCAGGTAGGCGCTCCGGTTCCACGGAGTGCCCCTGTACCTCAGGCGGCTGGTGGCAGACTATTTGGAGGGGCGCAGTGTTCTCTACGCGAGCCCCGCAGGGGACATTGTGCGGACGCCCATGTCGTGCGGTGTTCCGCAGGGGTCGGTTCTGGGGCCGACTCTGTGGGACATCGGTTACGACTGGGCGTTGAGAGGGAGTCTCCCCCCCGGGCTGAGCGTTATTTGCTATGCTGACGACACGCTTGTCACAGCCCGGGGCAGGACATTCGAAGAGGCGGCGAGCCTGGCCACTCTCGGCACCGAGGAGATGGTCAGGCGAATCGAGGCGCTGGGGCTCAGGGTGGCCCTAAACAAGACGGAGGCCCTTTTATTCCATGGGCCCCGTGTGAGGCTGCCCATCGGCGCCTCGTTAGTCGTCAACTCCATCCACATCAGTATCCAGGCCCATATGAGGTACTTGGGTCTGGTGCTCGACGGGCGATGGTGGTTCCGGGAGCATTTTCGTCAAATTGCTCCCCGGCTGGTCGGCGCGGCGTCCGCCCTTTCTCGGCTCATGCCGAACGTGGGCGGACCCAGTTTTCAGGGCCGACGGCTGTATGCGGGGGTGATCCGCTCAATGGCCATGTACGGCGCACCCGTGTGGGCGAGGGCTCTGAACGCCCAACTCAGGGCGGTTCTGTGGAGGCCACAGAGAGTCATGGCGGTCAGAGCCATTCGCGGGTACCGCACGGTGTCGACAGAGGCGGCGTGCCTATTGGCCGGGACACCCCCGTGGGACCTAGAGGCGGAGATGCTCTCCGACCTCTACCAGCGGGTTACCTCAATGCGCGAAGAGGGTGGCTCCCCATCGTTCAACGAGATAGCCACCTGGCGCGAGGACGCCCGCCGAGAAGTCATCGCCCGTTGGGCTACGCGGCTGGAGAGGCCTAGATACGGTGTTATTACCGCTGAGGCCCTCCGGCCCGTACTGATGGAGTGGATGGAGCGGCAGCACGGAGTCCTCTCTTTCCGGTTGGTGCAGGTCTTGTCGGGCCATGGTTGCTTCGGCAAGTACCTGCACACGGTCGTGCGGAGGGAGTGGACTCCGTCCTGCCACCATTGCAGTAGCGACGAGGACACGGCGCAACATACGCTCGAGGTATGTTCGGGCTGGGACGGGCAGCGCCGTGACCTCGTCGCTGTCATCGGTGCCGACCTGACGCTGCCGGCTGTTGCGCGAGCGATGGTCGACAGCGTCAGGAATTGGGACGCGGTCGCCGCCTTCTGCGAGGCTGTCATCTCGCAGAAGGAGGCGGCGGAACGGGCCCGGGAGGATTCCCGTGACCCGGGCCGCCGCCCGCGGCCGGGGCGGCGCAGGCGCGAGTACCTGCGCCTGATGCCGCCCTAACCGAGGCTTCGGGTGATCGGACCGGGGAATTGTCCGGTTACCCGACGTGAGGCCACCGCGTGAGGACGACGCCTCGACGGCGAAAGCTGTCGGGGCGTCGACAGGAGAGGAGCCCAAGAGGGCATACCGCCGAGCGGGCCACCGAAGACAAAGATCGGGTACCGGTGGCCCGCTCGTACGGCGAAGAAGAGGTGCTTGCAGGGTGGGTCAATGGGGTTGCGCGCCGCCTCTTCCGTCACCCCGGACCGATTTGGCGGGGTGCGACGTCCATAGCCCACCGCAAAAAAAAAAAAAAAAAAAAAAAAAGGCGGCCGATCATAAACCTATTGCCAATAACTTTTATAATATGTACTGTGAAAAAAGAGTACATATTGTATCGACCTCAAATAATTGGGATAACAGTAGGAGAATAATGACATATGAATATATTGTTGTGTGGTAGCGGCTACGAATACTACCAGCTATAATTTTTCTCGTGGATGTCGTAATAGACGACTAAGAGTTTTATAACGACCTTGGCCAACTCCATCTGATGTTGATTGGTCAATAATTACATTCCCAAGGAGGGTTAACGTCAGGCAGGCGGCAAATAAATAAAAGTTTAATATGAATTTGTTACTTACATAGTACCTGCAACAACGGTGATTGTCTAATAACGTATTAAAAATATATATTGTGGTTATTAATTTCTGAGTTCCCGTGTGATGACGGAGTAAGTATATAATTCATCTTACCCGTGGGTGATCGTAAAAGACGACTAAGGATATCCCTTACATCATCTATGCAAGAAAAAGAAAACTCTGGAGCTGAGATGATGATGAATTGCCCAGATTTGATTAATGGTCTTCTTCTTCTTCTTATATATTGGCAATCAGCTACTTATACGAGCTATTGGTGCCAGTGTCAAGTTATAAATATTTTCATGTTTTTAGTCTTTCAAGTTAGTCATTGTCTAAGTCAAATTTGATTAATGGCCTTCGGCTTTTATTTACTATAACGTTGCGTTGTTGTTGACATCCTTCTTGATCAATATGTCTTAAAGAAAGTCTCTTATCTTAATTATAGACTACGCAAACAATCTCTTTAATGTTATTATGGTAATATAGATTTGACTTCATAGTTATATATATAATGACACGTGTAATAAACTATGTATAAAATTGATTAAAACATCCATTTTTTTTATAATAAAGTTTTGATCCACAGACTTTTGTCCGTGCCTTTTTTATGTTTTGTGTTTTAACTATTATATTGATTTTTAATAATTTAATGTTTCTTGAGGTGGCTTTAATACATTTGTGATGGTTTATATGTATATTGGCGCGTGTGTGTATCCTTGATGTTGTGTGACTGCCTGTTCTTTTGGAGGTTTCTACTTTGCGCGGTTGCTTGATGTTGATGGCGAAAACCCCTTCTGTATGTTGGTCTTCTAACGTTAACTGTCCTCATTGTTTTAATGTTCTAAGTTTAGATTAACATAATCCTTCTAAGGTTTCTGATTGAGTTGTTTATAAATTTGTTGATGATGTTGGCAATTGTTTTATGGATATTGTGTGTTGAACCACCAATAATCACCAGATTAACTCCATGCACATATTTACTTGTTTTTTTATCGAAATCCATCATAGAATGTCCATTGGAAGGAAGACCTTTAAGATTTTCTGTAAACACGTAACCTATTTTTGAAATAATAACCTTCATTTTAATAATGACCTTTACATCATTAGTGTATTTCAAAATATTTCATCAATTTGTGGTTTTTATCGTTATTGTGGAAGGCCGTGTGACTACAAAGCATTGAGATCTGAGTTTCAATTGTGATTTTGAATTCAAAAATATTATTGTGTAACAATCGTGAAATCTGAGACAGTGCTCCGTAAATATTAATGAATTCATATACATTGTTTTCTTAGACAGTATCTATATATATCGTATTATCCACGTGGTGACGGAGTAAGAATACAATCACTACCCCTATTTTGACCGTGGTTGATCGTAAGAGACGACTAAGGGATATAAAATGCTTATAACATCGATACAAGAGAAGCAAAACTCGAAACAAAACCTCATACCAACACGTCTGACCAGCGCGGTATAGTAGGTTAATGTCCCTCCCATTACGAAGGAGGGCCGAGCCGTGGGACATATATGGGCTGTGATGATGATGATTTTCTTAGATTAAAAATTACATAACGTAAAATTGGCTATGTTAAACTTATGCTGTACCTATCTAGGAATAAAGGTGTTAAACTGGGTATTATATAACTGATTATTTTAAAGTTAAAATAATTCCAAGGCACGTAATACGTTGTAATATTAGATATTTTATTATTAATATCTCGTGATAAAGGCTATGTAATTTTGCGTTAATACATATTTAAGCCTCTAAAAAAGTATAGACGACAATAACGGTTACTGAAGCGTCATATTAGAATACGGACATAAAGTGAAATGTTCTCCCTAGCGTCTCGTCAATAAGCTACGATACTCGGCGTCTTATCAACACAATATTGCAAGTCTATTATTATTTGAGAGAAAAGTTTATCTTCAATATATATTAATACTAATACTTGAAATTAGGCTACGAATACTACCAACCCTTATTCTGCTCGTGGATGTCGTAAAAGATGACTAAGAGCCTTATAATGACCTGGGCCAACTCTATCTGATGCCGTTTGGTCAACAATTACATTCCCAAGGAGGCTTGACGTCTGGCAGGCGGCTGGTCATAAAACTATTGCCAATAACTTTTACAATATGTATTATAAAAGAAGAGTACATATTGTTTTAACCACAAGCCATTGGGATAAGAGTAGGAGAATGATGACTAATATTTGAAATTATTAGGCTCAGTATTATATGTTTTTTGTTTATTAAGAACTTGACACGCTTCGTTTTCTATATCATAGTATGGCATGGGTCATCTTTATCGGAGAAAATTAAGCATACTATACATCGCTAACCGAACGAGTAACAAATAAAGTTTTAAAATTCTGCCTGGTAGTTCATTATTTAGATTATTATGCCAAACATATAGTAAAATCGGTATTAAAAAAATAGTTTTAACACATTGTATTCTTAACTTAAGATAGCCTATAATGAGAAGAACAATAAAAAAATCTCAATAGATTTCTTGTTTTTTTCTTTTCGTACTAAGGAAACAATCCTTGTATTGCAGAGAACCATACAGACATTTTAACTATTGAAAAAAAAATCTAGATTCAGATCAACAGTTTGTTGATCGCTCAAAGTATTATTCTGCGTGGGTATCGAATCCATGACAATGAGACGGTTGGTAACCTTAACCACTACGTCACAAGTGTAATCAATTATAGTATAGTATGAACCTAGGTGGAATAGTTAGACAAGTCCAATGTCCTAATTCTATTCTCTACTGTTCTTACCTTTATTTATTTGTTATAATTTACCAATGTGGTAGGACCACGCCGTTGACAGTTTTCTGTCTACAGCCGCGGCCCGGTCTGTCCGGGGTAGTACCACAGTCTCGCAGAAGTTTGACGTCTGAGTAATGGTAAAATGCTATTGTGCTTCGATCGGTGAGCAAAAGAGCCAGAAGCCCAATTGGGTCAGTGTGGGATTTGTATTGGTAGGCAGCGGTCTAGCTATAGCCCTGGACCTTTGCAATACTAAAGGTATTGCGGCAGTAATACTTACCATCAGGTGTACTGCTTACTCGTTTGTCATAATAAGAAATAAAAAAAAACTTTTAGTCTTGTGTTATCTTTAAACAAAAAATAAATGTAGTGATTAATTGAGGGTTAGTGTTATAGAGTAGAGAAAATTATTTTTAAAAGATCTTACGTTGTCTTTGCATATGTATGGGAATGCTGTGTTGGTCAATTCTATTCTATTGCGGTGATTATTATTGTGAAAAATTACGTGAATCATTCGCTTCTTTTTCTAACGATAATAAAAAAATAGTTATAGTTCTTATTTAAACTATGAGTCTGTATTAAACAGGAATGCCAACTTCTTTTTTTGGCGGCGGTCTATGGTTTGGTTCACACCCCGCTAAATCCGTCCAGGGTGACAGAATAAAACGGCGTGCGACCCTATAGACCCGCTCTACATGTACCTCTCTACACCGAGCGAGCGGGCCACCGAAACCCGGTCTTTATCTTCGGTAGGAAGAACAACTTAATCAATGTTCAAAGAAAACCAATCGATAGATCGTAATTAGAAGAGATTTCAAACTTTTCAATAGAAAAAGCTTTAGTAGCTAAAGTTTCCATGAAATTCAAAGTAGACACAAATCTGTTGCTACCAAGCAATTTATGCAAATTAAAATATGAAATTAATATTGTGTTACAGTACTAATATACTTTCATTTTAGTTATTGTTAAATTTTTTTTTCTTAATAACATATCATATTTTTGGAGTTATACTTCTTTTGGCGCGTTAGGGAAAAATGATGAGAGTAAATTTTTACGATGTGCGCACACACCGTCACGAAAAACCGACACCCTGAAGTTAGCTATAGTCAACATTTTAGTTTTTTAACTATATAATACGTTATAATCAAACTTTCAATGTATTAAATACCTTTTTTCTATTGTTAGTGTCGTTTTTTCTACAAACGTAGAATAGGGCGAAAGATCAAATTTTTGAAAAGATTTTTTCTTCTTACGCCCAAGAAATATAACATCTAACGCGTGTACATAAGTACACATACACACTTTTATTTTTAATATCATAAACTGTGTTTTTAGCCACCATTTTATAAAAGTGTTTATGGCAGAATCTATGGAGGACCTTGGCACCTTGCTCAATGATCTCAGCAGGGTATCCCAACTGGTGGGGTTACGAATGAACATGGACAAGACAAAAGTCATGTCAAATGCTCATGTCATTCCTGTACCGGTCCTAGTTGGCAATGCGATTCTCGAAATTGTCGATCATTATGTTTACCTTGGTCAAACAGTCCAGTTAATTAGATCCAATTTCGAGAAAGAGGTCAGCCGATGGACCCAACTCGGTTGAGCAGCGTTCGGGAAACTTAAGAGATCTTCTCGTCCAACATACCTCGGTGTCTACATAGGTCTACGAACAGTGTGTTTTACCAGTGATGACATACGGCACGGAAACGTGATCCATAAATGTAGGCCTCAAAACCAAGTTCAAAGTCACTCAGCGTGCCATGGAGCGAGCTATGATCGGGATTTTTCGGCGTGATAGAATCTATAATATGGAAACCCGCAGAAAAACGGGTGTAACCGACGTAGCACGAAGAATTAGCACGCTGAAGTGGAAATGGGCTGGCCACATCGCTCGAAGAACCAACAACCACTGGGGAAAATAGGTTCTAGAGTGGCGACCACGTACCGGACGACGCAGTGTAGGACGGCCTCCCACTAGGTGGACAGACAATCTAGTGAAAGTTGCTGGGCGTCGATGGATGCAAACGGTACAGGACCGCACTCTGTGGCGTACCAAGAGGGAGGCCTGCGTCCAGCAGTGGACGGCGATGGGCTGAAATGATGATGATGATAAAAGTATTTAATTTTAAACAAAAGCAGTATTAGTACCTATTAACCAAAAATAGTTTCTATCCATGTCTGTTATAGACTTTGAATTTTTTTTAAACAGACAGTGCAGTACTAAGAAAATAATACATGTATTACGGTGGACTTTACAAATATATAATTAACGGACACAAATTACACACCGACTCAGATCAACGATTTGTGAATCCTGTGTAGGAATCGAACCTATAGCACAGACTCAGTAAGTTGGTATCTTAAAACCTACGCCATATACGAAGTCAAGGTATGTATACAACTTTGGAACAAGTTTAATTAGAAAACAAATATCTTTATTTTTTTTAATTAGTACAAGATGAAGCGTCTTTTAGGTCCGTTATTTTGAAATGAGGCGCTATGCAAAATTGATCACCGATGTATAGGTCAATTTATCTTTTATATTCATTGATTTTATTTGCAGACGAGCAAGTAGCCCACCTGATGGTATGCGGTACCGCTGCTCATGAAGCTCCGTAAGACCAAGGGTATCGCTCTGTTGATGTTTACCATAAGAAGGAAAGGTGGTTGGTTCTAAGATCACGGTTACTTAAAGAAGTATATCAGTAGCAAATTGTCGTTGGTCAGACAACGATTCCGTCACGACCTCGTTGTCTGTACAGTCTGAGAGAGATCCGTAGTGTTGTATAACTTGTCGAAGTTGTATATTCTTTTATTTATTGATTTAATAGGTAACTTTGCTTCATATCTTTTTTTTTTTTTGCGGCGGGCTATGGACGTCGCACTCCGCCAAATCGGTCCGGGGTGACGGAAGAGGTGGCGCGCAACCCCATTAACCCACCCTGCAAGCATCTCTTCTTCGCCGTGCGAGCGGACCACCGGTACCCGATCTTTGTCTTCGGTGGTCCGCCCGGCGGTATGCCCTCTCGGGTTCCTCTCTCGTCGACACCCCGACAGCTTTCGCCGTCGAGGTTTCGCCCTCACGCGGTGGCCTCACGTCGGGTGACTGGAAAATTCCCCGGTCCGATCACCCGAAGCCTCGGTTAGGGCGGCATCAGGCGTAGGTATTCGCGCCTGCGCCGCTCCGGCCGCGGGCGGCGACCCGGGTCACGGGAATCCTCCCGGGCCCGTTCCGCCGCCTCCTTCTTGTAACAACCGTTGACCGTCTTGTAACAATATTCAATATATTCCGATAATTTCAATACAACCAATAAACCAATATTTATCAGTTTTTAATAGTTATTTATTTTTCGCAAACATGCTTGGAAATTTGAGCATTATTTCGACAACCTTCTTCGAGATAAATCAAAATTGCTATACTGACCAAATACATGCGAGCAGCGGCCGGCAAAAAATGTATGAAAATCCATATCTGTCGTGTTTTAGCGGCCAAATAAATATATATGGAAATTCATATCTATCGTGTATTTTAAAAATAGAACAAACTGTTACTTTAAAAAAAAATATTTAAAATCAAAAAACAAAAACCGACTTCAAAACCTACGATAAAAGATATACAATAAATTTACACTAAAAAGTAGAAAATAATTCTTTTAATTAGCTTAATCTCAAATGAATAACAGAACAATTTACGAAATTACAATATACCTACCTATGTAAAAACTTATACTATGTCAAGAAAAATGGATAATAATATTATATTTTGTATTTCTAAGCAAGGAGCATTGAAATATAATAAACGAAATTATTAATATTTATTTACAAGTACTATTTTTTTTGGAGTCGGTGCAGCCAAGGACAGTTTTTCTACTTTGCGAACATCACGCGGCTCACGCAGTACCTACCTGACTTACGCAAAGATGGACGATCACTGTGAATAGGGCGATAGCCGGAGCGAGGCAGGTGCGAGAAAGGAGAGGCGATATCACTGAGTGAATTACCCGAACGCGGGCAGATTTCGTTGATAACTTAATGCGCTTAAAAGATTTATGTAAGGGAATTTAATTTTGATTTAGCTGGCACCAACTCCAAAAAAATAGTATTTGTAAATAAATATTAATAATTTCGTTTATTATATTTCAATGCTCCTGGCTTTGAAATACAAAATATAATATTATTATCCATTTTTCTTGACATAGTATAAGTTTTTACACTACTTTACCTACCTGTAAATAGGTAAGTATATTATAATTTCGTAAATTGTTCTGTTATTCTTTTGAGATTAAACTAATTAAAAGAATTATTTTCTACTTTTTAGTGTAAATTTATTGTATATCGTTTATCGTAGGTATAGTTTTGAAGTCGGTTTTTGTTTTTTTTTAAATATTTTTTATTTGCCAGTTTTTAGTGGAAAATATGTGAATTCAGATTTCTTTTAATATGTAGACCTAGTAAACGGGCTGCTCAAATGAGACAGCACCGTTTGGAAGAAACGAGTGACGAGAGAGACACTCGTTTTTAAAGAAAAATGGGGTTAGGAAATGGGATAAATATTACAAATGAGAGTGACGAGCAGCGGGTCAAGAGGCTTTCTCAGATGAGGGCATACACAAACTTATCTAGGCGTAATGAAACTACAGAAAGTCATTCTCAGCGATTCTGTTTGATTCGCGGACGTTATCAAACCAAATCGAGGAGCAACGATCTCAA
Source organism: Lymantria monacha (assembly GCA_905163515.2). NCBI lineage: Eukaryota > Metazoa > Arthropoda > Insecta > Lepidoptera > Erebidae > Lymantria > Lymantria monacha. Next base: position 19,948,546 of record LR991082.1, on the reverse strand, counting down.
TGTATTGGCTTAATACACGAAAGTTTAACAAAATTGAAAAAAATATATAATATTTAAAAAAATTATTAATATATATTCATTAATTTTTTTTTATTTTTTGTCACTTGTTTTTACCTATTTTATACCAATTATACTACCCCTTAGTAGTGAAATTTTGAAAAAACGCTAACACACATATTCTTTTATTTCTAAAAAGATGCAGGTGTGCGAAATTACGTACTTCTAACTTTGAAAATGATAAACTTCCATATAAATGTTCCCCCTGTGACCCTTATTATATTCCTTAGTAACATTGTTGTTTTACCATCAGCTAAAGCCCATAAAGATAATCTAAATACAAAAATAATCAAACTATAGTCTGTCTAATCTAAGAAGGGCACTTTGACACCTGTCTGAGTAAGTTGTCTAGGTATGTGAACCAAATAATCGCTATCGAAAATATCCGATTTTACTGAGAAATCGATATGGATTCTTTATAATGAATAATCGGTTTATTTTTTATTTTTCAAAAAGGTGATGAATAAATTAAGTGCTAAATTAGTACTAAACAAATTTAATTATTTCAGCATAGAATCTACTCATCATATTTAGTAGTATTAGGTTAATTAAAAACAAAAACTGGATTTGAAAATAGCTATTTATTAAGAATTACTACTATTACTTGAATTATCAGCGTCGCGAACATTAATAATTATTTCCTCACCAATCAAAGTGTCGAAATGTATATCTCTGTCAAAATCTCTATTCGATTAATTGTATTTTTCTAATATTTTTACCGATTATTTCAAAATTCATGAATTTAAAGTTGTCAAGCACTACTGTAGGTATAGAACGTGATGACGTGATATTGTTAGGTCGTCACTAACAATTACTATTTACCATGTTATTTCTATTTTAAATTAGTTTTACGAATTTCAACATTAGATTATTGTACAAGAAAGTCACCGGCAATGTTAATTATGTAAATAACTTAATAGTTTAAATTACTGAAATTTTTAGCATTTAATGCTGCTTAATTATTTATAAATACCCGATACGAAATGATTTTTTTTTCGTTTTTCGTTTCGTATCGGGTATTTATAAACTTAATAGTTGTTTAAAATTTCAGATTTAGTGTTTACAATCATGTGTTTACGTTTGACCGAGGTTATTGTGTATTAAAAAATGCAAATTGAATTGAATTGATCCTGATACCCTGCATATGGGACCACTCTTAGAGTATCCTCTTTCTAACAAAGAAAGAATTATAAATATCCATTCATAATTGGCGTTGCTATCGCGTAACACACATACAAAAAAAAAAAACATAGCGTTCGAATTGAGAACCTCCTCCTTTTTAGAAGTCGGTTAAAAAATAGCCACCAAGGAGACAACTTATTAGAGTTTTATTTAAATTTCGAACTGGCTTGAAAAAGAAAGTTGTTTGACAATGAAAAGAAATGAACCCTTTAGCACGTGAAAAATGTTGTTCGGTTGTTCGTCATGTATACAGTTCTACTCTGTACTACTTAGTTTTAATTTCCGCGCATTATTTGAGAAAAGCACTATACAAGCCTTGGCCGCAACTAGGAATTGATGGACTTACGTATGTATTTACACGTTCGTCCATCAATCCCTGTTTTGCTGGCCGCAGCAGTAATGTATTATACCAAAATTAAGAATAAATATACCTCAGCCGGCAGCCTGTGGAATCTGGCTTCCAAATGGTATATTGGTGTGGATATGTGCTAGGATTAGCGTCAATAAAAATAATTGACAGTAATTGTATATTTTATCTCACATATATATGTTATTTGCAGGCGCGCTGGAGGGAGGCGCGCTGGGCGGCGGCGGCGGCGGCGGCGCGCTCGACGCGCTGCGAGCGGCCGGCTCGCCGCCCGCGCCCAGCCTCGGCGCCAGCCGGCACAGCCTCATAGGTAAGTTAAAACTACAAATGCATAACACATCTATTATTATTCATCTATCTATTATAATGTTATTTTAATTATCAATGGTGGCAGGCTACTGATCAGTGTAATATCAATAGATTATGAAATTAAAGATTAGTAAATTAAAGAAAGTACTAGAGGTATTTCACTGCATATCATTTTCACCTAGTGGTAGTAACGCTGCTGAACATTTTTTGTCGAGTTCCAATTTTTTTCGCAAATTATCAATTTTTTTTATATCGAAGACAAAGATCGGGTACCGGTGGTCCACTCGTACGGCGAAGAGATGCGTTTTGCGGGGTGGGTCTATGGGGTCGCGCACCGCCTCCTCCGTCGCCCCGAACCAATTTGGCAGGGCGTGACCACCACAAAAAAAAAGATTTTTTATATCTTTAGTTTATTCAAATAAGTTACCATCCGCCATAATAAGTCAAATTACTAAGTAGAGTCTGTTATCTTCAATAATATTATGTTAATGATCTAACTGCATAGATGTCGTAGTAGTTAATATACCGACCTTCCCCGCCAGTGCCGTGGGTTCGATTTCCACGCAGGAGAATACTTTGTGCGATCCACAAAGTGTTATTTTGAGTCTGAATGTAATTTGTCTGCGTTATTTGCATGTTTGTAAAATCCCCCGCAATACAAGGATTATTTCCTTAGTGCAGGGTGTCTTTTAAAAAAGAATAAGAGAAAAAAGATCCCGGGAATTTTGGAGGATAACGGAAACTTTCGTTAAACACTTTTAAATCATATTCACTATAACCCAACAGTTCATTCGCATCATATAGTATAATATGACTGAATAAATATTAAAATATTAAATATAATACAAGACCACGACATAGCGCTTTCACGTCCCCGCCAAAAGATGGAGCAGCAATTTACTATTGTATGTTGTTTACCCGTGATCAAATCCCAACTAAAATAAGCAACCACCTCACTAAGGCAATATTCTGTGTGGTACCAGCTACGAATACTACCAGCGCTAATACTCGTAAAAGACAATTAAGAGCTCTACAGTGCCGGACCTATCTGGTTTGTGTGGTCAACGAGTACCTCTTCAAAGACGTCCGGCAACAAATCCACAATCTTGTACATGATGTTTTGATCTTTTCCACCACGATTCGTTATCTTTGAATTATTGATCTCTTATTCGTAATTGTTTATAATAACCAATTATAGGTCATCATTATCATCATCTTGTTTTTTTATTCCAATGACTTGGGGTAGATGCAATATACAGGTTGCCGATTTAATTAGTAGAATCCTTGAAGGGGCTGTATCAGACCATGATACACTATTCAAATCAGTAAAAATTAGTACCTAACTTTTGATTAAATTGCCATACTAATAAGCGGTCAATACACTTGTACTATAAAAATTCGATGTAGGCATATACTCATGTTTGTGACACTGAACTTATGAAAATAGTCCCGCTCTCAAAACCTACTGTTTTGATAAGAAACAAATCACTTTATCTCGGGATTGGGCAGAGCTAGGAGTCTGCAACTAACTTTAATGTTTTTTATGACGTCATTCCAACACCTAGTTTAAGTTATTCTAGTAATCAAATCGGCATCCTGTATATGATTCTTCTACTTTACAATATGTACATATTGCAAAAGTTTTGGTAATATGACTGGCTGCCTAATTGACATCAATCCTGCTTGGGAATATAATTGCTAATCAGACGGTATCAGATGCAATTGACACAGGTCGATGTAAAACTCTTAGTCGTCAATTTATTACGACACCCACGAGCAATGTAAGGGCTAGTAGTATTCGCAGCCGCCACCGCATAGCAATGCTATGTGGAAAAGACGAGCACAACAATAAGAAATTCAAAGTAGTATTCATCTTTTTCTAGTTCATCCAATCATCAGTGCTATAAACGTCCACTGTTGAACGTAATCCTTTCCAATGGAAGAAAATGTCATAATCGCTACGCTTGACAAACTTGGTGATTGAAGTTCGTGTTAGAACCTTCCTAAAAAGTGCTGCTGAACGTCCTCCTAGTGATCCTTTAGCTAGCTTTACGACTATCACGGGCAAGTAAGGGGTGGAGACACAAATTTTTAATTTTCTAATTAAAATTTACAAATTCCGTGTCTAGTACTTTTGTATCTCTACACTAAAATACTACATTTTTAATAAAAATGATAATAAGTGACTCATATCCACGGTCACACTTTTAAGGTGATTAGTAGGGGCAGTATAGGTACTTTAATTTTGTGGCATAGTTTAATTAACAGAAACTTAAGTCGTATGTCGTGGTGAAATTGATGAGTTGTGGTAGTTTGAGACAGGCGTGAGGCGGTGCGGGCCAAAACAATCGTATAGCTACGAGGATGTGGGGTGAACAAGGGGGATTCAGGAGTTGGAGGTTACTCGTAAATCTATGTTATGTGGGGTGCCTTACCGTTTGATTAATTTATTTTCCAGGAAATCCGTGTTAAATACGTACGTGAAAATTGTTATTTAGTCTCTCCTAAATTCAAAATAGAATTCAGCATAGTAATTCCTTGTCAGCAGTTTGATTATTTATAATTATAGCGAATGTAATGTTGAATGTATAGTTTTGAATATGTTCCACCGCCTTTCGCCAATCAGTTTAAGAGACTATTACAAATTAACGTTAACCGCTGTTCGAGAACTTTCGCTCTGGAGTTTCCATTCCTTCATTTCTCTTTGGTTTCTTGATTAATTTTGGCGTACAAATTGCGGCATTGTCTATAGTATTTTTTCTGTTTTATTTATTATGACAATAAAGATAATAATAATAATATGTTAAGGAGTGCAATGGGATCTAAGTACAATTTTTGGTTGAAAAATGCATATTTTTTATAATGACATGCTATTTTCACTGCGTGGAAAGGGCTATATTGGGCATTTTTCTATGCGATAAACTTCAGAATATAGAAATCCGCTTAATAATGAACAGAACTAACGTAGATCGAAGAGAATTAGTACCCTGAAGTGGGTATAGGCAAGTCTGATCGCATGTTGAATCGACTGCTTTTGGGTAAGAAATAGATTTGAGTGACGGCACGAATCGGGTGATCCATGAATTGACGTAGTGTATTATAGTCATCCGTATTATACTCACTAGATGAACTAACGGTATTGTATGATATCAAATAATATATCTACATAGTCGCTATTTAAAATAGTAAAATCTACATTAAACAAAAAAAAAATACGTCGTTGTGTGGTAGCGGCTATGAATACTACCAACCCTTACTTTGCTCGTGGATGTCGTAAAAGACGACTAAGAGCTTTATATCGCCCTCTTTTTTTTTGTTAATGCCGTGGAAATGCTTTTACGCACTATTCCGCACCAGTGAAAGACTGGGGTCGCCGGCCATAGATGTTGGCGGCCGGAATGCTCACTAAAACCAACAGCGGTCCCTTCCGCGCTTTTACGGGATGCCGGAGGGATCGTCTAATGACATCTATCCCTGACACCCCTACGCTTGGCCATCTGGCCACGTCCAGTCAGCCGTCAAGGCGGTGGGAGGCGGTGCGCGTAGCTGTGCCTCCCTCGCCCTGGTTGCCACCGGCGGGCGGAGCGAGTTCGCAGACGCAAATGCTACGCGTTCCCGCTCCGCAGCCTCCTTTGCAGAGCTTTATATCGACCTGGGCCAACTCCATCTGATGCCGTTTGGTCAACAATTACATTCCCAAGCAGGCTTGAAGTCAGGCAGGCGGCCGGTCATAAAACTTTTGCCAATAACTTTTGAAATATGTAGGAAGACGAGTACATATTGCGTCGACCCCAATTAATTGGAATAAGAGTAGGAGAATTATGAAAATGATCTACATTAAAATACGTATTAATTCAAGTTCATAAAATATATGTCTATACACGTCAATAACGCTCATAGAAATTTGAAAACAAAACAATTTTCAAAATGGAACAAAATTGGGTAGCTACACATAATTTTTTTGTTCACATACTTTGCCTTTACAAATTAATGGAATATAATGTGGACGCACAAAAGCTTTCAGCTACACTCTCTGAGTTTATAATATCAATTCATATTTAAACATTTCGTTCATGAAATATGGTTTTCTTTTCTTTTTGTTTTGTTAAATGTTTAACAAATGTATTTTTATTTTAATGTATGTATTTTTTGTTTTTGCTTTAGCGTTATGGCTACTAATATTACTAACGCTGACAATGCTGGTGGGTGTTGTAAAAGACACAACAATAAAGAGCTTTATTGACAGATCAAAGCCGACTCTATCTGATTTAGTCTAGTAAAAAATTACTTTTCCTAAACTTTAATAGTGTAGTATTTAGACTAAACTAAAAATAAAATGTCCCTAAATTAGTGATCATAAGTTGTGAACTATTTTCAAAAATATTTATATGTGCCAAATTTTAAAAATCCCATTGTACTAATAGGATTAATCAAGAGAACCAATAGAATTAATAGAACTAATAGGATTAACTAATAGAATGTTAAAAAATCCTAATTTTTAACAATCCCACTAAAACTTATGTCTAAATAAATATTCTCCAAAAATTAAGAAGAAATTTGCCTACTATACTACACTGTCGACATGGTTAGGCATTAGGTTTATTTTTAAGGTTTGCTTTTCTTGCAATCACCTATATGCTATTGTCCTTTTTTTTTTACGACATTTGTTGGAAAGGAGGAGTGTTGATAATAATTAAGGCAGATTTTATTGCTAAAATCGGGGTTTTTCTCAACAGAGGACCTCTTTAGTGCGGTCTAATATCTTACACTGACCAGACAGGATGTTATTTCAATTTATTTCTCTATTACAGTGACATTATCTGCTTAAATTTCTTTAGTTGTTATTCTTAATAAATCATCATATTGAAAATTATAATTTATTTTACGCAAATCAACTGCATTTTTTGATCATATTCTTCAAGGAAAGGGTTACTTTATTAATAATTTATATATTAATAACAAATATAACAAATCCACCAGCAATCACAGAGTCATATCGTCAAAATGTGAATAAAACACTCATTAACAGAACCCCCCACAGAACACGATACGATACGACAAATGCGGTGACCGCAGGAGACATTAAACGTTATTTTGCGTGGCATCCGCCGCATCGGTAATGACATATTTTAACTTATTACAACCACTGATAATAATGCAAATTCAACTGCAATTATTACTCATATTTGTTTATGACGTCAAACTAGCAAATAATAAAATTTATTACGGCGTAAATTTATTACTCCCAAGCGGTAGATTTATGAAATAAATGCGACACAAACATGGGTTGTAATTTTTATTTTATTTTATTCGTTGACTTGCCTGGAGGCTGTATAAGTGTATATGTACGACTATAAAAACGATTTTATTTGTCACATTTACTTATGACTATTTTCCGTGTGGTGAGGGAGTAAGAATACAATTCACCACCCCCTATCTTACCCGTGGGTGATCGTACAAGATGACTAAGAGATATAAAACGCATATAAGATCTATGCAAGAGAAGGAAAACTCGAAACAAAACCCTATGCCAACACGTTTGACCAGCGTGGTATAGTAGGTCAATTGCCCTTCCATTATAGAGGAGGTCCGAGCCCAACAATGGGACATGTATGGGCTGATATGAGATGAAGTTATGACTATAGCAGATTCCTATCAGGTAATACAAGGAATCTATCCTTGTAGGAACTACCTGATATTAATCTGATCCTTGAAACCATAGAAGATTCAATTCGTTCAGATGTCTTGTATGAAATTTGAAGGTCATCGTAAGATTACGAGAATGACGAACACACGTCATTTTACACGTTATTGTAGCCTTGTTAAAAGTTATAGCTGAGCTTTTCACGGCAAGTCAATCTATCACGAGCGCCTGTGATGAAGCAAGCGTGTGTACTTGTGTTTGGCAATGTCACTACAACAATAGGAATTTGAAAAGGTAATTCGCTAGTGAGTCACTGAAGATATATATCCACGGTACCAGTAAGTTATGTCATACGCGGAGAATGGTTTTACTGCGGGTTCTAGAGCGTCATATTACTTTGGTGTCACGGCGCTGGGCAGACCTTAGTTAATCAAAAGATAAACGTTGGTGATATTAAAGTCTTAATCACGTTGATAGTATATACATACATACATATCATCACGCCATATCCCTTGCAGGGTAGAGAGAACAGAGTGCCAGAGAACTCTATCTCTGCATACTGCACTCGCTTCCTCAACATTCACAATTCTCTTCATACACGCTCGCCGGTTTCGGAGACTCTTGACTCCACCTTCCTTCAGTATATGACCGATCTGGACCGATATGGTCTAGGTAGGTTAGTCTCGGTCTCCCTCGGTACCTACATCCTTCCATTTTCGCATTGTATATCTTCTTAACCAGACGTTCGTTCGGCATTCTTTCCACATGTCCGAACCATCGGAGCATTCTTTTTCGCATCTTTACACCAATACTCTCTTTCATACCTACTCGCTATCTTACGTCGTCGTTACGAATGCGGTCGGTCAGCCTAACTCCACAGATTTTCCGCAGAGATCGCATTTCGACCGCATTAATTTTACTTTCATACTCTTTTCTGCATACCCAACTCTCGCTTCCATATAGTAATGTTGAGACAAGCACTGCGTTATGTATAGCTACACGTGCCTTCTGGCTGAGGTGGTGGCTACCGAGAAGTTGCCCCAACGCTGCGTTCACTCTATTTCCCGCATTCACTCTTGATAGTATTTTAGATTAATCTTTACGCGAGTATTAGACATTTGAAATAAAACTACTTTTACGGATTCTATCGCGTTTGTATTTGATTTTTAATTGCTCGATACTTCGAACACTTTCATCAGGTACTCATCAGTTCACTGTACATCAGGTTTGATATACCGCAAATCAAACAGCGATACCTGCATAGAATGGTTCGCGAGGCTATTGAAATTAAAAAACATAAAACTTTCAATAGATATGATGGATGGGTATTATCCTCAAGCTGGGATCCTGTCATTCACTTAATTAAATATAAAACAAAGAAAACCTCCACAAGAATGCAAGACACTGTGGGCACTTATTGTATAGATTTGACCCACAATAACAACTAAATATAAATTAATACATTTTAGTAACATAAAGTAAGCCGCCTCTAAAAATCTATAATAAAATTAGTATTATGCCTTCTAAGTATTCTTGCCGGATCTTTCTGAGTGGCCGCGTTTTGATCCGGTGGTAGTTTAATAGTTTTTGTTAAATTTTTAAATAGCCACAATATAATAATTATCATAAATTAAATGTTTAATAATAACTGATTATAAACATTATAATTTTTTTACATATAGAATCATTTTTTTTTTGCATTGGCAATGAATTTGTATTAAAATGTGGGTCAAACTTTAATAACTGATATTGTAGCGGGTATTTATAAATTGCTTTAATAACGATTACTTTTTGGATGCAAGATGTTTTAGTCCTTCCATGATCATGATCACTGTAAAGTTTCGGAACGTCATGAAATTAAAAATCAAATACAAACGCGATAGAATCCGTAAAAGTAGTTTTATTGCAAGTATTTTAGATTAACAAAAAATAAACAAATATTGTGAAACATTGAATTTTTCAAGTACGGTCTTTGTACTCTATATACCCATGTTATTTAATATCTTTGCTTCATTTAACTTATCCAATATAATGCAATATAAGAAAAACATTTTGCCGATGTAAGCTTTAGAATACGTGATTTGAATATTTTGTAAGTTGGCCTGTATTTTGAGCCTGTATTTCGAGTATTTCTTAAGGTTATATAATTTTTATAAGATATATTATTTACGTTATATAAAAATAGAATTATAATAATTGTAACTTAAAAATAATTATTGATTTTATTCATATAATATTTGGGAAAATGACTACATATTTTATTTTTTAGAATTTTGACTCTTATCCCTTGTTTTGGAGGATAGGCCGGTCACACTCTATTGAAATCACTTAGGGCGGCGGATGGGGTTCCATACAACTCCATAACATGCCATACTTCTATCTTAATATCGCTATCTAGGCAGAAACTTAGCTGGCTTTTATAGATAGCATAGTATGTCAAATGCAACATAAACAGTATTCAATTGCAAAAGAAAATTACTTTTTGTTTCTTTTATTCTTCTCAGCCTGTTCATTATGCCGTATGATATTAAGATGTCCCATTGTGAGTTCAGGCCTTGTAGAAGGTGAAATAATTTACAAGACTATAATATGCTGGCATCCTGATTGCGACAAGGTATAATTTCAAATTTCCCTTTTCTTACTTATAAATATGGTTAGTATGTTTTGACTGGCCTGTTGAGTGCATGAGAACTGACAGATTAACAATGCTTGAATTAATAGAAAGTTAGAAGAATATGCTATGCGAAAGGAAATGCTCCAATGGTTCGGACATGTGGAATGCCGAACGAACGTCTGGTTAAGAAGATGTACAATGCGAAAGCGGAAGGATGTAGGTACCGGGGGAGACTGAGACTCACCTACCTAGACCAGATTGGTCACGTACTGAAGGAAGGTGGAGTCAAGAGTCTCCGAAACCGGTGAGCGTGTATGAAGAGAATTATGAATGTTGAGGAAGCGAGTGAAGTATGCAAGGATAGAGTTCTCTGGCACTCTGTTCTCTCTGCCTACCCCGCAAGAGATATGGCGTGATGATATGTATGTAAGATAGAAGATTAAAAAAGCTTAGATTTAAAGTTACTAGATTTTGTCGCTTGATAATGTTTGCTCTTTATAATTTTATAAATTTTCATTTAACTATTTTCCTTAATAACATCTAAAGCATTGGTTCTAAACCTTTTTAGGTCCGTTACCCTTATTTAACTAGGGTAACTGATTTATCCCATCCCAGAGATGATTACAAACAATACGTGTTAATACAAATACGTAGACTATATTACACATAAAAACAATTGCACATGAAAAATTTATATATTTTTACTCTAAATTACAATTATAAGCTAAGTTTAACTCGATGAATATATACTAATTCTAAATTATTTTATTTTCATAACTCATCATATTAATTCTAAATTATTTTATTTTCATAACTGAAAATAAAATAATTTAGAATTAGTATGATAAAAGTTTAAGGTAGGTAAACAGAGAGATAACAACCAGCTCAGCAGCTGTTATTCAAATAACTGAAATTTAGTATTTAATATGCTTGAATATTTATAAAAACCCGATCACGAGCGAAAAATGATAGTCACAAGTGGGACTCGAACCCACACCTATCGGAAATCCATTCCAATCGGGTTTATATAAATATTCAAGCATATTAAATACTCAATTTCAGTAATTTAAACCAGCTCATTGTTACCTCCGTGAAATACAAGTTTTACACCCGCGGGGGTAATTATCCCCAAGTTAGGAATCCAGGATCTAAAGTGATTTAATAATCAATGTTATAGTTTGAACTATATATAGCAACTATCAGTTATTAAAGTTACGTCCTTAGGTGCTACCTATAAAATAAGTGTCGTTGCTGAAAACATTAGTCCCTCACATTATATATTCATCATCATTCTCCCACTCTTATCCCAATTACATGGGGTCGAGAGTACATATTGGTACTCTTCTTTCATAATACATATTATTGGCAATAGTTTTATGTCAACCCTCCTTGGGAATGTAATTGTTGACCAATCGGCATCAGATGGAGTTGGCCCAGGTCATTATAAGGCTCTAGTTGTCTTTTACGACATCCACGAGCAAATTAAGGGTTGGTAGTATTCGTAGCCGCTACCACCCAGCTTAAACCATCCCTCAAATTATATATTACAAGAGATTATATAAAATTAAGTTATCATATTTTCATTGTAAAATTTTATTGTTAAGATACGTTAAATCGAGATCCCAGTGAACTGGCATACTTAGCCCACTCTTTTATTAATATTACCTCGAGAATTTAATATCAGTGCGGCACTATAGCGCATCGCTTTGCGGGTAAATATTGTAAACAGTAGCTCTAATGTTAACAAGTATTTTAAGATACAGGCTTCCTAGCAGTCGTTACAAAATTTTAGTATATAATATATATATAATATATATATATATATATATATATATATATATATATATATATATATATATATATATATATATATATATATATATATATATATATATATATATATATATGTATGTTGATTATATTTTGTGTTTAAATCATTATGATTAAAAATATTACTTAATCCTATGTGTTACTGCAGAATATATACACATTTTCCGTGTCGTGACGGAGTAAGAACACAATTCACCACCCCTTATCTTACCAGTGGGTGATCGTAAGAGACGACTAAGGGGTATAAATAGCATCTATGCGAGAGAAGAATTACTCTACACATAGATCTCGGCCTGCCGACCATCAGGCAGTACATGAAGCAGTGCTCTCGCCGCTACTTCGACTCTGCCGTCACTCACCCTAATCCCATAGTGGTTAGGGCTTCTAGCTTATACTCCTTCAAAAATTTCCGCGATCCGTCAACCGCGATTAATACTCGACGAACCCGACGACATTATTACGCTCGCCCAAACGGAGGCATACACAGCCCGCGCGGCCCTGACAAATAAGTATCCACGATTCCGTCCTCGCCGACGAGGTCGGAAGTCGTGTCGCGATCAAATCATAAACGTGGGAGAACCCACTTTGCCAGCGACCCCTCGAGCCGAGGTCCGTACCCCACAGGGGGTGGCCTCGGGAACGGTCGCTTAATTTTATGGGTTGAGAGCCCTCAGCGCTCACCCACAGTCCGGGTAAAGTTGTCATAGCTATCTGAGGCTAACATTTAAGACACACAAAAAAAAAAGGATTACTTGAAACAAAACCATATACCAACACGTCTGACCAGCGCGGTAGAGTAGGTTAATTTCCCTCGGAGGCTCGAGCCCAACAGTAGGTCATACATAAGCTAAGATGATGATGATATATTACAATCACACTATTTTTTAAATTTTATTTCCGTGTGGTGATGGAGTGAGAATACAATTCATGATTGCCTATTTTACCCGTGGGTGATTGTAAGACTGACCAGCGTAGTGTAGGTTAATATCTCTCCCATTATGAAGAAGGTTCGGGCCCAGCAGTGGGGCGTATACGAGCTGAGATGAAATATGTAAATATATCTATGAAAATTAAGAACCCTTACTTTAATCTTGGATGTCATACAAGACTACTAACGCAAACAAATAACAGCCATAAAACATACAAGAGTCAGACCAGACTCAGAACAACACTTTGTGGTTCGCACAAAGTATTGTCCTGTGTGGGAATCGAACCCACGGAACTAGAACGGCAGGTCGGTATCTTAACCATTACGCCATCTGTGCAGTCTAAAACTGATAGTCCATAACGCGGGTAAAGCGCTTGCTGTTAATAAATTTATCACTTGCTTTAACAGTGATAATATAAAACGTATAAGAACGTAGACTTTAATAAATTTTGTCGTCGATTTATGAAATTTAATTTCTAACTTATCCCTACGTGTTTACTGTGGTGGAATATGATCTTTTTCTTTTTCCTAGATCATATGCACTGCTATTAGCTTAGGTTAGTTAGTTTTAAAAGATTTAGCTATATATAGTACAATATTTGGCTGTATGGTAGCGGCTACAAATATATATATATGTTGTTCACGCTGTGGAAATACATTTACGCACTAGCCCCCGCTGGTGACAGACGAGTGTGTGTGTGGGACTCGCCAGCCATCTAATTCGACTGTAATACCCACTAAAACCATAGCGGTCCCTTCCGCGCTTTTACGGGGTGCCGGAGAGAGTGCAAACTATTGACATTCTATCCCCGCCGCCCCAACGCTATGCCATCTGGCCATGTCCAGTCGAACGGCTACAAGTACCAACCCTTACTTTACTCGTGAATGTCGTAAAAGACGACTAAGAGTTCTATATCGACCTGGGCCAACACCACTTGATGCCGTTTGGTCAATAATTACATTCCTAAGGAGGGTGGACGTCAGGCAGGCGGCCGGTCATAAAACTATTGCCAATAACTTTTGCAATATGTAGGAAGAGGAGTACATATTGCGTCGATCCCAAGTAATTGGGATAAGAGTGGGAGAACGATGAAAATGCTGATAGTACAATATTCAGATAAATTTCTATAGGAATTTATATCGAGTGTTTTTTCTGTTGCGTTTACGACCATGTAATAATTTCCTGGTGTGGTATGAAACTAAATTACTTAATCAATTAAGATCAATACAAATTACATCAAGTTATATAAGCTAACATCACTTAAAGTGATTTTAATTAAGTTAAGCTATATATAAAGCTCATTCGATCACTTTGAAGCTCTAATATGGTAATTTATTAATTTCAATTAGAATATTCGTGCTTATTTGATTTCATTAATATTAAATTGTAAATGTATTTAATGTGAAATCTGTGATTGTGGGTTTCCTCCACGTGTTAATATAACAACTATACGTAAATATATTTATATTTGCTGTGTGGTAGCGGCTACGAATACTACCAAACCTTACTTTGCTCGTGGATGTCGTAAAAGACGACTAAGAGCCTTATAACGACCTGAGCCAACTCTATCTGTTGTCGTTTGATCAACAATTACATTCCTAAGAAGGCTTGACGTCTGGCAGGCGGCCGGTCAATAAACTATTGCCAATAAATTTACAATATTGTACTATGAAACTAGAGTATGTATTGTATCGACCCCAAGTAATTGGGATAAGAGTAAGAGAATGATGACGTAAATATATTTATGTATTAATGTTAATACTATTAGTTAGTACTTAGTGACTGAATTAACACTGTGATTTTATTTATTCGATATTTTTATAATGTTACATATGTAGACTTTCTACTATCCTATCCGTGTGGTGTAGAAGTAAGAATACAATTCACCACCCCCTATCTTACCCGTGGGTGAACGTACGAGACGACTAAGGGATATAAAACGCATATAACATCTATGCAAGAGACGGAAAACTCGAAACAAAAGCCTATATTAACACGTCTGACCAGCGTGGCATAGTAGGTTAATTTCCCTTCCATTACGGAGGAGGCCCGAGCCCAACAGTGGGACGTATATGGGCTGTAATGATGATGATGATATGTTGACTTTTGATAGCAAGAACAAAGTTATTGTATAAACGGTATTCATATTTGAATTTACATATTTGATAACAAATATACTTCACACTCTTCTGATTTTATGACAAAGTATACAAGTCGAAGCTTCTCATCGCCTTTGCATGAATATATCTCGTTGAAACACAAAGCAAATCTTATGGAAAAGGAGTTAAAGCGCTTGAATTTTTCGCAGGTTTACGTGAATCGGATGTATTCGGAACTACTCGGTACTGCTCAATAGCATGTTGTATAAAAGGCACACGTGTGTAGAACGAAATCAGCATAATGTTACTATTGATAGCCGACTAGGAGCTACGTGACAAAATGTTCAATTTCTCAATATGCTCTCGTTATGTGTAAATATATAGTTTTCTTAAACGTGAATGAAAATACAGATATCAGAGATCATATACGAACTGTTATATTAAAATGTATCTTTCTGTTTCACATAAACGTTCCAACTATTCAGCAACGTAATTGTCTACAATGGGATGAAAATTAGATTATTATATTGCGCTGGTGAGACAGTTTGGTATAGATTTTGTTCCGAATTTTCCCTCCTTTGCAATGTTGATAAAGGTAATGAAAATCATCATTGAAATGAAAATAAGAAGACAACAGATAATTGTGTGCTGTTTAGTCGTGAGAAAGTAAAGGTGGACTAATACTATTTTTAAATTAATACTTATATTCAAATATGTTTTTTGAATTATAAACTTTTTTAAGTGCGCTGTGCATTATATTTTGTGGGTATTGAATGGGCAGTAATCATGCTACGCATTGCAACACTCGTTCTAGTAAGGCGGCTCTCGTCCACTAAGGAAGCATATTTAGAGAAGATTAGAGAAATTTTGTAAATATTATTACTTTATGAATACATATTGAAGAGATAGATTGGTTGTCTAAACTATCAAATTGTATTTTTTTGCTAATATGTAGTGTCCGTTTTAATATAATGATAATTTCAATGTTATATATATATATATATATATATATATATATATATATATATATATATATATACATACATACATATATATATATATATATATATATATATATATATATATTAATATAATAATATAATATTAAAGCTAAAATAACTTACTTTATACTTATATATGTATATATATATATATATATATATATATATATATATATATATATATATATATATATATATATATATATATATATATATAAGTATAAAGTAAGTTATTTTAGCTTTAAAGAGATACAAGCAAATTTAAGTATCAATAACCTGTCTACAGAAAGTATTTGATATTCTATTAAGTTATTATATATCCGTGATTGTGAGCGCAAACTACACTCATTTGCAAAAAAAACGGGCGGTTTTGATTTTCATTCATATTTAAAAAGATACAATACCAAAAAGGTTTCAATCGTTTGTACACGTTACTGGCCGGTTTTAAAAATGCTGTGGTATTTAAAAAAGTACGTTCTAAATTCAATTTTTCATTTGATGTTCATTTTTACAGAAAACCCCTTTTTATCCTACATTTTTGGCGCGAAGTTCCAGAAGTTAACATCGACTTTCATAACTTTTATTCAATTTTTATCGATTAATTTCATATCCTTGACTGTCAAAGCTTTATTTAATGCTGTTTGGCTGTATCAAAAATGGTAGATAAAGTGGTAAAAGCTACCAAAATTATCGCGCTGCTTGAAGAGGGTTGCAGCCAATGTTTCGTGGCTAGGAGGCTAAATGTTAGTCGCTCGACAGTCCAAAGGACCTGGCAGCGATATCAGGAGACTGGTTCCGTCGAGAGAAGGCCTGGTTCTGGAAGAAAACCATGTACCCAACCACGGGATGATCGTTTTCTTGTGAGTCGCGCATTGAGAAATCGCAAATCTTCGTATGTGGATCTTAAGAACAACCTCCAAGAAGTAAGAAATGTGCATATTAGTCTATGGACGGTCAGGAGGAGGCTTCTCGCTGCCAATATACGCAGTCACCGCCCGGCCCGCGGCCCCAAATTACTCCGTGAGCACAGAGTTCACAGGCTTAGGTTCGCTAGAAATTGTGAATCATGGACTCAAGACGATTGGAATAGGGTTTTGTTCTCTGATGAAGCCAGGATATCTCTGTTCGGTGAAGATCGACGTCGGCGAGTGCTAAGAAGACAAGGAGAACGCTTTGCAGAGGCATGTTTCGAAGAAATCACACCTTATGGTGGGGGCTCTGTTATGTTTTGGGCAGGAATAAATTCAATGGATCGTACAGAGTTAGTCTTCATTGAAAACGGCTCACTGACTGGGCATCGATACATAACGGACGTTCTAATTTCTCATGCACAACCCGCATTGGCCGCTCTAGGTGAAGACTCGATTTTTATGGACGACAATGCTCGCGCCCACCGATCCCGCGATGTTAATGCGTATGTGCAAGAGGTCGGCATTCGTCGTTTGGATTGGCCAGCTCGAAGTCCCGACCTCAATCCCATAGAGCATGTCTGGGACGTTCTGAAACGGCGTGTGAGATCAGTACACCCGGCTCCGCAGACCATCAGAGAGCTGAAGAATGTGATTACTGCGGAGTGGGAACGTATTCCGCAAGCAAGTATCCGGGATATACTCGCTAGCATGCCCAGACGAATTCAAGCTGTGATTTTAGCTAGAGGGGGTCACACTCGATACTAAACATTTATCTGCTTTTACTTTATTAAAGAAAAACAAACAAAAAAACTTTTTTATTTTTACTTCATGAGCATATGCACTACTAGCGAATATACACTACTAGCGAGGTTTAGCATTATTTCCCATAAATTGTATCTAAATTTTATGAAATACTGATGAAAACGATTATTTTCTTATTAATTTACCAAATTGTGTGGATAAAACTACCTATAATTATCAAACAAAGAAATATTAACATTTGAAATGGTTCATTGCTTAGGTGCCCGTTTTTTTTGCAAATGAGTGTATTAATAGAATTGAATTTATTCCAATTTATCAAGGCAGTAAGCCAGTGTAGCGAAATATCTGAAATATTATACAGGTAATTGAAAAGTGACGTGGGTATCTTCCAAGTGGTGAGATTATATTAACCAAACATACAATTGATTTTGATAGGTACAAGGGTAAACAGAGGTTTCTTGACAGTTTGAGAATTCCATTATATTAGACAGGAAGTCGGTCACACTTAGGATATTTTTAGACCTACTTTAAAACATATTTTGCCTCTATGCTTCAATAATGTCTTATCATGAAAAATTAAATTTTAGAGAAATGTTTTTCAAGTTACAATAAATAATTGTGTCGTTACAAATATTTTATTACCGTAAATCTGATTTAAATCATCATCATCATTCTCCTACTCTTATCCCAACTACTTGAGGTCGATACAATCTGTACTCTTTTTTCATATTGTAAAAGTTATTGGCAATAGTTTTATGACCGGCCGCCTGCCAGACGTCAAATCTCCTTGCGTATGTAATTGTTGACCAAACGGCATGAGATGGAGTTGGCCCAGGTCGTTATAAGGCTCTTAGTCGTCTTTTACGACATCCACGAGCAAAGTAAGGGTTGGTAGTATTCGTAGCCGCTACCACACATCAGTTCGTAGTATATTATTTCGATATATTATATATTACCAAACGACATCAGATGGAGTTAATCCAGGTCGTTATAAGGCTCTTAGTCATCTTTTACGACATTCACGAGCAAAGTAAGGGTGGGTAGTATTCATAGCCGCTACCACACAGCAAGTAAATCAGATTTAAATCATCTATGATTTAATAAAATAAAATAATGATTTAATTATAGAATAATTAAATCATTAAAATCATAGATTAATATATCAATTATTTTTTTAAACTTGAAGAACACTCTCCTCAAAAATTTTATTTTCAAGATAACACACTATTGAAGCAAAGAGAAAGCTTGTGAAGTGATCCTACCTTACATTTATTTAATCTTTGTAATATTAAAATAAAACAACAAAAAAGAAATACAACTTAATATAAAATGCAACATTATAAATTGAGATTATATCAGAATAATAACAAGGCTCTAATAATTTATTTCAATTAAAATGGTTGAAGCGCTTATCGCCTAGCAACTATATCGTCCATTATAAGTGGATTTCTATAAATTGGGACTATCCCAATTTTCATATTTCGAACACTATTCAAAATATGAAAATTTTTAACATTTTTTTTAAATTTAATAAATAAAGTTTTCATCGCTTGGTCCTTACATTACACAATAAATAATTTTAAAGCTTAACTTGATAGTTTTACAGTTACCAGATTGATGTCGTTAGAATAGGTGTTCATATTGTGGTAATATATTTATACCTATGTATAGTGATATCTTCTTCCCCAACCTATCGTCTATCATCATTGATTGATTACGTGGGGAACTAGGGATTTATGTTCATATGAGTAGAACTGACCTGTCAGTTGATATCAACGGTTGTCATACGAAGCTTGGTTGAAATACCGAGAGCAAACACAATTACATTTAGTTAATATATTAAGTTGTGTGATTAACTGTATACTTTTATTATTCTACTACTTATTTGTTTATACGAAAATAGTATCTATAGTTTAGAAATATATAAGTCGCAGAGCGTGATATTTAAAGGATGATAATAATGGAATGTCAAGCAATCACTTTGTTATTATTTTAGATGTCCGTTTAGTTTATTCATTTTGATTTTTGCTTAAGTGTTTGGTTGTGACACGATTAAACACGATAGAGGGTAGTTAGAAAACAAGTTAGATAGTTTACTTGGGAGTTTTGGCGCGAATGTGGAAATGTCATGTCACGCTCTTGTATTATATTCATTTTTTTAGTGTTTTGTAGTGTTATATTGAATAATTTTGCTGGTATTTTACACAATATGGTACAGTTAAAGTGCTGAAGTGTAGTGAATATGGTATAATAGTGGTTTACGTGTATTTTCATATTTCGCCAAAATTCCCAAAGAAAACCATTGATTAGGTTATCAGCACCCGATTAATGGTAACGACTTGACTTACTGACAGACAATGACTATTAAAGCTACATAATATGAAGAAATGATGAACATATATGAAAAATAATTAAATAAGACTTGTCTGTATGGGCTTTGATCCCTTTGCCTGTCCGAATGGACGAACAGAACCAAAAAAAAAAAAAATCGGTAATGTGTGAGCGTTAGTAGCGATAGGTTGTTTCGAGCCATAACTAACCTCACTGCATTCCATGTTATTATTTTATATGGTATTGGTGATAATATTGTGAGCCTCCTAATTTATCTTGTGATTAAAGTTAGGTAATTAATAGAGATTGGTGTATTGGACGTTAACTTAGTGTTATTTCGAAATTACCATCATGATGGACCAGCACGTGGATGAACTAGAAAATGAAGATCTGCCGCCTCCCGCGCCGATATGTATGTCTCATTGTTGAGTAATGTTCTAGTCCAAAAGGGGAGAAAGTTTACCTGTTTTAACTTGCTAGTTAGTAGGTTCAACATGTTCAACTCGGCGTATGGATCTATTAGGAGTTTTCTTTTGCAGTGATAGCTTAAGATAGGAAGAATTATATAACCCTACGACAATTATTATTAGGTCTCTAGCTTCTGCCTGTACCTTCACCCACGTAAAAGTAGCTTTCCCACAGTTAAACCATTATCCCAAGTATTCCCTTGGGATAATAATTCAACTTTGTGACAGTTATATCCCGCTAATGTGAATACATTACCGGAATATAGATAAAAAGTATCCTATGTGTTAATCCAAGAACTGGTCTACCCATGTACCTATTTTTCTCCAAATATGTTCAACAGTTTACGCTTAATTGAGTAACAAACCAAATATCTTCACACACTTTCACATTTATAATATTAGTAGATATTAAACGATTATTGTCATAATAATATCAGTCATGGAATAATGAGATTAATTATACCCGTTATTTCACCGACTGCAATATCCAGTACTATCATTCACAATAATACTAACGCAAACGTATTGACTGTTCTTGTCTGTGAAACTTTTATCTTCATTAGAATTTCGCAATTCAATATATATTCTCGTTGCAGATACTTTGTAAATTATCAGTATTTTAATGAGGTTATTGGTTGTAGTGTACTACATTGATTTCATTATAGTTTGCTAAAAAGCAGAAGAGAATAAAACATAATATAACTGGCGACCCGCCCTCTCTTTGCTTTGGTATTCCATCGCTCTCTTTCCGTATTTTAAATCTCTAATAATTTCTAGGTTCATTCATTCATTTCAATGATAAGCTGTGAAGGGTAATTTTAATGTACATTAAATGGGCCACATATCTAATGTATTTAAATGGGTAAGAAGTAATACTGTATTGTTAAAAATAGCTGTCTAATAATTATATGTTAGTACACATACATACATATCATCACGCAATATCCCTTGCAGGGTAGGCAGAGAAGATAGAGTGCCAGAGAACTCTATCCTCGCATACTTCACTTCGCTCAACATTCATAATTCTCTTCATATACGCTCGCCAGTTTCGGAGACTCTTGACTCCATATATACTTATCTTTATATGTTAGTAATGTGGAAAAATAAATTTGGTTGCATATCAACCAAATTTATTTTATATCTTAGGAGCTGTCCTTAGGAGATAAACATATAGTATTGTAGACTTTCTTGTAGATCTTTTAAAGATATATAATTTTGTAGTAGGTATATTATTTCGATATATCTTTGTAAGGTTTAGTCAGCGTTTGCAATTTGAGCTTATAAAATTGTATTGTTTACCACATTACATTGCGAGATTTTAAATTCTCGTTCTTTTTCTATTAAAATATGCATGTGTTATACATATAAAGCATCCTCTTGTATCACTTTGTTTATTGACGAAGACAGCATTAAAAGCCGTTGCGTTGTTTAAAAGATCTAAGCATACAGACAATGGCGGTGATTATGTACAGCATAGTATGAAACAAAGTCGCCGCAATTGTCATAGATATGTAGTATTTTGTGTATACCCAAAATATTATAATCGCAAATTTATGTATATTATTTTATTATATTACATATGTGTATTTATTTATTTATCCTGCATGTTTTGCACGTGTGGTAACAGGGAAAGATTTAATTCATATTATTCAGAAGAATACATTCATATATCTCGCCCGTGGGTGTCGTACAAAGATGACTAAGATATAAATGTTATATGTGTATCATACACATATAGCATACCAGACTTGGTTAATCAAAATAATATAACTAAAGCCTAGAAAAAACTGTATTTTATTTAGTGTTCAGCTAGGAACTATTTTTCTTTCTATAAACAACCTTGCTTCCCGGTCAAAAATCATAACTCTTCTGTTATGCAGACATACATATAAATATAAATAAAAGGTTTTTTATATATTATCACAATACTTTTAGGTTTAGGCTCAAAAAGCTGTTAATTTGGCTTCACATTTAATTTTGTGTACGAATGTTATATAGATTCAATAACACAAGATTCATCTCTTTATATTATCATTACTTTAGTAGTATAAACAACATAAACCACAAAACATTAACAATCGGAAAATTAGTTATTTGACTTTGCCTCGGTTCTTTGTGTATCGTAAAAGTAGAAAATTTATGGCATCACATAAATAGAACACAATTCGCTAGAAATAGCAAATAGAGTATATCAATATTTGTCTTGTACACCTTCAGCCACGTGTGGTTTATGAGGTGATGGAAACGTCCGTTACTATTTTAATAAAAACCGTTTTCATGCTGTCTGGTCGGTGTTCGATGAAATATGAGGTCGGTATAATAGGTGTACGGATAAAGGACGTAAAAGTTTCATGACGGCCGAGCTCCCTCAATATCCGGATGGGATGTGCCACGTCGAGCGAAACTATTTGCCCGGACTCGCACACGATTAACTGAATTTTATGTTTCATAGGTGTTATTTAATATTTGAGTTCATGATCCTGAAATAAAGTATTATTATTTACTTTAGTAAAGTAAGACTATAATATATTACATATTATAACTGCAATGTATAACTAAATATTAATTACAAATCTATGGTTCTCCTTTTTATATTATTGTGTGTGAGCCCAGAATTTTTTGAAGTTATGAGCGTGTTAAATACTAAATACTATATACTACTAAATAGTAATCATTATTTGCTCTAATCGTAAATGCATTATCAGATTGTCAAGTGTAGGGATATTACTCCAAAATAGCTCTCGCTCTAGTAACTCCAAAGAAGATTATTCATCCATATAAATTATCCAAAAAAGGATATGCAGTTTGTAGTTTGAAAAACTTATGAGCAACCTATAGAGTATGTCTCATTAGCCCATTGGCTTTTATGCAATTACGAGTCCGTTATGCAATTTAGATCAGGAACGAAAATGCTATTAGCTATTGATACTAAGAAATTATTAATCACAAGTGTGATTTTGTAATTCTGCTTGATAAACGGTAATAGATTCGTCTTTTATATTGTGAGATTTAGCGTTGTATAGCAAAATACAAATATTTCTTTGTTAGTTACTCTGCTTTTTACTTTACGGGAGGTTATCTGGGGTGACAGTAGGGTGGCACGAGGTGTCTTTATCCGCCAGCACCTCGAGAATTCACTTTAGGTGGCCTTCTCCTTTATCTATATCTATACATTTTCCTTTTTGCAGCATATAAAAAAATCTTCTTAAATAGTTAGATAATAAAATATAAAGTCTGGCCATATTTTTTTTATAGCCGGAACAACAAAGGGTTTTTATGTATTATATATCCAAACATATGAACTATTTATTAACATTCATCATATTCTGGAAGTACAGACATTTCACTTTATATGAGAGATTGGCTCTTAGATAACAAGATTGTTAGATCTGTGCAGTCTCGAGGAAAAATACGCAAATAAGTATCTTCAAAGAATACTACTGATTAGTTATCATTATTACTCATCATCATTCTCCTGCTCTTATCCCAATTATTTGTGGTCGACGCAATATGCATTCCTCCATCGTACATATTGCAAAATGTTATTGGCTATAGTTTTATGACCAGCCGCCTACCTGACGTCAACCCTTCTTGGGAATATAATTGTTGACCAAACAACATCAGATGGAATTGGCCCAGGTCGATATAAAGCTGGCCACCGAAGACAAAGATCGGGTACCGGTGGCCCGCTCGCACGGTGAAGAGAGGAGTTTGCATGGTGGGTCTATGGGGTCACGCGCCGTCTCTTCCGTCACCCCGGACCGATTTGGCGGGGCGAGACGCATCGATAGTCCACCTCAAAAAAAAAACAACAGGCAGTCATGGGGACTGCCGATAGAAGTGAAAACTATTAACTTAAGACTAATTGAAATAATAATAATTTTCTAATTTTTATATAAAAATAAAAAATATCGAACATCTAGGAATCGGTTTATCACGCTAGTAAGATAACCTTTAAACCACAATTATACTCATTTCATGACATAAAGGTTAAATATTAAAAATACAATTAAAAATATATAATGTCATACTTTTAAATGAAAATATTGATATGAATATTGAAAATATTTGAAAATAAATTCTTTATTTTCATTATTAATTTATCTATATAAAAACACTACTCATAGCTATAGATTATACTATTAGCATTAGCATGTCGGTGACACGAACCTATAAGTTTTTCACCTTCAAAAACGCTCAACGCGCCTAAAGAAGTTTCCATATAGCTATAGATATAATATTAGCATTAGCATGTCGGTGACGCGAACCTATAAGTTTTTCACCTCCAAAAACGCTCAACGCGCCTAAAGAAGTTTTCACTTCAAAAAAAGTCGATATAAAGCTCTTAGCCGTCTTTTACGACATCCAGAAGCAAAGTAAGGATTGTTAGTATTCGTAGCCGCTACCAAACAGCAATAGTTACCATTATTACTGTTAAAAATATTTTTTCAACATTTGTAGCTTTTAATAGTGAATAGGATGAAAAGCAATTTATATATATAGCTATAATATATGGACATATAAAATATAAACTATATTCAACAACGGTAAGACAGACAGTTTCCTAAATGAGGAAGATCAAATAGTTTTCAGTCTGATATCTTGGGTTCGGTACAGTTACATAACATTATGTATAATACCGTAATACTACGAGAATAGTGATACCCGTCAGCTGTCAGCTCGAGTATGAATAAACATTCATTGTCAAGCATTCAACTCGACAGTTGACATTCGATTTAATCTATCATCCTATAACAGAATGTAATACGTACTGACATATATGCTGACTGGTTTTACAATATTTATTCCTCAACACTTGTCTTGTTGGATATAGTACTGACTGCACAGATGGCGCAGATGTTAAAATACCGATCTTCTGTACCAGTGCCATGGGTTCGATTCCCATGCAGTATAAATACTTTGTGCAAAACACAGAGTGTTGTTCTGAGTTTGGGTGTAATTTGCCTGCTTTAATTGCATGTTTGTAAAGTCCCCCGCAATACAAGGATTATTTCCTTAGTGCAGGGTGATGTCTTTAAAAAAAAAATTGTAGTTATTGTATTTACAAAAGGTTTCTTTAATGAAAAGATGTTTTCATGGACCTGTTTGGATATCAAATTGATTCGGAGTGATTTTAAATAGTGGTTGAACTATCATAAATACTTGTGTAAAATTACGATGTTCCAGTACTATTCTAGATATGAATATTTACAAGAAAAATATCTTGTTGTAATAATTCTTCAGTTATTAGTTTTCTAGATGTAAATTTTCTTATTTTGCGTGTGGTGACGGAGTCTAAAATACAATTCACAATCCCTTTTTTTACTCGTGGGTGATCGTAAAAGATAACTAAGGGACACAAGCATGTAACATTAGTGCAAGAGAAGGAAAACTCGAAATGAAATCCAATACCAACACGTCTGATCAGTGTGGTATAGTAGATCGATTCTACTCCTAACGTGAAGGAGGCTCGAGCCCAGCAGTGGGACGTGTGTGAGCTGAAATAAAATATTCAGATATTATTTGCAATTCCCGTAATTTCGCGTGTTACGTCCAAAGAACATATAATAAATTATTGTATATTCTGTGCCGCGGTAATAGTGAATTTTTTTTTCTGTACAAAAGATACATTATGTCATTTGTTATATCTCTAAAAACATACCTATATATAATATTTAATAAAGATCACTTGAGTAATTCAAGTTTATATGCGTATAAAGCAATTAAACTTGCATTCGCATTTATGATATCGGTTATGCTTTAATTAACTAGTTGATAAAAAGACCCGTAAAACGTATGCGCAATATAGAAAGTGAAGACAAGTTATCATAATCATCATCATCACAGCCTATATATGTCCCGCTGTTGAGCTCGTGCCTTCTCCGTAATGGGAGGGAAATTAACCTTCTATACCGCGCTGGTCAGACGTATTGGTATAGAGTTTTGTTTCGAGTTTTCTTTCTCTTGCACAAATGTTATATGCGTTTTATATCCCT
The DNA here is from genome assembly GCA_905163515.2 of Lymantria monacha. NCBI lineage: Eukaryota > Metazoa > Arthropoda > Insecta > Lepidoptera > Erebidae > Lymantria > Lymantria monacha. The sequence goes on along the minus strand of LR991082.1, from coordinate 19,922,047 downwards.
TAGTCGTCTCTTACGATCACCCACGGGTAAGACAGAGGTAGTGAATGGTATTGTTCCTCCGTCACCACACGGATAGGAGACAAGTAATCTGAAAAAAATAGAAGCTTTAATTCCAACATTTTCTCGAGTAACTGTGCTAGCACTAATCTGGTTTATTCACGTTTAAGAAAACCTTTTTTTTAAACTGTAAATCAATTAAAAGCTGTCGCTGGTAAAATATTAATCATCCAAAACATTTCTTTTTAAACGTTCTTTCAGTTATTATAATTCATAACACGAAAATTAAGAGAGTGAGCGCCATTTCCGTGAATAAATTTTCAATAGATTATATTATCTACGAGAAATAAAATCTCAAAAATAATTCAATTTTTGAATTGTTTATGCTTAACTAATAATGTACCTCTGGTTTTCCTATAATTTGGCTGAGTAATTGTATGAAAAATGACGAAAGTGTGTAACAAGAAGTTAGGAAAGTGCAAGTTGCTTAATTTGATCACGGAACGCGGGCGGTGCTAAAGTTGACCGTTTGACTTTTTTTACCGATTTATTTTTTATTTATAATAATATTTACTAGATTAATATAACTTACATAATATAGAGTAATGTGTTAAATTATCCAAATGAAATAACTAAAATTTAAATGGATATTTTTAGTTAATAAAATAATATGAAAAAGTTTCATCATTAGACTTTTAAGAAAATCTAGAACATAAACCATACGGATACAACTAAATTTTATTTGTCTCCATTTAAGTGTAAAATAACGTAAAAGAAGAGAAAAGTACAAAGCGACCTTTACGGGACAATGGTTTGACAAGTTCACGAGATACAAATGATCCCTTAAAATATGTAGCTGCTTCAAACGGTAGCAGATGTAACTGCCGTAGAACAATGTAGAATTTTTTTGTGACTCTACCTTCGTCAGAATCCGGTTGATTAGTGCCAACATATAAAACGATTTTATCTTCATTTCTTTAAGAGTACGAACCCTTTTTTGCTGTTAGTAATTTTATCGTCAACTAAAGATTTAAAATTAACTTTTTTTACGGATAATATCTCTTCGTGTCTGGTATAATTTTATTATTTATTTCAGTTCAATAATATTTATTCGCTATAATTTAGCGATAAAATACTTGCTTCTATAATAGACAATTTTATATCTTCTTCTTCTTATATATTGGCAATCAGCTATTTACACAAGCTATTGGCGCCAGTGTCAAGCTATAATTATCTTTACGTTTTAAGTCTATTAGTCATTGTCTAAGTCAAATCGTCGCCATCAATAGCGCTATGGCCACACTGTTAATGGTATCTTGTGGGAATTATGATGGAAAAGGAAAACGTTGTAAAGCACTTTTATATGATATTCACTACATCTCAGTAATTTCGCCGCATCACATTACATAAAATGCCATCAAAATTATCCAATATAACACGTTAAAATACTAAGATATCGAAAATAATACAAGAGCACCACATGACGTTTTCAGATTCCCGTCAAAAGTTCCTTTATATCTTCTCTTTTATAAATGAAATGAAATGTGCTTAATAAATTGACACCGTCAACTTGACCGTTCGTTTTAATAAGTGTAGTTACATGCTTAGCTATATACTTAGGGTTACTGAAATTTTTAGCATTTAATATGCTTAATTATTTATAAATACCCGATTACGAAACGAAAACTGATGTCACTGTAAAGTTTGAAGTATTAAGTCTATACAATGTGTAAACATGGTCCGATAGATGGCATACGTCACCTTGAAGACGTAAGATATAATATGAATCGAAATTTGCATGTCCTAAAATAGTTCACGATGGTGTAAGTGGCAGCACGGTTGGGCCGGATTCCCAATAGGTGCGGGTTCGAACCCCGCTTGTGACATCATTTTTCGTTTCGTAATCGGGTATTTATATATACTTAGGGTTTCAATATTACGTAGTATGTATTATGTAGTACCTATATGGGCCAACCGAGCTTAAATTATTTCTGGGCTACGATTCCTTTAAATATTCTCATGTAAAGCATTGAGAATGGTTAGTACATACTGAGAGTCTTACTAAATGTTTGAGTACTTTCAGTTGATTTAGAGGCATAGAATCGTGTGTAAATGTATTCCAATTACTACAACAAAATATTAAAATGTTGATTGGCCTCAAGATGAGTTCTTCGCCACATTAACTTGGTGACAGTAAAAACGTTACTTTTCCTTTCACTTTTGAATTTAATATAGTTGAATATTGTCCAAAATCTGATCCAATTTCTAATTGCAATGAAGGTAACTTTAAAAATAAATTATTTCCTTTTAAATTATTAACCTTATTGTTATGTTAATGTTCTAAATTTAACTCCAAGTACAGACTATCAAGTAACCATGTTCAGCTAGAGCGTAATCTATGGACTGATTGCAAGATGTGATTGGAGTACACTACTAGAGAGCCTTTCACCGTCTACTGCTAGGCATAAGTATCTGAAAAGGTAACTCGCCGAGCCGGCCACGCATATCAAAGAAACGGTACCAGTGGTCGACTAAATGGAAATGAGAAGGGAATACGATGGTTTATGGGCATGTCGTTCTTTCATCGCCCAACACCAAACTGGTGGGGTGTTTCTAGACCATAGTCATAGCACAAAAAAGGTATATACATACATACATATCATCACGCCGTATCCCTTGCAGGGTAGGCAGAGAGAACAGAGTGCCAGAGAACTCTATCCTTGCATACTTCACTCGCTTCCTCAACATTCATAATTCTCTTCATACACGCTCGCCGGTTTCGGAGACTCTTGATTTGACCTTCCTTCAGTATATGACCGATCTAGTCTAAGTAGGTGAGTCTCGGTCTCCCCCGGTACCTACATCCTTCCACTTTCGCATTGTATATCTTCTTAACCAGACGTTCGTTCGGCATTCTTTCCACATGTCCGAATCATCGGAGCATTCCCTTTCGCATCTCTACACCAATACTATCTTTCATGCCTACTCGCTCTCTTACGTCGTCGTTGCGAATGCGGTCGGTCAGCCTAACTCCACAGATTTTTCGTAGAGATCGCATTTCGACCGCATTAATTTTGCTTTCATGCTCTTTTCTGCATACCCAACTCTTGCTTCCATATATTAATGTTGGGACAAGCACTGCGTTATGTATTGCTACACATGCCTTCTGGCTGAGGTGGTGGCTACCGAGAAGTTGTCCCAACACTCCGTTCAGTCTATTTCCCGCATTCACTCTTCGCTCTATATAGGTGGTGTACCTTCCATCTCGGCTAAAACCACATCCAAGATATAAAAATTCATTCAGTTGCTCTAGTACATCATTACCTATTTTTACTCTTACATCTGTTCTGGCTTCATCTCTTTCAAAGACCATTATTTTGGTTTTGCTCATATTCACGCGTAGACCCTTTTAAACAAAAAAGGTTGTGTGAAAAAAAAAAATTAAATAGTGAAACTGCTTTTAACTGCGTAAGCGTTTTTAATATATCTAATACCAGATTTTATTTTGTATTGCTTATTCCTAGATGCCACAGATTAAGTGTACTCGTATCCAAATTGACAGTGCAGAGTTACAAGAATATATTACAGAACATCGTCAGCAGATATTAAAAGAAAAGTCACAACTTAGCGGCTTATAACTTAAAATATTAATTAGCAAATTTATCTAAATTCCATTACTGTTTTAAGTTATAAGAAGGTTGAGAGGTGACAAAGCATTGCCATTAAAAGTTCTTTGACTCCTGAGAAATAGCTAAAATTACTTTCGCTTATATTGTTTGCGATGATTATATAAAGTAATAATACCGATGAAAAAACACATTTTACTTAAAAAGCGTTAATTGTTCTACTATTGCATACTACTACAGGTGCTAATAAACCTAGCCGAGGCCGCTGGTGACTGGATTGGGGAATTAGTCCATCACCCGCCGAGAGGCCGACCGCGTGAGGAAAGACCGACATCCTCCCCGAGGGGGGACGTCGGTCGAGGAGAGGGTACTCCTCAGGGGGTATTCCGTCAGGCTGACCACTGACATCAAGTCACTCTGCTCCAGTGTTCGGCCCAACGACGAAGGCGACGTCACGGGTGGGTTACGGGTGTACTTGCTTATCCGCAGGAGAGCGCCAACCGTAACCCACCCCCAAAAAAAATAAATAAAAAGGTGCTAATAAAACACTGTATGCACAAAATTCTATTACATATACATTACAGAGATTATTCGCATTGATAGGTAACTTACAAGTGCCTTATGATAACCCTTAACAAGCTATCAAATCCTCATACATTTTTCGGTGTTCTCAAAACCCTAAGATATATTAAGACCTGTGTCCAACTGTGAACATCTACGGCTTGATTTATGGATAGGTGAATGGACATTATATTATATATCTAATGCAATGAATGCATATGCATTCACTACACATATAAGAATCTGAAATCGTTATTTGAGTTTGTAATCAATAATCCAGTAGTTATTCTTTTAAATTTGTATTTATGGTGAGTGTCAAATCTCTTGTTAAAGCGACCCGCCTTCACTTCGCTTCGGTTACGTCAGTTGACTTGTGTAGTTTACTTTCGCGACATAGAATACCTGTCGGAGAAGGTATTTCTTAAAATCCTACTTTATCTGACATAAAGACATACAGAAAGAAAGTCCACACCAAACTCCAAGTCTGTAGGGGCAGTATTGGAAAATGTGGATTTTTTGGGTTAACACCAACGCAATCCCTTCACTTTAGGGGTGGAATTTTTAAAAAGCCGTTCTTAGTTTTCCTCTGTATCGTAACACAAATATGCCTACCGAAATTCAAGTCTGTAAGAGCTATATTTAAAAAAATGTGATTTTTATTATAATTTTTCATTGTATATAATTTTTCATTGTTATGTGATGTTTATTTGTGTCCTATGTTATGACAGGCCTATAGAGGCCATAAATTATTGTTTATTTATATTTTTTAACTTCAGAATATCTATATAGGTTACTTTGCTAAACGATTGCTATAAAGTAGCTAACCAAATAGCTAAACAGTATTGAATAGTTAAGGTGCTAATTCAGAATCTTGCGATCGATATGATATTAATAGGTGCATTTGTTGTAAACTAATAACCATGCACTCAATAGAATGGCTTGCTATTAGGTAATAATGTCCATTACTCTACATCACTAGTCATAGTAGAGCCGATGGTGTGTGTGGAATTTGTATGTCACGCTATCAACCACTAATTTAAACGATAATATGATTGATGAAGCCCAGCGATATGAAACGAAACTTTCTTTTATCAATCTATGTATATACGCCTAATATCAGATACGAACTTTCTCTGCAATGTGAGAGAATTTAGCTATGTCACCTTGGACCAAGGGATTGGTATTATATATTCTTTTTTCTTGCAGCCATATTTACGTTTCCTTGTCATCTTTTGCTACAAACAAGCGTGGGAAGGGCAGGTTGAATGATAAACTATGTTTTTAGAATACGGTTGAGCTGATAGTTCTAGCGAATTCATGACTAATACAGAGATTTTTCATGTATCCACTATATTACGATTTGTTGAATGACATAATTAGTTAAATTAGTTCTGCTGTGTGATTATAAATGCAAAATTATTTTAGAAACGTCGCGAAATTAAACATAGATTAAAACGCGACAAATTCCTTAGACATAGCTTTATTTTATAGTTTGTAATGAAATAAAAGTAAACATCCTTATAGATTCGATTTCAATGGAAAATTAAACCGGCAAAAGAAGAATTGGCATTGAGAATCAATGAACTGAAAGATTGAAAGGAAAAAGGCACTTTTTTATAAGACTGTATTCAACGAAATCCAAAGACTTACTTGAATAGTCTTAATAATATTATACATAGGCGTGAAAGTTAGTGAGGACGCATGCATGTTTGTACCGAATCTGGCGAAAAATTACTCAATGGTTTTTGTTGAAATTTTCTGTTGATTATACATCATTCATCATCATTCTCCTACTCTTATCCCAATTACTTGGGGTCGATAAAATATATACTCTTCTTTCATAGTACATATTGTAAAAGTTTTTGGCAATAGTTTTATGACCGGCCGCCTGTCAGACGTCAACCCTCCTTGGAAATCTAATTGTTGACCAAATGGCACTAGATGGAGTTGGCCCAGGTCGTTATATCGCCCCACCGAAGTCAAAAATCGAGTACGGTGGGTCTATGGGGTCACGCGCCGCCTTTCCGTCACCTCGGACCGATTCGGCAGGGCGAGACGCATCCATAGTCCACCAAAAAAAAAGGTCGTTATATCGCTCTTAGTCGTCTTTTACAACATCCACGAGGAAAGTAAGGGTTGCTAGTATTAGTTACGGTCGTTATTTTCTTATTGCTTATGGTGGCAACGAGCAAACAGCACACCTGATGGTAAGTGTCACGGCCGCCCATGGACCTTTGCAATACCAAAGGTAGAGCTAGGTCTCTGCCTACCATTACAAACCCCAAACCCACCCCAGTTGGGCTTTCGGCTCTCTCGCTCACCGAACGAAGCGCAATAGCAAATTGCAATTACTCAGACGTTGATCTTCTGCGAGAGTGTGGTACTACTCCGGACGGACCGGCCCGCGGCTGTAGACAGAGAACTGTCCACAGCGTGGTCCTATCACTATTATCTGTGCTACCATACAGTCTTGATTATACAATAGAATAACAAATAGACAGTAATTTATAAAGATGGAAAATAATCTTAATATTAATTTTCATTGTATTTGGTTAGTTAGCAACTAAAGTCATGCTCACTAAAAAGGTCTCTGGGCCTGCGGTAGCTACGTGAGCGGGTCTCTCCCTTCCCTCGAATGTGGTTGAGGGGCGTGATGGCTGCTTTAGTAGTTAACTCGTGATCGAGTGCCGCTTGTGGAATCTGGTCCAACCATTTCTGTTCTTTTTTGTTTTGATCTTTTTTGTTTATTTTTTGTTAATGTTGTATTTAACTATTAAAAAATAAATCTTTACTCGAAGGGCATCGCACTGGAGCTTAAATGGTCTAAACATGTATCCAATAATATTAAGAAAACATGTAATTTAAAAAAAAAAATGACGAGCCCGCTGAGTTTCTTGCCGGATCTTCTCAGTTTGTGGCGGCTTTCCAATCCGGTGGTAGATTAATTTAAAAAAATATGTAATATTGACGATATGTAAGTGCCCTTTTAGAGCTTATGCATAATAAATGATATGATTTGATTTGAATTAAAATATATTCGGGAGAATAACTTAAAGTAATGATCAATCGTTGTCTGCTTCAAATAGTTTCTTGTGATTTTGCAAATTCATTAGTCCTGTCGGTGAATGGATAGCCAATTTTAGATCATCCAATTTCTGGTTGCTCCTGTAGATATGTTTTTTTAATATCTTCTGAACCTATATACCTATATACATGTAGGTATATGAGTCTATATACTCGTATATCCTGGTAATATCTTCTGAACCCATGTATGAGTATCAGTTTTGGGTACAAGCCTCATTTAAAATAACAGAATTACCTCTTACTATAATTTAATCTACCAAATTCTAGGACCCACTTTACAAAACATAGATATTCCTTCTTTTAATGAGGCCAGAAATACGTGGTTGACTTGCAATTTTAATAAAAATCTCCCCACGGGCCCGTCATCTCAGCGGCTAAGGGACGGGCCGCTCTGTGAGCTTGTACGGAAGCAACTTTTCGATACGTGCTCGAGCTCTGCAGATCGTGCCCGTCTATTAGCTGTTGGTGAGTGGGAATCGGGCCTATGGTTACAGGCTCTCCCTTCACTACGTATTGGAACATTAATGGACACTTCTTCATTCCGTATTGCAGCTTGTCTACGCTTGGGTGCATCTTGTTGTGCACCGCACCGTTGCCAATGTGGTTTTGTCGTCGACCGGCTCGGGCATCACGGCCTCTCCTGCTTAAAGAGTGCAGGTAGAATTCCCCGCCATACCAGTCTTAATGATATCCTCCGTCGGGCTTTTACCAGCGCGAACTGCGCCGCTATTTTAGAACCTTGCGGCCTAGTTCGCGCTGATGGTAAGAGACCCGATGGTATGACATTAATTCCGTGGAAGATAGGTCGACCTTTGGTATGGGACGCAACTTGTGTTGATACCTTAGCGCCGTCACATCTTCCAGGAACTGCAAATAAGGCTGGAGCGGCGGCTGAATCAGCGGAGAACCTCAAAAGGCGCAAATACTGTACTGTAGACAGTGTATACATATTTGAGCCTTTTGGGGTGGAAACTTTAGGACCATGGGGGCCTGGGGCCCATAATATATTTAAAGAAATAAATAAGCGCCTTAATGAAGCGACACGTGACCGGAATGCTGGGCTTTACTTGGCACAGAGGTTGAGCATTGCCATCCAACCATCCAATGCTGCCAGCATTCTGGGCACGTTACCTACTAGCCGCGGTTTATTTGAATAAGTATTTAATTTTTGTTTTTTTATTTAATTTTTTTTCTCATGTGTAGTAAATAAAAAATCAATATTAGTTTGACGGTTATACCTCTTACTTCAAACTAGGAAAGAATAGATTATAAAATGGTGAAAATTATTACTTTCAAGCGCTTTATGTAATAAATACGACACCAACATGTGCTGTTTTTATTTTATTTTGGTTTTTAGGAACTATATTTTGTAAGGAATTATTTTGACTCGTCTTCATAATTACCCTGCTCTTATTCCAATTACTTGGGTTCGACGAATATATCCTTTTCTTCCGCACAATCCTATCCAATATCATCTCTGTAGTCCAATCCCTTTCTATCCATATCATGCTTCACGCAATCCATCCATCTTTTTTCGGTCTTCACTTACTTACTTAAAGCCTTCAACATTCATAAAACTTAAATTATATTGACTGATGGATAAAAAGCCTGTAATAAGTAACAAACGTTTGATTTATAAGAGAACTTTAAAACTGTATTGGATATATATATATATATATATATATAGACTTTATATTATATATATATATATATATATATATATATATATATATATATATATATATATATATATATATATATATATATATATATATATATATATATATATATATATATATAGTATACAGTTATAGGAAGTTGCTAGTGATTCTAATATTAACATATTATAATACTTTCCAAACATCTTAAGCAGCGTATTTAACGTTCCATACCTTATTTCTAATAATGAATTGCATGCCAATTATAAAATACGATTACGAAAACATTGTAGTGACAATTGGATGATTCTTATCATTGAATCATATTATCATGATCATTCAATTTACCCTTTAGTAAATGTGGTCATTGACAGTTGCAGATCTTAAAAAAACAACATAGTCCATTGAAAAATTACATAGAAGTTTTCGTTTTTCAAAGTACGCAATTTTATTGTTAAGATGTGTGGGCGGAGTTTGTGATGCGTTGGTTGAAGTTGTCTTCTTACATCATATATACTTACGACTAATTCAGAGTATGAAAAATTATGACACATTTTTACTTTTAGTCCAATAATACAGGATTACAAACACATTTTGTTTGATATAAATTTTAGTATGTAATCATTAATATAGATTTTTAGTTGTTATCTTGTAGACGTTATGAAAATTGTTTCCTGTAAAGAGCCTCTGAGTAATTCTAAGTATGTTGCAAATATTACGATGTAGTAAGGACCATAAAGTTTTATTAAGGCAAGAATATGCTTCGGACGAGGCGAAAGTTGCACAAAGGACTTTATACTTAAGGGGTGGTAGCATTGTTAGAGCATTTCAGCATTAATACTCTTTTGCCCTCAGTAAGCTTACAATAATATACCCCAAATATGCGAAGGGCCAGTTGACAACGTCAGACCAAACTAGGTCATGTTTTGTTACACAATAATTGTATAGTAATTCCACATGCAAATTAACATAATCCGTAATATTTTTGAATATAATAGATTTTATCATACAAATTAATAAATTAAAATATAATTATAATAATTGTTTTGTTAGTAAGATAAAAAATAATAATAAATACAGCAGTTGTGCGGTAGCGGTTACGAATACTACCAATCCTTACTTTGCTCGTGGATGTCATAAAAGACGACTAAGAGCCTTATAATGACCTGGGCCAACTCCATCTTATGCCGTTTGGTCAACAATTATATTCCCAAGAAGGGTTGACGTCTGGCAGGCGGCCGGTCACAGAACTATTGCCGATAACTTTTATCGACCCAAGTAATTGGAATAAGAGTAGCAAAATGATGATGTTGAAATTAATAAATTAAAATATACACTGACTTTGTCCACCATTTGATTAATTTATCGTTTATTGTTAAATTTACCAAATGGACGCCGGTAAGTACTTTATAGCTTTTCGTAAGACACACCTGCTATTATCTTTTTATTATTGAGATAAAAATATACTTAAATATAATATATACTTAAGTGATTGATTGGAATCGAAGAGTGCAGTTTATAATATATTGCTAATATAGAATCATTATAATATCAGGCGATCTAGGAATATTCTGCTTTTGGTTACCTGTGTCTAGAGAAAGTAAAAATATTACACTGTATCATATTGGTATAAGGTTTAGAGGATAATGCTATTACATTTTGCCTGTAATGAAAATAGATTTTACTATTACAAGAAATAAGTTTGTCTATTTTCTTAGAATTGTACTATTTAATCATAATTATTAAATTGAAGATTTTAAAAATAATCAAGTTATATCTTAATTTAGTTAAATTAGAATAACAATAGTTATTGTTTTTTTTTATTATTCAAGTTAGCGTATAAGAGAATTCAAAATCCCATATGCCCTTCTATAAAACTCGTTTAGCGTATACACGTTTATGTAGAAGTTGCAAAGTGATTGGCTTGGTGAAAAGCTCGTCTCTTGAGTATAATAACATTGTGCACAATTGAATCCACTCTTGGTGCGATTAGGTGCGTGCTCAGTAATGTGCCTCATGGCGTACATTACTGACTATTCAAAAGGCGAAACATAAAGAAAATGTCGCTGCTTGACCTTGCGTTTAAAATGATTGCTGTCGTTTGTGACAGGTTAAAAAAACCCGGATGGGTCTGAGTCAAATTGTACAGTTATCTAATTTAGTTGATGTAAAACAGCTGTTTATAGTTCATCATCATTCTCCTACTCTTATCCTAATTACTTGGGGTTGATACAATATTTACTCTTCTCATAGTACATATTGTAAAAGTAAAGTTATTGGCAATATTTTATGACCGGCCGCCTGCTAGACGTCAACCCTCCTTGGGAATGTAATTGTTAACCAAAGGGCACCAGATGGAGTTGACCCAGGTCGATATAAGGCTCTTAGTCGTCTTTTACGACATTCACAAGCAAAGTAAGGGTTGGTAGTATTCGTAGCCGCTATCACAGAGCATAAAACAGCTGTTTATAGTTGTGTATCAGTAAAATTGTATATTGTTAACGAAGAGAAATGTCATCTGATTTAGTTGTATGTGTATTCACACATACAACAAAATCAGATGACATTTCTCTTCGTTAACAATATCCAAATTTACTGATACACTACTATAAACAGCTGTTTTATGCTCTCTACTACTCTCTCCACTCGGAGTTTCCAATAAATGTATAAATATATTGCAGTTTCGTGTCCCTTTGTTGGGGTATAACCGCGAACGGGGTTTTAGTTTTATAACACTTTCAAAGATGTTTTGTTCAATACCAAATGGACATTACAGTACCTATGTACTTTTAGCGAATAACCCGTTTTCAATTTTGTATTTATGTACACATCTTTTAGTTTCTAAAACTGTTAGAAAACATACCATATTATGTTGAGTTGTTAACTTCATATTTTGGAAATAGAAATATAACGATGTTATATTATTTAGATTGATATACCAAAACTCTTTCGGTAGACTGATGATATTATCAAGGTCGCAGGAAACCGTTGGATGCAGGTGGCACTGGATCATTGCAAATGGCATTCTCGTGGGGAGGCCTATGTCCAACAGTGGACGTTTACGGGCTGATGGATGGATGGATGGACCAAAACTTGACTGACCTAAATGACCGCACGTGCAACAACAAGTAACATGGCGTAGTGGTTAAGCTACCTTCCGTGCCAGTGACGAGGGTTCGATTCCCACGCAGGACAATACTTTGTCCAAAGTTCTGAATATGGGTGTAATTTGTCTGCGTTAATTGCATGTTTGTCCTCTGCAAAACAAGGATTATTTCCTTAGTGCAGAATGGTATCTTTAGAAAAAAAAAACAATAGTAAGACTATGGGCTATTATCATGCGAAAATTTAATGGAATACAATTTATGTCTAATTTGTCTTGTATACCTTTTCAGTAAAGGTACAGTGAGAAAGGTATACAATGCACATTATAAGAAGGAAGGCCTTCTTCCTGTTCTTACTGTTTTCCGCTACCCCGATGGTGGAGTATAAATAAGGGGGGTTTCCTTTACTAAGGAAATCATACAATAGCTTGTATGTGCAATAATAATAGCAATAATTGTTTTGTGTTCTCTTTCCGTCATCACAGTGGAATGAGATTTAGTTTTGGGAAATTGCAATGTGAACCAAATATTAATATTTAATTGGGTCTCGTAATTTATTATTAGAAGCAAATAAATTATTTTAAATAATAATTACATTTTGCCAACACGTCTGACGAGCGTGTTATTGTAGGTCAATTTTCCTCTGACAGTTGAGTAGTTTCGAGCCCAATAATGGGACATGTACACGTCAGAAATGATGATGAAGATAATAAATTATATGAATGTTCGGTGGTTGGCAAAATGGGTTTGCTGGTTTTTATTATTTTACACCAGCTTCTCTTCACCTGCGTAAAAAGTAACTTTTCCAAAATTTAATTAATATCTTAAGAGAACAAACTGGGATAAAAGTATACGATGTTTTAATGTAGAAAGTGGTCTACGTGCTAATTTTCGCTGAAATCTGTTCAACGGTTTACGAGTGATTGAGTAATAAACATCCAATAATCGTCACAAACTTTCACATTTATCGTACAAAACGTCTGTATAATAATAATAACGTATGATGAATAATTTGTCAGAATAGAAAAATGTATTTATTGGGTCCAATTATTTGCTTGAGATTATAGTTTACCACTCTTCCTTACCTCTAAGTTTTGTAGAAAGGGATTAAGGGGCATAAGCTTATAATATAATTTCAAAAAAAGGGAAAATTGGAGTTAAAAAAATACTGTAATACCGAAACAGTTTCTGTGTAGCCTGGTATTATCATCTCAACTCATATACGTCCCATTTGTGGGCCTACCTCCTCCACAATAGGAGGATAATTCGCCTAATATACCAGACGGGTCAGATGGTTAGGTTAGGTTATAGGGTTTTATTTCAAAATTTCCTTCTCTTGTATATATGTTATTTGCAGACTTTGTCGTCTTTTACGACACGCATGAAGATGAATCTAGATAGGGGGTGGTGAAGTATATTTTTATTCCGTCACCACAAGAAAATGCGTGATATAGTAGGATAATTTTATTTTCACTGTAGAGGAACAAGAACTTTCCATATAAAAGTTTAACAAGTTACCGCTATTAATGATAGCACAATAGCGCCGTAATTAGAATTTTGAATTTGACATTCAATCAAAACGAAATTATTAGTGTATTTTGCATGGATTCATATATAAATATGGTTAGTTATTAAGAGAAGTAAGTTCGATAATATCCGGGATGAAAGGAGGTATCGAGCACTTACAAAACGCGGGTATATACTTACCTCGAGTGCTGGCTATGTTGCTTAATGCTTGTTTGAATCATTGTTATTTACCTAATGATCTCATGTATACTACCGTAGTACCTATTGTTAAAAATAAGACTGGGGATGCCTTTGATATTTCCAATTACAGGCCAATATCATTGGCGACTGTCATAGCTAATGTGCTAGACATTCTACTTGAAAATCTATTATGTAAGCATACTAAATTATTTGATAATCAATTTGGCTTTAAAGCGGGACTCTCTACAGAGAGTGAAATTTTGTGTCTTAAACAGACTGTCCAGTACTATACTGACAGAAAAACGCCAATATATGCCTGTTTTCTAGAATTCTCCAGGGCTTTCGACCTCGTCAATTACAAAATGTTGTGGTACAAGTTACAGCATGAATCTACATTGCCACCTGAAATAATAAACCTGTTTAGATATTGGTATAACAATCAACAGAACAGTGTCAAGTGGGAGAATGTATCTTCGGATGTATATCGTTTGGAATGCGGGGTGAGACCCCCCCTGGGTTAAGCTCATCACGTCTTTTTAATATTTACATGAATCAGTTGATTGGTGAGCTCAACAACACTAACGTCAGATGTCGTATTGATGGTGTGTGTATTAATAATATCAGTTACGCTGCTGACATGGTGTTGTTGAGCCCATCCATCAGCGCTTTAAGACGCTTACTGTCAGTTTGTGAAGTGTATGCGGAGGTTCAAGGACTCAAGTACAATACAAAAAAGAGTGAGATTTTAGTGTTTAAGGCTGGTTCCATAGGTTATCGTACTATACCAGAAATATCACTCTGCGGTTCGCCTCTACAAAGAGTTAGTTGTTTTAAGTACTTGGGTCATTGGGTTACCGAGGATCTAATCTAAGCGATAATAAGAACATAGATAGGGAGCGTCGGTCGTTGTCAGTGCGCTGTAATATGCTGGCCCGCAGGTTTGCTCGATGTACCGACGCAGTCAAGGTCACTTTATTTAAAGCTTTTTGCCAGTCATTTTATATGTGCAGCCTGTGGACTACCTAAAGCCTGCGCTCGTATAGCGACCTACGTGTGCAATACAATAATGCGCTCAGGCTACCGTTGCGGCTGCCGTGGCGCTGCAGTGCGTCTACAATGTTCGCGGCAAAACGTATAGATGGTTTTAAAGCCATCATACGTAAAAGATGCGCCTCACTACTCACGCGCGTCCGCGGCAGCAGCAACACTATCCTGGGTGTATTTATAGATATATGGGAGTCTCCAATGCTGCGTCACTGGATGAAACTCTACACATAAATTAATATTTAATGTATACTAACACTAGCTTTAAGATTATTGTTACTAACACTATGGGCGTACGCCTGCAATAAATTATTATTATTAACATTTTTAGTAATAAATATTTAGTTTAAATTATATTTTTTAATATTTTATACAGAACTTTATTTTATTTTTAAACAAGTGTTTTTAAACTGCCACTAACACGCTCATAAGCGATGTTTGTGCAAAAGATATGATTTTTTTTTATTCAGCTATTAATCATCATCCCCTCAGCTCATATATGTCCCACTGTTGGGCTCAGGCCTCCTCCGTAATGGGAGGGAAATTAACCTACTATACCACGCTGGTCAGACGTGTTGGTATAGGGTTTTGTTTCGAGTTTTCCTTGTTTCAGCTATTAATATTCATTTATTATTTTAGTGGGTATTCATGCGAGGGGATCATTCAAGCTGAATATCACTAAATTTCACGGGTGAGAGCGGAGTTTGCCGCAAATATGACGTATTTTTTTTTGGGCTAAAGAAAGTGTAATCGTATTATATGTATTAATTAAAAGTAATAAATATAATATTTCTAGACTAAAATGCGCTTAAATCTGAATTCTTCTATATATTAAAATTATTGAATAGGCACAAAGTTGTTTGCTATTAATATATTGCAACGTGGTCATCAATTCTTTTTTGATTGAAAATGTATAGTAAGTCGTTTAGATTTCTAATAATATCTATCGACATTATATGAACGCAGGATACTAATTTTAGTAGCTTCCATTTAAGCATTATTTAATATAATCGCTGTGAATTTAGTATAGGATCTAAACTATATCAAACATTAGTGTTTACTAGTACTCAAAATACCAATTTTGAAAGATTTCACGTAAGGTCACACACATCTCACTTAATTCATTCTTATGAAATCGGACCCAGGACAAAGGGGGGGACTGTAAAACCTTCAAAAACGTTTCAATTTATTAAAAGATGTTCTCTTAGAAAATATAGGATACATGTATTTTTATTAATTAAAAAAAAATCAACTAACTTACATCATGCAATCTTCAATGAAATGAATCGTAAATATGACTGCTTTGGTTTTTAATAAAGATTACTATTGCTAAGTTTCTTAGGTTTCACTTTTAATTGATAAACTAACTAAACTAACTTTCTTATTCCTTATTACTTTCCTTTATATTCCTATACATTTACTAATAATAATTATTTAATAGATCTTGACTCATTGTTATATTTTATTTAATTCTTGCTATGTATGAATATATTGATAGTATTTGTTGTATTGGGTCGATATAGTGTATGTATTATAATAAATTTGTATGTCTTATGATAGACAGAACATGTTGGCTCCATAAAGTGCTGTAACACCATTTTGTACACATGTTGAGACAAATAAAGTTATCTTATCTTATCTTCAACGACTTGGAGGCACAAATTAGCGGGGATCTTTTAATGTACTTAATTAATCTTTGATTCACCTTAATTTAGTTTTGAACAATATAAATAGATATCTTTGACTCTAATATCAAGACTAAATCATCTATAAAAATGTAAAGATATTATAGGTATGATAATGAACATCTCTAGTAGGTAGGTTGAAGCAGGAGTACAGACCACTCGGCTACAGTCGACGGCTACCCCAGTATCTACTAATTGAATCTGTGAAGTCTCTGAGAACTTTCCGAACTTACGAGAAATTTGATTAGCTTGTCATCTTTCTTTGAGCGTAGCGTTTTAATTTTTTCAATAGAATTTACTTAATCTTAGATTAATGTATTAATAATAATAGCATGGATTAAAAAAATATTGAAGGATTTACTCCTAAAAAGAAAATACTTAAAACTGAACTATCACAGCTCGGAGTGAACTAACGAACGAGTTTGTTAAAACATCTGCTGATTACGTTAGTTATTTTTACGATTGCGTTACAAATAAATCATTAAACTAATCCAACATTTTCTTATCTTAGTTTAGACTAGAGGTTTAAGTTAGTCCATTCTATAATTGAATTGTAAATATATTAACGATAGTAAACCAGCATCACCTAATGTCCTTTGGTTAACAATTACATTTTCAAAGAGGGTTGACGTCAGGCAGGCGGCCGGTCTAAAAACTATTGCGAATAACTTTTGTAATATAAAGGAAGAAGAGTACATATTGCATCGACTCCAAGTAATTGAGATAAGAGCAGAATAATGAATAATGATGAATGATTTGTTTAAGAGTAAGAATCCACTGAAAGACCATCAAGGAAGTGGGCAGCAGCGCTCTCCTAAGAAATTTATATTCCAACTTGCTTGCTAAGTTTGGCGGCTATAACTATATGCCCACTCATGTGAAGGTTTATTTCGAACATTGAATATCGATAACCTGGTTGATGGTTTCGAGATAACGATACTCACGTAAAACCTTCATTGTTTTATATTCTCTACCTTTAGTATTTCACGCACAAATATATTTAGTATAATATAATATATTAAAATATTGAAATGTTGAATATAATATACGCCTATCAATTAAGATTTATACGTGCCCGCTAAAATCCTTTTGCTGTTTTTTCTTCATTTATTAATAGTCATGGATATATTTCGTGAATATATGATAATAGAATTGCCTGTCAAATATTTTATCAATCACTGATAATATATGTGCCGCAAATTTCCTTTGTTACTCTTAAAGATATTTGGAATCTCAAGTTTACGTTTATTATCTAGCAATCAATCATCAAAATAATTTCTCGTCGATCAGACCATTTGTTAAGAATCGTTTTGTTTGGTACATTTATCTAATTACTTACTGGTAATTGGTAACACTTGGCTGACTAAAATATTGTTATTTATCAGTGTTATTTGGCTGAGTTGGCACCCTCTCGATCTGTTTAATATTTTTCATTTTAGCAGTATTATATAAACAATAAACGTAGCTTTTTGTTGGAATCAATGGAATTTCAAACAAATAGGTTTTTTTTTGGTCTCTTTCCATTATAGCTTTATATTTAATAGTTTTATATTTAATAAGAAATAATTTACCATAAAATATAAACACAAACACTCACACACTCGCAGACAGACACACATACTACACACATACTCACACACACATGCTCACACACAAACTTTTCAATTCTTTATTTTTATTTATAATTCACCAAATGTTACTATTTATAATTGCTTATCATTCAGAAGGGCAAACTGGTACCTTTAATACAAGTTGCTTCAACAGCCTAGCTAAGGTACCAGTCACCAGATATGTATGACAAATGAAGTAAGATGACTTGTCTTGGTCTTGTAATAATTAATTAAATAAATATTATTATTATTTATTCAATGATAATAAAAACAATTTCATTAAAAAATCACATATTCCATTATGGTTTTAAAAGAATAAGTTTTAGAACTTATGTGAGTATATATGAACTAAGTCTATAAAGCAAGTCGTTTATAAAATTTCTGTTTCGTCCAGAGATCTGAAATCAAAGAAAATTGTGCAGGAAACATTAAGTTTAAATTAAAAGTATTTTAAAATTATTTATTATTTAACAGGAAGACATATTAATACTAGTGTAAATGCACTTTCTTTGATAAAATACGTTAATTAATGAGGAGGGATTCATCTTGGGAGCACGTTAAGATGATCCCATCTAATTAATTGCTCTGAGATTAGCTCGTGCATTTCTTGTCTTTATTTCCCTCTGAAAAGGTATTACAATAATCTAGGATTAAGACGAACCTGTCCTTTTAAAATTATGTTTACTGTTTTAAATAAAATGAAATCTAAGTAAATTACAGAAGTACATCATCATCATTCTCTTAATCTCAATTACTTGGGGTCGATATAGTATGTACTCTTATTTCATAGTAAATATTGTAAAAGTTATTGGCAATAGTTTTATGACCGGCCGCCTACCTGACGTCAACGCTCCTTGGGAATGTAATTGTTGACCAAACGGTATCAGATGGAGTTGGCCTAGGTCGTTATAAGGCTCTTAGTCACAGCTTAATTACAGAAGATTTTAGAAGAAGAATTAACTAATATTACAGAAGTACATTAAAGCAAATGGAGAATTTCAGCATTTTGTTTATTCCGTTAGTTATTTATATAGAATATTTTATCTATGTGTTTATAAAACATATTGTTCGATCGCATTCGTAACGACGGCGTAAGAGAGCGAGTACATGAGTACATACATAAATGAAGCTGCAAATAACTGAAATATTTTCTTCGACGCAGAAGTGATTCAGAATAACTTTGTTGCTTTTCTAGTTCTGTAGGTATGTAATGTACATGTTTGGTCATAATACTATTTTTTTTTAATTAAGTATTTCAGAACAAATAATATTTGTTTAACATTAAAACGTAATATCAAAACCTGTGCCTATCAAATTATACTTTATTATGCAATAAAATTTTTGAAAATGTTAAAGTTTTACAAACCTATAGAAACTAATTATAAAAAATTTGTAAGAGACACTTCCTTTGTTTTATAGAGGGTAGCGATGCTGTTTCCCTTGTGAATTTTTTACAAAGTTCGTCGTTTTGAGCTCATAATTTATTCAAATAAACTTGTAGACTGGGCAATGTGGCAAAATGAAATTTGCAATGTGAGTGATCGTATAAAAACTGTTACAAAACAACTATCAATTCAGAACATTTGCACTTAAACTACTTATACCTAATCAAAATTGCTACATCATTGTTTTGTTTTGAGCTTAATGGCGTTTAGGCTTAGTACGCACTACGATTAAACGCAAGCGGTTTACGAATAGCTGAAAACGCAAAACCGCGTATCAACACGCACTACGGCTGGCGTTTTGCTTAAATTTATTTTCAATTTCACCAAGGATGTCTGGCGAGCAGCATGTATTGTGGCTTTGGTATTGAAATTAAAAAAAATAGAAAACGTAAACAACGCCACCGCCATAAGTACTGGGTACATCCACTAACCGATCAAGACATTTGAAAGGATACTTTTGTAAAATGTACTAAAACTTGCGTCAGCATCCCGATAAGTTTTTAATTACTAAAGAACGTCGATTGGTACTTTGATATATTATTACAAGACGTGGGTCAGTATCTACAATTTGAAGACATTTCATTTCGTAATGTAATATCACCTGAAGAGCGTGCCAAAGCAGGACCTTAATATTTCTGTCTCTGTATTGATTCAACGATTTGTCATATAATGCTGCCCTTTTTCCCACTTGATAATGTTTCTAACACATTGTCGTAATCTAGCTGTGTGGTAGGGGCTACGAATACTACCAGCCCTTACTTTGCTCGTGGATGCCGTAAAAGACGACTAAGAGCCTTATAACGACCTGGGCCATCTCGGTCTGATGCCGTTTGGTCAACAATTACATTCCCAAAGAGGGTTGACTTCTAGCTGGCGGCCGGTCATAAAACTATTGCCAATAACTTTTACAATATGTACTATGAAAAAAGAGTAAATATGGTATCGACCACAAGTAATTGGGATAAGAATAGGAGAATGATGATGTCGCAGTCTACATACGATGTTTCTAAGTCGGACGACATGATATAACCTCCGTAAACAACGTGTATCCTCCATGCTCGCACAATCGAGACCACAGAACATCGAGACTGAATAAACAACCGACTGCGGTTAACCGCCGTGCGTGCGCCACAGTACTGTTACTATAGGACACAAAAAATCACGCGTTTTTAAACCGCGGTTAAAACGTAGCAAGTTGCGTTTGTAAATCAGTCACTGAAAAAAGTTGATAATGCGTGCGCTTGTATAGAAAGCTATGTGTTACATTTTTTTGCGGTTTCAACCTTGCGGTAAAACGCGGGCGTTTAATTGCAGTGCGGGCTAAGCCTTACAGCTTATGTTTTTTACGCTTCGGTTGATATTTAGTAAGAATGATCAATTTTCATGATAATGATTAAAACATTATATAAATATCTATCTTATTAATATTTTTTTACATAACCCTATTTACGTTCGCTGTAAAAAGTCTATATTTGCTTATTTATTTTTACATACATACATATTATCACGCCATATCCCTTGGAAAGGGTAGGCAGAGGGAAAGGAGTGCCAGAGAACTCTATCCTTGCATACTTCACTCGCTTCCTCAACATTCATAATTCTCTTCACACACGCTCCCCGGTTTGGGAAACTCTTGACTGCACCTTCCTTCAGTACGTGACCATTCTGGTCTAGGTAGGTTAGTCTCGGTCTCCCTCGGTACATGTAGGTATTTTTTTTAAAATTACTATTAAAGTGAAAAGTTTTTATTTGCAATTTTTTTTAAATCACGGTTTTACAAATATATATTTCACATATACAGATTACATCTCTGAACAACCATTTGTAGATTGCAGAAAGTATTGCGAGGTCATTGAACCCAACATAACATTTGGCACGGTAGTTCATAGTTATCTTAACCACAGCGCCATTTGAACAGTCGATTATTGTGATATTTTAATGTATTAGTATTTTCGTTAGTATTGAGCTCACATTATTATTGCAAATATTAATGTTCTCGAGTGTCAATATGTTCCTAACATTCTAAATATAAAAATTTAGGCTACATAGGTGCATTCACATGTTCTTATCACTCTTAAGATGATTTTATGATATACATTTGATGATTTTTTTAAGTCCAACTTGGATTGTTAATGTCTGCTAACATTCTAAATGATGGAATAAGGTAATGTGATCTTGGTAAAGGATATTAGCTTATAGTCTTAAGTTAAAGTATTATACTAGCACATTATATTTTGGCGGCAAAACTTATTAGGTGTGCGATAATTGATCTGTGGCCGAAGTCTCCAATCGATACTCTACATATGCATGGCTTAAATAACCATTTCTTTACTCGACTGTACGACACCGGCTGCAAAAGAAAGGTGTATTTATTGAATTTTAAGTTTTAGGCACTACATTGAATGCTAGTACTAATACTCAGGTGTGAAGGATTACGGAATATATGATACCAGACTTCTTTGGGTCCGTATAAAACTAGGTTTCACCAAGGTATTCATGGTTGTAGTATATGCTCCCGTAGGATCCTCGGTGGCATCAGACCAGGAGAAGTTTTGGGATAATGTTAGGGAAGTTCTGGATAAGGCAGAAACCAGTGAACGCGTGATTGTATGCGTAGATTTAAACGGAAATTAATGCGGTCGAAATGCGATCTCTACGAAAAATTTGTGGAGTTAGGCTGACCTAATGACGAAATAAGATAACGAAATAAGATAAGATGCGAAAGTGAATACGCCGATGGTTCGGACATGTGGAAAGAATGCCGAACGAACGTCTGGTTAAGAAGATATACAATGCGAAAGTGGAAGGATGTAGGTACCGGGGCAGACTGAGATTAACCTACCTAGACAAGATTGGTCACGTACTGAAAGAAGGTGGAGTCAAGAGTCTCCGAAACCGGCGAGCGTGTATGAAGAGAATTATGAATGTTGATGAAAGCGAGTGAAGTATGCAAGGATAGAGTTCTCTGGCACTCTGTTCTCTCTGCCTACCCTGCAAGGGATATGGCGTGATGATATGTATGTATGTTGAATACTATTTTCTGGTTTAGTATCATAATGTACTGTTGCAATGTTTAAATTTAAATATAGAATAACAGTCTTGTTTTAAATAAATATTGATGATTACCTTACCGCATTATCTGTTGAGAGTTTTGGCCGAACAAATATGTCGAAGTCTACGTTGATTCAAAGTGAAGATCTAAGTGGAATGGACTTGAACGAAAAGTTCTTGGTAAACTTGGTCGGCTTTAGCCTCCTAGACGTTGCAACAAGTTGTTAGTTGGTGACATAAGTTCAAGTCACTTCACAAATATTTTTAAGTCGTTTAAATTTTTTTATGTAATATTTGTAAGTATAATGATTATTAATATATATTATTATTAAAAGTATTGTTTGCAATTGTTTTCTTTATGATATACGAGACAAAATTTTAAAAATATACAGCAATAGTGAGATATTTCTTAGTCGAATTGTTTCGGAGAAAATCGATGATCGCCGGTTGCACGCACGAAAAGCGTCACGTTCCGCTTGAGCCGAACGTGCAAGCGAGAGCACAGTATAAGTGATAGAGAGGCACGATCGGCCTTTGTTCTTTTTTTTTTTGGGGTGGGCCACGGTCGGCGCACTGCTCACACCACTCCGTCCAAGGGCGACAGAGGGGCGTAATCACGCACACCCATAACCCATCTGTGACACCTCGCCTTCGTCGTTGGACCAACTACCGGACCAGAGTGACTTGACGCCAGTGGCCGGCCTGACGGAATACCCCCTTAGGAGTATCCTCTCCTTGACCGACCCTACGCACGCTGCCTCCGTCGACACCGTGCGGTACCCGCGTATGGCCCTGACTGCCATGGCCCTCTGTGGTCGCCACAGAAGAGCCCTGAGTCGGATGGTCAGGGAGCACGATCGGCTAAGCCTTCTAGCCTTTTAAGAATTTGACTCTTTATAAAGTAAAGTAAAAAGTTAATACGGTTTCCATCATTTATGTTTGTCCAATTCATAACAGTATGCAATTCGTCCATTTTCACTTGTGCGTTATCACGTAAAATTATCATCTGTAAACCGATTTTACAGACAACCACCTGTTTTTTTTAATTATTACTAATCAGCTAGGACTATAACTTGTAATTCCAGATCTAAAGTATAAATATAAATAGCAGCTTATATACGTGTTTACATCCTATCCTAGCTAATATGTTGCATACATATAATGCAAATATAACTTTGTTTTCGTCTGTTAACAGTATTCCTAAGAGGTAGTACACTTATATCATATTTATTGCACTCCAGTGGTTCCTCCGCATCACATTACGTAGTGTCAAAATTATTTGATATATCACTTTAAAATATTAAGACATGGAATATAATACAAGACCGTCGCATAACGGTTTCGCGTAACCGCCAAAAGCCTATCCATTTAGCGTGGCAATTACAACATGTCTTCCCATTGGGAGACCTAACCTAAACAATGGACTCGCATGAGCTGATGAATGCAAATAAAGAAATAAATACATTATATGGGCATCCATATATAGTATCTTCTTAATTACAGTGAAATACATTTAGCACTCGTGAAATGACAAACATAGCTAGTTCATTAATAAAGATTAGCCCGAAACTTTTCTAATCTTCTCGATTTCATTTTTTTTAGTTAATTACAGTCTTATATTTTTCTTCATATGTAATTTATAGTGATTTATCTTTTCCATGTTATTACCATGTTTTTATTAAATCGCTTTCTTGTATGTTTTTCCGGGTAAAATTTGGAATTGCTTTTAAACTAACTTCCTGATAAGCTAGGTACTTGAAATTTGGACCATAGCTCAGAAGAGCATGACAATGTATGAAAGTATAAAAAAGCAGATATTGAAAAATGTATTAGTCTACTTCAAATTAAGAATCTTTATAATAATAAGTACGGAAGTATTTGTGGCATGATCATCATGACCATTAGAAGGTATAATCACTGGATTATCGTCCCTTTTTTTTCTAATGGGCGTCACAAGAATTGATTAACGAATATAAGTAAATAGCAAACAAAAAGAAAAGAAACTTAAAATTAAACTTTATGCCGATACGCTCGGTCGGAGTAATCGATTTACCTTCCATTGCAAAGGAGACTATTAACCTATAATACCTAAATATGTTTATGAGGGATGGAAGAAAACGAAGATCAGATTTTTCGATTTGAGTATTATATGAACTATTACTATATGGTTTTAAAATTTCCATTGATTCATTAAGCGTTCTTGCG
Organism: Lymantria monacha; assembly: GCA_905163515.2. Lineage (NCBI taxonomy): Eukaryota > Metazoa > Arthropoda > Insecta > Lepidoptera > Erebidae > Lymantria > Lymantria monacha. The sequence goes on along the minus strand of LR991082.1, from coordinate 19,897,270 downwards.
CCGTTCAGTATTTAACATGTGCCTCACCAAGGACTGATAATGGCATAATTTTACAACCCCTAAGAAAGAGTAGGGGTGATGACACATTGTGTTTTTAATATATCATCACAAGCGAAGTTCCTCTTGTTACAATATAAATGTATGTATTTCACCCTTCTATCAGATATTACCATTAGCCGCACAGTACTCATGTTATCTTCAATGGTCGCCGTAAAAGGACGGCCTTCTAGCGAATAATCAGAGAGTTTGCTTCGAGCATGTTTAAACTCATTAAATCAGTTGTAAACAGTGGTACACGATGGAGATTCTACATGAAATACTAAACGAAGTCGGTCGTAACATTGTTGTTGAATAAGACCACAACAAATGTCGTAATAAATCATTGAGCGAATATTTTCTCTAGTCAAATTGACAAATTGAAATTGCCGCCAATTTGTAAAAATAAACAACATACAAATGTATTTTATATCTACAAATTCTTAAGAGTACATAAATCTAAATTTACATAAATTTGTCATCGTCTGCTTTTCTTAGTGGCCTGTATTCTAATAACTTACAGTGTCACTTACGTATACAGATTAAAAATTAAACTGCATATACTATTGAATATTGATAAAAGATTTTGGATGTATAAGTACATCAAAGTACGCCATTTAATGAATGTGACTCATTCAAGAGCTTTGAAAAGCTGACATGACGTTAATGAAAATTATGTAAGAGGTTATCTAGTATTATATTTCAGAGCCTCGTACTCAGGGCATATCGGTGAGCAAGCATGATCAAAATATATGCCATCTCACCTAACATCGTGCGAGAAAGGGATAGCGTTAGCAATATGCTGAGGATAGGTAGTACATACATATATATATAAGAACTAGCTTCTTCCCGCGACTTCGTCCTAGCAGAAGTCATCTCTGACAGAGGTAAATAGAAAAAGCATTGCAAGGTGTTAAAGGGTTGTCGCTAGGACGATGCTCAATAGCGTCAGAAACTGGGGTGTGGTCGCAGCCTTCTACGAGTTAGTTGTCTAGCGTAATTAGACAATAGGGCCGGTCCGAGGGAAAATACTCTACGGTGACACGCTCTACCGCCGCCGCACCGGTGCGTTGGGCGGCTCAGGGTGATTACCTGTAGTGAGGTTCACTGCGTGAGGGCTTTGACTCGAGGTGATACCAGAAAGAGTAACCCACCGGACGGACCACCGCTAATAAACACTCGGTTGCCGTGGCCCACCCGCACGGCGTAGAGGTACGCGTAAGGCGGGTTATGGAGGGTCACGCGTCGCCTCAGACGGATTTGTCGGAGTGTATCTATATACCATAGCCGATCGTCAAAGAAAAAAATTGTTTAAGGTTCTATTCATTCTAAAAATTATATTGCTTTTAATATACTATTTACCGTATGGCGATGGGATAAGAATATAATTATCGCCACCCCTTATTTGACCTTTTTGTTTCACCAGTAGAGTTGGTCTCATCAGCAGAATGTGCTGCAGCCTCTTTCTGGGAAACATATAAGTACTCACTGATTTTTGGAATATATATTTTTGGTGAGTCTCAATATCATAAAATTAATAATAGGCTATTTAGTACATAAGTATATGTCCTAATTCATAATTTAATAAGTTTCAAATAAAAGTATCATCGCAAAATATAATCCCCTATTTCACCTTCAGAGCTCGTAATTCGTGATTGCTCGTAAATTCGTCTCTCTAGAAATAAACTGTGACAGAGGTAAACAGAAAGTTATATTCTATCCATTCTATAAACTATATTGTTCGTTGTATAGGTAACACAGTGCAAGAACTACCAGACTGTTGATGGACAACTCGGCGCAAGAACTATCAGACTATTAGTGGAATTTATTTCAAAACAGGCCACGAAAAGTTGCCCGTGTAAGAAACAGACCTCTCTTAACTGACTTAAATTATTGTGCGACCTCCTCAGATATGATTTATTATTTGAGTTACAGACTGAAAACTTTTAAAGCTAAACTTAACCTGTATTTTAAGCCCGTAGGCAAGAACATATTGCCGTCTACTATATATATCGCGTGATAGCTACGCCCCGATGGCACTGGTGCGATGTTGATGGGAACGTTACCTGAAGAGGGAATCTGCCAGACCGACCACGGATATCAACGAATCGGTAATTTGTGCATTCGTTCCATTTATGACCGTCCCAATAGCCACGGAGAGCTAACACGGTCATATAGCCGCACGCCGCCCTTCTGTCACCTCGGACGGAACAAACGTAGCGAGTCAAGAACATAGCTCATAAAAAGCTGTTGAGGAGAAATATATTCTCAGAGACTGACTGAATACTCCTTTTTAGTAAGTCTCTAGGACATAAAAGTTAGTTGTGTAGGAACCTACTTACCACTTTATCTACTACGTATAATTTAATCCGGGACACTTTTGTTACGCTTTTACTCTGCTTATTCATTTAGGAGATGAACATTATTGATAATGGTGAAACATATTTACTTATTTTTTCCGAAGAACATTTGAACGTAATTTGTAAAGAATCAATAAAGCTATTTTTTGCTCACCACACTAACTTTGCCCTCTGTTTCACCACTTAGGAGTAGAATTTTGTAATATCCTTCATTAATAGATCTCTACGTAATAAAGAGAAATTACTGTCAAAATTTAATGTTTCTAGCTTCAATAATATTAGCTCGGCGCTAGTGGGTCGTCCAACTAGCTTCGTGGGCCTAATTTAAACCCCCAGAGGGTGAAAATTGAAAAATGCTGAAACACGTATTTATTTATTTTAATTGAAGAATATTTGAACGTAATTTGAAAAGAATCCATTAAGAATTTTTTGTCCCTACATAAACTTTGCCACGCTGTTTGACCCTTTTAGGGGTAGAATTTCGTAAAATCCTTTCTTAGTATATCTCTACATTATAAAAAGATAATGCTGTCAAAATTTCATGTTTCTAGCTTCAATAATATCGGATCGGCGCTAGTGAGTCGTCCAACCAGCTTCGCAGGCATAATTTAAACCCCCAGAGGGTGAAATTTGAAAAATGCTAAAACACGTGTTTATTTATTTTAACCAAAGAATATATGAACGTAATTTAAAAAGAATCTATTAAGATTTTGTTTTTCTCCCCGTACAAACTTTGCCACGCCGTGTAACCCCTTTAGGGGTGGAATTTCGTAAAATACTTTTATAGTAGATCTCTATGTTATAAAAACATTCTACTGTCAAAATTTCATGTTTCTAGCTTCAATAATATCGGATCGGCGCTAGTGAGTCGTCCAACCAGCTTCGCAGGCATAATTTAAACCCCCAGAGGGTGAAATTTGAAAAATGCTAAAACACGTGTTTATTTATTTTAACCAAAGAATATTTGAACGTAATTTAAAAAGAATCTATTAAGATTTTGTTTTTCTCCCCGTACAAACTTTGCCACGCCGTGTAACCCCTTTAGGGGTGGAATTTCGTAAAATACTTTTATAGTAGATCTCTACGTTATAAAAACATTCTACTGTCAAAATTTCATGTTTCAAGCTTCAATAATATCGGCTTAGCGCTAATAAGTCATTCAACCAGCTTCGCAGGCGTAATTTGCACACCCAGAGGGTGAAAATTGACAAATTCTGAAACACGTGTTTATTTATTTTAAATGAAGAATATATGTACGTAATTTGAAAAGAATCAAAAAAGTTTTTTTTCCTCCCCATTCAAATTTTGCCACTCTGTTTTTTTTTTTTTTTTTTTTTTTTTTAATATTGCTTATGGTGGCAAACGAGCAAGCAGCACACCTGATGGTAAGTGTCACTGCCGCCCATGGACCTTTGCAAAACCAAGGGTATAGCTTAGGCCGCTGCCTACCAATAAAATCCCCAAACCCACCCAGTTGGGCTTCCGGCTCTCTCGCTCACCGAACGAAGCGCAATAGCACATTGCCATTACTCAGACGTTGATCTTCTGCGAGAGTATGGTACTGCCCCGGACGGACCGGCCCGCGGCTGTAGACAGAAAACTATCAACAGCGTGGTCCTACCACTATTTGTTTCACCCTATTAGGGGCGGAATTTCGTAAAATCCGTCATAAAAAGAAACTACGGTCAAAATATCATGTCTCTCGTATCAGTAGTTTTGGCTCGGCGTTGATAGGTCAGTCACCTAACGGCTTTATATATATAGAAGATAGATAGAAGATTAGTTAAGTTGACTTCATTATAAATTAGGTACACTAACAACTGTTCAATTTTTATCTGATTCTGTTATTATTTACAAATAATTGACTACTTTATTAATGTAGTAGAATACATATGCTAATACATTAACCAGGTCTTAGGTTCGAACCTGGATTGAGAAATGAATTGTTTCTTTTTGCAAATTTTCTTGATTTTTTGAGGATTTTCTCTAGATATTATCAGTAGCAAATTTGAAATAGTGCTAGGTTAGCACCAAGAGGTGCGAACTTTAAAACGTGGGACTAAGAATTATTTGACAACATGTATGTATTTAAATTTAAATAACTGCTTACGCATTCGAGGATATGGCCGTGAGACTATAAATGTATATATAAAATAAAATTTAGTCTATAGCATTTAATTATACTAAAAAAGGATATCGCAATAATCCCTTTCTTCGTCAAGCGTATTACTAGTTCATGCGCTATTGATCACAAAGTTACACCTACCATTGTACTAAAACTCATTTTAATTTAATATATAAAAATAAGAATAAAGATCGTTAGAACTCATCGGAAAATAGATTAATTTTATTTTAAGATCGAGATTTTACTTCGTAGTAGTTCTTCGAGCCCCGGCTGACTGCTTCAGTCTTTTTGATTTTTCACGGACATTTTATTTTGCTTGTGAAATAAAGCGTATAACTCTTTTGTAGGCGAAAAAAAGTTTTATCTGTTAAAGTCGACGGAGCACGATAGAAATGGTGAAGACGGAAAGTTTTTCAGTTCTTTACAGTTACTTTGATGTCTAAGGTTCTAATGCCGAGGGGATTAAATATTGCCTTCACACACGATTTATTGACTGGTTGGGATTCAATTTTAGCGGTTTTGCAATTGTGCCTATGGTGTTATTAACGTAAGACATTTGTGATTTATTATGACTATTTTAAAGTGTAAGTTGCTTATCTAGCATCGATTAAGTATTTATGTATTTAATATTATTAGTTATTTACTATTTATATCTACACACATACATACATACATATCATCACGCCATATCCCTTGCAGGGTAGGCAGAGAGAACAGAGTGCCAGAGAACTCTATCTCTGCATACTTCACTGGCTTCCTCAACATTCATAATTCTCTTCATACACGCTCGCCGGTTTCGGAGACTCTTGACTCCACCTTCCTTCAGTACATGACCGATCTGGTCTAGTTAGGTTAGTCTCGGTCTCCCTCGGTACCTACATCCTTCCACTTTCGCATTGTATATCTTCTTAACCAGGCGTTCGTTCGGCATTCTTTCCACATGTCCGAACCATCGGAGCATTCCCTTTCGCATATTTACACCAATACTCTCTTTCATACCTACTCGCTCTCTTACGTCGTCGTTACGAATGCGGTTGGTCAGACTAACTCCACAGATTTTCCGCAGAGATCGCATTTCGACCGCATTAATTTTACTATCATACTCTTTTCTGCATACCCAACTCTCGCTTCCATACAGTAATGTTGGGACAAGCACTGCGTTATGCATTGCTACACGTGCCTTCTGGCTGAGGTGGTGGCTGCCGAGAAGTTGCCCCAACGCTCCGTTCACTCTATTTCCCGCATTCACTCTTCACTCTATATCAGTGGTGTACCTTCCATCTCGGCTAAATCCACATCCAAGATATACAAATTCATCCACTTGCTCTAGTACATCATTACCTATTGTTACTCTTACATCAGTTCTGGTTTTATCTCTTTCAAAGACCATTATTTTGGTTTTGCTCACATTCACGCGTAGACCCCTTTTCTTACAATCTTCTGTCATTGTGTCGACTAGGGTCTGCAGGTCAGTCGCTGACTGTGCCAGCAGGACTGCATCATCTGCATAAAGCAGAGCAGTGACCACTGAGTCGCAAATCTGGACTCCCACATTCATATCGTTCAACCTTTGGAGACATTTATCCAGATATATGATAAACAGCCTGGCTGACAGAACGCACCCCTGCTTAACGCCGATATTGACGTCAAACCAACGCGACATTCCATCATCCAGCCGCACACAGGCTCTACAGCCCATGTAACTGGACTGCACAGCCTGAAGCAGTTTACCGCTAATACCATACTCCGGTAAAATGTCCCAAAGTTCCTTTCGTACAACCGTGTAAATTGCTCTCTCCAGATCCACAAAACTGCAGAAAACCCTCTGACCTAGAGCCAGATGCTTCTCCACAATGTTGCGCAGAGGGAACACTTGATCCATGCATCCCCTTCCACTCCTGAAACCTCCTTGTGTCTCACACAGTAAACCATCGGACACCATCCTCATTCTCCTTTCAATAATTTTTCCATACACTTTTGCTGCCAAACTGGTCAAGCTTATGGCTCTGTAATTTGCGCAGTCATAACGTGAACCCTTGTTTTTAAACAAAGGCACGATGACTGCGCTATTCCAGTCCCTGGGAACCATTCCCGAGCTCCAACATAAATTGAGGAGCAACAGGAACGCCTCCCAGACACAAGAGCCACCAAGCTTGATCATCTCGGCAGACACCATATCAATGCCCGCTGCCTTACCATTTTTCAAACTTCTTATCGCCCATTCAACTTCATCCATACTGATGCCATCGGAGGACGCCGTTGTCGAATGTTGATCTACTAAACCACATCCAACACCGGCGCCAACCGTAGCATCCGCATACATATCGCCAAAATATTCACTCCATCGGCTTAACACGTCTTGTGTTTGTGTAAGAATGTCTCCACCTTTAGACCTTATTTTATTCATTCTGAAGGCTGACCAACCACCCCGAGACTTCTTCACCTCCCTCCAAAAGAGTTTGGTGTTACCCTCGAAGTTTTTAGTCAGCCTATCTTCTGCACTCATACTTGCTCTATCACGTTTCTCTTTCACTAAGGCCTTGGTGTCATTCTTACATTGCCGATATATTTCTTTCTTCTGTTCGGTCATACTGTCATTCAGATTCAAAGAAGAGACATAGTCCAGCCACGCTTTCTTCTTTTGCTCTACGGAAGCTGCCATCTGCTATTTATATCTATATATATATATCTATATATATATATATATATATATATATATATATATATATATATATATATATATATATATATATATATATATATATATATATATATAAATGAAAGTTAAGCCGTGTGGTAGCGGCGACGAATATTACCAACCCTTACTTTGATCGTGGATGTCGTAAAAGACGACTAAGAGCCTTGTAACGACGAATAACTTTTACAATATGTACTATGAAAGAAGAGTACATATTATATCGACTCCAAGTAATTGGGATAAGAGTAGGAGAATGATGACTTCAATTTTATGTATATGTATGTGCAACGCCAACTATGCTGAATGGATGAGCGATGTCATTTTGCTATCAAATTTTGTCCTATCTGCTAATATATACAAACCATTCACTTTATTTTATATGTCATAACGTAAAATCTATCTCATTCTACATTATTTTTTTTTAGAATCAAAGTGGAAGTACTTGAGATTAGCGCGTTTTAGCAAGGATAAGATAAAAAGACTTTTAATAGTGGTAGGACCACGCTGTTGACAGTTTTCTGTCTACAGCTGCGGGCCGGTCCGTCCGAGGTAGTACCACACTCTCGCAGAAGATCGACGTCTGAGTAATGGCAATGTGCTATTGCGCTTCGTTCGGTGAGCGTGAGAGCCGGAAGCCCAAGTGAGTGGGTTTGGGGATTTTATTGGTAGGCAGCGTTCTAAGCTAAAGCCTTGGTATTACAAAGGTCCATGGGCGGCAGAGACACTTGCCCTGAGATGTGCTGCTCGTTTGCCACCATAAGCAATAAAGAAAAAAAAAGAAAATTTTATCTTAATAACTCTTCAGTTTTATAATAGTAATACGAGTATAAGCGTATAATCGGTTCTCCCTGATAGTCTACACCGATTTGTGGTGGTATTGGATGTGTTTTATTATACTAAAGAAACAATAGTAGCTTAGTAGAGAGATAAACAGGTTGGGCACATATAGATTTTCAACCCCCGCTACGCACCAAATTCAACTGCGAAACGAATGGTAATGATAAAGTCTAGAACAATATATACATGTAGCTAATGTACTATAATTATACTGATTGTTTTAAATTTTGATGTCAGGTACATTACATTGCCTTTTAAACTGTAGCTATCGTTAATTTTTGTACTTAATTATTTATTACAAAGACAGATCAATTATGACTGTAAGGGGTTTATTATTTTTTTTAGGGAAGTAACCCAATTTAAACTAACTTAAGTAATAATTCTAAGCAAAAGTTGTCGTAATAGTTTGAGATTTTTTGTATATTTATAGTTAGATATATTTATTGTAAACGCGAAACGAAATCAATTGATCAAGATTTGGAGTATGTCTCTATTTTTGCGGTCGGGCATACCCGACCGACGTGTCGCAACTGCTTCGACTGCAGCGGGTTATGCTTCCGCTGCGGTCAGGCTGGACACCAGGCGGCATCGTACTCTGCGGTGCCCCACTGCCCCGCGTGTGCGGCAGGCAATAGGCCTGCCAAGCACCGCATGGGCTCTGGGGACTGCAGACCCCCGGCATCGGCCCCAAAGGGGCGGGGCGGCCCATCGACCGGGCCTGCGCCCGCTCCGAGCGCGACCCGATCGCCCGTTAGCACGGAGGAGGAGACGATGGATACGGTCTGTTAATGGACCACGAATCCATCCGTCTCCTCCAAGCCAATCTCAACCACTGCGCCGGTGCGCAGGATGTTTTCCTGCAAGCCATGGCGGAGTGGTTGATAGGAGTAGCCGTAGCCGCGGAGCCGTACGTGGTGCCCGACCGACCTAACTGGCTGGGTAGCACCGACGACACTGTGGCAATCGTCGCCTCCACGTTGTGGCCTTCGCCGTCTCTGACCCTTAGGGACAGGGGCGTCGGATACGTCGCGGCGGAATGGGGAGAGATTACGCTATTCGGAGTCTATCTCTCCCCTAACAGGAGCGTGACTGATTTCGGGGCCTCCCTCACCATCTTGGAGGCCTCGTTACGGCGACTGGCACCGCGCCAAGTCTTCGTTCTGGGGGACTTCAACGCCAAGTCCATGGCGTGGGGGTCCCCCGCGACGGACGACCGAGGATGGGCGGTCGAATTGTGGGCGGCGGCATTGGGCCTCTCTTTGTTGAACAGGGGCTCGGTGCAAACGTGCGTGCGTCAGCGGGGCGGGTCGATAGTGGACTTGTCGTTCGCTAGCCCCATTGTCGCCGCACGCGTGAGGAGCTGGCGCGTCGCTGAGGAGGTTGAGACCCTATCGGACCACCGATATATCCAGATTGAGGTCTCCCAGACCCACCCGACACCCAGCAGGGGTCACGGGGCGGACGGACGTTCCGCGTTCCCGCGATGGGCTGTGGGTCGTTTGGACCGGGACCTGCTGGAGGAGGCAGCCATCGTTCACTCGTGGCTGTCCTCTGCCCACCAGTTGGACGGGGTGGACGCCGAGGCTGGCCGCATCCGCAATGCTTTGACGCAGATTTGCGATGCGGCCATGCCCCGTGAGCGGTGTCTGCCCCCGAAGAGGGCTGTCCACTGGTGGTCCCGGGAGCTGGCGGATCTTCGGGTCGCGTGTATACGTGCCCGAAGGGCCTCCACCCGCAGCCGGCGGCACCATCGCGACGAGGAGCGGGAGAGCCGGCTTTACGAGGGCTACTGCAATGCGCGGTCGGCCTTCAGGCTGGCCGTCCGTACCGCCAAGGACGTCAGTCGGCAGGAGATGTTGGATGGTCTCGATCGTGACCCCTGGGGTCGCCCCTATCGCGCAGCGCTGAGTAAGCTCCGCGCGCGGGGCCCTCCCCTCACCGAGACTATCCAGCCTGGCCTCCTCACCAGGGTCGTCGAGGATCTGTTCCCGCGACGGGCGGAACACACGCCCCCGGTCATGGCTCCACCAGACACCGACCGGGAGGCCGACGATGACAGTGTTCCGCCCATCACGGAATCCGAGATGGGGGCGGCGGTGGCGCGCATGCGCGGAAAATCCACCGCCCCCGGGCCCGACGGTGTTCCCAACCGCGTGCTGGCCCTGGTCCTCGACCACCTGGGTCTCCGCCTCAGGGGGCTGTTTGACGCGTGCTTAGCGTCGGGGCGGTTCCCTGGGTGTTGGAAGGAGGGGAGGCTGGTGCTCCTGCCGAAGCCGGGACGGTCTCCAGAGTCGGTCTCGGCCTACAGGCCTATCGTGCTGCTCGACGATGCGGCCAAGCTATTGGAGAGGGTGCTGGCTGCCCGCATCGAGCGGCACCTCGTCGACACGGGGCCCGATCTGTCGGATGCCCAGTTTGGGTTTAGGAGGGGTCGTTCGATGATCGCGGCTCTGTTGCGCCTGAGGGCCGTGGCGACTGAGGCCGTCACCGGCGGGGGAGTGCTGTTGGTGGTGTCCCTGGACATCGCCAACGCATTCAATAGTCTGCCATTTAGCTGCATCAGGGTCCTCGGACCCACCCTGTGGAACATCGGCTACGACTGGGCGTTGAGGGGGAGCCTCCCGCCCGGGCTGGGCGTGATATGTTACGCCGACGACACGCTCGTCACAGCCCGTGGTGGGACGCTGGAGGAGGCGACAAGCCTGGCGACTCTCGGCACCGAGGAGATCGTCAGGCGGATTGGGGCGCTGGGGTTGAGGGTGGCCCTGGACAAGACGGAGGCCCTCTTGTTCCATGGGCCCCGCATGGGCCCTCCCATCGGCGTCTCGATCACCGTCAATTCGGTTGATATCAGCATCCGGGCCCATATGAGGTATTTGGGCCTGGTGCTCGACGGGCGATGGTGGTTCCGGGAGCATTTCCGCAGACTCGCTCCACGGCTCGTCGGCGCGGCGTCCGCCCTATCATGGCTTATGCCGAATATGGGCGGACCGAGCGCTACTTGCCGACAGCTGTACGCAGGGGTCATCCGGTCGATGGCCCTGTACGGCGCACCGGTGTGGGCGGGATCCCTGACCGTCCGACTCAGGGCTCTTCTATGGCGACCACAGAGGGCCATGGCGGTCAGGGCCATACGCGGGTACCGCACGGTGTCGACGGAGGCAGCGTGTCTATTGGCCGGGACCCCTCCATGGGACCTGGAAGCGGAAATGCTCGCCGGTTTGTATCGGCGGATGTTGGGGGTGCGAGCGGAGGGCGGTGTGGTCTCGTTGAGGGAGCACACCGCCTGGCGCGTCGACGCCCGCCGCGACATCATTGCCCGTTGGGCAGTCCGGCTGGAGAGGCCTCGGTTCGGTGTGCGGACCGTGGAGGCCTTCCGGCCGGTGCTGATGCAGTGGCTAAATCGGCGGCACGGGGTACTCTCCTTTCGACTGGTGCAGGTTTTGACGGGGCATGGATGCTTCGCCAAATACCTGCACACGGTCGTAAGGAGGGAGAGTACACCGTCCTGCCACCACTGCGATTGCGACGAGGACACGGCGCAGCATACGCTCGAGGTTTGTGCCGTGTGGGCAGAGCAGCGTCGTGAACTCGTCACAATCATCGGTGCTGACCTGACGCTGCCGACCATCGCCAGGGCGATGCTCGACAGCGTCAGGAACTGGGACGCGGTCGCATCCTTCTGCGAGGCAGTAGTCTCGCGGAAGGAGGCGGCGGAGCGCGTGCGCGAGGAGCGTCTCCTCGACGACGCGAACCGCCGCCGGCGACTGGGGCGGCGCAGGCGCGATTACCTGCGCCTGATGCCGCCCTAGCCGAGGCCGCGGGTGACTGGATCGGGGATTTAGTCCGTCACCCGACATCCGACCCGAGGGGGGGACGTCGGTCGAGGAGAGGGTACTCCTCAGGGGTATTCCGTCGTGCCAACCACTGACGTCAAGTCACTCTGCTCCGGTGGTTGGCCCAACGACGAAGGCGACGTCACGGGTGGGTTATGGGTGTGCATGCTTACGCCCCTCTGTCACCCCGGACGGAGTGGTGCGAGGAGTGTGCCGACCGTAACCCGCCCCAAAAAAAAAAAAAAAAAATGTCTCTATTTTTGATATTAATTATATTCGTATCTATTTTTTTATGTAATAACTTTATTTCTGCAGTTTTCTTAAGGTTTGAGATAGAAAGGATATGGCGTGATGATATGTATGCATGTGTGTTGAGATAGAATATATAGAATAAGCACAATCAAAAGAATGGATATAGAAAACATTTAGAGTGTTTCGCAGATATATTTACATTGTTTTCAGATGAAGAAATAACATAGGTATGTGTATACAAAGTTATATGAGAGCTAAAGTTTTGATATTTTTTTTTGAAAAGGAAATATAAATTCTGTAATATTATTAATTGCAATTTTATCTTAATAAGGGACAAAATATTCGATATAAAACCCAATGATGAACTGTTCGCATCCAATGTGATATTGAAAGCTAATATCTTTTATTAGGAAGAGGGCCGTATCCAACACTGGAGTGCATATAGACAAAAAAAGGAAACTATTGAATACAATTTTAATATGTACAATTACTGATTATTTTTAATACAATTAATTAGTAGTTTATCATTTAAACCGAGTTGGTTATAAAAAGTTAATTAGCCCGAGGCAACACAAATCTTAACGAGACTGCGGCACGTCTCGGTAATTAGCAAAAAGAGGCGAGACCGCCGACATAAATCATGCCGTAGCACTAGATATAATATGTTCTCATCTAACCAACTCAGCGGGAAATAGTTTGAGCAAATTACATGTACCTGCAGTCATGGCGTTCGAAAATTTACATTCAAATGAAACAAAAATAATTTTAATCCATGTAGTTAGAGAATACCTAATTTTTATTTGTTGTTATATGATACTAATTAATCTATTATACAAAAAAAAAACAGACATGAGACCTGCCAACAGAAGTTAAAATTCAAATCCATGAACAAACAGTTGTTATTTTAGGATATTTAAATTAATTGTTTAATATTAAATACAAAAAAAAAAGTGAATTAAATCTCTTTATCTGATTTTTCTCTGGAAGTTGTGTGGTAGCGGCTACGAATACTACCAACCCTACCAACTTTGCACGTGGATGTCGTAAAATACGACTAAGAGCCTTATAACGACCTGGGCCAACTCTATCTGATGCCGTTTGGTCAACAATTACATTCCCTAGGAGGGTTGACGTCAGGCAGGCGGCCGGTTATAAAACTATTGCCAATAACTTTTACAATATTGTGCTATGAAAGAAGAGTACATATTGTATCGATCCCAAGTAAATGGGATAAGAGTAGGAGAATGATGAATGATGATCTGGTTTTATCTGATTTTCACATCATGTGGGTCATTTATAACCAAAGCATATGTGCTACGCAGGTATTAAATACAAATACAATTTAATTAACATAATAAATAATATAAACGTTTTTATCTATATAGGTACCTAATAATGTAGATAGCATTCAACTCCCTTAATTTTCTTCGTTATTATCAGTCACTGCTCGTGAGTATTGTATGTGAAGATATTAGGCAACTAAAAGAGTAAGTTCTTTCTTTTTGACGTAAACGAGACACGTCCATCAGGACAGTAGTTCTAGAAAATGTTGAAAATTGAATGCTAGCATAACTCTAAAGTTGGTTAGGCGACTGATTTTAAGGTAACATATAGGAAAGATACGTCGCTGTGTTAGGTAGGTATAATGCATCGCTAGTCGTTTTTTTCCTGTGGGAGTCGTACAATGCTGGCTAAGAACAGCACCAGGGGAATAGACAATTGCGTCATTCCTTTGGCTGCTGAGCGTAGCGATTAACTTTCATAGGGGATAGCAGTAGTATAGGAACTTAACATTTTATATTGCTATATTTTCGAGTAAAAGGTATGCCGGATGAAATTCTTAGTAAGAAGTATGAAATTTGACTTTTTGTAGTCACAAACACAAGTTTTGAATTCAAATCAAATTTTAGGTAAGATTATTGTATATTATCGCTGTGTGGTAGCGTCTACGAATACTACCAACCCTTACTTTGCTCGTGGATGTCGTAAAACATAAACTAAACTAACTAAGAGCCTTATAACGATCTGGGCCAACTTCATCTGATACCGTTTGGTCAACAATTACATTCCCAAGAAGGGTTGACGTCTGGTAGGCGGCCGGTCATAAAACTATTGCCAATAACTTTAACAATATATACCTACTATGTAAGAAGAGTATATATTGTATCGACCCCAAGTAATTTAGATGAGAGTTGGAAAATGATGATGTGGTAAGATTATTATAAACCGTAAATAGGTAGAGTGCGCAATTTTCTATTTATTGATTAGAGGTCTAAATTTTCTATTTCTTGGTTATAAACTCTAAATGTTTTTTTTTGGGCTATACTGTAATATTTTTTTCCGACTGTAGTTTAGCACTCCATGCAACCACTCGGACAGAAACATCGTTTGGGACTCCTTAATTTGACGTATCGTCCCTCTTCCTTTATTTAGCAGATTGATTAAAACTAAACTGCACACACAGCAGTTACATATACCATCTTAAAAATCTTTCATTAAAATATACTAAAAATTTGCCAAATATCGTAAAATCCCTTTGTTTTATTCAATTATACACCGACAATTATGTCAACGATAAACACCATTTAGTAGTTTACTTGTCCTTCTAATTGGTATGTGTACTGTTTACTAGGGTCGGAGAATCTCGCCAACGAAACAGATTCTACTAAATTTTAATGATGTGTGGCGTCGCAATGCGGCGAACTTCAGGGTACGACTTGTGTATCATATTATAAATGGTTAACACTATTTTATTAGATGTTATTATATTATTTAAGAAGTATTTGACTATGTATTGAATAGTCATACTACATTATTATTCCAGATATTTGACTATGAGTACATAATAATGGGGAATGCAATATAGTTTTATTACTATCTATATTTTTTATTGCTTATATTGGCAAGCGAGCAAGCAGCATACCTGTTGGTAAGTGTCAGTGCTGCCCATGGATCTTTGCTATACCAAGGGTATAGCTAGGCCGCTGCGTACCATTATAGTACCCAGACCTACCCAGTTGGGTTGCCGGCTCTCTTGCTCACCGAACGATATTGCACATTGCCATTACTCAGACGTCGATCTTCTGCGAGAGTGTGGTATACCGGATGGGCCGGCCCACGGCTGTAGACAGAGGACTGTCAATAGCGCGGTCCTCCCACTATTAATACTATGTTTTATTTTACTTAATTTTTTTTTGTTAATAGACACTACCCTGTAAATAATCCTTGTATTGCGGTGGACTTTACAAACATGCAATTAATGCAGAGAAATTACACCCAGACTGAGAACAACGCTTTGTGGATCGCACAAAGTATTGTTCTGCGTGGGAATCAAACCCATAGAACTGGCACGGAAGGTCAGTATGTACCACTACGCCATCTGTGTAGTCATTGCGATTGTTTGTGCAAGAATTTGATAAATACTTTTACTTTCATTACCGTCGTTACAAATTGGGAATTAGAAAATGAATAATATAATTACAAGAGTATACCCTTGGTCAGAGTAAACGTGGCAAAATAGTATATTTTGCATTACATTACAGATGAGGCATGTGCAATTGGACAAATTTTATCCGAGAAGATATTCTGAACACTGAAGAAACAGGATCATAAGATAAAATGTTTATTTGCTAAGAATCTTGAACTTGTACTTTTCTGACGTTTGACTTTGTACCATACAAAGTCAAACGCCAGAAAAGTAGAAGTTCGAAATGTTCGCCTTTAAAAGTCAATGAATTTTTGAATATCACATTACTAAGATAAATATTACATAAATCAAAATATTTACAAAATACGGCATAAAAAAGGCATCAAAACAGTCCTCGCTTTCGCTGTACACCGGTAATGTTCTCACAAGGTTGGCATCATTACTACTTTAAATGATAAGTTAATCTTTTCTGCAAGATATAGGTTCGTCTTCTGGTCACATGAAGAATCAATTAGACTTTATTGATCTATTTGTAAAAACTGCGAGCTCGGAGATATAATTGCAAACAAGGTAATTATACTTTCGCTGCTTGAAGGACTCTGTAGGAGCAGCAGTAACGCTAGCACAATCTGAAGTTCTCGGAAGATGTGATGGCGCAAGAGTATCACTGTATATAGCGAACCACATAAAAGACTTACCCATCTGAACATTATATGCCAACGTTTTAACCATAAATTAAAAAATATATATATTTATCAGTTCACGATGGTGTAAGTGGCAGCACGGTTGGGCCGGATTCCCAATAGGTGCGGGTTCGAACCCCGCTTGTGACATCATTTTTCGTTTCGTATCGGGTATTTATAAATATATATATTTCTATCTTTTTTGTTTTAATTAAGCCTGAGTGTTTTAAATTTCTAAACGATATTCTGGTGTATTATTCGATATGCAAACATACAGCTAATAATTTTATGCCACGCTGGTGCAACAATGTCAAGGCTTAGATGTATCTTTCTAACAGTGAAAATTCCACTGAGAGTTTGTGCTACAGAAATAATTCCCATTTTTTCGTGAGACTGCGGAAATAGAAGATTATTTGGATCTCGGGTTGTGCGTTTTCGAAGTGTAATCGTTTGAAAGGCATTCGGGTGTTCCCTGTAGCACTGTTTTAACGTTATTTGTCTCTTTTGTGCGTCGATATATCTGTATTGTGTCAATAAAGGTAGTTCATAACTTTCAGATTTTTTTTATTATTTTATGATTATTATCTGTCTAAAGCTAGATTTGCACAACTAGTTACATAGTTAGAGAGCTAATGAACTGTTTATTAACGAAGTGTTTGTGTCAGATAGAAGTTTACATACACTAGATAAGTAGGTAAATGAGTTTTATTTTAATACTGAAGGTATTCCAGGTACATATTTCAGGCAATTGCAAAATATAATCTGGATAATATTGGGTTGAGGTATATGGGCTGAAATGAATACTGAAACTAGAAACAGTGGTAAGACCACACTGTGGACAGTTCTCAGCCTACAGCCGCGGGCCGGTTCGTCTGGGGTAGTACCACACTCTCGCAGAAGATCGACGTCTGAGAAATGGCAATGTGCTATTGCGCTTCGTTTGGTGAGCGAGCGAGCCGGAAGCCCAACTGGGGTGGGTTTGGGGTTTATATTGGTAGGCAGCGGCCTAGCTATTAGCCTTAGTATTGCAAAGGTCCATGGGCGGCAGTGACACTTATCATCAGGTGTGCTGTATGCTCCTTTGCTACCACAAGGAATAAAAAAAATTAAATATTAACAATTGTTTGTTTATAAATAAGTCTTTACTAAATACAAAACCAAAAATAAAAACAACTCAAAAATACTTCTACTGAATTTCTAAGAATTAAAAATTAGCACTAGTAAGTACTCGGCAGTGTCCTGCTTTTGTGATGCATAGACTCACTGAAAAAGCATATTCTAAAATTATGTGCCTTAGAGAATATATTACTATATATTATCTAAGGTTGTAAAATACCAGCTAGCCTAAGGATATATATATCTATCCCTTAAATGTCGTCTATTCTGGCCAGAGTAACGAAAGGGCGGCGTGCGACATATTATTTTCCATGTTACCTCCCCATCGCCATTAAGCCTACAAATAGTACGATTCCTTGACATCCATCGCTAGCGTCGAGTGGTTACTCTTTTGGGTATCATTTCCATTAACGCCCTGGCAACGAATAAGAGTTTTGCTGGACCATTGCCCTAGCAGTCGACTTGTCTGCGGGTGGCGGATTAATCACCGGTGCATCCACCCGCGACCTTAGCTAGGGCGCACCAGACGTAGATATTCGCACCAGAGCGTCGCCCAACGCGCTGGCAGCATAGTGTGTTAGCATGGAGAATCTGCTGTCTGACACTCCACAACCTCCTTCTGTGAGAAGACTGAAGAACCGCTTTTGCGACTTACTGTACTTGCTTTGCTATCGGGCATCGTCTTAGCTAGCAATAGTCGGCAGTGTCAGATCGGCACCGATATTCTGACAGTTTTACCGATCGGTTGTCCTACTATCCTACCTACCTATAGTCCATACATTCTAACGTTCATACATCCTAATGTTCATTCATCCTACTGTCTAAATGTCCATACGCGCTACCAACCATGTGTTCTACCATTTATTCATCTACTTCTGGTACCGTCCATCCACCGCGCATTTATCTGAAGTGATAAAATGGAAAACATATTTTAGTAAAATATGCACGAGCATCTCGCTATAGTATGACTTTGACGACTGGTAGTACCTACTTCGCTAAAAGTCAAAAGTAAAGGGTATCTATTCAAAGCCCCTTAGTTGCGCATTGAAGAAATTTTATTATATTACTATTACATTTACGTAATCCATACTTTCTTACTAATATTATAAATGCGAAAATAACTCTGTCTGTCTGTCGCTCTTTCACGCCTAAACTACTGAACCGATTCAAATGAAATTTGGTACACAGATAGTCTAGAGCCAGATAAAAGGGTTGTAAAGTGGGATAAAAAGTTGTAAGGAAGTATCATCATTTTTAAAGCCAGAAGCTTGAAACTTATTTTTAGGCTATTGAATAAATATAAGTAAATATGACATTAAAATTTTGTTAAAAATTACCCTTAAGGGTAAAATAATAAATAGGAAATGAAAAACTTTAGAAAAGTAACCTTTTACGCGGGCGAAGCCGCGGGCAGAAGCTAGTAATATATATTTATTTTTAATTAGTTCTAGTGGCAATGTAGACAGTAAGTCGATCTCTTCATTATCCTAGAAAGGTAGGTTTTGTTATAGTCTCATACGATAAGAATGACGTTGAGAAATGTTTCTCCATAACATAGAGCACTTAATGATAGTGACAGGAAACAGCTGCAACGATAACAGCACAAACTCAGTTATTGTGGCAAACTTTGTTATAGTTCTATATTTAGTAGTTTGCTTTAAACAGTTAAAACTTTTTGAAAACTAAATAGCTGTTCCCCTATTTCCCGCTTTTCTTATATTCGGAATAAGTAAAATGATTTAATCCCAGCTGTTAAACTTTCATTACTGTGTTCGTTCAATATTATGTTATATTTTTATTTAATCATTAAAATGAATTTAGAGTAGGTACTTCCTTACTTTCCTATATATATGTATATATATATATATATATATATATATATATATATATATATATATATATGTATATATATATATATATATATATATATATATATATATATATGTATATATATATATATATATATATATATATATATATATATATATATGTATATATATATATATATATATATATATATATATGTATATATATATATATATATATATATATATATATATTATATATATATATATATATATATATATATATATATATATATATATATATATATATATATATATATATATATATATATATATATATATATATATATATATATATATATATATATATGTATATATATATGTATATATATAGGTATATATACATATATGTATATATATATACATATACATATATATATATATATACATATATATATATATATATATATATATATATATATATATGTATATATATTGTTGTGTGGTAGCGGCTACTAATACTTCCAACCCTTACTTTGCTCGTGAATGTCGTCGAAAAGATGACTAAGAACCCGTACATATTGTATCGACCCCAGGTAATTGGGATAAGAGTAGGAGAATGATGATGTGAGATTCGAGATCGAGATTTATACTTTTTAGAGAAGCTAAAGGAATATGAAAGTGTTGACAAATTGATTACCAAAACGGTCCTGAGTAAGTTTAGCCACAATCTTTGGTACTTATGAGAAGAAATTGCCGCTTTGTCACTTTTGATTGAAGTTGATGAATAAAACCAAGACAAACATTGTAATGAACTTGCAAAGAGAGAGAGAGTTTCTATGGTTCTGTGAAGAGATACACACCATCTGATGAAGACATGTCTGATTATTTCTGTAGTAAGTAGGAATAAAATACATATTACATAGTATTATAAATTTCTTTCAATTAATTGATAATAATAATATCTTATTTATTGTTGCAAGCAAATCATTAAGCGATTTTGTGTCTATCAAGAGCACATATTTATTTTTTCGACTGAAAATTGTTAAGAATTTTATCCAGACACCTGTTTCGACTTGGAGGGAAGATGTTCCCTATTTAGAGGCAAAAAGAAAAGTGCTTTCTTTGCGGGCAGTTTATGATACAGCTGAAAGAGCTGTAAAGCTAATGCTAGATTTTCATTGTTTTATTACTGCAAAGGAAGAACAAAATCATTTTTTGCTACACTGTGTTCAGGAGCATAGAACTCTGTATCCAAACTGTAAAAAAGAGATCCTGAAAAGAAAATATATTATCCTGCCTGATCTGTAGTTTTAGCTTATTTTAATAAAATATTTCTTTTTAATTTATAAAATTAATATTTTTTCTTTTTTATAAAATTTAATAATATTGCAATTTATTATTGACAAAAGGGGTTAAAAACATCAATTTTCAAAATCTACAGAGGACTGTCGGCATAGGTTAATGTTGACGTAGGAAGCTAAAATTTTGTAATTTAAGCAAATCTAGGTAGTTTAAAAAGAAATGGCGGGTGTGCGTTTAGATATCTATTTGCTTTGTTTAGATATCTGCTGACCACTTAGATCTAATGCTGTATGTCAAATACTAGATTAAACGACTCGAGTCGTACCTAAATAATAACGAGTCATCTAACCTACTCAAAAAGCTGACAATATGTGTTGTAAAGGAAATGTATAATTTAAACTACGTCTGTAATTATTTCATTATAGGCCAATTGATCAATGTTGAAGCTTTGCCATGACGGTCTGGCTTCTATATTATTTACTAGTGGTTTTGAGACCAATTGAATTCTGTAGTGCTGCCGTAGATTTGTTTTATAATGCGGTTACCTGTTCGCATTTGCCGTACAATAGATATTTAAAGTTATTTGATTTAATACTCGTAACCTTGTTTAGAATTGTATAAAGGTATGATTCGACTCAATAAGATAATTTATTAATTTGTTATTAATTTTTTTTTACATTTTGTATTCTGATGATTTAGAAAACTGTGTTGTTATACTTCTAAATATTTATACACATAAAATAAATGTAAAATTTAGTAATATCTATATTATCATGTTAACTTAGAAAAATAAAATCAGATTAATAAGAGCCACAATTACACAGTTACAATTATTTATACTTTTTAATACTTGAAGTATATATATATACTCGTAAAATTTAAATTAAGTTACTATACTATACTCGTAAAATTTACATTAAGTTATTATTATCCTTAAGTTCCATTTATTAACCGACTTCAAAAAAGGAGCAGGTTCGTATTTCACCTGTATTTTTTTTTATGTTTGTTACCTCATAACTTTTGACTGGGTGAAGCGATTTTAAGGATTCTTTTTTTTTTTAAAGTTGGTGCTTCCCGTGTGGTTCCATTACAATTTGGTCCAGTTCTGATAATGGCACCCATGAGAAAACCATATAAATCTAAAATTACAATTAAGTATGTGTGCGACAAATGAACGAGTAACTCAATATCACGCCAACCGAATCAGATGATTCTTTTTTTATTATACATAAAAACCTTAAAGGTTATATTCAAATAAATGTTCAGTATACTGAAATGATAATCACGCCAACAAGTCTCAGGCTTCCGCACTGCGCCGCAACATACCATTAAAATTTATCAAAAAATCCCAACAGTAGCAATTCAAGTATATTCATTCGCAATTTTCTACATAGCTACCGTTGTATTTATGTTATAGCCATTCTCCATGACGTCATTCTTTTGTAGTTGGTATAAATATCACCTATTAACTTGTTATACCTCAGCCTCGGATGGGACGAACTCTTGCCTATTTTTGAACCTATTATGTATGCTATAGTTGCGCCAGTTACTCGACTGCATCGAATTTTATTTATTTTTAGTTCGTTATACAAGTTTTCAATTGGATACGTTTGACTTTTGTATAAGTATTTGTATGTAGTTTATATTGAAACTTATTGGAGGTTTGAACAGTAATAGATGATGACAAGTTTATAATTTTAATATTGAAATTATCGTAAGAAATATATATATATGTATATAACAGATTTCCACCTATGTATTGACTCATCACGATATCTCTGGAACCATAAGGCTTACCTACTGCAAATTTAGGAACATTCCTTTTGCCGAGTAGAGCTCAGCTAAGAACGGATTTTACGAAATTCCACCCGCAAGAGGGGTTGATGGGGTGTAAAAATCTTTTTTTTTTAAATATAGCTCCTACAGACTTGAATTTCGGTAGATATATTTGTTTTACTATACAAAGGTAAACTAAGAACGACTTTTTAAAAATCCCACCCCCTTTTTTTTTTTTTTTTTTTTAGTGTGGGCTACGGTCGGCGCACTCCTCGCACCACTCCATCCGGGGTGACAGAGGGGCGTAAGCACGCACACCCCGTAACCCACCTGTGACGTCGCTTTCGTCGTTGGGCCGACCACCGGAGCAGAGTGACTTGACGTCAGTGGTCGGCCCGACGGAATACCCCTGAGGAGTACCCTCTCCTCGACCGACGTCCCCCCCTCGGGTAGGATGTCGGTCTTTCCTCACGCAGTCGGCCTCTCGGTGGGTGACGGACTAATTCCCCGATCCAGTCACCCGCGGCCTCGGCTAGGGCGGCATCAGGCGCAGGTAATCGCGCCTGCGCCACCCCAGTCGCCCGCGGCGGCTCGCGCCGTCGAGGAGACGCTCCTCGCGCACGCGCTCCGCCGTCTCCTTCCGCGAGACTACTGCCTCGCAGAAGGTTGCGACCGCGTCCCAGTTCCTGACGCTGTCAAGCATCGCCCTGGCGATGGTCGGCAGCGTCAGGTCGGCACCGATGATTGCGACGAGTTCACGACGCTGCTCTGCCCAAGCGGCACAAACCTCGAGCATATACTGCACCGTATGTGCTCCGTCGCAATCGCAGTGGTGGCAGGACGGTGTACTCTCCCTCCTGACGACCGTGTGCAGGTATTTGGCGAAGCATCCATGCACCGTCAAAACCTGCACCAGTCGGAAGGAGAGCACCCCTTGCCGTCGTTCCAACCACTGCATCAGCACCGGCCGGAAGGCCTCCACGGTCCGTACACCGAACCGAGGCCTCTCCAGCCGGAATGCCCAACGGGCAATGACGTCTAGGCGGGCGTCAACGCGCCAGGCGGTGAGTTCCCTCAATGAGACCACACCGCCCTCCGCGCGCACCCCCAACACCCGCCGATACAAATCGGCGAGCATTTCCGCCTCCAGGTCCCACGGGGGACTCCCGACCAACAGGCACGCTGCCTCCGTCGCCACCGTAAAATCCCACCCCTAAAGGGGATAGGTGTTAACCCAAAAAAATAATAAATTAATAATTTTCCAATACTGCCCCTAAAGACTTAGAGTTTGGTGGGGACTTTCTTTCTGCTCTGTAAAGTTCCGATGAAGCGGATTTTAAGAAATTCCTTCTCCGAAAGGAATTCTATGTCGCGAAGATAAATTACACAACTGAACTGACGTAACCGAAGCGAAGCGAGAGCGGGTCGCTAGTATTAGATAATTGTGTTTAAATGGCAATAGACTCACGCTCAAGCATATCCGTTGCTCATCATCAGGGCGAGTACGCAGTCGCGTCTGCGAACCCTCAGCTTATATTGCGTTTATAATTAGAATATGAATACGAACGTACTTAATCTAATTTTATATAACAAAGTAATGTTGATTATTTACTGAGTCATTAAAGACGTGGGTTCAATCCAAATAACCAAATATCAAATGTTTCATCAGTTATTCATCATCTCAGCTGATATATATCCCACTGCTGGGCTCGAGTCTCTTAGACAATAGTAGAGAAATTACTCATGTTATACCACGCTGGTCATATAAGTTGGTATAGACTTTTATTTAGAGTTTTTCTTCTCTTATATAGATATCTCTGACACGTTATGAAACCCCCCTGCTAAGACAGGGGTTGATGAATTCTATTCTTACTCCATCACCATATGGAAAATTATCAA
The DNA here is from genome assembly GCA_905163515.2 of Lymantria monacha. Lineage (NCBI taxonomy): Eukaryota > Metazoa > Arthropoda > Insecta > Lepidoptera > Erebidae > Lymantria > Lymantria monacha. The sequence goes on along the minus strand of LR991082.1, from coordinate 19,873,115 downwards.
TTATTATTAATGACTATGATGAATAGGGTATTGATTTTTTATTAGCAAATATTAAAAATTCGTTAAAAATATATTATCATCATTCGCTTGCTCTCTTTTTACATCAATTGGGGTCCAAACAAAACGTTATGGCCTTCCATAAACTTCTGTCAGCCTTCATATCTGCACTTAAAACTGTCATACACATATCCATTTTCACATAATTCATTCATCTCTTTTTGGATCACCCACGTTTCTTCCGGTCATCTATAAACGTATTGATAAGGGTTATCAATACGTTTATATCCTTGTCACGTATCTTTCATGCCTCCTTATCAAAGCTCCATTCCAAAACAATTTCGCGCTCCTAATCTTCTCTGTCACTGTTCATCGTAAAAAAATGTTAATTGTTATTAATAGTTCATATTGTTTTAATTCTCAATTATTTTGACTTCGTATAATTAAAAAAAAAATTACATATGACATTCATAAGTCATGTAATCATTAATCATTAATAGCGGTAAGACTACGCTGTTGATAGTTTTCTGTCAATAGCCGCGGGCTGGTCCTTCCAGGGTAGTACCACACTCTCGCAGAAGACCGCCATCTGAGTAATGGCAATATGTTATTGCGCTTCGTTCGGTGAGCGAGAGAGTTGGATGCCAAACTGGGTGGGTTTGGGGTTTGTATTAGTAGGCAGCGGTTTAGCTATACCCTTGGTACCGCAAAAGTCCATGGGCGGCAGTAACACTTACCATCAGGTGTGCTGCTTGCTCGTTTGCCACCATAAGCAATAAAAAAAATGTAACATAAAATACTTTAATAAACTGCCTCATTAGTGTGTTTCATATACACCAGGCTTTTATATATCAATATATATAATCATTATGACATTATGTAATGATATTACCGTGGTAGGTACCTGGTAATTGTGCGCAGAAGATATTAAGTTTGATAAATAATATCTGTTATTGGATAATTGATTATAATAAAAAATACAAAATATGGTTGTTCTTTTTCATTGCCTACAGTAGCAAACAAGCAAAGACCACATCAGATAGTCAGTGTTATTGCAGCTCATGGACCTTTGCGATATCAGGAATACAGATAGGCAGCTGCCAACTTTCTGGTTGGGTTAGGTTAGGTTAATAAATTCTACTTTGGAAATTGAAATAAATAACCTAGTAACCGATCGTTAACCCGTGCCTATATATATATATATATATATATATATATATATAGGCACGGGTGTAATGACGAGTTAAAGAACTAATACTAACAAAACCAACCCTTAATTTACAGATTAAGTTAATAAATTATAAGTTTTATATATAAAATCCGGCTGAGGGATTACCAATAGAAAACAACATTCTAAATTATAATACTAATATTAAACATCTACCTGTTTACTAAGCGTTTTTATTATCCATTGTCCTGTTTGAGTATTCTTATGTCTAACAGTGGAAATCGAGAGTTTTCTAAATCAGAATTTATTTACTTTTACGTATGGAACGAAAGTATTAGTATGATTAGAATAAAATATATTATGTTTGAACAGAAATGATGACGTGCCGGCTGGGATCGCGACGGCTGGGCGGTTCTCGCGGTTCATTGCAGGCTGGCACCGCGTGCTCCGCCGCCAGCGAGTTAGACCTTTCCTCGCGCTCCAGACGCGCACACAAAGCCAGGTATGTTTTATACGTTATTTTTAAATCTTTTTCTATAGCCTCTACATCTTCTCATGGACATAATTTTCTCCATAATAGCGAGAAAATTGGTGAACGTTGGTATACATTCGCACCTGCCGGAATGGTTTGACATCAGGCTATATTTATTTATCAAAGATTTCATTCTCTGTCACTAGTTTCATCAGCTTATGGTTCTTTTTCTCATCTTCTAGGATTTTCGTCTTCATCATCATCATCTTAGCTCATATATGTCTCACCATTGGGCTTGAGCCTCCTCCATAATGGGAGAGACATTGACCTACATACCACCCTGGTCAGACGTATTGATATAGGGTTTTGTTTCGAGTTTCCTTCTCTTGCATAGTTGTACATACATATCATCACGCCATATCCCTTGCAGGGTAGGCAGAGAGAACAGAGTGCCAGATAACTCTATCCTTGCATACTTCACTCGCTTCTTCCACATTCATAATTCTCTTCATACACGCTCGCCGGTTTCGGAGACTCTTGACTCCACCTTCTTTCAGTACGTGACCAATCTTGTCTAGGTACGTGAGTCTTGGTCTTCCCCCGTACCTATATCTTTCCACTTTCGCATTGTATATCTTCTTAACCAGACGTTCGTTCGGCATTCTTTCCACACGTCCGAACCATCGGAGCATTCCCTTTCGCATCTTTACACCATAGTTGTTATATGCATTTTATATCTCTTAGTCGTCTCTTACGATCACCCGGGTAATATAGGGAGTGGTGGTTTGTATTCTTACTCCGTCACCACACTGAAAACGTCTTACAGAAAAAAAAAGACTTATACAAACCTATTAGTTAAACGCGGGATACGATTACTACGATATTTGTAGCAAAGAAAGAAATGGCAACAATTTGTTTTTATTTTTACTGCGTTAATGTTATGAGATTCTATTTACAAAATCAACATCTGTGTGGTGACAGAGTATGAATACAATTCACCATCCCCTATCTTACCCGTGGGTGATCGTAGGAGACGACCAATGGATATAAAACGCATGTAACATCTATGCAAGAGAAGGCAGACTTGAAACAAAACCCTATATCAACACGTCTGACCAGCACGGTAAATTAGGTAATTTCCCTCCCATTACGGAGGAAGGCCGGGCCCAGCAGTGGGTCTTATATGGGCTGTGATGATGATGATGATTTATAACACACTAAAAACATTCAATTATGTGAAATATTATTTTTATATCCATGAAATAAAATATATCTTTCTTGCAAAATCTTTCTCGTCAAACACATCATACGTTATATATATATTTTAATGGGCTGTGATGTTGATGATGATTTACAAAACACTAAAAACATTCAATTATGTGAAATATTATTTTTATATCCATGAAATAAAATATATCTTTTTTTGCAAAATCTTTCTCGTCAAACACATCATACGTGATATATATATTTTAATGGGCTGTGATGATGATGATGATTTACAAAACACTAAAAATATTCAATTATGTGAAATATTATTTTTATATCCATGAAATAAAATATATCTTTCTTGCAAAATCTTTCTCGTCAAACACATCATAAGTGATATATATATTTTAATGATATCACTTTACTGCTAGGTAAAATTGGAATTATTTTCCTAACAACATCCCGTATCTACGAAATCCGACAGCAGATCAGATTTAACAAGCGCCTTTCTTCTGAATCCATTCGTTTGATTTGCCAATCGTTAAGTATCGATGCCGGGAACAGGCCGATTTCCGTGAGTGATTATTTGAAGTTATTGGATTAATTTTAAAGATTTTTCAAAATTTTCCACAACATAAATTGGAGTTTTCCAAAGCGTTACTTTAACGTGAGGATTTAAAATTATATTGTAATATTCAATATTGTATCTATAGTTTATATATTATTAAATTGTTATACACATTAATTTGTTTTAAGATTCACTTCTAATCACAATTAATGATTTTTTAAATATTACATACACATACATACATACCATCACGCCATGTCCCTTGCAGAGTAGGCAGAGAGAACAGAGTGCCAGAGAACTCCATCCTTGCATATTTCACTCGCTTCCTCAACATTCATAATTCTCTTCATACACGCTCGCCGGTTTCGGAGACTCTTGACTCCACCTTCCTTCAGTACATGACCGATCTGGTCTAGGTAGGTTAGCCTCAGTCTCCCCCGGTACCTACATCCTTACACTTTCGCATTGTATATCTTCTTAACCAGACGTTCGTTCGGCATTCTTTCCACATGTCCGAACCATCGGAGCATTCCCTTTCGCATCTCTACACCAATACTCTCTTTCATACCTACTCGCTCTCTTACATCGTCGTTACGAATGCGATCGATCAGCCTAACTCCACAGATTTTCCGTACAGATCGCATTTCGACCGCATTAATTTTACTTTCATACTCTTTTCTGCATACCCAACTCTCGCTTCCATATAGTAATGTTGGGACAAGCACTGCATTATGTATTGCTACACGTGCCTTCTAGCTGAGGTGGTGGCTACCGAGAAGTTGCCCCAACGCTCCGTTCACTCTATTTCCCGCATTCACTCTTCGCTCTATATCAGTGGTGTACCTTCCATCTCGGCTAAATCCACATCCATGATATACAAATTTATCCACTTGCTCCAGTACATCATTACCTATTGTTACTCTTACATCTGTTCTGGCTTCATTTCAAATATTAAATATGTGTAAATTTAAATTCATTGTAATGATAAAGTTTGTATAGTACAATATTTGCATGCCCTAAAAAGGTGGATGTTCTGAACTTAATAATATGTATGTAATAACTATTGTACCTAAGCATATAAATAAATAAATATATTATTCATCACCCCTCTATTACGGGATATAAAATTTTCAAGAGTGTATCGAATCAATTATCCAAATATTTGGAATAATATATAATGTTTAATATTTGCACTATTAAGGTGGTTCACGTATTATTCGTCGTAATTACAACTCATAAAGTTAGGTCGGTTACATATAGAAGTGAAACTTCTTTATCGACGTATGGGTAAAACAAAATTGGAACGTTTTTCTGTTACGCGCCATTTTTATTTCTAAGTCACATTTTTCCGTTACGCGCCATATTTATTTTGAAGTGAAACTTATTTGCGCGCCTGAAAATAATTTTTTTACAGATGAAACGTGACCCGAGAAACGTGGCATGAGAGAGAGAGAGAGAGAGAGAGAATACACGCTATTGGTTGATGTATGTAAAGGAGATTCAAAAATTAGTTTGCCAAATTTTTAAAAAATTTGAATGCCAATTTTTTATACGGCTCCTAATTCGCATTTTATTGAACTGCGTGCGATATTTATAAACCGCGGGCAAGTAGCGGGTTCCTCTTCCTTTCTTCTATTTTAAAATAATAATGACTGCATAGATGCCATAGTGGTTAAGATACCAATTACCTTCCGTGCCAGTGCTAAGGGTTCGATTCCCACGCAGGACAATACTTTGTGCGATCCACAAAGTGTTGTTCTGAGTCTGGCTGTAATATGTCTACATTAATTGCATGTATGTAAAGTCTCGGGTGGTCTTTAAAAAAAAAAGAAATGTATCGCCTAATTGAAACAACTATCGACAATCCTTAAAAATATGTAGTTTTATTTCATGGCGTATCACCTGTATCAATAATAAATGCAGCCAAAGTAATATTGTTAGAGGTAAAACGTCGATATGTCTTTTTGCGTTCAGAATTTTACACGTTACAATATTACTCGATATTCATCCTAAAGAGGATCTGTCAAACTGCCACAAGCGATAAACGAGATATCACGATCATAACACTTTTAGCCTCTCTGTATTATGGAAAAAAAATTATAACGTTTCAATGCTTAGCCGTCAATAATAATTTCATTTCTGAACGACAAGTTATTGCCATGCCTATCGAGCTGGTAGCGCACGGTAAATGTTACTGGCGCCAATGGACCTTTGCAATACCAAAGGCACAACTAGGCCGCTGTCTACCAATGAAAATCATACAAACTCACCCAGTACCTTGAGCTTCCAGCTCTCTCGCTCACCGAACGAAGCACATTAGCACATTGCTACTACTGAAGCGTCGATTTTCTGCAAGATTGTGGCACTACCCCGGATGAACCGGCCCGTGGCTGTAGACATAAAACTGTCAACAATATGGTCCCACCACTATTGAATCACTGTTACATATTAAGTATTTATGATGGTGGCATATGACCCAATAAGCGGCTGAATCACCTCACCATTGCCGTTTGGGCTGACAGTCGAATTCAATTCCATGATATCGGTGACGTCATCTCCATGTGGTTAACCTCTTTGCGGGTGGCAGAGTCATTCCTGGTAGTAGAATAATTCCTGGTCCGGCCACTAGTGACCTCGGCTATGGTGGTATTAGGATTAGACACTCGCTTTCACCAGATGACGTGCTGGCCTTGAATTTTGTCAACGTAGAGGATTTCCTCGCTGACTCGCCTCGTTATTTCCGCGACGACTTTCTGAGTCTATGCCCTTTTGGCCATTTTTGTTTCTTTTTTATTTTATATATAGATATATATCTTAGTTTAATTTTGTATTATACACAAAATTTTAAAACATGAATCCTAACTCGAAGGGCATCTTATTGGAGCTAATATAAATTAAACAAGTAACCAATAATTTTCGTGAAAATATATAATTGTTCGGTAGAAAACATTTTTATTATAGTTTAATAATTAATTCCATGTAGGGTAGTTCTGAATTTTTTGGTTCGCGGTTGGCTCGGAGCCGGCCGAGACTTGCGTTGGAAGTAACGGTCGCGTACGCATATATTTTTGTGATTGCTACGCTTTAAGTTAACTAAAGCCGTTGAAATCTTGGTATTTATAATATCGCGCGCCACCTTTTGTTTTGTGTGCCGTTAATGTACGCGAGTTGATTAGAACTATATATTTCTGAACATTTACGAGCTCGTATAATAAGCTGTGTGTGCAAGTAGCAAGCCCGAAGCCCTGAGTTGTACGAGGCCGCTGTCGTCACCGCGCCTTTAGATACAAAGCTAAGTGACCCCTCAGTTAAAGTCTATTTGTCTGGCCAGACCGAACGCTGAGTTAGGTTACGTTATAGCTATCTTCGCGGTACCTACTTGTAAGTTTTATAATAATCGGTTCTTGTACTAACATTTAAGAGAACTTTAAATAGCCTTGTGTAATCGCAAGGCACGGTTATTATCCATTTTGTTACCCTCACTGGCCTGGTGTTCCCTTCCACTGCGCATCCTAGGTCAGTGGGGGACGGTAATGAACAATAATTAAAAAAAAATGCGAGCCCACTGAGTGTCTTGTCAGATTTTCTCAGTTTGTGGCTGCTTTCCGATCTGGCGGTAGATTAATTAATATTAATTTTAAAATATAATGTAAAATTGACAATATGTTAGTGTAATAAATATAAAATAAAATATAAAATAATTTAAATATAAAGTTGACAATGACCCCGTATGGGGCTCATGCATAATAAATGATTTGATTTGATATGTCATGATTGGCCATGGCCTCTTCCACGAGGCAAGAGAAATAAAGTCAACCACATCATTTCTTTCAAACGTGATTTTATTTAGAGTTTGATTTTACCTGACAGCGCGAGGTAAAGTAGGGTAGTGTGTTTATTAATCTATGTATGTATGTGGCACTCAGGAGACGAAACAAGTGGGTCAATCTTGATGGTTTTTAGGTTTATTAATGTATCTTAAATTTGCGAGTATCATAGAACATTTGGCATTAATGAGAACTAAATATGGCCACCAGCCGCTATATTAAAAAATAAAAAAATAAATAAATTTGCCCACTATTCATGTGGGATATCGTTGAATAGGGATTTAAAAATTATTTTAAGGTTTCTTCAACTGTTTTAAATTTAGAATGACTGTTTAGGATCTATAACGATTATAAAAATACAATCTAACTAAAAAACTAAAATAAAAATAAGAATTAATAAATTAAAAAAAAACCGTACTGCTTAAAATGTTAACCATAAATTTTGTTAACCTATTAAATATATAACCCAACTCAAATATTTCCAATAATAGGTCCTGACTACTCATACTCCGTATTAGAACTTATTTGTACGGGACTATTGGACTTGTTTTGTGTCTTATTAATTAAAATTTAATCTCAATGTTTTACTCATACGGATGTTTTAATTATTTTTTTAATCTTCTATATTTTTCATTTAATTTGTATTATTTTATGTATATTCTTATGCTGTGTAGTAGAGGCTACGAATACTACCAACCCTTACTTTGCTCGTGGATGTCGTAAAAGACGATTAAGAGCCTTACAGCGACCTGGGTCAACTCCATCTCATGTCGTTTGGTCAACAATTACATTCCCAAGGAGGGTTGACGTCTGGCAGGCGGCTGGTCATAAAACTATTGCCAATAACTTTTACAATATGTACTATAAAAGAAGAGTACATATTGTATCGACCCCAAGTAATTAGGATAAGAATGATGATGATATTTTTAATGTAATTTCATCTTGGTATAAATATATTAAAAAAAAAAAGTGTGCGTTGGAGGTGACACACTTCCGACGCACGACTGGAGTTTATTCCTTATGTAAACAAACAGGCGCAAAAAAAGCTCATTTGACTAAAAAAATATCGATACTATATCAAAGGATAAATAAATAAATTAATGAAAATACTTAAATAATATATATATTTTTATTTACATTTATTAAAACTGTTCAGTGAAGTATTATCTCACGTGAGAAAGTGAAAGGTGCGCAGAATAGGTTACGCACCAAAAACGTAACGAGGTCATTCGATCACTAGATTTTACTCCTCAAATTTTCTCATACCGGGTGCCTTATATGAAAATCGATTCTTAAAGGAGTTAACTCCAAAAGTTTTAAAATTCGTGACCAAACGTCGTAGTTTAGGTAGTATACTCATAAAAGTCAGTCCAATAATTCTGATCAGTTTATAAATTTTCTTAGGTGGTTATATGTGCGCCGTACCTCCATTACGGCGGTAGTGAAGTGGTTCGAGGGTTACACTCTTGTTACCCAGGAACGTGAGGGCCCTTTTGTTAAGTGTCGCTTTAATCATAAGTGTTGACGCGAGTCACCGTACTCATGAGATAAAAATTCTATAGTTATACTTTATTTAAGTATCTCAAATACTTAAATAAAACCCGATTACGAAGCGAAAAATGATGTCACAAGCGGGATTCGAACCCGCGCCTATTGGGATTCCGTAAATATGATACGAAGCGATATTTGCATGTCGTACAATAAGTCACGGTGGTGTAGTGGCAGCACGATTGGGCCAAAATCCCAATAGACGCGGGTTCGAACCCCGCTTGTGACATCATTTTTCGCTTCGTAATCGGGTTGTATAAATAATTAAGCATATTAAATGCTACATACATATCATCACGCCATATCCCTTGCAGGGTAGGCAGAGAGAACAGAGTGCCAGAGAACTCCATCCTTGCATACTTCACTCGCTTCCTCAACATTCATAATTCTCTTCATACACGCTCGCCGGTTTCGGAGACTCTTGACTCCACCTTCCTTCAGTAGATGACCGATCTGATCTAGGTAGGTTAGTCTCGGTCTCCCCCGAGAAGTTGCCCTCAACGCTCCATTCACTCTATTTCCCGCATTCACTCTTCGCTCTATATCAGTGGTGTACCTTCCATCTCGGCTAAATCCATATCCAAGATATACAAATTCATCCACTTGCTCTAGTACATCATTCATCTAGTACATCATATTATATGCCAAATTTCAGTAATTTAAATAACAAGGTTGTGTCATATTTTAATACAATTCTAACTGCAAAGTTTGTAGTATTAAGCCTATAACAATGTGTAAACATTGTCGGGTAGATAGCATACCGTCACCGTAAGACGTAAATATGATACGAAGTGAAATTTGCATGTCCTACAATAAGTGGTGTAGTGGCAGCACGATTGGGCCGGAATGCCAATAGGCGCGGGTTCGAATCCCGCTTGTGACATCATTTTTCGCTTCGTAATCGGGTTTTATAAATAATTAAGCATATGAAATGCTAAATTTCAGTAATTTAATTAAGCATATTAAATGCTAAATTTCAGTAATTTAATTAAGCATATTAAATGCTAAATTTCATTAATTTACTTAAATAAAGTTTAACATAAAAAATATATTTTGTAAAGATTTAAATATAATTTAACTTATCTGTCATGCTTTTCTTCAGATATCTTTATAAAAAACTAAATCTAGAAACTATAAATTCTGAGAGTTTTTTCTTTTTGTGATATAGAGATTCACTAAGAGAGGATTTTATGAAAGGAACGAAACGCTGTTTGTATTAGAAGATAAAAAGAAGAGAAAATTAGAAAATATATTCTTCCCTAAGCGTTGCACTCTTGGAGGGTACATTTTGCTTGGATTTACTTATTGTAATAAAAATTAAATTTAACAGGGAAGTGAGGACTGTCCTCCCGAGACCATAACACTGTGCCGGTGTAAAGTGTTTGTAATATCGGGCAATTAAAAATCAAATTCAAATGAGATAAGATCCGTAAAAATAATTTTATTTCAAAAAGTGTAATACTCGCGTAAACATTAAAAATAATTGTAGTATAATATAATTAAGAGTTTCATGAAATTTTAAACATTTGTTACTGATGCTATATCTACGAGTACATATAAATACTACTACGTGAAACATCATTGTACATTTTGCTACTTAATCCTTAATTCCACGTAAAGGAGAGCAACGATTTTACGCTTAACCGATACACGTACTAAGAACTCCCCGAAATTACCGAGAAATCCTAAAAACTCTACAGAAAATCCAAATTATTTTTGCCTAATTCAGGCTTTTAATCTTAATAACCTACGAATGCAGTTAGAAACTTATGCTAATAGATCGATACTGTCTGTGAACTAAAAAAATATAAGTAGAAATGACATAAATGTTTTATCTATAGCTTAGCACACTGCAGCGTTATGTTTTTTTTTTAAATTTATTTTAAATTATTTCACAGACTTTTTGTCCGTGCTTTTTTTATGTTTGATTTAATTTTTATGGTGGTTTGTTTACAAAATTAATTTTCTTGAAGAGGCTTTATAACAGTTGGTTAAAGCTTTAAGAGCACAATTCATGTGTCGTAGATGTTAAGTGACTACATGTCTTTTTGGGGTTTCTTCTTGGTGCTTGTGGTCTTGTTATTAGTGAAACCCTTCTACTTGTAGATGTTGTTGTCCTCTGTGATGTAGTTATGATGGTAATGGTGTGATTTATTTCTTGTGTTATCTACGCAGAGAGCGGGTTTCCAGAAAGCATTGCGATAAAACAAACGATCGATTTTTTTTTGCGCTTTATCTCATTTTACGGCACGATCGTTCTGATAGTACTAGTTCTCCATATAGATAGTATTGGGAAAACCAATTTATACTGCTAGCTGCTTGTGTGCCACTAATTCAATTGGACGGCATACTATTCACTCCCTTTTAGCAAAGGCACACTATATATACACACTTTGTATTTTAGTGGGTGGCAAGTTTGGATTTAAGTGATGCTTCTATTGAAGCAACACAATAGCAATTAAATTTCGGTGCTACATATATTGTTGAATGAGCTGTTAATTATCACTAAACACCAAATAGTAGTTTCTAAGTTTGTGGTCAATGTCAAGAGACAGCTTGTGGTATTTACAATCTCAATAATTGAAGTATGTGGTGACATGAAAACCTACTGTTTGTTAAGTGATTTTATATTATGTAATGTTCACTTAATTTACTGCACACAATGTTCACTTAATTGACTGCACAGATGGCGTAGTGGTTAAGATACCGACCTTCCGTGCCAGTGTCGTGGGTTCGATTCCCACGCAGGACAATACTTTGTGCGATCCACAAAGTGTTGTTCTGAGTCTGGGTGTAATTTGTCTGCGTTAATTGCATGTTTGTAAAGTCCCCAGCAATACAAGGATTATTTTCCTTAATGCAGGGAGGTGTCTTTAAAAAACAAAACTTAATTTTTCCGTGTGGTGACGGAGTAAGAATATAGTTCACCACCTTACTCTTACCCGTGGGTTTCGTTAAACACGATTAAGGGATATAATATCCACATATCTGTGCAAGAGAAGTATAACTCGAAATAAAACCCTATACCAACACGTCTGACTAGCGCTGTATAGTAGGTCAATTTCCCTTCCATTACGGAGGAGACTCGAGCCCAACAGTGTGACATATGTAGGCTGAAAACAAGAAGAAGTTAACTTAATTAGTTGATGTTTAGGTTTTACTTTGATTTATTAATTTTAGAACATTGTAGATTATTTTAGGTAAGCACTTAAAACACTAAGAGTTTAAATGAATATTTTTATATTAATTTGCTATAACTCAGCGTTAGCGTTCGGTTAATTAAGCGACTTTAACATAATGCTGAACTGATCCCCCTTTTGACACTAATAATTAGTATGTTTTTTAACTAATTAATTATTGTTATATTATTAATTACTTTTAGTCTATATACAGTAACCAAAAATATCAATAAAATAAGCAGCTTTATTTAACGTTATTATGTTATTTGAAAATCTACATGGTCTCGTGACAATAATAGCCTTTTTTTTAGCAGGCTATGGTCTGAACAAAGAGACTAAGAAAAGCTTAGCCAAAAGCAATGCTATCGTATTTCATATGTGAAAAATAGCAAGCTGTTTTCTTGCTATATATTTTATTTATATTGGCTGTGCGGTAGCGGCTACGAATACTACCAACCCTTACTTTGCTCGTGGATGTCGTAATAGACGACTAAGAGCCTTATAACGACCTGGGCCAACTCCATCTGATGCCGTTTGGTCAACAATTAATTCCCGTGGAGAGTTGACGTCTGGCAGGCGACTGGTCATAAAACTGTTCTCAATAACTTTTACAATATGTATTATGAAAGAAGACATACAAGAAGCATACATATTGTATCGACCCCAAGCAATTGGGATAAGAGTAGGAGAATGATGATGTTTTTATGTATATTGAGAGGTAGATATAATTAGAAATATATTTAGAATTAGATAGATATAGAGGAGTATATAGAAGTATGGATACTAAAATAATTTAAATTTAGAGTCACACACAACTTCTTCTAATGAATATTCATTTCTTTGGATTTTTTTACTTAGGATTTCATTGAAATGAGAATAAGTATTTTCTTACAAAGGATATTTTTTTGCAATAGGATGTGTAATGTGGCGTAGTCCATTCAACGTTGTCGGACGGCGTTATATCCCAATCACGCACTCGATTGGATGAAAATTCTTTGCATCGTTTAAATTTAAACTTGCCATGATAGTATTTTTTTAACTAATAAAGATATCAATGTATAACAATATGCGTGTTGATATGTAGAGATATTTTTTAAGTCTTAAAGCACGCGTAAAATTAAATTAAATAAAATAATCAAAATAATTTAACATAACTCAAGAGAATACCCCAAAGGGTAATTCGACGGGTGGGCACCAAAGACGAGGACCAGGTACCGGTAGTCCATTCGAGCAGCGTTGATAGGTAATTGATAGGTGGGTTATGGGGTCGTGCACTGTTCTCTGTCTGTCACTGGGGACGGATCGAATGGGTTGTGACTATACCATAGCCCGCCGCCAAAAAAGAAAGACTTAAAGCATGCCAACTTTGAATATGGGCATCACCGTTGTATTAGGCACACTCGGTTACTAAATTATTATCTTCTACCAAATAATTTTCGCTATAAGTATGAAATCTGGAACTATGCCCGGTAGATGGCGAAAGTATCTTCAGATCTTAAGTGGAATTAAAACTGGTACCTCAAAATGTATGTATGTTTACACAGTGCCACCCTTCAGAGACAAAGTTTATTTTTATATTGCAAATATTTTTTTCTTAAACATACTTTTTTTTTTTTTTTTTTTGTGGTGGGCCATGGACGTCGCACCCCGCCAAATCGGTCCGGGGTGACGGAAAAGGCGGCGCACAACCCCATTCACCCACCCTGCAAGCACCTCTTCTTCGCCGTGCGAGCAGGCCACCGGTACCCGATCTTTGTCTTCGGTGGCCCGCTCGGCGGTATGCCCTCTCGGGCTCCTCTCCTGTCGACGCCCCGACAGATTTCGCCGTCGAGGCGTCGTCCTCACGCGGTGGCCTCGCGTCGGGTGACCGGACAATTCCCCGGTCCGATCACCCGAAGCCTCGGTTAGGGCGGCATCAGGCGCAGGTATTCGCGCCTGCGCCGCCCCGGCCGCGGGCGGCGGCCCGGGTCACGGGAATCCTCCCGGGCCCGTTCCGCCGCCTCCTTCTGCGAGATGACAGCCTCGCAGAAGGCGGCGACCGCGTCCCAATTCCTGACGCTGTCGACCATCGCCCTCGCGACAGCCGGCAGCGTCAGGTCGGCACCGATAATAGCGACGAGGTCGCGGCGCTGCCCGTCCCAAAAGTAGTTTCTTTTCATTCATTACGAGTATGTACAAGCTTTTATTTAGTTTCACCTGTCCCGTTGTCTGTAATCAAATCTTGCAAGTTAAATTTGATCCCTTTTCCGGTTTCCGATTGAGCTGAAATTTTGCACGCATATATAAATTAGATGACAATGCAATATTATTGTGACATAGAGCTGACCTGATGATGGACCTGGAAGCTGGCCATAGGAACTCCGTAATTAAACGATGCAACCCCATCGAAATTGGGCTTATTTGATTTGTCTTGACAAGTACTTTGAAACTATATGGCAACGAGGGTCTGATCATGGACCTGGAAGCTGTCCATAGGAACTCCGTAATTAAGCGACGCAATCCCATCGAGTTTGGGCTCGTTTGATTCGTCTTGACGAGTAATTTGATACTATATGGAAACCGGGGTCTGATCATGGACCTGGAAGCTGTCCATTGGAACTCCGTGATTAAGCGACGCAACCCCATCGAGTTTGGGCTCTTTTGATTCGTCTTGACGATTACTTTGAGACTATATGGTAACCAGGGTCTGACGATGGACTTGGCATCTGGCCATAGGAACTCTGTAATTAAACAACGAAACTCCATCGAGTTTGGGCTCGCTTTATTCGTCTTGAAGAGTACTTTGATACTATATGGTAACTAGGTTCTGATGATGGACCTAGAAGCTGGCTATAGGAACTCCGTAATTAAAAGACGCAACCCCACCGAGTTTGGGCTCGTTTGATTCGTCTTGACGAGTATCTTGGTTGGCGTGAATATGCAACTCCAACAAATTGGGGAAAAAAGTTCGTTCCGCTTATTATGAATGTGGATTATGTCTGATTGATTAGATGGATGACCCAATGCCAAAGTAAGCACGTGCCGAGGGCTGAATGGTATGAGGGTGTATAAACATTTCATATCGCTCACGTTGCGCCTCAGAGTACCAGGGCGAGCCCTGTTATACTGAAGCCCTTCTCCCTCCACAATGGACCTCTGGGGTGATGAACCGTTTTTGTCCTATATTTGTGGGAACAACCCGAATAATAAAAATACTAAATAAATAGTTAAAAATAAAATAAAAAAAATATGTTTTTTTAAAACAAGCTTTTATTGCTAATAAAATAAACTAAAAAGTTAAAAATAAATTAACTCTAATCAGACCTATAACACTTGTTATACGTTATAAGTTCACTGTAACCTTTAACGATAATTAAGCTTCTTCGTCTACAACAAAATAATTCCATATCGTACATAATTATATATTTTTAACACCATGATTATTAAATCTTCCCGTTTTTATCAGAGTCCCAATTTTATAAATAAAAGTGTGTTGCATTTCTTAGCAATTAATAAACAGCTTGCATTAAAAAAAAGGATTTTTTTTCTTTAATTTTATTTTCATTTCTGGCATTGACTAATAGTAAATGATAAATAATATAAAATTTATGAGGCGTGCACTTTTGGATTTTCCAAATTATTTTAATTTCCGCGCATTATGTGAGAAAGGTACTATACAAGCCTTGGCTACAACTAGGAATTGATGGACTACTATGGAGACTAGGAATTGATGCCTCGGCTCCACCTCGGCCCACATTTACACGTTCGTCCATCAATGCCTCTTTTCTGGGCGCTACAGTAATGTACTGTTACACAAATTTTAAAGATACCTATAATATGTATGAATAGATTACCCTCTATCCTTTTGGCGGGAAAACAATTTATGCATACCATAAGAGAGTGTATATTAAGCCATAAAAATATTATAAAGGGTGGTTATTGTGTATTCATGCAGTATGGAAACTGTTTTGAATATTACCGACGTATATATACTACAAAGGCAGCTTGTATCAATCGTTAAAGATGTTTAACGGCTGTTTTTATTCATCTATGCATCTATGAGTACGCATAGCATTGCATTTAATTTCAACTATCACTCGCGTAACTAAACAAATATTATGATTATAATTTCTAAATTCTTTTTATTTAGCTACTACAATTAACATAATGATTTCTGTGTGGTGATAATATTTTGTTGTGTGGTGGCAGCTACGAATGCTACTAACCCGCTAGTGAGTGTCGTAAAAGACAACTAAGTGCTTTATGTCAAAGTGGGCCAATTGCTTCCGATGATGTTTGGTTAATAATTACACCAAGAAATGTTGATGTCATGCAGAAGGTCTGTCATAATACCGTAGTAAAAATTTTGCAATATTTTTGCAAAATTTTAATTTTTTTTGTAGAAGAGTACATATAGCTTCTACTTTCAGTAATTGACATTGGTGCAAGATGATGGTGAATTAACATAATGATTTATATTTCAGCAAGTGTTACACATGTGAAATATAACGAATGCTACCTTTTGTTAGATAAAGCAAGTCATGCCTGGACCTTATAGTAACTCGAGAAAATTTCCATGAATTTAGGTGTTTTTGCTATACCTACTGCAATCAATCTTAAGGCTTACATATAAGCCCCATTAAACTTTCCCATATTCGTGATACCGTAGTGCAGCACATATAGTAGCTGTACGCCCCTTTACTCTAGGCTAAATCAATATACACCGAAGACAAAGATCGGGTACCGGTGGCCCGCTCGTACGGCGAAGAAGAGGTATTTGCAGGGTGGGTCAATGGGGTTGCGCGCCGCCTCTTCCTTCGCCCCGGACTGATTTGGCGGGGAGCGACGTCCATGGCCCACCGCAAAAAAAAAAAAGAAAAAAAAAAAAAAGGCTAAATCAATATTGTTTCTTGACTCCCACATTGCCTAGGAGGGCAGTAGTATGATTCTTTTACAACTCCTCTTTAACTTTTCAATTAAATTTGTTGCGGGGACTGACTTATCTCCTGAGACTGGGCATTAAATGTGAAATAAAACTATTTTAAGGAATTTGATCGCATTCGTATTTGATTTTTACTTGCCCGATGTTTCGAACACTTTTCAGTAGAATGGACAAGTGATGAGTCCCATGGCCATTCCACTACAATTAATTTGAAAATAAAAAAAGTTACTGTCATTTTTTAATTTAAGTTTTCACTTTTGTTTTTTTTAGAATGTTCATAGTTGTTGTTTTGTGTTGTTTAGATTAAAACTACTGGGTGCTAGTGGTGAGGCGCCATTGCTGGGCGGTTGGCGCAGCACGCCGCATACGCCACACGCGCCACCAACACCTGCACCCCATCACTCACACAATCATCTCGCACCCTCACATTGCAATGGAACGGAAAGGTATTGTCATCAATAAATCTTTAGATTCTGTCTATCACAGTAGCCAAATGAAAACACAGTTTAGTTTTATTTGATAAAGATCAATGAGTATTTAAAATGTTAAAAAATATAAAATATTTTAATCTAGTTTCACTTGTGATTTAGCGCGCTTTTTCGCGGGTATGAGATGTCTAAAGAAGATTTTTTGCTTTTTATTGCTCTCGGTGAAATGGGTGCAAATAAGCAAGCAACAGACTTGATGGTAAATGTTACTGCCGTTCGTGGGCCTATGTAAAACCAGGGTTAGCTAGACCACTGCCTACCAACCAAAACTCATCCAGAAAGTTGAAATTTCCGGCTCTCTTGTGCCCTGAATGAAGTGCAACAGCACGTTACCATTGCTCGAACGTTGATTTTTCGCGGCAGTGTGGTACTGCCCAAAACGGACTGGCCCGCGGCTGTAGACAGAAAACTATCAACAGTGTGGTTCTATTGTCATAGGTGTATAGTATAATAGTACTGTATATGTAGGGCTGTCTTAGATCACGCTTCGAGAGGATACCCGCGAGAGTAGACAGCCGACGTTCTGGTAGACTACTCGCAGGGCGGGTCTATGGCGCACGGCGCTTCTTCTGTCGCCCCGGAGAGAGTTAGCGGGTGTGGCCATAGCCCGTCGCTAAAAAAAAGAAAACCATGCTGGAGCTCTTGAGCATATAAGAATTTGTTGTCCAGTAGAGAAATACAAAAGTAATAACGATATCTCGAAGATTTTCTTAACTTATATATGTTACGGTTGAAAGAGGAGATCGTCGCGCTACCCGCTTTTCGTTAATATTAATTTGACTCCTAATAATATATATATATATATATACTACTAGCGACCCGCCCTCGCTTCCTTTCGGTTACGTCAGTTCAGTTGTGTTCTTTTGCTACATAGAATTCCTTTCGGAGAAGAAATTTCTTGAAATCCTACTTCATCTGACCTTTATAGGGCAGAAAGAAAGTTCACACCAAATTCCAAGTCTGTAGGGCCAGTATTTGAAAATGTGGATTTTTTGGGTGTTAACACCTACGCAATCCCCTTTTAGAAGAATTTCTAATCTTTAAAGAATTTTTAAAAAGCCGTTCATAGTTTACCTCTGCATCGTAACAGAAATATACCTACCAAAATTCAAGTTTGTAGGCGTTATATTTAAAAAATGTGATTTATACACCCCAGAAACCCTCTTGCAGGTGGAATTTCCTAAAATTCGTTCTTAGCTGACCTCTACTCAGCGAAAGGAATATTCCTACCAAATTTAAAATTTGTAGCCCTTATGGTTCCAGAGATATCGCGATGAGTCAATACATAGGTGGAAATCTCTTGTATATATATTATATATATATATATATATGTATATATACCTTATTTTATTCAGAATGAATAAAATAAGGTCTAAAGGTGGAGACATTCTTACACAAACACAAGACGTGTTAAGCCGATGGAGTGAATATTTTGGCGATATGTATGCGGATGCTACGGTTGGCGCCGGTGTTGGATGTGGTTTAGTAGATCAACATTCGACAACGGCGTCCTCCGATGGCATCAGTATGGATGAAGTTGAATGGGCGATAAGAAGTTTGAAAAATGGTAAGGCAGCGGGCATTGATATGGTGTCTGCCGAGATGATCAAGCTCGGTGGCTCTTGTGTCTGGGAGGCGTTCCTGTTGCTCCTCAATTTATGTTGGAGCTCGGGAATGGTTCCCAGGGACTGGAATAGCGCAGTCATCGTGCCTTTGTTTAAAAACAAGGGTTCACGTTATGACTGCGCAAATTACAGAGCCATAAGCTTGACCAGTTTGGCAGCAAAAGTGTATGGCAAAATTATTGAAAGGAGAATGAGGATGGTGTCCGATGGTTTACTGTGTGAGACACAAGGAGGTTTCAGGAGCGGAAGGGGATGCATGGATCAAGTGTTCTCTCTGCGCAACATTGTGGAGAAGCATCTGGCTCTAGGTCAGAGGGTTTTCTGCAGTTTTGTGGATCTGGAGAGAGCATTTGACACGGTTGTACGAAAGGAACTTTGGGACATTTTACCGGAGTATGGTATTAACGGTAAACTGCTACAGGCTGTGCAGTCCAGTTACATGGGCTGTAGAGCCTGTGTGCGGCTGGATGATGGAATGTCGCCTTGGTTTGACGTCAATATCGGCGTTAAGCAGGGGTGCGTTCTGTCAGCCAGGCTGTTTATCATATATCTGGATAAATGTCTCCAAAGATTGAACGATATGAATGTGGGAGTCCAGATGGGCGACTCAGTGGTCACTGCTCTGCTTTATGCAGATGATGCAGTCCTGCTGGCACAGTCAGCGACTGACCTGCAGACCCTAGTCGACACAATGACAGAAGATTGTAAGAAAAGGGGTCTACGCGTGAATGTGAGCAAAACCAAAATAATGGTCTTTGAAAGAGATAAAACCAGAACAGATGTAAGAGTAACAATAGGTAATGATGTACTAGAGCAAGTGGATGAATTTGTATATCTTGGATGTGGATTTAGCCGAGATGGAAGGTACACCACTGATATAGAGCGAAGAGTGAATGCGGGAAATAGAGTGAACGGAGCGTTGGGGCAACTTCTCGGCAGCCACCACCTCAGCCAGAAGGCACGTGTAGCAATACATAACGCAGTGCTTGTCCCAACATTACTGTATGGAAGCGAGAGTTGGGTATGCAGAAAAGAGTATGATAGTAAAATTAATGCGGTCGAAATGCGATCTCTGCGGAAAATCTGTGGAGTTAGGCTGACCGACCGCATTCGTAACGACGACGTAAGAGAGCGAGTAGGTATGAAAGAGAGTATTGGTGTAAAGATGCGAAAGGGAATGCTCCGATGGTTCGGACATGTGGAAAGAATGCCGAACGAACGCCTGGTTAAGAAGATATACAATGCGAAAGTGGAAGGATGTAGGTACCGAGGGAGACCGAGACTAACCTACCTAGACCAGATCGGTCATGTACTGAAGGAAGGTGGAGTCAAGAGTCTCCGAAACCGGCGAGCGTGTATGAAGAGAATTATGAATGTTGAGGAAGCGAGTGAAGTATGCAGAGATAGAGTTCTCTGGCACTCTGTTCTCTCTGCCTACCCTGCAAGGGATATGGCGTGATGATATGTATGTATGTATGTATATATATATATATATATATATAAGAGATGAGAGAGAGAGAGGCCAACAACAATAATGTCAACGGCGGAAAGTTTTAATTCAATCAAATATGCACTTTATTGTGGTAGGACCACGCTATGGACAGTTCTCTGTCTACAGCTGCGGGCCGGTCCGTCCGGGGTAGTACCACACTCTCGCAGAAGACCAACGTCTGAGTGATGGTAATGTGCTATTGCGCTTCGTTTGGTGAGCGAGAGAGCCGGAAGCCCAACTAGGGTGGGTTCGGGGTTTCAATTGGTAGGCAGCGGCCTAGCTATACCATTGGCAAAGGTCCATGGGCGGCAGTGACACTTACCATTGGGTGTGCTGTCTGCTCGTCTATCACCACAAGCAAGAAAAAAAAAAAAAAAAAACTTTACGAGTGTAAAAGTAATGAATACATGTACATTCACTTTTATATTTAGGTAAACAAAATAATTGTACTGAATGGAAACCAAACGTATGGCACTGAATATGGGCGGTCAATATCATGGACTGCTGTCTATTGGTGAACTTAATGTTATTGTAATAACGCTGAAGAAATTATTATTATTAAGTTACATTATCCGTGTGATGACGGTGTAAGAATGCGAATCTCCACACCCTATCTTACCTGTGGGTGATCGTAATAGACGACTAAAGGATATAAAACGCATATAACATCTACGCAACAGAAGGAAAAATCGAAAAAAAACCCTATATCAACACGTTTGACCAGCATGGTATAGTAGGTGGCGACTAGGGCGGCGCAGGTGCGAATACCTGCGTCTGATACCACCCTAGCAGCCGAGGCCGCGGGTGACTGGACCCGGGAATAATCCGTCACCCGCAGAGAGGCTGACCACGTGAGGGCGACGCCTCAGCAGTTAGCAAGGGCATCAAAAGGTGATAGTACCCGAAGGGATAACCCGCCGAGCTGGCCATGGATGGCAAGGAAGCAGTACCAGTGGCTGGCCCAATGGCGATGGAGAAGGAATACGGTGGGTTATGGGGTCACGCTATGCTCTTCCGTTGCCTTGAACGGAACGGGCGGCGAGTATCCGGACCATACATAGCCTACAAAAAAAATGGTATATTAGGTAAATTTCCCTCCCATTAAAGATGAGGTCTGAGTCCAAAAGTAGAATGAAATACGTAACAAAACCTTGACCTAAGAAAATAATCCTCGTATTGGAGTCTACAAATATAAAATTAGTGGACAAAATTATACCCAGAGTTAGGATAAAAATTTATCCTTCTGTATGGGAATACAATCCACGACAATGGCATGGTAGCTCGGTATTTTAAACACTACACCATTCTGTGCAGTCAAACTGCAGCAAAACTATATAAAAGTTAATTATTACTTCGGCTCTTAAGGTATTCAAGTTTATTGTATCGTAATATACGAGTACTCACAGTTATAAACATCTTTTACTTGTGTTATTTGTATCGAGTGAGTAGTTCTACCGCAGTAAAATTTATCTACCATGTCGGTGTAGATTTATGTTGAAATAGGTACTTCATCTATGAACGTGGCTCTCAAGAGAATTTCATGTCTGTATCTTGAAATGGCATGGTTACATTATTTATTAACTAACTAAATAGTAAATGTTAACTGTAGTTTGGAAATTTATGGTCAGAAGCTTCATTGCGACTTGACTCAAACGTCGTTAGAGCCTATGTATATTTGACTGTTCAATATTGATCTAGTATTAAGATAGCATCGAAAATTAACTTGGTAAATTTATTAATTTCAGCACACAGTAAGCGTTCCTATTTCTTCATCATTATAATCATCATTTCAGCTCATATATGTCCCATTGTTGGGCTCGAGCCTCCTCCATAATGGGATGGAAATTGACCTACTATAGCACGCTGGTCAGACGTGTTGGTATAGGGTTTTGTTTCGAGTTCTCTTCTCTTGCATAGATGTTACATGCATTTTTTATCGCTTAGTCGTCTCTTAAGATCATCCAAGGGTAAGTAGTAATAGGGGATGGTGAATTGTATTCCTACTCTGTCACCACACGGCAAATTCCTATCCTATTTTTTAGTTAAGAGTAATAATATAAAGAAACCACACTACTACTACTTGTTGGACGTGAGACAACTTAGTCCTCCCTTAACCATGAACGCTGTAAAATATTCACAACGTCAGGCAATTAAAAATCAAATAAAAACAAACGTGATAAAAAACAAACGCGATAGAATTGGTAAAAATAGTTTTCATCATCATCATCTTTTCAGCTCATATATGTTCTACTGTTGGGCTCGAGTCAGGGAAATTGACCTACTATACCCACCCATTTTGACCTACTATATTACCCATTGACCTACTATATTACCCATTGTTGGGCTCGAGCCTCCTTCATAATGGGATAGAAATTGACCTACTATAGCACGCTGGTCAGACGTGTTGGTATAGGGTTTCGTTTCCAGTTTTCTTCTCTTGCATAGATGTTATATGCGTTTTATATCTCTTAGTCGTCTCTTACGATCCCCCACGGATAGGATAGGGGGTGGTGAATTGTATTCTTACTCCGTCACCGCACGGATAAAACAACAAAAATGTTTTATTTCAAAAATTTGCAATTGTATTATCCAACTTACTTTAGAGACTTAACTTTACTTTATTTTAGAGGAAGAAGTCTTGCACTAACAGAAGAGAACGACCCTGAAATTGTTGCATTCAGATATCAGACTAGAGTGGCTACATTTATGATTACTCAAGTGTTGGTAGCCACAAGGTCTTCGTAATCTTGTCGGTATATTTCCAAACGAAGTGTTACCCTAAATTCCTAAACTGTTCAATTAGAAGTTCCGTGATCATAATGGAGACATTATACTGAATATAAAGATGATATACTCCACAAGAATAAAAGTTTATCTCTGCCGCAATTCTAGTATTAAAGTTATTCTGGATAGTCGAATAGGATGCGGTTAAACTATATCCAGCAAAAAGGTTAACAAATAGATTGAAAATATTTCCTTCGTACTAAACCGAAAGATAAATTGTGAAATACAAAACGCCAACCACCCTTCCTTTTAATGCGAATGAATTTCATAGTTATGTATTCGTCAATAAAAACCAGTGCGTAAAGATAACATTTATAAATATCGTGTTATTTGAAGTGAAAATAATCTTATTGTTCAGTTTTGTATTCTATATTGTTACAAACAAAGCATTTAAAACAAAGTAGAATACTGGCTGACAGCTGAGTTGTCTTAACAATTTGTTCACGCCAATATAGGCTAAATGTAAAGTAACTTGGTTCCCAGCGAAATATATTAAATATGCGCATTGATCTATTGAATTTAGAAGGTTTGATTTGGGTGTATCTTATATGTATACTAGCAGACCAGACCACGCGGTGCGGTGGCTAAGGTAGCCTCAGTAACACGTGGTGGTTATGCTAATAAATTGTAGCTTATATGAAACGTTTGTATATTTAACATAGAGCCATCTATTAAATACTTACTCCATCCAGTCAACAGATACCGCCATCTGTTTGAATCATTTGGAGATAACAGATAATTATGACTGTTAAATAATAGACTAATAATTTGCAATAAAATAATATTCCGACTATAAATTGAGATGGAAGCTATCCTATCATTTAAGTCGGATCAAACTACATATGCTGTGCAAATTTGATTAAAATCGGTTAAATACTTTAGGAGTCCATCGCGGACAAACAACGTGACGCGTAATTTATTAACCGACTTCCAAAAAGGAGGAGGTTCTCAATTCGGACGCAATTTTTTTTTTGTGTGTTACGCGATAGCAACGCCAATTATGGATGGATTTTTATAATTCTTTCTTTGTTAGAAAGAGGATACTTTAAGGGTGGTCTCATATGCAGAGTAACAGGATCTGATGCTGGGATTCTGGGGAAATCGAGAGTAATTCCTAAAAATGTAGGGCAAAAATGCTGTTTCTGATGCCTCTATACATAATTTTTAGTTCATCTAATTTAAGAAGTGCATTTTGACGTTTTGCATTTTTTAATACACAATAACCTCGGTCAAACGTATACACATGATTGTAAATACTAAATCTGAAATTTTAAACAACTATTAAGTTATTTACATAATTAAGATTGCGGGTGACTTTCTTGTACAATAATCTAATGTTGAAACTCGTAAAACTAATTTAAAATAAAAATAACATTGTAAATAGTAATTGTTATTGACGATATATATATATATATATATATATTCACTCTGCCTACCCTGCAAGGGATATGGCGTGATGATATGTATGTATGTTATTGATGATCTAACAATGTCACGTCATCACGTTCTATATAGTAGTGATTGACAACTTCCAATTCACGAATATCCAAATAATCGGTAAAAATATTAGAATAATACAATTAATCGAATAGAGATTTTGACAGAGATGTACATTTCGACACTTTGATTGATGAGGAAATAATTATTAATGTTCGCGACGCTGATAATTCAAGTAATAGTAGTAATTCTTAATAAATAGCTATTTTCAAATCCAGTTTTTGTTTTTAATTAACCTAATCCTACTAAATATGATGAATAGATTCTATGCTGAAATAATTAAATTTGTTTAGTACTAATTAGCACATAATTTATTCATCACCTTTTTTGAAAAATAAAAAATAAACCGATTATATATATTAAGAACATACATAAATACATAGCCTCACGCCTGTTTCCCAGAGGGCTAGGCAGAGACTACGGGTTGCCACAAACCACGATCCTGGCATACTTCCATCGCTTCATTCACACTCATAATAGTCTTCATGCATGCTCTACGATTACGCATACTCTTAATAAGACCTCTCGTCAATACATCTCCAACTTGGTGCAGAAAAGTATGACGTGGTCTTCCCCTTGTATTCGTCCCATTCACGCTTGCTTTATATATTTGCTTCGTCAACCTCTCGTCACTCATTCTTTCTAATATATATATAGATATATATATCTATATTAAGAAGAACATATATATTATATATACTCGTATAATGCTGTGTGGTAGCGGCTACGAATACTACCAACACTTAATTTGCTCGTGGGTGTCGTAAAATACGAGTAAGAGCCTTATAACGACCTGGGCCAACTCCATTTGACACCGTTTGGTCAACAATTACATTTCCAAAGAGGGTTGACGTCTGGCAGGCGGCCAGTCCATAAAACTATTGTCAATCACATTTACAATATGTACTATGAAAAAAGAGTACATATTGTATCGACTCCAAGCAATTGGGATAGGAGTAGTACAATGATGAAGATATTTTTTTTTATATAATAAAGTTTTGGTCTACAGACTTTTGTCCGTGCCTTTTTTATGTTTTGTATTTTAATTATTATATTGGCGTTATATAATTCAAGATTTCTTGAAGTGGCTTTAATACATTTATGATGGTTTATATGTATATTGGCGCATCCTTGATGGTGTGTGATGATGATTTGGGTGTAGTTAACTATGCGAATATTTGCATGTTTCTTATTCAATCACGCCAAAAGGCTTAAACAAATCGTTATGAAACTTAGTATAAAGATAGTTGATAGTCTGGAATAGCAGATGTAATACTTTCTATCCTTAAAATACATACAGATTCCGTGGGATAGCTTTCATTAATAAAATCTACTTTGCCAAGCGTTAACACTAGCAGGAAATTTTACTGAATAAGAATACCATAACTTGCACAGATGACGTAATGGTTAACATACTGACTTACCTTGTCAGTGTCGTGGGTTTGATTCCTACGCAGGACAGTGCTTTGTGCGATCCACAAGCAAGTGCAAGCCCCCGCAATAAAGGCTTATTTTCTTGGTGCAGGGTTGTGACTATAAAAAAAAAATTCGTATGGGATTTGCTTATTATATTCCATTACTGCAAAAAAGCTTATAATGTTAACAGGTATGTTAAAATTTTAATATATTAATATTTTATTTTCATTATGAAATAAATAAGTAAACATTTTTTAAATTTCCTTATTTTTAATTTTTATCTCAATTTCATTACAAACATTTAGTAGCATTGTAATAACACTAACAGACAGGCTTATCTTCATTTGTTATTGATTCATAGTTAACTAGCTACCCTTGCCCGCTTTGCGTGGCATATTGTATAATAAACATAACGAATAGAATAAAGATATTTATTATAAACAAATTAAAATAGAATAAATTTAGTTACAATAAAAAATCATTATTTATCAAGTTTTTTTTACTCAAAAAATATAGGTTCCGGATAAGTAATCACAAACATATAATATACTAAACCTTCTCCAAAATACGCTGCATTTTATGCTATCATTATTATTCCAATCACTTCAATAGTTTTTGCAGTATAACCGAATAAAGAAACCGGCTCTCCAATTATTAATATAGATGATTTATAATATACAATCGCTCTTCAAACTATCAACTTCTGAAAAAAATTTAAAAAAGTAATATTTTCATTCATTCAATTTTATACCTTAGCGTTAATTTCCAGTCTAATGTGAAATAGTTTTTGCCAAAGTAAACGAGCAGCAGACTAATCTAGGGACCAACTCTTGATTGCATCTAAATGAAATCTCTAGCAATTACACGAAAGTTACTTACGATCGTTGGAGCCATGGATGCAAGACGCAATTACTTGCATTTTTTTATCGTTATAGAAAAAGAACTTACTCATACCTCTTTACTTGTCTAGCTACCTGTTATTGGTCAAACTAATGAGCTTTCATCTCTTTCATCATATAGGTCGATACTATCACTGTTCAAATACCATGTAAGTTTACTTGCAGTTAATACCTAACTATATGAAACCATGATGACATGGAAAACTATACTCTTTATTAGAAATTAAAAAAAACATGATACCACGATGACATGGAAAACTGTATACTCTTTATCAGAAACGAAAGATATTTTTTATTCGTTCTTTTGTCAATAAACGGTCCTGGGTATATTAAATGCAATGGAAATTGATATGTTTATCGGATAGTACTAGATCTTACTCATCTGAATTATATTTTAGCCGGCTCTTAAAGGTAACCTGGTTGTTTAAAAAAAACTAAAACAAACACAGCAACAGTTCTGGTGGTCCTCCTAAAACACGTTGAGATAGATTAGATCTTCACGCTGCTCTTCTGACTCCCTTGATGGCTGGGTAGGCTAGATTATAATTCGTAGATTTAGCAAGGCAAATATCAAATTTTCTCAGAACATTTGCCATATCTCACTGTCGCAATCGAAAGAAATATAAATGTTTTAAGGTTAGACTATAAGTCGGGATATTTTATGCGGTGATGTCGAGTGTTATAAATGGTCACGATAACAGAGTTCGACACATTAATGTACTTTTCGAGTTATAAATTTTCATAATTGTTTTTGCATAGGCATACATTTTAAAGAGGACCAAGATGTAAGATTATAAATAGCAAACGAGAGCAACAATATGATAATTCTTGCGAGGTTAACTTATATATCTTATTTTTGTAGTTTTTAGTCGTCTTTTTTATTGCTTATGGTGGCAAACGAGCAGACGGCACACCTGATGGTAAGTGTCACTGTCGTCCATGTACCTTTGCTATACCAAGGGTATAGCTAAGCCGCTGCCTACCAATACAAACCCAAATCCACCCTAGTTGGGCTTCCGGCTCTCTCGCTCACCGAACCAAGCGCCATAGCAGGTTGCTATTACTCAGACGTCGATCTTCTGCGAGAGTGTGGTACTACCCCGGATGGACCGGCCCGCGGCTGTACACAGAAAACTATCCACAACGTGGTCCCACCACAATGAACGTCTTATAGAACATTGAGGCCAAAGAAATGCACATTGTATTCCTAGTCTATCACCTCACGTAACATAGATTTAGTTACAATAGAAACTAACTTTAAATACTTATTAAGCTTTTAAAGATAGTAATAATGCTTTTCCCTTTTCAATAATAATTATCCGTGTGGTGACAGAGTAAGAATACAATCCACCAACCCAATCTTACCCGTGGATGAACATTGAACATACGAGATGACTAAAGAAAATAAAACGCATATAACATCTATGCAAGAAACATTACGGAGGATGCTCGAGCCCGGGCCACCGAAGTTAAAAATCGAGTACCAGTGGTCTGCTCGCACGGCGAAGAGAGAAGGTTTTACGGTGGGTCTATGGGGTCATGCGCCGCCTTTTCCGTCACCCCGGCGAGACGCATCCATAGTTAACCAAAAAAAAAAAAAAAATGCTCGAGCCCAAAAGTGGGACATATATGAGCTGAGATGAATAATGCTTTTTAGATATAAAGCCTTATGTGACGGAATTTAATAAAATAAGAAATAATACAGTAGCAATTTTTTTTTTATAACCTAGTAGGTATTATAGATATTCCGTTACAGATTTTTCTTTGGTTATATTTTGTCGGATCGCAGGTAATTATGGTTAATGCTCAGCTCCTATGCGTCACGTTGTACTATTTGATAATGCATAACCATTTCAAACCGAATAATTGAAATTGGAAAGACAATATTGAATCTATTTCTAAGGTCGACAACTGAGAACAATCAAGCTTGAAATTTGTGTTCATGAAAAGGGATCTCCCTTTTATGTAGGGAGTACATATTATATAGGCACATTGTTTTAAAAGAAAATCTTATGTGGGTCTACATAAGGTCTGATCAACATAGTTTAGTAAGCAAACTTCCAAATGTGAAGGAAGTTCGTGCCCAAAAGTAGGATATATAGTAAGGGGAGGATGAAATTATCTCTTCAAATTAAAAAAAAAATACCTAAAACTAAATATTTAAGACTTCCTTAATTCAATGAAGTTCATCATTGTTTATTTTAAAGTTATATATATGTATATATATATATATATATATATATATATATATATATATATATATATATATATATAATATATTTTTCACAGAAGAAAAAGAAAAAACATTAATATAAAGCAATGCAGCAAATGAGTTCGTGAATTAAAACTAAAGTTATAACAGGTATCTTAGTAAACTGTACATACACAATAAACATAGGAGTTTCGTACTACCCACTTGTAAGGAACACTGGCAATAAACATAAATTTAATGTTACTGCAATTTATTTCGTACAAAGTCATTTTCTACCAACAAATATATACTTTGTTTTGTATACATCGCTACACCGTCGAGTAAAGTGTCTTCATTTCACTGTCTCGTAGCAATATTCAGTTTCAATATAACGAAGACGTCTGACTACGGGTAGGGTAATATTTCTCTAAGGTTTACAAAGAAAATAAATTACACAATGCAGTGTATTCGTATCTAGAGTTATGGACAAAGAATAATATTGCTATTTTATATAAAAACCAGCTATTATCTGCCAGTTGCCTTAGACATTTTCAAATTTATATTAATAAAATTAAAACATAATTATAATCTGTTTAGATCTTAGGTAGTATCTTATTGGGTGGACAGATTGGAGGTTAGTCAGCTACTCGTAAAGACGCTAACCGCGTGAGCGCGATGGCCAGGTAGTACATATTTGTTACCGGGACGATATTGAGGATGGTGAATGGTATGGTATTTCATCTGGAAACCTTATGTTCCTTAACTGTGCTCAGCAATAATTTTTCCCACGTATGTGCAGGAATAGGTATGAACTACCTGTTAGGGTCTTCAGCGAGTGATATGACATCTTCTTCTTTAAACTTCTCTTCTTAATGGCAGGGAAATCGACCATATACTACGTTAATATCTTAACTATATAAAAACTATTTTATTTATTAATGTTGCAATTATTTTCTAAGTCTAGACACATTCGTAAAAAAAATATTATCTGTCATTATTTACCATATTAAGTTAGGATTACTAGCATTGGCCGTGGTTTTACGCGTGTTAAATTTAATATTGGCCATTACGTGGAGACTTTCAATCCATCGTTATTCTTCATTTTGTTGGATTTGTTGACATTTATGTTCACTGCTTTGTTCCTAAGGGTCTTAAGCGTTATGTTTTATAGCCTATAATTTTTGTAGATAAACTGTCCATCTAATGTGAAAATACATTTTTTTATTCAGATTTATAACCTCAGATTGGCGTATTCAAACAAACATGGGGGAATGGAAGGTCTGTAATAGATGATAGATAGCTATTTTTTATATTATTTGGTGGCAGACGAACAGGATTGTGAATGGTAACTGCCGTTCATAGACCTTGCCGAAACTAGGAGCATAGCTAGATCATTGCCTCGTATTTGAAAATTGTTATTAATCCAACTTTGATTTAAAAATTATAAAATCATCATCTCAGCTCATATATGTACCATTGTTGGGCTCGACCCTCCTCCATAATGGAAGGGAAATTGACCTTATATACCACGCTGGTCAGACGTTTTGGTATAGGGTTTTGTTTCGAGTTTTTCTTCTCTTGCATAGATGTTATAGGTATACGTTTTATATCCCTCTATCATAGATGTTATAGGTATACGTTTTATATCCGTGGATGAATTTGTATATCTTGGATGTGGATTTAGCCGAGATGGAAGGTACACCACTGATATAGAGCGAAGAGTGAATGTGGGAAATAGAGTGAACGGAGCGTTGGGGCAACTTTTCGGCAGCCACCACCTCAGCCAGAAGGCACGTGTAGCAATACATAACGCAGTGCTTGTCCCAACATTACTGTATGGAAGCGA
The DNA here is from genome assembly GCA_905163515.2 of Lymantria monacha. Classification (NCBI taxonomy): domain Eukaryota; kingdom Metazoa; phylum Arthropoda; class Insecta; order Lepidoptera; family Erebidae; genus Lymantria; species Lymantria monacha. Next base: position 19,841,991 of record LR991082.1, on the reverse strand, counting down.
GAGTTGGGTATGCAGAAAAGAGTATGATAGTAAAATTAATGCGGTCGAAATGCGATCTCTGCGGAAAATCTGTGGAGTTAGGCTGACCGACCGCATTCGTAACGACGACGTAAGAGAGCGAGTAGGTATGAAAGAGAGTATTGGTGTAAAGATGCGAAAGGGAATGCTCCGATGGTTCGGACATGTGGAAAGAATGCCGAACGAACGCCTGGTTAAGAAGATATACAATGCGAAAGTGGAAGGATGTAGGTACCGAGGGAGACCGAGACTTACCTACCTAGACCAGATCGGTCATGTACTGAAGGAAGGTGGAGTCAAGAGTCTCCGAAACCGGCGAGCGTGTATGAAGAGAATTATGAATGTTGAAGAAGCGAGTGAAGTATGCAGAGACAGAGTTCTCTGGCACTCTGTTCTCTCTGCCTACCCTGCAAGGGATATGGCGTGATGATATGTATGTATGTATGTATGTATTTTATATCCCTTAGTCGTCTTTTACGTTCACGCACGGGTAGGATAGGTGATGGCGAATTGTATTCTTACTCCGTTACCACAGGGATTACAAAAATTACAAAGTATAGTATGTTAATATATATATATATATATATATATAGTACGTATAACTGATTTATGCAAGTAAAGCGATTGGCTAGTAATGACATATGTTTGCTTCCGTCGATATTCGTTCTAGGCGCCATGAGAAACCGATCACAACAAGTCACGAATTTCGTCCATCGGCACGTTTTGCTGATCTTGCATGTTTGAATGGAATAATGCCATAAATCAGAATCAAATCTATCTATCTAGATATAATATCTTTTAAATGAGCAATTCTTGTATATTGCTATACTATCGTGCGCCCACGGCTTCGCCTTCAGTTTCTTGTTAAAAAATAATAGCCTATGTTCTTCCCTTTTTTTTGCGGTGGACTATTGATGTGTCTCGCCTCGCCAAATCGGTCCGGGGTGACGGAAGAGGCGGCGCGTGACCCCATAGACCTACCGTGCAACTACTCTTTTCTCCGTGCGAGCGGGCCACTGGTACCCAATCTTTGTCTTCGGTGCGGTGGCCACCTATGTTCTTCCCTATGCTTCGGTAACGTAATCGTTGTTACTTTGCGTCTCTCAATAGTTTTAATTTTGGTTTTACCGTACTTTATTTTTTTATAAAATAAAAGTAGCCTAAGTTAGTCCTTATAACATCAGCTACCTGCCAGTGAAAGTCCCGTTAAAATCGGTCCAGTCATTTCAGAGATTAACCGAAACAAACAGACAGACACAGAAAAATTAAAAATATTTATTTTATGCATGTATATACTTTCATATACATTTAGTGAAAAGCTGTTACTTTGGAATTAAAAACAGACATTTCAATTTTATTTATTTGTATAGATATTCAGAATCATGGCAACGGTACCAGCGATTTCCATAAAATTTAGTATGCAGGCGGTTTCGGGGACAACAAATCAATCTAACTAGGCTTTATCTATAGAACCTATCGTATTTGTCAAAGGTTTTGGCCGATGAAAAAAAATTAGTATATGACGGTAAATTTAGCCACTGTCATCAAGAATAGAAATAGTACAGATGGGAAGTAGACCAGTCTAATCAAGACAGCTCCAGTTAGATCCTCGATTAGATCTTCTTTATTATTTTTGCTATTTTAATTTAACATTTTTTATATCAATTATTTTTTAATATTTGATGAAATTATAACGATCTGGGCCAACTCCATCTGATGCCGTTTGGTCAAAAATTACATTCTCAAGGAGGGTTAACGTCTGGAAGGTGGCCGGTCATAAAACTATTGCCAATAACTTTTACAATATGTACAATGAAAGAGTACATATTGTATCGACTCCAAGTAGTTGGGATAACAGTAGGAGAATGATGAATTAGTTTTTAAAATTTAAATATATTTGCCGAAAAAACACAATTATATATTAAAAAAAAAAAAAAAAAAATACCGAACTAAGCTAGGTCACCCGGATATTGATATTTATTTCATAAGACTCTCGGGCAATTAGATAGTAAATATTAAAAACTTGACAGGAATGCTATACGAGTATTTATCAGTTTAGCGATGTTCATTGCTGGATATAAGCTCCGTGATAATACCATTACTGCTACACTTGGCATGCGGTTTACCAGTCCCAGTTGGTGTCATTAGTTTTCCAGAGGAGAGCTGCTGTTCATTCTTTTGGTGGCGGTGATGGTTTTTATCACTCCCACTCGAGAAGTAAGGTGGTAATATACAAGGATGAAAAGTGCTTATGGTGGTAAACGAGCACGCAGCACATCTGGTGGTAAGTGTTACTGCCGCACATGGATCTTTGCCATACCAAGGGTATAGCTAGGCTACTGCCTACCAATAGAAACCCCAAACCCGCCCAGTTGAGCTTCCGTCTCTGTCGCTCACCGAACGAAGTGCAATGGCACATTGCCATTACTCAGACGTAGATCTTCTGCAAGAGTGTGGTACTGCCACGAACGAACCGGCCCGCGGCTGTAGAAAGACAACCGTCAACATGGTGATTCTATCAATAATAAAAAAAATATATAATAAGAATAAGAAAAAAAATAATAAAAATGTGTGTATACTGTACATCGATGCAATAAATTGCGTAATAATCAAGTACCGAACCCTGGTACAGAGTGTAATAGATTCGATTTCTACACAGAACAGTTTTACGCGATCCACAAAAAAATGTTCTAAGATTGAGTGTAATGTGTATCCATTATTTTTATGTTTTTAAAGTTTCTCTCGATACAAATTATTTATTAAATATTATCTTTAAAGGAAATGTATGTAGCAAAGCCGTATACGTTGGTATGATTAAAGCTTCATATAAATCTTCTCATCTGCTTGATTTAAAACGTTTCATTCGAAATGGCGCCAACTTTTTACGGCCAGATTTACATAGGATTTATAAAAGCCACGGATGGAGCTACGGTGAATTGAATTGAGGCCTTTCATTTTATTACTAGACTAAATGAAATCGCGGCTTTGTTCGATTTAAATTTCTCATTACGTATCGCCCAATATATGGTCAATCTACATGTATACCAATTTTTTTTTTCTTTAATGTGGTGGTCTATGGACGTCGCACCCCGCCAAATCAGTCCAGGGCGACGGAAGAGGCGGCGCGCAAACCCACTAACCCACCCTGCAAGCACCTCTTCTTCGTCGTGCGAGCGGGCCACCGGTACCCGATCTTTGTTTTCGGTGGCCCGCCCGGCGGTATACCCTCTCGGGTTCCTCTCTCGTCGACGCCCCGACAGCTTTCGCCGTCGAGGCGTCGCCATCACGTGGTGACCTCACGTCGGATGACCGGACAATTCCCCGGTCCCATCACCCGAAGCCTCGGTTAGGGCGGCATCAGACGCAGATACTCGCGCATGCGCCACCCCGGCCGCTGATGGTGGCCCGGGTCACGGGAATCCTCCCGGACTCGTTCCGCCGCCTCCTGCTGCGAGATGACAGCCTCGCAGAAGGCGGCGACCGTGTCCCAGTGCCTGATGCTGTCAACCATCGCTTTCACGACAGCCGGCAGCGTCAGGTCAGCACCGATGACAGCGACGCGGTCACGGCGCTGCCCGTCCCAGCCCGAACATACCTCAAGCGTATGTTGCGCCGTGTCCTCGTCGCTACTGCAATGGTGGCAGGACGGAGTCCACTCCCTCCGCACGACCGTGTGCAGGTACTTGCCGAAGCAACCATGCCCCGACAAGACCTGCACCAACGGGAAGGAGAGCACTCCGTGCCGCCGCTCCATCCACTCCATCAGTACGAGCCGGAGGGCCTCAACGGTAACAACACCGTGTCTAGGCCTCTCCAGCCGCGTAGCCCAACGGGCGATGACTTCTCGGCGGGCGTCCTCGTGCCAGGTAGCTATTTTGTTGAACGATGGGGAGCCACCCTCTTCGCGCATTGTGGCAACCCGCCGGTAGAGGTCGGAGAGCATCTCCGCCTCTAGGTCTCACGGGGGTGTCCCGGCCAATAGGCATGCCACCTCGGTAGACACTGTGCGGTACCCTCGAATGGCTCTAACCGCCATGGCTCGCTGTTGTGGCCTCCACAGTACAGCCCTGAGCTGGGCGTTCAGAGCCCTCGCCCACACGGGTGCGCCGTACATGGCCATTGAGCGGATCACCCCCGCATACAGCCGTCGGCCCTCGAAACTTGGTCCGCCCACGTTCGGCATGAGCCGAGAAAGGGCAGACGCCACGCCGACCAGCCGGGGAGCAATTTGACGGAAATGCTACCGGATCTACATGTATACCATAGGATATATGATTATATACGTATCGTGAGAAATTCAGAATACATCATCATCATCACAGCTCATATATGTCCCACTGTTGGACTCGGGCCTCCTCCGTAATGGTAGCGAAATTAACCTGTATATTAGGTTAATTCGTTCGTAATGGTAGCGAAATTAACCTGTATATTAGGTGATCGTACGAGACGATTAAAGAATATAAAACGCATAATGACTTCTAATGTTTACGCGAGTATTACACATTTGAAATAAAACTACAATTAATAACAATGACATATTGGACGTAAGACACCTCAGTCCTCCCGTGACCATGATCACTGTAAAGTGTTCGAAACGTCGGGAAATTATAAATCAAATACAAACGCGATAGAATCCGTAAAAGTAGTTTTATTTCAAATATAAAACGCATATAACATCTACGCAAGAGAAGGAAAACTCGAAACAAAACCCTTTACCAGCACGTCTGATCAGCGCGGTATAGTAGGTTAATTTCCCTCCCATTATAGAGGAGGCCCGAGCTCAACAGTGGGACATGTGTGGACCGTGATGATAATGATGATTACTTCTTTATAGATTTTTACTTATAAAAAATAGTACCACATCCTTAGTAAGAATTAGCTTCAGTGTAATGTCTCTTCGAACCCTGATATAATGCAAAATTCATATACATACATACCATCACGCCATGTCCTTTGCAGGGTAGGCAGAGAGAACAGAGTGCCAGAGAACTCTATCCTTGCATACTTCACTCGCTTCCTCAACATTTATAATTCTCTTCATACACGCTCGCCGGTTTCGGAGACTCTTGACTCCACCTTCCTTCAGTACATGACCGATCTGGTCTAGGTAGGTTAGTCTCGGTCTCCCTCGGTACCTACATCCTTCCACTTTCGCATTGTATATCTTTTTAACCAGACGTTCGTTCGGCATTCTTTCCATATGTCCGAACCATCGGAGTATTCCCTTTCGCATCTTTACACCAATACTCTCTTTCATTCACAAGGAGGTTTCAGGAGTGGAAGAGGATGCATGGATCAAGTGTTCTTTCTGCGCAACATTGTGGCAAAGCATCTGGCTTTAAGGTCAGAGATATTTCTGCAGTTTGTGGATCTGGAGAGTTTTAGTTTTAGTTTAGAGAAATATTGTTACAACAGGCATTGCATTAGTTATGTTGAACTTGGTGCGCATATTCTATAGTCATTATTCTATAGCATTTTAGTACGCATTTATTAACTGTACCAATCCTTACTTTGCTCGTGGATGTCACAAAAGTCGACTAAGAGCCTTATAATGACCTGGGCTAACTCCATCTGATGCCGTTTGGTCAACAATTATATTCCCAAGGACAAGAAGGGTTGACATCTGGCCAACGGCCGGTTATAAAACTATTGCTAATAACTTTTACAATATGAAAGAAGAGTACATATTTTATCGACCCCAAGTAATTGGGATAAGAGTAGGAGAATGATGATTTTAGTACGCATATATGGACCATATCTTAATTTTTTTTAAGTAAATGGAATTTGACAGACCACCAATGGCAAAGATCAGTACCGGTGGTTGGCTAACATTACGAAAATAGGTACTTGTAGGACAGGTTATGGGCTTGCGTGCCGTCTTTTGCGTAACTCCGAAAGGATCGGGCGGGGTGTGACTATTACCATAGCCTATGTCCAAAAAGAAAGAGGGGTTTTACCTAAATAAATTATGTTTATCAATTCTTAAACATCTTTTCGCTTAGGATGATGGGATAAGAATACAATTGTCGTCATCTTTTAATTTGTCGCGGGAGTCGATCGGCTAAAGGTATACTCATGATAAAGTCTCAAGGGAAACTATACGAACGCCAACCCGGTTGTCAAGCGTGGCGGTTGCGGCGCTACAACTTCAAAGCGCCTTGTGACTTTCTACGAAATAACTACGTCCAGCAGTAGACGAAGAAATGTATCATTATCATCAACCTGCATTTATCCCAATTAGTTGACGTCGATGAGATATATAATTCTCTTCCAACGTACATGTAACAAAAGCTATTGGTAATTGTTTTATTACCAGCGGCCTACCTGACATCAATCGTCAAACTAGGGTATTTAATTGTTGATTAGACAACATCAATGGAGTTAGTCCGGGTGCCTGGAAAGCTCTTAGTAATCTTTAAGAGCCACGAGTAATATAAACGTTGGTAGTATTCGTAAACGTTACCAAACTATACGATGAAAAGTGGAATGAAAAAGAAAAAAACGTAAGAACTAACGGATCTACCACAATTTTATAGATATGTTTATAAAGCTTTACATAGATTCTTGTAATAAAATTGATAAAGAAATATGAATATTAAACAGAAATGAAAATACGTTATAAAAAGGCAAGTCATCTTGGCAGCTTTTTCAGTCAGTTAGTTCAGTTATCAAGTAGGGAAAAATAATATCAAAGCGACTTTGCAACTTAGCAAAGTGAGAGAAAACAAGACGTTGAAATTTTTCTTTTTCGCAAATCTCTTATTTACGAGTACCTATATATCCCTATTTAAGTCTCTACACCTATAAAATATTTACAGGGTATTGTAATAACAGCAATATGACTTCAATTATTGAGCCTACTAGATGACTGGTAAGGAATCTGCGATAGAAAGTGATTTGTTATATAATTTATAACCTAATTAAATGATTTAATAAAAAATTTCAATCAACAACTGTATTTTGTTAATTAGAATAATTATATTAGCATTATTTTACAAGCAAATTTAAAATCATGATTTCGTCATTCTGTCCGGTGCCCCTTTTTGTAAGGTCCTTAATAACTAAACAATTCATTTAGGTAATCAATAATTTCAAGTTATTCTTAATTAAAGACCCATAGAGTCACTGTTTTCATTTCCTTAAATTATCCAGCATTTAATTGGTTTTCTAATATACGCTAATAAAAAGTCATTAACGAAAATTAGCGTCCGAAAGTCCAATTAATTTATATCTCGTTAAACAGAATTAGGTAATTCTTAGCTTAAACGTAATTAAAATTAATGCGGGTAAATATTAGGGTATTTGAAATAATAAGGTGGTCTGACCGGGCGGTCTTGTGAACGTTGAATCTTTGGTGATGTTAAACCATTAATAAATTGAGTATTGTACTGTCATGAAACTTTATACAACATTTACTGAATATTGAGTTGTTATGGAAGTTTCAATTAAGCAGCATACGCAATCGAAGTTTCATAATTAGTTTCCCATTTATTAATTAATTTATATTATAAAGCTTATCAAAGGCAAAGGCGAACAACATCAGTAATTCATGAAGAAATTCTAACCGAAAGATGGCAATAAGATTGCCTGCAATCATGTTGAACTTAAAAGTTTACTTCAGCAAAACAGTTAATATATTAGAGTTTTACCAGCCCTTAAGAGATGCAGATAAAATAGATATGATAATCTTAATTCTCATTTAATTATTTCAAAAGTCAAATAATGAAAATAGTTGTAGAAGTAAGTTGAAAGAAACTTTTCAATCGTCGTCATCCTGCTATTATTCCCATTATTTGGGGTCGATGTAATATGTATTCTTCTTTCGCCGTACATATTGTAATAGTTATTGGCAATAGTTTTATGACCAGCTGTTTAACTTTAAAACTTCTTGGTTAAGATATTAGATTTGGAATAGAAATAACTTATTCCATCGTAAAACAAAAAAAAAAAAAAAAAAAAAAAAAAAAAAAAAAAAAAAAAATGCCCACTATTCCTTTTATAATATTTTTTTTACCTTTCTTTTCTCATAAGAGTCGTAAAATTGGTTAAGGGTGTCCCCAGAAGTGAAACTAGCGAGTGGCTAGGGTACTTTCCTGGGAAACTCATACTCACCAACTGCAGTCAGGAAACCGCGTGTCGTGAGGCATGTCGATAGGCTGATTGATGGATAAAACGGAATCTATAATGGAAGGAAATAGCCATGCCTGATTTTCTTTTCGACTTCTTATATATATTTTCAAATCTACGTTCTTTAGTAGTTACGCATTCTGTGAGAAAGAAAGGAATAGTAACACATTATGCTTTAATTTATCACTTATACTATAACCCCTTACAGTATTTGTGGCTCTCGTAAAAGACAACTAAGAGTTTTATATTTATCTGTGCCAACTACATTTGATGATGTTTGGTTAACAATTACGTTACCAAGGAGGGTTGACTTTGGTTAGGTGATGTATCATAAAACTATTTTTTAGTTTTAATATTTTTAATATATACGATGGAAGCTGAGTACATATTGCATCATGTTTACGTGAAAATATATAATTAAAAAAAAAAATGACGAGTCCACTGAGTTTCTTGCCCGATCTTCTCAGTTTGTTTGTGGCTTCTTTCCGATCCGGTGGTAGATTAATTAATATTAATTAAATAAAAAAATGTAAAATTGACAATATGTAAGTGCCGCCGCTATGGGGCTTATGCATAACAAATGATTTGATTTGATCAACCTCAAGCAATTGAAATACAAGCAGGATGATGATGACCGAGATAGATATTTTATATATTATAGGTGATGAATATACTAAAGAAAACATTACCTCAATTTTAAAAATGCTACAGACATTGCTTTTATACGTATTCCCCTGATATATATATCCCTACTAATATATAAATGTGAATGTAAGTTTGTTTGTTACGCTTTCACGCTAAAACTACTCAACCGATCATCATGAAACATTGTACACATATTCTTGGAGGTATTAAAAGTAACATAGGATACTTTTTATTAAGAAAAATCAAAATTTTTATATGAAAAATAAATAAATTGTTTGTCAAAAAATCTCAAAATCTAGCTAGCTTAGCTTCTTCAACGTCATCTAGCAGTCCAGTAATGAAGTTCCAACCCTGAGTATTGTAATACCGTTGCACTGTATTACCGACGGTCAAAAATAAAAATAGGGGATCAAAAACTTTAGGAAAGTAACCTTTTACGCGGGCGAAGCCGCGGGCAGAAGCTAGTTTTACATACATAGATATATTTATGACGTTTAGTTGAGTACGCTTATTGTAAGCCAGCTGCTTAGCATACGTTGTCCTGTGTAAACGTTTCGGATGTTGATGGCTTATAGTATTGAATATGCAATGGACAATGTATAGTATGTTTATTACCATATATCTATGTACTGTATTTATATGTAACTAGATCGGGTAATTATTATATAACTATTTAGTATTACAATTTGGAAGATAAATATTTATTTTAATGAAAACTTTTTAATCATTCAAATTACTGAAATTTTTAGCATTTAATATGCTTAATTATTTATAAATACCCGATTACGAAACGAAAAATGTATGTCACAAGCGGGGTTCGAACCCGCACCTATTGGGAATCCGGCCCAACCGTGCTGCCACTTACACCATCGTGAACTATTTTAGGACATGCAAATTTCGCTTCATATTATATCTTACGTCTTCAAGGTGACGTATGCCATCTATCGGACAATGTTTACACATTGTATAGGCTTAATACTTCAAACTTTACAGTTAGAATTGTATTAAACGATGACACAAACTTGTTATTCAAATTACTGAAATTTTTAGCATTTAATATGCTTAATTATTTATAAATACCCGATTACGAAACGAATTTTTTTTTAATTATGTTTTTTATTTCAATATGGCACTACTAATTTGATTTTGGAACGTCACCACAGATAAAAAAAAGTGTGTGTGTCAGCTCCGAAGCACGACTGGAGTTTACTCCTTAAGTACGATTATCAAAACAGGCGCAAAAAAAGCTCATTTGACTAAAAATAATATATATATATATATATATATATATATATATATATATATATTTATTTACATTTAATAAAACTGTTCAGTGAAGTATTATCTCACGTCAGAAAGTGAAAGGTGCGCAGAATAGGTTGCGCACCAAAAACGTAACGAGGTCATTCGATCACTAGATTTTACTCCTCAAATTTTTCTCATACAGGGCGCCTTATATGAAAATCGATTCTTAAGGAGTAAACTCCAAAAATTTAGAAAAAATAATCAAAATAATATCCTTTATATTATAACCAGTGTGGTATTCTAGGTCACTTTATTGTGCCGGGCGGGCCACCGAAGACAAAGATCGGGTACTGCTGGCCCGCTCGCACGGCGAAGAGAGGTGTTTGCAGGGTGGGTGTCCATGGGGTTGCGCATCGCCTCTTTTGTCGCCCCGGATCGATTTGTCGGGGCGCGACCACATCCATGGTCCACACTGCGGAAATTAAAAAAAAAAAAAAAGTTCACTTTATTGTGGTAGGGTCACACTGTTGACAGTTTGCTGTCTACAGCAGTGGGCCGATCCGTCCGGAATAGTACCACACTCACGCAGAAAATCGACATCTGAGCAGTTGCAATATGCTATTGCGCGTCGTTCGGTGAGCGAGAGAACCGGCAGCCCAATTTTCGGGATAGGTTGGGGGGTTTTTATTGGTAGGCAGCGGCCTGTCTATATCCCTGGTATTACAAAGGTCCATCGGCGGTAGTAACACTTACCATTAGACGTGCTGCTTGCTCATTTGCCACCATATGTAATAAAAAAATATGGAGCCACATTTATGCTGAAGAAGAAAAATGTGATAAAAACGACATTTAATATTACACAGTACGAATATGTTCAGTTTATACTAAATAATTATATTTTTAATAGCTGGATCGATAAGTGGGACTAAAAAATTATTTTGCTCAAATAATATCGTCATAATATATCGTAAATAATAAGTCGATTCTTTGCATGTACTAAGATTTGAATATGGCAGTAAATACTTAATATAATTGATTGAATTAGGCGATACATGGCGGAAATCCATTATTATCAGAAAATGGAAGGAAGGAAGGAAGACCCACCATTTTTCCACGGTTAATCAATATACCGTACACCTCAAGAAAGGAAGGAATACGGGCAAGATTCGAATAAAGATAGAAAGCGCATTTGAAGCCGAACCGTCCTGAGAATGCCTCATTTAGAGCCGAAACATGTGTGAAATCTTTATTTGAAGTGCCGCGACATATTGCAAATTGAAGTTCTGAAGGGTGCTCATCATTAGTGTAAGATTACCTTATATCGTATTCCACCTTGATCCCATCCCGTATTCCTTCTTTTCTTAAGGAATACGGTATATTGATTAACCGTGGGGAAAGTGGTGGGTCTTCCTTTCTTGCTTCCGAATAACTTAATCCTTACTAATATTATAAATAGTAGCTATACCCTTGGTATAGCAAAGGTCCATGGGTGGCAGTGATACTTACCATCAGGTGTGCTGCTAGCTCGTTTGCCACCATAAGCAATAAAAAAAAACAGTATTCTCCGTCTGAATGGTGACGGACTAAGAATATAATTAACATTAAGATAGAGGGCAATATCACACGTGGGTATTGTAAATGAAAGGCATATAGCGTTCATGCAAGAGAAGGAAAACTTGACATAAAATCGTCTGATCACAATAGTAGGTCAATTTCCTTCATGTTCTATGGCAACCTTTAGCCTTTTTTTTTATTTTTTTTTTTATTGGTGGGCTATGGGTGCGTCTCGCCCCGCCAAATCGGTCCGGGGTGACGGAGAAGACGGCGCGTGACCCCATAGACCCACCGTAAAATCCTCTCTCTTCGCCGTGCGAGCGGACCACCGGTACCCGATCTTTGTCTTCGGTGGTCCATGGCAACCTCTAGCCTAGCAGTGAGATATATAGAGGCTGATATGATGAGGATTATTATCCTGCGTGATGATCCAATTCGCGACACTTTAATAGTGGTAGGACCACGCTGTTGACAGTTCTCTGTCTACAGCCGCGGGCCGGTCCGTTCGGGGTAGTATCACACTCTCGCAGAAGATCGACGTTTGAGTAATGGCAATGTGCTATTGCGCTTCGTTCGGTGAGCGAGAGAGCCAGAAGCACAAATGCGTCGGTTTGGGGTTTGTAATGGTAGGCAGCGGCCTAGCTATAGCTTTGGTTATAGCAAAGGTCCATCTATGGGCGGCAGTGACATTAAGTGTCACTGCCGCCCATGTCTTTACGTCACTGCTAGATCATAGAATCTATAGATGTACAGTCTATTCTCTTCATCTATTCTATTCTGTCTGTATATTGTATCATTAATGTATGAAGTTAACGTTATAAACTGCTATGCACTCTGAGCATAGATTGAAGCTAAGTGCAAAACTTATTAGATTATGCGAAAGCATGTCGTATAAGTAGATTTCTATAATAAATGTCAAGTTGTTTATGTACTATAAAAGATTTTCTTTAAGACTGTAAACACAATACGTTTAATTCTTCTCACCGATATTATTGTATTTAAATATTTTCTGTATTGCACGCCTCATAAGCGAAGCGTTGAGGTGATGCTCTACTCTCGATATATGAAAATCAAGGACTTGTCAATACTAAAAATGATTGTATTTTTCTCACACTGCACTTATAGGATAATATTAACATACATATATACAAGAAAAAACATTCATGTAAACGTATTTGATATTTTTAAAAAGTATTTTTTGTTTAAAGTAAGAAAAAAGTTGATTAAAATTTCCTTTCGAAATTGGCTTGGTAATTCTTTGTCATTTAATTGCAATTAATAAAAAACTAAACTGCTTAGTCTTTAGTACTACTAAACTACTTAGTCTTTTTCTTTTTCATAAGGTATACATACACATGTATACCTTATAAAAATTGGGTTTATCTACATCGAGAGAGCACTACGTCGAGAATGGCACGAAATTTCAAAAGTTTTTTTCTTTTATTTTCATTAATGGCATTGACTGTAAATGAAAAATAAAAATGAAAAATAATATAGAAAATATGAGACGTGCACTTTTGGATTTTCCAAATTACATATTTTCTATATTCTGACTGCACAAATTCTGGAATGCTACTCAGCAATCGCACCAGGGATCGCGGGTTTGGTTTACACAGGGTAGTACTTTTATGTTTGGAAAGTCCTTAGCAATACAAGTTTTGTTCCAAAAGAATTTCTGGGCGTTGTCTAAAAAAATAATCAGTATTTATTCTAATTCATAGCAAACGAGCAAGCAGCACACCTGATGGTAAGTGTTACTGCCGCCCATGGAATTGCAAAACCATGGGTACAGCTAGGCGGCTGCCTATCAATTAAAGACTCAAACCCACCCAGAAAGTTCGGCTGCCGGCTTACTCGCTCACCGAACGAAACGGAACAGCAGCTTAATATTGTTAGGGCCACACTGTTGACATTTTTTGAAGTGAAAACTTCTTTAGGCGCGTTGAGCGTTTTTGGAGGGGAAAAACTTATAGGTTCGCGTCACCGACATGCTAATGCTAATAGTATAATCTATAGCTATGAGTAGTGTTTTTATATAGATAAATGAATAATGAAAATAAAGAATTTATTTTCAAATATTTTCAATATTCATATCAATATTTGCATTTAAAAGTATGGCATTATTTATTTTTAATTGTATTTTTAATATTTAACCTTTATGTCATGAAATGAGTATCATTGTGGTTTAAAGGTTATCTTACCAGCGTGATAAACCGATTCCTAGATGTTCGATAATATTTTTTATTTTTATATAAAAATTAGAAAATTATTATTATTTCAATTAGTCTTAAGTTAATAGTTTTCACTTCTATCGGCAGTCCCCATGACTGCCTCTTGTTTATCTATAGCCGCGGTCCAATCCGTTCAAGGTAGTACCACACTCTCGTAGAAAATCGACGCCTGAGCAGTGGTAATGTACTGCTGTGCTTCCTTCGATGAGCGAGAGAGTTGGAACCCTTCTGGGTGAATGGAAACTTTCTGGGTGGGTTTGGTATTTTCATTGATGAGGTAGCAGCCTAACTGTACCCCTGGTATTGCAAAAGTGGGTCTATGAGCGGCAGTAACACTTACCATCAAGTGCTCGTTTACCAGCAAGAGTATTAAAAGAAAAACAGCGCATTGTCACTCCTCAAACGTCAATTTTCTGCGAGAATGTTTTTTTTTTTTTTTTTTGTGTGACTTAGTTGTTAGCCTCAGATGGCTATGACAACTTTACCCGGACTGTGGGTGAGCGCTGAGGGCTCTCAACCCGTAACGAGAATGTGGTATTTAGTTATCTTTTATCCCATCTACGAGCTGAGCAAGGGCTGGTAGTATTCGTAGCCACCACCACACAGTAAGTACTATACGCAGCTAAATGAAAAGGTGAGAATATATTATTTATTATAAATTTGTTGACAGTGGCAGTAGAGGAGGTCTCAGAAGGCGGTCAACATACGCGAGTGGACGTCTACGATCGGGACCACACTGGTCGTTTGTGTTCGACCCTGCTGGACGCCTGTGCTACTACTGGTCCATGGTCGTCTCACTTGCTTTCCTATACAATCTATGGGTGATTGTGTATAGGTTCGCTTTCCAAGAGATTAATGGTAAGATCTTTGATTATGATGGAATTTTGATGTAGAATGTATTATTTTGCAACTAATAATGGGATATATCTTATTAGAATCTTTCTGTGTGGTGACGGCGTAAGAAAGTAAATTAGAAGATATTATTTTACAACTAATAATGGGATATCATCATTATCATCATCATCATCACAGCCCATATATGTCCCACTGTTGGGCTCGAGCCTCCTCCGTATTAGGAGGGCCATTAACCTACTTTACCGCGCTGGTCAGACGTGTTGGTATAGGGTTTTGTTACGAGTTTTCCTTCTCTTGTTAAATGTGTTTTATATCCCTTAGTCGTCTTGTATGATCACCCACGGGTAAGATAGGGGTGGTGAATTGTATTCTTACTCCGTCAACACACGGATGATAATGGGATATATCTTATTGGAATCTTTTTTGAACAGCTTTTTAATATAATAGCAAAAAGAACTAGATTTTTTTTTATAGTTTTACGACATTATGAAAAGTTTAGATATAAAATGAGATTGCACATTTTTATTACTAGCAAAATGTATACCAAAACATAAATACATTTTTTCGGGTCTTTGTATTTTCGTTTTTTAATATCATTTCATCAAGCATCCTTTTAAATCTATGTAGCGATTTGTTTCGCTCTTGTGCATTATTACTGTTGGCTGAACTTAAAAAGGAGTTCTTAAGTGGATAAGAAACCAATTTCGACTGTAGGGCTTATGCAAAAGACTTCTCCATTTAGATAGCAACTAAGATTAGTAGCACGGAGACGATTTGAGGCTGCTGCGACTTAGCGCATAGTTGCCGCCAAGTTGCCCCGAGCAAAATGAAATTACTTACTTAAATAGCTTTTCTCAGTTAAATTTAGTGCCGGGGACAATGTAATATTATTAAAGATAACATTTCAATGTCGTCGCCAAATATACTTAATATGTATTTATAATGAGCACATAAACTTAATAACTTTAATTGTTTCAGTATAATTTTGTAATATTACTATTTAAGATTTTTTTTGGAGTTTACTCCTTAAGAATCGATTTTCATATAAGGCGCCCGGTATGAGAAAAATTTGAGGAGTAAAATCTAGTGATCGAATGACCTTGTTACGTTTTTGGTGCGCAACCTATTCTGAGCACCTTTCACTTTCTGACGTGAGATGATTTAGTCAAATGAGCTTTTATTGCGCCTGTTTTGATAATCGTACTTAAGGAGTAAACTCCAGTCGTGCGTCGGAGCTGACACACACTTTTTTTTATTGCTTGTGGTGGCAAACGAACTAGCAGCACACCTGATGTTATGTGTCACTGCCGCCCATGGAACTTTGCAATACTAAGGGTATAGCTAGGATACAAGAATTATAATCTTACAATATAATAGTGGTAGAACCACGCTGTTGGCAGACTGTCTACAGCCGCGGGCCAGTTCGTCCGGGGTAGTACCACACTCTCGCAGAAGATCGACGTCTGAGCAATGGCAATGTGCTATTGCGCTTCGTTCGGTAAGCGAGAGAGCCGGAAGTACAATTGGGTGGGTTTGGGGTTTATATTGGTAAGCAGCGGCCTAGATATGCCCTTGGTATTGCAAAGATCCATGGGCGGCAGTGATACTTACCGTTAGGTGTGCTGCTTGCTCGTTTGCCACCATTAGCAATAAAAAAAAATCTAACTGACATTAGAAAATATTACGAAGTAAGAATATAATTCGAAATAATAATTTTATATACATACATATCATCACGCCATATCACTTGCAGGGTAGGCAAAGAGAACAGAGTGCCAGAGAACTCTAACCTTGCATACTTCACTCGCTTCCTCAACATTCATAATTCTCTTCATACACGCTCACCGGTTTCGAAGACTCTTGACTCCACCTTCCTTCAGTACGTGACCAATCTGGTCTAGGTAGGTGAGTCTCGGTCTCCCCCGGTACCTATATCCTTCCAATTTCGTATTGTATATCTTCTTAACCAGACGTTCGTTCGGCATTCTATCTACATGTCCGAACCATCGGAGCATTCCCTTTCGCATCTTTACAATAATAATATTACGAATTAAGAATATAAGTATAATAGAAAAGTAGTGATTATACTAGATAATAGAAAAGTTAGCTAGTATAATAAAAAAGTTGATAATCATGAATGACTTATGTTAATATGTGTTTGTTTTGTTTCAGGCGAGACTCTAATAGTTTGGTTCTGCTTAGACTACTTTTCGGATTTTCTTTACCTGGCGGATATATTATTTCACTTTCGAACTGGTTATCTTGAAGATGGTGTGCTGCAAACTGATGCGGCAAAGCTTCGAGCACACTATATGAATTCAACAACATTCTACATCGACTGCCTGTGTCTCCTGCCGCTGGATTTTCTCTACCTATCCATCGGCTTCAACTCCATTCTACGCTCATTTCGATTAGTCAAGATATACAGATTCTGGGCGTTTATGGATCGCACAGAACGACATACAAACTATCCGAACTTATTTAGATCGACCAGTTTAATTCATTATTTGTTAGTGATATTCCATTGGAATGGGTGCTTGTACCATATAATATATAAAAACAATGGGTTTGGTAGTAAAAATTGGGTGTATCATGACACTGAAACGGCTGATGTGGTGAAACAGTATTTGCAAAGTTATTATTGGTGCACTTTGGCGCTTACTACAATCGGTGAGTTTAGATTTTTATTATTTGAATTATTATAGTTAGTGTTTTAATTATATCAATGTTTTATAGTATAATAATATTTATATATAGCCTTTATATTATAAATAATTTAACTTTATAAGACATTTTAAAGAGTAAGTAGGATAATTATTTATTTTTAGACATTATTCTGCGCCAAGGAAATAATCCTTGTATTGCGGGGGACTCTTCAAACATGCAATTAACGTAGACTATTTACACCTAGGCTTAAAATAATATTTTGTGGATCGCACAAAATATTGGGTACACGGGTTCTGCATGGGAATTGAACCCACGGCACTGGCATGGAAGGTCGGTATCTTAACCACTACGCCATTTGTGCAGTTAAAATATTAACAAAATTGTTTTATGTCTGTTAGAGAAATTGAAATTCCTCCACGGTCTATCGGTAATGTGCCAAATTTAAAACAAAAACATATATTTCAATATTTTAGATAATATCCAAACATCAGTCTATCAAAGTCCATTGTTGGACTTAAGGCTAACTAGGAGATAGGGATAAAATAGCATAGTCGGTGTTATGAATTTCCCTGACAAGCTCTGCTACCTATTGCCCTGGTATTGGCTTCCACATTATATCATTATCATCACAGCCCATAAATATCCCACTGTTGGGCTCGGGCCTCCTCCGTAATGGGAGGGAAATTAACCTACTATACCGCGCTGGTCAGACGTATTGGTATAGGGTTTTGTTTCGAGTTTTCCTTCTCTCGCATAGATGTTATATGCGTTTTATATCCCTTAGTCATCTCGTACGATCATCCACGGGTAAGATATGGGGTGGTGAATAGTATTCTTACTCCGTCACCACCCGGATTATATAACTGTAGGAAAATATTTTCCAAGTGTGATTTCAATTTTGTGCCACTATTAGATTAAACTAATAGGTCATTTTATTAAGACGCCATATATTTAAATCTGAGTTTTAAGTTGGCATTGAACTCTTTACTTTGGTATTAAAGAGCCTTTTTGTTTTGGTCGTGAGCATCTTTCGTAGTGGAGAAAAAAATATTGCCTTCGTCGTTAAACTATTACTGATCTAATGTTAATTGTAGCGATATACATTCATCGTTTTAAATCTTGAAAATAATCGGATAGTTATATAAATAAGTAGTACCTATTATTGCAAATAATGCTAGATAGTTATTTTTGTTAGTCTTTAATTAATACCCATTGAAAAGGAAATTTAGTAACGAAAGAATATACACTTACGAAGAATATATTATTCTTAAAAAAATATATATATAATATATATTCATATTTTTTTTTTCTCTTTTTCATATTATATTCTCAATTCAATACTCTCTTTCATATTTTCTTATATATATATATATATATATATAAATGAAAATATGAAAGAGAGTATTGAATTGAGAATATAATATGAAAAAGAGTGAAGAGAAAAGGTGTAAAGATGCGAAAGGGAATGCTCCGATGGTTCGGACATGTGGAAAGAATGCCGAACGAACATGTGGTTAAGAAGATATACAATGCGAAAGTGGAAGGATGTAGGTACCGGAGGAGACCGAGACTCACCTACCTAGACCAGATTGGTCACGTACTGAAGGAAGGTGAACTCAAGAGTCTCCGAAACCGGCGAGCGTGTATGAAGAGAATTATGAATGTTGAGGAAGCGAGTAAAGTATGTAAGGATAGAGTTCTCTGGCACTCTGTTCTCTCTGCCTACCCTTCAAGGGATATGGCGTGATGATATGTATGTAATGTATGAATATAATAATTTTTAATATATCACAACATGACGGTTTTTCAGAATTAAAATTTTCCTATACAATTTTTATAAATATTCGTATCACTAGCGTGAATTAAATTTGTCAGCTCTCAATTTATTATTCTTAAACTTTATTATTTTTTTTACAAGATGGTAGACATTAGAATTAAAAATGTTTTTGATTCGATATGCCCATTCAGAGAAGCGAAGAAAACAATATCCTGTTAGGTCAATCTTTTTTAATTTTATTTGTATCTTTTTTTAATTTAAGAAAATTGCGCTCGCTAAGGAAAATATTCTCGTATCACCAAAGATTTTGCAAACGTACAAATTAACGAAAATTACACCCAGATACAAATCAATTACTTGTGAATTGCCCAAAAGAATTATATTAAATTCGAAAGGAAGTAGACTTTATTATATTTCATCGTCATTATTGTCTTGCTCTTATCCCAATAACTTGGAGTCCACGCAATATGTACTCGTACAATATGCAAAAGTATTGGCAATAATTTTATGACTGGCCGTTTGCTTGATGTCTAACCTCTTTGGGAATGTGATTGTTGACCAAACGGCATCAGGTGGAGTTGGTCCAGGTCAATATAAAGCTCTTAGTCGTCTTTTACGACATCCACGAGCAAAGTAAGGGTTGGTAGTATTCGTAGCCGCTACCACACAGCACAAATAAGACTTTATTATAATTCTTACTAATATTATAAATGCGAAAGTAACTCTGTCTGTCTGTCGCTCTTTCACGCCAAAACTATTGAACCGATCTAAATGAAATATGGTACACAGATAGTCTAGAGCCTGATAAAGGACATAGGCCATTTTTTAATGCAAAAAAAAAGGGTTGTAAAGGGAGATGAAAAGTTGTAAGGAAGTATCGTCATCTTTAAAGCCAGAAGCTTGAAACTTATTTTTAGGGTATTGATTAGATATAAATAAATATAATATTAACATGTTGTAAAAATGTACTCTTAAGGGATAAAATAAAAATTGGGGATGAAAAACTTTAGGAAAGTAACCTTTTAGGCGGACGAAGCCGAGGGCAAAAGCTAGTTATGTTTATAAATATAATAACAAGAAAGTATATCATAAAATGTTTTGTTATTCATGTCATAAGAATATATGCCATAACATTATTTTTTATTTTAATAGATACTCAAAGGTTCTTATTCGTAACTAGATTATGATGATGTCCGATTTTAATTTCAGTTTGTTGGCGACAAGAGTATTACTAACTAAATGCTCCCCACATCGTGTATTAACAAGTTATATACATAGTTGGCAAAGCCGCTAAAGCTAATGTCATGAATTTATAAGTTTCTCTTCCTAGTTGTGTACTTTCATAGCTACAGCTGCTATAAATAGATTTCATTTATGAATATATTTGTTTTTATACTGAGTACTTAATTATGAGATAGTTTTAATATCACATACGTATAGTATTATTTTATCCGTGTGGTGAGTAAGAATACAAATCACCACCCCCTATCTTACCCGTGGGTGATCGTAAGAGACGAGACTAAGGGATATAAAACGCATATAACATCTATGCAAGAGAAGGAAAACTCGAAACAAAACCCTATACTAAACACGCTTGATTAGCGTAGTATAGTAGGTTAATTTTTCTCCCGTTATGGAGGAGGCTCGAGTGCAACAGTGTGACATATATGAGCTGAGATGATGATGATGATGATAGTATTATTTTAGTATTTTTTTCTACTCAGTTCATTTAAGCTGGACTGCTAGATGATGATGAATGAACATGAACCTTCTCTATAATAAGAGAGAACTTGACTTAATATACTATGTAGTCAAGAGAGTTGGTATAGGTTTTAATATCAATTTTTTTTTTAATTGATATCGTCTGCTTCACCCTCTTAGCCTTTTTTATAATAAACATACGAATTAAATTTGTATCCCGCCAAACACACGGCATTACTAATCCTTTTTTTTTTTTTTTTTTGCGGTGGGCCATGGACGTCGCACCCCGCCAAGTCGGTCCGGGGTGACGGAAGAGGCGGCGCGCAACCCCATTGACCCACCCTGCAAGCACCTCTTCTTCGCCGTGCGAGCGGGCCACCGGTACCCGATTTTTGTCTTCGGTGGCCCGCTCGGCGGTATGCCCTCTCGGGCTCCTCTCCTGTCGACGCCCCGATAGCTTTCGCCGTCAAGGCGTCGTCCTCACGCGGTGGCCTCACGTCGGGTGACTGGACGATTCCCCGGTCCGATCACCCGAAGCCTCGGTTAGGGCGGCATCAGGCGCAGGTATTCGCGCCTGCGCCGTCCCGGCCGCTGACGGCGGCCCGGGTCATGGGAATCTTCCTGGACTCGTTCCGTCGTCTCCTTCTGCGAGATGACAGCCTCGCAGAAGGTGGCGACCGCGTCCCAGTTCCTGACGCTGTCGACCATCGCCCTCGCGACAGCCGGCAGCGTCAGGTCGGCACCGATAACAGCGACGAGGTCACGGCGCTGCCCGTCCCAACTCGGACACACCTCTAGTGTGTGTCTCGCCGTGTCCTCGTCACTGCTGCAATGGTGGCAGGCCGGAGTCCACTCCCTATACGCGACCGTGTGCAGGTACAAACCGAAACACCCGTGCCCCGACAATACCTGCACCAGCCGAAAGGAGAGGACTCCGTGCCGCCGCTCCATCCATTCCATCAGTACGGGCCGGAGGGCCTCGACGGTAACGACACCGTGTCTTGGCCTCTCCAGCCGCGTAACCCAACGGGCGATGACGTCTCGGCGGGCGTCCTCGCGCCAGGTGGCTATCTCGCTCAACGATGGGGAGCCACCTTCGTTGCGCACTGAGGTAACCCGCCGGTAGAGGTCGGAGAGCATCTCCGCCTCTAGGTCCCACGGGGTGTCCCGGCCAATAGGCACGCCGCCTCTGTCGACACCGTGCGGTACCCGCGAATGGCTCTGACCGCCATGGCTCGCTGTGGCCTCCACAGCACCGCCCTGAGCTGGGCGTTCAGAGCCCTCACCCACACGGATGCGCCGTACATGGCCATTGAGCGGATCACCCCCGTATACAGCCGTCGGCCCTCGAAACTGGGTCCGCCCACATTCGGCATGAGCCGAAAAAGGGCGGACGCCGCGCCGACCAGCCGGGGAGCAATTTGACGAAAATGCTCCTGGAACCACCATCGCCCGTCGAGCACCAGACCCAAGTACCTCATATAGGCCTGGATACTGATGTAGATGGAGTTGACGACTAACGAGGCGCCGATCGGCAGCCTTACGCGTGGCCCATGGAATAATAGGGCCTCCGTCTTATTTAAGGCCACCCTGAGCCCCAGCGCCTCGATTCGCCTGACCATCTCCTCGGTGCTGAGAGTGGCCAGGCTCGCCGCCTCTTCGAATGTCCTGCCCCGGGCTGTGACGAGCGTGTCGTCAGTATAGCAAATAACGCTCAGCCCGGGGGGGAGACTCCCTCTCAACGCCCAGTCGTACCCGATGTCCCACAGAGTCGGCCCCAGAACCGACCCCTGCGGAACACCGCACGACATGGGCGTCCGCACAATGTCCCCTGCGGGGCTCGCGTAGAGAACACTGCGCCCCTCCAAATAGTCTGCCACCAGCCGCCTGAGGTACAGGGGCACTCCATGGAACCGGAGCGCCTCCCTGATGCAGCTGAATGGCAGACTATTGAAGGCGTTGGCGATGTCCAACGACACCGCCAACAACACTCCTTTGCCGGCGACAGCCTCCGCGGCCGTCTGCCTCAGGCGTAGCAGGGCCCCGATGGTCGAAAGCCCCCTCCGAAACCCAAATTGAGCGTCCGACAGATCGGGCCCCACCTCCTCCAGGTGCTGGACGATGCGGGCAGCAAGGACACGCTCCAGCAGCTTACCCACATCGTCCAGAAGCACAATAGGCCTGTAGGCCGACGGCGAATCCGGGGGCCGTCCCGGCTTTGGCAGGAGAACCAACCTCCCTTCCTTCCAGCACTCAGGGAACTGTCCAGACGTCAGACAGGCGTTGAACAGTCGCATGAGGCGAGGTTCGAGATGCTCGAGGAGCAACGTCAACACCCGGACTGGGATTCCGTCCGGGCCGGGGGCCGTAGTGGCGGAACGAATCTTCGCCACGGCTGTCCCCACTTCCGACTCCGTCACAGGCGGAACACTCTCGACGGCCTCCCGGTCGTGATCTGGCGAAGCCATGACCGGGGGCGTGTGCTCCGACTGCCGCGGGAACAGCTCCTCGACCACTCTACGAAGGAGGTCGGGCTGGAGTGTCTCGGTGAGGGGGGGCGGCCCTGCGCGCGAAGCTTATGATACGGGCGACCCCAGGGGTCACGGTCGAGACCGTCCAGCATTTCCTGCCAACTTGCGTCCTTGGCGGACTGGATGGCCAGCCGAAAGGCGGTACGCGCACTGCGGTACGCCTCGTACAGCTGGTCCTCCCGTTCAACATCGCGGCGACGCCGTCGACTGCGGGTGTAGGACCTTCGGGCACTGATACACGCCGACGCGACGACTGCGGTCCGGCAGGAGCCGGTGCTGTCTTCCTCTTCGGAGCAGGCCCCTTCTTCTTTGGCCCAGCCGCGGCTGCGGCGTAGCTCACCCCCACGCGGCCACCCTGACAAGGTAGCGGGGCGGGGGCTGGTGCCGCATATGGCCGCTTGTCCGCGGCGAGAGGCGGCCGAACACGTGGTTCTGGAGGCAGCCTTGCCTCCAGAACGGCCAAGCGCGCATCCACCAGATTACCGACGGTGTCGATAATGGCGCGCAAGGCCTCATCCGGCACGCCCCCCACCGTGGGCAGCGGGGTCGATGTTATCGGCTGGGCCGCTGTAGGGGCCTGCTCCACGGCGTTGGGTGGGCTGGCGCTGGTCGGCGGCGCACGCTCCGTGGCCGGAGGTGTCTTCGGCGCAGCGGCGACCACTGGGCGGCCAGCGCTTCGGGGCGGTTTCGGGGCGGCGACAGCTCGGCGGCCAGCACTGGCCGGCGGCGCAGGTGGCGTAGGCGGCACGAGCCGCGCTATTTGGGCCCTCAGATCGGCCACATCCTTTGAGAGGACGCGGTTGGCCCTCCTTACCGCGGCCAGCTCCGCCTCTAAGCGGCGATTCTGGGCCCGCAGGCCTGACACCTCGCCACCAAGGCGGGCGTTTTCGGCCTGCAGGGCCTCCATGTCCGAGGCGTTACCGCTCGTGCGGGCACCAGCGTCCGCCACTTCTGTGGGAGGGATGCCGGACAACACCCCCAGCACCCTCGTGGCGACCGCCTCGTCGTCGGCCCGCTTGCGAGCCTCCGCCCCTCCACGCACTCCGCCGGCCGGGGAGTGGGTCGTCCTTCCCGACGCCGCGGCCCCTCGCCCTCTGCGAGAGGCCGGAACTTTGGGAGGAGGCATGATGACAGCACTCCCCTCGGAATCGGCGCCCGAGCTGTCCTCCCTGTTCAGGGGGCGCTTCCGCACCTTCGAGGGGAGGGCCTCCTCCCTTACCATCAGTGCCGCGGTTAGGGCCGCCGCCGCAGGACGCGGCGACGACTTGGCGGCGGCTTCCTCAACCGACCCGCTGGCCTCCTTGGACGGCTCTGCGGAATTACCGCCCTCGTCCATTAAATCAGCAGATCCACTGCCCTCGTCTCTGGACGGCTCTGCGACAGTACTGTCGCCCTCGTCCATTGACGGCTCTGCAGTTGATCTGCCACCGTCCTTCTTCAGTTTGGCGTCATCCCGCTCCTGCTTTTTTGCCGCTGCCCGCTGCCTCTCGTGAGGGTTCGCTTTCCCCCATGTGTACCGGGTCCGGCGCTTCTTCTTCTTCGAGAGGGGGGCCTCTGTGGTCGGTGCCGGGCCCTCGGCGGACGCCTCCAGTCCTAAGGACGAGGCGTCGTTTTGGTCAGTTTTACATTGGCTTGACGAGGCCGTGATGTGGGAATCCTCTGGATTCCCGTCTTGAGTTGGTGTAGGTGTAAAAGAAGTAAAATCCATATTGATTCCCACGATTATGGGAGAAATAGAGCGTCGACCCGGGCAGAGATCCCTGTACCCGGGCAAGCCTACATTTACCAACCAGGGGGTCGGCCGGTACCCTGGCTGGAGCGTGCTAAGAACAGAACAGCCCATCTGCCATGCATCTTCTCGCCGCACGCCAGAACTTAAGATTCTGGGTGATTTCCGAATTCGAACGTCGAATTCTTTATAGAGGTTGTCTTCCTCGCGGTCCGGGCGGTTAAGCCAAGACCCTCGTTCCTGAAACTACGCCTCACGACAATTTGTCTTGAAGCAAGATATCAGGTTTACGATATGTCGGCGGTGGCATAAGTCTGCCCAGCCCTCAAGTTAATGAGTGACCGGGCCCGTCCGAAATTTCGCGTCCTGTACCGTCTACAACTAGAGGGTCAGGAGCGAATTGGGGCTCTACCCATTGCTGGGGAACCCCCCCTCGCGCCAGAAATTCGCTACGGGCGACAATTCAACAGAGGGATCTGGGGGACTGTCGCCCGCACCCAGGGTACACCACGCGGAGGTTTCTGGCATCGTACCCCGGCATTATTAATCCCTTGCATATGATTATACGATATATAAAATGTTTTAATTTATATAATTCTGCTATAAACCTGAAGGTTTTCATCCATTCCATCATCATCATTTCAGCTTATATAAGTTAGGTTCAAGCCTCCAAAAGAAGAGGGAAATTAACCTACTATACCATGTTGGTCAGATAGATTGATATAGGCGTTTATTTCAAGTTTTTCTTCTTTTGCTATATCTTATATCCCTTTTATATGTTGTTTCCCTAGTAATCTTTTATGACACCCACAGGCAAAATAAGGGGTGTGGCTATAGTGGTAGGAGCACGCTGTTGACAGTTCTCTGTCTAAAGTCGCGGGCCAATACGTCCGGGGTAGTACCACACTCTCGCAGCAGATCGACATCTGAGTAATGGCAATGTGCTATTGCGCTTCGTTCGGTGAGCGAGAGAGCCGGTAGCCTAACTGGATGAGTTTGTGGATTGTAATGGTAGGCAGTGGCCTAGCTATACCCTTGTTGTAGCAAAGGTCTATGGGCAGCAGTGACACTTACCATCAGGTGTGCTGCTTGCTCGTTTGCCACCATAATCAATAAAATAAAAATGTATTTTTACTGCGGGCAGCACAGGGAGGATTTCGATAGAATACTCTAATCGTAGTATTGAGGCTAAGCTAATATTTTTAGATAAATAGTTTAGTTAGTAATGAGATAGATAGTTTGTTTTATAAATGATATGAATAAAATGAGAAAATTAAATGAAAAAACATAAAATTTATTCATTAATTTCTTGAATAAGGGTTATTATATATATATATATATATATATATATATATATATATATATATATATATATATATATAATATATATATACATATATATATACTTCTATAACAATATTAGACTCAATCTTATATTATATATAGAGAGAACAAATATTTTTTTTTAACTAGTACACATATACATATATATATATATATACTGGTACACATATACATATATGTATACATATACATATATATATATATATGTATATGTATATGTGTGTGTATGCGTATGTATGTGTATGTATATGTATATATGTGTATGTATGTTTATGTAGTATGTGTATTTAGTTTTATATCTCTTTATTTGTATATGTATGTTTATAGTTTTATACTTATTTATTTATATATAGGTATGAATATATTTATTAGGTATTCGAACATACGGTAAAAATACATTTAATCACCTTCGTTTTTTTTTTCCATTGTTTTTAATTTTTTTTCTGTTTACATTGCACCTACCTTACATTATATCTGCTCCACCCTAGGTCGACTGGTAGATAATGCCTATGGCATTAAGTCCGCCTTGTACTGTTAATTTGTGCAAAAGTTTTTAAATAAATAAATATTATAAGGAAGGGAGTAAAACCGTATCTTAATCTGTGTAATCATTGTTTTACAGTACGTAATATCCCTTTTCATTGAAAGAAAGCGTGTATTCAATAGTAGAATATATTTTAGCTAAAAAGTAACTTGTTAAGGAAAGTTAATATATTACAAAACAGAATGTTGTGATGTATAGAAAAAGTGCACTAATAAATATCAAAGAGTAATCTAGAATAAAGATATGACAACAGAACAGTCTGTAGGATGGTCAAAAAGCAATTTATCACATATGGAATGCGGGCACGAAACATAATAATCTATTATATTCTATATTGTACAATACAATTGACTCTGATATGGTTTGTTATTAAAATAAATCAATAGACACCTCGTTTAATGTGATCGGTCTACTGATTTGGCTTCGTTGCTAGCACACAAGCGAATACTCGCGTAAATTGGGCGCTTTGAACATCATTTCTCACTTAACTTTTGCGCCGCTATTGTTTGATGAAAAGTAACTTTTCTCTTATTGATCCAATATTCGAGTATAGTACTTCAAGAATCTGACTTACTAAAATGTATGCCTGAATAAATATTACTTGCTTACTTAGGCAATTGTCGTTTTGTATGACATAATCTATAACAATATTTCTAATATTTATTATTGATTAAAGTAGACATATGCGTGCGATTCACTTTTGCCAGCGCAGTTACAGCGTATAAATTCATAAAGATATTTGCTAGGTAGGAAACAAAAAATTCTCCAAAAGCATTTAGGACTGCCTCGCAAGTATTGATTTGTTTTTAAAAGGTTACACAAATTTGGGCAAAATTTAAGTTTTTTGACTCAAAGATTAGCGGACATCGCGTATGACGGAGATTTTCTAGTGCTTGTAGTTTGAAGACCGTCTATTATGTTGTATAGGGTCAAAGATCGTCGTGTAGGAGTATTGATGATGGCGATGGTCACCATAATTGGTTACCAATGTACGAGCATCAACCTTGTATTCAGTTCACAGTATAAATCTGAGATAATAGTCATCCAGTTTGGTAAGAAGCTTAATTACACCATCATCAGTCTCCCACTCTTATCCCAATTACTTGGGATCGATACAATATGTACTCTTCTTTCATAGTACATATTGTAAAAGTTATTAGCAATAGTTTTATTAAGAAGCTTAATTACACCGTCACTAAAAAAACACCATATAGTGATCATGACGTGATAGGGTTAGGAATCCTTTAGTACTTTATTTGGGTATTCGACTATGATATGATCAACTAGCTGAGAACTTAAGATTGTTAAACAAAGGACATATTTTGTTACAGTGTTAAAAATACAGATAAAAATCCCTACGTTTTTGTGCATGTTAAGCAGCGCTAAGTTTTGATGAATACGTCGCGTTGGCGCACTCATTTAAAATATTTTTACTTTGAAAATTTAACGCAAATGGATTAATATCGATTTGATGTTAATATTGAAATATGCTACTGATTCGGCGATTGATTAACTTTAATTCGTTATTATTGACATAACTTTTCGGAAGACTATGGTCATTCCAGAAAGTAAAACGGAAAATAATAACGGATTGCATGCTCGTTTGTAGTATTCGCTTCGTAAATATCTTTGATAACTTTTTTTTGGCAGGCTATGGTCTGGACACACCCCTGTCGATTCTGTCCGGGGCAACGGAAGGGTGGCGCATGATACCATTACCCACCGTACTCCCTCCCCATCGCCATTGGACCGGCCATTGGTACCGAATCCTTGACACCCATGACTATCTCGGATCGTTAATACCTTGACGGTACTCGAATTTACATTTTAAATCACCTATGCTTTGTAATCGTTGTATTTCCGCGTGGTGATGGAGTAAGAATACAATTCACCATCTAGGGGGTGGTTCTCTTGAATAGAAGTTATATGCGTTTTATTACCCGTGAGTGATCATACGAGACGACTAAGGGATATAAAACGCATTAATATCTATCTGTGAGAAGGAAAACTAGATACAAAACCCTATACCAACACGTCTGACCAGCGTGGTATAGTAGGTCAATTACCTTTCCATTATGGAGGAGGCTCGAGCCCAATAGTGGGACATATATGAGCTGTGATGATAATGACGATGCTTTGTAATAGGCAGGCATATAAGATAAAATATTTTCCGTACTGCAATAATAGTAACGAAAATTAGCACACTCCAACAAACGAACAAAAACCATTAAACCATTTATGATAGCACTTAATATATATTTCACTGAGTTTACGACCGAACATTGCTTGAAATATTTACATATATGTAGTATAATAAATAGTACATAGCTATCTATAGGTTTGTTTACTTGATTGAATCACAGAGTAAATAATAACATTCTAACAAAGGGTTATCTAAATGTAGTTACGCTTGTATTAATAACTGCTGCCCAAACAAATAAGCGTATTATTTGTCGTTAGTAATTAATATCTATTATCTATCTTTAAAAATAATATACGAATATGGTCATTATTGTAAGTTATGTGTTATGCGATAGTATTCTGTAGTATTACAGTAGTATATGTGTAGTATGGCGATAGTTAATCATTCTCACATACATACCTTGTAATAGTGGTAGGACCATGCTGTTGATAGTTATCATTAGAAGAAAAAATGACGTTAGTTTTATATATATAATTTTCCATATGATGAGAGCAAACTTTTTGCTTTATCTATACATATAACGATAAGCCCATGTAAACGTTTAATAAGCTGAAAGTTATTATTACTACCCCGTTTTAAATACCAAAAAATATATGTAATTAAATTAGTAGAAACAATACATGAAATTATTTGGAATATTAATAAATAAAAAAGTGTAATAGTTGACAAGCTTTGTTTAAATTTCTATTTTAATTTCGCTTTTGTTTAACTCAAACATTTTCGCAGACGAGTGGATGAGTGCCTTTAACACGATTAAAACGTTTTATAAATAGATTCGGCTTGTGCTACAGCATTGAAAGCGTCAATTTTATTCTCAATTTTACGTTTTAAAAGGTTAATGTACTTAACTATTTTGTACACCTAAAAGCAAGCCATAGATAGGTTAAATATTTTGTGGAATTTAATAAATGGGTATTCATTTTCGCAGCATCATTTTAACTAGTCTAGCTACATTAGTTGGTAATTAGCTATGTAGTTTAATTAAATTATTCATGAAACATTTATGATTTGTATTCGTAATTTAAAGGGTAATGGAAGTGTTGTGGTTTTATAGAAATTACCCCAAGTTTTCAAAGATGTTGTCGGAAAATTTTCAACAATATGCTGCAAGTTTTGAACTGTACTCAATTCACGACGATAAGCTCGTCAGTAATTACATAGAAATAAATAAGCTACGTATTATTACTGTGCAGTCCAGTTACATGGGCTGTAGAGCCTGTGTGCGGCTGGATGATGGAATGTCGCCTTGGTTTGACGTCAATATCGGCGTTAAGCAGGGGTGCGTTCTGTCAGCCAGGCTGTTTATCATATATCTGGATAAATGTCTCCAAAGGTTGAACGATATGAATGTGGGAGTCCAGATGGGTGACTCAGTGGTCTCTGCTCTGCTTTATGCAGATGATGCAGTCCTGCTGGCACAGTCAGCGACTGACTTGCAGATCCTAGTCGACACAATGACAGAAGATTGTAAGAAAAGGAGTCTACGCGTGAATGTGAGCAAAACCAAAATAATGGTCTTTGAAAGAGATAAAGCCAGAACAGATGTAAGAGTAACAATAGGTAATGATGTACTTAGAGCAAGTGGATGAATTTGTATATCTTGGATGTGGATTTAGCCGAGATGGACGGTACACCACTGATATAGAGCGAAGAGTGAATGCGGGAAATAGAGTGAACGGAGCGTTGGGGTAACTTCTCGGCAGCCACCACCTCAGCCAGAAGGCACGTGTAGCAATACATAACGCAGTGCTTGTCCCAACATTACTGTATGGAAGCGAGAGTTGGGTATGCAGAAAAGAGTATGAAAGTAAAATTAATGCGGTCGAAATGTGATCTCTTCGGAAAATCTGTGGAGTTAGACTGACCGACCGCATTCGTAACGACGACGTAAGAGAGCGAGTAGGTATGAAAGAGAGTATTGGTGTAAAGATGCGAAAGGGAATGCTCCGATGGTTCGGACATGTAGAAAGAATGCCGAACGAACGTCTGGTGAGGAAGATATACAATGCGAAAGTGGAAGGATGTAGGTACCGAGGGAGACCGAGACTAACCTACCTAGACCAGATCGGTCAGGTACTGAAGAAGTCAAGGGTCTCCGAAACCGGCGAGCGTGTATGAAGAGAATTATGAATGTCGAGGAAGCGAGTGAAGTATGCAGAGATAGAGTTCTCTGGCACTCTGTTCTCTCTGACTACCCTGCAAGGGATATGGCGTGATGATATGTGTGTATGTATGTGTATTATTACTAACCCCCTAATAATATATCCGTGTGGTGACGGAGTAAGAATACAATTCACCATCCCCTATCTTACCTGTGGGTGATCGTACGAGACGACAAAGGGATATAAAACACATAACATCTATGCAAGAGAAGGAAAACTCGAAACAAAACCCTATACTAACACGTCTGACCAGCGTGGTATAGTAGGTTAATTTCCCTTCCATTATGGAGGAGGCCCGAGCCCAACAGTGGGACATATATGGGCTGTGATGATGATGATGATGATGAAATAAGCTACCGAGATGCACGTATGAAGTCGCTTATATCCAATTTATTTATCGTTTTTCCTCTGTATATATAACCGAATCCTATGTAATGACAGGTTAAAAGTTCAGTGTATTTCAATCCTTGGGACTGGCAAAATTAGCTGAGGGCTCACCAAAATAATTGATTTACCACTCACTATATTAGTGACCCATCAACTGGTTTCATTCTCGTGGAAAGCTTATAATACCAATCACTGCTAGATGGATAAATACATATATTGGATATATTTGCGCAAGATTTTGACTAGATGTGTGTTTGTGTAAAGTAGCGGACACGAATACTACCAATCCGTTACTAACAGGAGCATTTGGCCGTTACGTACATACAAGGCGAGCGTGTTTCGTTACGGCATTACCTAACTGACCTGTTCCCCTAGCTCGTGGCGAGCACTATGCTCGACTGCGCTCCGTCTTTTGGTAATCAAAATGTCGGGTAACGAAGACGTCTTGGGACTGTAATGACGTAAAATTAAGGCGTGACGTAACACTCAAAGGGATCCGCGAAAATACCGACAACTGGGTGGAGCACGCGGCGCTTGCAGCGAGCGGATTGGTTCGCTGTACTCACTTTTACATTTCGTCGTAACGTAACGTTACGTTACGACGAAATGTTACAGGTCAGTCGCCAGCTTTATATTGAGTCGACCCCAAGCAATTGGAATAAGAGTAGGTAATGACGATATTTCTATCATCTAATCTAAGAAGTGCATTTTGACGTTTTGCATTTTTTAATAAAACGTGAATGTGAGCAAAACCAAAATAATGGTCTTTGAAAGAGATAAAACCAGAACAGATGTAAGAGTAACAATAGGTAATGATGTACTAGAGCAAGTGGATGAATTTGTATATCTTGGATGTGGATTTAGCCGAGATGGAAGGTACACCACTGATATAGAACGAAGAGTGAATGCGGGAAATAGAGTGAACGGAGCGTTGGGGCAACTTCTCGGCAGCCACCACCTCAGCCAGAAGGCACGTGTAGCAATACATAACGCAGTGCTTGTCCCAACATTACTGTATGGAAGCGAGAGTTGGGTATGCAGAAAAGAGTATGATAGTAAAATTAATGCGGTCGAAATGCGATCTCTGCGGAAAATCTGTGGAGTTAGGCTGACCGACCGCATTCGTAACGACGACGTAAGAGAGCGAGTAGGTATGAAAGAGAGTATTGGTGTAAAGATGCGAAAGGGAATGCTCCGATGGTTCGGACATGTGGAAAGATTGCCGAACGAACGCCTGGTTAAGAAGATATACAATGCGAAAGTGGAAGGATGTAGGTACCGAGGGAGACCGAGACTAACCTACCTAGACCAGATCGGTCATGTACTGAAGGAAGGTGGAGTCAAGAGTCTCCGAAACCGGCGAGCGTGTATGAAGAGAATTATGAATGTTGAGGAAGCGAGTGAAGTATGCAGAGATAGAGTTCTCTGGCACTCTGTTCTCTCTGCCCACCCTGCAAGGGATATGGCGTGATGATATGATATGATGATTTTTTAATACACAATAATCTCGGTCAAACGTATACACATGATTGTAAACACTAAATCTGAAATTTTAAACAACTATTAAGTTATTTACATAATTAACGCTGCGGGTGACTTTCTTGTACAATAATATAATGTTGAGACTCGTAAAAAAAAAATAAAAATAACATAAATTGTAATTGTTATATACGATCTAACAATGTCACGTCATCACGTTCTATACAGTAGTGCTTGACAACTTCCAATTCACGAATATCCAAATGATATTAGAAAAAATATTAGAATAATACAATTAATCGAATAGAGATTTTGAATTTTTGACAGAGATGTACATTTCGACACTTTGATTGTTGAGGAAATAATTATTAATGTTCGCGAACGCTGATAATTCAAGTAATAGTAGTAATTCTTAATAAATAGCTATTTTCAAATCCAGTTTTTTGTTTTTAATTAACCTAATCCTACTAAATATGATGAATAGATTCAATGCTGAAATAATTAAATTTGTTTAGTAGATACTAATTTAGCACTTAATTTATTCATCAACTTTTTGAAAAATTAAAAATAAACCGATTATAAATTATAAAGAATCAATATCAATTTCTCAGTAAAATCGGATATTTTCGATAGCGATTATTTGGTTCACATACCTAGACAACTTACTACGACAGCTGTCAAAGTTCACTTCTTAGATTAGATAGACTATAGTAAATTTAACTTTACAGCTTAAATTAAATAATAACATCAAATAATGTCTTCACTGAACATTTTTAATTATTTTTAATAATGCTTACATTTGATAATGTTAGATTAGTTATGAAGTGAAAAAAAAATGTCGTAAAAAGCATTTAAATCCATGAATTTGTGGTATTTTCTATTTCACAAGTAAAATAATTCTAAATTATGAAATTCAATCTAATTTACAGGAGAGTTTTCAGGGTTTATCGATTAATTGTTAAGTTAGCCGCTGCATATATGTATTCTTTAGTGCAAGATATTGGCCAGTGGTAGGTTCAATACCACCGAAGACAAAGATCGGGTACCGGTGGTCCGCTCGCACGGCGAAGAGAGAGAAGTTTTACGGTGGGTCTATGGGGTCACGCGCCGCCTTTCCGTCATCCCGGACCGATTTGGCGGGGCGAGACGCATCCATAGTCCACCAATAAAAAAAAAAAAAAAAAGTGGTAGGTTCAATAGGTTGAAGTGTAGAGTTGGTGGCCGGACTGGCCACGGACGTCAAGGAAGTGGTACCATTGGCCGGCCCAATGGCGTTGAGGAGCGAATACGGTGGGTTATGGGGCCTCGCGCTGTCCTTCCATCGTCCCGGATGGAATGGACGGCGTGTGTCCAGAACCTTGCCTACCTAAAAAAGGTGAGAGTCTAGAAAATGGATTAAGTATGATCAGACAGCTCGAGTTCCATGAATTACAATAATATTCGCTGTCTATGGCTATTAAGCGCAGCAGATTTTGTTGAAACGTATACGTATGAAAACGTGTTTACCATTATAACACAACGTAATTTATATTCACCAAGGCCCCTTCTAAATGTCATATAATACTGTTATGCAAATTACAATATCCGTTATATCATTTAAATTATATACTGGCATTCAAAATAATAATTTTATATTATACTAGCTTCTGCCCGCGGCTTCGCCCGCGTAAAAGGTTACTTTTCTCAAAGTTTTCAGCCCTATTTTTATTTTACCCCTTAACGGTAATTTTTTTTATAAAATTTTAATATCATATTTATTTACATCTAATCAATAGCCTAAAAATAAGTTTCAAGCTTCTGGCTTTAAAAATGACAATACTTTCTTACATCTTTTCATCTCCATTTACAACCCTTTTTGCATTAAAAAGTAGCTTATGTCCTTTATCAGGCCCTAGACTATCTGTGTACCAAATTTCATTTAGATCGGTTCAGTAGTTTTGGCGTGAAAGAGCGGCAGACAGACAGACAGACAGAGTTACTTTCGCATTTATAATATTAGTAAAGATTATTATGGAATACATCATTATTCTCCTACTCTTTTTTTTATTGATAGTAGTGGCAAACGAGCTAGCAGCACACAGGTAAATCTCACTGCCGCCCATGGACCTTTGCAATACTAAGAGTATAACTAGTCCGCTGCCTACCAATATAAACCCCAAATCCACCCAATTGGGCTTCCGGCTCTCTCGCTCATCGAACGAAGCGCAATAGCACATTGACATTACTCATACGTCGATCTTCTATCCTAATAATATCTCTTATCCTAATAGTAAAACCACACGTATGGGACTGATGTAATTTGTACTCGTATATATTACAAAAGTTATTGCCAATAGTTTTATGACCGATCATCTGCCTGACGTCAAACTTTTCTGGGAATATATCACTGTGGGATACATACTCCATTAACATTTCAAACGATTAACTCCACGCCATCTTTCCATATTCATGTTAATAATAACACACATGTTTTTAATATGGTAAGGACAAATCTGGTTATATTACTCCGTTACTAGCCTTTGGGAGATAAGGGTATAAAAAAATAAACAAGGTAAATATCTATGAAAAAATAAGTATGGTATATTTTCACTTATACTTCTATTCTTATACATGTTGTTAAAGATGAAAAGCGGATATTGAAAAAAAAATATATCTCGAAATAAAACAAGAGAGGGCCTTTTTTTTTTTTTTTTTGGCGGCGGGCTACGGTACGTCAAACCCCGCTATTCCGTCCGGGGCGACATTAAGGAAAAATAATCTTATACTAAGCGATCTCTTTTCTTTTTCGTATGTTGATGGTATAAGAATACATACATCACTACCTCCCATTTTACTTGTTGGTATCGTACATACATACATACATATCATTACGCCATATCCCTTGCAGGGTAGGCAGAGAGAACAGAGTGCCAGAGAACTCTATCCTTGCATACTTCACTCGCTTCCTCAACATTCATAATTCTCTTCATACACGCTCACCGGTTTCGAAGACTCTTGACTCCACCTTACTTCAGTACGTGACCAATCTAGTCTAGGTAGGTTAGTCTCGGTCTCCCCCGGTACCTACGTCCTTCCACTTTCGCATTGAATATCTTCATAACCAGACGTTAGTTCGGCATTCTTTTCACATGTCCGAACCATTGGAGCATTCCCTTTCGCATCTTTACACCAATACTCTCTTTGATACCTACTTGCGCTCTTACGTCGTCGTTACGAATGCGATCAGTCAGCCTAACTCCACAGATTTGCCGTAGAGATCGCATTTCGACCGCATTAATTTTACTTTCATACTCTTTTCTGCATACCCAACTCTTGCTTCCATACAGTAATGTTGGGACAAGCACTATTATGTATCATGAAAGACGATTAAGGGATTAATATTTATACCACCATCGTCAGGTGTCTTACGTTCAAAAGTCATCGCTATTACAGTAATTTCATCATTATCATCATGATCACAGCCTATATATGTCCCACTATTGGGCTCGGGCGTCCTCCATAATGGGAGGGAAATTAACCTACTATACATCGCTGGTCAGACGTATTGGTATAAGGTTTTGTTTCGAGTTTTCCTTCTCTTGCATAGATGTTATGTACGTTTTATATCCATTAGTCGTCTCTTACGATCACCCACAGGAAAAATAGGGGGTGGTGAATTGTATTCTTACTCCGTCACCACACGGATAATCAGAAATTTATAGTGCGATACTCCCAACACAACACTCGCACATCAGAAACCGGCGTGGAGTAGTTAAATTGCCTTTCTAGTGTGGAGGTTCGAGCCCAGGAGTGGGACATATATATGTGGGGTATATGAGCCGAGATAAAAATAATGAATTACATACAAGAACTCATTTCTTTAAAGGGAACATTAAATTCATAATAATAAACATAAAATACAGAGGTTTGTCTGGTAGATAGTAATAATTATACATTATATTATGCTATCATTTCCGTGTGGTGACGGAGTAAGAATACTATTCACCACCCCTATCTTACCCGTGGGTGATCGTACGAGACGACTAAGGGATTTAAAATGCATATAACATCTATGCGAGAGGAAGAAGACTCCAAGCAAAATCCTATATCAACACGTCTGACCAGCATGGTATAGTAGGTCAAATTACCCTCACATTATGGAGGAGGCTTGAGCCCAACAGTGGGACATATATGAGCTGAGATCATGATGAAGATGAGATGATATGCTATCATTATCATCATCCTGCTTCATCTCAATTACATGGAGTCAATACAATACATTACAACCGTTAGGGAAAAAAGGTTCTCGAGTGGCGACCACGAATCGGACGCCGCAGCGTAGGACGACCCCCCCACTAGGTGGACTGACGACATTATCAAGGTCGCAGGCAACCGTTGGATGCAGGTGGAGCGGGACTGTTTTGAATGGCATTCTTGTGGGGAGGCCTATGTCCAACAGTGGACGTTAACGGGCTGATGGATGGATGGATGGATGAATGAATATAATATAGGTATATTCCACTGTCATCGTACATATTGCGTAAATTATTAGCTTTAATTTTAAGGTTAGCCGCCTTTTTGACGTCAACTCAATATAATTGTTGACCAGACGGCATAAGATGTAGTTGATTCATGTCGATGTGAGGCATTCAGTTCGTCCTTCACGTCACCCACGAGTAATACAAGGATTGAATTCATAGCAACTATCATACAACACAGCCGATAGTTATATGACACATTTAATACTGATGTAGTTCCGGGTAAAGAATAAAATGTGTCAGCTCTTACTTGCTCGGAGGCGTTGTAAGAGCCCGCTAAAGTACCACGAGGATGTATAAAGTATTCTTCTGGAAAGCTTGTAACACTAATTGTGATGACCAATCCTGCCACCAGCTGTCTATGTCCAACACTGGACGATTGTTCAGTAGGGCCACATTGTTGATAGATACTACAGCTGCGAACCGGTCCGTACGGGGTAGTATTCGTTGAGCGAGAAGGCCAGAAGCCTAAGTTTTTGTATAGATTTTGGTTGGTAGGCAGTGGCTTAGCTATATCACTGGCTGCAAAGGTCCATGAGTGGCGGTAATACTAACCTAACCTAGGTATGTTGCTTGCTCGTTTTCTACCATAAACAAATAAAAAGATCTGATAAAGTGATTCTGATATGACTTAATTATTATATATCACAATCTGCACTTACCTATCCAGTAAGTAAAACATACATACATACATACATAGCTTCACGCCTGTTTCCCAGAGGGGTAGGCAGAGACTACGGATTGCCACAAACCACGATCCTGGCATACTTCCATCGCTTCATTCACACTCATAACAGTCTTCATGCATACTCTACGATTACGCATACTCTTAATATGACCTCTCGTTAATACATCGCTAATTTGATCCAGAAAATTATGACGAGGTCTTCCCCTTGTATTCGTCCCACTCACGCTTGCTTTATATATTTTCTTCGTCAACCTCTCTTCACTCATTTTTTCAAAGTGTCCAAACCACCTCAGCATACTCTTTTTGATCTTTGTCACTACTTCTTCATTCACACCACAGCGCTCTCTTATAACACTATTCCTAATTTTATCTTTCAGGCTCACATCACACATACTACGAAGAGCTCTCATCTCTACAGCATTTATTCTACTTGTAAAACACGTAAAATATATAAAGTACGAGCAGATATAGGTCCTTTAAAATGAAAGGGATATTGCTATGATAACTAGACTAGCCAAACGGGTTGTCATTTATATTTATTTTCATTTTAATTCTCTTGTTGTGCCTTCTTTTGTAGTGATGACTTCTGATCTGCTTATTTTCGTTAACAGTCTACAAATAAGGAAGTAGTAATACATTTTATTATTAGTATATTATTCGTTATCACATAAAAAATATACCTTAAAACGTGGGAATAAAGTTACATTACCTTTGTAGTGACGGAAAGAATAAAGTATTTATAATAATCCTTACTATAGTTCATCTAATCTAAGAAGTGCATTTTGACGTTTTGCGGTGACTTTCTTGTACAATAGTCTAATGTTGAAACTCGTAAAACTAATTTAAAATAGAAATAACATGGTAAATAGTAATTGTTAATAACGTACTAACAATGTCACGTCATCACGTTCTATACAGTAGTGCTTGACAACTTCCAATTCATGATTATCCAAATAATCGATAAAAATATTAGAATAATACAATTAATCGAATAGAGATTTTGACAGAGATGTACATTTCGACACTTTGATTGATGAGAAAATAATTATTAATGTTCGCGACGCTGATAATTCAAGTAATAGTAGTAATTCTTAATAAATAACCATTATCAAATCCAGTTTTTGTTTTTAATTAACCTAATCCTACTAAATATGATGGATAGATTCTATGCTGAAATAATTAAATTTGTTTAGTACTAATTTAGAACTTAATTTATTCATCACCTTTTTGAAAAATAAAAAATAAACCGATTATTAATTATAAAGAATCAATATCGATTTCTCAGTAAAATCGGATATTTTCGATAGCGATTATTTGGTTCACATACCTAGACAACTTACTCAGACAGCTGTCAAAGTGCACTTCTTAGATTAGACAGACTATAATATTATAAATGCGAAAGTAACTCTGTCTGTCTGTCACTCTTTCACGCCAAAACTACTGACCCGATCTAAATGAAATTTGGTACACAGATACTCTAGAGCCTGATAAAGGACATAGGCTACTTTTTTTAATGCAAAAAAAGGTTGTAAAGGCGGATGAAAAGTTGTAAGGAAGTATCGTCATTTTTAAAGCCAGGAGCTTGAAACTTATTTTTAGGCTATTAATTTGATATAAATAAATATGAAATTAACATGTTGTAAAAATTTACTCTTAAGGGGTAAAATAAAATT
Organism: Lymantria monacha; assembly: GCA_905163515.2. Lineage (NCBI taxonomy): Eukaryota > Metazoa > Arthropoda > Insecta > Lepidoptera > Erebidae > Lymantria > Lymantria monacha. The sequence goes on along the minus strand of LR991082.1, from coordinate 19,801,914 downwards.
AGGGGATGAAAAACCTTAGCAAAGTAACATTTTACGCGGGCGAAGCCGCGGGCAGAAGCTACTAATACATATAATAAAAATACATAATAATAGTAACAAATTTATTACTATTTTACTCCTTACTTGCCTACGTGAATTGTAATAATTGCTTACAAGCCACAGCAGGAGTATGCACAAGCCTGAGGAAAGTACAACACCTTATTATAATCGTCAACCGATCTGCCAATCAAGGCGATTGCGGTACTATCCTTTTATTTGTAGAGGGAGGCTAATATCTAAAAATTGACGGCTAAAGGCCGATGATAAAAGTTACATGGCAAAATTTGAGTATGTTGTATCTCTACCTAGACCAGATTGGTCACGTACTGAAGGAAGGTGGAGTCAAGAGTCTCCGAAACCGGCGAGCGTGTATTAAGAGAATTATGAATGTTGAGGAAGCGAGTGAAGTATGCAAGGATAGAGTTCTCTGGCACTCTGTTCTCTCTGCCTACTCTGCAAGGGATATGGCGTGATGATATGTATGTATGTATCTCTAACTAAGCATTTGGTGATAAAATTTGCATTAAATATAAAGCAAAATACATAATCTCTTATACAAAAGGAAGACCGTACAGTGACATAAAATACAATATTAATGAACCATGTTTACTGAAGACAGATCCAATTAACCATCCGAGTATATCGTGTTACCAACTCATAATTATTATCGGATTTAATAACATAGCGAGTATCGCGCCAACCCGCGACGGTAGTGTGAGGCTCGCAACTTACCCGGAGGTTGACACTTTAGACCCATAAATAGGTAGATAATTGCAGGAAAGATAGCGATTGTTTTATAATGTTTTATATTTGCACTATAAATTGTGGTTCAACGAATAGGTGTTAAATTAGATTTCGTTATCTAAATGGAAATTTATAGTTTGTTCTTTAATTTGTTATGTTTGAGATTTTTTTTTAGCTGTGTGGTAGCGGCTACGAATACTACCAACCCTTACTTTGCTCATGTATGTCGTAAAAGATGACTAAGAGACTTATAACGACCTGGGCCAACTCCATCTGATGTCGTTTGGTCAACGATTACAATCCCAAGGAGGGTTGACGTCTGGGAGGCGGCCGTTTATAAAACTATTGCCAATAACTTTTACAATATGTACAATGAAAGAACAGTACTTATTGTATCGACCCCAAGCAATTGGGATAAGAGTAAGAGAATGATGATGTTAGAGGTTTTTTTTTATAAAATTAATTATTTTCTTTAGCAGATCATAAGCTTAATGGCAGCCCGGTGATAGTTGCTACGTAGAAAATTTTCTCATCATAGCGGTAAACTTTCATATATATGAAAATTTAGTTTATCGAAATTGTGTGCGAGTTAACCTTTCAATAATTAATAATCATTTTGGCTAAACATAACGAAACTAACTTTACAGAAGATAATTTAAGCAGTAAATTCGCCAATTTTGTCATGAACTTTATGAGAGAATCGATACTTAAAAAAATACTTACATCCGTTTATAACCTTTGAATCTCGATATCATTATGGGTTGTAAAAACCAAATAGCAGTGGCTTTTTGGAAATTGACTCTATCATAATAATAGCTAACGTTTACGTAATTATTACAAATTTGCAAACAAAGAAAACCACCGCAAGACTGCAAGACGCTGTGAGCACTTGTTGTATAGATTTGACCCACAATAAAAGTTAAATTTTAATTTAATTTATTTTAGTAAGATAAAGTAGGCCGCAAAAGTCCTGTTTGGGGCGTCGGGGATCGAATGTCAGTAGACGATCTCTCCGGCGCCCCGTAAAAGCGCGGAAGGGGGCCGCTGTGGTTTTAGTGGGTATTCCGGTTGGACTAGCCGGCCGGCGAGTCCCACACTCCCTCCCGTCTTGACATCGGCGGGCAGGGGTTAGCGCGCAAAAGCGTTTCCCAGCGTCAACAAAAAAAAAAAAAAAAAGGCCGCAAAAGTCATTAATTAGTATTATGCATAGAGTAAAATACTAGATAGGAAAGTATTATGCCTCCTGAGTTTTGCTGCCGAATCTTTCTGTGCGGCCACGTTCCGATCTAGTGGCAGCTCAATAGATTTGTTAGTTCTCAAAACTTGCGATTGCCGCAATATAAATTTCTGTAATAACGATGACTTATTGGACGTGAGACACGTTAGTGTATCATACTCCCATGAGCATGATCACTGTATAACTTATTCGAAACATCGAGAAATTAAAACACCAAATACAAACGGGATATAATCCGTAAAACTAGTTTTATTTCAAATTGAGTCTATCATCTTATCGACGAAAATTTAATCTTTCAGCCACTGTTGGACATAATCCTTTCTAATGGGGGTATTGCCATAATTGCCACTGACTGAAATGGGTTTGGGATTGCGCATTGGTATTAAAATTTTCACGAGAGTGCTGATACCTATTATTTTGGTAATCTCATAGTCGATGTTGGCAAGTGTCACTAGTTATATAGTGTATTTTTAGACTAGATTAAAGACGATATGTCGAAAATCTATCAAATCTATTTAGAACAGAAATCCGTGTCCAATCGAATTGGTTGGAAAAAAGATTAAAAGATTAGTAACTACTTATAATTATTTTATGCCTTATATTTAATTTGGCGAATACATGTTAAGTTAAACTTCTTTCTACTGTTTATTTTGATATCATCAACATCATCACAGCCCATATATGTCCCACTGTTGGGCTCGGACCTCCTCCGTAATGGGAGGGAAATTAACCTACTATACCGCGCTGGTCAGACGTGTTGGTATAGGGTTTTGTTTCGAGTTTTCCTTCTCTTGCATAGATGTTATATGCATTTTATATCCCTTAGCCCTCTCTTACGATCACCCACGGGTAAGATAGGGGGTGGTGAATTATATTCTTACTCCGTCACCACACGGAAATTATTTTAATATATTTTTATTAAATTTGATACCTTGTTTGTATATTGTGGATGTGAGTTGGTATAAGGTTTTGTTTCGAGTTTTCCTTCTCTTGCATAGATGTTATATGCGTTTTATATCCCTTAGCCCTCTCTTACAATCACTCACGGGTAAGATAGGGGGTGGTGAATTGTATTCTTACTCCGTCACCACACGGAAATTATTTTGATATATTTTTATTAAATTTGATACCCTTGTTTGTATATTGTGGATGTGAGTCCTTGTGCAGTGAGAGAATAAATATTATTATGTACGTATATGAGTAGCGGATACGGGTTATTACGATCCGACTGTACACTCGGCTACGCCATATTGGTTAATGGACGCAATAAAGTTTTTCTGCTGCAGTAGTTTCTTGTGTTGTTCAATAATTTATTATGGTAAATTAACTTTCGTACTTCCTCATATGTATATAACGTAAACGTGTGGCATAAATAACATACATTATTGTATGCTATGTATTTCAGCTTCATTTGTGTGAATGTCTTGTTTTTACCTAATAAACTACTTCAAACTTGCGATCTTCTATCTTAAACTGTGGAGTATATTATTTAAATATATATATATATATATATATTATCTATTCTCTTGCAATTGTATCTGATATTTAATTTCCCGATATTACTAACACTTTACAGCGTTTAAAATAGTATTTTTTCAAATATATAATATTTGCGTAAAGATCAGAAATCGTTCGATCGAAATTATTTTAAATAAAGAATAAAGACCACACATAATTACGTATTTTAATATTATGAAATCGGTCTGTGGAAATAAATTAATTTGGATATATTACTCCAGAGCTGAAGTTATAAAGCTGCGCGTGGATGAACCAGAGATTAGTACGCACTCGTAGAGGAGCATGAAGGCTATGGGTCATTTGCTGCCTTTGCTCTGGGCATTGACGACAGTATTGTGACATATTCGAAAGGGTAACCTATCGGGCGGGCCACCGCAGTCGAGGAAAATTTGATACATACATAGATTATATAAAATTCATTTAAACTGTATCCTTACCATTATTACATTGATTGACATTGAGTCAAACAGTACATCACATTTATTTATTTATTTATACTTTATTGCACACCTAGGTTAATACATTTATAATAACAATTTTAATCGGAGATAGTACAATGGGCGGCCTTATCGCTAAAAGCGATTTCTGTCAGGCAACCTTTGGATGGAAACATGTAAGGAAAGAGCGGTAGTTGTAGGTGTACTGCTTAACTATGAATAAAATATAATAAATAAACACATCCATACAATATACATATACATACACATATATACATATATATACACATACATATACACATATACATATATAAATATATATAAAATAAATATTATAACGCGGTTGATAACTTAATAAATGTGAAGCTTAGTAAAGTAATAATATAAATCTAGGTTATATAATAAAGTAGATAGCAAATACTAACTGATCAATTTTAGATAATGATTTTTAAGTTTTACTTTAAATGTGGCCAGGGTCTTAGAGCGTTTTATATCTAGCGGAAGTTCATTCCACAGACGTACCGCCGTGATTGTGAACGATTTCTCAGAAAATGATGTAAAGTGCAGTGGCATTTTCAGTTTCATGTTATCTGATGATCTTAAATTCCTATTATGCGTATCATGCAGATATTCAAAGCGAGCTTTAAGATACGAAGGAGTTGAAGAAGTAAATAATACAGTGTATAATAGAGAGAGAATGTGAGTGTTCCGACGAAGACGTATAGGTAACCATTTGAGCTGGTGCCGAAACTGTGAAACATGGTCATATTTGCGTAATCCAAATATGAATCTTATTGCAAGATTTTGGAGACGTTTAAGCTTGTCTAGTTGATATTCAGCAAGATCTAAGTAGCTAACATCAGCGTAGTCTAAAATGGGTAATAATAGACAATTAGCAAGCGTAATTTTAGTGGCAGTGGGCAGAAAATTTTGAAGCCTTTTTAGAACTCCCACAGAGGCAAATACTTTTCTGCTTACCTCTTGCAATTGCGGACCCCAACTTAAATTAGAGTCAATAATTATTCCCAAATCCTTAACCTGATTACTGATCGGAATAGTCTTGCCATCAAAAAGGACTTGGAGTAATTGAGAATAATCAATTCTAGACGTGAACCAACTACTGCCTATAATAGATACCTGAGTTTTACAGGGGTTTACCATAAGTCCATGACATTTGCTCTACACACTTATCTTATCCAACTCCCGATTAAGTATCTCTATTGTGTCAGACAGTTTTGCTAATGGTGTGTGCAAGTAAACTTGTAAATCATCTGCGTAAAGGTGGTAAGAACAAAGAAGATTTTTGATGATAGAGTTAATAAAAATAGAGAAAAGTAAGGGAGATAATACGCCACCCTGCGGCACGCCAACAGTTGTACTATACCAGGAGGAGTAGGTATTATCGACACACACGCGTTGTCGGCGACCACACAGATAGTTACGAAACCAACCTACCACTGCTGGAGATGTATTTAGAGAGCGAAGTAAGCAGAGCAATACATCAAAATCCACCGTATTAAAAGTATTACTAAAATCTAGGAGGGCGAGAACAGTTAGCTTACTATTTTCCATACCGGATCTAATATCCTCCGTAATATTAACAAGAGTTGTTGTGGTGCTATGGAAAGGTCGGAAACCAGATTGGAAAGGATTAAGAATATTATTTTTGCTAAGGAAGTTACTAAATTGGTTGTGAATTAGGCGTTCAAGTACTTTAGAGACTAAAGGCAAAATGAATATTGGTCGATAGTCAAGAAAAGATGTAGGGTTGCGTTTTTTTGGCAAGGGGATTATTTGTGCATCTTTCCATGCAGTTGGAAAGCAGCTACTGATTAACGAATAGTTAAGAATATGACAAATTATTGGGAGAATTTCGGAAAGGATAGGGACAATCATATTACGGCTGACACAGTCTGATCCTACAGCATTAGATGTAATTGCTATAATGCTTTCCCTAACGTCATCAGCAGTAAATAGATTGAAAACAAAAGGTGAGAAGCTAGGAGTAGGTAGAGATAAAAGATTACGTATTGTGTTAGCCTTTACAGTCCTGTCAAAATTAGATGAAGTGGAAAAGTGTCGATTTAGAGAATTCATATCTAAATCTTTTGAAATTGCTTCATACCGAGTTCGGCCAATCCCCAAAGTGTTAAGAAATTTCCATACTTTCCCAGGATCTTTGTTTTGGACGGAATTATGGATGTGCTGTCGTTGTGCATCCCTGCAAACTTTATTGCAATGATTGCGTAGTGAAACGTACTTCTTGAGTTTAGTCGCATCTGGCTTAATTTTGTATTTAAATTTAGCTGCCGCTTTCTGGGCAATAAGAAGTTTAATACTGTCAGTAAGCCATAGTACAGGTGGATGTTTGATTTTGACAGCTCGAATGGGGGCGTGTTTATTGTACAAGTTAATAAGATTAGAGTTGAAAATGTGAACTGGATGAACTGAATGAAAATTCTCTGGTGTAATAAGCGCTTATTTTAGACAGTATGCAAGTTACGTCCTTGTAGCAACTCGAGAAAATTGCCATAAGTTCAGTCGTTTTTGCCATATTTACTGTAGCAATTGATCTTAAGGTCTCCTGTATTCGTGGTGTATAAGTATAAGTAAAGAGGTGTGCTGCTGCACTTCTCGCAGCTGTACACCTCTTTACTTATTAGCTGTGTTTCCTTTCTCTCTTTCTGTCTCCTGGGATCATTCTTTACCAACTCCTCCTCTTTAACTTTGCTAAATAAATTTATTGTGGGTTCCAAGTCAATTTGAAAGTCATCTCCCGGGACTGCCTGTGCCTCAAACCTCGAGATCATTTATGGAAACCATTATGGATCCTGACTTACAGAAGTTACAATGATGTGATAGAATTAGTCCTAATATTTATACAGATTATATGAATATACAATTAATAAACTCATTTGGTGTCGAAATAGAAATACAAAAGTTGTCATTACAAGCATTAATTGCTTTCCCAGGTATCGTAAAAATGGATTAAAGGCTATAAACAGATATAATAATTTATTTATAACTTAAAATACAGTATACGAGCTTACCACAATAATCTCATAAATATGTATGTAGGCATCATCATCATCTTCTTGCTCTTATCTCAATTACTTGGGGTCGACGCTATATGTCATCTTCCTCCATACAGTCCTATCAGACGTCATCTCTCCAGTCACTTCCTGTCTATCCATGTCTTACCTCACGCAGTCCATTCATCTTTTCTTTGGTCTTCCTTTACCTCTAAAGCATTCATATTTAAAACTTTCCTCACAACATTACTTTCGTCCCGTCTCATCACAATGTCCATACCATGTTAACCTTTCTCTCCTTAACTTTTCCGTCACTAGCGCAACTTTCAAACTTCCTTTTATATCCTTATTTCTTATTTTATTCAATCTCGTCCACCATCCATCACACACAGATGGATGGACATCAGATGGATGTGCCATCTCAACATTCGCATCTCCGCTACATACAGTCGTCTGTCATCCATCGCTTTTGTCGCCCAACAGGCTGATCCATACAGTACAGCACGTCTTATTAGGGTTTTATATATTTTGCCCTTTAATTTAGGGGGTAATTTGGGGTCGCATGTTCCATCCCGCATCAATTCTGTGTGGCAAAGGCATGTATGAGCAAAATATAAGCACAATGAAATACCTTAGGAAATTTCATGTTCAATAAATATACTGTAAAGTGTGTATGAATATCATTATTAAAAAAAAAACCCTTCTGACCAGAGAATAAATAATGTGAGTTATATGTGCTGAGAAAAATATATAGTCTATATATAGGATTTCTCGATTTTATTCAAAAAGGAAGATTTTTTTCTGAAGAGAATTCATCTCGTTCTCCTATTCTTATCCCAATTACTTGGGGTCGATACAATATGTACTCTTTTTCATAGTATATATTGTAAAAGTTATTGGCAATAGTTTTATGATCGGCCGCCTGCCAGACGTCAACTTTCCTTGGGAATGTAATTGTTGACCAAACGGTATCAGGTTGACACAGGTTGTTATAAGGCTCTTAGTCGTCTTTTACGACATCCACGAGCAAAGTAAGGGTTGGTAATATTCGTAGCCGCTAACACACAGATATCTGAAGCGAAGTCATCTCTTAGTAATTTATGTAGAAATTTCTTTATACGTAAAATATCTATCTATACTTGATATTTATGTTAATTTTTTATTGTATGCTGTTTAAATATATCACTGGCATTAAATACATATATAGTCTGTGTTACAAAATCAAAGATAGTTATTTCTTCTCGCGCCTTTTCCGTAATTAATTACGTAATTAAATAAGGCTATAACTCAAGAAAGGTCGCGTATAATTTAACCTACTAATCTCAAATAATTTAACTGTTCGTATCCCTTAAATGTTTGAAGACTCGGAGGGAAGCGTAATTATTAAACGTACTCACAACGTTTAAAGTTGGCAACACCAAGTATATTAATATCACAAATTTACCAAGTAAGGACCTTAATAACTTGTTATATAGCAAACAAAATGTAAGTAAGTACAATAACTTAACGTTATTGGGTGGTCGTTTATACAACTTTGTAACTTAGTTAAAACAGTTACCAACGAAGAAAACTTTTTCTAAGTAAATATAGTATTTATTTTGTAGTTACAACAAGTAACATTAGATTATAGAAAATAATGCCTTTTACCGCTACTTATAAGCTATCTATTTATTATATATTTATGACTCGGTATTTTTGTAGGTACATAGGATCTATATGAAATATTAGGGCTTCTTCTTGAAACAATATACAATTTAATTTAAAAAAAAAATGTTAGTCGGTTTATATTTCAATTTATGAAAATATGTTAGAGATGGTGATAGAATTTTAATGCCTCTTCTTTTCTTGCGGGTCAGTACCCGCAGGAGTAGTAGGAGGTCTTTACAGTGTAAAGACGGGGGGTCTAAGTAGATAGCATCACTGTACGAAAAAGACGATTTGATATAAACATTCCATGTCAACCTGTTTAGATAGACCATTTTACTGTCTATTGTGGTTCGTCCACAGACACTCCGTATATTTTTCATCCATTGTGGATAGTTCAGAAGAAAGTCAAAAACAACGCCTGAAAAGAACAACAAGACTTCTTTCTAATAATAAGTACACAAAATATTAGAAAACTTTAATAAAATGTTCATGATATGGCTTAAAGCGCATACAGTTTTTGCCTTACCACTAGATCCACTTAGTAAAAGCATTAAAGTATAAGAAAGTTTACTCTATTGAAATTTGTAAGCAACAAGGAAACTTTTGCTTTGCTATATTTTTTAAATTTTCTGCTGTTCGCTATTTAGACGGCAATAAAAGTATCTGATCTTTTACGTAAATACTGCATATTTATTCTACACTTTAATTTTCTAACTAATGTTAATGTTAACTAATTTTAATAACATTTTATAAAACTTTGGATATTTTTATAAAATGTCAGACATAGAATAGTTTTTATTAAATTAAATATCTGTGGAGTTAGGCTGACCGAACCCATTTGTAACGACGAGGTAAGAGAGCGAGTAGGTATGAAAGAGAGTTTTGGTGTAAAGATGCGAAAGGGAATGCTCCGATGGTTCGGACATGTGGAAAGAATGCCGAACGAACGTCTGGTTAAGGAGATATACAATGTAAAAGTGGAAGGATGTAGGTACCGGGGGAGACCGAGACTAACCTACCTAGACCAGATCGGTCATGTACTGAAGGAAGGTGGAGTCAAGAGTCTCCGAAACCGGCGAGCGTGTATGAAGAGAATTATGAATGTTGAGGAAGCGAGTGAAGTATGCAAGGATAGAGTTCTCTGACACTCTGTTCTCTCTGCCTACCCTCCAAAGGATATGGCGTGATGATATGTATGTAAAAATATAATAGCTTTTAGGCACCGTGCGTAAGCTAGACTGGCTTATTTATTTACATTTTTTTATTTTTATTTTTATTTTAAAAGACCTTAAATAATCCTTGCATTGCGAGGGACTTTATAAACATAACCAAACGAACATAAATTTACACCCAGACTTAGGACAATAATTTGTGGATCGTCCGAGTTATTGTCTCACGTGGGAATCGAATCCACGGTACTGGCACGTCAGGTCAGTACCTTAACCACTACGCTGTACAGCAGTGTTGGCAAATAGTTAATCTGATTAATAACATTAAAAATTACACAACGATTAAAAATTATGATTAGAAAGTTAATCGTGACTTCTGCGATTAAATTAATTTAATTTAATCGTAATCAAAAAATGTTGATTATGATTATTAGTCGTTAATCACGATTAAAAATGTACGATTAAAACAGTTGAAACAAGTCCAAAAATAAATAGGTAAACAATCACATTTTCCATTAGAATATTTATGAAAATCACAGGTACAATCAAACAGTTACTATAATTAATCCCAATACTGTGATAAACGTGAAAGATTGTGAGGGTAGATGTTTGTGTGTGACTCTTTCATACAAAAATTGCTGAGCGGATTTTGATGGAACTTTATAGCAATATAGTTTATACATCAGAATAACAAATAAACTACAAATTATAAAGATATCGTGTTTATAAAGGTATATTGTCCAAATTATAATATAATAGGTAAGTATAAAAAAAAATCTGGGTATTTGTGAGCACTAGGACGGAGCCGCGGTCATGGTTAGCCATATAAAAAAATAGTATATATATATATATTTTTTTTAATTATACAGGTAAATTAATAAAATTACATTTCATAATAACCCATTTCTCACATTATTCGTTTGATATTTTGTGAGAATTAGATAAATTTAGCATGGTTGCAATTTAGTTACTATGTTACACATTAGGTATCTTTATCGAACGTCTACTTTATAAGCTTTTAGTTAAAATGTAGGTAAAATATTTTTTTGCTTGTCATTAAAAGTACTTTAATCTGTTTAAACAAATTAACGATTAATGATTAATTTTTGAATCGTGATTACATTAATATTTCAATTTAGGTTAATTTAATCACGATTAAGTTTAATCCGTTTAAAAATAATCAAATTAAGCAATCGATTGAAAAATTAATTGATTAATAACAACACTTTTGTGCAGTTATATCAGGTTAGCTTATTCTAAGTACTAATATATAATATTGTAAATACGACAGTGATTTTATCACACTTTAACTACTCAAATGAACATCATGAATTCTCAGAGATTTTTATAGGGAATCATTACTTAGAAAAAAAATATATTGCCGTTTATTCGTCGTAAGAGCTTGGCCTACTGACATGAGTAAATTTCAGCCATATCATGTTTTACTATAGTACAGACGAAGGGAATAAATACCGTGATATCCCGGAAGAAAATCTGATATCACAAAGTAAATGTCGAAAGCAAAAAGAAGTTTCTTATAAAACTTAATATCATTCTATAGGTTCGTTTATTCTTATTTCGTGCCATAACTACACATGCTATGTGGTTGTGACAATACTAACAAACTTTATATTATACTAGCTTCTGCCCGCAACTTCGCCCGCGTAAAAGGTTGCTTTCCTAAAGTTTTTCATCCCCTATTTTTATTTTACCCCTTAAGGGTAATTTTTTTACAAATTTTTAATGACATATTTATTTTTATCTACTCAATAGCCTAAAAATAACTTTCAAGTTTCTGGCTTTAAAAATGACGATACTTCTTTAAAACTTTTTATCCCCCTTTACAACCCTTTTTTTGCATTAAAAAGTAGCCTAAGTCCTTTGTCAAGCTCTAGACTATTTGTGTACCAAATTTTATTTAGATCGGTTTGGTAGTTTTGGCGTGAAAGAGCGACAGACAGACAGACAGACAGTGTTACTTTCGCATTTATAATATTAGTAAGGATAACATAATATAATATACTACTAACTTTTATATTGCTTTTGAGTGTCTTAAAAGCCGACTAAGAGCTTTACATCGACCCGGGTCAACGCCATCTGATGCCGTCTGGTCAATTATTACATTCCCGAGTAGGGTTTTGTGATATATTATGATAAGAGCAGGGTGATGATGATGAAATACATATCCGATTAACGTATATGGACAATGAAGAAAAAGGAAACATATAAATATGAGCTACCAATAAAAAGAAATATTTTAAAATAGGGAATCATCATAATCATCATCTCAGCCCACATACGTCCCACTGTTGGGCTTGGGCTTCCTTCACAATGAGAGGGAAATTTACCTACTATACCCCGCTGGTCAGATGTATTGATATAGGGTTTTATTTTCAGATGCTATATGCATATTATATCCCTTAATCGTCTTTTACGATACCCACAGGTAAGATAGGGGATGGTGAATTGTATTCTTACTCCATCACCACACGAGAAATATAGGGAATAAGTCTTTCAAATTTCATTTATTGTAAGTAAAGTTACGTTTGAGTATGTACGATGCTGTTATCAGCAACTTTTGATTGCTGTTATTCGGCTGAAATTTGTTAGCCTTTGCCTTACTTAATTAAAAACCTGTAGTAGCTGAGTGATCAAAGTAAGAAGTTATTTATTTAGGCACTAAGCGAATATATACTAGATTGAAGATCGAATTACGTCTATATATATGTATATATAGACTAGATAAAATATCCGACAAATTATTTTAGATCTTAATTATATCTATCGGCGGTTTTAGTTCGAAAATCACTTCCATGTCAAATGATATTAAAAACCTATGATGGGCTTTTAAGTAGGATAATTCTTTGTGTAAATCACAATATATTACTCTGGGTACCGCTGTAGTTTATGCTCATTAATTGTATCTTTAAAAAGTCTACCGTGATGTTTTCATTGGTTATTAAATTATTCCAAAGAGAGTGGCAAAAAAACAAGAACAAAAAAAAAAGCTTTTGCGTTATAGTTATAATACATATACATAATTAATATATTATCTACTATATTTATATATATAAATACATCATCATCATCATCTCAGCCCATATATGTCCCACTATTGGGCTCGAGGCTCCTCCGTAATCCGGGAGGGAAATTATCCTACTATGCTACACTGGTCAGACGTGTTTGTATAGGGTTTTGTTTCGAGTTATCCTTCTCTTTCATACACGTTATATGCGTTTTATATCCTTTACTCGTCTTTTACGATTACCCACAGGTAAGATAGGGGTTGATGAATTGTATTCTTATTCCGTCACCACACGGAAATCATATTATTTAAATACATAACAGTCAAATTAGGAGATTTTAAAAAAAATTGAAAAAAAAAGCATGTGATCATGGTCACAAGAGGACTATCCTCCCATGACTGTGAAAGTGTTCCAAACGTCGGGAAATTAAAAATCAAATACAAACGCGATAGAATCCGTAAAAGTAGTTTTATTTCAAATGTGTAACACTCGCGTAAACATCAGAAATCATTATAAAAAAAAAGCAAATTAAGCGCAATTTTTTCAATAAATAAAATATCTTTAAAACTTAATGAATTAAAATTAATATTACAAAAAAGTATAAGTAAACACACACAGAGTGACAGCCATTAAGTTGACCCAATATATATGCAATGTCAGAGGCCGACAGAATCGCCCAATGGAGTTCCATATTGAATGTTATGAAAAATACCTGGTCTCATTTTCAACGAGCCTTTTATATACCCTGTCGGTTTTCTCCGGGGAATCATATTAAAATTAATTTTAATGGCTTTACACGAGTACATTTCATTAACAAAACTTTTGTTCGCTCCTCCTAATTTCATCAAACTTTTTACATGTGATTGAAACGAAAACAATAGGCATTATAAATATTGTATTCGAGCCTTTTGTTTGAGAGTTGCAGGATATTATCAATATATGAGCAATTGTATGGCTTTAATGTAACAAAAGAACAACCGATCTCTTAGGCATACGACTGTATGTTAACATACGCGTATTTGTAATTATGTTAGACATAATTACAAATACGCGTATGACGATGTATATGAAACAATGCTATGCTTAAAATAATCCCTCACTACTTCGCCAGGTAACGTGCGTTAGGTCTTTATGACTTTAGTGGCAAAGAAAATAAATATGACTGAAAAAGCAAGAACTGTAATAACCCAGGATGTATGTATCAGGGGAGATCGAGACTAACCTACCTAGACCAGATTGGTCACGTAGTGAAGAAAGGTGCAGTCAAGAGTCTCCGAAATCGACGAGCGTGTATGAAGAGAATTATGAATGTTGAGGAAGCGAGTGAAGTATGCAAGGATAGAGTTCTCTGGCACTCTGTTCTCTCTGCCTAACCTGCAAGGGACAAGGCGTGATGATATGTATGTATGTATCACTATACATTAATTTTGGCCACGGATGTCAAACTAATGCGGTCGAAATGCGATTGCTACGGAAAGTCTGTGGAGTTAGGCTGATCGATCGCATTCGTAACGACGACGTAAGAAAGCGAGTAGGTATGAAGGAGAGTATTGGTGTAAAGATGCGAAAGGGAATGCTCCGATGGTTCGGACATGTGGAAAGAATGCCGAACGAACGTCTGGTTAAGAAGATATGCGAAAGTGAAAGGATGTAGGTACCGGGGGAGACCGAGACTAACCTACCTAGATCAGATCGGTCATGTACTGAAGGAAGATGGAGTCAAGAGTCTCCGAAACCTGCGAGCGTGTATGAAGAGAATTATGAATATTGAGAAGCGAGTGAAGTATGCAAGAATAGAGTTCTCTGGCACTCTGTTCTCTCTGCTTACCCTGCAAGGGATATGGCGTGATGATATATATTTATGTATGTATAATAACCTATCTGGTGAGTCTGGTATTGTCATCATCATCATCTTGGCCTGTATATACCCCACAACTGGGCTCGAGCCTCTTCCGCAATAGGAAGGCAACTCACCTATTATACCTCGCTGGTCAGACATGTTATTATTGTATTTCCTTTCAAGTGTCCCATTTCTTGCATAAATGTTATAACAAATTATATCCTCTAGTCATTTTTACTATGCCCATCGGCAAGACAGAGGGGTTACAGTCTAGCAAATTGCTATCTTACTCAGTTACCCTACTTGTTGTGTGATAGCGGCTGCGAATACTACCAACCCTTACTTTGCTCGTGGATGTCGTAAAAGACGACTAAGAGCCTTATAACGACTTGGGCCATCTTTATCTGATGCCGTTTGGTCAATAATTACATTATTCCCAAAGAGGGTTGACGTCAGGCAGGCGGCCGGTTTGTTGTTTTATGTGCATCACCGTATAAAACTATTGCCAATAACTTTTACAATATGTACTATGAAAGAAGAGTACATATTGTATCAACCCTAAGTAATATGGATAAGAGTAGGGGAAAGATGACTCAGTTATCCTAATGATAGTCTGGTATAGTAAGTACATTTTAAAGGGACGTGTTGAAGTTAAAAAAATATCTATCCATTAATGTAGTGAAGTCTAGTCTTGGACATAGATCTCCTTAAGTGGGGATAGTATCATATTCGCCATTTTTAGTGGGCAAGCAGGCAATCGCAGTTGGTATTATAAGCTACCTTGGACGTAATCTCTCAGCTAGGTTTGGAATCCCCACAGGGAAATAAGACGAGATTTTAAGCCCATCATCACACGATTGAAAGAATGATTGAGATATATAACATAATACTTATGTTATTTTATATATCTTATAGCTTTTTCTCTTGAAGGAAAACTCGAAATAAAACCCTATAGCACGTTTGACCAGCGTGATGTAGTTCTTCAATTTGCCTCCTGTTGTAAAGGAGGCTTGATCTTAGTAACAGAATATATATGAGCCAAAATGTCCATGAAAAATGATGACGAATTCATAGACAGTTTTTAACTTCGTTTTAAGTTCTTCGTTCTTTTAATATTAATCAAGTCAAATCATCATCATTCTCCTACTCTTATCCAAACAACTTGGGGTCGATACAATATGTATTCTTTCATAGTCTGATTGACTATATAATAATACAATCAAATAATATCTTGACTGAACTATTTCAATTATTTTTAATTATGCTTACATTTGATAATGTTGGATGTATTAGATCATCATTCTCTTAATCTTATCCCAATTACTTGGGGTTGGCTCAATATGTACTCTTCTTTCATAGTACATATTGTAAAAGTTATTGGCAATAGTTTTATGACCGGCCGCCTGTCAGACGTCAACCCTCCCTAGGAATGTAATTGTTGACCAAACGGCATCAGATGGAGTTGGCCCAGGTCGTTATAAGGCTCTTAGTCGTCTTTTACGACATCCACGAGCAAAGTAAGGGTTGGTAGTATTCGTAGCCGCTACCACACAGTAAATTTATATTAATTAAGTCAAATATAAACTTAATAATTAATACATTTAAGAAGTATTCTCGTAGGTCATGTATATACATAATATGTATATACATATATTATATACATTCATCATCATTCATATACATATTCTATCATCATTCATATACATATTCTAAGCTATTTATGATAATAATCGTAACGACGACGTAAGAGAGCGAGTAGGTATGAAAGAGAGTATTGGTGTAAAGATGCGAAAGGGAATGCTCCGATGGTTCGGACATGTGGAAAGAATGCCGAACGAACGCCTGGTTAAGAAGATATACAATGCGAAAGTGGAAGGATGTAGGTACCGGGGGAGACCGAGACTAACCTACCTAGACCAGATCGGTCATGTACTGAAGGAAGGTGGAGTCAAGAGTCTCCGAAACCGGCGAGCGTGTATGAAGAGAATTATGAATGTTGAGGAAGCGAGTGAAGTATGCATAGATAGAGTTCTCTGGCACTCTGTTCTCTCTGCCTACCCTGCAAGGGATATGGCGTGATGATATGTATGTATGTATGTTATGATAATACAGTTTGAATTTTCATTATCATCACAGCCCATAAATGTCCCACTGTTGGGCTCGGGCCTCCTCCGTAATGGAAGGGTAAATTTTAATTTTACCGCTACACAACGTAATCAGTTTGGAAATAAACTCAATGCATATTCATTATTATTTTCGTTCAAAAATCATAAATACAGAACAGTACAATAATTATAAATAAAGCCATAGAAATCCCCTCTGAATAATTGGTAAAGTTTGAAATTCGTAAATCCATTATATATGTTTAATTCTATGTGTGCTTTTAAATTGTTGTTTTATGTACAGATCGGAACGAGCTATCGTTAATATTATGATAATAAAATCAAGATTGTATTATTATTTAAAACAATTTTACTTAAATTTATATGAATCTGTGTGATGAGTAAGAATGTAAAACTTAAGTAAACCTAATAATAGTGGTAGGACCACGCTGTTGACAGTTATCTGTCTACAGCTGCGGGTCGGTCCGTCCGGGGTAGTACCACACTTGCAGAAAATCGACGTCTGAATAGTGGCAATGTACTGCTGTGCTTCATCGGTGAGCGAGAGAGCCGGAAGTCCAACTTTTTGGGTGGGGTTTTATTTGGTACGGAGCGGCCTAGCTATACCTTGGTATGGCGTCTCCATGAACGTCACTAACATTTACAATTAGGTGTATTGTTTGCTCTTTTGCTACCAAAGGCAATAAAAAAAAACCTAAACCAAGCCCAGGAAACAAAGGTCCTCTGTCATAGGGTCCCAAAAAGTATAAGCAACTGAAGTAAATACGGCAATCTCAAATTGAAACTGTTGTTTTGAAATAAAAAACAAATGCCTTTCCTTCTTTTCTAATGGAGAGATGTCTTTAGATTATATTAAAAAATCCTTGAGCAAATCTCTTAACTGCATTATTGTCTTTATTTAAGTTTAAATATAGAATTGGTACTCTCTGTTTCTCCTCCTTTGTATTTTTTTTTTGCGCTGGACCACGTCCAAACGTGGTCATGGCCCGCTAAATCGATCCGGGACTACGGAAGAGGCGGCGCGCAACCCCATAGACCCACCCTGCAAACACCTCTCTGCGCCGTGCGAGCGGGCCACCGATACCCGATCTTTTTCTTCGGTGGTCCGCCCGGTGGTTTACCCTCGCGGGCTCTTCTCGTGTCGACGCCCCGAAAGATTTCGCCGTCGAGGCGTCTCTCACGCGGTGGCCTCACGTCGGGTGACCGGACTATTCCCCGTTCCGATCACCCGAAGCCTCGGTTAGGGCGGCATCAGGCGCAGATCTGATTTCTTGATCTATTTCTCCTCCTAACACAGTCGGAAAAGAACTGAAATAGGCTGCATTGCAATTTTTAAGTTAGGAGTCCGCCCGCCTAATATTTTGTAATGAAATGGTTCGTTTATACCATGTGAGTCTATGTATATCACACTTTAATCACCACATTATTAGCCCGTTCTATTGTAGCCACTAGTAATATTTGAACTAATAGTATTCGTAATTGTCATAATGAAATGGCTTATTCTTAATTTTTATCAGTTAATGAACTATTCTAAAGTTCTTTATTAACATATTTTTGTAGAACTAATCGAAATAATAAACTAAATTAAAAGATTCATATAATATAATTAAAAGATTCTGATGATTGCATGTATGGGAGATGCGAATATTGAGATGGATGTGTGGTGTGACGAGATTGGATAAAATAAGAAATGAATATATAAGAGGAAGTTTGAAAGTTGCGCCAGTGATGGAAAAGTCAAGGAGTGAAAGGTTAACATGGTATGGACATGTGATGAGACGGGATGAAAATAATGTTGTGGGGAAAGTTTTAAATATGAATGTTGACGGCTTTAGATGTAAAGGACCAAAGAAAAGATGGATCGACTGCGTGAGGCATGACATGGATAGACAGGGAGTGACTGCAGAAATGACGTCTGATATGACTGTATGGAGGAAGATGACATATTGCGTCGACCCCAAGAAATTGGGATAAGAGCAAGATGATGATGATGATATAATTAAAAGATTCATATATTTGTACCCTAAATACATTGAAATGAAAAGGATTTCAATGTATTTGAAAACCATTAAAAAACTGTGTCAATAACTATATCATTGTTAGTGGTTGAAACATTTCAATATTTTAATTATTAATTGTTATTCACTTGCATTTTTTTATCAATTGAAGTAGCAATTGAACTGCAACAGAATTTAACTTCAAAATTAAAAAAAAGACTGAACTGTTTATTTTAATAAATATTCATGATTACTAGTAGTAGGACCACTCTCGGAGAAAAGCTCACCGAACGAAGCGACGATGCTTCGTTCGTTGAGCTAGAGAGCCGTTAGCCGAACTGGGTGGGTTTGGGGTTCGTATTGGTAGGCAGCGGCTTAGTTATACCCTTGGTATTGCAAAGGTGGCAGACCTTTGGGTGGCAGTAACACTTGCCATCAGGTGTGTTGTATACTCGTTTGCCACCATATGTAATAAAAAAAATAGTTATTATAATCAGAAAATATAATAACACATCTATTTATTGTGTAACCTAATATTTTAAATACAACACTATATTTGCGCAATCTGACGTCTAACTAGCACTGCGCACGTTCATTAGTCAAATCAAATATTGCGTATTCTCATTGGTCAAATTAAATAGCGCGCTTTCCTGGCTTCCTGTTACATACTTTCGTTTCTTTTCACGAATTTTTTTCTGCTAAACTACAGAAAGGCGAGAAAAAAGATCTTACATATCAAAAATGTTTTAAAGACAGTTAAACTTTTAAAGACAGCCGTTTATTAATCTAGAAAGAGATAGAAAGGCAATTGATTTTTGTAATTAATATCTTAAAATTGCAATACTAATATCACATACTAAATTTGAATACTTACATTAATTGTATGGTCGTAGGTTACAATATAGTATATTACCACCATTTACTTTTTCGAATGATGATTTTCGTGACACCCTAAGAGTCTTGAAAATCAGCTGAGAACGGGAAATAGCAATCTCTTTGAAAACATTTAATAGTATTTTATTTTCAAAGACAACACACCTGCACTATGGAAATCATCCTTGTATTATGAGGAACTTAACAATCATATAATTAATGGACACGAACATTTAGACTCGAATTAACAATTTGTGGATTGCGCAAATTAATGTCGTGCTTATGAATTGAATATACAGCACTGACATGGTGGGTCGATATTTTAATCTCTTCACCATCTACGTAGACAAATTAAAAAAAATGCGATCGCCAAGTCGTTTGCCAAGAGTGGTGATTACGATATCAACTTCTCTTTGGTTGGTATTTGTTTATGGCGGATGTCGATAGACCGATGTTGGTAATATCACACATACTCAACCCTAACGCTAGATAATGCATTTTTACGAGCCGAAAATAAAAAGGTTTTACAATGTATAAGAATGCTCTTTTTATTAGCGATCATTTTGCAAGCTTGCCAGTGTAAAACATAAGTTATTATGACACGGATTTATGACTAAACAATAAAATTTTTATACATATACTTAAATACTTAGTACTTTTATATATAAAATTACACTCAAATTTTACAATGATATGCGACCTTGACTGCAATGATGTCGTATTGTTAAGGCACCCACCTACCTTGGTAAATGTCGTGTGTTCGATATCAAATACTTTGTGATATCCAGAAATTGTTGTTCTTAATTTGGGTGTAATTTGTATCCGTTCATTGTATATTTATAAAATCCCCTGCAATATAAGGACCATTTCTTTAGTGCTGAGTTTTTAAAAAAAGAGCTACATAGACAATGATACCTTTAGTTTTGTTTTTTATTATATGGCTAGAAATCATCGATCTATTAATCTTTAGAGATATTAAACTTATTTTAGAGATACCACAGGTTTTTGTACTCCCGCACAACACGACACGGATTCAATTTATTTGTCACTAGATAGAGTAGTTACTATAGTGGATCACATAAAATTTCTTCTACGGTTTTTCTTGGGTATTATGAAATATATCTAGGGGCACTATGAAAAGCTTTAATAATCAAATATATAAATTACGTGTCACGTTGTTTGTCTGCGATGGACTCCTAAAGTACATAACCGATTTTAATCAAATTTGCACAGCATGTGTAGTTTGATCCAATTTAAAAGTTAGGATAGCTTCTAACTCAATTTGTAGTCGCATTATTTTTTTTTTGAAAATTATTTGTTTATTATTTGACAGTCACAATTATCTGTTATCTCAAACGATTCTAACAAACGGTGGTATCTGTTGACTGGATTGAGTAAGTATTTAATAGATGGCGCTATGTTAAACGTACAAACGTTTCATATAAGCTACAGTTTATTAGCATAACCACCACGTGTTACTGAGGCTACCATAGCCACAGCAACGTGTGGCCAGGTCTGCTAGTCTTATTATAAAGTTCAATCAACCATAGCGCAGCAAGTTACTTTCTATTACGAAGAAGTATGTCTAATAATGAGAATAAATGAGCGGAAAAAAAGAATAGTGTACATCTTCTTTTTTCGCCCAAATACTTACACTCATATTTTGTATCGGACGGGGTGTGACCACACCATAGCCCGCCAAAAGAAGAAGGAACCACTCTTATTTTAACATAGGTTTAGTGCTACAAGATGCTACGAAACGTTTTGTGAGTTCTAAACAATAAAACGTTTCTTTTTATGTTCTCTTGACTTTGCAATTTAGTTTAATAACGTTATCCATATAATGGGCCCGAGACGGCGCTTGTGACTGTCACGTTTTGAGGGCCATCCGTCTTCTCAGAACCCTTGTACCTGCTTATAATATCTCGTCGTTCATTCAAGAGTACTTGAATCACTCGTTACGTAATTTATTACGACAAATATTTAGGGAAAATATTTGTAGATTGTTTTGTTGGAGATGGTTTAATTAGGTTGATTAGGATGATATTTTCACAGTTTATGAGAGATGCCCGTATTTAATGATGAGCTTTATTTATTTATATTTCATTATGAAATATACGTTGTATTAAGATGATTAATACTACATATATTATTTAACGTGGTAATGCTGCCAGCCTTCTAGGCACATTACCGGTGGGCAGTGACGCGGAGGAATTTTTTGGTGCCTGATTGCGCCTTTTGTTTTAATTTTTTTATTTCTTATTCTATTTTCTTCTATTTTTCTGTAAATATTTTAATTTAAAACGATGTAGTTATAGCATATTATACAGATATTAGAAACAAACAATAAATAATAATATTAAAGATGATTACTAAATCAATTTTATATGTTAATTTGTTGAACCATAGAATTTTTTTTTGTATATTACTTTTTTATTTATATGTAATTTTTTTGTGATTATTAATTATAAGAACTCAGGACGAATTCTCTTTCATGAGTGAATGATACAAATTAACTTCTTAATTAATTAATACAGAAAAATAATTTGTTAATTGTCTTTTTGTTATCATAAATACTAATTATTATTTTCGATTGAAAACTCTCGAAAGTCGCAAAGTTTTGTATTATTTTTCATACTTGTAATAGAAAAGGTAAGGTTCTTATTATTTTCTTTTTTTTATTAGTAAAACATTATACAATTAGGCAACTTATTTGTAACCACAATACCTTATTACGGTAGATGCTTGGGAAGAGACAGGGGAAATATTTATGTTTGGTTAAGAATACAATTTGCATCTTTCTACTCAGCTCCGGTACAACGTTGACAAGTTTATCTCCTATTACAAGGGAGGCTCGTCCCCTACAGTGATATATATATAACCAAGAAGATATTCTTTTATTTTTTTACTTCAGAACAATGTATATAAATATGGAATATTTTCTAAAAAGTTATAACATCGAAAATAAATAAATATTATCGTCATATAAAACGCAGCGGTAACGTTGATAGATAACTACGCGGGCATAAATTCGTAGAAGCCTCTGTTTGACCGATGTATGTTGTGGGGTTTATTTTTGTTTTTAATTCTTACTTTCTTTACACTGATTATATAAATAATCGCTCTGGCCACTCATATTGTGACTAATTAAAAACTTTGATTTT
Source organism: Lymantria monacha (assembly GCA_905163515.2). Taxonomy (NCBI): domain Eukaryota; kingdom Metazoa; phylum Arthropoda; class Insecta; order Lepidoptera; family Erebidae; genus Lymantria; species Lymantria monacha. The sequence goes on along the minus strand of LR991082.1, from coordinate 19,779,068 downwards.
TTTAATTTCATATTTGGAATGCATGCACACTAAGTGGGTATAGGACCTAGTGGTCAGTTTTAAGTTACATCAAAAGCTAGATTGTATTTTCGTATATTCATATACAAATATATCCTATGGTATATATTCAAAAATATAAAAACATTCTTTGTCGAAAACCATAAATGATTGGAGCGGCTGCATGCTATTAAAACTAAAAAAGACTGTTAATTCTGTTAAGATCAGAATTCGTGAAAATCATATAAAGCAACTAAAAAAATATTGTGACAAAGAAATAATCCCATTAGGACTCATTCGCGTATCATCAAGCAAGAGCTGAAATTTGATGCTTATCGTTGATATACGGAATATACCTTAAATAAATCCCAACAATTAAAGAGAGTGACTTGATCAAAAGCGCTTACTGTCTTAATACGCGGTTGAAAAGCATAGAAATATCCATTTCTATGATGAAAATATTTTCAAAATTGGGCTAAATCAAAATGGTAAAATGTCCATTCGTAGCTCTAAAACAGATTTCTTTTTAATGCTTTTGGTGACAAACGAGCAAGGAGTACACTTGATGGTAAGTGTTACTGCCGCTCATGGAGCTTTACGGGCGCTGCCTACAAATACAAAACCCCAAACCCAACCAATTGGGCTTCCAGCTCTCTCGCTCACCGAACGAAGCGCAATAGCACATTGCCATTACTCAGACGTCGGTCTTCTGCGAGAGTGTGGTATTACCCCGGGCGGACCGGCCCGCGGCTGTAGACAGAAATCTGTCCACAGCGTGGTCCTACCACTATTAATTCCTAACGCTAGATTCACAAATAGTCGGAAAAGTGCAATGTGGTCATCATTTTGCACAGTCATGGTTTGGTAGGTGGTGTCTTATCAAGAAGTCACACAGCTTTGTTGATAAATCGTAACATATAACTATATTACACATCATCAGGCAATCATTATATAATGTAAATAACTTAAATAATTCTTCATCATCATCACAGCCCATGTCGCGCTGTTGGGCTCGGGCCTACTCCGTAATGGGAGAGGAATTAACCTACTATACCACGCTGGTCAGACGTGTTGGTATAGGGTTTAGTTTTGAGTTTTCCTTCTCTTGCATAGATGTTATATGCGTTTTATATCCCTTAGCCGTCTCTTACGATCACCAACGGGTAAGATAGGAGGTGGTGAATTGTATTCTTACTCCGTTACCACACGGATATATTATATTGGGATTTACCCTTTGGGGTTTGGGGACTTGAAAAATTTTACCTCTTATTAATAACTTATATCATTTAAGCCGCCAATTCTGTTTGTCGTGACCATCTTTGGTACTGGAACTAGGGAGCCAGTACAATTAAATATTTATCTATATTACCGTATGTTTTTTATTAGTGAACCTAACATTATTCTTTGTAGTTGAATCCATAAAAATGGAAATAATAAAGGGACAAATATATTAAAAAAGTCATATTTGCCTCGTTAAATTAACTAAACTGGTAGTTACATTTTATTGAACGGAGTTAACGCTGGGCACGTATTTGTACGTGTCTGGCGACAATGTACAATTTTAATGATTTCATATTCGTGACCTCACGTATGTGTATTGAACAGAATGTAATGCCAAAAAATACATATAAGCCTTCCTTTATTACCTATATATTATTTCACAAAGGTGTTCCTTTTTTCCTTATGAAGTATCGCCCATAATACTGTCTCATGATATGCCATACTGAATATTATTTTTCCATGTAATGATAAGACATAACTATATGTATTAATGTTTTTATTCAAATAGTTGATTGATCCTTTGAGGCTTCCTTCCTTACTTCAAGAATATATATTATATTTATCAATGTGAATAAATATGCCATTGTTAAGTTATAGTTTATACGCAATCATCTCATCATCATCATCTCAGCTCATATGTGTACCAATGTTGGGCTCGAGCCCCTTCCATAACGGGAGGGAAATTAACTTACCATACCATTTTTATTTTTTTTTATTTTTTATTGGTGGGCTATGGGTGCGTCTTGCCCCGCCAAATCGGTCCGGGGTGACGAAGAAGGCGGCGCGTGATCCCATAGACCCACCGTAAAATCCTCTCTCTTCGCCGTGCGAGCGGACCACCGGTACCCGATCTTTGTCTTCGGTGGTCAACTTACCATACCATGCTCTTCAGACGTGTTTGTATAGGGTTTTCTTTCGAGATTTCTTTCTCTTGCATAAATGTTATATGCTTTTTATATCCCTTAATCGTCTCTTACGTTCACCCACGGGTAAGATAGGGGGTGGTGAATTGTATTCTTAGTCCGTCACCACACGGATGGTACACGGATGATATACGTAATAGTAGGTAATAAATGTAATAATTAACCGTACAAAGTATTAGCACGAGTCTTCTAGATGTTTTTTTAATTTAAATTAAAAGCCTGATGCAATAATAGCCGACTGGGAGGCAATAGATACAGCCAATAGACCGCTATTACCCTTCGGTGCAATTTGTATTCAATTATAAAGTATTAATTATCACATACTTTAATGATATAGTGTATGAATCCCGTATATCTAACAGTTACAAGTTGGCCAAGATGTATCAAATCATTGCCTTTGATTACATACTAAAGTATCGAACTCTGCTGTCATGAATATCTATAACTATCTCTATGAGAGTGATAACTCTTCAAATCAATCTATACTCACCCCTAACGCAGACGTATCATCATCATCATCACAGCCCATATATGTCTCACTGTTGGGCTCGGGCCTCCTCCATAATGGGAGGGAAATTAACCTGCTATACCGCGCTGGTCAGACGTGTTGGTATAGGGGTTTGTTTCGAGTTTTCCTTCTCTCGCATAGATGTTATATGCGTTTTATATCCCTTATTCGTCTCTTACGGATCACCCACGGGTGAAATGGGGGGTAGTGATTTGTATTCTTACTCCGTCACCACATGGATAACGCAGACATATACTCCGTGAAAATAAATAATAATCTGGAGAATATAGTGAAACAAAAATGAGACTTTTGGAGAGAGGCTTGGAGAATTTAAAATGAAAAATGACTTATTGTACCACCGATCACCAGGGTAATAGATATAAATTTGGAGGGGCGCAGTGTTCTCTACGCGAGCCCCGCAGGGGACATTGTGCGGACGCCCATGTCGTGCGGTGTTCCGCAGGGGTCGGTTCTGGGGCCGACTCTGTGGGACATCGGGTACGACTGGGCGTTGAGAGGGAGTCTCCCCCCCGGGCTGAGCGTTATTTGCTATGCTGACGACACGCTCGTCACAGCCCGGGGCAGGACATTCGAAGAGGCGGCGAGCCTGGCCACTCTCGGCACCGAGGAGATGGTCAGGCGAATCGAGGCGCTGGGGCTCAGGGTGGCCCTAAACAAGACGGAGGCCCTGCTATTCCATGGGCCCCGTGTTAGGCTGCCCATTGGCGCCTCGTTAGTCGTCAACTCCATCCACATCAGTATCCAGGCCCATATGAGGTACTTGGGTCTGGTGCTCGACGGGCGATGGTGGTTCCGGGAGCATTTTCGCCAAATTGCTCCCCGGCTGGTCGGCGCGGCGTCCGCCCTTTCTCGGCTCATGCCGAATGTGGGCGGACCCAGTTTCGAGGGCCGACGGCTGTATGCGGGGGTGATCCGCTCAATGGCCATGTACGGCGCACCCGTGTGGGCGAGGGCTCTGAACGCCCAGCTCAGGGCGGTGCTGTGGAGGCCACAGCGAGCCATGGCGGTCAGAGCCATTCGCGGGTACCGCACGGTGTCGACAGAGGCGGCGTGCCTATTGGCCGGGACACCCCCGTGGGACCTAGAGGCGGAGATGCTCTCCGACCTCTACCGGCGGGTTGCCTCAATGCGCGAAGAGGGTGGCTCCCCATCGTTTAACGAGATAGCCACCTGGCGCGAGGACGCCCGCCGAGAAGTCATCGCCCGTTGGGCTACGCGGCTGGAGAGGCCTAGACACGGTGTTTTTACCGTTGAGGCTCTCCGGCCCGTACTGATGGAGTGGATGGAGCGGCGGCACGGAGTCCTCTCTTTCCGGTTGGTGCGGGTCTTGTCGGGGCATGGTTGCTTCGGCAAGTACCTGCACACGGTCGTGCGGAGGGAGTTGACTCCGTCCTGCCACCATTGTAGTAGCGACGAGGACACGGCGCAACATACGCTCGAGGTATGTTCGGGCTGGGACGGGCAGCGCCGTGACCTCGTCGCTGTCATCGGTGCCGACCTGACGCTGCCGGCTGTTGCGCGAGCGATGGTCGACAGCGTCAGGAATTGGGACGCGGTCGCCGCCTTCTGCGAGGCTGTCATCTCGCAGAAGGAGGCGGCGGAACGGGCCCGGGAGGATTCCCGTGACCCGGGCCGCCGCTCGCGGCCGGGGCGGCGCAGGCGCGAGTACCTGCGCCTGATGCCGCCCTAACCGAGGCTTCGGGTGATCGGACCGGGGAATTGTCCGGTCACCCGACGTGAGGCCACCGCGTGAAGACGACGCCTCGACGGCGAAAGCTGTCGGGGCGTCGACAGGAGAGGAGCCCGAGAGGGCATACCGCCGAGCGGGCCACCGAAGACAAAGATCGGGTACCGGTGGCCCGCTCACACGGCGAAGAAGAGGTGCTTGCAGGGTGGGTCAATGGGGTTGCGCGCCGCCTCTTCCGTCACCCCGGGCCGATTTGGCGGGGTGCGACGTCCATAGCCCACCACAAAAAAAAAAAAAAAAAAAAAAAAAAAAAAAAAAAAAAAAAAAAAAGGGTAATAGATATAACGTAAAAACTTTTTATCAAGTTTACTTTTTATCATATTATAACGGTTTGGAAACATTATCAACAATATTCTCACGTCCTCATTTTAAAAATAAAATATAGACTGCCTGACCATAAAATAGAATATTTCCTGCCCATGTCTGACTTGCACATGGAAGTCGAAACAACCGACTAATACAGCTACAGAGTAATGTGCAAAAGGGCTCTTGGTGTGTATCGCTAGTACTCTATGGTAGGCATTGCTAAGATTACACCGCATTTGTATAGTTAAAGCTTTGATTTCATTTTATTTTTCTTGTAATAATTTTACACTTGTGAAAAAGAAAGTCGTGGCAATATATTGTATTTTTAGAAAGTTATGATGTGAAGTCTAAATTTTATGTTCAGTTATAAAATTGTATGTCTATGTGCAGGTGACTTGCCGCGGCCGAGAAGCAAAGGAGAATATGTATTTGTGATTGCGCAGCTGTTGTTTGGTCTATTGATGTTCGCCACGGTGCTCGGACATGTTGCCAATATCGTTACTTCTGTTAGCACTGCCAGGAAAGAGTTCCAAGGTAAGTACTCTATTATAATAATTTGATCACACATATGGTGTAGTAGTTAAGATACTCATAGCGTTAGTATCGTGGAGTCGATTTCCAAACAGGACAATATTTCGTACGTATGAAATAAGAAAGAGAGAAATTTCGTATAATAGAACTTTTAGTCTCACATAATAAAGCCTTTTTTTATAGTCACTACAGGTCTTTTTATACCTTTATTATAAAAAGATAAAAATAAACGAGAAGGAGTGGCCAGTATCCATCGAAACCATCCAACTGCTTTAAATAAACCTTGAGCGCGGTCTATATATAAAAGACAATCTTGGCTAGGTCATTTGGGATGGTTATTATAAATATACATGCATATTATACCATAATTATTTTCACATTTATTATATTTAGATTATACGGACAAAATATAGTGGCATAAGTAGCGACTACATCTGGTTTTAATATTCATTGAGGACATTCTCTGCGCGATGCCTAAATTATTGTGTTAGAGTTTAGATATTTTCAGTGTCAATTGTATCATCATTATTCAGCCTTTTGTCAACTACTACTGGACGTAGGTTTCCCTTATATTTCGCCACAAAGTGCGGTTCTGTGCCACCTGTGAGTGAGGGCCGATTTTTTATTTGTGTTGCTCTTAAAGGGGTAAAAGCCGTAATCGCTACGCTTGGTAGGTTAGGTTAGCGCTTGCAGTGAGGTATTATATGCGTTATCCAGGAGAGAGCTGCTGCCCATTCCCCTGGTGGAACCTTAATCGATTTTTACAACGCTCACAGGCAAGTAAGACGTGACGACCATTGTATTCTTATCCTGTCGCCGCACGGAAAATCAATTGTATATTTGTCTTATATTGTGTAGCACATTGATTTCTATCAAAGTACTACATTTATATATACTGTCTGCAATTGAATATAAGGATTTATAACAAAATTTTGCCTGGCTCTTGCTCTTTCAAACGTATTATACGTATTCTTACTCTTTTACAGTATTCTATTTTTGGGAGTTCTTTATAAAACATTTTAAGATAATACTATCCGTATGGTGACGGAGTAAGAATACAAATCACCCCCCCCCCCTATCTTACCCGTGGGTTATCGTAAGAGACGGCTAAGGGATACAAAAGGGATATAACATCTATGCAAGAGAAGGAAAACTCGAAACAAAACCCTATACCAACACGTCTGACCAGCATGTTATAGTAAGTCAATTTCACTCCCATTAAGGAAAATTTTATGCGAATTTGTTCATTTGGACGAGATATCAATAATTTTATTGTTAAAGGAAATTGCCAACCTTTTGTAACTTTTTAAGTCTTTAATATATAAATTACTATATACTGAGCCTAAATAAGTCGATAACCTTTTTGCGTTTATAATATTAGTAGAATGCATTTTAGATGTTTCTATATTGAGCGATGTTTTAGGCTCGTAGCTCACTTATACAACACCGCTCCCATCCGGCAAAATACTGTTCCGCCCGGCCCGCTTGCAGCGCGTTATTAATTTGTGTTGTCAATGTAAAGTATGTCTACAGAGGACTCTCAAAAGTTCACATTTCAATGAACAGTATTTTTCCGGGCGGGAGAGTGTTGTATAAGTGAGCTACGACCCTTAGTGTTCAGCCAAATTAATGCGAGTAGCATAAAATTAATCGCGTAAATTACGCTACCTTTAGTTTTATACAAAAATCTATCGTATGTTCTACTACAACATAAAATGTCGACTTACGTGTATAATTTCGACCAAATTGTGTTCGCAATAAGGAGAGGAATGATTATAATAATTTTTAAACATATTTAGATTTGAAATATAACTATTTTTATGCATTTTTATCGCGTTTGTAAAGGATATTAACTTTCTTCACATTTTAAACAATTTTTAGCAGTAATTATCACCATTTTGACCGTTTTCCTTATGCATAATACTTGTGTAATTATTATAAATTTTTATATTTGGTTTTACAAATAAATTTGAAAGTGGTGGGACCACGCTGTTGACATTTCTCTGTCTACAGCCACCGGTCGGTCCGTCCGGGGTCCACTCTCGCAGAAGATCGACGTCTGAGTAATGGCAATGTGCTATTGCGCTTCGTTCGGTGAGCGACAGAGCCGGAAGCCCAACTGGGTAGGTTTTAGGTTTGTATTGGTAGGCAACGGCTTAGCTATACCCTTGGTATTGCGAAGGTCCATGGGCGGCAGTAACACTTATCATCAGGTGTGCTGCTTGCTCGTTTGCCACCATAAGCAATAAAAAAAAATCAAATAAGGTCTAGAAATCTAAATAAATCGGCATTTCTAAAATAAGTGCACTTTCTTGTCCTAGCATTATATTATGAATATACTTTGAAAATGCATAATTTTTTATTTATATCCTTAACAAAACAAACATATGCGTTGGAATACAACTAAATAAAATACAACAGATTTTCTGTTGAACTTAGAATATGCAGTTCACAGTTCAACAAATTACATTTGTTTGGCCGTACACTTAGTATCTAATCAAACAAGCATGTTTTTTTTAGAACAAGTCTCGTAATTAACGCTGAATACGATTTCATATAAAATTTTGTTAGTGTCATACAGTGCAAAATGAGCTGTCTTCCGACTAAAATTCTTAATTTCAACCGGATCAAGTTCGCGTTAGGAAGTAATTGATGACAGAGTCTTTAAAATGATCTGTAAGTTTAGATAAACCTCCATAATAATATATGACATTGTCCATACATCATTTATTCACTATTGAATGGATTTACCTGGGTTCTAATTATACTCTGTTAATCAATAATAATTATACGTGTGGTGACGGAGTAAGAATACAATTCACCACCCCTAACTTACCCGTGGGCGATCGTAAGAGACGACTAAGCGATATAAAATGCATATAACATCTATACGAGAAACAAAACCCTTTACCAACACGTCTGACCAGCGTGGCGTAATAAGTTAATTTCCCTCCCATTACGGAGGAGGCCCCAGCTCAACAGTGGGACATATATGGGCTGTGATGATGATGATGAATCAATAATATTTTCATTAGTTTGCAATCGAATAAAATGTTATTGCACAGATAGTGCAGTGGTTAAGATACAATCTTCCGTACCGATCGATCCGGTTCGATCCCCACGCAGGACAATACTTTGTAGGATCTCCAAAGTGTTGTTCTAAGTTAAGGTGTAATATGTCTGCTTTTATTGCATGTTTGTAAAACCCCGCGCAATACAAGAATTATTTCCCTGCTGTGCAGGATGGTGTTTATGCTGGTCCAGCCATGGTTATTTTACTTTGTATTTGAACTATTGGGTTCGAAGGGCATAAAACTGGAGCTATTTCTTATTAAACACGTATCTACTATTTTTTAATAAAAAAAAAAGTATGTGTGTCAGCTCCGATGCACGGATGGAGTTTACTCCTTAAGTACGATTATCAAAACAGGCGCAAAAAAGCTCGTTTGACTCAAAATAATATATATATTTTTTTTTACATTTATTAAAACTGTTCAGTGAAGTATTATCTCACGTCAGAAAGTGAAAGGTGCGCAGAATAGATTGCGCACCAAAAACGTAACGAGGTCATTCAATCACTAGATTTTACTCCTCAAATTTTTCTTATACCGGGCGCCTTATATGAAAATCGATTCTTAAGGAGTAAACTCCAAAAAAAAACAGTAAAGAAATAACAATAATAGGCAAACCCGCTGAGTTTCTTGTCGGATCTTCACAGTAGTGGCCTCGTTCAGATCCGGTGGTACTTTATTGAATTAACTTAATACGCTAAAACTAATAATATGTAAGTGTCCTCCCAGGGATAGACCCTAATAGGCATAATAAATAAATTAGAATCTCTAAAAAAAAACCAATATTCGATCTTCTGATATCGCAACAGATTTTCTAATGAGCGCAACTTTAATTACTTTACTTACGCGACATAATTCAGAAGAAGTACACTCATTGAGTTCCAGTTTTAGATAGTAAGTCATATGTATCATACGCACGTGTGAAGGTTCAAAGAGGTCGGGTGACTGTTGAGGGGCACGACGTGAGTCTCATCACGCAACGTGGCACGACATAGGCTGTCACATTAGCGTGTTAAGCAGGTAGACGTGTCGGCACGGGCGTTCTCCACTCCTACGTGTTTTGTTCACTCAACACTCGCACTATTCTAACTAGCTACGAAATCTTGAATGAAAATCATTTCTTCTTTAGTAGAGGGGACATGAAATGATTTAATTATATATAAAAAGATATTATGTTGAATATGTGATTTATTTTTATATAATTGTAATGTTGTATCACTATCAATACAATGCGAAAGTGAAAGGATGTAGGTACGAGACTAACCTATCTAGACCAGATCGGTCATGTACTGAAGGAAGGTGGAGTCAAGAGTCTCCGAAACCGGCGAGCGTGTATGAAGAGAATTATGAATGTTGAGGAAGCGAGTGAAGTATGCAAGGATAGAGTTCTCTGGCACTCTGTTCTCTCTGCCTACCCTGCAAGGCACAAGGCGTGATGGTATGTATCACCATACATTAATTTTGGCCACGGATGTCAAGGAATCAGTACCAGTGACCGGCTTAATGGTGATGGGGAGGGAATACGGTAGGTTATGCAGTCACGCGCCACCCTTCTGTCACCCCGGATGGAACGGGCGGCGTGTGTCCAGACTAGTGTTGCCCAAATGCAAGACCAAGACTCACTGCAATTGTCTCGCAGTGTTCTCTTAAACTGCATTTTATCATTCTTTTGGCTTTCCGTTTTGTATTCTCAATATATGTAATATTGTATGTCGTGAATTTCAACGACGAAATATGTGAGACCTTTTTATGCACTATTAACTGCACACTGTAAACCATATTTCATGCAATAAATTTCATTTCATTTCATTTCAATACCAGTACACGGGGAAATAACTTGATTTTATTTTAAACTGTCATGATAGATAGGTGTGATTATAGCCCCACTTCCGTTAAGTGGTATGTAACTAATTATTGATAGTTGTATAGTTAGTGCCACTAGATGAATGGAATTTCATTAATTTAGTTGGATTTTTCATTTCTTTGTGGATTTTTCATTTCTATCAAAAGAAGTGACTGTGTATTATTCAAATAGCGAGAGTTGCAAGACTTGCGAGACTCGCAAAAGTCTTGCATTTGAGCAACACTAGCCCAGATCATAGCCCACCAAATAAAAAAGAATATACAATAATTTCGCGTACTTTAAAACCTGTTTAGGGCTCCTCAGGAATGTGGGTATGCGTTAATGTTATATGATCTTCATGATATCTGCCATGCATCGTATTTATAATTTTATAATTTTGCCTTCTTCGTGTGGCCTATTTGAAAGTGTCTAACACCGTATACCTGATGGATGTAAGGTATTAAAAAACAGAAATATTATATTATTTTTGACTAACTCTAAAAAAAAAATTTTAATATTATTACCGGACCCAAATTTTTATTTTCTTAAAAAATAAAACATAGTATAAGGATCAAAAGAGTACCAATTAGAAGTACATAAAAACAGTAATTGGCTGCAGATTTTATTATATTTTGTGAAAATTGTACGACACCATTTGTATAATGACAACATTTGAAAGGTCGCAGGGAACTTGCATTGAAGTGGAACAGGGCAGCTCGGAATGGCATTGTCGTGAGGTGACCTATGTTCAATAGATGCCGTACATACTAAACATATGTTTTAAAAACTCTAAAAACATGCAATATATTTATAGGATTATATAATATACATGTGAAATCTATGTAAAAGAAGGAAAGTTCGAAATAAGATATTATCAACCTATGCTGTCAACACGTCCGATCAGCGTAAAATAGTAGGTCTATTTCCCTTTCATTGTAGAGGCGGTTCGAGCTCAACAGTGGGATGTATATGAGTTAAAATGAATGAAAATATTATTTAATACATTATAATTACAGATACCAATTTCATAAACAGTTAATATACATTTTTTTTTGTAAATAACCATAGAATATGCGTCTTTAAAAAAAAGTCTTGATTGCATATATAATTGCGAGTTATGATTGTATATTTAATATAACCGCTTTCCTATGGTGACGTGTTAAGAATATTATGTGTCATCATTCTTATATTACAATGCGAGGTGTTAGTTAAGAGTGATGAATCCATCAACATCAGCTTTATCAGCACAACTTCCCCACCTAAACGCCCTATTTAAGTTTATTGATAAGTTTGCATTTATTTTTTTAATTGCCGAACGAACTTCTGGTTAAGAAGATATACAATGCGAAAGTGGAAGGATGTAGATACCGGGGGAGACCGAGACTCACCTATATAGACCAGATTGATCACGTACTGAAGGAAGGTGTAGTCAAGAGTCTCCGAAACCGGCGAGCGTGTATAAAGAGAATTATGAATATTGAGGAAGTGAGTGAAGTATGCATGGATAGAGTTCTCTGGCACTCTGTCCTCTCTGCCTACCCTGTAAGGGATATGGCGTGATGATATGTATGTATGTATGTTGCATTTAATTAGTATAAATACATAGTAGATTAAATAAATTAGCATTACCATTTTTATTATAAAACAATTGTTACTCTATTAACAATAAAGTTTTTTTTATTAATTCTTCAGGCTTCCATAACTTAATTTGTTCGAGGTCTGTGTGCTGAGTGCGCGTAAGCATGCCATTTGTATGAAGAAATGTAGTTTCAAAAACGCGCCACTAGTGGCGCTGTATATTTCTTCATACAAATGGTATGCTTACGCGCACGTCGTAGAGCGCGTAATGTTAACGACAAAACTCACACTCAGCACACTGTATTGAGAAAATCATAACATCAACTAATATCGCCAACCTACCAACCAAGGCAAATATAGCATTCCATGCGGCGGCTTAAATCCAACTTGGTATGTTCATAGGTAGATGGATAGATTACTTCCTTGAATTTTAATTCAGTAATAGCCCATTATCCTGAAAATAACGTATCTACGAGCAATTCTTGTATATAACTAATCGATCTGGCTAAGTTTCATTTATAGAAAATATTGTTTTGTCAATATTTTCAGGAAATGAAAAAGTATAATTTTGCGTTGGCTGACAACTATTAAAATATGAAGGCAAATTTTTATGCTGTTATTAAGACACCACTATTGGATAATAGAGCAGTCTAATCGAGGCCGGTTCGGATCCTGTTTCTCTTTTTTATTACTTTTTGGTTTTTAATGTTTTTATTATTATTTAATTAATTATTTTTGTTATATTTAAATATATTTTCAAAACACGCTAAAAAGAAAATACCGAGCGAAAGCTCGGTCATCCAGATATTATATATTTAATTGAAAAACTCTAGTTTTGCTAATACTATTAGTATTTTGATCGGTCTAATGTGAGTCAAAATATAGTAAAATAGGTTAGTAATAAATAAACAGTAGGATTATATTTTAATAAACATCTTATATGTATCCAATAAATACAGCATGTATCTATTTCAATCAGAGAAAAGAGACAGTGTCAACAGCTTTAATTAGTACTGCAGCTCGGTTGAAAAAACAATGGCGCCGCTAAGGCACAGAGCAGGCTGAATCCGTGACCTTCCTCGGCGGCGCTGCAGCGAAATAGGTCAGCGGCTTGAATGCTATAAATAGCTTGGGGAAAGTCGGGCGCCGCGCCCCATCCCGGTGGGAGTGCGCGTCCCGCGCGGCCTCCCAACATCGATCCGGCGCTCCTCCGGCGCCCTATCCGCCTCACGCGTCGTCGAGCGCTCGAGCCTAACAATTCCACAATGAATTAATAAACTTGATGACTGCTAGTCGCTAGTTGCAGCAGTCATCCACACGCATACATTTGCAACTTCTACCGATATCTGTCTTATTGATATATGTGTTGGTTTAAGGAAAAAAAATCTTAATTAGAAATAATTCTACAACGGAACGTTTCGAATGTGAATCTCAGATAGAGCAGAGAGTTTGTGCTTTCTTCATTCGAGAATTCTTTAATTGAAATTGGCTCGGTAAATGACCATAACTATAGTAGACTTTTACAATAATAAACGTATAACCACAGTCCTATCGCATTATTTTTAAAACAGAGAGATCTGCTGTTTAGACCTTGAATATTTATGAAGCACTTTGTTTTGTAGTCTGATATTTGATCCCCAAAGTACAAAAATGATAAACAAAATTATGTTATGATTTATTTGTAATAGAAAATTTGTGATAGAAAACGAGTGTATTATCTACTGGAAATCGTTTTAAACTTTATTTTTGCTATTATTCATATTTTAGCGGTAATAAATAATATACATTTTAGTATTTTTTATCCGATACTTTTTAACAAAACTAGGTATCGAATCCCTATTTTTGACAGACATACGTTTATGGCACAGAATCCTTAAAATCTTCTGTAATGATAAAACTGAAAATAAAGTTTTGTCTCAGACACTTTAATTTATAAGTTATATGTTTATTACGGGTTAAGTACCCGTAACAAAAGAATTAGTTTCTTTGTATAGGGTGTATGGTGATAATGTTTTGATGCGACTCTGTTCTAACTTTGGAGTAATAGTGGCGGAGTAAGAATACCTCTCTTTCTTTTCTTGTGGTTGAATATAAACACGACTAAAAGACGCAAACAGATACATCATTGCGAGAGAAACCTTTAATTAAAATCTTATAGCTACTCGTATTTAGGTCTACAGCCGCAGGCCAGTCCATCCGAGCTACACTGTTGCAGAAAATCGACGTCTGAGCAGTAGCAATATGCTATTGCGATTCGTTCGGTGAGCGAGAGAGCTGATAACCCAATTTTCTGGGTGGGTTTGTAGTTTTCACTGGTAAACAGCGGCCTAGCTGTACCCCTGGTATACCAAAGGTCCATGGGCGGGAGTAACTCTTACCCTCAGGTGTGTTGCTTGCGCGCTTGTCACCATCAGTAACAAAAAAATAACATGGCCTCTGAGCAGACTGGTCTATATAGTTCGTCAATTACATTTACATTTTGTAAGAGGCTTAACTATAAATAGAGTCGAGATTATGAGACTTCATAATATAAATATCACGTAGTAAATGAAGTATAATTTCATTAATGAAGCATCTCTTGATCAAAATAATATACGGAATATTATAATCATAGTAAGTTAGGGCAGGAATTTTATTGTTTTTATCACAATTTTGATTTTTATATGACACTTGTAAACCCAGCCAGTTGGTTTGTTTGTCGATATATCGCAGCACCATCTGATGGTGAGTTGCGTCAATGTGGATAGCATATAAACCTTGTCCGTGAAAAAAATCATATACCCAATTTTCATAATGATCGGTCAAATATTTTCTGAGTTTAGCGATGTCATATATACTAACATCTTCTTTTATATAATATAGACTATCGCCCCATGTGGTGAGCATATAAGAATATAATTCTCGACACTCTTTATTTTCCTGTGACAGTTGTAAAATTGGCTAAGACAAGAAGAGTGGGCCGCAACTCTTTTTTTAGATAGCGTGTACATACCTCACTGTGATGGCCAACTTATCTGCCAAGCGTGGTGATTATGGCATTATCTCCCCTCATAGGAGTCCCTATATTTAACAGTGGATGTTGATAAACTGATGAATCTTACTAGATAAACTATTATTAGGTTAGCAAAGGCAGGTATTGTTTATTCGTATTGGTTGGCGATATTCAAACAACGAATTAACAATTCAGCTTTATAATTCTAATAAGGATTTTATTATATGATTTTAAATTATCGTCTAACTAATATTTTTAAACGAGTAATTTTGTGTAGGTATATGTATATTCAGAATCTCGGAAACGACTGCAGCGATTTCCTTGACATTTATTGTGCAGAAGTTTTTGAAAGCGATAAATCGATCTAGTTTTTATTATTTTATCTAGGTTTTATTTATAGAAAATATTAATTGGTTAGTGTTTTCAGTCAACAAAAAAATATTATTAGAAGATGAAGGTAAATTTAGCAATTGTGTGGGCAATCGAGCAGTGGCTTAATTCAAGACAGCCCCGGTTCGATCTTTGATTATACTTTTCTTATCTTTTTATTTTCATTACTTCATTAATTATTTTTTTTAATATCTAAATATTAGGGGTTCAAGTATGAAATTGCCATTACGTGCTGATAAATTAAAACCATTTTTTATGTTCATAAAACAAATTTCTTTAATTAAATTATTTTCCCTCTTTATCTATACATTTCTGCCATCTAATTGGAAGATCAATTAAAATCTTTGCAATAGAACTCTGGGGTCTTGGATTCCACAAACTTTGTCAAGATATTTTGTACCGCTTCCTCGGAAGAAAATTTTTTCGTGCAAAAAGTTGTCCAAATCGCGGAAAAAATTGTAGTCTATTGGGTCGAGGTCTGGCGAGTACGGAGGATGACGTATGGTTTCTAACTGCAGGTCTTATAGTGTTAAAACAGCTTCTTGAGCAGTATGAGGTCTTGCGTTATCATGGAGCAATAATGATGAAGGTCGCTTGACAAGTCAGGGCTATTTTACTGCGAGTTACGCCATCATTGTTCGGAGTTCTCTACAGTAGACATCTGCGTTTATTGCTTGACCAGATCTGAGGAAGCTGTAGTGATTTACACCATGAAGTAACCACCAAACAGTTACCATCACATTTTTATGGCTAAGCTTCACTTTAGGGCATTGATGTGGCGTTTGACCAGGGGTCAGCCATTGTGTTGTTCGCTTGCAATTATCATAAAGATTCCATTTTTCATCACACGTAACAATTCGATCCAAAATCCCTTTATTTCTATACCGGTTTGACAAGATAAGGCAAGCTTCAATGCGCACTGCTCTCTGCAGATCAGTCAAATCATGAGGCACCCACTTTTCAAGATTTTTTACCGATTTGGTGAAAATGGGTCATTTGGTGCTATTGTGGATATGCTAACGTCAAAAAAGTGCCGCTAATTATTTGATAGTTTCACTCGGATCGGCTTCCACCATCACCTTCAGTTCATTGTTATTTATCTTAGTGACTGGTCTTTCTCGTGGTTTATTCTTTAAGTCCAAGTTGTCACTACGAAAGTGGTTAAACCAAAAACGCACGGTGCTTTTGTTAGCCGTATCTTTTCTAAACACAGCATTGACATTACGCGCCGTTTCTGCCCCGTTAGTCTCACGTCGGAACTCGTATTCGAAAATTACCGCATCTATGCTCACTTCAAAAGCTGAATGTAAAAACATTTAAACGTTGAACGATCAAATGTCATATATTTTTTAAGTTTAGAATGTTATCGTTTCATTTGCAAACAGTTTCACTTTGATATCTGATACCATGTAGGTTTAATTTTAATTCAAAGTGGCTAGTACGTTAAAATGGCTATTACACATTTAAACCTCTATTATATTAAAAATAAACACAATTTACTCTTCCAGATATTTAATGTGCAAGACTTCTCCATATGTAGTATGTAGGTATAGTAAATACATGTTATTTGTATTGGACAGTTACTGGCTTACGAGAATCATGCCAAAAGATATAAGATACCCTTTACTCATTTTCCTTGATATTGCCAAGTACTGTACCGTCGTAAATCTAGATTATTCGTTAAGAAATTTAAAAATGGAACACCCAAAAAAATACTGCTATATTTTATCTAGCCTAAATTTGTTTTTACGAGATTTTTTTTATCAATTTACATGATTTTAAATAAGCTTATATCTTACTGCTAAGTATAAATTCATCATCTGTCTCAAAGCTGAGGTCAAGCCTTCTCCACAGTAGGAGACCGCCGTCTTAGAAGACGATACTCACAGGCAAGATGGGCAAGATAGGTGGTAAATTTTAGTTTACTCCACCCATGAAATAGTACATTATCGTATAACATCATCATCATCTCTGGTCATATATGTGCACACAGCTGGGCTCGAGCCTCCTCTATAATGAGACGAAAATTGACCTACTATACCTCGCTGATCAGACGTATTGGTATACGGTTTTGTTTCGAGTTTTCTTTTTCTTACATAGATGTTATACATACATACATACATATCATCACGCCATATCCCTTGCAGGGTAGGCAGAGAGAACAGAGTGCCAGAGAACTCTATCTCTGCATACTTCACTCGCTTCCTCAACATTCATAATTCTCTTCATACACGCTCGCCGGTTTCGGAGACTCTTGTCTCCACCTTCCTTCAGTACATGACCGATCTGGTCTAGGTAGGTTAGTCTCGGTCTCCCTCGGTACCTACATCCTTCCACTTTCGCATTGTATATCTTCTTAACCAAGCGTTCGTTCGGCATTCTTTCCACATGTCCGAACCATCGGAGCATTCCCTTTCGCATCTTTACACCAATACTCTCTTTCATACCTACTCGCTCTCTTACGTCGTCGTTACGAATGCGGTCGGTCAGCCTAACTCCACAGATTTTCCGCAGAGATCGCATTTCGACCGCATTAATTTTACTATCATACTCTTTTCTGCATACCCAACTCTCGCTTCCATACAGTAATGTTGGGACAAGCACTGCGTTATGTATTGCTACACGTGCCTTCTGGCTGAGGTGGTGGCTGCCGAAAAGTTGCCCCAACGCTCCGTTCACTCTATTTCCCGCATTCACTCTTCGCTCTATATCAGTGGTGTACCTTCCATCTCGGCTAAATCCACATCCAAGATATACAAATTCATCCACTTGCTCTAGTACATCATTACCTATTGTTACTCTTACATCTGTTCTGGTTTTATCTCTTTCAAAGACCATTATTTTGGTTTTGCTCACATTCATAGATGTTATATGCGTTTTGTATCCCTTAGTTGTCTTTTACGATCACCCATGGGTAATACAGGGGGTGTTGAATTGTATTCTTATTCTGTCACTACACGGAAGATGGGCAGAAAAGACAAGGAAGATGGTATAACAATTTGGTCCAATTTATTATCAGATATTCAAGATATATTTGCTTAATTCACGAATAGATATTCAAGATATATTTGCTTAATTCACAAATAGGTTGATAAGCAGACAGACAAAAATTTCGAAAATTGCCTTTGTTCTCACTATTTTTTATGAAATATCTTCATTGTAGAGATTTAGTTTTTATTTAATCAAATACATTTATTTGATTTAGAGATTCGCGCGAATGAATATAGAGTTTCTAAAGTGATATTCAATTGATGTGATTTCATGTTATTATTGTGAATGATTTATTTCGTTTCAAAATCGTATTTTTGCTACATCATTAGTCCTCGTCAGTCTTTGTGAAATTTTTATAAAAAAAAAAAATATTTGACAGAATTAAAAGTAGCATTTCCAAGATAAAAAGTGGATGATACAATTTTGAGATTACTTACCAGATACGTACAATATACATTAGTCAGCGTTTTATAAATGTTGTATACAAATGAAAAAAATATGTATATATATATATATATACATATATATCTATGTATATATATATATATATATATATATATATATATATATATATATATATATATATATATATATATATATATATATATATATATATATGTTGATGATATATGTTTATGCATTATATTATGTATTATAATCCGCCTAAGGAATATATATATATATATATATATATATATATCCCTTTCTTGTGTCCGAAGGATTTTACAGATTGCATATCTGCAGAATCATTCGGAATATATCTATTCTTAATATATCTATTCCTTTTATATTAAAGGATACAAATAACCCAGACTCAGAATTATCATTTCTGAACCGGATAAGGAACTGTTCTAGATGGGGATTAAACCATAACACTACTATAAAACATAACACTTAAACTTAAACCAAGTAGTTTCAACTATTAAGTTAACTTAATAGTTTAACTTAAACTTATTGATTTAATTAGCAACCTCCAATTTCAAGTGTTAAGGGTTTTATCCATGTGGTGACGGAGTAAGAATACTATTCACCACCCCGTATCTTACCCGTGGGTGATCGTACGAGACGACTAAGAGATATAAAACGCATATAACATCTATGCGAGAGAAGGAAAACTCGGAACAAAACCCTATACCAACACGTCTGACCAACGTGGTATAGTAGGTTAATTTCCCTACCATTACGAAGGAGGCCCGAGCCCAACAGTGGTATATTTATGGGCTGTGATGATGATGATGATGTAATGAAGGGTTTGATTCTCATCCAGAATAATTACCATGTGTGTAGAAGTTCAAGTGCAAATTCTATTTGCATACTAGTTAAAAAAAAAAATTTGTTCTCTCTATATATAATATAAGATTGAGTCTAATATTGTTGTAGAAGTATATATATATATATATATATATATATATATATATTATTATATATATATATATATATATATATATATATATATATATATATATATATATATATATATATATATATATATATATATATATATATATATATATATATATATATATATATATATATATATGTATATATATATATATATATATATATATATATATATATATAAGAGATTTCCACCTATGTATTGATTCATCACGATATCTCTGGATCCAAAAGGCCTACAGACTTTAAATTTGGTAGGAATATTCCTTTCGTCGAGTAGAGGTCAGCTAAGAACGAAAATTTTAGGAAATTCCACTCGTTGCCGGGATGTGAAACTCACATTTTTTAAATATAGCTCCTGCAGACTTGAATTTAGGTAGACATATTTGTGTAACTGAAGCAAAGCGAGGGCGGGTCGCTAGTAAAGACATATAATGACTTCGATTCTGTGCCTAATTTATTTACACTCGCAAAAGAAACCTGTGCAGTAGTGGCTACGAATACTATTAATCCTCACATTGCTCGTGGATGTAGCATTAGACGAATAAGAGCCTTACATCTGTCTGATTAACAATTACATTCCCAAGAATGACGTCAGGCACAGTCGGTCATAAAACTATTGTCAATAATTTTTGTAATATGTACGGTGGAAGTGAAGTACATATTGCATCGACCCAAAGTGATTGGGGTAAGAGCAGGAGAATGATGAATGAAAATGCTCCTGTACGACAGTTGACGGAGATGGACGCATCTATTGGTTTTTTAAGCATTTGCCTATTAAGCAAATTCTTCGGAGGACATTAAAAAGGGAAGGAATTTAATCCAAATGCATTTTATTTAAAATGACTATATAGGAAAAAAGAGATTGAGGTCCACATGAACAAAACATTCCTGTACTCATTCTATTTTACCCAATTCTGCATCTATAATAGGCAGTAATCTGGCATCCCCCTATTTTACCCGTGGGTAAGAGACGGCTAAGCATATAACATATATATGTTGCATATATGTATGCATATGTGTTGCAAGTGAAGGAAAACTCGAAACAAAAGCCTATACCAACACGTCTGACCAGCGCAGTATAGTAGGTTAGTTTTGCTTCCATTACGTAGGAGGCCCGAGCCCAACAGTGGGACATATATGGGCTGTGATGATGATGATGAATCTGAAATCTAATACACTTAATATTGTTGCAGTTCAAGTTACCACTTACCAACAGGTAAGTTGCCTGCTCGTTTAAATAAAAAAAAGAAAGTTAACGCTTACCACTAACATCATTACATTATGTAAAAGTTTTAGGTTAATAAACATGGGTAATAAATAGGGTCAAAATAATTCTGGCAAACAAAATGTCGTCGGGAAACTTATTACTTACACGGCACCAAGTGGCGCTATCAGAATTTATATACGTAGATATAAGGCACTTGGTTAATTATTAAGATCATTTATTTATCGAGTCCTTGTACTTAACTAATGTAATAGACTTTTAGAATGGAGTTTTGGCGGACACGAGAAATATTTATATGCTGGTTTTATGTTTTATTCAATACTAGTGCCCCGCCCTCGTTTCGCTTTGGTATTCAGTTGCTCTGACCGTTATATTAAATCTCAGTTAACTAAAAGGATATTCATTTTAATGATGTACTGTACAGAACAATTTTAATGTACATTAAATGCTCCATTATTTTTTAGTAATGTGTAAAAAAAAAACGTGATAATTGTGGACTACCCTTAAGAGACAGACATATACCATCACAGACATTTTCGTAGGTTTTTTTAAGAAATACAATTTTGTAGTATATTATTATGATACATATATTACAAGATGTAAGGTAAAATTAAATTTACTGAAATTTACCATTTAACATGCTTGATTATTTATAACAACTTGATTACGAGCGAAAAATTATTGTCATGAAAAAATATCCCATGTGTGACAATCATTTTTCGCTCGTAATCAAGTTTTTATAGGTAAAATTTAGTTTCTTACATCACATTAAAAATCTTTTAAATTCTTGGTTATTTTATACTTTATTTATCATAATATGTTATACATAATATTATGTGTCTTCCTATTGAATCACTGTATTGATGAACACCGCATTGAAATTCGTTAGTTACTTAGTTTTAAAGATGTAAGCGTATAGACAAAAGCGGCAACTTTTTTATGCTATGTATATAAACTACTGTCAAAACCGTCCTCTTTTTTTGATATTGCTTATGGTGGCAAGCGAGCAAGCAGCACACCTGATAGTAAGTGTCACTGCTGCCCATGGACCTTTGCTATATCAAGGTATAGCTAGGCCGCTGCCTAGCTATACCTGTTACAAATTACAAACGCTATTACAAACCCCAAACTCACCCAGTTGGGTTTCCGGCTCTCTCGCTCACCGAACGAAGTACAATAGCACGTTACCATTACTCAGACGTCGGTCTTCTGCGAGAGTGTGGTACTACCCCGGACGGACTCCGTGGCTGTAGACAGAGAACTGTCAACAGCGTGGTCCTACCACTTAAAAGGTCGGTCTTTGTTTCCATGGCAGTTAGGTTAGTCTAAGCTTCGTGTGTTGATAGTGTATAAGTATAAAAGAAAATAAAAGGTTCTTTCCCTTAGATATTGTAAACGGATAAATCTCTGCAAGCGAAGGAAATTTAGAAATAAACTTTATATCAATTCGTCTGGAAATCAAATTGTATAGAAAGATCCTAGATTGTGTAGTGGGACAGATAATGTAAACAATAGCGTGCAGTCGCTCCTACGCTAAGTATCTAGTTTATATTCAAATTGTTGGACACGGTTTGTCGTCAGATTGTGTATGTACAGTCAATGCTGACTAGTTTGTTTGACTTCGAGATCTTGTATTGTTACGCAACAATAATGTTGCCAGATTCCAAACAGACGTGCCGTAAATTGGATGCCCTATTTGCAAATACAGTATTCACAGACGGCAACTGTATATTTTTAGTACAATATTTTCTCTTAAAATAGAAAGAATAATGTGAGATAGTTTTTTTATTTAAATGTTTTGAAATCCAAAATTAAAAATCGCTGCGGTGGTTTTCAGATTTTTTTCCAGAGAATATTAATTGTAAAGATGCGTGCTTGTAAGTGGAACTAAAATAATGTACCCAATTGTGGCTGCATTTTCAACTTTACCTATGATTTCTGGGTCTACCCTACATAGAGTATATAAATAAATAAAAAAAGAAATTGAAAAGATATATAAAAGAAATATATTGTGTAGTCACAGTTAACTTACATAACTAACCCCGAGAATAAAAAAAAGTTTATAAAAAAATGGAGAAAGTTTTATTAGATTGATTGAAACACAACATTATTAAGTGATGTAGTAAAATTGCTATGAAATCCGTGAATACTTATTTATTTCAAGTAATTTATAATTACATGTCTTGTAGTAATCTCCTTATTATCATATTTTTTTTTATTTGATAGACACAAAATGCTGTAATAAATCATTAAACATGAAAAGTGCCGGATGTTTTCTGCTGCTACTCACCATCGTTTTTGATGCGACTTCTAATGACTTCCAACAAAGTTGCGTTAAATGTTTAACGTAATGGCACTCGAACGCATGCGTGTAGTATACTTATTACAGACCAGCGCGAGCGTTAGCAACTAGTAGCTTCCAATATTCCAACGCGAAAAGGAAAGAGAAAGAAAGATACACAAAGGTAGAAAGTCGGAGAGAGAAAGAGAGTGAGTCGGTAGATCCAAAGCACATGCGGGTGGTATTCTTACTATGCAGCGAAGTAAACAGTGAGCGTTGTGAAATTAGCTGAAATACGTACTTGTTGTTCTATTTTCATTTATAATAGTCATTATTTTCATAGCTTTAAGTTTTCACTTCCGTTGGTAGTCCTCATAACTGCTTTTTGCTTTTATATAATTATATCGGATTGCTGGATCTAATATGGTTTATATTTACTGTATTGAACGATACTGTATTGTATAACGCATATATTGTCTGAATTGTCGATCCAACCCCTAGTTATTGGTTTCCTATTCAGATACAGTGTATAACATATATATGTTTGTTTTTTGTTTTTATTGTGTTTTAAATAACATTAAGGACTGAAAGGAGAGCATTTTCAAACTGTTTAAACGTAATCGATTTAAAATAGTCGATCGTGATTCGTGATTTTTGAAAAGGATTGTATGCACATTTGATTTTACAGATAGTAGAGTGGTCTAAAAACCGATCTCATGTACCGTGTTTTGTGGTACTAACATCTCGTAGTAATGTTTTTATGCGTATTCGTTAGTCTTTAAAAATAATATATGAAACGTATTTTTTTTAAAACCGATACAATAATGATTAATTATGATGCAAAAATATAATTACTATAATTAAATCTAAAAAGAACTTGTTGTAAACCACCTACATAAAAAAAAGTCTTATATATGATTCGATATCGTCGCAATTTTGATTACTATCCTATCTGTACAAATTCCTTCTTTTTACAAACAATGGAAAGTAGTGATAACTTTTATTAAGATAGTTAAAAAATTATAACCAAGTAATGATAACAAAAATAACTCTATTTGTTTATGCATTACTATAGCAAGAGCAGAATCCATAAATTACACTTTTCGATTGAGGAAGATTTTTCGCTAATTTATATAGAGCCTTTGGGACGTTTGTCTTTCCAATTGGCGTATTTTATTCGATATAAACACGAAAACCCGGACAGTAAAATAATAATGATGCTTTACTAAATAAACAAGGCTTATTTGTGTCGTTTCCCAAAAAGTGTATTCTAACGTAGCTAATGTAGCGTGTCGTAGCGTGACGTTGGGTGGGATTGGGTGGCGCACGTGGCTTATTTTCATATGACCGACGATGGTCGGGCGGCGGGCGGTGTCCGACTAGGTGTTACCACCGACCGCACTTCGTCGCATCAAACACGGTGCGGAGAAGGCGAAGTGCGGTCGAAAGATTAAATTACTCCAAATGTTGGCATACTAATAACACGCCGTACTACACTGCAAAGAGTTATTCCAACGAGCGCGGTTGGAGCTCAACGCGTCCCCTGTCCTTTTGTTTATATTTGACGATACTTTGTAAACAATCAGTCTTTCATATCCATTACATGACTGTGAAAAATTTGTTGCCATGAAAAATGTGTTGTTAAGCTTCCCTTGTTTGCTTGCTTGGAGTAAATTAATTACTCCTATTAGCGATAAGTATTTTAAGCTCCATAATATATTATACTTACGTCATACAAATGACACAGACAAATTAATACAGCAAAACAACAAATAGGTATAAATTTTTATTTAAGTATCTAAACTATAGGAGAGAAAAAGGAGTAGTTGGATTTAGGACATCCTATAAGTATGCTACTCAGAACAGTCCTGTGTTAATTGCATTAAACACCTTCCAGCGTCTTTAATTATGTGATATGTCCGTGGAGAAGTCCGTTGCTGTGTGGTAGCGGCTACGAATACTACCAACCCTTACTTTGCTCGTGGATGTCATAAAAAACGACTAAGAGCCTTATAACGACCTGAGCCAACACCATCTGATGGCGTTTGGTCAATAAATAATTACATTCCCAAGGAGGGTTGACGTCTGGCAGGCGGCCGGCATGATGATGATGATGTTCGTGGAGAAGTCATCCTACACTGCATTCTCGGATTTATGATCGTTATCCTAAAACCTTTATTCCCCAACGGTCCTCCGTTCAACGAGTGATGTGATCTACCCATTTAAAGTGTTAATTCTGCCGGATATAACGGTTACATCCGTTCTTTTACGCACTTCGGTATTCCGGATTTTATCACCTAATATGGAGCATAACCCTCTCTTGATAGTACGCTGAGTGAATTTGATTTTTTTATGAAGCTGACCTTTAAAGATCACGTTTTAGTCCTGAAAAGAAGTGTCGGGTATCAAAAAATTCTTCTGAAATGCATTTCAATCGCCAATATGTTCAGAATGCTGACGGAATCGTCACATTAATCACTTCCGATCACGCGAACCATAGATTAGTCTTTTCGTCATTTCCTTATGAAAAAAAAAACAAGGGCACGATTCCCAACAGATTAGGCAGACGTCATGTTGATTGCGCGTGTGTCGATTTCCATATTTAAACTTGAAACTTTTCCTATACATATTATAATGCTGATGCCTTATATTTTCAAAATAAGTATCAACTAGCTTCTGCCCGTGGCTTAAAAGGTTACTTTTTAGTTTACAGTTTAGTTTTTCATCCCCTATTTTATTTTACCCCTTAAGGGTAATTTTTTTACAAAATTTTAATGTCATATTTATTTATATCTAATCAATAAGCCTAAAAATAACTTTCAAGCTTCTGGCTTTATAAATGACGATACTGTCTTGCAACTTTGCATCCCCCTTTATAACCTTTTTTTGCATTTAAAAGTAGCCTATGTCCTTTATCAGGGTCTAGACTATCTGTGTACCAAATTTCATTTAGATCGGTTCAGTAGTTTTGGCGTTAAAGAGTAACAGACAGACAGAGTTACTTTCGCATTTATAATATAAGTAAGGATTAGCTTATTACATGTATGTACTAACGAATTGCTATATATCCAGCATTTTATTTATAATACTACTATGTATATGTACTGGTCAAAGATGATTTGGTACAGGGTTTTTTTACAAGGTTTGAGTTAAATAAATATTTTTATAAGTTATTTTAATAGAGATAAACTATTATAGATATAATAAACTATTATAGATATATATATAAGAGTAACAATAGGTAATGATGTACTAGAGCAAGTAGATGAATTTGTATATCTTGGATGTGGATTTAGCCGAGATGGAAGGTACACCACTGATATAGAGCGAAGAGTGAATGCGGGAAATAGAGTGAACGGAGCGTTGGGGCAACTTCTCGGCGGCCACCAACTCAGCCAGAAGGCACGTGTAGCAATACATAACGCAGTGCTTGTCCCAACATTACTGTATGGAAGCGAGAGTTGGGTATGCAGAAAAGAGTATGATAGTAAAATTAATGCGGTCGAAATGCGATCTCTGCGAAAAATCTGTGGAGTTAGGCTGACCGACCGCATTCGTAACGACGACGTAAGAGAGCGAGTAGGTATGAACAAGGGTATTGGTGTAAAGATGCGAAAGGGAATGCTCCGATGGTTCGGACATGTGGAAATAATGCCGAACGAACGCCTGGTTAAGAAGATATACAATGCGAAAGTGGAAGGATGTAGATACCGAGGGAGACCGAGACTAACCTACCTAGACCAGATCGGTCATGTACTGAAGGAAGGTGGAGTCAAGAGTCTCCGAAACCGGCGAGCGTGTATGAAGAGAATTATGAATGTTGAGGAAGCGAGTGAAGTATGCAGAGATAGAGTTCTCTGGCACTCTGTTCTCTCTGCCTACCCTGCAAGGGATATGGCGTGATGATATGTGTGTATGTACGGTTCATCACATCATCATCACATCCCATATATGTCCCACTGTTGGGCTTGGGCCTCCTTTGTAATGGGAAGGAAATTAACCTACTATACCGCGCTGGTCAGACGTGTTGGTATAGGGTTTTGTTTCGAGTTTTCCTTCTCTTGTGTAGGTTATATATGCGTTGTATACCCCTTAGTCGTCTCTTACGATCACCCACGGGTAAGATATACTACGATATACTACTATAGACTTCGGTCTACTTGTATGTACTTCGGTACATCAGGACATTATTATTATTAACTTTTTGTGAATAAGGAGCAATATGGTGAAATTTAATTCACCAACACTGTTCGGGCCACTTTTATCACCCGATAAAGTTGCATATTCACTTCACACATTAATGTGAAACGTTATGGAACAAAACTCTAGTATAAACTCGGCTATGAACTCGTTAAAACTTTGCTTCACGAACATATGTGAATGTGAAAATTTCATATCAAAGTAGTTCGCTTCTCCAATAAGTGATGAAGGCGATTAGTGCAAACTTACTCCGAAGCACTCGTTCTGAAATCAAGTGATTGGTTGGCGTTCTTTGTTACCGCACACCTCTAAACAAGGATTAGCTTCTTTGTAATTAGTTTTCAGACTATCTAAGCTTCGTTGCATTACCAGATATGCAATCAGCTTTGCATGTATATACTAGCAAAAAGCTGAGCTCTCGCAAAAAGTTGTGGGTTCGCTTAATTTTTCTAACGGGTAATAATTTTCTTGACAGTTTTTTGAAGTGAAACTTCTAATGTGACTTCCAACAAGGTTGCGTTAAACGTTTAACGCAATGGCACTCGAACGCATGCGCGTAGGCGTAGTATGGCCTGTTACAGGCCAACGCGAGCGTTAGCAACGAGTAGCGTCCAATATTCCAACGAAATAAAGAGAAAAAAGGTACACAAAGGTAGAAAGTAGGAGAGAGAACGAAAGTGAGTCGGTAGATCCCAAGCACATGCGTGTGGTATTCTTGTTATGCAGCAAAGTAAACAGCGTGAGCGTCGTGAAATTAGCTGAAATACGTACTTGTTTTTCTATTTTAATTAATAAAATTCACTATTTTCATAGGTTTAAGTTTTTACTTCTGTCGGCCATCCTCATGAGTGCTTTGTGTTTTTTATTTTTATTATTTTTATATAAGATTTCATACGACCAATCATTTACAGATATTTTATTATTTATCTGACATTGGTTAGTATTTATATTAATAATATTTCTGTGACATGAAGTATTTGAGTATTGAGTTTAATTCTGTTGCAGCGATGTTAAATATTTGGTTGTCTAAGAGATGGCATTAGTAATATAATAACATTCTATCCAATGAATGCAAAATTGTTAATGTTTAATTAATGGTTATAAATTTATATATATATTTATGATAAATAATACACCTAGATATAAAGTTAAGTTACTATGTCAAAGCACAAATCTGAAGCGTGAAAGCTTTTCAGTAAAGTGTACCACGAAAGTGATCAAGATGTGGGATAGTGTTAGTTTAGGTTCGGTTGATAATCATCTTACCTCATATAAGCTCTATTGTTAAACTCAAGCCTCCTCTACACTGGGAAAGAAATTGACCTATTATACCACGCTGGTTGGATGTATTGCTATTTGGGTTTTTATCGAGCTTTCATTTTCTTCTATAAATGATATATGTAGATTATATCCCTTAGTCGTGTTTTACGATACCCACGTGCAAGAAAGGGAGTAAAGGTAAAGTTTATGAATATTTATATTAGTTGACAGTGACGTGATATGTAGATTACTTTTATTTTTAATGTTTTTATATAACCAGAAACAATTGCAATATCAAAACGAATGGAATGACGTTCTATTTATCAAACTTGTTTGAGCCATTGAGTAGTTACGAGCGTAAAAACAAACAGATGTATACACATATACATACACGCAAAATTATCCTTTTAAACTGCACCGTAGTCACGAAAAGACATAGAGGTTTTTTATTTAATACATTGACTTGTCTACAAGTACTAGTTTATAATTTGACGGATCATCTAATCTTAGTCACAGTTTAGTAAACATGATATAGGAGCATGAGTTTCTAAGTATATTATCCCTAAGTCAGGTTAACATGATAGGCGAGTTAAACTGTTTCAGTAAACTTGAAATTGAAATCACTACTTTGTATTAACTTCGTACTTGACATACTAGATGCCCTACTTTGTTTAACTCGTCTAACTGTAGCTCAAACCGATGACAAGTCAGATTAAGGGGATCTACATAACATCATAATTGTTTTAACTCTACGAAAGTTTTGCGGGGATTTAATAAACTATTTTATGAATTTGATATTAAAATATTACAACGTTAATCTTGAATCGCTGTGTGGTAGCGGCTACGAATACTACCAACCCTCACTTTACTCGTGGATGTCGTAAAAAACGACTAAGAGCATTATAACGCCCTCGGCCAATTCCATCTGATGCTATTTGGTCAACAATTACATTCTCAAGGATTACATTCTCAAGGGTTGACGTCTGGCAGGCGGCCGGTCATAAAACTATTGCCAATAAGTTTTACAATATGTACTATGAAATAAGAGTACATATTGTATTGACCCCAAGTAATTGGGATGAATGTAGGAGAATGATGAATGTTAATATTGAAATATCAGTCCCGTTGGTTTAGTGGTATAGGTATATCAGTCAAATCTGTAAATAATTTTATTTATTTGACATTTCAATTCATTTCATAGTGGTATGACCACAATGTTGATAGTTTTTTTGTCTACAGTCGCGGGCCGATGTCTTTGGTCTGGGGTAGTATTACACTCTCGCAGAAAATTGACGTATAAGCAGTGGCAATGTGCTGCTGCGCTTCGTTCGGCGAGCGAGAGAGCCGTAAACCCATCTTTCGGGGCGGGTTTGGGATTTTCATAGGCAGGCAGCAGCATAGCTATACCTCTAGTATTGCAAAGATCCTTGGGCGGTAGTAAAACTTACCATCAGGTGTCCTGCTTGCTCGTTTGCGACCATAAGCAATAAAAAAATTCTTTCTACTTATTCTGTTTTAGCAATCTTAGTGTTATCCTATTTTTTTTTATTTGTATCTATAATTTATTAAATATGGAAAGTCTCGATAATTTAAAATTTCGACTAGAATTCGGCATATATGCAAGTTTACTTGACTCACCCCCCTACATTGATTGTCATAGCTGTTTCATCATCACAGCCCATATATGTCCCACTGTTGGGCTCAGGCCTCCTCCGTAATGGGAGGGAAATTAACCTACTATACCGCGCTGGTCAGACATGTTGGTCTAGGGTTTTGTTCGAGTTTTTCTTCTCTCGCATAGAAGTTATATGCGTTTTATATCCCTTAGTCGTCTCGTACGATCACCCACGGGTAAGATATGGGGTGGTGAAATAGTATTCTTACTCCGTCACCTCAAGGAAAAAGCTGTTTATCGGCTAATCTTTCGACCCTTGGCTTTGACACACGGTGGCAATATACCAGCACTTCGTTGCCAGGACGTCTGGAGTACAATAAAGCACAACCCACCATGCAGGGTCATCATCATCTGATCCAATGATTCGTTTAATTAAGGGAGGGAGATAATACGGACGTTATGAGATTCCTGACCATCCTTTTATTTACTCCAAATAGTTGCGAGGAGTTTTAAAAGACAATAAAGTTTCATACGTTTTAGAAAGTAAATTTCTTATCGCTAAGATATGTAGGTTTTCTTACCTATATCGATTAAATATTATATTATATTTATGTTAATCAAAGTTAAGCTGTGTGGTAGCGGCTATGAATACTACCAACCCTTACTTTGCTCGTGGTGGATGTCGTAAAAGACGACTAAGAGCCTTATAACGACTTGGGCCAGCTCCATCTGTTACCGTTTGGTCAACAATTACATTCCCAAGGAAGGTTGACGTCTGGCAGGCGGCCAGTCATAAAACTATTGCCAATAACTTTTACAATATGTACAAGAGTATATATATATATATGTATGAAACAAGAGTATATATTGTATCGACCCCAAGTAATTGGGATAAGAGTAGGTAAATGATGAATGATGATTTATGTTAATCAAAAGGGAACAATAAACTCTACTTTGAACATTCAGATCTATTGTATTTAAGTTTTGTATGATTGTTTGTTTGATTGCAGCAAAGTTGGATGGTGTGAAGACTTACATGCGCATGCGACGAGTCCCTACGCACCTCCAGGTGAAAGTCATTAAGTGGTTCGACTATCTGTGGCTGACACAAAAATGCTCGGATGAAGAGAAGGCTGTATCCTGTTTACCTGACAAGCTCAAGGCAGAAATCGCCATCAACGTGCATCTTGATACTTTAAAGCGGTAATCTTATATTTTACACTTTTACATACTTTTAAGATATTTCAGCTTAGTTATATATTCAATCAGGAAGTGCCCGGGCTTCACAGACTTACGACTTTATCACGTGCGGTAGCTGCTACGAATATTACCAACCCTTAATTTTCTCGTGGATGTCGTTAAAGACGATTAAGAGCCTTATAACGACCTGGGCCAACTCCATCTGATGCCGTTTGGTCAACAATAACATTCCTAAGGAGGGCTGACGTTGGGCACGCGGCCGGTCATAAAACTATTGCAAATAACCTTTACAATATGTACTATGAAAGAAGAGTGCATATTGTATCGACTCCAAGTAATTGGGATAAGAGTAGGAGAATGATGTATTATTTTAAGTAGTTTTGGCAGTCTTCTGTTGTTGTTATCCTGATACGGTCTAAAGAATTATGAAGAGACCGAAACAGGTGGAAATTTAAAGGTGTACGGTCAGGGCTATATGTTGGATGCATTAACACCTCCCAGCCAAACTCTCTTAATTTTTGCTGAGTGACTAATTTGTGTGTAATCTAGCGTTATCGTGATGAAATACCACATCCTTTCTGTTGATTGATTCTGGCTGCTTTCTTTTAATTTCCTTCTTTAATCTCATCAGTTGTTGACAGTATATGGTATATCCGAATCGATAGTTTTGCTCGGCGGTAAAAGCTCATAATTAACAATACCCTTCCAATCCCACCATACACAAAGCATCACCTTATTACGAGTTAGCCCGGGTTTTGCCACAGTCTGTGATGCCTGACCGATCACGACCTTTTTCGCACGTAACGTATGTGATCCACTTTTCATCACCAGTTATCAATCTCTTCAAAAACGGTTCGGTTTCGTTGCGTCTCAATAAAAAATCGCAAATGATTATGTTGTTCATTTGGTTTATATCAGTGAGCTCCTGCTTCACCCAAATACTTATAATTTTTGTATACCTACACCATTCTCCTACTCTTATTTCAGTTACTTGGGTTCGATACAATATGTACTCTTCTTTCATAGTAGGTACATATTGTAAAAGTTATTGGTAATAGTTTTATGATCGGCCGCCTGCCAGACGTCAACCCTCCTTGGGAATGTAATTGTTATTCAAATTACTGAAATTTAGCATTTAATATGCTTAATTATTTATAAAAACCCGATTACGAAGCGAAAAATGATGTCACAAGCGGGATTCGAACCCGCACCTGTTGGGAGTCCGGCCCAATCGTGCTGCCACTATACCACCGTGAACTATTGTAGGACATTCAAATCTCGCTTTGTTATGCATATGCTATTTTACGTCTTTATGGTGACGTGCGCCATCTACCCGACAATGTTTACACATTGTAGGCTTAATACTTCAAACTTTGCAGTTAGAATTGTATTAAACGATGATACAACCTTGTTATTCAAATTACTGATGGTGTAGTGGCAGCACGATTGGGCCGGACTCCCAATAGGTACGGGTTCGAATCCCGCTTGTGACATCATTTTTCGCTTCGTAATCGGGTTTTTATAAATGTAATTGTTGCCCAAATAGCATCAGATGGAGTTGGCCCAGGTCGTTATAAAGCTCTTAGTTGTCTTTTACGATGTTCACGAGCAAAGTAAGGGTTGGTAGTATTTGTAGCCGTTACCACGCAGCAAATTTTTGTATACACGTGTTTGATATCAACTTTGTATTCCCTTATTATGAAATTGTCTGCTTATTATCCATAGCGATCTCATGCGAAAAACACGGATAAATTATGGCAATATTAATACATTCTAATTCCAATACCACATGGAAGATTTAAAAGATATAAGTATAGTTATATTAGCCTATAAAACATTATAACCATGACCACAGGCTTATAAGTCCTAAAGAGGGTTGTGACATTTTTAAATGGTCACCCACCAAAAGACTTAACAGCGGTCAATTTATTTAACTCCTCTTTGTTTAATGCTGCCCTTCATGGAGCCCCTTTTTGAAATGACAATGTATTAACATCCTCGACAAAACAATGGAGTTATTTTCAATTATATATCAAAATAGATTTTAATATGAATGAAAATCATTTTATTTCATTTCAATTTAACAATTTTGTATAGCCATTTTAACGATCTGAAATGATGGTTTTAATTTATTGCCCTTTAATGCTTCCTCCGCGGGTCATTTTGCTGTATGGTAGCTAGTATTTTAAGAACTTTATTTTCTTTACACTAACTCTAAACTTTTCTAACATTAAATAGTGTAAAAGATTGCTTACAAAATCACAAATCTGGTAGGAAAAGTTCAGCCAAAATCGATTCCAAGAGGCAACACAAACAGGTCGACAAACAAAAGCTGCATTTTCATTATTTCACAAGAGTAATATTAGCGAGCACAACAGATCCTGAATTCTGCCTAACATTAGTTCATCTGAATTCATGTATTTTTAAATATTTATAAAAAAATATAATGAACTTTAGGAGGAAGAGAATTAGAAATTACTTTCTGACATATACAAAATAAAAGTGATGTTATCGGCACAAAAAAAGTAATGATTTAAAAAAAAGTTACTTATAGACATAACGAAAAAGAATATTTATATCTATAAAACAAGATGTTTGTATTTATGACATCGCTAAACTCCGAAATTATTTGACCGATCATTATGAAAATTGGTATGTATATATATTTTTTCACGGAGAAGGTTTATATGCTCTCTCCATTGATGTAAATCGCCACCAGCGAATGCTGCGATATATTGACTTATACAAACAAACCAACGGGCCGATTGCTAGTTGTTCTATAAAGATGAATTACCACAGTAAGAATTTAGTAGATTAAGATGCTTAAAAAGATATTTCAGTGATGCTATTAATCCAGCTATCATTCAAGTTCCAGTGAATGCTATAAACTCTAAATATTATCGTTGTTGCTTTAGCAATAACTAAATGTTAAATACGAAAATTATTTAGAAGTAAATACTTGAAACTGCGCAAGAAAACTTTTACAGCTGTATTGCTCAATCTACAGAGTGGAGTTTACTTGAAATCGAAATACTCCATATTGAATAAATTTTATTTTCTGCCCAATTATTAAATTTACGATAGCTATCAAATCGGCACTATTCGGTGTACTATAAATTTATTATTTAATATTTTATAATCTGTTTGCACAGATGGCATAGCGGTTAAGACACTTTCCGCCCCAGTTCCTCGGGCTCGATTCCTAGGACAACACTTGTGCGATTCATAAAGTCTTGTTCTGAGGTTGGGTGTAATATTATGTCTGCGTTAATTATATGTTTGTAAAGTCCCCTTTCCGTGTGGTGACGGAGTAAGAATACAATTCACCACCCTCTATCTTACCCGTGGGTGATCGTAACAGACGACTAAGGGATATAAAACACATGTAACATCTATGCAAGAGAAGGTAAACTCGAAACAAAACCCTATACCAACACGTCTGATCAGCGCGGTATAGTCGGTTAATTTCCCTCCCATTACGGAGGAGATCCGAGCCTAACAGTGGTACGTATGTGGGCTGTGATGATGATGATGAAAGTACACTTATTATTATTTCCTTAGTCTTTTTAAAATAAAAAAAAAAATCAATGTTGTATAAAAGCCTTAGATTAAATCCGACTCTCCACGGAAGTTAAATGCTATACACTCGGTCAAAATGTCGAGTGTCGTGTGCTGATGAGCGGCGCAGCGGTTTATCTTTTAACCCGTTCGAGTGCTCTCCTCTTGTGCCCCACTCTAATGTCTTCAGGCATAGTTAGAACATTAGTCAGATCATAGTGTGACGTAAAATAAAATATAAAATTTGGTAGTCCTTAATGATAGTTTAACTTCCAAGTCATAATATTAGTTTATGGTATCAAAGATATAGAAACAGTAAATAAATCGTCTATAATTCCATGTCATGCTTTGTTTAACCAGAGACGCCTAAAGGCTTCGTTTTTTTTTGTTAAATTTTCCTAAGGTTTGGACATTTAGCCCGTGTTAACCAGTTGTAATATTAGTAATTTAAAAGTCATTGTATGTCATTCAAAAAATCTTGTGTTAAAAAAGTAATGGTTACGCTATCAAAGTGTTTCTTTAAGTTGTTAAAAAACACGAAACAATTGAAATGTCGTATTTTATATTCACTAGAATAATCATATAAGAAGAAATGTCGATTAAGCCGTTCAATGTACTTATTATTCCCATGAACCTTTTATATATTGAAAACAATATTTTATTATGTTTTATATGTATGTAAGAGAGATATAGCAGATTACAATTTCAAATATCATGAATTTTATTTTTATATGTATTCCCGTATGGGTGTAATAAGATGTGTACGTTAATTATAGACAGTAGGATCTGTTATGACACAACTATTTGTTCCTTGTCATGGGATAGTGTCGTTTTAGAAAAAAAAACATTTATAATAGTCAAACCCAACAATTTTTCGTCTAATATTTGATCGATAATGGCGTCTTTCTGCAAACTGATTTTCTGAACTACGATTACATGCAGGCGGCAGATAGGTAAATGAAGAAGGCGCTGTACAATCTTGATGATTTTTTTTTATTGCCTATGGTGGCAAACGTGCAAACAGCACACCTGATGGTAAGTGATACTGCTGCACATGGACCTTAGCAACACTAGGGGCACAGCCAGGGCGTTGCCTACCTTGAAGAAAGTGCTCTTCTTAAACCTCGCTTGAAGAAGGACATGTTATAGCACTCGGGAAACACAGCAGCAGGTAGTTCATTCCAGATCTTGCACGTGCGTGGGAGAAGTGATCGCTGAAAACGTACAGTCAAGGACCGTACCGTTTTCAGATGAAATAGATGAACCCTGCTACGGTGTCGAGTGGTACGGTGATTAAACGGCGACGGTGGTACCAAGTCAAATAGTTCCTCAGAGCACTCCCAGTGAAAGAGCCGGTAGAGTACGCAGAGAGACCCAAAGTCTCTCCGCCGCTCCAGTGACTCCAGTCTATCCGTGAGATTGGGATCACCGACGATTCGAAATTGCTCCGACCATCCAGAAAGCTGGTGATCTAATTACAGAGTCCCTCGGGGATTCCATATGATGGTAGCTTCGATAGAAGTGCCAGACCCTGTCGAACGCCTTTGCGATATCCAGGCTGAATGCTAGCGCCTCACCCTTGCCCTCCAAGGCCTCTGCCCAACGGTGAGTTAGGTACACCAGAAGATCACCAGCCGACCGGCCATGACGAAAGCCATATTGGCGGTCACTGATCAGCTGATGATCCTCAAGG
This sequence comes from Lymantria monacha, assembly GCA_905163515.2. NCBI lineage: Eukaryota > Metazoa > Arthropoda > Insecta > Lepidoptera > Erebidae > Lymantria > Lymantria monacha. The sequence goes on along the minus strand of LR991082.1, from coordinate 19,742,456 downwards.
TACTGCAGAAGCTGATGGTTAATTATTTTCTCCATTATCTTGGAGAGCAAGGATGTTATCGCAATCGGCCTGTAATTCGACGGGTCCAACCGCTCTCCCCTTTTCGGGAACGGGTGGACGTGGGCTACCTTCCACGAAGATGGAACCCTATTGGTGTCTTAGGAAAGTTGGTAAAGGCGCATAAGGACGGTGGTCAACTCGGGGGCGCTCCTTTTCAGGACCACCGCAGGGATGCCATCCGGCCCGCCCGACTTATGGAAGTTTAAAAGCCGCAGCTCTCATCTGACCGCACGCTGTGTGATGCGGATTTCAGAGAGAGAGAGAGAGCTTTCATACCGCGGGATGGTAGGTGGTGTGGCAGCTCCAGCGTCCAAAGTCGAGTTACAGGCACAGAATTGACCTAGAAGATCGGCCTTCTCCTTTGCACTGTAGGCTAGACTGCCATCATTTTTCTGCAGTGGTGGGAAATTGGACTGGCACAAGTTGCCTTGGGCAGCTTTGGCGAGCGACCAGAATGTACGACTCCCAGTGGGATAGCTCTCCAATTGCTTGCCAATTCTGGCAACATATTCTGCCTTGGCTCTGGCAATTGCCTTCCTACTAGCTCTTGAAGCGGCATTAAAATTTCGCTTCTCTTATTTCTCTTTCGGGTTCTGACGGTTTTTGGCTCTTTTCCAGGCCTAGTATGCGGATTGCTTTGGCGTGTAGCCATCCTGCAGATTTTATTAAACCAAGGACGACTGTGGCCACCGACGGGTATTTTAATATTGGGGATGAATAATTCCATCTCCGTGATAACCGTATCGGTAACGCAGTCCGCACAAACGTTAGGGTCCCCAGAGGCAAAGCAAAGCCGCTTCCATGGGTAGGACGCGTAGAACTCGCGAAGCCCATCCCAATCTGCTGACTTATATTGCCAGACTCTGCGAGTCCCAGTCGCTTTAGAGCGATTAGGCCTCACAACAGGGGCACTGCTACAGACCAAGCAATGGTCAGATGACCCAAGAGGGACCCAAAGTTATCAAAGTTATCAGAGGGGCTTCGACCATTACCTGGTATCCGTACTGGTGTGTGGTCAGCAGAAGATCCAGTAAAGAAGACTCATGACTCTCAATGTCTGGAACACGGGTGGGTTGTGTTACCAGTTGTGAGAGACCATAGGTCGAAGCCATATTGAAGAGATGTCTACCCAGGAGGTCAGTGGTTCGAGACCCCAACCCCTCTTTATGATGAGCATTGAAGTCGCCAAGGACCACCACCTCCGCTGATAGACACTGCTCCAATATTTTGTCAATCCCTCATTAAACGTTCTCGAATAACTGAGTTGATCCCCAAATCACTGCCATGAGACCTGTAGAGGCACACGTAGATGCGGGTAATCCCTCCATAGTCTACACGTAACCATAGTATTGACAGGTCATCATGCTCGAGGACCCGAAGGCGGCGACAGCAGACATCGCCCCGGACAAACACGCGCACCCCAGCTTTACGACGGAAAGAGTGCTCCAAATCGTAGTACGTGGTATCATCCGGGGCACCTATCTGCGTCTCCGTTAAAAAGAGCAAGGCAGTACGCGCCGTCTCGAGATTGTGGTGGACGGCGTCGAGGTTGCTGTGTAAATCCCTGATGTTGCAAAAATCCACATCAAAAGTGGATAAGGACACCGCCGTGTATAACCTTCTCTTTTTATGTTGCCTTGACATGGGTTTTATATTAAGAAGAAAAGGAAGGGAGTGTGGTTGCGTGGAATGAAGTTCGGTGATGCTAAAAACAAATGTGCGGAGCACAGAACATGGTTGGAGGGTGAGTTTTGTGGGGAGATAACAGGAAGCACGGAAGGGCCCACGGTGCCGCCTGCTCGTAGTCGCCGAGCTCCACACCGGTTTCCCAATCCGGTTCGACGGCTGCGCGACGGGATTTTCGCCGGTTGGCGGGACAGCCTCCCAGGGGCGATAGTAGGTGGCCGGCGGTGACCATTCCCACCGGGTCTCCCTGTACCCCTTGTCAGCCCCTCACGCTCAATACCTCAACCATGACTTCCACACCGCAAATTTTAGGCACCACCAGAACTCACCGCACGCAAACACACCCGAAAAAATGGGCTCCAGCTCTCTCGCTCACCGAACGAAGCACAGCAACAAAACGTTATTGTTCAAACATCGATTTTCTGCGAGAGCGTGGTACTTCCTCGGACGGGCCGGCCCGCGGCTGCAAACAGAGAACTGTCAACAGTGTGGCCTTACCACAGTAAAAATCCAGTCAATTAGCCAATAGACCGAATATCGGGATGTCAAAAGGTGAACCTATGGCGTCCTATAATCGAGAAGGTTGCGAGACTGTATTATTTTATTGAGTGCACATCATGTATTAATGAGTTTGTATTAATGAGTTCACACTCTCGGCCGTTATAGGCGGGAAAATACCTAAATGCATGCACAGAGTAAAAAAGAAATGTTACATTTGATGTTCTTACCAAACAGCCAATGCTTACATCAAATATTGCTAATACATAGGTGATGTCTAATGCGAACTCTATTGATTTTACTTTTTTTTTATTTAGATTGTCTATTACGACACTTGGGTGAAGTTAACTGAATTTACTCTATGTATATATATACACAAACGTGACACCAAAGAGAACTTCATATTTCGACATTTTCTTTTACGCGTGTCGGTACAATATAAAGCGATATCGCAAGAAATGGGTTTCATAATACGTGTATCTGTGTGCGTATTATGTTTCCTACTTCTGTAATATGCTATTACTATAAATCAGAGAATATTGGTATTTCTTTTTTAATCTTCAAATATGACTTAGTAATTTATGGTATAAAATATTATTCATAAAAATAGATTGGACTGGTAATCAGTATACATTGTTCATATTTTCATACTTTTTAAAAACAACCTACCGTAAAGAAATAATCCTCGTATTGTGGGGGGACTTGACAAATATATAAATAATGGACACAAATTACACTTAGACTCAGAACAATAATTTGTGGATCGCACAAAGCGTTTGTCTTCCTTGGGAATCGAACCCATGACATTGGTATAGTAGGTTGATATCTTAACCACTACGCCATTTGTGCAGTGTGTCTGTACATATTATATATAGTTGTTGTCTTATATTTGGAAAAGTATTATGGAATGTATTAAAAGCCGTGCAGCTTTATTTGCAATACAATTCGATAAATGTTGCGTTGCTCATTATTCTAATCCGACTATAGTGAAAAGTCCAAAAGGAGGGTAAATTTTTGATCCGTAAGGGTATATGTATACATATATTTATTTTATATACACTCATAACTACCTAATGTCCCAACAGAATTTGATAAATGATACGTGATTAGTCTCGTAGTAATAATGTGGATGTCACTGAGTACCTATATAATTAAAAAAAAAAACAATATGTCAACCTTTATGCGATTTAATGTGCGGGCTAATTTTTATTATTAGGAACCTCTTATAAATTATTAAAATAAAATTACAGAAAATGCGAATATGAAACTATATACACTACAGTCTATATGATTTTGATACTGGGTTGATTTAGTCAAAACAAAAAATTGAACGTTTTATATAATATCATTTTTTTTATTTGAAACAGAATATGACAAATGGCCGAGAGGCGTATATGCTATTTTCAATAAACCTAATCAATCATTGTCAATATTAAGATAAGAGTGACATTGATGATCGGCAATTTTGTAACTACGATAAAACTTATTCGCCTTGTTCGCTATGCTACGAGAGGTTCCAGACCAATAATCCTTACTAATATTATAAATGCGAAAGTAACTCTGTTTGTCTGTCGCTCTTTACCGCCAAAACTACTGAACTGATCTAAATGAAATTTGATATACATATAGTCTAGAGCCTGATAAAGGACATAGGCTACTTCTTAATGCAAAAAAGGGTTGTAAAGGGGGATGAAAAGTTGTAAGGAAGTATCGCCATTTTTAAAGTCAGAGCTTGAAACTTGTTTTTAGGATTAAATATAAATAAATATGACATTAACAATTTAACATGCTGTCAAAATTAACCCTTAAAGGGTAAAATAAAAATAGGGCATGAAAACATAAGGAAAATAAACTTTTACGCGGGCAAAGCCGCGAGCAGAAGCTAGTACATTATAAAAGACAAAAAGAAATTTGTTTATTAAAATATCATAATATAATGAAATACCCTTTCATACCAATTGCATATAAATATTGAATATATAATATTTATCCGTGTGGTGACGGAGTAAGAATATAATTCACCACCCCCTATCTTACCCGTGGGTGACCGTAAGAGACGACTAAGGGGTATAAAACGCATATATAACCTATACAAGAGAAGGAAAACTTGAAACAAAACCCTATATCAACACGTCTGACCATCGTGGTGTAGTAGGTTAATTTTCCTCTCATTATGGAGGAGACTCGAGCCCAACAGTGCGGTGCTCTTTGGCGGTTTTTATGACATCCACAAGAAGTGGTTTTACATTATTTTTGTTCACAATTGAAACAATTTATTATAATATTAACTGCACATTTGACATACTGGTCGAAGCACCGACTTTCTCTCATGAACCGTCGCGAATTCTCATGCAGAAAAAAATCTGACTTGGTGTAATTTAATTTCTTTAAATGTCTGTGAATTTCTCAGCAATATCAGAAACTATGTTAGTGTCTAGTCTTATTAAAAAATCAGTCTTAGTGTAATTTAATTTTTTAAATGTCTGTGAATTTGTTCAGCAATACCAGAACATATGTTTTTGTCTAGTCTTATTAAAAAAAAACATTAATTTATTTAAAAACCTTAATTGGTTCATCTTAATCTATATCACGAATTATTTCGAAATGAAATACTAATCTAGTTGGGTTAAATTAAGCTAAATGTTTTATATATAACAAATGAATGAGATAACCGATAATACCTTCGAAAATTAGGCCATAATAAAGTTGCCATTAAATATCAAATACCTTACGATCTTAACTTAATATATAATAACCTAGTTTCACATTATGAAATATGAATTTTATTTAAAAGATATATTTATTTGTTTACATTAAATAGTATTTTAGTTGCATAAGCCAATGAAAATAAAATTATATATCAAATTTAACAGATTGAATAGCATAGCTGATTAGAGATCTAACTGACCGAGTGCTATTTGTTCAATCCTCAGGCAGAATATTTCTTTGCGTAACCCACAAATTATTCTTCTCGGACTAGGTATTATTTGGGTTTGTAAATTATGTTTATAAAATTCTATGCAATACAAGGATCTGATTCTTTAGTACGGGTTGATTTATTTAAAAACACGCAAAATATTTGACCAGTAAGATATAGTTATACGTGTGGTGACGGAGTAAGAATACAATTCACCACCTCCTATCTTACCTGTGGGTGATCGTACGAGACGACTAAGGGATATAAAACGCATATAACATCTATGCAAGAGAAAGGAAAACTCGTCACCAAACAACAAAACCAACACGTCTGACCAACGTGGTCAATTATATAGGTCAATTTCCCTCCCATTATGGAGGAGGTTCGAGCCCAACGTGGGACGTATATGAGCTGAGATGATGAAGATGAAGGTATAGTAGGTCAATATTCCTGCGATAATGGAATAGGATTATACCCAACAGTTTGATGTGAATGGAACGAGAAGGGGAAGGAATAAGTTTAACATATTGTGCTATTAGTTATTGGGGTTTTGGATAGAAATTAAGGAAACTGTATGTGGGAAATATCTGATTTATATTTGAAATAAAATACTTTTTAGTGATCATGGTCACGGATCAGTCTTCCTGTGACCATGATCACTGAAAAGTGTTCGAAACGTCGGGAAATTAAAAATCAAATACAAAAGCGATAGAAGCCGTAAACGTAGTTTTATTTCAAATGTGTAATACTCGCGTAAACATTAGAAATCATTGTAATTTATATTTTAAAGCTCAAGACTGTATTTTATACTTCTACAAATGGGTAGGCAGAGTTGCGATATATATATATACTTTCACTTTCTTACGCATTGTTTTAGACCTATGTAATAAAGACCAAGCACCTTCTTGTCTGTTCTACTGCTAAAAATTTCCAAATAAAATAATATTTTTTACCCACGACATTTGAATCTCTCTTCTCATTCTCGACAGCCACATGCATATGCCATTGAACCAATAAATTATTTTTATGCTTTATAACATTCTTCCTCCATTAATGTAGCGTGGCAATTTAAGCTTAATATCCCGTGTTGTATAATTAAAAAGAGAAACATTTGCTTTTTACGTCCATGAATTATGCATAAGTGTTCGTTTATACGATCCGTGAATTTTTTGTCGTCAAATGACTTTTCTGAGTTTTTGCTTTTATCTGACTTGTATTTGTATATTAACGGCTTAAGTTTGATGTTACGTTTATGAACTTAATCATCATCATCACAGTCCATATATGTCCCACTGTTGGGCTCGGGCCTCCTCCGTAATGGCAGTGAAGTTAACTTTCTATACCGCGCTGGTCAGACGTGTTGGTATAGGGTTTTGTTTCGAGTTTGCCTTCTCTTTCATGGATGTTATATGCGTTTTATATCTCTTAGTCGTCTCTTACAATCACCCATTGGGAAAATAGAGGGTGGTGAATTGTATTCTTACTCCGTCACCACACGGATAATGAAATTAATTGGTAATGAATATTGCGATGATACAATCATAATATACGATATCACGATTGTAATTATCAAGTAGTGTGGAATCGATTACTTGTTTCTATTTTTATATATATATAATATTAATAATTCTAACGTACGTGTGTATGCCACTGAACTCCCCCTAAACGGCTGGATGGATTTTGTTGATATTTTTTGTGTGTGTTCAAATGGATTCGAGAATGGCTTAGAATCACAATTGGACTCGGTAGGTGGCGATCGAGTTGTAGGATTTTTACTTCTCGTACATTGACTGTTAGACGGAATGAAGTTTACAGTCCTTTATGGGCAAAAATTATGAATTTTTAGTCTCATTATATGTTTATTAGTTAGAAAAATATTGTAGATAAATAAATTTACATACCCAAGAATATATTGTCAACTACCCTTGCGGTAAACCGTGAAAGTCGTAAAACTCAACTGAGGATTATCAAAATAATTGTCGGCGTCCCTCCCCTAGCATTCTATAAGAAATTGATAAAACCAACGATCGCTTCATTATGACCTGCGTGATTATAGTACTATACTATACTATACTACTATATACTATACTATACCTCTTGGAAGGTAATTTCGAAAAGAGGTCATCGATATGCCGCTCCGTTGATTATAAATATCATAATATTTTGAATAAAATTAGAATCAAAATAAAAGTATTCACTAATTGAGATATATACTAAAAATTACTTTTTTTATTGACAGCGTGGAGATTTTCCAGAATACAGAAGCAGGTTTTTTATGTGAATTAGTTCTTCGACTACGACCAGTTCTTTTCTCGCCTGGTGATTATATATGCAGGAAAGGTAAAATAAATTTCTCATACTCAAATTAAATACAATAATTTTCTCAATTAATAAAATCAATATTTATTTAGGTGAAGTCGGAAAAGAAATGTACATAGTCAATCGAGGGAAACTGCAGGTGGTAGGCGACAATGGGAAGACTGTGCTGGCTACACTCAAGGCGGGTTCTTATTTTGGCGAAATTTCCATTCTGAACATGGGCACGGCAGGTAAACAACTTGGTAAATATCTCCACGGCCCGAGACGCCACGCCATTACTACTATTTGATACATCTTGAAAAGTTTAGTAAAGCAAACGTTTCGAGGCGACGCTGCAATCAGGCCGAGGGAGCGGCCACAACGTTATCAACAGGTTATGGGACATCATTCGGACACGACTGTTATCGCTGTTGGTTGCATGACTTATCAGTCAAATAATGATAATTTGTCGTTACTTAATCATTATGTCGTTTTGCTTGGTGACCATCATTGCACCCAATCAGCGTTAACTAGCCTGTGCCACTTGTATTAGGAGATGCTTTCAAATTCAAAATTAATTAATTTATAATTATGCATTTTATTAGAATATGATTTAATTTATTTTGTGTTCTTTCAAAAAAATTTCCTTTTTTCATATTGATACTTCAAAAGAAGAGATATTGTTATGTGGTAAGCTTAACTACTTTTATATGTTACAACCGGACTCCAGTGGCTTCATTTTAGAAAGTCTTCAAAAATTCGTAGCGTCTTGTGTCATGTTGTTTTTTTGCATATTTAGTTTTATCTCCTTTGATTGTTATTGAAGGCAGTGTCCCCGATCGCTTTGCATCCTCCCCAATTACCTTATATACTTGGCGTGACCTCTTGGTGCATGATTCTCCATATTTTAAGTGCCGTCTGCATATAAGACTATCGGTTGTCAAAATTCCTTTTATTTGTCTAACTCCAGTGTCTTATAAGATTCTAAACTTGTAGAACTGCTTAGTTCTTTTACAGACTGCGTATAATTACTAATTTTATTAATATTTAGTGTTCGTACCGATATTTGTAACTTGATGCTTTGTCTTGGAATGAAAGCACAATAAGAATCCCATAGAAGGCTTCTTATCTTGGTTTTTTTTTTCAAGTTTTGAACGCAATGTGGTTTCAGATGCGTATCCACCCTGCGTGTTATCAGAATTTCAAGGTAGTTCTTAATCTTTTTCTAAACCAGCTTACTTTTTAGCTCTTGAACTGTGATTTCAATATGTAATGTTTTACCCTGCCTCTCATATGGTCTAGTAATTCTTATGACCTGTTCTGTGTGTCTGTGATTGTACTGTTTGGAATGAGGGTCAGAACAGCTCATAAGGGTAACTGGACATTGGTTGGCACGGAGTGTGTGGATGACACGTCGACAGGAAACCGCCGGACAGCATCGGTTCGATCCGTCGGCTACTCGGATTTGTTCGTGCTCAGCAAGAAGGACATGTGGGATGTGCTGAAGGAATATCCCGCAGCGAGGGTGCGCCTTGAAGCAATTGCCGTCAAGAGACTCGAGAAATATAAGAAAGCGCCGCTCGAGAAAGGTATTGTGAATAAAAAGTGTATTTGCCGGTCAATTTTCCTGTTAAGTAATTAAACCATCGTGTGACGGTCCCAGCTGTGTTGAACAACTATCATGCTTTGAAATAATACATTTTTAGTGAATTATTATAAATAAAACTTAAAATCAATATCTATCAATCCGTTTGACCAACGTGGTATAGTGGTTTATTTTCCTTCCTATAGAGGAGGAAACCCGATATGGTAATTTAGACAAAAGTCCTGCGTTTCAACACAACAAAAATGTTATGTTTGGTACTTTTTTTGTTTTGTACTATGTTTGTTTGGTACTTTTTTTGTTTTGTACTATGTTTATTTGGTACTTTATTTTTGTTTTGTACTATGTTTGTTTGGTACTTTTTTTGTTTTGTACTATGTTTGTTTGGTACTTTTTTGTACTATGTTTGCTTGGTACTTTATTTTTGTTTGGAGTATCAAACTAAACATAGAAATGTTTGTTTAGTATTTTATTTTGTACCATGAAATAAGTAAATATCATTTAAAATAAAAATTAATTTTACATCTGTCAAGTAATATTTCACTGTAATAATGTGCCCATGAAAAGATGATTTTTCGCACACGTTTATGTTTCAAGAACTTTTAGTATTTTAGGTTTCCATAAAATGTTTCACTTCACTTTTAATCATCGTCATCATCCGCCTATCAAACTTTACTATCGGATATATAACTGCCTCATAAGAAGAATAATACCTTAATCATTATGCCTGGCAGACAGGTTGCTCACAGCAGTTGTTTTTACGAGTTTGCCAAGAGAGCGCTGCTGATTTTCATCTCAATCTTTTCTCAGTTCATTTTTACGATTGCTAAGAAGCACCCAAGCAAGTAGTGCTGATAAATTATATTCTTATCCTTTCCATACAATAGTCCAGTATTAATTTAAAAAATTAATATTTAAATGACAAATGTGTTGTCCGTGAGATTAAAATCAATAATAGTGGCGTAACGCCGTTGGCGATTAAGGTAATGAATAATTAGGTTTTTTTTTAATAGCTTATGGTGACAAACGAGCAAGCAGCACACCTGATGGTAACTGTTACTGCCGCCCATGGACCTTTGCTATAACCAAGGTCTCTGCCTATCATTACCAGCCCCAAACCCACCTCAGTTGGGCTTCCGGCTCTCTCGCTCACCGAACGAAATGCACATTGCCATTACTCAGACGCCGATCTTACGCGAGAATGTGGTACTACCTCGGACGGACCGGCCCGTGGCTGTAGACAGAGAACTGTCAACAGCGTGGTCCCACCACTAACAAGATTAGATTAAATTAATTTTTGTAATTATTTTCATAAGATTTTATTAGCAATGTAGTTACTTATTATATTATTAAGCTGATTCATAATTGTTGGTACGTTCTAATTTTTGATTATGTCATAGTGGCCATGGGTCGTTGCCAGTCGACGCCTGGCCTTGTGGAGACAAGCGGGCGTGTGCCCATTGAGGAGATGCAGCTGCCATCGGCAATTGCTACGACACTGCCACTTGTGCACTCTTCACATCCGCCTTCCTACCGGGACCAGCTTTATAGGTATTCTAAACATCTACACACTCCTTGTAAAATCTGCGATATTTTTTTCCTAATTTAATTTAATATCTACAATATGTTTTGAGATATGTACCAATACTTATTGTAAAATACAAAATACACAGTGATTGATTTATTTATTTAGTGATTGATTTAGTCCACTGTACAAGAATAAATTTTGCTAGTCATTATCTCTCGGAGATAATTCATAAAATGCCTCAAAGATTTATATCATGAAGCCGTGTGATCGTCAGCAGCAGTTCCGTGGATGGATAAAGCACCGGTCCATGCATGAAAAGAAAACAGTACTTCAATCATTTCCTCCTGATGAAATTTTATTTATCCTTTGGTTATCCTTCTGATGAAATTTTATTAATTTACAGTTAATACCTTCAAGGAGAAAAATCAATTTAGCATAATGTAATGAATAATACGTCAGGTCGGGTCAGGTCACACTAAAATTAAAGAAAAATATTATATATTATTTTTTCTTGTTCAGTCATTTCGTTTCACTTGAAAATTGATCAGAAAATTTATATAATATGAAAAATCAATAATTGTGTCAGTTGGTTATATTTCGGTTGAAAGCTCGTTTCACTCGACAGGCTAGCTAGTCTAGCTATTAAAGCCATTCTACTTATACAACTTACAATGGTGAGAAATATGAGTATGGGTATAAAATAACATGTTTTTTTTAGTTCGTCAGTAAGCCCTCTTCGTATAGCATCCCCCGTAGCGTCGTGTGCTTCAAGTATACGAAGTAGCGCGGCAGGAGGCGGCAGTGTAGCTGCCGCGGCTCCCCGTGCCTTACTTGATTCCCACGATGCTCTTGAGTGTGAGATTAAGCGCCTACGGGAACGCCTTTACACCGTGGAAACAGAGAACGCAGCAATGTCCGCTAAACTTAGCCAGCAGCAATGGGAGGTTGACCAAAGGTAAGTTATTGCCAACATTGGGTTTATAAATGGATAAAATTGTATTGTAATGAAATTAATTTTATTAATTTTGTTTGGTTCTCAATTACAATGTGATTGTCTTTGTAAATTCAAATTATGAGTTTCAATTATATTTGAGTTTTGTTTACAATTAAATTATTAGATACTAGCTGTCTCCCGTCTGCTTCCCTTATTAACTGATAATTAATCCCCTACATATCATATATTAAAACCTTCTCAAAAACACGCTGCATCTTATAATATAAGTATTATTCCGATCGGTTTAGTACTTTTCGCAGTATAACTGAACAAGAAAACCGGCTCTCCATTTATTAGTATCAATATTTCATTGACTTTTTTTAATGATTTATCTGTTCGTAAGTCTCTTCTTAAGATTATATTTTAGGTTAATCTATCAGCATACCACCATCGTGTAATTTAGCAGACTTTAAGTACCACCAAAAAATCTCTTATGTATCAAATAACCCTTTCAAGGTATTTTCTTCATTATTAATGGCTTTTTATTTCGGCTGCGCTCAGTTTGGCTGAGCCTGCTCGAAGATGGGTGGGATATTGACCTTTTATCTCACGCTGGTCAGACGAATTAGTATAAGGTTCCGAAATTTCCATATCTCACATGATTCCTTCGCAAGAGAAAGAAGATCAAGATGTTATCTCCGTGTAATATCTCTTAGTCGTCTTCTTCGACACTCACAGGCAAGAAAGATGGTGGTTGACTGTATTCTTACTCTGTCATCAACCGGATAAATTGCTTTTAGTTTATCTAAAATGTATTAATAATTTAATAGAACAGGACTAAGACCATTCCCAAGAAGGGTTGGCTTATGGCAGGCGGCCGGTTATAAAACTACTGCCAATAACTTTTACAATATGTACTATGAATGAAGAGTACATATTGTATCTACCCCAAGTAATTGGGAAAAGAGTAAGAGAATAATGATGAGGACTAAGACCATTTGGTTTTCTGACAGCAGCTGTTTTTACCTTAAGTTTACTTAGTCTTTGAGTTCAGTCAAAATCTGATTGAGTTGCCAATGAGATTTGTTAGAAGGTTAATAAATGAAGGTGGTGTGCTAAAAATATAAAATCACACTATACCACATGATGCTCCAGCATGATGCATTTGATTTCAAAATATAAAGCCAGAACTTTAAAATATCTAATATCGAATTCTATATTCCTTTTGGGAGGAATATTTTCAAGCATGAGTTTTCTTGGTTTATGAAGTTATGTTTGCAGGCTGCAAGAGATAGAGATGCAGATCTGCGGTGGGAGCTCCCTCAGCTCGCAGGAGGAGAACGAGCGAAATCGTGAGAGTATCATTTAACACAGCGCCTTAGGCGAGCGCACGCGGCTGGTTCCGCTAGCCGCGCTACGCCTCTCCACGGTCTATTGAAGCCCGGTGCTACCGCGAACCCTTTCCTTAACATTACTCCTCGTACTGTGTGATCTCTGTGAACTTTGAACGTACCATTTAGTGTTTTTATGAGTAAATATTATTATGGAATATTCAAATACGAATTAACTTTATCAAATTTATATATATATACGTAGTATAAACGACTCGCTAATATGACGAGTTTTGTGGAGTGAGATTTTGCCGAGACAATATTATCTTAAATATCATTAAGGTACATGGTGTATAGCGTGTGAGAAGTGCGTGAGCTGAGACGTGACGTATGCGCCTGCGCCGTTTGTACTCGTCACCTTCTGTCGTTGCGTAACGCTAATTTACCATACAATTAATTGTATTAGGTATAGAGCGATCGCAATATTATGTTCAAGATTTAACGACTGTTCCTTTTACTCGATATCGTGATGGTTATATAAACATCTGATGCTGAGTCAATCAAGTTTCTATGTTGATTGATAGTCAACCTTATCTTTCACCTGTTTCGTCAGATGTACTGGCGATGTATTTTCACCTTAGAATTTGGAAGTTTGTGTACAAAGTTATCGTGTATCGTATTATAAATAATTGATACTGTATGCCAAAAGGTGGCCAAATGAATGTGGTATGATAAGATTTTTGCGTTAATTCATAACTAGAAAAAATATAATGGATATCTTCTTATCCATTAAATTTGAGCTTTAATTATTATAAAATCCCCGGTGAATAAGAAGCATTAAAATGACCCATTGTAAGTTTCGTTTCTATTGACCAGTCAGTTCTAGTATGTATAATTTAGGAAAGTAATTCAAACACTAAATATGGTGAACTATATATATATATAATCGCAAATTTATAACAATTGTGAAATAGTTTTGTCAGTTTTAATAATCTAAATCGACCATATTATAAATTCCATATTGTAATTTGTTATATAGAATGGTTTTATTACCTATGTATTTAAGAGAGGTAGTTTAAAACTGGCATGTAAATCAGCTCTTTTGGTATTGTAAGATCAAGATCCCTACTGCCAAATAAAATTTAAGTAGTTACAAAAATTTTAAATGTATAAATCAAACATTGACAATCGATTGAATGATGTTGTTATATTTGATTTATTTCTATTTGATCTAAATAACACATTGTAATCGTTATATTATTATCATTGTGTCTACATAAATGAATTTAATTGTAAATTATGTATATTCACGAATATTTCTCTCGTTTTTTTGAGTTATTGAAGAAGCTCTGTAAAATTTATTACAAGAATACTACTAGTAAGTTATGAAGTTACGCCAGCCGTATTAAAAATATTTAAAAAAAAAATCCTAAAGAATACATTTTTGTGTCGTGACGAGCAATTTAAAATAGTGATTTTAAATCGCGTAATAAATTATTCTACTTTGGAATTCACAACATTTTCAGTATGAGAAATCATTACTTGTGATATTCGCGATCTATGTATTCAAATATAAATGACAATATAATTATTTTTATATTTTATATTTATGGATGATTTATTAGAAATTTGGTTATTACTAATAATTTATAGTATAATATCCAGGATATAATGATTTCTAATGTTTACGCGAGTGTTACACATTTGAAATAAAACTAGTTTTACGGATTCTATCGTGTTTGTATTTGATTTTTAATTGCCCGACGTTTCGAACACTTTACAGTGATCATGATCACGGAAGGATATCCAGGATACATCGTTTTTGAATTTTTATTAGTTAATATCCTCCACGTTAGGGTTAAGTCTCTATTAGTACATGTAGTTATTATAATTTGGTGTTAATACGGTTGGTTGTAATTTATTAGTCCACTCGTCGTCAGAATAATATAAATATATATAATACAGGACTATAAGCTCAATGAGAAAAAAAAACTGTACCAAAATGTGGACACAAACTAGTCTAAAATCAGCCGTAAGGAAATTGTAAATAATTATTCTAATATCTACGATACGAGTTTATAAGCTGTTTTCATTGATAACAATTTTATTTAAAAAAATCATAGTTACCCCGATGTGTATCGTTCGAAGATTGGAAAACGCGAGGTTATTGTAAGGTGTATAGTTTGTTTTCAAAGTAAACATGTATTACGTATTATTATACGTGTACATAAATATACAATTTAGCTGTTTATCTACCTACGCATTTAAGTATAGGTATAGTTTTTGCAATCCAAGTTTGTGATCAATTGTATGTGGTATCCACCATATATATATATATATGATTTTTATGATATCCACCAAATACATGTATGATTTTTGTGGTATCCACCATATACATGTATATTTGTAACACTATACATATATGTATGATTGATTGAATCTTAATATGTATAATTAGAAATCGAATCGACATTAACAACGCAACGATATTGAAAAATAAAATACAAAATAAATTATTTACGCATTCGTGATTTGCAAGAACTTTACTCAACACACCAAGTGAACTGCCGTCTAGTCAGTTTCAATTCTCGCGTCGTTATTAGTTAGTTGAATCTTACAATTTTTAATTTTCTGAAACGCCCAATGATTTATAGATAGGCGATAAAATTTTTAACTGTAAATAAAATATTTATTTGTTGTTATTATATTCCATAAATTTTTCTTCTTAACATATTTCTCGATTATAAAACCAATAAGAGAGATGCATTATGCAATTGAATAATTATATTTAATGAAAAAAAAAATGCAAGTGCTTTTATGATGATACTAGTAGGTTTATGAGAATTCTGAGTGTCTAGACGCTATACCGGACGAGTGGTCGCTCGCTCGTTACATCACAAACGAATTATAATTCCTTTTATAATCATTATGTATTATAAGAGCTAATTGTTTATCTTTATACGAAGCAGACATATTCAGATACGGATACCGTATTTATTGAATGTATTTTGGAACGCGGTTCAGTAAATATATTTATGATGATCTGTAAGATGTGTAAAATTCGTACCTCGGAGGGTACGTGAAGCCATCGGTGCTGATTGTTACGAACATCTACGTAATCCACATGGGTAGCACTCAAATATCCTGACAACTAATCCAACCTTAGAATATAGTTATATATTTGGGTTACGTCAGGCTCATGTCAGCTACTCTGTGGTTAATAACATTCTGTTGTATCTGATTAAACTAGGGAGTCGATCCCAATATAATTGGGCATAATAAAGGCTAGAAGGATGTTCGGTAGTTTGCAGTAACCAGGCTTGTGCATCTTAAATTGGAAATTCAATTATGTATCGCACATGATTCATTTTATTGTTAATAAAAAGATTACGATAATACAATTCATGGTTTTTATTTGTATTTTAAACTACCTAAACATATATTTTTCGTGTGGTGACGGGGTAAGAACAAAATTTACCACCCTCTATCTTATCCGTGGGTAAGAGACGAATAAGGGATATACAGCGCGTATAACATCTATGCAAGAAAAGGAAAACTCGAAACAAAATCTTATACCAAAACGTCTGACCAGCGCGGTATAGTAGGTTAATTTCCCTCCTATTACGGAGGAGGCCCGAAACCAACAGTGGGACATCCATGGGCTTTGATAATGATGATGATAATATCTCTTCGAGAGAAGGACAGCTCGAAACCAAAACCTATACCAACACGTCTGAACAGCGTGGTATAGTAGGTCAATTTCCCTTCCATTATGGAGGAGGCTTGAGCCCAATAGTAGGACATATATGAGCTGAGATGATGATGATGATGAGATGAAACATATATTATATGCCTCTGTATAGATATATACAATTATTCTTCATAAAGAAAGACGGGTTTGGAATCTACATGCATTCATATGACAATGTGATATATACATCCTTACGAGAGACAATTCTTTAACAATATGTATATAATATACAAATTATTGTTCTGAGTCTGAATGTAATTTCATTAATTGCATATTTGCGGAGTCCCTCATCACATAACAATTTATTCTTTTGTGTGACGCGTTGTATAAAATACTCCAAATATCGTAATTTCTTGGCATAATATTGGAGGGTTTTTTTTCCGAATAATGTAATGTCGCATAATTAAATGAAAACAACGACGAAAATGCCTTTAAAGCTAGAGTTTCGATTGAAATAAAACCACTTTTACGGATTCTATCGCGTTTGTATTTGATTTTTAATTACCCGACGTTTCGAACACTTTACAGTGATCATGGTCATGGGAGAACTGTGGATTGTGTGGTGGACCGTACTCGCATAAATATTAGAAACCATTAGAGTTTCGTATGTTGGAATGCGTTAACTTCCAACTCCAACCAAGTATCTACTGCAAAAAATAAAAGAAATATTTTCAGATTAAATAATTTATCTGGTAAAATATAACAATATAACATGTAGCGTAACCGTAGTAAATGACAAGTCTGAGAAAATAAAGGTTAGTGATGGCATTACTTATGGGTTGTTTAAATGAAATTTACATAGAGGTGCTTGTAGCTAAAAGAAAAAATATGATAAAACTCTTTTCAAAGATATGTATAACACCATATTATAAATTCGATCCATTAAATAACATGTCAGGAATTATTTTTAGTTATAATCACTATGAAAGTAAAATTAATGCGGTCGAAATGCGATCTCTACGAACAATCTGTGGAGTTAGGCTGACCGATCGCATTCGTAACGACGACGTAAGAGAGCGAGTAGGTATGAAAGAGAGTATTGGTGTAAAGATGCGAAAGGGAATGCTCCGATGGTTCGGACATGTGGAAATGATGGCGAACGAACGTCTGGTTAAGAAGACATACAATGCGAAAGTGGAAGGATGTAGGTACCGGGGGAGACTGAGACTAACCTACCTAGACTAAATTGGTCGAGTACTGACGGAAGGTGGAGTCAAGAGTTTCCAAAACCGGCGAGCGTGTATGAAGAGAATTATGAATGTTCAGGAAGCGAGTGAAGTATGCAAGGATAGAGTTCTCTGGCACTCTATTCTCTCTGCGTACCCTGCAAGGTATATGGCGTGATGATATGTATGTAATCATTACAATAACGGTTTTTTTCAATTTTGAATAAGAATTGAAGTATACGGACCTTAATACAAATAGAAATCTAAGAATTTGGGTTATACAACATTTTAATTTACATTATATTTCCTGTATGGTAGCAGCTCGTATGTATACTACCAACCCTTACTTTGCTTGTTGATGTTTTATAAGACGACTAAGAGCTGTATATCCTGGGACAACTTCACCTGATGGCGTCAAGTCAACAATTACATTCCTAAGAAGAGTTGAGGTAAGGCAGGCGATGCTACAGCATCACCATTTGCTATTAGTGCAGTCATGATGTTATTTGCATCTGAAACTCCAAAGTTTCTCTATGAAATAGGACAGCATGAGAAAGCATTAGAAGTTCTTAAGATTATCTACAGTATTAATAGTAAAAAGACTTCACGTAAGACAGACAGATGATCATAAAACTAAAGCTTGACTACTTTTGAAATATATACTCGTACGTCAGCAAAGGAGTATATATTGCATCGTCCTCAAGTAATTGGGATAAGAGTAGGATAATCATGATTATGATGATAATAATTATTTTTAAATTTCTAGTAACATTTTATTGGTAGCGAAAATAATTTAGTGGTGACAAGAATTTGAATAAACAAATAATTCGTAATCGGGTTTTATAAATAATTAAGCATATTAAATGCTAAATTTCAGTAATTTGAATAACAAGGTTGTGTCATCGTTTAATACAATTCTAACTGCAAAGTTTGAAGTATTAAGACTGTAACAATGTGTAAACATTGTCGGATAGATGGCGCATGTAACCTTAAAGACGTAAATATGATACGAAGCGAAATTTGCATGTCCTACAATAGTTCACGGTGGTGTAGTGGTAGCACGATTGGGCCGGAATCCCAATAGGCGGGTTCGAATCCCGCTTGTGACATCATTTTTCGCTTCGTAATCGGGTTTTATAAATAATTAAGCATATTAAATGCCAAATTTCAGTAATTTAAACAAATAATTTAATATTTGTACAAATCGAAATAAATTTTATTTCTTAAGTTTCTCTAGTTGATTCATCATCATCATTGCAGCTCATATGTGTCCCACTGCTGGGCTCGAGCCTCCACCATAATGGGAGGGAAATGGACCTACTATACCAAACTAGTCAGACGTATAGGGCTTGTTTCGAGTTTTCCTTCTCTTGCATAGATGTTATATGCGTTTTGTATCTCTTAGTCGTCTCGTACGATTACGATTAGTTGATTGATATTTAAGATATCTACGGGTAAGATCTCCATCACCACAAGATCAAACATGTTGGTATAGGGTTTTATATAGAGTTTTCTTTCTCTTGCACGGATATTATATCTTCATATGATACCCATAGGTAAGAAATGGCGTAGTAAGTTGTATTTTTACTCTGTCACCATACGGAAAATTATATCAAATATATAAAATCTTGATTATATGCGAAAAATTAATGTCACATATGGGATCTCGTGTGTGACAATCATTTTTCGCTCTTAATCAAGTTTTTATAAATAATCAAACATGTTAAATTTCAGTTATTCAAATATAGGTAGGTATACGTATATATAAAAAAAAATCACTGTTTCTAATCTAAATAAGATTTCCGCAGAATAATACAATAGTCTTGACGAAGATAGTAATTTAGATTAATAACAAATATTTATACATTTCTTTGTGGTGACAGAAGAAAAATATAATGTGTGACTTTCCTTTCCGGAAGTATTATATGACATGACTGAAGTACGTGAGTATATAAATAACACCACAAAGGAAAGAAAAATGGAAATGAAAGTCTATGTAATCGTATAGTGAAAATAAAAAAGATTACCCTAATCAAAGCTTCTGTTATTATTTTAAAATGCGGGTCAGAGAGTTAGAAAAGTGAGTAATAACTCACTCCGTTGTTATGAGCATCTCTATTACTAAAGATTGCTAAAATATTTGCATTTTACCTCGTTACGCTTACAATTCTACTAAGAAATATTTGCATTTTAAAATAATAATAACTTTTGAGTGTTTTATGATCGGCTGTTCATCTGATATGAACCTTAGTATAATCGATTGACTATTCAATGCTCAGAGGTCTATCTTCAACATGTTATTGTAAGTCAATTTAGGGTCACACCTGAACAGAATTGTTAATTCATATTTTGCGATATAAAAGCTAGCCAGCTAGGCTGCTGCCTACCAATACAAACCCCAAACCCACCCAGTTGGGCTTCGGCTCCCTCGCTCACCGAACGAAACGCAATAGCATATTGCCCGATCGGAATACCGACTAAAACCACAGCGGCCACTACTGCGCTTTTACGGGGCGCCGGAGAGATTGTCTGCTAACATCCGATCCCCGGCACTCCAACGCTTGGCCTTCTGGCCACATCCTATCGTCCCTCAAGGCGGTGGAAGGAGGTGTGCATAATGGCGCTCCTCTCCGATGGCCGATGGCGGAGCGAGTTAGAAGGCGCAAGTGCCTCACGTTCCTACTCTGCGGCCTCTTTCTTTTTCATGATGGCCTCACAAAAGGAGGTTATCGACGTCCAGCACCTATCGCTGTCAAACTTTTTCGAGATAATGTTTGACAGCGCCAGGTCTCCCTCAATGATTGCCGACAGGACATGGCGCTAGGCGGGCATATTTCCAGAGTATGACGTGCATCTTCCACTGGTGCGCCACACTCGTGACATCCTGACCTACTATACTTCCCTGGTCAGGCCTGTTGGCAAAGGTTTTATTACAAGTGTTGTTTTTCTTCACTTACATAGATTGTTATCATTCTCCTAATCTTATCCCAATTACTTGGGGTCGATACAATATGTACTCTTCTTTCATAGTACATATTGTAAAAGTTATTGGCAATAGTTTTATGACCGGCCGCCTGCCAGACGTCAACCCTCCTTGGGAATGTAATTGTTGACCAAACGGCATCAGGTGGAGTTGGCCTAGGTCGTTATAAGGCTTTTAGTCGTCTTTTACGACATCCACGAGCAAAGTAAGGGTTGGTAGTATTTGTAGCCGCTACCACACAGCTCTTGCATAGATATTATATGCATATTACGTCGTTTCTTAAGACATCCACGGACGTGATGGGGGTGATCTATGCGAGAGAAGGAAAACTCGAAACAAAACTCTATACCAATACGTCTGACCAGCGTGGTATAGTAGGTCAATTTCCCTCCCATTATGGAGGAAGCTCGAGCCCAGCAGTGGGACATATGTGAGCTGAGATGAGTAATCTGTTATAACTATGTACTGTCTTTGGTCTTACTCCATATCGATTTTCAATTTAGTTTTGATGCAATAAATATTTCACTCGCAGGTCTAAATATAACATAAGATTTATTGTGTTACGTCAGAATTAAATATTGATAAAGCTTTCGCGAATACTTCCTGTGTACGGTAAGTATATAAATATGAATGTACGCATAGGTATGTACAGTAAGAAAGCGATTCAATAGCAGGAAACACTCTTGAGAAAGTGCCGACTTTGTGAGGTTAGCGGAATTCTGAGTTCTGTTTAATATTTAATTTTTTTTCTAATGCACAATCGCCGTCTTTGAATGCCGGATTTTAAATATTTATATTTAAATCTTACCTATATTTAGAGTTCTTTTCTGCATCTAAGGTATTATGCTTGGTTTGAATTTTTAATATCATTATAGCTATCATATCATATTAGAATATAATTCACCAATTCATATCTTACCCATGGGCGATGATAAAAAACGACGAACGGATATAAAACGTACATAACATCTATGTAAGAGAAAGAAAATTTGAAAGAAAACCTTATACCAATACGTCTGGCTACCGAAGATAAAGACTGGGTTCCAATGGCCCACTCGCATGGCAGAGAGAGTTACATTTAGGGCGGGTCTATGAGGTCGTGCGTCGTTCTTTCTGTCGTCCCGGACGGAATTAACGGGGCGTGACTACAAAATGGTCAGCCGCCAGAAAAAAAATTATCTGACCAGCGTGGTCAATTTGAATATGTAATTGAGAGGGTTCATTACAGAGGAGAGTCGAGCCCAACAGTGGGACATATATGAGCACAGATGATAGTAGCTTTTAGCCCTTTTTTGCTAGTATATTATGATCTGACTGCACCTCTACTGGCTGTAGATTATATTTATACGTGTCATCCACTACAGCTGAAGTCAAGGATTTGGTCCGGATCCAATAATTACTGCAGATTATAGGCCAACGCGCTGTTCTTCCGACAGCTCGGTCGGTATGGGCAGAGTATGACCAGACTATCACCATACAAAAATGGTTATAATTCGAATTAGGTTTTAGAATAATAACAAAAAAACTTTAGTTACAGATAAAATCTATCATGATAACACATAGGCTTGATACTAGTTTTTTAACCGACTTCAAAAAGGAAGAGGTTCTATGTTTCATTGTATGTATTTTTTTATTGCTTTTGGTGGCAGACGAGCAACCAGCACACCTGATGGTAAGTATCACTACCGCCTACGGACCTTTGCAAATACCAAGGGTATATCTAGATCGCTGCCTACCAATACAAAACCCAAAACGTATTGGGCCGGCTCTCTCGCTAAACGAACGAAGAGTAATATCTGATTACCATCAGACGTCGATATTCTGCGAGAGTGTGGTATTACCCCGGACGGACCGGCCAACAGCTGTAGGCAGCGAGAACTGTATACACCGTGGTCCTAGCACTATTAAGTTAGATAATTTCGTTAGTAAAATTTATTTATATTTGCGAAATCTCAAACACGTCAATAATCAGAGTAATAATTAACAGTTTATAAGAATATCAAATATACACCAAATACGTAATACGCTGATCGCTAATATTGAAAATGTATTGAATTTCTTGAACATCCAATATTGCTGAAGCGTAACGGTGTAAACAAGGGACGGATGCGTAAACGATATCAACAGGATTAAGACACCATCTTAACATTATTTATCTATATAAGGCTATCAATATTACAATATCCCGTTTATATATCCGACCAAGAACTCTCAACTGTAAACAATTAAAGGAAAATATATAGTAGTAGTATAGCTTTGTGGTAGCGGCTACGAATACTACCAACCCTTACTTTGCTCGTGGATGTCGTACAAGACGACTAAGAGCCTTATAACGACCTGGGCCAACTCCATCTGATGCCGTTTCGTCAACAATTACATTCCTAAGGAAGGTTGACGTCTGGCAGGTGGCCGGTCATAAAACTATTGCCAATAACTTTTACAATGTATACTATGAAAGAAGACTAAATATTGTATCGAGCCCAAGCAATTGGGATAAGTGTAGGAGAATGATAATACAGTAGTAGTATAAAAAGCAAAAATACATCACACATTCCTCGCGTTGGAGACGCAAGTACAACCATTGCAAGGGGAAGGGGGACATTTTTAAATTAAACCCTATAGTTATTTGTTTTATTAATTTAATTTATTTGTTTTATTTTTCCGTGCGGCGACGGAGTAGGACTATAATTTACTACCACTTATATTACCCGTGAGTGATCGTAAAACAGGACTAAGGAATAGATTATGAATGTAACCTTTATACAATAGAAGGAAAACTCGCTCGTAATCAAGTCTAGGTAGGTGAGTCTCGGTCTCCCCCGGTACCTACATCCTTCCACTTTCGCATTGTATATCATCTTAACCAGACGTTCGTTCGGCATTCTTTCCACATGTCCGAACCATCGAAGCATCTTTACACCAATACTCTCTTTCATACTTACTCGCTCTCTTACGACGTCGTTACGAATGCGATCGGTTAGCCTAACTCCACAGATTTTTCGTAGAGATTGCATTTCGACCGCATTAATTTTACTTTAAAAGGTTGTAAAACTTAAGTAACATAAACCGAGAGCAAGACAATGAATATTTAAAATAAAATTCTTATTCCGACCCACCTGACTAACTGGTATAATAGACTGAATAAGAAGATTAATGTTTTTGAGTCATAAGATAACAATCTCTATATTTAATATAACTAATGTAAGTATATATTATAATAGTTAATTTTATTATTATATTAGTGCAACCAGACGCCAAGTGGAACTAAAGGCATTGCAGGGATATTAATTGCTGAATTCCGAGCGCCACGAATTTAATAGATAAGTCTATGGCTCGTACAGAGATATATTTTGTCATTTAGAGTTTTCTTAATTCCTACGTCGCGTTCGTTAAGGACAATCGTTTGTCTAAATTTATTCTACTCGAATGCATTTAAAATTAATTATAATCTCTTTGCCGCATGTAAATTAATAAAAATATATTGTTATACATATATGTATTAATAGACTGAAAAAAAATATCGTAAAAATATATATTATAATCAAGAAAAAAATCGAAAACCTGTGTGGTAGCGGCTACGAATACTACCAACCCTTACTTTGCTCGTGAATGTCGTACAAGACGACTAAGAGCCTTATAATGCCCTAGGCCAGTTAGCCCAAACGGCATTAGCTGATGCCGTTTGGTCAACAATTACATTCCCAAGGAGGGTTGACATCTGGTAGGCGGGCGGTCATAAAGGCCACCGAAGACAAAGATCGGGTACCGGTGGCCCGCTCGCACGGCGAAGAAGAGGTGCTAGCAGGGTGGGTCAATGGGGTTGCGCGCCGCCTCTTCCGTCACCCCGGACCGATTTGGCGGGGTGCGACGTCCATAGCCCACCGCAAAAAAAAAAAAAAATAAAAAAAAAAGGCGGGCGGTCATAAAACTATTGCCAGTAACTTTTACAATATGTACTATGAAATACGGAACCCTAAAAAGACTACATAATGTATCGACCTTGAAGTAATTGGGATAAAAGTAGGAGAATGATGATTCAAGAAAAGATTCGATTGACTGAAATTTATAATAATGATTTTTTTTATATTATATAATACAAATAAATTAATCAATAAATAACTTATTATTTGTTTTACATAAAAAATAATCATTCACACCTTATCATGCCGAAATATCGCAACTACCAGCGGTGATATTTCGGAGGTGAAATAAATGAAATGAATAGAAGTCAAGCTTTTAGTAATATCTGTATATCAAGAAAAGAAGAGTGTACCTTAAATAGGAGGCCTAAATATTTTCAGAGACGTGATTTGTGTAATAATAGATATATACATAGTTATTTTCTTTATTTAAAGAGACCCTTTTTGTTTTTGGGGACAGTCTATGGTGTGGTCACACCTCGCCTGATCCGTCCGGTCCGGAGGCGACTGCCCCGTATACGTAACTCTCTTACGCCATATGAGTGGGTCACTGATACTCGGTCTTCGACGTCGGTGGCTTTAAAGACATCCTGCACCTAAGAACGAATCCCTCCCCCGAATGTATTGGATCCCTTTTTTAAACATACAAATAGATAGACACAAATTTTATGCAAACTCATATCAATTACTTGTGGATCACACAATGAAATGTCCTCGTGGGGATTGAATCCACGACACTAGGCACAAGAGATCAGTACTTAAACTACTCCATCATCTGTGTATTTAATTATTGTAAGCAGTAGATATTTGTGTATATAACATACGATACTATCTTTTATATCAAAATTACCTTAGATTAAATTTTAGAAACTTCCTCAGCTAGCGAGAGCAGTTTGGAACATTCTCTGATTACAAAAAGTTATTAAATAAATTAAACAAATAATACCAAAACTGCCTAGCCTACTGTCACCATTTATCATGAAAATAGCCTTTGTAAGCAAACTCACTGTGAGTTTTGCTGCTAAATACTTTTATTACAAATCTTTGCGGTTCTTTTTTAAATTGTTTTACAGAAATGTAAAGGTGAAAAAATACAAAATTAGACTTATTTTTAATGCATACCTGTTTATTGAATGTAATTTACATATGATCAAACTCCACGTAAGAATGTACGTAAGCATCTAAATTAAATTCTTCTTTTGATTTATAACAATCCTTGCTAATATTATAAATGCGAAAGTAACTCTGTCTATCTGTCTGTCTGTCGCTCTTTCACGCCAAAACTACTAAACTAATCTAAATGAAATTTGGTACACAGATAGTCTAGAGCCTGATAAAGGACATAAGCTACTTTTTAATACAAAAAAGGTTTATAAAGGGGAATGAAAAGTTGTAAGGAAATATCGTCATTTTTAAAAGCCAGAAGCTTGAAACTTATTTAGGCTATTGATTAGATATAAATAAATTTGACATTAAAAATTTATAAAACATTTACCCTTAAGGAGTAAAATAAAAATTGGGGATGAAAAACTTTAGGAAAGTAACCTTTTACGCAGGCGAAGCCGCGGACAGAAGCTAGTAATAAATATGTTTCTAATTGAGTTTACGTGGTGAAAGGTATCTCCATGAATTCTTTTCTCTTTGCTCTATATAAATGCGTAAAATATTGCAAACCCACTCACATAAATAAATATAAAATATTTACTTTATTGATGCCGCGTTTAAAGAAATTTTATCCGGATTGCATTTTCAGGATTACTTTTCTAAGGGAAAATACGAAGATCAATTACATTAAAATGAAATCGTCAGTATAAGGTTTGCTAGTAAATCTATGTATATACATATATTAAATATGTTTTTATAATAAGAACCGTTATTAAAAACGTTCTTTATTTGAAATGTTCATTTGTCTATTCCTCCGTATATCGACCCAATTTGACATAGGCCTTCTCAGGAGAGCAAAGGCTATGAAATAAGTTTCACTTTTTTGTACTATAAAGAGGCGAGGATAATTTGACTTATAGATGGTTGTGTGGTTAAAATATAAACTTACATTTCCAGTAGCGTGGATTCGATTCCCAAGCTGCACAATACTTTGTGCGATCTACAATGTTTTTTCTGAATATGGGTGTAATTTGTGTCCGTTAAATGCCTCTGTAATACAAGGATTATTGCCTTAGTGCAGGGTGATGAAAAAGAAAAAAAAAGGAAAAGGTTATAATCGCTTGGCAAGCGGATTAGGGTTACAGTAGTCGTTATAAGTTTCCAAATGGGTCCACTCTCCTGGTCTTTTAACAGTTCTTAGTACTACCACGAAAAAAGTAAGGGAAGGCGATATATTAAATTTTTAACCCGCCATCATATACAGAATTTAAAATGTATTTTATAATCAAAGTTTAACGTACTCACTTATCGACCTAAGTAGAAGGGTTTCACTAATAACAATACCACCAGCGCCAAGAAGAAACCCCAAAAAGGCATATTTTCACCTAACATCTATGACACATAAATTGCGTTCTTAAAGCTAACCAACTGTAATAAAGCCACTTCAAGAAAATTAATTTTGTAAACAAACCACCATAACAATTAAATTAAACATAAAAATAGCACGAACAAAACGTCTGTGGAATAGCTTAAAATAAAAAAAAAGTAATGGACCTAATTTAATATCGGTAGCTGAAGTTATCATATACTATTTTTCTCCAAATCTTCTCAGAATCCATTACATTTGTAATTTTTTAAGCAATGAGCTGAAAACGTGATAAATTCATAATAAAGCTGTAAAAAGTATTTACTGAAACAAAATTACTCAGAGCTACAATCGGTTCGGTTAGAACTAATGCTATTGTAAATATTTATTGTTTGCTCACTGAATAACATGTAGCCATGCTATATTGGCTCTATTGAGAACTAAAGCCTTTTGATACCACCTCGAGAGTTATGTATGAATTGTGTGTGTATTTTGTTATACCATTCTAACAACCTTTTTACCATTGCTTATATTTGTAATACATCATTTATTTCATTAGTTTATTGGTATAAACATGGGTTTAATAAAAAAGGTTTCAAGGTCAATTTCTGGATCGAGTATTATCGCTTATTTTACTTAAGAAATTTTTGATAGTAGCACTACCTATAGAATTAGTGAAACAGCTATATGACATTCACGAACAAAGTAGGGATTAATAGCGTTCATAGCCGCTAACATAGTAAAAATTTTACTTTTGAGATAAATAAACTAGTACATTACTGCAGCGGCCAGCAAAAGAGGCATTGATGGACGAACGTGTAAGTCCATCAATTCCTAGTTGTAGCCAAGGCTTGTATAGTACTTTTCTCAAATAATGCGCGGAAATTAAAACTAAATAGTACTAAATAGAACTGAATACATGATGAACAACTAACAACATTTTTCACGTGCAGGTTCCTTTTTCAAACCAGTTCGAAATTTAAATAAAACTCTGATAAGTTGCCTATTTGGTTGTGATGTTTTGAAGTAACAAATAGTTCCATTTTTAAAATACACGATAGATATGAATTTACATGTGTATTTATTTGGCCGCTAAAACACGACAGATATGGATTTTTATACATTTTTTGCCGGCCGCTGCTCGATTTCGATTTATCTTGAAGAAAATTGACAAAATAATAGTCAAATCTCCAAGCATGTTTGAGAAAATATATTTTTCTCAAACATGCTTGGAGATTTGACTATTATTTATATTTATCTAAATAATATATTATTTCAGCAAGAATTGATAAGTTAATGTTTATATTGAATGCTTAAGCAATTCCATCTCTCGCTGTTAAGTATTTTATGGCTCATTTAGCATTATCTTCTGGAAATGAATCGATAGACATTGTATCAATAATTTATCGATTTTAAGAAGCTCTTCACTAACACGTAAAGCGTAATTAAAGCAAGTTGTACGGGGATATTTTTGATTAAACTTTAAACACTTAATACAAGAACTTTAGACTTTTAAATAACATTATAAATGCATCATCATCATCATCTCAGCTCATATATGTCTCACTGTTGGGCTCGAGCCTCCTCTATAATGGGAGGGAAATTGACCTACTATACCATGCTGGTCAGACGTGTTAGTATAGTGTTTGTTTCGAGTTTTCTTTCTCTTGCATAGATTTTATATGCGTTTCATATCCCTTAGTCGTCTCTTACGATCACCTACGGGTAAAATAGGGGGTGGTAAATTGTATTCTTACTTCGTCACCACACATGCATAAGTGACTTTATTTATTTATTTGTACGTTTTAACGATTTAACTACTGAATTTATTGTTATATATTTCTAATAACGTTATTGCCGATATAAAATAGGATATACAGTACCTTTGATTCCAAAAAAGCTATTGCGCCTGAAGAATGTATACTAATTCTCGCACGATCGTTTGCCATCTATTGACGTGAATAAATTGAATCCGTATCTTATTGTCATCTTGTTGCCAAGAGGTGATAAAGCCATTATTTCTACATTTTATGGACGGCTGTGGTTTGGCTGTTAGTATTATAAGTTTCATAGGAAAGGTCTACTGCTCATAGGAGGCAGTTTTTATGTCTTTTACGGTAAAGTAAAGTGTTTTGGCACAAATATTAATTGAAGAATCAAACAACGGATTAGTAGTCAATAGTGTTCTATTTTTAGGAAATAATAAACACTGAAAATAATACTTAGGTATAACGACCTGGGCGAACTTCATCTGATGCCGTTTGGTCAACAATTACATTCCCATGGAGTGTTGACGTCTGGCAGGCTGCCAGTTATAAAACTATTGCCAATAACTTTTACAATATGTACTATGAAAGAAGAATACATATTGTATCGACCCCAAGTAATTGGGATAAGAGTAGGAGAATGATGACATAATACTTAAAGCAAAAAGTACCAAACCACAGGTTATATAGAATATTTTATTAAATGTTCAAGAGAAGAATAGGTCAAACAAAATGCAGTAACTGCAAATCGATTAGAGGGATATTTGACTAAACGATCGTACTATTTGACTAAAGGATATGAATAAAGTTATTGGTATCCTTTACTTGTTCATCTGAGTTGTAAAAATCAGCTAAGGGATTACTAGAAGAATGGGCATCAACACTCTCTTGACTACACAGATGGCATAGTGATTAAGACGCCGATCTATTGTACCAGTTTCGTCGGTTCGACACCCACACAGGAGAATACTTTGTGCGATCCACAAATTTAATTTATATATGTACCCACATCTATTAAGAGGGCGCTGACTTTTGTAACACAGGTTTACTACCTAGCACAGAAGTCAGAGACTTCACACATAACATGTAAAAATTTTAAAGAGAAAATAAATTTATTATTATTTTGTATCTCCTTTTTTCACGGGATCTTCCATAGGGAAGATACCCGGTCCTTTGGGAGGCTTACATGGGGATATGGATCCAACACGCAGAGGCCTTTGGAGAAATTTAATCTAAATATTGGGATGGGACATCTACCGATGACATTCTACGTCTGCACATAACATACGTGGACTGCCAGCGGTAAGTGTAAAACTATTGTGTGATTATGGTAGCTAATATCTTATTATGGGAGTGGGTGCTTAATGGACTGGTTCATCTTAAATCTATGAATTTTTAACTGTCGTCTGCCTTCAAACCCATATTCAGAGATGAACGGTGGCAGACGGTGACTCGCCAACTCACTGAATGGGCCCCCTAAACAGTCACCACAGACACACAAGCCATACGGGCAACAGGGGGCAACATTGGTGCAAGTGGCTAGGGGTGTCGAGCGATGCGGCGCCGGTTTCACCATTGAGTCTGTGATAAACAGAGCCATGGTTTCCCCGTAGTTATGCCCTTGAAAATGACACTTCCACCCTCGAGCATATAGCTCTGGCGACCCCTCTCTGACCAGCTGTTTAAGGCAAGTAATTATTATTATTATTAAATTGTTTTTCTGAGTCTGGGTGTGATTTGTGTTCTGTAATTTTTTATTGATTAATTGTATGTTTATAAAGTCTCCACATTTAAGGATTACTTCTTTAGGGCAGATGGTTTTCTTTAAAAAAGAAAAAAACCATTCTACTGCTATCGCTCATCCGAAGCATGGCGATTATGATAAAGATTTTTTGACTGCAGAGATGCCGAAGTAGTTAAGATACCAGTGCCACGGATTCGATTCTTACGCAGTAGAATACTTTAGTAGTTTAGGTGTAATTTATATCCGTTATATTTGTGAACTCCTCCTCTATGCGAGGATTATTTTCTTAGTTCCGGGTGTATCTTTAATAATTAACAAAAAAAAAAAATATGAATGTTTTATAATTTAAAAAAAATAATTGAAAAGTGGCCTATACTACACTAATTAGAGTTCTTAAAATAAGATTTTATTTCTTGTTCTTTTCAATCATGAATGGGAGGCCTGATGCTTTACGCAGCATGGGCGGTAATTACCATCGGACAATCTGCTCTTCTAGAGACAAACGCACTAAAAATTCATACGAAATGATATTGAATTGTATACCGTTTAACTAACACACAGAAAGTATTTATAATGAAATTTACTACTGAGATAATTCACATGAATCCCAGTTGATTTCATATTATTTAAGTAAATTCTTACAATTCCAACAGATACGCTCATACAAATAAGCATAAAATTGCTATATTATTGAGCGCGCTTTCGTTGAAATTTCATCCAGGTTTCATTTCAACGATTCTCGCTCGAGGAGCGTATACGGAGATCAATCGCATTGAAATGAAATCATAAGAGAAGCAACCTCAACAGAGGCTGAATAAATTTGATTCGTATGAAAGAAACAGTTGTTTCGGGAAAATAAATTGCATTTGTCTTTAAATTAAATCTCTCCTATGTAGAACTAAGTGGGTTTACCGAGTTTTTTTTTATATTATCATATCTTTATTATGGAAGTAAGCAGCTGTGTATGTCATGCTCTTATATGTCCCACTATTGAAAACGAGCCTCCTCCATAATCTGAGGGAAATTGATCTACGATACAACGTTGGTCAGACGTATTGGTATAGGGTTTTGTTTTGAGTTTTCCTTCTCATGCATATATGCGTTTTATATTCCTTAGTCATATCTTACGATCACGTTGTGTATGTATTCACCAATATTTCGTGATGTAACTAGTTTTATATAGCATTTACTGATCATAGTTTTCATTTTATATCTTTGTATACTTTCTACTTTGAGAACTCCATGGCAGCAAAATCCAATTTAATATTATTTACCATAAGAATATTTTGATATTTTCCTCGTATAGTAGGTTAATTTCCCGCCATTACGGAGGAGGCCCGAGCCCAACAGTGGGACGTTGTGGCCTGTGATGACGATACCACGCTGGTCAGACGTGTTGGTATAGGGTTTTGTTTCGAGTTTTCCTCCTCTCGCATAGATGTTATACATACATACATATCATCACGCCATATCCCTTGCAGGGTAGGCAGAGAGAACAGAGTGCCAGAGAACTCTATCTCTGCATACTTCACTCGCTTCCCCAACATTCATAATTCTTTTCATACACGCTCGCCGGTTTCGGAGACTATTGACTCCACCTTCCTTTAATAGATGACCGATCTGGTCTAGGTAGGTTAGTCTCGGTCTCCCCCGGTACCTACATCATTCCACTTTCGCATTGTATATCTTCTTAACCAGACGTTCGTTCGGCATTCTTTCCACATGTCCAAACCATCGGAGCATTCCCTTTCGCATCTTTACACCAATACTCTCTTTCATACCTACTCGCTCTCTTACGTCGTCGTTACGAATGCGGTCGGTCAGCCTAACTCCACAGATTTTCCGCAGATGTTATATGCATTTTATATCCCTTATTCGTCTCGTACGATCACTCACGGGTAAGATACGGGGTGGTGAATAATATTATTACTCCATCACCACACGGAAACTTATATCATCAGCCTACCCTTTCCTTTTGCGATATGTCTTAACAGCCTTACCTTATTGACCTTTCTTGAACACTGAATAATTAGAGTAAAAAGTATTTCATTAAATTGTAGAAAATTGAGAGTTAATTTTTATCATGCTTGCCTAGTAAGCTGTCGTTGACACAAAGTTTAATAGAACGTGTTCTTAAGACATTAGATGTTTTTGAACGTGGTTAATGAATTTTTTTGAAATTAGTCTGTGATGTTACAAATAGGTATAAAATATAAGTTAATAGGAAAGGTAATACGATATATTTTGGCTATGCGGATCGACTTCTATCGCATTGAACACATAGACCGAAATAGTCTCATAAAAAATTGTTTTCTGAAACAAATAAAACTGATATTATTATTAAACAATACAAAATCATTATTTCAACGAAAATCGTTCTTTTGACTAAGCAATGTAAGCGAATAACACTGTAAGAGAACCCTTGAAATAAAATATAGTTGCTGCTTAACTATAGTTGAATTCCACAATGTCTATTATCTAAGTCTATAACTAAAAAAAAAAAAAAAAACTTCACATAAGGCTATAAACTTTAATACCGCGATTCTTTCCTCAGTGTTACTATAGAAAATTTCCTGAGGCACAAGCCAATAACTTTTGTGCCTGATAACGCACTCAAACGTCACAACCAAACACTTGTAAGTTTTATAAAATTAATACATATAACGAACAAATTGAATGAGTTATTTTATTTGTAAGAATGCTTGTTTATAGTGCTCATGTTTATTAAGCCTTTAGTTTTAACAGGACAACCGATATTATTATGAGGTTTGTGCAAGTTTATAATTCTAAAAATGAGATCCTTCAAAACATTTAAATGTTAAATAATATAGTATTTAATTTCATAATAGGTCGCGGAAAAAGTTTTTTCTCACATAGTCTGTATAAACTTTTAATAAAATCTATTTGTTTGTATTAGTTATATTTGGCTAGTTTTGATATCATTAAAAAGGTTACATTTAAAAAAAAAAGAAACAATTTAGTAAAATGTCCATAATTAACTTGTGTCTCATTTTTCAATTGTGTCGTTTTTCTTTGGTTTTCTTTCTGTCCAAATAAGTGAATTTAACGAAGAAATTCGATATATTTTAATTCTTTATTACAAAAAAAGGAATAAATGCAACGCAAGTCGCGAATAAAATTTGTGACGTTTATGGTTCTAATGCAGTGTCAGTAAGAAAAGCACAAAGTCGGTTTGAACGTTTTAAATCCAGGAATTTTGATGTCAAAGATGCACCTCATTCTGGTCGCCCTGACACTGATAAAATGGAGCGCCCTCTTTTGAAAAAGTGGACCACGCTCGACACATTAGTAGTTATGACGTAGCTGAAGATATGTGAATTGACCACAAAACAGTATTAACCCATTTGAAAAAGCTTGATATACAAAAAAGCTCGATATTTGGGAGCCAGACGAGCTCACTGAAAGAAACCTAATGAAACCTGTACTCATTTGCAAGTCTGAAAAAAGTCAAATGTAAAGTCAAGTATTGAAACCAAACCGTTTTTGTAGAGATTGATAACTGGTGATGAAAAGTGAATCACGTACGATAAGAACGTGCAAAAAAGTTCATGGTCAAAGATCGATCAGGTATTACAGACTGTGGCAAAACCTAGGCTAACTCGCCATAAGGATGCATGTGTATGGTAGGATTGGAAGAGAATGAATGAACAATATTGTCCACGTTGTAAAACTCCTTTACAACGCATATGTACGTAATAAGTTATAATATATTAGTATGGAATCCGCATGAAAAATTGTATACACTTATGATAGAGAGAATACAACGCAAATTTGCCCGATATCTGTACAAACGCATATACGGATATTATCCTTTTCTCTATCCATCAATGTTTGTGTCCGGGATGGTTGGTCTAGATACCCTAGAAGTTAGACGAAAGTTTATGCACATTATGCATTACTATCTGCTGCTAGTTAACAGAGTGGATAACCTTTCGGTACGAGAGTGTATATATTTCTACGTGCCAGACCAATATATGCGTGGTATTGGACGACGACAACATCGTCTTCTTGTTTGTCCGCCATCATGGTCCTTGCCTAAGGCCGCGAGTAGTCCTACGGGAAGCGCTGTCGATCTTATAAACAGTTTTCTACAGGCTGATCCTGATGCTGATATATTCATTGATGACATGGATAAAATAGCTAATAGAATCCTATCGTATTTGAATAGTGCTTAATTAGAATTGTTGTATCCTATGTTATATAATTTATAGTTATTGTTTTGTTTTTGTGTTAGAATTTATGTTTGATTTATTACTGTTTTTTACGTTTTCTTAATTTTTATAGTTATATAAGTAGAACTAAGTAGCATAGCATTATAAGCGTTTTGGTTATACTGTAAGCTTATATTGTTTATATGAATGAATGAATAAATAAATAAATCGGCCAAGGGTGAGTCGGAATACGAACTTGCTGATAATCAATAAAATCACGCAAAAAAAAAAAAAAAAAAAATATCATTATGAGCTTTTACCACCGCGCATAACCTGTTGATTTGGATCACTGCTACCAACAACTGATAAGATGAAAGCAAGAAATTGAGAAATAACGGCCGGCATTAACAGAAAGGTTGTGTCTTTCATTACGATAAAGTTAGACCACACACATTTCTTTTATTGCTATTTTATTATTGGTGGCAAACGAGCAAGCAACACATCTGATGGTAAGTGTCACTGCCGCTCATGGACCTTTGCAATATCAAGGGTTTAGCTTAGGCCGCTGCCTACTAATAAAATCCCTAAACCCACCCACTTAGGCTTTCAGCTCTCTCACTCACTGAACGAAGCGCAATAGCACGTTAGGTCACGTCCTTAGTCACACAGCAAAAAGAGAAGAGAAGAGAGTAAGAGAGTTTGGCTGGGAGGTGATGTAATGTATCTCTATGCGCTATATAGCCCTGACTGTGTACCTTCAGATTTACCACCTGTTTTGGTATCTTCAAAATTCTTTAGAGAGTATCAAATTAACATCAAGAAGGGAGTGCCAAAACTACTTGTCGCAGTTTTTTGATTACGAATCCCAACATTTCTACAGCAACGGGATCATGTCACTACCTACTTGATAGTAGACTGTCATCGAACAAAATAGCACATATATATTTTAACTAGCTTCTGCCCGCGGCTTCACCGGCGTAAAAGGTTACTTTCCTAAAGATTTTCATCCACCATTTTCATTTTACCCCTTAAGGGTAAATTTTACAACATATTAATGTAATATTTATTTATATCTAATCAATAGCCTAAATATAAGTTTCTAGCTTCTGGCTTTAAAAATGACGATACAACGATTACAACTTTTCATTCCCCTTTACAACCCTTTTTTGCATTAAAAAGTAGCCTATGTCCTTTATCAGACTCTAGACTATCTGTGTACCAAATTTCATTTAGATCGGTTCTGTAGTTTTGCCGTGAAAGAGCGATAGACAGACAGAGTTACTTTCACATTTATAATATTAGTAAGGATTAAATCTCAACAAATTTTGAAAAAAAAAGTTTTGAATTTTCTTTCTATAAGATAGAATGTGAAGAATCTTTTCCTCCGACCTATTACAAGGAAATGCATTGATATTTACTTTATAATGTATTACATTCCGTAATTTATAGTTACAGTTTTCGACGTTAATAAACGTTAGAATACATGTCTGTTGCATCAGTGGAGAGAGTGGGGTAGTGTAGTGACGTCACTCAGAGGGTGTTTATATATTTAGCACACTCTAGGCCTCGGGCTGGTCCTCAAATAGTTATCTTTATATATAAATGAAGACAAATATATTTCGTGTTTTTCTAAAAAGTAGGACAATATAGCTTATGTTATTTATTCTGTAAATATTAGTTAAACCAATCCCCAATTAAATTGAAAATATTAAAAGCTACAAGAATTTTAATAAAATAGGTATATTAAATTTTTACCTGTATGGTGAATTTGGTATGTTGGTGAGTTTAATAAATATTTTTAACAAACTTAATCCCTAATATTAATTTTCATTTTTATCAATACTTTTTTTTTTTCTAATAAAATGATCCTAATTTGTTGTTACAATATTAAATTTCAAAAATAAGTGAAATATATGATACCAGTCCAATCCCCTACTGTATAAAGTTGCAAAGAGCATAAAGGTTTTTTTTTAATAAAAATATGGAACGTGGCGCAGCGAAGTCTAGTCTAATAATAAATAGATTGTAATCCACTTCAGAGAAGCTACGCTCCCATAAATTGAAATTAATAATAATGAAAAAACTAAGTATTTGGACCAGCTTCACATACTCATTTAGTATATAAAGGTGTTACTTATTTTTAATCTAACTCTTTCGGCTCCCCAGACCAATACTCATTTTAGAAAAAAAAAAACTACATATTACGATAAATACAACAAAAATTAAACTAGACCAGATGTCACAATATTGAGATCCAATACTTATAGTATAAAGATATTTAATATCTTTAGTACTATAAATAAATTACCTATAGGAGTTACCGTGAATGTTCATGATAGCTTGGCGATAATATATTATCAATCAAAATGTATACATTTTTATACATATTATCGTGAAAATTGTTTGGGATAAATTTCTTTTCATAGCTTTTGTTGGTTTCTTGAAAAATCTAATCTTTCGATTTTAATACTTATATTGTTCCATGTCATTTAAATATACATACATTTATTTGAGACTAGCATTTGCCCTCGACTTCGTCCGCGTAGAAGTCGAAAGTGCTTCTAATAGGATGTTTGTTTGGTTTTTACGTTATTAATTTTGTTATAACAAAACAATATTTGAACACAACCAGCCTGCTCCGACCGAGACGACGGAAGGGTGGTGTGTGGCCCCATAACCCACCGTGTTCTCCACCGACATTAGGCCGACAACTGGTACAGCTTCATTGGATTACCCTTTCGGGTATCATCACCATCGACGCTCCGGCAACAAACAACTGTGATGCCGAGGCGTCGTCGTCACGACGTTGACCTCTCTGCGGCGATGGAGTCTTGCTTTCTCTCAAGTCTACTTCCGCTACCTTAAGAGTTTGACCTTGAGATTTGTTTATGGTCATTGCGAAGCAGACTGAAGGCAAACTGCACTTCTGGAATTCGAAGGGGTAATTTGATGGTATTAGGTGAATCCTAAGAATAAATACAGACTCTGCTTGAGAACAACCGGTCAGTATAGTTGCCCCGATTACATAGTGACGCAATGTTTTTTCTTGCAAACTGGTGACCTTGTATAATTTTGATGGATTAATATTGCGCAGCAACACGATTGGCGCGTCAACTCTCAATTTTAAGATGTGAATTGGATGGCCGGCAGGCTTCAGTGTATTCAAGAACTCGGCTGGTTATCTGACTCGGTGTTTATCTCTTACTCGAAAGATTTATTTTGATATTTGAGCTCTTCGAATGATTTCAAATATTTGCAAGTAAACGGTATAAAAAAATCGAGACGTCTGTAGTAGCGCACATACGTTATGGCATCTTGGGACCCAGCTGATCAGCGTCAACGTTCTATTTCGCTTTGCCGTTTTGTAGATGTACAGAACCCGGCGCGACTCTGACTCGCATGTCCGGTTATTTGAATAAAATCGAATTTAGTTCAAATTACTGAAATTTAGCATTTAATATTAAGCATATTTATAAAAACCCGATTACGAAACGAGAAATTTGAATTTCCTACAATAGCTCACGGTAGGATTTGAATGTCCTACAATAGTTCACGGTGGTGTAAGTGGCAGCACGATTGGGCCGGACTCCCAATAGGTGTGGGTTCGAATCCCACTTGTGACATCATTTTTCGCTTCGTAATCGGGTTTTTATAAATAATTAAGCATATTAAATACTAAATTTCAGTAATTTGAATAACAAGGTTGTGTCATCGTTTAATACAATTCTAACTACAAAGTTTGAAGTATTAAGTCCATACATTGTCATGCAACAAATGCATCGGTATTTTCTTAGGCATCGGCATCGGCCAAGGTGTCGGCGTGGGCTTAGGCATCGGAGTGGACCAAGACGTCGGCGTGGGCCAAGACGGCGGCGTGTGTCTAGGCGTCGGTGTGAGCCTAGACGTCGGCGTGGATCAGAGCGTCAGCGTGGGGCAACGCGTCGGCGTGGGCCTCGACGTCAGCGCGTGTCTAGGCGTCGGCGTGAGCCTAGACGTCGGCGTGGGCCAAGGTGTCGGCGTAGGCCAAGACGTCGGCGTGGGTCGGAGCATCAACGAGGGCCAACGCGTCGGCGTGGGCCTAGACCTCGGCGTGTGTCTAGGCGTCGGCGTGAGCCAAGGCGTCGACGTGGGCCTAGGCGTCGGCGTGGGTCAAGGCGTCGGCGTGGGCCAAGGTGTCGGCGTGTTCCAAGGCGTTGGCGTGTATCTAAGCGTCGGCGTGGGCCACCACGTCGGCGTGGGCCTAAACGTCGGCGTGGGCCTAGACGACGGCGTGGGCCTAGACGTCGGCATGGGCCAAGGCGTCGGCGTGGGCCATGCATATAGCATCGGCATGTTCTTAAGCGTCGGCGTGGGCCAAGGCGTCGGCGTGGGCCATGCATATAGCATCGGCATGTTTTTAAGCGTCGGCGTGGGCCAAGGCGTCGGCGTGGTCCAGGGCGTCAACATGGACCAAGACGTCAGCTTGGGTCAAGGCATCGGCGTGGGCCGAGGTGTCTGCGTGGGCCAACGCGTTGGCATGGGCCAAGGCGTTAGCGTGGGCCAAGGCGGCGGCGTGTGTCTAGGCGTCGGCGTGGGCCAAGACGTCGGCGTGGGCCAAGGCAGCGCGTATCTAGGCGTCGGCGTGGACTAAGTTGTCAGCGTGAACCAAGACGTCGGCGTAGGCCAAGACGTCGGCGTGGGCCTAGGCGTCGGCGTGGGCCAAGACGTCGGAGTGGGACAAGGCGTCGGCCTAGGCATCGGCGTGGGCCAAGGCGGCGGCGTGTGTCTAGGCGTCGGCGTTAGCCTAGACGTCGGCGTGGGCCAAGGTGTCGGCGTGGGCCAAGGTATCGGCGTGGGCCAAGGCATCGGCGTGGGCCAATGCATCGGCGTGGGCCAAAGCGTCGGCGCGGGTCAGACCGTTAGCGTGGGTCAACGCGTCAGCGTGGGTCTAGACCTTGACGTGTGACTAGGCGTCGGCGTGAGCTAAGGCGTCGACTTGGGCTAAGGCGACGGCGTGTGTCTAGGCATCGGCGCGGGCCATGCATATAGCATTGGCATGTTCTTAAGCGTCGGCGTGGTCCAGGGCGTCAACATGGGCCAAGACGTCAGCTTGGGTCAAGGCATCGGCGTGGGCCGAGGTGTCTGCGTGGGCCAACGCGTCGGCATGGGCCAAGGCGTTAGTGTGGGCCAAGGCGTCGCAGTGGGACAAGGCGTCGGCCTAGGCATCGGCGTGGGCCAAGGCGGCGGCGTGTGTCTAGGTGTCGGCGTTAGCCTAGACGTCGGCATGGGCCAAGGTGTCGGCGTGGGCCAAGGCATCGGCGTGGGCCAATGCATCGGCGTGGGCCAAAGCGTCGGCGTGGGTCAGACCGTCAGCGTGGGCCAACGCGTCGGCGTGGGCCTAGACCTCGGCGTGTGTCTAGGCGTCGGCGTGAGCTAAGGCATCGACTTGGGCCAAGGTTTTATTTTTTCATGTATATTCATTACTTTTTTAAAATTTTATATATTTTCTTTTCATTTTTGATAAACTTTCGTGTATTAAGCCAATACATTGCGATCGTTGCTTCTCGATATCGTTTGATAGACGTTCGCGAATCAAACTGAGCCGCTGAGAATAACTTTCTGGAGTTTCGTTACGCCTAGATAAGTTTGTGTATGTCCTCATCTGAGAAAGCCTATTGGCCCTCTGCTCGTCACTCTCATTTGCAATATTTATCCCAATTCCTAACCCCATTTTTCTTTAAACGAGTATCTCTCTAGTCACTCGTTTCTTCCAAATGGTGCTGTCTCATTTGAGCAACCCATTTACTAGGTCTACCCACTAAAAAATCTAAATTCACTTATTTTCCACTAAAAACCACAAAATAAAAAAATATTTTTAATAAAAAACAAAAACCGACTTCAAAACTATACCTACGACAAACGATATACACAAACTTACACTAAAAAGTAGAAAATAATTATTTTAATTAGTTTAATCTCAAAAGAACAATTTACGAAATTATAGTATACCTAACTATTTACAGGTAGGTATGTAAAAAACTTATACTATGTCAAGAAAAATGGATAATAATATTATATTTTGTATTTCAAAGCAAGCACTATTTTTAGCAAGTACTATTTTTTTGGAGTCGGTGCCAGCTAAATCAAAATTAAATTCCCTTGCATAAACTTTTTAATCGCATTAAATCATCAACGACATCTGCCCTCATGCGTCGACCCGCGTTCAGATAGTTCACTCAGTGACATCGCCTCTACATTCTCGCACCTGCCCCGCTCCAGCTATCGCCTATTCGCAGTGATCTTTGCGTAGGTTAAGTAGGTACTGCGTCAGCCGCATGATGTTCGCAAAGTAGAGAAACTGTCCTTGGCTGGCACCGACTCCAAAAAAATAGTACTTGTAAATAAATATTAATAATTTCGTTTATTATATTTCAATGCTCCTTGCTTTGAAATACAAAATATAATATTATTATCCATTTTTCTTGACATAGTATAAGTTTTTTACATACCTACCTGTAAATAGTTAGATATACTATAATTTCGTAAATTGTTCTGTTATTCTTTTGAAATTAAACTAATTAAAATAATTATTTTCTACTTTTTAGTGTAAGTTTTTGTATATTGTTTGTCGTAGGTATAGTTTTGAAGTCGGTTTTGGTTTTTTATAAAAATATTTTTTTATTGATGATTTAATTCTAGATATATTAATACCATAAACAAGAATAAATAACTGTTGTGTGATAGCAGTTACAAATACTATCAACCCTAACTTTGCTCGTAGATGTCACAAAACATGACAAAGAGTTTTATATCGACCTGGACCAACTCCACCTAATGCCGTCTGGTCAACAATTACATTTCCAAGGAGGGTTGACGTCAGTTAAGCGGGCGATCATAAAACTATTGTCAATAACTTTTGCAGTATGTACGACGGAAGAGGAGTACATATTGCGTTGGCCTCAAGTAATTCGGATAATAGCAGGTGAATGATGATGATGAAACAAGAATAACAAAAGCTTTTATCGTAATTTAACGATGTCCTCTCTTCCAACATATATCATTTCTGTACAGGGAGCAAAAATTGTTCTTATGTACATACATATCATCACGCCATATCCTTGCAGGATAGGCAGAGAGAACAGAGTGCCACAGAACTCTATCCTTGCATACTTCACTCGCTTTATCAACATTCATAATTCTCTTCATACACGCTCG
The DNA here is from genome assembly GCA_905163515.2 of Lymantria monacha. Lineage (NCBI taxonomy): Eukaryota > Metazoa > Arthropoda > Insecta > Lepidoptera > Erebidae > Lymantria > Lymantria monacha. Next base: position 19,700,435 of record LR991082.1, on the reverse strand, counting down.
CCAGTTTCGGAGACTTTTGACTCCACCTTCCTTCAGTACGTGACCAATCTGGTCTAGGTAGGTTAGTCTCGGTCTCCCCCGATACCTACATCCTTCCACATGTTCTGTTCTGTTCTTATGTAATTTCTATTACTTGATAGTACCCTTATAAATTCACTGTGATTTTTTTAGTACGGTGTTCTTCTTTAGTGAGGATGCAAGGCAAGGATTATTTGGTGCATAGTATTGTCTTTAAAAACATTATAACTGTGAAAAATATTTCGCATAAAAGCGTTTTAATAAGCATAATAACTACGCGCTGAAATAATAGACATAGCAATATCCATTATTTCATAATAAAACTGAAACTTGGATGTATTCTCCAATTCTTTTTAACTAGAGTTGGCAAGTTTAACAAAGCTTTGTCATAGTTGTGTGAAAAATATGCTAAATAATTTGCATAAGAAAATTTTAATGCTAAAGTTATATTTTGAGCTTGCCAGGACGTTAGACCAAGTCCGCTTCAGAACACCTCATAATTAACGTCACTAATCCCGCCTGTTAAAGCTCAAATTTTATTTATATTTAACGACAAATAAAATAATAAATATGTGTAGTACTACAATTAGTATACAAATATTTTTGATTTAGTATTTAACATATACAATTGAAATATATTATTTATAAGAACTTCTTTACTAGCGACAAAATCATAGCATGTTAAATTTTAATTCTCTGTAATTTGGATAATAGGATCGTCTTATCGTTTAATACAATTCTAATTGCAAAGATAGAGTATTAAATCGATACAATGTATAATCATTGTCCTTACCTCAATATTGAAGTTGCCGTGTATATATTAATAAGTTACTTTGAACTACTAAGTATCTTTGCATATCATAAAAAGAAGAGAGCCTGGAGATCTGTCATACAGGTTTCGAACCTACTTCAGACTCCAGCTCTCACAAGGTTAAATTAAGACAAATCGTGTACTAAGTATATTTAAGAAACCACTGTAACCTTTTGAGAGAAATACATTATTTTATTATTATTATTGTCCGATGGATGGCACACGTGGGAAATGAGACATAAAGACGACAAAATAATTTTTCGCCGCTAAACAAGCTCTTATATTTTTTTTACATAATTTATGTAATAAGCTTTACGCTCTATGGTGGTGGTTACGAATACAACCAACATTAACATTGCTCGTGGGTGCCGCAAAATACGATTAAGAGCTTTAGATCAACCTGGACCAACTCTATCTAATGTTGTCTGGTCAATAATTTCATTTCCATAGAGGTTTGGTATTAGACAGGCGGCCGGATACAAAACATTGACAAAACTAGTATTATAAATTACAATATTTACTCTACTGCCATATGCTCCCAATTGGGATAAGAACAGGATAATGATGATGGAGTATAATTAATTTAAAGGTATTATGAAATATAAGGTATGTTTTATTATAAAAACAGTATCCAATTCGATTTTATATCGTGACAGTTTAGACATATTATACAATATTCTTATCACACAATGTCCCAGTATTATTTTCATGTAATAGTTATGATACTGTAAAATAATATTGACGTTAGAGTCTTTTGTTATAGTAAAAATAAGTATCAGTAAACTTCGCGTTTATATTATTAGATTTTTATTCTTTTAAAATTTTTTTTTAAGATATTCCACAGACTTTTTGTCCGTGCTCTTTTTATGTTTAATTTAATTGTTGTGGCGGTTTGTTAAAAAAAATAATTTTCTTAAAGTGGCTTTATTACAGTTGGTTAAAACTTTAGGAGCGCAATTCATGTGTCATAGATGTTAAGTGACTACATATCTTTTTTGGGTTTCCTCTTGGCGCTGGTGGTCTTGTTATTAGTGAAACCTTTCTACTTGTAGATGTTGTTGTCCTCTGTGATGTAGTTATGATATTATTTATGTTTTTTTTTTTATATTATTAGAATATTAGTGGGAATATCATTTATATTATTGCTGTGTGGTAACGGCTATGAATACTACCAACTACTTTGCTTATGGATGTCATAAAAGATTATTACGAGCCTTATATTGACCTGGGCATATCGACCTAATGCTATTTGCTCAACAATTACATTCCCAAGAAGGGTTGTTGTTGAACTTATGCCATAAGTATATTTAGATATTGCATCGACCCCAAGTAATCCCCTGATTACTTGGGGTCGATGCAATATCTAAATATGCTGATTACTTGGGGTCGATGCAATATCATCCCTATGAGAATGATAATGACGATCATTTATTTTATTACAAAAGATACACGCTCGCCGGTTTCGGAGACTCTTGACTCCACCTTCCTTCAGTACATGACCGGTCTGGTCTAGGTAGGTTAGTCTCGGTCTCCCCCGGTACCTACATCCTTCCACTTTCGCATTGTATATCTTCTTAACCAGAAAATTAATAACGTAAAAAAAAAACAAAAAAAGTCTATTAGAACCATTTTCGACTTCTACGCGGACGAAGACGCGGGCAAATGTTAGTAAATAATAAAAAAAATAATAAATAAAAGGGGAACTAAAGATCCGGACCGTGCTCTGGTTTGTTTGGGTTAAACTACTCAATGTTCTAACTGAGCTATGGCTATTCTTAATGACAGCGTCAACATTTGCCTTCATATGTTAATAATTTTCATCCAATGAAAAATTATATTTTTTATTGCCTAAAAATACAGACAAAACAATATTTTCTAGAAATGAAACCTAGCTAGATCGATTAATCGCCCCCGAAACCCCCTACATGCTAAATTTCATGAAAATTGTTGATGCCGTTTCCGAGATCCAGAATATATATATATATATATATATATATATATATATATATATATATATATACAAGAATTGCTCGCTTAAAGATATAAGTTATAAATAAATATACGTTACTGATATTCCGTCAAAATTATTTTCACTAGCAGGATATATTGTGTGCAGCTATTAAAACTCTATTCCCGGAACGCGGCTGTATTCTACTGAAAATATTTTGACGCAAAGCAATTATACTTTCTACGTAATAGAGAATCAAATCACGGCAGATTGTAATTATATTCCTAGAATATGTAGTGACCATTGGCGATCGTTAATTAATTAAAATCTGCTTATTTTATTATTTATTTTAGATATAGTAATAGGCGTGTCATAGTGTAGGTAATCCTTAGTAATGACGTGCATATGGTTTACATGTTCAAAAGACATACATACACACACATACATATCATCACGCCATATCCCTTGCAGGGTAGGCAGAGAGAACAGAGTGCCAGAGAACTCTATCTCTGCATACTTCACTCGCTTCCTCAACATTCATAATTCTCTTCATACACGCTCGCCGGTTTTGGAGACATGACCGATCTGGTCTAGGTAGGTTAGTCTCGGTCTCCCTCGGTACCTACATCCTTCCACTTTCGCATTTGTTCAAAAGAAGATATTGAAAAAATTAAAAGACGATTTATATGAAGGTCGGAACCTTCGAATATGTGTTTATAGCTGTTGTAGTGACAATAGCCACTGGAGTAGAGTACAAACGTTACTATGCTACGTCTATGCTGCAACCTTCCTCTGTAAGTCATTTAGGGTGATAAAAGAAATGTTCAAAGGCATATCTTATTGCATGGATCAACGGTATGGGTGCCTAGACTTCGGCGGCTTAATCGACATATTAAACGAAGATTCATATTATTCGAAGAGTTATTGCCACCTATAGACCACACTGTTGACAATTCTCTGTCTACAGCCGCGGGCCAATCCGTCCGGGGTAGTACCACAGTCTCGCAGAAGATCGACGTCTGAGTAATGACAATGTGCTATTGCGCTTCGTTCAGTGAGCGAGAGAGCCGGTAGCTCAACTGGGTGAGTTTGAGGTTTGTAATGGTAGGCAGCGGCCTAGCTATACCGTTGGTATTACAAAGGTCCATGAGCAGCAGTAACACTTACCATCAGGTGTGCTACTTGCTCGTTTGCCACCATAAGCAATAAAAAAATTAAAAAAAAAAATATTCCATTCAAAAGGCAAAAACTAGCCTAAAAGTGGGTTGTAGGCGTCACCAACCAACATTATTCTACACTTTAAACAGAGGATCAGGCCACACTATAACTAATAATAAAAATAGTTTGTAAAACTTATCCTCGTAAATTGTCGTGGTAAATTCAATATATTAACTTTTCAACCCTTACCATTTTATTACTATAGAATATAGATTGTCAAACTTCACAGGGTTATGGTGCGTTAATACGACCTTAATATAATTTTACGCAACGATGATAAAGGTCGGTTTTATTACATTTTATTATCACCTTTATCCCCTAGATGCTTATACGAGATCACTGCCAGAGATTTTAAAACCACACGAGAATTTATCCTATTTTCACATGGACATTTCTATACTATCTTAAACCCATCTAAATTTATGGAGGTATTACATTTCTTATCTCTGCCGTTTCAACTGTAAAATTATGTGTTTGTTTGTAGACCAATTATTTGGCGGGGTATCCCTCTCCAAACATGAGTGTTAAATAACACATGTTTCTGTATTAACTCTGTAAACTACAACATATATATAATATTACTAGCATCTGCCCGCGGCTTCGCCCACGTAAAAAGTTACTTTTCTAAAGTTTTTCATCCCTTATTTTTATTTTACCCCTTAAGGGTAAATTGTTTACAAAATTTTAATGTCATATTTATTTATATCTAATCAGTAGCCAAGCCAGTGGCTTTAAAAATGACGATACTTCCTTACACCTTTTCATCCCCCTTTATAACCCCTTTTTTGCAACAAGCTTTTATTTAGTTTCACCTGTTAAAAAGTAGTCTATGTCTTTTATCAGGCTCTAGACTATCTGTGTACCAAATTTCATTTAGATCGGTTCAGTAGTTTTGGTGTGAAAGAGCGACAGACAGACAGAGTTAATTTCGCATTTATAATATTAGTAAGGATATATTATTAACATAAAAAGTATAGATTTATTTTAATAGAATTGCTTAACACGCTAGTAAATATTGTTTGGCAGATTTTCTTCAAACTGTTTTATTATCCTAATGATAGTAGTAAAAATTTGTTTCTGGTTTTCACATCATCAGAAAAGTAAAAAAGTGTAATTGAGGATTGCCTCGATTTTACACGATTTTCAAGGTTTTGAATTTATCATTATTAAAAATAAATTGTCATCGAGGTCTATTTTTAAAACATTTTAAATTGTTTTTCTATTACGCTAAATTTTAAAAGAAAGTTTTGGCAGGTATAAGGAAATGTCATGATGCTTTTGTACTATATTCATTTCTTTAATGTTTTGTAGTGGTATATTGAATAATTTTGCTGGTATTTTATGGAATATGATGCAGTTAAAGTGCTGAAGTATAAATATGGTATAATAGTGGTTTATGTGTATTTTCATGTTTTTCCAAAATTGCCAAATAATGATTTCTTTGGGAATTTTAATTTGGTTATCAGCGCCCAATTAATTGTAACGACTTGACTTACTGATGCATAGTGACTATTAGGGCTACGCAATATGAAGAATTGATAAATAATATATGAAGAAAATTAATACGTAGGCAAGGCATTACGGTTGACTGACTATAGCCTGCCCATAAGGTTATATAATTTAAAAAAAAATAGGAATCATTGTGTATCTATGATGCCTTAAATGAATTGATGTTTTGGTAATAAATAATTTGAAATGGCAATTTCAATTTAAAATAAAAAAATCCGTTTCCATTTAGAACGATAATTAGCAAGTACATTCATCACGAGTGGAAATTTTCACGTATAACAGATAGACATTTCTATGGAATTAGAAATATTTAGACATTTACTTACATATTAATTAAAACAAAAAGGTTAATACGAAACGATTGAAATGATGGAAGTACGGTTCGACAGAGCTCATTAGCTTAGTAGGACGTGGGCTGGCGGTCGGGTGGTGAACAAATCGACAACATTTACATCGCGGTCAGCCACCCGGCTTACAGGCTTGTGGCTAATGGAGCGGTTTCATATTAAATTGCCGGACTATACGGGACTTGCAAACAACCACGCTTCCCTACTAACCGTTACTTCATAGCATAGTTACTAATGTTGTTACTAGACAGTAGTTTAGTTGAGCACTTTTAGTTTCGTGTAATATGGGATTAATCCCGCGTCCCGAGTAATAAGAACCTTAATTTCTTTTTTTTTTCTTTAAAAAGGCACCACCCTTTTTTTTTACGGTGGACTATGGATGCGTCTCCCCCTGCCAAATCGGTCCATGGTGACGGAAGAGGCGGCGCGTGAACTCATAGACCCACCGTGCAACTCCTCTTTTCGCCGTGCGAGCGGGCCACCGGTAATCGATCTTTGTCTTCGGTGGCCAAAAAGGCACCACTCTGTACTAAGGAAATAATCTTTGTACTGCGCAGAACTGTACAAATATGCAATTAAATTAATATGGATCACACAAAGTATTGTCCTCCGTGGGAATCGAACCTGCGACATTGGCACAGACAGTCTTAACCACTACGCCATCTGTGCAGTCAATGTATCATGTGTCTCGTACATATGGAAAACCTAATTAAGAGCCCCAAAAACTATACAGGTTTTGTCACTGCCTTCAACAGTTGCATTTCTTTATTGATTGTTATCAGGTAGCCGGTTAAGTATACTTTTTGCCCAATCAAAGATTTCAACTAGGGATATGACAATTTGCAGCATACTTATGGAATAAAAAGGCAATATTTTTATGTTCATAAATTGTATTTTATTTATGAATAAGGCTGAAAGAGACTTTGATTGTATAGAAGAATACTCTAATAATAATAAATTCTCGGACCCAGCACTTTTCTTCTGAATGAAAGTTATTTTATATACCTACCTTTATGTGCTTCACGACGATCGTCGAGTAGATAAAATATGATAACGAATAAGTTAGCTCATATTTGAATCTAAGTTATGCTCAAAATCATAAAATAATTAAATTAAATTTATTTCATTCGATTTTTAAGCATTATTATTAATTATAATTATATTCCGTGTGGTGACGGAGTAAGAATACTATTCACCACCCCATATCTTACCCGTGTGTGATCGTACGAGACGACTAAGGGATATAAAACGCATATAACATCTATGCGAGAGAAGGAAAATTCGAAACAAAACCCTATACCAACACGTCTGACCAGCGCCGTATAGTAGGTTAATTTCCCTCCTATTACGGAGGAGGCCCGAGCCCAACAGTGGGACATTTATGGGCTGTGATGATGATGATGATTAATTATAATAAGTATCAGTGTTCACTTACTTAGATAATAATCTAATATTAATCTTAATTATCTTTAAGATTAATCAAAAAATAAAGTGGTGCTAAATATTGTTAAATATTCAACAATTTTGTTTGTTACGAGGAGGTAGACTAAGGAAAAGGACGAATTTTAATTATTTAGTGATGTAATCAATTTAAATATTTTAGTTTAGCTTTAAACTATATTACTTAGAATAATAATACATAGAAACCTATTCTACGCATTATTGGTCACAAAAATGTCACCCTTTTTTTTTGTTTTTTGTGGTGGGCTACGGTCGGCGCACTCCTCGCAGGGTGACGGAGGGGCGTAAGCACGCACATCAGTAACCCACCCGTGACGTCGCCTTCGTCGTTGGGCCGACCATCGGAGCAGAATGACTTGACGTCAGTGGTCGGCCCGACGGAATACCCCTGAGGAGTACCCTCTCCTCGACCGACGTCTCCCCCTCGGGTAGGATGTCGGTCTTTCCTCATGTGGTCGGCCTCTCGGCGGGTGACGGACTAATTCCCCGATCCAGCCACCCGCGGCCTCGGCTAGGGCGGCATCAGGCGCAGGTAAACGCGCCTGCGCCGCCCCAGTCACCGGCGGCGGCTCGCGTCGTCGAGGAGACGCTCCTCGCGCACGCGCTCCGACGCCTCCTTCCGCCTCCCAGTTCCTCCGACCGCGTCCCAGTTCACGATGCTGCTCTGCCCAAGCGGCACAAACCACGAGCGTATGCTGCGCCGTGTCTTCGTCTCAATCGCAGTGGTGGCAGGACGGTGTACTTTCGCTCCTAACGACCGTGTGCAGGTATTTGGCGAAGCATCCATGCCCCGTCAAAACCTGCACCAGTCGGAAGGAGAGCACCACGTGCTGCCGTTCCAACCACTGCATCAGCACCGGCCGGAAGGCCTCCACGGTCCGCACACCGAACCGAGGCCTCTCCAGCCGGACTGCCCAACGGGCAATGACATCTAGGCGGGCGTCGACGCGCCAGGCGGTGAGTTCCCTCAGAGAGACCACACCGCCCTCCGCGCGCACTCCTGACATCCGGCGATACAAATCGGCGAGCATTTCCGCCTCCAGGTCCCACGGGGGACTCCCAGCTAGCAGGCACGCTGCCTCCGTCGCCACCGTGCGGTACCCGCGTACGGCCCTGACCGCCATGGCCCTCTGTGGTCGCCGCAGAAGAGCCCTGAGTCGGACGGTCAGGGACCCCGCCCACACCGGTGCGCCGTACAGAGCCATCGACCGGACGACCCCCGCGTACAGCTGTCGGCACGTAGCGCTCGGTCCGCCCACATTCGGCATAAGCCATGAAAGGACGGACGCCGCGCTGACGAGCCGCGGAGCGAGCCTGCGGAAATGCTCCCGAAACCACAAAAATGTCACACTACGCCGGCCCGTTCCATAGTGTACAAGGTCATTATGTTCCGAACATATGTCTTAGTAAATAAATAACTATGACGTTTTGTACAATTAAATGGTGTCACAATACATCTGAAAAACATAAAAATTATATAAACATCACTTTCCCCAGGTAAGCTGTAACATATTGTAGTATTATGTAAAAAAACAATAATTTTATTTCGTAAAATGGGTTTTTTTTTGTATTTGTTCGTCCGTTCGGACAGGCAAAGGCATCAAAGCCCATACAGCCAGGTCTTATTTAATATTTTTTCATATATTAATCAATACTTCTTCATATTGTATAATCTTAATAGTCATTGCAGTAAGTCAAGTCGTTACCATTAATCGGGCGCTGATAACCAAATCAAAGGTTTTTGGGAATTTTGGCAAAATATGAAAATACACGTAAACAACTATTATACCAGTATTGATTCGCTCACCGAGTGATTAAGACGTTTTGCATTACATATTAAAGTATTTTGCGTGTGTTTTTACCCGAATATCGGTGTATGACGGCGCGCGCGAGCGCAGCCGCTCGTTGTCGTGATTTAACTCTTATGCAGTATGAGTGAAAGTGTAGTTGAGAATGAAGAGACGAGTGGTGTTGTTGATAATATAAATATAGTAGGTAGGTAGGTAGTAGTATGGAGGAAGAATACCTAATTCGGGATGAATCCCAAGCAGATGACGGAAACTTACATAATAAAGACGGAGGACGGATTTTGAACGGAGGTAATAAAGAATAAAAGTTGAAAAGATAGATATATGTATATATAACTAGCAATGAGAAAATACCGAAACGAAAATACCGAAGCGTTAGCCAAACTTTCTGATCAAGAAAAAATATATAGTATAAATAATATCAAATATATAAACGCTTTTGAAATAATAGTTTCACTGAAAGATGTCTTGTGTGCAGATAAAATTGTTCTGTGTCAAACGATCAAGGATAAAGAGTGGAAAGGAGGTTTTTGGCGGGAATCTAAAACGTCATGTGGTGCTCTTGTATTATATTCGTTATCTTACTGTTTTAACGTGTTATAGTAGATAATTTTGATGGCATTTTATGTAATGTGATGTGACGGAACTGCTGAGATGTAGTGAATATCATATAAAAGTGCTTTACAACGTTTTGGTTTTTATTAACAATGTGACCATAGCACTGTTGATGGCGACAATTTGACTTACTGACGGACATGACTAATCTGAAGACACTAAAAACTTGAAGATAATTATAACTCGACACTGGCAACAATGGCTCATTTAAGTAGCTGATTGCCAATACATAAAAATAAGAAGAAGAAGAAAGAGTGGAAAGTATATAAGACTTGGGAGGTAGGAGTATGGTACGGAATCATAAGAGACATAGACCTGGAACTGTCGGATGATGAGTTATTAGAGGTAATAAAAAATAGAAATACCTGCGAAGTGCTATCCATTAGAAGACTAAACCGCAGAGGACCCGAGACAGGGTGGATTCCGACTGAATCTGCGCATATGCTTTAAAGGTAGTTCCCGCCCACCTTATATATACATGAGTGAAAGTAGAACCCTACGTTTTCCCGGTGACTCAGTGCGCCCGTTGTTGGCGATTTGGTCATACAATAAAGGTATGTCCGTCTTTAAAAATTGTATGCCCTAAACGTGGAGAGAATCACCCAAATTGTGAGATCAATACATTTAAGTGTGTGAACTGCAAGGGAAACCATATATCGCTTGCTAAAAATTGTCCAGCCTATATAAAGGAAAAGAATATAAGGGATCTGATGTCGGACTTTAACTGCACATATCGTCGAGCGCTAACTATGTACGTACCTCCTTTCTCACCGCGACCTAATCCTCAATATGCAAATAACATTTCTAACAACCCTATCAATAGGCAAACAACTTCACAAAATATTTTACCGAGTTATAGTAACACAAATGACAGGATAGTATTAGAAAATGTATCTACTGAGGTTAGTCGACAACCTTTTAAAAGGAAACAACGATATTCATCAATACAAATAGATAATTCGAGTACGTCATCGTCAGAAACAGAGGGCGTTCTTATTGGTGAGATGTCTACACGGCCCGGTGGTCGTACTATAGACATGTGTAAGTAATGCGCTTGATATCAAAACGTAATATTACTCGGGCGGGTAATATTACATTAAACATTACGCGACACACCGAGGCATTACACATCACATCACGCAATACATTACTCGATCTTTATGCTATGCATTCTTGGCTCTAGCCCGAATTTCGCGTAATGTAATGCTTGCTTGCTTGAGTTGCTAGCTAATTCCTCAACGCATTATTGTATTGTACGAAATAAGAAATCTTAAATCTACCTCTCTCACTCACTATTGGAGAATGACTGGGTATGTATATGTACCTATACCATGATCGCGCTTATGCCCGTTAAAATTATTGTATAACCTTGAACCTACAATTTATCAAAACAAAGAAAAAATATAAAGTAGTATATGAAGATTGTCAGTTCTATGCCTGGAAAAGTATGAAGGGAAGTCAATCGACTATTTTACACATTAATCATATTACGCAAATCGGGTAAAAATTCGGATCACAATATTATGCGAACCGAACTCGAACGTAATATTACTTTATGATATTACAAATGTGATATGTATCACATTTGTAATATCATAAAGTAATATTACGTTCTGAGTAATGTAATATGGTGTGATATGACATTTCAAAGTAATGTTTTGCGCATGTCTACCGTACTACCACTGAAGGCAGTCTGTGATCGAGACGGCGGCCGCGCAGGTGCCGACCACTTCGCGTCACAACTACGAGCACAGACGGCGGAGGGGAACTATCTAATCCTAGTGACATTTATGTATGAATATTTCTGACAATGAATATACTAAAACATGTCAACCAGAGTCGTTCGCTAATAAGAATTGTACATAATATAAAGGGCTACTGAATAAGATAAAAAGTTTAATATTTTCTAAAAGACTTAGCTGGACAGAAAAATTTAATAAAATAATTAGTATATCTGTAGAATGGATTATATCGGCTATTATACAAAGTATATCTGAGGTGTCTGTACTAAAAAATCTAGCAGATATGTTTAAAAGTAACGTAAATGGCTAATTATAATAATGTTTGTAATAATACTAAAATTAATATTTTACAGTGGAACGCGCAGAGTGTTAGGCCGAAACGATTGGAGTTCAAACAATTATTAATTCAAGACAAAATTCATATAGCTGTGGTAAGTGAAACCTGGTTGGAGCCTGGCAGTGTTTTTAGGCTAAACAATTTCAGAATTTTTCGTGGCGATAGAGATGATGGTTATGGAGGAGTATGTATTATTACCCATAGGTCTATTCAAGTGCAATTATGTCGGACAAGCCATCCTAACAAGGATATACAGATTATACACATCAAAATACATAATTGCAAAATAATTGAAAATATTTTAGGTGTCTATTGCCCATCATGGCCGCAAACGCGACGTCATGACTGGGATATATTTTTTTCTCAATATAATAAAAAATCATTAATTTTAGGGGACTTTAATGCGCACCACTTCACGTGGTCGTATAAAAACGATGCTAGAGGATCCCAAATATATGACTCTTTAACTGAATGCAGTTTAGTTTCCCTAAACGATGGTAGCTACTCGAATCAAGCTGGTAGCAGGTTTAGTGCAGCAAAGCTCCCCCAATATTTCTTTGATCTCGTCGGATATAGCATGCCATTTTAATTGGCGAGTCACTAATGAGACTTTAGGCAGTGACCACGTCATTATTGGTATTAGTAACGAAACGTCATATAGTCCACTTATCTTCGAAAAACGTAATTTCAAATTGGCAGAATGGCATTCTTATACAGCATATCTTGAGAATAAATTTTCCAATTTTTCAATGTTAGGAGATCCACAAAATTTACATGACAAATTTATTAACTTGGTTAATGAAGCCGCTAATGAATTTATCCTGGTCAAAAAACTAAATCTTAATCCGACCAGTAACTTTAAACCAAAGCCATATTGGAATCCTAGTTTATCTCATTCGGTAGCTAAGAGGCGCCGTGCTCTAGCTAACTTCAGAAAAAACCCCACACCTAGCAATCTGAAAGTTCTAAATGAATACATGAAAGAGTCCCAAAAACTCATAAAAAAAGCTTCCAAAAAGGGATGGCAGAGATTTTGCGACAGTCTGGATGCAGTCTCTTCAGCAGGAGAAATGTGGAGGAAGATGAAATGGATGAAAGGAAATGTAGCTCATACGTCATATCTTGATAAAGGAAAAAGTGAGGGCTTATTGTTAAACTTATGCCCTGCTTATGCACTCTCACCTAGACCCAACTTCAGCTCTAATAATATCTCATTAGAAGAAGATATTACTTTATATGAGTTAATAACCTGCATTAAGATAAGTGATACGGCTCCTAGATCTGATAATATATTATTTTCAATGATAAAAAATTTACCTGAAAATAGTAAGAAGATTCTACTCTCACTGTATAATTTATCTTTAACATCCGGGTTCACTCCTGATCAGTGGAGAGATATTTATGTGGTGCCTATCCTCAAACCAGGTCGCGACCCCACACTTATTTCGTCTCTTTGCCCTATTAGTTTGATATCCTGTATGTGCAAAATATTTCACTCAATTTTAAATATAAGGTTAGAATGGTATTGTGAAAATAAGGGTATTTTTTCTAAAGAAACTGTTGGTTTTAGAAAAACAAAATCTAGTTTGGATAGTTTGACAGGATTGGTAACCAGGATACAATCAGGTTTCACAAGGGATCAGTTAACTTTAGCTTGTTTCATTGATATTGACAATTCCTACAATAATATTAATGTAAATCTATTATTAACAATATTAGATCAAATTGGTGTTAGTTCAAAAATATGCAACTATCTTTGGAATTATCTTAGCTTAAGAAATTTAAAAATTAAACAAGATCAAACTTTTATTGTGTGAACTACTAGTCAAGGTCTATCACAAGGCAATCCGTTGTCTCCATTGCTATTTAATGTTGCCACTGATAATATTTGTAATTTAATTCATAGTGTATTTATCTCTCAATATGCAGATGATTTCGTGTTGTATACTTCCAAAAAATATCTAGAAGACGCCCGTAGCACCCTCCAAGGTTCATTAGATAGCTTAGTGACACTATTACAGAATTTAGGGTTAAATATATCATCTTTAAAAAGTAAAATATGTGTATTTAAAAAAGGTATAAATAGGCATAATTGTCATATTAAAATAGATGGTGTTCCGCTCCAAGAGGTATCGCACGCAAAATATTTAGGAATATGGTTGAACAGTTCTCTAAATACCTGAATATATTAAAAGTGTTGGCTGGACCAGGCTGGGGCGTACACCCTAAGCATTTACGGCAGACATATATCTCAATTATTAGGAGTCGTATGGACTATGACAGCTTTTTATACGACAACGCTAGTAAATCAAAATTATATAAGTTAGATAAGGTTCAAAACGCGGCTATGCACATAATTGGTAGTTTAATAAAAAACACACTTATTCACGTGATGGAGAGTGAGTTGTGTATTACACCCTTAAAAATCAGACGTAATTTTCTCGCAGGTAAATTTTATTTAAAAGCAAGGTCATTGACTAATAACAGCACTATCAATGTTTTAGAGGAACTAACATCACTTATTTCGTGCAGATGCTGGAGGCGTAAAAATATACCATCTCTTGTCTTAATAAATTTAAAATTCAAAGACGTAGTTATAGATTCTCATCCGCGTCTATGTATGTACACATAGGATCATTGGATAAACTGGTACGACCTAAGTAGTGTAGTAAAACATAATATTGAACATATTACATTAGCCAAAAGAAAATATAATACTAAATTGCTTCGTGAAAGTTGTTCCTTATACATGAATAGGAAATACCAAGACCATTATAAAATATTTACCGACGGGTCCAAAGAAAAATTGTCAAATTCGGGTGCAGCAATATTCGATCCACAGCTCGACCACAGTGTAAAACTCCTAATTTCTAGTAATATATCTATCACCTATATTTAGTTAATTGCCATCTCTGAAGCTTTCGCTTATATAAAATCTATAGACTACAATAAGTTTGTTATTTTTACCAACTCGAAAAGTGCTCTTTAATAGGTAGCTCGGTGTACCTCTTATTTACGTAGTACCCCGATAGCTTACGATATTATAAAATCGCTTTTAGAGCTGACATCTGCTTTGAAAGAAATTATTTTACAATGGATTCCATCACACGTTGGGCTTACAGGTAATGACGAAGCTGATGTATTAGCGAAACAAGCTTGTAGCGAGGGCATACCTATAAAAATAGTGCCGTGTTTCACTGATTGTCTACATTTAGTACGACAACTCTGCTTTCATATGTGGAAGATTCATTTTGACGAGCGATCTCTGGAGAAAGGTATTTGGTACAAAACGTTGCAGAGTGAACCTTGGAGGACTGCATGGTTTGACGGATGTAAACTGGGTAGAAATACACTGACCACAGCCTTTAGACTTCGTTCCGGCCACATTCCTCTTGATAAGTTCGCTTATATGATGAATAAAGTGTCATCCCCTCTCTGCTCTGAGTGTGGCATTATAGAAGATGCGCAACATATTATGGTTGAGTGTGTTCGGAATGAGGACATTAGGAATGAAAATGTATCTGTCGCTGAGGAGCTGAGACAATTTGGAGGTTGTAATGTAATTTTAGCATACCCCCTTACTGATGAGGCTGTAATAATATATAAAATAGTTGATAAGGGCATGCGGCGTCGTTACTTTATACATATAATATAATGTATTTTAGTTTATACGTTGTTATACTGTTGTTGTTGTAAGTGTTGTTTTTACGTAGCGCCGTAGTCCATTGGGACTAAAGCTCCCTAAATAAAAAAAAATTAAAAACACTATTATACCATATTCACTATACTTCAGCATTTTAACTGTATCATACTCCATAAAATACCAGCGAAATTATTCAATATAACACTACAAAACAGAAAAGAAATGAAAATATTACAAGAGCGTGACATGACATTTCCATATTCGCGCCAAAACTCTTCGTAATTTGTAAATACTTAGTATTGCCAGATAAGAAAATTATTTTCCAATTTTGACGGGCTATATACCTAATTTAATTTGTATTACTATGTAAAGTATCATTACCTAAAATAGTATTTAATAATAGAATAATAAATACATCATTTAAAATAAAATTTAACATGTAGGATGTAGGTAGGATGTTTAAAGAAGCTGCAATACGTTAGTCGTTTGTACTGTTCTCAGAAAAGATACAACAATAATTAACGATCAATTGAGACTATATTCTTCATTATGTTAACCATAAATAACATATAAATTAAACTTGTAGAGGAATGGGTCAATCATGAGAAATATAAATGCGGATATAAAGTTGCAATTGACCGTACTGCAAGTAATCACGATTACCCTCAGACCTATACACCAATCACAACTCACACCTTAAGTGAACTCATAGGACCGACCCAGGAAATCACCTTTATACAAAGAACTATATGGTATGGATGGATAACACAGGATAGTCTTGCCAGTGCGACCACGGGACTAGACCACCTTCTCCGGAGAAGGTACAGCATCCACCGCTACAGCCAGCCCACCTGCCAAGCGCAGCAACCATGACACTCTCTCACAAGTGACAACATGAGAGAGGTCCACAAAACTAACGTAAGCGAGAATACGATATGCGACCAGTGCACCGTGCCACTCAGGCTCAGACTGCCGAACGGAGGTCGGTCGTTTAGTTTTTGTTCGTCTCTTAAACAATTTTGCGCTAGGTGGTGCGATTAATGAATACTTATATTATTACTTATATTATACTGTTAACATGTTTCCGCTTAGCACGTACGATAAACGGAAGAACCATCAAACTAAACCAAAGGCAACAAACAATAGTTATCTATACCTTCCTTCATTTTTTTCTGGTGTGTACATGGGTGCATATTTATTATGTTTATATAATCGTTTTATTGCGTATTAGGAATGTTGATTTCATGATATATAAAAAAATCTTGGAACATTACCCCCGTATTCTTACTCGTTTCTTTGAACTCAAATTTAAGGATAACTGACATTATGATTTGGAAGGTAATGTTAAAATGTCAAAATTATTTTCCTGGCTATTGAGTTGTGGTCGAGGTAATGACTAAAAATACGGGGGTAAGTAAAACTATCAAATACAAAAAGGAGCTTGTGAATGTCTACGAAAGTGTATTTCATTTTCCCCAGTTTTGGGGAAATTACATTGTAAAGGCATTCCAATGTTGTAGGAATTTGTAGTGATGTGCATGTGTACCCATGTAAGCACCTGCATAGTAACAAGTTTTTTGGCTTTACTTTCTTAAACATTTAAAGTACCGAACTATCCTTCTATGCGTTATTATTCTAAGCTATATTATAAAAGAATTTTGTAGTAAACGGTTCTTACTCATGTGTTGACGTGTCAAGAATACAATGTGTATATTTATGACCGTTAATTATCAGCAGCATTCTCCTGGGTAACTTATGACTTCAACTGCAGTCGTCAACCCGCCTGCCAAGCGTGACGATTGCGGCAATATACCCTCTTGGAAAGATTTAGTACAAAAATAATACATAATATGGATTGAATTGGATTAATTCGTATAAAGAGACGTGAACAGAAAAATATTAAGTATCTTTCATTCTTCTTATTTTTATTATCAGCCGAAATCTCAATATTAGGTGCGAGTATCGAAATGAAAATAAAATTGATGGTCAATTTCAAAATTAATTTCAATTTCAAATAAAGCTGAATAGACGAAATAGTATAGCATTTTATTTGGAGTTTTCTTTCTCTTACAATGTACGTACGTATTCTTCATTTGCTTATTTTAATCTAGAATAATTAATTATTTTAACAATTAGATGGAAATATAAATTTTATTCTATTAGATGGAAATATAAATTCTATAATCCGTGTGGTGACATAGTAAGAATACAATTCATCACCCCCTATCTTACCCGTGGGTGATCCTACGAGACGACTAAGGGATATAAAACACATGTAACATCTATGCGAGAGAAGGAGAACTCAAATTAAACCCTATACCAACATGTCTGACCAACGTGGTATAGTCAATTACCCTCCCATTATGGAGGAGGTTCGAGCCCAACAGTGGGACATATATGATCTGAGATGATGATGATGAATGATATATTTGATGAATGATATCTATATTTTTGGGACTAATCTCATCACATATTCTCACCATTGTAACTGCTATAAGCCAGAATTAATTCTGATCTCTATGAATGAGACCGATGTTTGATCCTCATCCCGGGAGATGCTTTTAATTGTCTTGTGACTGCAATAATTTTAATTAGAAATGTTAAAGAGAAAGAGTTGGAAAAGCATTATTCCAATTCCCATCTATCAAAGCAATGGGAGAAGATAGGTAGCAAAATTACATAGTCAGTTACAAGTAATGCTACGATAAGCGCAGAAGTATAGCACCACAGACACAGGAGAACTTAGCAGTCTTAGCTAGCTAGCTAGCTTAGCTTATAAGTCTTAAGATTGATTTCAATAGTAAGTATGGCAAATGTCGGGTTAAGTTAAGTTAAGTGTGTTAGGGTCGGCGTTAAGTCCTTACCTCTTCTTGTTGATAATGGATGCCTTAACATCGGAGATACAGGAAGAGGCACCTTGGTGCACGCTTTTCGCTGACGACGTTGTTCTTATCGGAGAAGATAGACTTGAGGTACAGAGCATGCTGGAAAAATGGCGCTGTAGATTGGAGTAAGTTGGCTTGAAAATCAGCAGAACAAAAAACAGAGTGCATGTTCTGCGATTTCGGCGGTCTCTCCAATTTTACACCCATATCTCTAGATGGAGTACCTATACCAGTATGCTCCAACTTTCGATACCTCGGTTCACTTATCCAAAGCAATGGCAACTTGGATCGTGCGGTGAAGCACAGAATTGACGCGGGACGGATGAAATGGCGGCAGGTCACAGGTACCATATGTGACTCTCAAGTACCCTTAAAATTGAAAAGTAAAATATACAAAACCTTAATAAGGCCAGCCGTATTGTATGGGTCAGCATGTTGGGCTACAAAAGCGACGGATGAGAGACGGCTGCATGTAGCAGAGATGCGAATGTTAAGATGGATGTGTGGCCTGACGAGAATGGATGAGGTAAGAAATAAGTATATAAGAGGCAGTTTCAAAGTGGCGCCAGTGACGGAAAAGTTGAAAAGTGAACGCCTGACTTGGTATGGACATGTGATGAGACGAGATGAATGTAATGTTGGGAGAAGAGTTTTAAGTATGAATGTAAGGGCTTTAGGGGTAAGGGAAGACCGAAGAAAAGATGGATGGATTGCATGAAGCATGATATGAATAGAAAGGGAGTGAACGCAGTGAACGCAAATGACATCGGATGGGATTGAGTGGAAGAAAAGGACATATTGCGTCGACACCAAATAATTGGGATAAGAGCAGGGTAATGATGAGTAAGTATGCCAAATAAAATATCTGAACTCAACGGAGTTGCCCCAAAGTCCTTATAGTATATGAACTACTCTCCTTATAACTTGTCAACTGTCTAACATAAGATAATATAATGATTATGAATTCTATTAACAAAACTATAGACTCGTCAATTTCTTGTGT
Source organism: Lymantria monacha (assembly GCA_905163515.2). NCBI lineage: Eukaryota > Metazoa > Arthropoda > Insecta > Lepidoptera > Erebidae > Lymantria > Lymantria monacha. The sequence goes on along the minus strand of LR991082.1, from coordinate 19,681,090 downwards.
TTTAGCTGATATATTTATGAAAGATTTTGCGAAGACTATTATAACAAGCGTTCCAGTCACGCTCACGTTCCACAAGCGGTACGTTGATGATACTTTTCCAATATTTTTCATTAGGCAAAATAACCATACTCCTAAGCTATCTTTATATATTATACTTGTGGTACGATCGCTGTTGTAAGTTTTCTCTCTACATCCACGGGCCGGTCCATCCGTGGTAGTACCACATTCTTGTAGAAGATCGACGGCTTATACCCTTGGTATTCCAAAAGTCCATAGGCGGCAGTAACGCTTACCATCAGGTGTACCGCTTGCTAGTTTGCCACCATAAACAATAAAAAAAATGTCGTCCATTTTAATGAATCTGAACTTTAATTTAATGAATAAATACCCAAATATAATAATTACCATAATTCAATATTTAATAATTTGTGATTAAAAAATTATATAATAATTTCTGATGTTTACACGAGTATTACATATTAGCGCCGTTTGAAACGTCGGGAAATTATAATTCAAACACAAATGAGACAGAATCTGTATAAATCATTTTATACAAAAAAAAACTAGGTATATTATTTTTGTGCAGAATCATTTTCTTTTTTATTAGTAATTAATATTGAATAAAATTATCCGTGTGGTGAAGGAGTGAGAATACAATTCACCTGCCCGATAGTATCGCAAGAAGAGATTGAGAAGAAAAAGTTAAGGTTTAGCGTTAAATAATTGTTCTAATTCTATTGTGGTCTTGAATGCCAAATTAATTCTATTGTGGTCTTGAATGCCAAAAGGCAAACAAAAAAGCAGATTGAATATAGCATAAACATAAAAAAGTATCTTTCAACACACATTTCATCTATTATAACTTCCAAATGTAAGCCAAGATCTAAGTGGTCGATACAAGTTTGTTCCTCTTGAAATCTGCCTGCCTGAAAATAATTATATAATTAAATTTGATAAACGAGAGCAGTCCGTGTGATGACGAAGTAAGAATACAATTCACCACCCCCTGTCTTTCCCGTGAATTTTGTAAAAGACGACTATATGTATTTAAAATGTATGCAAGATAATGAAAACTCGAAGTAAAACTGTACCCCTACTCGTCTGACTAGTATAGTAGGTCAATTTACCTCGTATTACGGAGGAGATTCGAGTCCAGCAGTATGATGTATATGAGTTAAAATGAGAAACAAGAGGAGTTGCAAAAATCATTCTACTTATCTTCTATGCAATCCAGAATATTAAATTGTCTGTTTAGACAACAAAGAAAAGGGTGTACAGCTGTGGAAAGAATCGCGGCAACAAGATCGTCTAGTAGAGGTACCTATTTATATGATATTTAAGGTTGATTCTGGTAGGTATAGCAAAATTTTACCCGTGTCTTGAAGATACTTGTAATCTAACATAAAGAAGCGCTTGTTACGCAAGAGATACGCACTCTCAAAAATTGTGATACTGATTATTCATACACTAAGAGCATGTTGTACACAACAGATTGTGGTTTAAAAAGTGTTTTTCTTTCCTTTTCTGTCCTTATACGTCCTAACATTAAGCATAGATCTCTTTATGTTTTCATCATCATCTTAGTAGTAGTTGTTACTGCATATTATATGTACCTTAGAGATATTTTACTAAACCCACGGGTAAGAAAAGAGATGATGAATACTACTCTTACTTCGTCATCACATTGAAATTCCTCTTCAACAATGACAGGAAAGTTAGTTTATAATAAGGTAGTCAAATGTGTTGATCAAATAATTTATTTCTATATTTTTTTTATTATCTTTTTATATTTTTTATTCGTTTTATGACGCATGATAAAAGTGAATTGCCATGCTGGTCACGGAAGACAAGGAATAGGTACCGATACCAATGGTCGGCTCAATAGTGATAGGGATGGAACATGGGTTATAGGGTTATACGCCGACTTTTCCAAACGAAATGGATAGGATATTTTTTAGGTCATAGCCTGCCAATAAAAAAAAGATGAAAGTAGTTTGTGAAATTTATTCTTATTCTGTCTTCTTCTTCTTATTTTTATGTATTGGCAATCAGCTACTTAAATGAGCCATTGTTGCCAGTGTCGAGTTATAATTATCTTCAAGTTTTTAGTGTCTTCAGTTTAGTCATGTTCGTCAGTAAGTCAAATTGTCGCCATCAACAGTGCTATGGCCACACTGTTAATGGTATCTTGTGAGAATTTTGATGAAAAACGAAAATCTTGTAAAGCACTTTTATATGATATTCACTACATCTCAGCAGTTCCGTCACATCACATTACATAAAATGCCATCAAAATTATCTAAAAAAACACTAAGATATCGAATATAATACAAGAGCACCACATGACGTTTTAGATTCCCGCCAAAAACTCTCTTATTCTGTTACCATATGAAAGATTATAAGTTGCCTGAAACTTCAGCTGCATATACTCTTAATAATTTAACATCCAGCTTTTACAACTAAACAAAATGTAGGGGATGCTTATTCAGTACATTGCAGTACACACGAGAGATATTACAATGAATATCGAAAAATACAATGGGGAATGGAAAATTTCAAAACCAAAATAGTATTTGATGCTAGGCGGGCTGTTTCTAATAAAATAAATGTATTGGAAGTTATTTATTCATTTATCAACTGTCCCGGAAGTTGTTCCAAATTATATCGTTAAGGCCGTGGCTTCTTCATAAATTATAAACCCGCGATTACTTATATAGTCATAAATAACCTCGTCTATTTTCTATGTGTATCTTCTGTATTTTTGTTAATGTATTAATGTAATTACCCGTGTGATGACGGAGTAAGAATACAAATCACCACCCCCTGTCTTACCCGTGGGTGATCGTAAGATACGACTAAGGAATAAAAAAGGCATATAACATCTATGCAAAAGAAGAAAAACACGATACAAAACCCAATACCAACACGTCTGACCAGCGTGGTATAGTAGGTAAATTTCCCTTCCATTACGGAGGAGGCTCGAACCCAACAGTGGGACATATTATGAGCTGAGATGATGATGATGATGATTAATGTACTTTTATTGTTAGATATGTTGGAGCATTTATAATTACGTTACTTCTTTATATTTCTTCATACATACTTACAGTAATTGCAATGGACTCTTTACTAAAGCCGTAATCTTAACCCAATTCTTTAACATAGGTCAATACAATTGTTACTCCCTCTATTGTTTTAAATATGTCATAAATTTTATTCCTTTCTAACAATAAAATCAATATTGCCCACTATTGATTAAAATCCTCCTCCATTATGGAAGATAAACTGGCTTATCATGTCGGTGAGAGTTGTGATATAAAGTTTTGAATAATGTTCTCCTGTTCTAGCTGTTTTTGCTCTTCTATAATAGTCTTCTCGTACAAATTCACAGAAAGACAGATAGGACCCGTTGTATTCATACTCTATTCATGCATGATTGAATTAATGTACATATATTTATAACAAACTAGCTGACCCGGCACACTTCGTACCGCCTAACAGTTATTATTATTATTATAATAATAATAAGTAGTAGTTAGTCCTCCGGGCCAGTCGTTACCTCACCATGAGGCTAACGCAAAACTCGGAGGAACATTATTTGGCTCCCTAAGTTCTTTTGATATAAAAAAAAATGTATCACAAGATTTACAAGAAAGCCAATAAACCGCAGGGCAGCTTGTGGCGAGCTGAATGTGAGTGGCGACACTGCGGTCCTGAATACTCCAGTGAGTCGATCAGGGACTCGTCTCCAGCTGGCCTTCATTGGCTGGCTAGAGTGGAAACCGAAGAGTGCCCGAAGGACTCTCAGCTCTGGCTTGCCTTAAACAGCTGGTCAGAGAGGGGTCGCCAGAGCTATATGCTCGGGGGTGGAAGTGTCATTTTCAAGGGCATAATTACGGGGAAACCATGAGTTTGTTTATCGCAGACTCAATGGTGAAACCGGCGCTGTACCGCTCGACACCCCTAGCCACAATAATTTTAGAATAATATAATTAATCGAATAGAGAGTTTGACAGAGATGTACGTTTCGACAATTTTATTGATAAGGAAATAATATTAATGTCCGCGACGATGATAATTCAAGTAATAGTAGTAATTCTGAATAAATAGCTATTTTCAAATCCAGTTTTTGTTTTTACTTAACCTAATCCAACTAAATATGATGAATAGATTTTATCCTAATATAATTAAATTTGTTTAGTATTAATTTAGCAATTAATTTATTCATCTCTTTTTGAAAATAAAAAAAAATACACCGATTATTAATTAAAAAGAATCAATATCGATTTCTCACTAAAATCGGATATTTTCAATATCCATTATTTGGTTCACATACCTAGACAACTTACTCGGACAGCTGTCAAAGTGTACTTCTTAGATTATATATACTATAGATGAATACATAAGAAGAAGAAGAAGATTTTTTTAAACTTATTTTACTTGACATTGGCGAAGATGTGGTTAATCACTCACAGAGGCCATTCATTAAGAAGAAGAAGAAGAACTTGACACTGGCACCAATAGCTCGTATATGTAGCTGATTGCCAATATATAAGAAGAAGAAGACAATAGGCTTTTGACGGGAATTTGAAAACGTCATGTGGTGCTCTTATATTTTATTCGATATATTAGTATTTTAACGTGTTATATTAGATAATTTTGATGGCATTTTATGTAATGTGATGTGCGGAAATACTGGGATGTAGTGAATATCATATAAAAGTGCTTTACAACGTTTTCGTTTTCCATCAAAATTTCCACAAGATACCATTAACAGTGTAGCCATTGCACTGTTAATGGTGACAATTTGACTTAGACAACGACTGACTTGAAAGACTAAAAACGTGAAAATATTTATAACTTGACACTGGTACCAATAGCTCGTATATGTAGCTGATTGCCAATACATAAGAAGAAGAAGAAGTGGTATTCTTGTATTATACTCGATATCTTAGTGTTTTAACGTGTTATATTAGATAATTTTGATGGCATTTTCTGTAACGTGATGTGGCGGAACTACTGCGATGTAGGGTATATCATATAAAAGTGCTTTACAACGTTTTCGTTTTCCGTCAAAATTCCCACAAGATACCATTAACAGTGTGGCCATTGCACTGTTAATGGCGACAATTTGACTTAGACAATGACTAACTTGAAAGACTAAAAACGTGAAAATATTTATAACTTGACACTGGCACCAATAGCTCGTATAAGTAGCTGATTGCCAATATATAAGAAGAAGAAGATAGACTATAGTGTCGTATGGGCAACGATTATACGGGTTTGACGTCAGATAGACTTGTAAATGATCTAACGTAAAACTCAGCCAATATCTTCAACAGCATCAAGTTGTTCTTTCAGCCATTATAAAAGCAAAAGGCATGCCATATATATTAAATGAAGGCAGAAGGATCATAATAAATGTAGATGAGAAATTAAGTAAAGAGGGATAGTATTGTTGCAGCGATATAACTCTTTTTTTTTAATTATGACAGGATAATAATCAAAAGTTTGTGTTCTAGTAGTGTTGGTAAACACGTTGCTAATTAAAAACTGTATTCATTTTATACGGTACACATTTAACAAGTTGGGTTTCAGAACTGCTCTGAGCTGCGCTAAAATTCTGTGGAGCATTTATTTTTAATTGCTTTCTTAAAAGTTTAATCGCAATCTTGTATTTCTTGATCATTCACACGTATTTATTTATACCTATATAATACCAGCCATTGCCCTCATGAGGATTCGAGTAAGAAAAACAATGTATTCATTTATACCATTAAATCTAATTAGAATTATACTTTCTGAAAAGCCTTTGAAGAACCAATTTAGGTAAAAAAGTGTCACATATTTTAAGGAACTTTATTCCTATAGAATTGCTGCTTTTTTGGTGATAGAGGAAGAACAGAATATGTTATCAATCATATTATGTCACGTATGTCGTAAAATTTGATTGGTAAAGCTTATATTAACAATTCTGGCTAGCGCAACATAATGGATTTAGTATTTAGAGTTTTATAGAATGCAGGTGACAAAACTGGGAAGCGGTCGCCGTCTTCTGCGAGACAGTCATCTCACAAGAGGCGGCTTGGCGTGCCTGGGCCTGACGCTGATCTAGCCAAAGCAGTAGGTGAACGGACCGGGCATTAGTTTGGTCGCCCGGAAAGAGAATATCATATGAGGACGGTGCCCCAACGCCGAAGCTGCCGAAGCATCTATTCGAGACGATACCTGTGAGGGTTAACCAACGGGTGGGCCACCGAGGACAAAGACCGGGTTTCGATGGTCCACTCGCACGGCGCAGAGAGGTATATCTAGGGTGGGTCTATGTGATCGTGCATCGTTCTTTTTGTCGCCCCGGACGGAATTAACGGGACGTGACCACACCACAGCCCGCCGCTAAAAAAATGGAAAGGATTCTTCTAGGGTTATCCGTATCCCGGTGTTTTATCACTTATTCTGTTAATCCTGATTATTAAAGCTGAATGGGACTAGACCATAGTATGTTAATACAAAGAAGATTATATATGTAAAAAGGCTCATGCCACAATTAGACAACATAGTATATGGGTTAAGTATAAGGTAACATAGTATAAGGGTAAGAAAAATAGTCAAAAAGCAGGCAAATTTTATGCGCATGCAGTTGTACATAATTATAAACATACATTTATTTTATCACTTTGAGATCTTACATGAATTTATTAGAAAATACGCTGAGATTCTTACGAATCAGATCAAGATTAACTAAAGTTGAGATTCTATTGTACAGCTATATTTGAAGAAATCATAGAAAACAGTGCAAAAGAAAACACCTTTAAATTCAGAAAACAAAATGCGCAAATAATTTCAAAACCCTTCAATTTCACTCCATTCAAATAAAAACAACGCAACCGACGGTGACATTTAAGAGCAAAAAAAAATAATATAGCATTTAATAGCATTCAAAAACTGTGACTTTAATATTAAATAAAATACAAAATGGCAGTTTCACGTCGCATTCAATTTTTATCTCTTAGTTACAAGTGCAGCTGCTAAATTGGTATCGATCCGTGGTTTTCTTTGTCTCTCGCTACAATTCAATTCTCTCCCTGTGTTATAAATTGTATTAAAACTACAGTATCACAACATATTGCATTGAATGAATCAATTTATTTAGAATAATTGTCCCATTCAATATTATTTTTTCTTGTACAATTTAGTTAGGTTTAACGTTGAAATAGCTTTAAAACATTATTTAAAGCTATTTCTACGTTAAACCTAAATACAATACATAGTTACTTTTTAATATTTCATATTCAAAATGTGACAATGGAACCCTTGTATGAAGTCTTCCTTATTCGTTCATCTACCGTTCGTCCATGCATTTGCTTTTCCATGCGTCATTTATAAGCGAACTGTATCTTATAAACCGCAATAGGTAGACAGTTAAAATGCACATATATTCACAGTGTGTATTTTTATTGCCTCTATAATGACAAATAAAAATAATATGTAATTTAAATCAAGATTTAAATTACGTTATAACATCGTAACATCGTTCAAGATGATGTTACGATGTTAGTGAGCGAGTCAACTTGTACTCGGCCGGTGTTTATCGAGCAAACTAAATATAATATTGATAAATTGCTTTATATATCTTATATAGAAATATATCCCACTAATGGTTTACTATAAGAACTTTTGTACCAGCTTTCATTACTTTTATTATATACCCATTTTTAACAATACAGAAAGCAGAACATTACCTCCGCAACCTAAAAGGCAAGCATCAATGTCCTACTCTTATCCCAATTACTTGAGGTCGATACAATATGTAGTGTTCTTTCATAGTAGGTACATATTGTAAAAGTTATTGACAATAGTTTTATGACCGGCCGCCTGCCAGACGTCAACCCTCCTTGGGAATGTAATTGTTGATTAAACGGTATCAGATGGAGTTGGCCCAGGTCGTTATAAGGCTCTTAGTCGTCTTTTACGTTATCCACGAGCAATGTAAGGGTTGGTAGTACTCGTAACCGCTACCACACAGCAAACCGCAAACTAAAAGGCAATAATATTTTTAAAAAAATAGACCAGACTTCAGGACATTTAGGAGTACTGACTCTTCAAATCAATTGTTTGCGATAGCCAACAACGACGGCTTAATGCAATTACCGAGGCATGGATTTACATATTATTGAGAGCATAGTTTTGTATTCAAGTACTAGAAACATTTTTCCTTCACTGTTAAAGTAGGTAAAAGAGAAATTTTTGTATCATATATTTTTTTTTCCCCGCAAGGTGGACTATGGATGTGGTCGCGCCCCGTCAAATCGGTCCGGGGCGACAGAAGAGACGGCGCGCAACCCCATGGACCCACCCTGAAAGCACCTCTCTTCGCCGTGCGAGCGGGCTACCGGTATCCGATCTTTGTCTTCGGTGGCCCGCCCGGCGGTTTACCCTTGTGGGTTCCTCTCATGCCGACGCCCCGACAGCTTACGCAGTCGGGGCGTTGCCCTCACGCGGTGGCCTTACGTCGGGTGACCGGACAATTCCCCGGTCCGATCACCCAAAGCCTCGGTTAGGGCGGCATCAGGCGCAGATATTCGCGCCTGCGCCGCCCCGGCCGCTGACGGCGGCCCGGGTCACGAGAATCTTCCCGGACTCGTTCCGCCGCCTCCTTCTGCGACATGACAGCCTCGCAGAAGGCGGCGACCGCGTCCCAGTTCCTGACGCTGTCAACCATCGCTTTTGCGACAGCTGGCAACGTCAGGTCGGTACCGATATCAGCGACGAGGTCACGGCGCTGCCCGTCCCACCTCGGACATACCTCAAGCGTATGTTGCGCCGTGTCCTCGTCACTACTGCAATGGTGGCAGGATGGAGTCCACCCTCTATACGCGACCGTGTGCAAGTACAAACCGAAGCAACCGTGCCCCGACAATACCTGCACCAGCCGGAAGTAGAGGACTTCGTGCCGCTACTCCATCCACTCCATCAGAACGGGCCGGAGGGCCTCAACGGTAACAACACCGTATCTAGGCCTCTCCAGCCGCGTAACCCAACGTGCGATGACGTCACGGCGGGTGTCCTCGCGCCAGGTGGCTATTTCGTTAGACGATGGGGAGCCACTCTCGTCGCGCACTGAGGTTACACGCCAGTAGAGGTCGGAGAGCATCTCCGCCTCTAGGTCCCAAGGGGGTGTCCCAGCCAATAGGCATGCCGCCTCGATTGATACCGTGCGGTACCTGCGAATGGCTCTGACCGCCATGACTCTCTGTGGCCTTCACAGAATAGCCTTGAGCTGGGCGTTCAGAGCCCTCGCCCACACGGGTGCGCCGTAAATGGCCATTGAGAACCGTCGGCCCTTGAAACTGGGTCCGCCCAAGTTCGACATGAGCCGCGATAGGGCGGACGCCGCGCCAACCAGCCGGGGGGCAATCCTGCGGAAATGCTCCCGGAACCACCAACGCCCGTCGAGCACCAGACCCAAATACTTCATATGGGCCTGGATACTCATGTGGATAGAGTTGACGACTAACGAGACGCCGATAGACAGCCTTACGCGGGGCCCATGGAATAGGAGGGCCTCCGTCTTATTTAGGGCCATCCTGAGCCCCAGCGCCTCGATTCGCCTGACCATCTCCTCGGTGCCGAGAGTGGCCAGGCTCGCCGCCTCTTCGAGTGTCCTGCCCCGGGCTGTGACGAGCGCGTCATCAGCATAGCATATCACGCTCAGCCCACCGGGCTGGAGACTCTCTCTCAACGCTCAGTCGTAACCGATGTCCCACAGAGCTGGCCCCAACACCGACCCCTAAGGAACACCGCACGACATGGGCTTCCGCACAATGACCCCTACTGGGCTTGCACAGAGGACACTGCGCCCCTCCAAATAGTCTTTCACCAGCCACCTCAGGTACAAGGGCACTCCATGGAATCGGAGCGCCTCCCTGATGCAGCTGAATGGCAATGACTATTGAATGCGTTGGTGATGTCCAACGACACCGCCAACAGCACTCCTCTGCCGGCGACAGACTCCGCGGCCGTCTGCCTCAGGCGTAGCAGGGCTCCGATGGTCGAACGCCCCCTTCGAAAGCCGAATTGAGCGTCTGGCAGATCGGGCTCCACCTCTTCCAGGTGTCGGACGATGCGGGCAGCGAGGACACGCTCCAGCAGCTTACCCATATCGTCCAGAAGCACTACGGGCCTGTAGGCCGACGGCGAATTCGGGAGCCGTCCCGGCTGTGGCAGGAGAACCAACCTCCCCTCCTTCCAGCACTCAGGGAACTGTCCAGACGTCAAACAGGCGTTGTACAGTTGCCTGAGGCGAGGTTCCAGATGTTCGAGGAGCAACGTCAACACCCGGACTGGTATTCTGTCCGGGCTGGGGGCCGTGGTGGCGGAAACAATCTTCGCCACAGCCGCCCACACTTCTGACTCCGTCACATGCGGAACACTCTCTTGGGCCTCCCGGTCGTGATCTGGCGAAGCCATGACCAGGGCCGTGTGCTCCGACTGCTGCGGGAACAGCTCCTCAACCACCATACAGAGGAAGTCGGATTGGAGGGTCTCGGTGAGTGAGCTAATGCACGCCGCACGAAGGTCCGCCAGTCTTGGGGATCACCAGTAGAGAGACCCCCTGCCTCGGAGGTAGACGCCGTACCCTGGGCATGACCGCATCACATATCTGCGTTAACGCATCGCGAATGCGGCCAGCCTCAGCGTCCACTCCATCCCCTAGGGGTGGTGAGGACAGTCACGTGTTCACGATGGCCGCCTCCGCCAGTAGCTCCCTATCCAGACTCCCCACAGCCCACCGCGGAAATGCGGGAGCTCGGTCCGCCCTGTGACCCCTGCTGGGGTCCCGGCGGGGGGAGACCTCCATCCGGATATACTGGTGGTCCGACAGGGTCTCCGCCTCCTCCAGGACACGCCAGTTCCTAACTCGTGGTGTGAGAGCGGGGCTAGCGAACGACAAGTCCACTATCGACCCGCCCCGCTGCCGCACACACGTGTTCACTGAGCCTCTGTTTAGGATACAGAGGCCCAATGACGCCGCCCACTCCACGACCGCCCGCCCGCGATCGTCCATCATAGGGGACCCCCACGCCGTAGATTTAGCGTTAAACTCCCCCAGGACCAGGACGAAGCCCGGTGCCAATCGCCTTATCGAGGCCTCCAAGGTGGTGAGGGATGTATCATATCATCAACATCATCTCAGCTTATAAATATCCCACTGCTGGGCTCAAGCCTTCTCCACACTAGGAGGAAAATGACCTGCTTCACGACGCTAGTCAGACGTTTTGATATAAGGTTCTCTTTTGAGTTTTCCTTCCCTTGTATAGATGATGTATGTATATTTTATCCCCTAGTAGTCTTTTATCATAGATCTATATCCAAAGATAGATAGATATAGATCACGGGTAGGATAGGGGGCGGTATTCGTACTCCGTCACCAAACGAAAAAAATCTTGTATATTTTTATATAGGTATTTAAAATCTTTGCAACGGCTGGAAAGATTTCTACGAAATTTAGCATGCAGGAGGTTTTAGAAGCGATAAATCGAGCTGGGTTTTACTTATATAAAATCTTTAACAATCATTAATAGTGATAGGATCACGCTGTTAATAGTTTTCTATCTACAGCCGCGGGCCGGTCCGTCCGGGGTAGTACCAACGTGCTATTGCACTTCGCTCGGTGAGCGAGAGAGCCGGAAATCCAAGTGGGTGAGTTTGGGGTTTATATTTGTAGGCAGCGGCCTAGCTATACCCTTGGTATTGCAAAGGTCCATGGGCGGCAGTGACACTTACCATCAGGTGAGCTGTTTGCTCGTTTGCCACCGCAAGCAATAAAAAAAAATCTGTTTTTATTATTAATATTTTATTATTATTTCATTATAGACTTATCATACACACCGTTGTGTTTCTGAACCCATAAATATCTCATTACTATCATTGGGATGCCTCTACTATGAGAGAGGTAATATCTTTGTTATATCATTCTGGCTATTCGTATTTTTTCAAGTTTATCTACTTAGACTATAGAAGAATGAAAAAATCTATTAGAAGGGCAGTTTTTTCAACATTCATCGTTTTAATAATCTTCCACTATGCAGATAATATACATATCTATATTTATTTAACGTTTAAATAATCAAATTAATATATATTTTAATCCATACCTCAACCTATCGATGTTCACTATTAGACGTGTACTTTCTCACGAAGGTATCATCTCGACTCATAATTATATGTCCCATTGTTGAGCTCGAGCCTCCTCCTTAATGGGAGGGAAAATTGACCTACTATACCACGCTGGTCGAACGTGTTGGTATAGGGTTTTGTTTCGAGTTTTCCTTCTCTTGCATAGATGTTATATGCTTTTTCGTATCCCTTAGTCGTCTTTTACGATAACCCACGGGAAAGAGAGGGGGTGGTGAACTGTATTCTTACTCCGCACCACACGGATAACGAAGGTATATAATATCATAACCACAATGCTTTATGGGTGGCTTGGTGTTTATAGTATAAATCTCAGAAGAGTGTTGTTGCTTTGAGCCTGTTTTTATACCAATGGATGGTAATACATTGTATTCATATTCCTGTTCTTATTATCTTAGTTTCAATATAGAATCAATCAGGAACAAAGATCTTAACGATTATATGATAGAATCGATATTGAATGAAAATGGCTTTATATGTGCATAAACGTTTCGCATAAGTGAACACTGTGCTAGTGATACAATGTCTCTTTATTCTAGACACTTTGTGACGTTTTCTATTCCTATAGTTTGTGTCGATTTCTACATCATAAAGTATATTTGTATATATAAACAATCCAACAAAAGTTTTTTTAAGGCATGTATTGTCCACTTTTGGACATTTGTTTCTTCTGTACTGTCCCGAATCTTTTGTATTCTCCTAAGATACGGCAAAGAAGACGATACATTGGTTGGAAGCGCTTTCGTAATGCCCGAGCAAAAAAATAACTGCTCAGATATTTTTTTTAATGACACCACCTTGCTCTAAGGCAATAATCCTTGTAATACGGGAAATTTTACAAACATATAATTAACGCAGACAAATTACACCCAGAACCAAAACAATAGTTTGTGTATTGCACAAAGTACTCTCCTGCATGAGAGGCGAAGCCATGGGATTGCAATAGTAGGTTGGTACCTTAACCACTACGCCATCTGTGCATTTTATTTTAAAATCTACATTTATTTGAAATCGTTAAAGGTATGAATTATTACACAAAATAGCTAAACAATTTGAACTATAATTAACGAGCATTACAATAGTTATCATATTCTGAGACTAATTATACACAGATGTAGATAATATTGAGACAGGAATGTCGGCTGTCTAAATTCGTGTACATTAATCGAAGTTTTGCGTACATTAATAGAAATTTCTGCGATTTGCTTTGAAACGTGATTCGGTGGCTCATTAGTGCCAAAGGGAACCGCGAACACAATAAATGGGTGCCATTTATAACGGCTACATCACCATCTACAATGTTTATTGCCTCCACTTGATCTCCAAAGAATCTATATAAATCTGTAGGGACTATAGATCCATATATTTCATTTTATGTTGTCAAATTTTGTAATCTATATATATTAAATTCTTTGTCCTGAATGATGGAACAACGCACAGCCTAAACCGCTGATCGTAGAGACCTGAAACTTCGAGGGTATGTTCTTTTTGGGACGTAGGCATCTGACAAGAAAGGATTTTTTTGAAATTCCACCCCTAAGGGGATAAAAAAGCGGAGCAAAGTATGTATGGGATAATGTTATTCTTTGGTCCACTCTATTTCCAATTTTGCATAAACATTCTCTAACAGAATTGATAAAAGATGTGTTTCGTGTTTTATTGAAATTCATTTTCTAACAGGGTTTAAAAGGGGTAGAAGGTTATTTTGGGGGTGATTTGCTTTAAAGCTCATATCAATATTTCTTTGTGTTTTTGATTTAAAATTATGACATTTTATTTTTGACACATGATTAAAAACTAAATTTGATTTTATTCAAACAACTGGACAAGTGCGAGTCGGAGTCACTGCTTCCGTACATCTATAAAAACGGCAAAAAAATCATGTATGTTGAATGGGTACCGCTCTTAAATATTTCTATATTTTTAATTTTTTATTTATTTCTAAAGTGAATATATAACTAAATATTCGCCTCGGCATCATAGTTGTTTGTTGCTGGGGCGTCTATGGTGATGATACCCGAAAGGGTAACCCACCGAAACTGTACCAGTTATCGCCCTAATGTCGATGGAGAACACGGTGGGTTATGAGGCCGCACACCACTCTTCCGTCGCCTCAGTCGCAATGGATTGTGGTGCAGTTTTCACAAGTACTTTAAGCCCAACACAAGTCTTTACTTCATTGTAAAATTGATGTCAATGACAAAAGTTGTGGTTATTTAAGTTCTTAAAATCGACAACGACGCTCGCCTTTTAAGGCGAGCATCTTTGAATTGTTCCTTCTAGTGACATAAATGTCACCAGAAGGAACAATTCAAAATAATTATTTAATTTATCTGTGATGTAAGAAAATATTTGTATTACTTAATACAGTAGTTTCAACAGTTCAGCTCATATATATTCCACTGCTGTGCTCAAGCCTCTTCCAAAGTAGGAGGGAAGTTGACACATGCTATATGTATATAGCGTTGGCCAGGTAGTCCAAATAACTATTAAAACTATTTTTTAGGCCCACGCCGACGTCTTGGCCCACGCCAGCGCGTTGTCCACGCTGACGCCTCGGCCCACACCGACGCCGTAGCCCACGCCGACGCCTAGAATCACGCCGACGCCGTGGCCCACGCCGACGTCTTGGCCCACGTTGACGCTTTGGCCCATAACGACGCCTTGGCCCATGCCGACACCTTGGCCCACGCTGGCGTCATGGATCTCTGAACCTAATGACTTAAAGCCAAGTATGTTTGACCAGTGTCGTCTGCATTGTGAAATAATATGAACAAAAAACGTGTTATAAATTATTTTTTGTTTATTAATTATTTGACATGGTTATATAAAACTAGTCCTCATCTGTAGCGTCGCACAAACTCTGTCCCCGAAAAAATAAGCAGAGATGGCAGCATACCTACAACCGCATACATTTTAATGCTACGTAATAATAGCAATCGTATTGCCACTTACCAGGCCTAGTTAGAAAGGCCGAGCGCTTCTGCTTTTGTGATTTTGTCGAGAAAATTCTTTGGAAATATGGAATAAATTCTAACTATGACTTTCTTACCCAACAACTTTGTTTATATAATTATTATATTTATAAAATTATAGTATACCATCAATGTATTTAAAATTTTATCATATTTTTTTTGTATCATATCATTTATTTTTCTGGGTAGGCTATGGTTCAGACACACGCTATTCGTTCCGTCCAGGCCAACAGAAGGGCAGTTCATGACCCCATAACATATCATACATAATAGATATCCCAAAATTAATAAAACACTGCATATTTGTACAAACCTGCGAATATTTTTTGATATCTTGTATAATACATATATTTTATATGCTCGCCACAACAATTATACTACTCAAATCATATTATGCATTATAAAGTTACTCTCGCTCTTTGTGGAAAATTGTAAAAAGGTTTCTCGAAACTGACGCGTTTTCGTTCAATACATTACCTGTGTTTCTATAAGACTTTCTTTTATTATACTTTTACATTAATATATATATTTTTTTGCATAGCTAATACACAAGTATTATACTGCATAATACTTGTGTATTATGCAGTATAAGAGCGGTTCCGCACTACATCCGATCCAAATCCGTGAAAATATGGCCCGTCGTAGCCGTAGAACTATTTCTATGGTTATTTACGCACTACGTCCGATCTCCGTCATCCGATTTCTTTCCGTCATTCTAGAATCTCCATGCCGGAAAAGATTTTTGATGGACCGATGTAACCATAGAATTACTTGTATGAACGTACGTCTACGTTCTTCGTACGTACTATAGTATTGCTAGAAGTTGACGTAGATTTAAAGGACTCATGATCAACGACGTGAACACTCTGCTGTGGCGTAAAATGTAAATGTGGCGTAAAAACACGTGATTTGGTCCGAGTTTTGTAGACCCATATTTTTACGGGTTCGGATCGGACAAGTGCGTAAGCAATAGCCGAATTCGATCCGAGTTTTCTAGATCCATATTTTTACGGGTTCGGGTTGGATTCGGATCGGACGTAGTGCGTAATCGCTCTAATACTATTATTATGCGGTATTGTTTTTTAACTCCCAACTCATTTTTTTTATGGCTCACCTTACAGCAGTAAATATTAATAAACTTCTGCGAGAGTGTGGTACTACCCCGGTCACAGCATGGTCCTACTACAAATATTTTTTTTATATAAAGACGAATAGCTAATAAGTTTATTGCAAAAAGTTATATTAAGTAACATTTACGTAGCTGAATCTCAAACATAAATATTCATTGCTTACTAGCGTGGATGAAATGTCATCATCTATTAAAAGCTCATTTATTTTCCACAGCAAAAAAAAAACGGCCAAAGTTGAGATTAAAATTTAGAAACTTTTTACATAATCTCTTTCAAGTTTTGAAAAATATTTTTGGGTTCACAAATCAAGGATAAATTATGTGTTAGTGCAGTTTTTATATCTTTACGATTTAAGTTTATTTATTTAACGTTCGTTTCTAATTTTTGTGCACTTTGATATTCATTATGCTGTAACTGACAGATGACTAAGTTTTAATACAACTTAAAATTATACCGATAACAATTCTGAAATTCTTGTAACAAAATGATTGATGTCACTTTAATAACTCACAAAATATTATTCTCGCTGAAGTACAGTACCTAAAGTTACGAAATGAGTGACCATTTTAATTTATCATAGCGTATATTATTTTTGTTTATTTACATTTATTAATGTCAATTACTTAATTGCAGTAGCAAGCAGTAGCAGCTGAGTAGTAGCGGTTACGAATACTAGCAACCCTTAATTTGCTCGTGGAAGTCATAAAAGACGACTAAGAACCTTATAACGACCTGGATCTACTCCATTTGATGCCGTTTGGTGAACAATTACATTCCCTTCGTTGATTGGGTTGACGTCTGGCAAGCGGCCGGTCATAAAACTATTGCCAATAACTTCTACAATACGTTCTATGAAAGAAGAGTACATATTGTATCGACCCTAAGTAATTGCGATAAGAGTAGGAGAATGATGATGAATTACTTAATATCAGTATTAATAATATGGTATCTAAATATCGATTTCAAACTACGGTCTAAGTCGCTTAGCTGTAGAGAAGACGTTTTTCTACGTGATAAAAACTGAATTTAGTAATTCATGGAAGTATAAAATGGTAAAAGTATAAAATGGCATACAGAATTAGGAACGCTGAAGTAGCAATAGATAGATCAGATTATCGAACCAACATTCGTGAGGAAAGTAAGGTTCGCAAGTGGTGAGAACCACGATTTGACTACAGAGTAAGACGGACCTCACCAAGTGAAAGTATTATAGACAATTTTTTTTTGCGGTGGGCTATGGATGCGTCTCGCCCCGCCTAATCGGTCCGGGGTGACGGAAGAGGCAGCGCATGACCCCATAGACCCACCATGCAAACTCCTCTCTTCGCCGTGCGGGCGGGCCACCGGTACCCGATTTTTGTCTTCTGTGAAAATATTATAGACTCGACACCTAATGAATAATCTATTAATATCCACGCAAGACTTAAAAAGACAAGATTTAAAAAAAAGTTACTTGATTCATAATTTTTTATTATTAGTACTATTGCTACATCTCTTATAGGTTCACTTCATTGGTTAGTTAGGAAATATGGTTATTTTATAATATTATGCATGTTTTACAAATTCTAGTCGCTAATTTTTACGCATTACTTACATCTTACTTATATTATAAATTATTTTTCTATATAACTAACTACATACTTATCTTAGATTTTACTTACCTTCTAATTATTTCTACTCGTTATTTTATATATTAGATAATTAATTAATACTTTTCTTTTTATCTCTAACATTAATTTACGCATTGTAATATATTCCTAAATGTTGTGCACATCTGTAATTGATATAAACACTAGTTTTAAGGCACTGGAATGATCTTAGCATATGTTAGTGTTTATTTCGTAGATTATTGCCTTATATAAATAAATAAATCGATTATATATGCCTTATATAAATAAATAAATAAATAAAGACTAATATAAGACTAAGATCATTTAACATCATTATCTCAACATATATATATTCAAATTCAGGACTCCGGCCTTCTAAATAACAACAGGAATATGGATCTACTGTACCGCAGTGGTCAAACAAGAGACAAAGTTAGTATAGCATTTTATTTCAAATTTTTGGTTACCGTAACATTCTAATCCGTTACCAGGTGGATTACAAAGGCTTTATAGGTTTTAAGACACCTTCGTGGATTACTAAACGGTTAATATATGGGTACATGTTGGTATAGGGTTTTATACTGAATATTCCTTCTCTTGCATTAATGCTTTTTTTTATTGCTTATGGTGGCAAACGAGCTAGCAGCACACCTGATGGTAAGTGTCACTGCCGCTCATGGACCTTTGCTATAACCAAGGCTATAGCTAGGCCGCTGCCTACCATTACAATCCCCAAACCCACCCAGTTGGGCTTCCGGCTCTCTCGCTCACCGAACGAAGCGCAATAGCACATTACCATTACTCAGACGTCGATCTTCTGCGAGAGTGTGATACTACCCCGGACGGACCGGCCCGCGGCTGTAGACAGAGAACTGTCAACAGCATGGTCCTACCACTATATGTATTATATCACTCAGACGTCTTTTATAACATCCACGGGTAAGATAGTGGATAGCGAATTGTATTTTTATTACTTCATTACACAGAAAAGACTATTATCACTGTAATTGATACAGCGTCCAGTGCCAAGGCAATAGAATTTTAGAGAAATAAATTAAACGACACGTATTGTAAAATATTTACAATAGCGACACAGCGCGTGCGCACACCCATTCGCGGACACTATCGTCGGACGACTGCCCTCGGCCTCAGCGTGGAAGCATCTAGAAAACACGGTCGAACGCGCTGCGCGTTCCTATATACATAACTACCCACAACTCAGTGGGTAAAATAGGTGTACCTACGCGAAGGTATATTGTGCCATTGCAAATAACTTTATTATTTTTACATAAATAGGTACATAGTTACATAGGCAAATATTAGTATACAGAAATCATACATGGTGGATCACACAAAGTTGGTTGTCTGGTTAGCCCTACGACTATTGTCTTGGGTTCGGCGCCGGTGGCCACTAACCAGACAACGAGACATAGGTAAACACGTTGAATCATGTTTAGGTACACACACAAGTAATACATTATTATTTTAAATGGTGACGTCATGCGTCGTTAACAATCACTACGTTTTAATTTAAAATACATCATAAAATATATATCAGATATCATACAGATCCAGTCACACAAACACAATGTAAGAGAAACTACAATTATTTATAAGTGAGTACGGTTACTAAGGTAATGTTTAATTAAGAGTAATATCTATACTATGTTGTGGTGTTTAAAAATTCAACGACACATGTTAGGTACAGCGTGCAACATTTGGGGCAAGGTGTTCGGGTGTGCGGTCCACCGCACTGCGGCTGTGTATATCCCCTATAACGTCAGTTAGCACATACCCTATAATAAACTAGTGATGTTAGATGATAATTTAAATCAAGTATTAATAATTATAATTAAGAAATGCATGCTTCTTTTAGAGAATTTTTATTGTTTATAAAATAGATTTTTTCGTGAGGTGACTGATTAAAAAAAAATATATTGTCTTTGACATTCGTACGGCTATCATAAATACGATTAAGTGGTTTGAGCAGATAATGCAGGAGAATTATACCTCAGAATCTTACACAAAACCGTCTGATTCAGCTCGGTAAATATTAAGTCGATTTCATTATAATTGTGGATGAGGCACAAGAAAAATAATGGGACATATATGAGCGGCAGAATAAGAATAAAATATTTTTTTTAAAGGGTTTTTTTATTTTTTTATTTTTCTGGCCTCATAATAATCATATCGGTTAAATTACTTTTACTTTAAAGGTGTAAATACTTCTACTAACCACCAGATAACGTTATTACGATATTTTTATTATAAAATACGATGGGATTCGTATTTTTTTTTTATGAAATTACCATGAATATCAGTTCAAAATATTACAAATAAAAAATAAATATTGCAAGGTAAACAGCGACTACTGAATTTCATAAATACAAATTACATAAAAGTGAGTTTAAATCAACAATAAATATTCTTGGGGCACAACGGATAAAATAAAGCAAATTGAAAATGAAATTATTTCATTTATTTTGGAATGACGCTGTGTCATCGGTCACGTACACTAATTCAATTTGCTCGTGGTCCAACTAAGAGATCCGCGACAATCAGGGCTAAATACGATTAATATTGTCTGGTTAATATCATCTCAACTTATATACGTCCCGCTGTTTGTCCAACTGTGGGAATTATGTTGACTGAGTTCGTAAAATCTTACAAGTTTTTATAGTCTGCCTTGATAAGAAATACTTCTTAGTTCATTGCAGTGTCTTAAAATCTATACAAACTCTTATAATTCGTGTAGTGACACGAGTGAAATACATTGTTATTTGTCACCATTCTAATTTCTGATGCTTAAGCGAGTATTACACATTTGAAATAAAACTATTTTCACGAAATCTATCACGTTTGTATATGATTTTTTTTAATTTGTTGACCTTTGAACACTTTTAAACGTTCATGGTCACGGTCAGTCTTCCCGTGATCATGAACCTTGTAAAGAGTTTGAAACGTCGGGAAATTAAAAATCAAATACAAACGTGATAAAATCCGTGAAAATAGTTCTATTGCAATTGTCTCCATTACTTATTTTTCCGTGACGACTATGGCAATATACACACTTGACAGAAAATCTTTGTTTGAAATCAAGAAGCTGATGCTTTTAATGCTTTCTGCTTTTCTTTTAATTCTATATATATGATAGTCTTCTTCTACTTCTATATATACTGTATTTAGCATTTTGTCGATTAAATATTATAAGGAAATAAAGGCCAAAAAATGAGGATTCCTTTCCAAGGTTCATTTATAGTTTTCAAAGCCGATGATCGATTTAGATACATAATACTAACTAAAATTATAAAGAAAATGTGAGTTCATTATCATCAAATAATATAGGCTATATTTTATCTCTGTGTTCCCATGGGAACAGGCACTACGTGGGTGAAACCGTATGAATTTGCCAGCATATAATAATTTTTAACTATAGTTATTTTTTTATTGTTGATGATGAAGGAAAGGCAAATAGCACATCTAATGGGAAGTGATAATGATCTTTACTACACCAGGGCCACAACTAGACCACTGCCTACCTTGAAGAAAGTGTTCCTTTTAAACTTCGTTTAAAGAAGAGTCTGTCAAAACGTTCGGGTTACACAGCGGCAGATAATTTATTCCAGATTCTGAACATAAGAGGAGAAATGGTACGTACAGTTGAAGACTATAACGTTTCCAGGTGAAATTAATTACGGCGGTACCAAATCAAACAGTTCCTCAGAGCACTCCCGGGAAAAGAGGACGTAGAGTACACAGAATGACCCAAAATCTCTCCCCCACTCCAGCGGCTCTAGTCCGTCCGTGAGATTGGGATCACCTATGATTCGAATAGCATGCCTTTGCAGGTAGTCAGGCGAATCTAGTTGATATTTAGGCACGGTTGGCGTGTAATTTGATCGGGTTCACTTTTCGGGATCTGGTGCATATCGGTTAAGTTCTACGAAGATGGAACTCTATTATTATCCTAGGAAAGTCGGTATAGTCACGTGAAGCTGTCTTCTTGTGAATAGACTCGGGCGCACGTGTTTCGGTAAACTACAGATATGCCCTTTAGCTCACTCGACTTATGGATGTCTAAAAACCATAGCTTTCGCTTGACCGCTCGTTGCGTGATGCAAATTTCAAAGAGTGAGGTTTCACACCGCAAAATGACATGTAAGGTTAGTAGTTGATAGTTACCACATGCAAACTCGAGTTAAAACCAAAAAAAAAATGTCTAAGAAGATCGACCTCTTTTCTGCGCTGTGATCCAGACTGCCATCGTGATTCTAAAGCTTACTTCACCACCTGGTGGCAGCCATGGTAAGCGACTAGAATAACGACACGATTAACTCGTTCACCAATTCTGGCAACACGTTTTGCCTCAGCTATAAAAAAACCTTCTAAATGTAGAAGTAGCATTAAATTTTCGCTTCACCTATTTCACGTTCGGGTCTTGATATTTTTTTAGCTCTATTTCAGGTTTGATGTGCGGACTGCCATATTAACTTAATGCCATTTAACTTTACAATGTTTTAATTTAGTTAATAAAACTGAATGACGTTGATAAATAAACTCTTCATAGACGAAATAAATTATAATTGCAACTTAAGCTATCGATATTGTGCACCTCACTAAGAATAAATATTTACTAGAAATTGTATATTTATGTTTCAAAATAAATATGCAATTCTCAATATAATCTGTGATACATTCATGAAAGCGATTAAAACTAATTTTCGGTTAATAATAAAGTAAGAATACAGTTCATCAGCCCTTCATTTCTCTTGAATATTGTAAAGTACGATAGAGATATGCGAATAATATTTTTACAATAGAAAAAAAACTTGGTATAAAATTTTATACTAAACTAGCTGATACCCGCGACTTCATCCGCGTGAAATTCAGTTTTAGGCAGCTGCTTGGCCAAGAGGTCCCTTGATGAAAACATGAAAAGACTTCTTTGCCATCTCCAATTTCCATTAAAACATCAGCACAGGCTTGAGTCAGTGAGTGAATGGTCGCTATGGCTCTGCTCGCATTTTGATTGTTAGGATCAGATTTTTTACTTAGGGCAACAAATAAAAATGCTTCAGTGAAACCTTGATCTCATCGGCTCTAGTTCCTCGAGTCTTAACAAAAGGATTTGTCGAAAATCCCTAAAGAAAAGCATCAATATCGTGGTGCTCGATCCACAACCTCTACGGCTTTTATTTACCATTGTCCCAAGGCGTCGGCGTGAGCCTAGGCAGCGGCGTGTGTTTAGGCGCGGGGGCGGATGAAGGTCTGGGGCACCGGTGCGGTTTTAGACATGGGTCGAGGCCCTTCGTCGGCGTGTGCCAAGGTACGGTGTGGGTGTCTTCATGGGTCAGCGTGGGCCAAGGCGTCGGCGTGGGTCATGGCGTCGGCGTGGGCCAAAACGTTGGCGTGGGCCTAGGCGTCGGCGTGGGCCAAGACTTCGGCGTGGGCCAAAGCGTCGGTGTGGGCCAAGGCGTCTGCATAGGCCTAGGCGTCCGCGTGGGCCATGGCGTCCGCGTGGGCCATGGCGTCAGCGTAGGCCATGACGTCGGCGTGGGCCTAGGCGTCGGTGTGGGCCTAGGCGTCGATGTGGACCAGGACGTCGGCGTGGGCCAGGGCGTCGGCGTGGGTCAGGGCGTCGGCGTGGGCCAGGGCGTCGGCGTGGGCCAGGGCGTCGGCGTGGGCCAGGGCGTCGGCGTGGGCCAGGGCGTTGGCGTGGGCCAGGACGTTGGCGTGGGCCAGGGCGTCGGCGTGGGCCAAGGCGTCGGCGTGGGCCAAAGCGTCGGCGTTGGCCAAAGCGTCGGCGTGGGCCAGGGCATCGGCGTGGGTCTAGGCGTTGGCGTGGGCCAAGGCGTTGGCGTGGGCCAAGGCGTCGGCGTGAGCTAAGGCGTCAGGCGTGGGTCTAGGCGTCGGCTTCTTGTAACTAACACAACTTTCTTTTATATATATAGCAGCTGTCAGTTGCGTTTTTTACAACATCAATAAATGAATGTTTAGTACTGATGTGTTTTTTTAATGTTTTTTGTTTTGTTTAATAATATCATATTTTAATATCCTATATCCTATTCCCGACGACAACAAATTCAAAAACATAAAAATCAAAAAAATTGGTCTAGCCGTTCTCGAGTTATAAGTGTTGTAACTAACACAACTTTCTTTTATAGATTACTAACTTCAGCCCGCGGCTTCGTCCGCGTAAAAGGTTACTTTCCTAAAGTTTTTGATCCCCTATTTTTATTTTTGACCGTCGGTAATACAGTGCAACGGTATTACAATACTCAGGGTTGGAACTTCATTACTGGACTGCTAGATGGCGTTGAAGAAGCTAGATTTGAGTTTTTTTGACAAACAATTTTTTTATTTTTCATATAAAAATTTTTATTTTTTTTTAATAAAAGTATCCTATATTACTTTTAATACTTCCAAGAATATGTGTACAATGTTTCATGATGATCGGTTGAGTAGTTTTAGCGTGAAAGCGTAACAAACAAACTTACATTCACATTTATATATTAGTAGGGATAGGGATAGGGATTACCTAACTGTATGCTGTGTGGTAGCAGATACGACTACTATCAACCCTTACATTGCTCGCGGATGTCGTAAAAGACGACTAAGAGCCTTGTAACGACCAGGGCCAACTCCATCTGATGCCATTTGATCAATAATTGCGTTCCCAAGGAGTATTGACGTCTGGCAGGCGGCCGGTCATGGAACTGTTGCCAATAACTATTACAATATGTACTATGAAGGAAGACTACCTGTTGTATCGACCCCAAGTGATTGGGATAAGAGTAGGAGATGATGATGATGATAATGTTACCTAACTCTATACTATTGGCCAGTGCTTAAATGAGAGAAATATACCTGGAAGGTAAGAACAAAATAATTGCCAGTATTTACTTACAATATTATCATTATCATCATCATCATCCTGCTCTTATCCCAATTCGATACGGGATGATTCGGACGATATTCGGGGTCGATACTGTAGGTACTCTGATTTCATCGTACATATTCCATTTTTTTTTTAAGTGCACCACTCTGCTCGTAAGAAAATAATCCTTGTATTGCAAGGGATTTTACAAAAATGCAATTAACGCAGATAAATTACAACCCAGACATAGAACAATACTTTGTGGATCGCATAAAGTATTGTCCAGCGTGGGAGTTGAACCCACGACATTGGCATGGAATGTCGGTATCTTAATCACTACACCATCTGTGCAGTCAATAAAGCCAATAAGAAAAAAAACAACAGGCAGTCATGGGGACTGCCTATAGAAGTGAAAACTATTAACTTTAGACTAATTGAAATAATAATAATTTACTAATATTTATATAAAAATAAAAACCTATAAGTTTTTCCCCTCCAAAAACGCTCAACGCGCCTAAAGAAGTTTTCATATAGCTATAGATATACTATTAGCATTAGCATGTCGGTGACGCGAACCTATAAGTTTTTCCCCTCCAAAAATGCTCAACGCGCCTAAAGAAGTTTTCACTTCAAAAATATTGTAAAAGAATTGGCAATACTATTATGAAAGGTTGCCTGCCTGACGTCAATCCTTTTTGGAAATGTAATTGTTGACCATACGATATCCGATGGAGTTGGCGGACGCTCTTCGTCATCTTTTATGACACTCACGAGCTATACAAGTGTTGATAGTTTTCATAGGGACTGCCACTCAGCATTTACTTGGAACGGAAAGATTATAAAATATTATCTATTAAATATTTAATACCAATTTTTGTTAATTCTATCTACTACTAAGATTTCATTCTCATAAACTTTCAAGAACTAGTTAACCAGATCAGGGAGCTAACAGTAAAATCTAGACAAAACATTGTACAGCATGCTTTAATCTTTTTTCAACTGTAATATATGTAGGTAGAAAATCTGCTATGGTATTATGTGTGTTATGGTGTAATATCTTCAATTCAGCCATCTTTCGGGTTACCCAAGTCACGTAAGAAAAAACTTAAGTGATATAAGAAGTTAAAATTATTGCGGAACACCTCGAATCCTAGCGTTATGCCAACCTATCTGGCATGCGTGGTAATAGTACATTACTGCAGCGGCCAGCAAAAGAGGCATTGATGGACGAACGTATAAATGTGGGCCGAGGCGTAGCCGAGGCACACATACTTAAGTCCATCAATTCCCAGTTGTGGCCAAGGCTTGTATAGTGCTTTTCTCAAATAATGCGCGGAAATTAAAACTAAGTAGTACTAAGTAGAACTGTATATATGACGAACAACGAACAACATTGTTCACGTGCTAAAGGGTTCATTTGTTTTTTTTTTTCATTATCAAACAAGTTTCTTTTTCAAGCCAGTTCGAAATCTAAAAAAAACTCTGATAAGTTGCCTATTTGGTTATCATGTTTTGAAGTAACAAATCGTTCCATTTTTTAAATATACGATAGATATGAATTTACATATATATTTGTTTGGCCGCAAAAACACGACGGATATGGATTTTCATACATTTTTTGCCGGCCGCTGCTCGCATGTATTTGGTCAGTACGGTAATTTCGATTTATCTCGAAGAAGGTTGTCAAAATAATACTCAAATTTCCAAGCATGTTTGAGAAAACTATTCTAATTGCCTCTTATAGTGGAAGAATTATAGGCCACAATTACATTGGTTAAAAAGAAAAAAGAATATATATTTTTCATTTTAGTTTTTATTACATATGGATTTCGTTGCTTTGATGATTAATACGGTAAACTTTGAACATTTTATGCCAATAGTCGAAGAAGTGAAGAAAATTCAAAAGAGATGCTTCGAGTAGTTGCTCGTTACAGTACGGCTGGATGATTTATCGTCTGCAGCGCTACTGGAAATACCATTCCTCTTGATTAATGACAGCGCCCGTGAGAAAACTATCGTCCTGCCTGTGTCGGTTCATTTATACAAAGCTTATCGAAGTGATATTATTCATTAAGAGCTAGACAATACGTTGCATGACATTTTCAGATAGATATATCAGTGTAGTATTAATAAAATATACTGTTCAAATTTAAATAAATTTATTTGACATATTAGTGTAGTATTAATAAAATGTTGTACTGCTCAAATTTAAATAAAATTTACTTATCAGTTTTGTATTTATACGTGTTTCCTATTTAACTCAATTTCTTTTTTGAAACTGTATATGATCCTTATCGAAGAAGTTTAAAGTGAACAGATGAGTATTTATTGATTTATTTTTGAGGAACGATCTTGTGTTGAGAAAATAGCTAAATGCCAGAATTTTTAAATATTTATCCTAGTTTCCTTTCTTTAAAAAAAATATTCATAAGTAATCTTTAATAAATATGTAAAAAAATTAGATAAATGACCAATTATATATGACATCGTTAAACTCAGAAACTATTTGACCGATCATTGTGAAAATTGGTATGTAGATATATGTATTGTTTCACGGAGAAGGTTTAAGATCTACCCCCGTTGATGTAACTCGCCACCAGGCGGCGCTGCAATATATCGACTTCTACATACAAACCAACAGGCTGAACAACATCCAAAATACTAAATGAAAAATGGATATACTACAACTTTGCTCATACTATCATGACAGAGAAACTGAAAGTTCTTTTCGGGAGAAAATTAATAAATTTAATATGTGTGATATAGTCGGCTTCTTTAAAGATCAGCTATGATTTGTCTTTACTCCATCTAATAGTACGGGATATTAAGTATATAATACAATATTCATTTTATTCCGCTTATTGAGAAGGCTATCAGTATTGATTGCTTAATTTCGATGATGTTTTGATAGACTAACATGATTTATATGTTAAGATTAGGTAAAACTTTCAGCAGTACAATAATTTCAAGTAAAATCTTCATGGTACAGGATTCATAAGGTGAATGTGCTTCATGTATTATTCAAATTGTTCAGTAATCGCGGTCAGGAATGGCACTAAGTAACTTGTTACCTGTTCTATGCTACGCATACACATTTAGTTAATGATACTATTTGCAGCGATTCTTTCCAATCTTCAATATGATGTTGACTAACTAATTTTGAGTATAACAGAAAAGTACCTAATACTAAATTGTACAAATAAAAAAAAAAACACAAAGCAGTCATGAGTACTGCCGACAGAAGTGAAAACTTAAATCTATGAAAATAATGAATATTCTAAATTAAAATAGAACAACAAGTACGTATTTCGGCTAATTTTACGACGCTCATATTGTTTACTTCGCTACATAGCAAAAATACCACGCGCATGTGCTTGGGTTCTACCGACTCATTCTCTTTCTTTCTCCTACTTTCTACCTTTGTGTATTTCTTTCTCTCTTCCTCTTGTGTTGGAATATTAGACGTTACTCGTTGCTAACGCTCGCGCTGGCCTGTAACAGGTATACCACGCGCATGTGTTCGAGTGCCATTGCGTTAAACGTTTAACGCAACTTTGTTGGAAGTCGCATTAGAAGTTTAATTTCAGAAAACAAGTTCAAAACAATATAGACGAGGTCTACAGAAGCAAGAATCAAATACACATTATTTAGCATAACTTAAACTAGAAATTAAAATCAAATACAAACGAGATGGAATCCATAAAATTAGTTTTATTTCAACTTAAAAATTACTGGTGAGATTGCTATCAATTTTGAATGGGACGTATGCAACGTGGGAAGCGGCAGATTAAAAAAAAATAACATTAAAATAAATGGGTATTGTAAAATATAGCTAAAATCCTTTCATTGACTTGGAAAACCTCCAGCTGATTCCATCTTTTCAATTATTACATACCCACAGATTGTTGATTTCAGGCAAGCTGGTTATAAAATTATTACGAAATATTTTGTAATATGTACGGTGGAAATAGAGTACATATTATGGCAAACTCAAGTAACAGGGATAATGGACAAAATGATGACGATGATGCTGCCATCTATAACGACTGTGCGTTAACTACTGAATCCTTACTATCCTTACTAATATTATAAATGCGAAAGTAACTCTGTCTGTTTGTTGCTCTTTAACGCCAAAACTACTGAACCGATCTAAATGAAATTTGGTACACAGATGGTCTAGAGCCTGACAAAGGACATTGGCTACTTTTTAATGTAAAAAAGGTTTGTAAAGAGGGATGAAAAGTTGTAAGGAAGTATCGTCATTTTTAAAGCCAGAAGATTGAAACTTATTTTTAGGCTATTGATTAGATATAAATAAATATGACATTAAAATTTTGTAAAAAAATTACCCTTAAGGGGTAAAATAAAAATAGGGGATGAAAAACTTTAGGGAAGTAAACTTTTACGCGGGCAAAGCCGCGGGCAGAAGCTAGTAATTCTATAAGTTTAAATACAGTTTAGAATTTATTACAGTTAAGATGTTAGGTTGGGATTATGTATGATGTTACTTAAACACGTTAACAAAACTTTAACTGAGTTAAAGTCCCCTAGGGCTCACCGGTTAGATTAAAGTTGCCACTGGTCGCATTGTAGGCAAAATTTTTGTAGGCTATAAATTTTCGTTAAGTCGGCCTCGTGGCAGGCGGCCAACTGTACCATGTGCTGCTCAAATCTTATTTATTTACTTACCTAGTGGTAATTTTGTTAAAAATATAAACTCAAAACTTTGGCTTTGTTTTTTTAAATCAAAACCCTTTGAATTTTTAAATACAATAAAATTGTAAGAAGCTATCGTCTGTACAGTACTATACATTGAAGAAAAGTAATATGAAGAGTTTTTTTTTAGAGAAACTGCGCTACTGAATCTAGAGGCCTTTTTTTTGGCGGTGGATTACGGCCGGCGCATTCCTCGCACCACTCCGTCCGGGGCGACAGAGGGGCGTAAGCACGCACACCCGTAACCCACCCGTGGCACGTCGCCTTCGTCTTTGGGCCAACCACCAGTGCAGAGTGACTGGACGTCAGTGGTCGGCCCGACGGAGAACCTAGAGGCCTACCCCTCAGTTGAGATGAGCTCCGCAATCATCACACTTGCCAGCTGGGTTAGAGTTAATAGTGAACTTGCTATACGTTTACCAGGAGAGAGCCACTAGTCGCTCTCCTGGTGAGACTTAGGCCATTTATATGACTCTTGATAGTTTGCCGAAATATCGCAGAGAGGTAGGTACTTTCGTATGTATGAAGTTATACGCCGTACTTTCCGTCACTCCAGATGGATTATGCCATAGCCTGTCTACAAAAAGGGTGTAGTCTATATTAAAAAAATAATTAAAAACTTAAGCAACCCTCTCCCATAGTCGCCTTTACTAAAAAACAATTATTGAATAGTTTTTTTTTATTGCTTATGGTGGCAAACGAGCAAGCAACACACCCGATGGTAAGTGTTACTGCCGCCCATGGACCTTTGCTATACTAAGAGTATAGCTAGGCCGCTGCCTATCAATACAAACCTATACCCACCCAGTTGGGCTTCCGGCTCTCTCGCTCACCGAACGAAGCACAATAGCACATTGCCATTACTCAGACGTCGATCTTATGCGAAAGTGTGGTACTACCCCGGACGGACCGGCCCGCGGCTGTAGACAGAAAACTCTCAACAGCATGGGCCTACCACAATTAAATCGAGGTTAAGTTATTACATTGAAGATATCATAATATAATATTAAAAGACAAATTTGTGAATTGTACAAACAATTGAATTGTATTTATGAATAATATTAATAAATGTCGATACTTTGAAAATTGCGCTATCTCTGCAATGATTTACGAATATATTGTTTGGATCTATTTACAAAGCAAACGAACTGCGATGCAGATATAGTTCATTCGAATTTATATGTACAATACATTTCGTCTAACAACGTACCTCGTCTCTGTTGCAGACAAAATGAAGCATATATTCAGGGACTATCAATAACGTTCGCCATGTATCGGGCATCGTAATGTTTGCTTTGCATTTTTTTTTATTTTGTATGTTGAATACTCCTCATATAGCAACTATTAATTCACATTATAATTTGATCTACTGGTAGGTATTATAATATACTAGCATACATATCGTGAATAGGTCTTTGTTGACGGAGTTGTAACATTGGTCTGATATATGCAATAACACCATTCATCATCCCAGCTCATATATGTCCCACTATTGGACTCGAGCCGAAACTTGATATGTAGTATAGTAAATTAATTTCTCTTCCACTATATAAGAAACCTGAGTCTAGCATTGGGACGTATATGAGCTAAGATGGGGACGAAGTTATTTAACTATACAAGTTTATACTGGAAATATGGTATACCAAGTCAATTTCTCTCCCAGAAAAGGCTCGACCCCAGCAGTGAGATGTATATAAAGTCTAGCTGACCCGACAGATTTTGATCTGCTTAATAGTTCATGAATGAGCAGATTTTGATTAATTCAAAATTATTAAGTTTTTTTTTAATATGATAATAAATACGAATAATATACAAATTTAAAAATCAAGTATTTTAATAACGTGCCAGCAAGACGAAAAAGTTCCTTGTGTTATACGATATTTTTCTTCATGCGCGTTGAAATGTATATAAAGATGATAATACCACGTAGCCATATATTTATGCTATAACTAAAGTGTTATTAATTTCTATACACTAATATAATTATTCCTTTTTTTTGTGCACAAGGGATACGTACCCTTAACGTTTACTGTATGTAAACCAGGTTATGAAATCAATAAGGTCTTTCAACATATACACGTCATTTTGTGTAATACTTTGTTGAAACGCCGTCGGATATATTACCACCTAGAAACGCCACCAAAACAGTCATGTTTCCAAGTACTAATTAGTTCGTCTAATTATTACTCGGAAACTTGACTTTTCCATTAAATCTCTTTCTTATCATATTTTCTTATAATATTGATTTTATTGTAAAATTATTTAAGCTTATCCGGATTAAAAATAGAACAACGTCTTTAATAAATAAAAGATAAGTAAAGAAATACTGTAAACTATCAGTCCATCCATCAGGATATAGGCGTCTAATGTTGCACATAACCTCCCCAAAGGGGGACAATGGCATAATAGCTAGCTTCCTAGGAGGATTGACAATCGAGTTTGATGTTATTAGATTTCCAATAGGGGCATCTGTCCATTTTCCTAATAATCTTTCAACTTTTACGGTAAACTAAAAAGTGGTGAAACATTTTTTAAGCCTTTTTAAGCCAAATGTGAGGAAAGATTAAAAATAATTGTTGAATTGAAATAAAATTAACCACTATATCATGGATTTATGACGCGAGGGGGATTCCCATGACCATGAAAGTTATAAAGCAACCGAAACGTTGGGATAATAAATAACAAAAATCTGTAAAATTGTAACTCAATTCCAATGCATTTAAATACATTTTTCATTTGGATTTTTTTTGCCGTTATATTAAAAACCTTAACCTAAATATAATATACTTTATATACTATACTATAATATACTTTATATATAATAAACCTTAACCTAAATATAATATACTTAAAAACCTTAATATAATATACTTTATATTTACAAGCAAAATTCTATAAAAATATAATTATTTAATACGTTAGTGTGGTGACGAAGCAAGAATACAATTCACCACCCCTTATTTTATCCGTGGGTGATCGTACGAGACGACTAAGGGATATAAAATGCATATAATATCTATGTGAGAGAAGGAAAACTTGAAACAAAACCCTATATCAACACGTCTGACCAGGGTGATATAATAGGTCAATTGACCTATTATATCACCCTGGTCAGACGTGTTGATATAGGGTTTTGTCCTCCTCCTCCATAATGAGAGGTTAATTACTCTCTCATTATGGAGGAGGTTATTCTATCCTGGTTATTCTAGGGGAGGGGGGGGGGTAGGTTATTTTATCCTGGTTATTCTATCGACTAAAAAAAAGTGTGTGTGTCAGCTCCGACGTACGACTGGAGTTTACTCCTTAAGTACCATTATCAAAACAGTCGCAAAAAAAGCTCATTTGACTAAAAATAATATATATATATATATATATATATATATATATATATATATATATATATATATATATATATATATATATATATATATATATATATTTTTATTTACATTTATTAAAACTGTTCATTGAAGTATTATCTCACGTCAGAAAGTGAAAGGTGCGCAGAATAGGTTGCGCACCAAAAACGTAACGAGGTCATTCGATCACTAGATTTAACTCCTCAAATTTTTCTCATACCGGGCGCATTATATGAAAATCGATTCTTAAGGAGTAAACTTCAATAAATAGTTCTTCTAAATTACTTGTAAATATAAAAAAAACATAAAAAAGAGCTCTAGTTGCGGTGGAGTAGACTCTTGATGAATTGCGCACCAACTGTCGTACTGTGAGGCAGATTCCTCTAACACTGACGCCGACATTGCTCGTTGTCTAGACGTCACTCGGACAAGGCTTGTTCGTGCTTGAATGTGAATGCTCCCTGATATATAAAACTCTGTGTATAAATGAATGAAGACGATCACTGCTTCAGGATTAAATTTTAATAAACGGTGTTATCTTACTTTTTAATCGACTGCATAGATCGTTCTCCAGTGCTAATTTTAATAGTTATATTCCTATTCCAGATTATTAACAATGCGGTTTAAAATACTAAAGGTCCTGATTTGTATTTTACGTAAATATAATTACAAAGTTAAAATAACATACAGACATACATATCATCACGCCATATCCCTTGCAGGGTAGGCAGAAAGAACAGGGTGCTAGAGAATTCTATCCTTGCATACTTCAATCTCTTCCTCAACATTCATAATTCTCTTCATATACGTTCGCCGGTTTCGGAGACTCTTGACTCCTTCCTCTCTTGACCTTCCTTCAGTATGTGACCAATCTGGTCTAGGTAGGTGAGTCTCGGTCTGCCCTGGTACCTACATCCTACCACTTTCGCGTTGTATATCTTCTTAACCAGACATTCGTTCGGCATTCCTTCCACATATTCGAACCACCGGAGCATTTCCTTTCGCATCTTTATGTCAATACTATCTTTCATACCTACTCGCTCTCTTACGTCGTCGTTGCGAATGCGGTCCATCAGCCTAACTCCACAGACTTTCCGTAGAGATCGCATTTCGACCGCATTAATTTTACTTTCATGTTCTTTTCTGCATACCCAAATCTCGCTTCCATATAGTTAAAATAACAATTTCGAAAATTAAATTAATATTATTAGAAACGTTACGAAAAAAAATTATTTTGTCCCCAGAAAAAATAATCATTATTTGAAACCTATTTCAAATATAGACTACTTTTTATCCGGAAATAAAATAACTATTTAAAACTATTTTTACGGATTTGTTTGTTATTATTGTCAAATGAAAACGTGATAGAATCTGTTAAAATTTATTAAGTAATCTAAAGCTAAAAAATTTATTAAGTAATTTAATAATGTTTGCACTATTTCATTAGGCAAAGAATTTTTATAATTAGATTTATTTTCTATAGATACATCCTACATCTTAATTTTACCTTCTTATATTGTATTTTTTCATTTATAATGCAATACTAACAGATATTTACTCAATATTGTATAACATAAAAAGTATCCTATCTTTTTCAACTTTTATCGGTAACTAAAGGCTGGATGCAGGTTGACAGCTTATCAGCGACACAGAAAAGCAGCGAAGCTAGCTGTAAAGCGGTACCGCTTTTCAATACTTGCCAATGCACTTAAATTCAATATGCCGAAGAGCAACGCTTTGCTACACTTTTTATGCCACTTATATAAAATTTTGACGTTTAAAACATTTAAGATGTATTTAATCATTTAAAATGATTATTTAATTTATGTATTAACATCTTAAGTTATAGAAAATGAAAAATACAAATAAAATTTAATTGTGTTTTATGAAGTAATGCGTTTTTATTTAATAGGCATTTGATTTGACAGATATAAGGAATGAGAGAGAATGATACCGTGAAGTATAATTACAAAAGATAATTACCACCTTCATTTGTTTTCCTTTATTATTTAACTATAAGCCATAAGTATCGCTTGGATTGTTTAAGCTTGAAACCATTTTAAATTTAGACTATACAAATTTATGCCAGCTAAAAATATAGTCTGATTTATCTTAATATTGGCGTATTCAAATAATCTACTGAAGTATGCAGTTCTATTCTTTCGAATTGCCAGACCGTAGACCATTATGTAGATATATTAAGTAAATATAATACGATGAACTATCTATCCAACCATCAGTCTTATGTTAACCAAACCTTTGGTCTCGGCAAGAGTAAGTTGAATAAACTACAACAAGTGATACTATTATTAAAACTCAGAATAAACATCTACTACTACAAGTAAATGTATCTGAAAACTCCTGGGCGAACTAGAACTTTAATTATAGTAAAACCACACTGTTAATAGTTTTGTTCTACAGCCGCAGGCCGGTCCGTCCGGAGTAGTACCACACTATTTTTTTCTTCTTCGGCTGTCCATGGAGTAGCCACGCTCAGCCAAATCAGTCCGTGGCGACGGAAGAGTTGGCGCGTAACCACATAGACCTACCCTGCAAAGCGCCTCTCTTCACCGTGTGAGCGGGCCACCGGTACCCAATTTTTGTCTTCGCTAACCCGTCCAGCTGTTTAACCTTACGGGTTCCTTTCTAGTAGTACCACACTCTCGCAGAAATTCGACGTCTGAGCAGTGAGAATGTGCTACTGTGCTTCGTTCGCTGAGCAAGAGAACGACAGCTGAACTTTATGGATGGGTTTCGGGGTTTTCATAATATATAGTGGCTTAGCTGTACCTCTAGTATTGCAAAGGTCCATGGAAGACAGTAACACTTACCATCAGGTATGTTGCTTGCTCATTTGCCACTACGAGCAATAAAAAAAAATAGAATGTCATTAATCCACATGTTGGAAGGCTATGCTATATTAAATCTAATTCGTAGTTGTTACTTGTGCCACTTTAATTTACGTATTAAATTTTTACATTTATACCTCGAGTGAAACATATATTGTTATTTTTATATGAATGAATTTTAGTTAATATATCTGAATTTTAATTAACAGAAAATTTTGACAGAATACTTTTCTCAATGGCAAACTGCGTAATTTTAAACTTTGTTATAAAGCCAATATTTAGGACCAACGCGGCAACGGTTCTGTATTTTGCTGTGTGGTAGCGGCTACGAATATTATCAACCCTTACTTTGTTCGTGGATGTCGTAAAAGACGACTAAGAGATTTATAACGACCTAGGCCAACTCCATCTGTTGCCATTTGGTCAACAATTACATTCCCAAGGAAGGTTGCCCTCTGGTAGGCGGCTGGTCATATAACTATTGCCAACAACTTTTACAATATGTACTATGAAAGATATGTACTCTACATATTGTATCGATCCCAAGTAATTGGGATAAGAGTAGGAGAATGATATGATGATGATAGTTCTGTATTTTTACTTGCGCCTGTAACTATCGAATATTCAAAGACTCTTATTCATAGGTACTGAGAAATTCGTACAAGAGTATCCTAAGCTCACCGAATGCTTCCAACCGAGTTAGATTCGTTGGTTGACCTCTCTTTAGTAATTGGATTTACCTAACTGAACTATTTGTCCCAGGTAAACATATTGATCGGCAACTTCGAAAATCGTAGTAAGATTGGTACGGTAATAATTGATTCTAACCCAGAATATTAAATTATAGATCTATATAATAAAATTATGACAAATAAAATTACTGGTATAATAAAACTATAAACTCATGTTTCTGTATTTCTATTTTTTTTTTAAGTATATTTATTTAATTATGATAAAAGTATATACACACATGTAAAAAACCGCGGTCATTAGACAATAGAATAAACAACTCTTTTTATTATTATTTTACGTAAACATCGAGTAATCAGTAATGAATTATCTATTCACTTTATATTTTACATATTTCTATCAAACGTCTGTAAGGATATCTATCCTTAAAGACGAAAATATATAATAATACGATGCGAGAATTGAATGTCCTACAATAGTTCACCGTGGTGTAAGTGGCAGCACGATTGGAACAAATTTCCAATAGGTGTGGGTTCGCATCCCACTTGTGACAATCATTTTTCGCTGGTAATCGGGTTTTTATAAATAATCAAGCATATTAAATGATAAATTTCAGTAATTTGATTAACAGGGTTGTGTTATCGTTTAATATAATTCTAACTGCAAAGTTTGAGTATTAAGCCTGTACAATGTGTAAACAATGTGTCGGGTAGATGGCACACGTCTCCTTAAAGACGAAAATATAATACGATGCGAGAATTGAATATCCCACAATAGCTCACGGTGGTGTAAGTGGCAGCACGATTGGAACGGATTTCCAATAGGTGTGGGTTCGAATCCCACTTGTGACAATCATTTCCCGCTCGTAATCTGGTTTTTATAAATAATCAAGCATATTAAATGCTAAATTTCAGTAATTTGTCTATCAAACAGGTTATGAGGTAAAGAATTATTTTGGTATGTAATATTTACTTACATTCGTAATGTTTTTCGTGTTGTTAGACATTTGATTTGAGATTTTTATTAACTGGGCGATTATAAGAAGGTACCAAATTATAGCAAGTTTAAAAAAAACATAAAATGCATCGAACAAATAGTGTAGTTTTTTTTGCGTATTAGTAATATTGAAGTGCTGTAAATGATTGCATATTGATAATTTTTTTTTATTAGAAAACACACCGCACTGTCGAAAAAAGTCCTTGTTTTCAATTTTACAAACATACAACTAACAGACAACAATAACAAACAAATATAATCATTCGTAGATCAGTCAAAGAACTGTCTTGCTTGTATAGACTCAGTATTGTATCATACAGGAGAATTTGCACCACATACCGTCTAAGACCTTAGATTAGGGGCAGTCTGCCACATGCAGTAAGAATTGATGCGTAAGTGTGATGGCTTGAAGTTCATCGCAACGTCACTTAGAAGCCAGTTAAACATTAAGGTAAACTGTCAGGTGACCGCGGACTTGTCCGGTCACCCAAAGTGATGCCACCACGTGAGGACAGTTTTTGCCATCGGGGCATCGACTCGAGAGGAACCCGCGAGGGCAAACCGTCGGGCGGGCCACCGAAGACAAAGATCGGGTACCGGTGGCCCGCTCGCATGGCAGAGAGAGGTGCTTTTCAGGGTGGGTCTATGGGGTCACGCGCTGCCTCTTCCGTCACCCCGGACCGATTTGGCGGGGCGTGACCACCTCCACAGCCCACCGCAAAAAAAAGGTGAGCCATTGTAACTGAATATAGAATTTTCCTCTATTATAAGTTTCTTATCGTAAGTAAAACAGCTCAAGCAATCAAACATCGTTGACTGCCGTGTTCATCGGCACTTAATTCTCTTCAACTCAAGGCTATATTATTATCTAAATTTTTTACTATTTTCCCAAGTGTTAATGACATATATGTTCTTTTGATTTTAATAGCTGTGTGGTAGCGGCTACGAATACTGCTAACCTTTACTTTTCTAGTGGATGTCGTAAAAGACGACTAAGAGTCTTATAACGACCTGGGCCATCTTCATCTGATGCCGTTTGGTCAATGATTACATGCTCAAGGAGGGTTAACGTCTGGCAGGCGGCCGGTCATAAAACTATTGCCAATAACTTTTACAATATGTACTATGAAAAAAGAGTACATATTCTATCGACCCCAAGTAATTGGGATAAGAGTAGGAGAATGATGATAATGTTCTTTTAACTGCAGTTACGTTACGGTAACTCTCCTTTTGTTATTTTCGAAGCTACTTTACAAAGGGAAGTGAGTTGTAGTATCTTTGAAATATTTTATGTATATTTAAAAACGTTTTTATCAATTGTAAACCGATTTTGCCGATTCATCAATTTTTATATGAAAGAAGAGCATTGTCCAATTGTAGTATTGTTGAAATTTGGGACAGATCTAATAAATATTTTTCGTGATAAACATTGGATTTCAATTCAGCAAGAAGTTACTGAGATTGCAAATCAATATTGATGACGTAAGTGTCGTGTCAGTTTCCGTAAAGTAACGGAGTAATAATACAATTCATCAGCTTCTATTTGTCCATTATTGTAATAAAAGATAAGTAAGGGATGTAATATGCATATAAGATCTATGCCAGAGAAGAAAAATTCGAAATAAACCCTATATTAACTTTTCTGTCAGCATAGCGTAGAAGATAATTTTTTCTCCTATTGTGAATATAAGATAAATCTGTTGTGAATATAAGATAAATCTGTTATGAATATAAGATAATCACTACATGACGTTTTATCTTATATTCATCCCAGGACTGGGATGAATATAAGATAAACGTCATGTAGTGTCATGAGTTTGATCTCCATGCAATATGAATATTAATTTAAAAATATCTGGATGACCGAACTTTCACTCGGTATTTTCTTTTCAGTGTGTTTTGAAGATATATTTAAATATAACAAAAAAGAACAATAATAATAAAAAAATAAAAAATTCAAAAGTAATAAAAACAAGAAACAGGATCCGAACAGGCCTCGATTAGACTGCTCGATTATCCAATTGAGGTATCTCAATGACAACGTCAAAATTTGCCTTCATATTTTAATAGCTTTTTTTTTTTTTTTTTTTTTCGCTGAGGAAACGCATTTGCGCGCTATCCCCCGCCGGTGACAGACGAGGGGGAGTGTGGGACTCACCGGCCATAGATGTTAGCGGCCGGAATACCCACTAAAACCACAGCGGCCCCTTCCGCGCTTTTACGGGGAGCCGGAGAGATCGTCTACTGACATTCGATCCCCGGCACCCCCACGCTTGGCTTTCTGGCCACGTCCTATCGTCCCTCAAGGCGGTGGGAGGAGGTGCGCATAACGGCGCCTCCTCCTTCCCGGTCGCCGGCGGCGAAGCGAGTCAGCTGACGCAAGCGCCTCGCGTTCTCGCTCCGCGGCCTCCTTCCTTTTCATGATGACCTCGCAAAAGGAGGCCATCGACGACCAGCACCTGTCGCTGTCAAGCATCTTCGAGATGATGGTCGACAACGACAGGTCTCTCCCAACGACCGCCGATAGGACGTGGCGCTGGGGCCCCCAGGCAGGGCATACCTCCAGAGTGTGACGCGCATCATCTACTGGCGCACCACACTCGTGACATCCTGGGGCCCCTTCTCTTCCAATTCTGTGCAGGTACTTACCAAAGACCCCATGCCCGGTAAGCACCTGCACCATCCTAAAGCTTAGGCTGCCATGCCTTCTACTAATCCAGCGGTGGAGATGTGGCGCAACCGCCTCCACAGTCCCCCGCCCTGCTACGGGGGACTCCAGATCTTCTCTCCACCGCTGAGTGACTCCCCTTCGGGCCACTTCCAGTACTCTGCCCAGTCTCCTTACGGAGACCTGCTCGTCGTTGGCCCGCGCCGCGACACGGAGCCGGTAGACCTCAGCCAGGGCCTCGGCCACAAGTGGCCAAGGTGGGTCGCCCGCCAGCAACGTCGCTGCGGTCCATGACACCGTACGATAGCCCCTGACAGCCCTCACCGCCATGGCCCTCTGAGGGCGTCGCAGAAGGGCCCTGTTGCGGACGGTGAGAGAGTCCGCCCAAATAGGGGCACCATACAGCGCCATGGACCGCACCACTCCGGCGTATAAACGCCGACAGGACGACCCAGGACTGCCTGTGTTTGGCAGAAGCCTACCTAACGCCGCGGCTGTCTTGATGAGCCTCGGAACGAGCTGGGCAAAGTGCGGCCCGAAACTCCACCTAGAATCAAGGTGCAGACCCAGATATTTCATCTGGGCCCGCACCGGCACAGCAACCCCAGACACGCTGATGTGTGCTCCTCGGGGGGGACCTCGACCCGGGCCATGAAATAGGAGGGCCTCGGTTTTCTCCACCGCGACCCTCAGGCCCAACATGCTGATCCGGCCCACGACGAGCGCAACCCCCTCTTCTGCCAATCGAGCAGCCCCCAGGAAGTCAGGCCTCCTCACCGTGATGAG
Source organism: Lymantria monacha (assembly GCA_905163515.2). NCBI lineage: Eukaryota > Metazoa > Arthropoda > Insecta > Lepidoptera > Erebidae > Lymantria > Lymantria monacha. The sequence continues at coordinate 19,640,236 of LR991082.1, read as the reverse complement.
GGTATCATCAGCATAGCAGATGACCCCCATCCCGGAAAGAAGCCGACCCCGTAGGAGCCAGTCGAATCCGACGTTCCACAGGATCGGGCCAAGGACCGATCCCTGTGGAACGCCGCACTCCACCCGATGACGATGAATGCGCCCGTCGCCCCCCTCCCAGAGCACGTGCCTTTCCTCGAGGTACGCTTCCAACAGCCTCCAGAGGTAAGGAGGCACTTCATGATACTGGAGTGCCTCCCTTAGCGTCTCATGCGGGAGGCTGTTGAAGGCGTTCTTTATGTCCAGCGAAACTGCCAGGAGGACTTCCTTTCTGGCCACAGCATCGGTGGCCAAGGACTTCAGGGCGGCCAGTGCGTCAATAGTTGACCGGCCACCCCTGAACCCGTATTGACTCTCTGACAGTCCCGGTCCGACTTCCTCGAGGTGCTGGACGAGACGGTCCGCAAGCACCTTCTCGAACAATTTAGCCGTCTCGTCCAGCAGCACCAGCGGTCTGTATGCGGAAGGGGAGTCGACTGGGCGACCCTCCTTCCGCAGCAAGCACAACCTGCCGCATTTCCATTGCTCCGGGAACTGCCCGGACCTCAGGCACGTATTGAGCAGTTCCCGGAGCTCACCCCTGAGGTATTCCGCGGCGACGCCGAGTACAATTCCCGGGACGCCGTCCGGACCAGGCGATTTCCGCTTCCCGCGGAGTCGGGAGAGGGCTGTCGCCATTTCTTGGTCGGTGATGAGTGGGATTGAGGTCTCCACCTCTACCACCGACCAAGGAGCCATTCGGGGGGGAACGTGTCCCGCAGAACGCGGGAACAGTTCCCCCATTAGCCCCGACAGGAAACCCGGATCCATCGTTTCGACGATGGGGGCGCCACAGGCGCGAATTTTGTTTCGCGCCCGCTGATATGAGCGCCCCCAAGGATCCCTGTCGAGGCCCGTAAGGAGTTCCTCACGGGCCCTCTCCTTCGCCTGGCTGATGGCCAGCTGCAGAGTTTTCTTCCTTCTTGTATATTCCGTCCGCAGCTGACCCTCTAGAACGTCATCCCAGTTAGCCCGCTGTCGGCATCTAACATAAGCACGCCGCGCCCGATTGGCAGCCACCCGAAGATTAGCTATCTCGAGCGACCACCAGTACACCTGGCGACGCGGCGGCTTTCGCTGAGCCCTCGGCATCGCCGCATCACAAACTACCTCAAGGGCACTTCTCATTTGACCTGCGAGCCCCTCCACATCTGTAAGTAGCATTTGTCCTGTCCTACCCCAGCGCTGTACTATGGCAGACTCCCGGGCCATTTCTAGGTCAAGTTGACCAATGGCCCACTTTGGGAGTCCACGCCTTCTTCCGCGCCGGGGCTCTGGTGGTCCCCGAGGGGCAGAGATCTCGAACCGCACATATCGGTGGTCCGAGAGAGTCTCCACCCCTTCTTCTACTCTCCAGTCACTCACCTCGCGAGCGACAGCGGGACTGGCGAACGATAGGTCCACCACAGACCCACCCCGATGTCGCACGCAGGTGTGAACCATCCCTCTGTTAAGTAGGGACAGACCGGAGAGCAGGGACCACTGCTCGACGGCCGTGCCCCTAGCGTTTGTGGCAGGGTTCCCCCAAATGCGAGACTTCGCGTTAAAGTCGCCGAGAACCACAATTTTCCTCGGCGACTGACGCCGAGCCGCGGCACTGACGGAGTCCAAGAATAACTCGAACTCCGCCAGACCGCGGTTGGGGGAGAAATAAATACCGATGATAGCGAAGTCTCGCCACCCCACCACAACGTAACCATTGCCCCTCTCCAGTGTGGAGAGGGGAGGCCCGACAGATCCTTTGGACAGGACAGCCACCTCTTCCTTATTGTCCCCCACCCAATTGGGTGAGTGAGGGATAAAGTAGGGCTCGCAGGCCACAGCTAAATCAATTTCCCACTGCGCCATGGACTGCAGTAGCAGGTCCTGAGCCCCGGCGCAGTGGTTTAAATTCGCCTGGAGGAAGCGTACTCTGTCTCCCATTTAGGTTGACATTTCAGCTTCCTCCTGGCCTCTACGGCCATTCACGGATGCAGCGGCCCGAGGTCCAGGGGCCACCTTACCTTTCGACGAGGGGGCTCGGCAGAATCTCCCTCCCATGGTGTGCTCCGCAGTGCGACCAGCTGCGGTGCACACTGCACAACGCGGCGTGGCCACACACGCGGCCGATTTATGTCCGCTATCGCCGCACCTGTAGCAGAGTGCAGAGCGATCGACAGCAGACGAGCACAATAAGGCCGTATGCCCCAGCTCAAGGCACCGGAAACACCTTAAAGGTAAGTTCTCCAGTACCTGGACGCCAGCCGAACTCCAACCGACCAGAAGCCTGCCCGCATCGGCAAGCAATTTTGCAGCGGCGACAGGGCAACGCACCTTCACCATGCCCATACCACGGGGTCCACGCTGAATTTCTCCAACCTGGACATCCGCAGCATCACATGCACCGCCACATGTGCGGACAACCGCGGCACGCACTTTCTCCTCCGTGGCAGAGTCGTCCATTCCAGTCACCCGAATATCGGCCCGTTTGACCGGGCGAACGACATCTGCCACTCCTACGAGCGCTGTGCGCAATCTCGCCGCCAGCTGGTCAGCGACTTCTGTCGACTGAGACTTGGGCAGCTGCAGGATCCTAGCCCCAGTCATGGAGCACCTAACTTTAAGACCCTCTTTAATGCCCATCTCTTGGAGATTGACTCCCTGCTCGGCGCGAAGCATTGCATCGGCGTATGTGACCCCCAATTTCTCAGCCTCTGGCTGCAATTTTAAGATTACAGCCGGGGTGCGGGGGGCAGCAAGCGCCGACTTCAGCTTTTTCTGCGCCGAGACAGCCACGTGCGAGGTGGGCGCAGCACCCGCTGTAGGTGGCGGAGGAGGAGAAGACTTTTTCTTCCCCTTCCTCACAACGGTTGTCCAGCTGTCTGCAGGCACGGGTGGGGCCGGAGGAGTGACTGCCGAAGGACCAGGGACTGGCTGGATAGCATTCACCGGTGCGGCCGTGCGGACGGCAACAGTGGCCACAGCAGCCGCTGTACTCTTCTTTTTGTCCGCAGCTAGAGGCGGACGGTTCACCTTAACGGGGAGAAGGCGATCCTCTAATCCCGCAAGCCGGGCGTTTATCATCTCCCCAACTGACTTCACAATAGAGGATTTGATATCCTCTATTGTGTCTAGCCCCATACCAGACGAAGAAGTAGCAGCCCTCATTTCTGAAAATTCGCGGCGGTATGCTTTCAATTCCGCCTTGAGGGCTTCTACTTCCTGGCGCTGCCTGCTATTCTCTGTTCTCAGTCGACGTGTCTCCTCCGCCTCCGATTTTGAGCATAAAGCTTCGATAATAGCTTGCATTTCTGCTGCTACATCCCGTAACTTTTTTATAAAAGGACCTTGGAGGTGGCCAGATTTCCGCGTGACCTCCAGGATTATGGCTGCGTTGTGACCCCCACGGGCGCGTATCTCCTCCGGTCCTATAGCGGACAGGTTATCTAGCGCAGGACACTCCGACGCCGAGGTGTCCGCTGAGTCCACCCTTGGTTGTACAGCTGGTTTGCGAAAGGCACGACTTCTGAGCACACGCTCATATTCAACCTCTTCGGCTTCAACGTCTCTCTTTTGGAGGTCTGCCTTAGCACGTGTTAGTCCCACATTATGGCCCCTTTGTGCTGCCTTACCCCGACGCGAGGTATTTACCTTTGATTTAGGCTCCACTTCAGTGTCGGAGCTCACATCCTTCCACCCAGAGTGACAGGCCTTTGTATAGTGACGCTTCCTCCCCGTGGGGGTAGCGTCTGTTTCACCCGTGTCACATTCAATTGCCGATCGTGCGTCCGTGTCGCATTCAACAGCCGATTGCGCGTCCGTGTCGCAATCGACAGCTGATCGTGCGTCCGTATCTCCTTCAGATTCGTCGTCCATTTAGTGAGACGAAGTTTCACTAAATATTAATTTTAATTATCTCAACACAGCGGCTGAATTGCGATATTAAAAATTTTCAAACAATATCAGCACGGCTGAATCGCGATATCAAAGTTTTTCATCAACTTTATATACACGACCCAGCCACGACGAGCAACTTGTCACAACTTTTTGAATACTGGCCGACGGCGACGACAGAACGATCGCAGTCCCGGTACCTTCCTAAGTGACCCCTCCCTTCCCCTCCCTCAACTATGACGAGACAGTGACACAACACGACAAGACAACGACAAGACAAGACAATGACAACAACCCGACAATCCAATTCGATGACAAAGACCGACCTAACCCAATACTCCATCCAGTGCACACGTCCGACCTGTACGAGTGCCAACTGGCGAGTCCTCATATTTTAATAGCTGTGAGCCAACGCAAAATTATATTTTTTCATTGCCTGAAATGAAACTTAGCTAGATCGATTAGTCGTCCCCGGAACCCCCTGCATGTTAAATTTCAGGAAAAACTGTTGGAGTCGTTTCTGAGATTCAGAATATATATACAAGAATTAGATAGATACAAATGTTTATTCTGATTTTAAATAATTTTCCTCTATTACCTATGTATTTATAAAGTTATACTACGCCTTACTATCTGGAGCGGACTCTTAAAAATACTTATCATTATCATTAGCATCATTCAGCCCAGTCACAGTCTACTATTGGACTTAGGTCTCCCCAGTAAATGGGAGAATAGTGCCATAATCGGCGTTTACAATAAGGTAGTATATATTCGAGGTATTATTATTATTCATCCGTGTGGTGACAGAGTAGGAATATAATTCACCACGCCCTATCTTACCCGTGGGTGATCGTAAGAGACGACTAAGGGATATAAAACGCATATAACGTCTATGCGAGAGAAGGAAAATTCGAAACAAAACCCTATGCCAACACGTTTAACTAGCGTGGTATAGTAGGTTAATTTCCCTCCCATCACTGAGGAGGCCCGAACCCAACAGTGTGGCTGTGATGATGATGATGATGATGATGAATATATATATATATATATATATCCTAGGATTGAAGTACTGCCCACACTGCTGGTGAGATCCTCAGCTGTTCTTTACGACCCACGGGTATGTAAGCGGCGACAATTGTATTCTTATCCCATGTGCCACAGAGATTAAAATTAATACATTAAGACAAAATTATTTATCAGGCTGCTCATGAGTGAGATGTATATGTGTTATAAAACGATGAAACAATATATAGAGATACAGAACAATATATAAGATACTATAGTATCTTACAAGATCAACTCTATTAAAATTATAAGCCTAACTAATAAGAAACATTATACAACTTGGTAGAAAATAGTCTAGTGATTTCTCTACGAAAAGGCAACATTTATTCAAAAACAAATCCTATTATAAATCAGCACCGAAATTATATATTAATTTTAAAACAGTTTTGCAAATGGATACTTGTTGAATTTCTTGCAGTTGAGCCGGTAATTAGTTTTGGATTGGTAACGGCGTCTAGCGACTAGCGACTGTGAACAATAGCGAACGTAGCGTAAAAATCACAAAGCCGCCCATTATAATGGATTTAGGGAAAACCGTCGCCTCGCTGTCCGTACTGTGAACACTTGAATTAATGAGACTACTCCAAAAATCCTCAAACAGCTGGCAATTGTGATTCTCAGACTAATAACTTATTTGCAGTCACAGTTTAAACTGGGCATTTTAAAAGTACGATCTTACTTCATTTTAAATATGACCTTTTACTTTACTAAGGTTTTAAAGAAAGAGATTTGATAATGAGACAGTTAAGTTTTACTAAATAAAAAGCTCCTAAAGTATTTCATAAGTTATTTAAATTAAGTCAGTACCTAGTGTTATTTTGAACAATTAAAAAAAAACCAAAATAGGAATTTCCAACGCAAAATTATCACTTAGGTCTAATATTATAAACATACGACTTGATTTTTTAGTATTTATTGTTTTGTTATTGAGTATTTTCCTTATAAAGCTCTTGGTATCATTGCGGAGTCTAAAAGTATTACGAGCAGACAAAAAATAGGGTAATCGCCATAATATATGTGGACATTAAAAAATTATTGTGCTGTGTGGTAGCGACTACGAATACTGCCCACCCTTACTTTGCTCGTAGATGTCGTAATTTGCATCATCAAGGACCCTTTTGACGTCAAGCAGGCGGTTGGTTATAAAACTATTCTCAATAACTTTTGCAATATGTGCGAGTACATCAGTATATATTACATCGACCCTAAGTAATTGGGATAAGAGCAGGAAAATGATGATGACGATTAAAAAAAAAAATTTGTTATATGATAGATGTATTTTACCTCTATCCCTCGTCAAAAGTTACAATTTTGTGTATTTTCAAATTTAATTAAAGTATTATTGCATAAAATTACGACAACAAAATCAAAATTTAAATAAAAGCCTCTATTCCAACTCGTCTAGCTATTGCGATATAGCAGACCTGTGCTCAACAATAAGTCGTGGAACGTTTTACTTTAAACAACATAAATATCGTTTTATTACGTAGAAACAAGTTCTGTATTTAGATAGTATACACATAGTATACACTCATACAAAGTTAGATTTGTAATAGTGGTAGGACCACGCTGTTGACAGTTCTCTGTCTGTAGCCGCTCTGTTCGGGGTAGTACCACACTCTCCCAGAAGATCGACGTATGAGTAACAGCAATGTGCTATTGCGCTTCGTTCGGTGAGCGAGAGAGCCAGCAGCCCAACTGGGTGGGTTTGGGGTTTATATTGGTAGGCAGCGACCTAGTTATACCCTTGGTATTGCAAAGGTTAATGGGTGGCAGTGACACTTACCATCAGGTGTGCTGCTTGCTCGTTTGCCACCATTAGCAATAAAAAAAAAATTGTGGATTTATTTGCTAAATAAATTTATCGATAGCGTTACTATTGTACTTCCAAAACAAAAAATAAATGTATAGAATTGTCAAACTTCTGTCCTATATACAACAAATTTGTAATGTTCTATGTTTGTTTGATTTTTATTAGTTCTACCGTAATCAATATCCTACGTTTATCTCAATTACTTGGGGTCGATACAATATGTACTCTTCGTTCATAGTACATATTATTGTAAAGGTTATTGGCATTAGTATTATGACGGCTGCCTGCCAGACGTTAACCCTTCTTGGGAATGTAATTGTTGACTAAACTGCATCAGATAGTTGGTCCAGGTCATTATAAGGCTCTTAGTCATCTTTTACGACATCCACGAGCAAAGTAAGGGTTGGTAGTATTCGTAGCCGCTACCACACAGTCACTTTATTAGTTCTACAGTGCGTGACAATATAGAGTTAGCGAGTTTTATTGGACTATTCTTTTTTATTATAAATCAATGATTTCATCATCACCACAGCCCATAAATGTACCACTGTTGGGCTCGGGCCTCCTCCGTAATGGGAGGGAATTTAACCTACTATACCGCGCTGGTCAGACGTGTTGTTATAGGGTTTTGTTTCAAGACGTGTTGTTATAGGGTTTTGTATCCTTCTCTTGCATAGATGTTATATGCGTTTTATATCACTTAGTCGTCTCGTACGATCACCCAAGGGTAAGATATGGGGTGGTGAATAGTATTCTTACTCCGTCACTACAAGGAGATGATCAATGATTTATTATTCTTTATTTATTAAAGTGGAAGTACAATAGGACACAATAAATTATTAAACGATAATTCTAACATCTTGTATATATTACAAGATGTTGTATACGGAGCTTTGTAACGTAGTAATATTGTTTTGGTACATATCTAGTTTCTTGTTTAGAATACTATATAAATCGTCTTAATACAGTACATATAGCACCAAATAATCCTTGTCAAATACACTCCAAGACAAGTACCGCACGCAATCATGTTATCAGATTAATTTTCCACGTAAACAAACTCGCACGTTCGTATAATAATATAATTACATGGCGACATGTGAACACAATCTGCTATTTGCTTAAACATTCAATACGACGAAGTTCCTATTATTTATCATCATTTATATAAGTTATAGTTAATATAGTTTGATAATGCGAAATCTACACAGTAAACTGGTTTTGATTGACAAATAGAGATATAAATTCGTTTGCGTTCGTGCTGATTGTAATCACTATATACATGATCTATCAACCTGCATTAAGCTCTTACTTTGTGTGTATATAATAAACATAGAGCACGGCAATAAAACATTTTCTAAAGCTATCACGATTGCTTTTGGTACTCTGTGATTTTATACTTTAACAAATTCTAGTGATAAAACTCCTAGGGGTAAGTAAAAGATTTGTTTAGTTACTTTCTGATCACTTTTCAAAACTTTAAAGAGAGAAAACTGCGAATGACTGCACAAAATTATTCATATAATATCCGAGACAAAATAATTCGTATGTCGAACGTGCTTACTTCTTCTTCTTATTTTTATGTATTGGCAATCAGCTACTTAAATGAGCCATTGTTGCCAGTGTCGAGTTATAATTATCTTCAAGTTTTTAGTGTCTTCAGATTAGTCATTGTCCGTCAGTAAGTCAAATTGTCGCCATCAACAGTGCTATGGCCACACTGTTAATGGTATCTTGTGAGAATTTTGATGAAAACGAAAACGTTGTAAAGCACTTTTATATGATATTCACTACATCTCAGCAGTTCCGTTACATCACATTACATAAAATGCCATCAAAATTATCTAACATAACACGTTAAAACACTAAGATATCGAATATAATACAAGAGCACCACATGACGTTTTAGATTCCCGCCAAAAACTCCAACGTGCTTACTTAATGATTAGATTCGTATTTAATCCCAAAAGATGGTGTTCCAAATATGTCAGGGCCAGGTCACAGAACACCAGGCTATTGAAATCCATTACACACAGATATCTCGCCAGTAAAAAAAACATATCTATTCTTAAACACTAATATGACATGGTGATTACGTTTAAAATAAATATTATATTGCCTTTTATTGTTTATTGTACGAGTGAGAACACAATGCTTCACTGCATCCTTCTTGGCCGGATATTTAAACAATGGCTGATAGATATAAGTAGATTATATCACGATATTAGAAGGAAAACTTCATAAAAAACCATATGCCAATATATCTGATCAGTATAGCATAGGCAGTTGCCGTTCCATTATCAAGAAAGCTTATTTACAACAATAATTATAGCCTGGGCAGAATACATTTTTACCATTGTTCCTGTAAACAACTTTTGTTAATTGATTTATACTTTTAGCATTACTATAGCAACTATCTTTTATGAGAAACAGTTACATGAAAAAATAAAAATATAAGTATTACGTACTCGTACAAAAATACAGGATCTTTGTCTCTATAGATAGATATATATTTAGTAAATGACGTCACTGTAGCGAGAATTACCACAATTTTTACACTGATTCGCAGGAAAAAGGGTCACATTGACATTAACCACGATAAAGAGCGGAAGTGCACATAAAGGGTTGTCCCATAATATTTTATTAACTGTGTGTGTGTCGGTTACAGTAAAAATGTACTGGCAGTATTACTGGGTTATATTGCATGTGTTTTACATGTTACATGTTTAATCAGTCTTTACTTAGTGTATAAAGTAAAATAGTAATACTTTAAATAAAACAGTGGCTAGGTATAAACAGATTTAGTATATAAATATTCGTATCGCATTAATTAAGTTTCACTTGATTTTTTTTTTAACGTAACATATTTAGACGCGACTAATGCTAGGACCGCGCCTGCGTGTATCGTCACGAAGCTTCGTGCAATGAGACGATACACGCAGATGTGACCGGTCATTATCAGCTATTATCGCGAACATTCGGGCTTCGTGTGCGTTATCGCTTGGGTGGCTATAAGTCAAACGGTTTAGCGTGCCAATATATCGCGCTCTGTAGTCAGACTAGCGTTTTTCATTCGGCGGAAATTTTCGATGTGTTTAGACGCGTTCGAGGATCTCCAGTTAATCAATAAATATGTAGTGGAGCGATGAAATGGTATTAGAATTTTTACACCATTATGAAGTGGAACCCATGAAGGGATCTAAAAAAATCATTATGTAATTATTAGTATAATATAGCTATAATAGTAAAGTAATTCGTCATCCATAGTTAAACGCATGAAAATGATTTCGGCCATCTATAATTATTGCACGATACTTCGTGTAAAATACCGGAGTCGCTAATGTGACCATAGTTTTATCGCGATAACTTTCTTGTGTACAAAACGTACACGAAGCTTCGCCACACATTACTTCGGGACGATACACGCAGGTGTGGCCCTAGCATTAGGGATAGCTGAATGCTTTGGAAAGGGAATGTGTTATGGTGGATATTCAGCAAAAAAAATCAATAGCCAAGTACATACTTTCGTGAGACGCAAATGAGGATTTACCAAAGCATTTATCGTTTTATAATTTTGAATGGATGGTCGGACGGTTGAATGAATAGAAGGATTGACGAATTCACAAAATGATACAGTCGTTATATTGTCAATAAATATTTTTTAAATATCCAGTTTATTTCTAATATAATCATCATCTGTTACAATATAAAAGAAAATTTTACCAATCGTGTTCACGTAACTTTTTTCATATTTTTATGTTAAAACTCAAAAATAACCCAAAAAGAATAACAATGTTTTTTAAAAATACATTTAAAGATTGAGTGTTATTTTCATTCGTACTTATATATTGGAATACATATAATCACATTTCATTTAAATAAATATTTATATCCTACCCGAGTTTTCGTAGTATTTTAATATAATTTACATTTCAAGTCCATTCAAAATGCTTGTTTAAGTACAAAGTAGAAGAAAGTTTGTTAAAATATATAACAAGTCCACAAATGATGTGCAAATTTGCGTTGCGATGAAACTTCATTTACATAACGTCACAGACATAACTCAACCAGAGGCAGCCATATTTGATCTGTACATCAAGCGTAGGTCCCGCTAATATTATATGGTAACAAATACTTATAGGATTATCCTTTTCTAGAAATATTATTTAATTTATTTTTGTTTTAAAGAACAACCCGCACTGAGCAATAAGTTCTTGTATCGCGAGGACTTTGCAAATCTAGAACTAATGGCAATAAAGTACACCCGCACTCAAAATAATTACTTGTGGATCCTATGGAATCGATGACATTCAGGATATAAGATCGCTGCTTAGACCACTTTAGACATTTTTTTAAACATTTACTTAACGTTTTGGATTTAATATGTAGAAGATATATTTAGAGCTTTTATTATTCTTATTATATTTTATTGCATAGTATAAAACAAAGTCACTTCCTATTTTTGTGCGCTGAGATTTTTTTAAATTGCGCTACAGATTTGAATGTGGTTTGTGTCAGTAGATAAAGTGATTTAAGAGGAAAGTTTTTATTTATAATATATGAAGATTATAGTATAGAAAAACCAAGAATTTCAGAGATTTTTTTTTTTTATTTTTTGGTGGACTATGGATTAGTCTCGCCCCGCCAAGTTGGTCCGGGGTGACGGAAAAGGCGGCGCGTGACCCCATAGACCCACCGTAAAAACTCCTCTCTCTTCGCCGTGCGAGCGGGTCACCGGGACTCGATTTTTAACTTCGGTGGCCCGCCCGGCGGTTCACCCTCGCGGGTTCCTCTCGTCGACGCCCCGACAGATTTCGCCGTCGGGGCGTCGCCCTCACGCGGGGGCCTCACGTCGGGTGACCGGACAATTCCCCGAGAATTTCAGAGATGCTCATGTCGTAAAAAAAAAAAAAAAAAAAAAAAAAAAAACATATTAAGTGCGGTTACATTGCAAACGCTGGCTAAACTTTAGGAGATAAATCAAAATAATATACTACTAAATTACTACTTAAAATATCTATAAAATGTCCACGATGGTCGAACACGTCATGGCTGGCACAATCATCTAAGAAACCTAAGAATAACCCGCAGCAATCATGTTTATTTTTTACATATTACTAAAAAATAATTGAGTATTTATGAAGTTATTTTAAACAATTCAGTATAACTTCTAACCAATTAAATACATTAGGGACGTAATACATTTAATGTAAATTAAAATAAATAATAATGAATATCTTAGAAGTTATTAGAGATTTAAAGTACTGGGTTAGAGTGTCTGAAACTAAAGCAAAGCGAAGGCGGATCGCTAATATTATATAAAGATTTGTTAATACTACATTACTATAGCGGCCGGCAAAAGAGGCATTGATGGACGAACGTGTACTTACGTAAGTCCATCAATTACTAGTTGTGGCCAAGGCTGGTATAGCACTTTTCTCAAATAATGCACGGAAATTAAAACTAAGTAGGTAGTACATACTAAGTAGAACTTTTATTTGAAAATATAGTTACTGTTCAAAATCAATGACGAACAACGAACAACATTTTTCACGTGCCAAAGAGTTAATTTGTTTTTCTTTTTCATCATCAAACAGGTTTCTTTTTAAAGCTAGTTTGAAATTTAAATAAAACTCTGATAAGTTGCCTTTTTGGTTGCCATGTTTTGGAGTAACAAATCGTTCCATTATTAAAATACATGATAGATATGAATTTACATGTATATTTATTTGCCCGCTAAAACACGATAGATATGGATTTTTTTTACATTTTCTGCCGGCCGCTGCTCGCATGTATTTGATCAGTACAGCAATTTCGATTTATCTCGAAGAAGGTGGTCAAAATAATGCTCAAATTTCCAAGCATGTTTGAGAAAAAGAACATTACTGTCTTCTATCTTTCCTCGTACTGTAACGGTAAGAAAATACAAAGTGTCATACTCTAACTTGCCGATGGTAGCCCTAAAACTGACTGTGAATGAGTCTTTCTTTGCCTTATATATATAGGGCCTTATATATATACCCTACAAGAGATTTATACCAACTCGCGAATGTACTGACCGTAAGGCTAAACTATATGTTCTACGTACTACATTAAAGCAACACTCCTTACTCCCGTATGACAGTCTGCGTACAAAAAAGCGAAAGAAATATAAGGTCTTCTCTTTAATTGGAAATCGGTATTCTACAGCTTTCTCTGGTAAATTCTTTGAGTTCCTGGGAAAGTACTTATACAATAGTGTTAAAGAAAAAATACACATTTACTCTTTCAATAAACATCATTGTAAAAAGACCTTAACATGTTGACTGAAAACTCTTAATTATGAGGAAACTGAAGACTTGATACACGTATTAACATACGTATAGAATATATTATATATACACACACACAAACACATGCATACTTACACACATACACACACACACGCACACACACACGCACACACACACACACACACGCACACACACACGCGCAAACACACAAACACACACACGCACGCACACACACACGCTCGCACACACACACGCGCACACACACACACACACGCGCGCACACACACACACACGCGCACACACACACACGTGCACACACACACACCCGCGCGCGCACACACTCACGCGCGCACACGCACACACGCGCACACGCACACACACACACACATTAATTTAAGTAAATTAGAATATATTGTATAAAAAAAAGTGGAATTAACTAAACACCAACTCGTCTGGAGTTAGGAGAGCCTGGTACAGGTCGCCCTAGTACAGATGCCAGTCTCTCACACAGATACCTACTAACAATTCTTATGTTAATTATCCTAGATTAAGATCCATTTGTTACTTTTCTGTGTGAGAGAGAAATAAAAAGCTATTATTATTATTATATTATTATTATTATATATTTGTATTTCTTTTTCCTAATATATACAAAAGTAATTATAAAGTCATTGCTCAATATAAGCGTACAGATATTTCCTCAAAAGTTAAATTGAGTTCAAAGTTCCCAGAACCTTTAATTTTATATGGATCTGGTAGAGCGGAAGCCTTTGGGTTAGAAAGAATTTGTCGACTTTAAATAATTCTTTGTAATATTTACTTTGATGTTCAAGTCAAAGTTAGTGTGCCGTTTTATAAAAACTTTTTTGTGATCGAAAAAGAGATTACCACACGCAGGATTTGAGCTCACATCTATTGAATTTCTAACATCTATTAGATTTCCAATAGATGTGGGTCAAATGCTAAATCGACAAAAAAGGTAATGAATATTTTAGTGTACCTCACTATCTACACATTATGAAAAATCTCGAATCAACTAAACGAAGTAATAGTTTTATTGGGTTAAAGTATTTTTTAAACTAGGTTACGAGCGAAAAATGGTTGTCACAAGTGGGACTGGAAACCTCACCTATTAAAAATCCATTCGAATCGTCCTACCACTTAGAAAAGTGTGAACTGTGGTATAATTTTGGCTTTTACTATTTGTCATATTTATGGGAAACGCGTACCATCTACCGGACAAAAATTACACATTGTCTCGATTTAATACTCATACTCATACTTTGTAGTTAGAATTGTATTAAACGATGACACGACCCTGTTATTCAAATTAACTGAGATTTAGCATTTTACATGCTAGGCTATTTACAAACACCTGTTTACGAACGAATGTACGTTATTTATAAAACTTTGTTCACAAGCGAAAAATGATAGTTACAAACAGGACTCGAACACATACCTATTGGAAATCCGTTCCAATCATCCTACCACTTAGATAATCGTGAGCTGTTGTATGATAATCAAATTGTGACTCTGTGTGTATTATTTTGTCATCTTTATGGGAGACGTACCACCTACCGGATAAATATTATTATATAAAATTATATAAATCAATTCATACACATACATATCATCACGTCATATCCCTTGCAGGGTAGGCAGAGAGAACAGAGTGTCAGAGAACTATCTCTGCATACTTCACTCGCTTCCTCAACATTCATAATTCTCTTCATACACGCTCGCCGGTTTCGGAGACTCTTGACTCCACCTTCCTTCAGTACATGACCGATCTGGTCTAGGTAGGTTAGTCTCGGTCTCCCTCGGTACCTACATCCTTCCACTTTCGCATTGTATATCTTCTAAACCAGGCGTTCGTTCGGCATTCTTTCCACATGTCCGAACCATCGGAGCATTCCCTTTCGCATCTTTACACCAATACTCTCTTTCATACCTACTCGCTCTCTTACGTCGTCGTTGCGAATGCGGTCGGTCAGCCTAACTCCACAGATTTTCCGAAGAGATCGCATTTCGACCGCATTAATTTTACTTTCATACTCTTTTCTGCATACCCAACTCTCGCTTCCATACAGTAATGTTGGGACAAGCACTGCGTTATGTATTGCTACACGTGCCTTCTGGCTGAGGTGGTGGCTGCCGAGAAGTTGCCCCAACGCTCCATTCACTCTATTTCCCGCATTCACTCTTCGCTCTATATCAGTGGTGTACCGTCCATCTCGGCTAAATCCACATCCAAGATATACAAATTCATCCACTTGCTCTAGTACATCATTACCTATTGTTACTCTTACATCTGTTCTGGCTTCATCTCTTTCAAAGACCATTATTTTGGTTTTGCTCACATTCACGCGTAGACCCCTTTTCTTACAATCTTCTGTCATTGTGTAGACTAGGGTCTGCAGGTCAGTCGCTGACTGTGCCAGCAGGACTGCATCATCTGCATAAAGCAGAGCAAAGACCACTGAGTCACCCATCTGGACTCCCACATTCATATCGTTCAACCTTTGGAGACATTTATCCAGATATATGATAAACAGCCTGGCTGATAGAACGCAGCCCTGCTTAACGCCGATATTGACGTCAAACCAAGGCGACATTCCATCATCCAGCCGCACACAGGCTCTACAGCCCATGTAACTGGATTGCACAGCCTGCAGCAGTTTACCGTTAATACCATACTCCGGTAAAATGTTCCAAAGATCCTTTCGTACAACGATCGTCTCGGCAGACACCATATCAATGCCCGCTGCCTTACCATTTT
This sequence comes from Lymantria monacha, assembly GCA_905163515.2. Classification (NCBI taxonomy): domain Eukaryota; kingdom Metazoa; phylum Arthropoda; class Insecta; order Lepidoptera; family Erebidae; genus Lymantria; species Lymantria monacha. The sequence goes on along the minus strand of LR991082.1, from coordinate 19,624,356 downwards.
TCAAACTCCTTATTGCCCATTCAACTTCATCCATACTGATGCCATCGGAGGACGCCGTCGCCGAATGTTAATCTACTAGACCACATGCGACACCGGCGCCAACCGTAGCATCCGCATACATATCGCCAAAATATTCACTCCATCGGCTTAACACGTCTTGTGTTTGTGTAAGAATGTCTCCACCTTTAGACCTTATTTTATTCATTCTGAAGGCTGACCAACCACCCCGAGACTTCTTCACCTCCCTCCAAAAGAGTTTGGTGTTACCCTCGAAGTTTTTAGTCAGCCTATCTTCTGCACTCATACTTGCTCTATCACGTTTCTCTTTCACTAAGGCCTTGGTGTCATTCTTACATTGCCGATATATTTCTTTCTTCTGTTCAGTCATACTGTCATTCAGATTCAAAGAAGGGACATAGTCCAGCCACGCTTTCTTCTTTTGCTCTACGGAAGCTGCCACTTCCGCATCCCACCATGCATCACCATTTGTGTTTCTATGCTTCTTTGAACTTCCACATACTTCTTTCGCTGTGTCTACCATACTCTCTTTCAATACTCTCCAACATTCTTCAATGTCTGATTGCGGCTGGTTTGCCATCGTCAGCCGTTCTCGGACACCCTCTGCATACTTTTCTCTTACACACTCTTCTTGCAACCTTTCAACCTTTATTCTTTCAAGGCCTGCGAAGTGGACACGCTATCGCCAGTGCCTCCACTTTCTGAACAGACCACTAAATCTCGCAATAACGAGATAGTGGTCCGTATCGACTGTGGGGCCCCTGTAGGCTCTTGCGTCCAATATTTTGCTTCGGAGGCGACTGTCTACCAAAATTAAATCTATTATACTTTTCTGTTCATTCCTTCTCCATGTATACGTATGGATGTCCTTATGTTGGAAAAATGTGTTAGACACAATAAGGTTTCTCTCCATGCATACATCCGCTATGAGCCTACCTGCGTCGTTCACTCTCTTATCACCAAATGGACCAAGTACGTCCTCATAGTCGGGACGCTTGGTACCCACCCATCCGTTCAAATCTCCGCATACAATCACGCGTTCACTGGTTTCTGCCATATCCAGAACTTCCCTAACATTATCCCAAAACTTCTCTAGGTCTGATGCCACCAAGGATCCTACGGGAGCATATGCTACAACCATGAATACCTTGGTGACACCAAGTTTTATACGGACCCAAAGAAGTCTGGGATCATACATTCCGTAATCCTTCACACCTGAGGCCAAGCGACAGGACAGCAGTACTCCTACCCCCATGCTGGCTCGATCGCTCTGTGGTACACCAGACCACAGAGCCATCCCGCCACCAGGAAGATCGCAGGCGTCGCTGCCCCTTCGCTTGGTCTCTGTTACACAGAGCACGTCTAGCTGTTTGTCCGCCATGACGGATATCAGCTCGTGCAACTTACCTTCCACACAACCTCTTACATTCCACGTGCCCACCCGGCACTCTGCTCTCCTCGACTCGCCTGACTGGGCAAGGCGTGATGGGTGGCGGCCCCCATCGCCGCAACTGCCGAAGTTCGTACCGACGGGGGCAGGTCGGTACGCGTCGCCTCCGGGGGACGCCCTAACCCGCATTGCGGTACGCATTTCGAGCCGGATTAGCAGTCTAATTAGACTGGCAGGGGACGCGAACGAGCACGCTCCGGACTATGCCCCCCAAAAAAAATCAATTCAATTTTATGAAAACATATTATATCCTATCCCAAGTTCAATGTTATAATTATTGTTCAAAGTTATTATATGGTATCGACATCACCGACAAAATATTTAAGATCTAAATGGGTGCCAAGTTCTATAGACGACAATTTTGAAATGTACCTATTTACGTTACAACGTTATATTACGAACTTTTAACATTCTTAGATAATTTCAAACATTAATATCTTGTTTATTTTCTACTACATTTTTTTTTAATTATTTTTTTTTTTAATTCTCATAGTCGAAATATTTACATATCTATATATATATATATAAGAAAGTTGTGTTAGTTACAACACTTATAACTCGAGAACGGCTGGACCAATATTTATAATGTTTATGTTTTTGAGTTTGCCGTTGTAGGGAATAGGATATTAAAATATGATATTAAACATTAAAAAAAATCATTAAAAAACATCAGTTCTAAACGTTCATTTGTTAATGATGCAACAAACCCAACTAACAGCTCACGTCATTACGTGGTTTGTTTGGAAATTACCCTTTCTTTTTTTTTTTTTTTGGGTGGACTATGGGTGCATCTCACCCCGCCAAATCGGTCCGGGGTGACGGAAAGGCGGCGCGTGACTCCATAGACCCACCGTAAAACTCCTCGCTCTTCGCCTTGCGAGCGGACCACCGGTACTCGATTTTTGATGTTTGGAAAATACCCTGGAAGGTTGAAATTAAATTTGACTGATCAGTCTTCGTTTTGTGCGAGTGTTACGAATTTTTACGAATATTGTTATAATAAATCATATTGTGTCTATATTTGTCATCAACAATGCCGCGACCAATAAGATCAAATCTTTCCTGAGAAAGCAAGGCCGTAACGCAATTAGAATTCGCAACATCACAAATGTAACCACGGTAGAAGAACAAGATATTGCACGGGACGACCGTCACGTTAATATAGCCCAACTTCGTGCTTCTTAATCACAAGAGCAAAGCGAGGCAGCCCGTGAAACGGCTCGGTTGACAATGCAAAATCGTCGAACAAATCTCATCAACAATTAGATCATTTTCAATGTGCATGAAGAAAAATGTCGTATAACACAAGATACTTCTTCGTCTTGCTAGCACGTTATTAAAATACTTGAATTTTTAAATTTATATAATATTCATATTTATTACCACAAAAAAAAATAACTTAATAATTTTGAATTAATCGAAATCTGCTCATTCAATAACTGTTAGATAGAACTAAGTGTGCCGGTTCAGCTAGTACTTAATGAATTATCACGTATTAATAATAATAATAATTTATTTTGTCAAAACATTAAACATTTACAATAATTTACTTAAGATATTTCCAGTATGTGTAGCACTATTATAATTTAGTCTCATAAACTAGGTCAAGCCTGTATCATACGAGACGGGGTTAATAAATTTATATTTAAAAATGAAAAAGTCAATAGTATACTGAAGAAAAGTGAATAAAAAGAAAAAAGAAAAATGTGAATGTTATATTTAGTTAATAATAAAGAAATAGAAATTGAGAGTGCGTATAGAAGCAGTGAGTGCACGTAGTATGTGCGTCGTGTGCGTGTGTGTATGTCTGTGCGTGTGTGTATGTCTGTGCGTGTGTGCGCGTGTGTCTCTCTGTATGTGTGTGTGTGTGTGTGTGTGTATGGGTGTGTATTGAGTGATTAGTGGTTGTATGTTTATGTTACACAATGTATGTGAGTAATGATTCCGTATTTGAGTAATCCTGTTTTAGAAGCCAATCAGTTACTTTACTTTTTAGGTTGTATTTGTTCTTTGAGAATTTTTTGGTAGATATGAATTGATATAACGTAATACTGATGTCTGGCAAAATATGTCTTATGTTTAATACCTCGCGGATAAATTTTACGTTTGTTGGGATTGGCAAGAGGCATAGAACCATGTATTCTAAGCACTGAACGGAGTACGTACAACAGTCGAACGGTTAAGACCTTGCAGTCATTGTATAGTTGAGCTGTAGGACATCGGAACGGCTTATGGGTCATAACCTTTAAAACTGCCCTATGAGCTCTTTCTAATTTTAATAAGAGTGTTTTAGTAGCTCCACCCCATACGGTTATACAATAACCAATAACTGATTGGCACAAAGCATAAAACACCATTCTCAAGGTGTCAAAGTCCGCTGATTCTCTTAAGGACTTAAAGATATAGATAATTCTCATTATCCGGCATGCAATAGCATCTATTTGCTTATCCCACTTTAACTCTTCATCTATTTCAACTCCAAAATACTTAATTTTATTAACTCTCACAAGATTTGAACAAGAGCATGGTGTTAATGAACTAAGGCACCAGTGTGCAGTAATTGAAAAATTTTGCGGCGGTTTGTAATAACAAACCGCCGGCATAATAATGCCTAATACTAAAAGGAATATAGACTAACTAAAACCTGTTTAGAGAAGTTAAGTGTCAAAAGATTTGCATGAAACCAGCTCATAACTTTTGACAGTGCGAATTCTGCCTTCGTCTTAACCACATCCCAGGTCGGACCATATACGAGGGCCGACGGCTGTATGCGGGGGTGATCCGCTCAATGGCCATGTACGGCGCACCCGTGTGGGCGAGGGCTCTGAACGCCCAGCTCAGGGCGGTGCTGTGGAGGCCACAGCGAGCCATGGCGGTCAGAGCCATTCGCGGGTACCGCACGGTGTCGACAGAGGCGGCGTGCCTATTGGCCGGGACACCCCCGTGGGACCTAGAGGCGGAGATGCTCTCCTACCTCTACCGGCGGGTTACCTCAGTGCGCGACGAAGGTGGCTCCCCATCGTTGAGCGAGATAGCCACCTGGCGCGAGGACGCCCGCCGAGACGTCATCGCCCGTTGGGTTACGCGGCTGGAGAGGCCAAGACACGGTGTCGTTACCGTCGAGGCCCTCCGGCCCGTACTGATGGAATGGATGGAGCGGCGGCACGGAGTCCTCTCCTTTCGGCTGGTGCAGGTATTGTCGGGGCACGGGTGTTTCGGTTTGTACCTGCACACGGTCGCGTATAGGGAGTGGACTCCGGCCTGCCACCATTGCAGCAGTGACGAGGACACGGCGAGACACACACTTGAGGTGTGTCCGAGTTGGGACGGGCAGCGCCGTGACCTCGTCGCTGTTATCGGTGCCGACCTGACGCTGCCGGCTGTCGCGAGGGCCATGGTCGACAGCGTCAGGAACTGGGACGCGGTCGCCGCCTTCTGCGAGGCTGTCATCTCGCAGAAGGAGACGGCGGAACGAGTCCGGGAGGATTCCCGTGACCCGGGCCGCCGTCAGCGGCCGGGGCGGCGCAGGCGCGAATACCTGCGCCTGATGCCGCCCTAACCGAGGCTTCGGGTGATCGGACCGGGGAATTGTCCGATCACCCGACGTGAGGCCACCGCGTGAGGACGACGCCTTGACGGCGAAAGCTGTCGGGGCGTCGACAGGAGAGGAGCCCGAGAGGGCATACCGCCGAGCGGGCCACCGAAGACAAAAATCGGGTACCGGCTCGCACGGCGAAGAAGAGGTGCTTGCAGGGTGGGTCAATGGGGTTGCGCGCCGCCTCTTCCGTCACCCCGGACCGACTTGGCGGGTTGCGACGTCCATGGCCCACCGCAAAAAAAAAAAAAAAAAAGGTCGGACCATATACAAGGATTGCGGTATCGTCAACATACGTATAGATCTTACAATTTGGAAGTGTCATATTACAGAGGTCATTAATATAGATGAATTAATTTAATAATATATAATATAAATAATAATATAATAATTAATATAATAATATTAATATATAATATCATTAATATAGTATTAAACCTCAATAGTTGATTAGCTAGTTTTTGGCGCGTTTATGGTGAATAGTTTTTGATATTTTATGAAATGGCTTGAAAAGGTTCGTGCAAAATACATTTGGTGCGCGACTTGCCAGTTTTTTTCGTATAAACTTAGCCTTACAAGGGATTGTATGTCTAGATACAAGCGATGTAGAGTGATCAAGAAAATATATAAATTTTATTAAGCGATTTATTGATAACAATATGTATTTCTACTCAAAGAACTGTTAAGTAGAATTATTTTATTCGGTTGATGTCAGCATCCGGGCCCATATGAGGTATTTGGGCCTGGTGCTCGACGGGCGATGGTGGTTCCGGGAGCATTTCCGCAGACTCGCTCCACGGCTCGTCGGCGCGGCGTCCGCCCTATCATGGCCTATGCCGAATGTGGGCGGACCGAGCGCTATCTGCCGACAGCTGTACGCAGGGGTCATCCGGTTGATGGCCCTGTACGGCGCACCGGTGTGGGCGGGGTCCCTGACCGTCCGACTCAGGGCTCTTCTGTGGCGACCACAGAGGGCCATGGCGGTCAGGGCCATACGCGGGTACCGCACGGTGTTGACGGAGGCAGCGTGTCTGTTGGCCGGGACCCCTCCATGGGACCTGGAAGCGGAAATGCTCGCCGGTTTGTATCGGTGGATGTTGGGGGTGCGAGCGGAGGGCGGTGTGGTCTCGTTGAGGGAGCACACCGCCTGGTGCATCGACGCCCACCGCGACGTCATTGCCTGTTGGGCAGTCCGGCTGGAGAGGCCTTGGTTCGGTGTGCGGACCGTGGAGGCCTTCCGGCCGGTGCTGATGCAGTGTCTAAAACGGCGGCACGGGATGCTCTCCTTCCGACTGGTGCAGGTTTTAACGGGGCATGGATGCTTCGCCAAATACCTGCACAGGGTCGTAAGGAGGGAGAGTACACCGTCCTGCCACCACTGCGATTGCGACGAGGACACGGCGCAGCATACGCTCGAGTTTTGTGGCGCTTGGGCAGAGCAGCGTCGTGAACTCGTCACAATCATCGATGCTGACCTGACGCTGCCGACCATCGCCAGGGCGATGCTCGACAGCGTCAGGAACTGGGACGTGGTCGCATCCTTCTGCGAGGCAGTAGTCTCGCGGAAGGAGGCGGCGGAGCGCGGCGAGCTCCGCGACTACGGCTCTTAGGTGCAGCAAGGCTTCAATCGTCGAACGCCCCTTCCGGAAACTAAATTAGTGGTCCGACACATCGGGGCCGACATCTTTTAGATGCTGGCCGATACAGGCAGACAGAATTCTCTTTAATAGCTTGACCGCATCGTCCAGCAGCACGATGAGTCTGTAGGCCGCAGCCGAAACCGGAGCCATCCCAGCTTCGGCAAGAGAACCAGCCTCCCCTCTTTCCAATACCAAGGGAACCGTTCAGACGCTAGACAAGCGTTGTACAGTCCCTTGAAGCGTGGTTCCAGGTTGTTCGAGGATCAGGGCCAGAACCCGGTCGGGTACATCGTCCGGCCTAGGAGCTACCGCTCCGTCTTAGAGCGCATTCGCGCTACCGTCGCCTCCATTATGGCTCTATGATACTAAACAAAAAAGTTGTCTCTGTTATAAAAGTTTCTGGTGAAACACTGATCTAGTGAAAATAATTGATCATTTTTATTTCAATTTGTAATAACTACTTCAATTATGATATCTATACACGTCTCTTTAGGGATCTGAAATTTGCATAAAATCTTTGCGCGTTCTGAATGCATCTAATTATTGAAATAAATGAAATGGAATCAGTTTGGTCAAGGTAGGTACTTGAAATCGTATCTCTTTTGCATCTAATCTTGTGTCTAAATCTTACAATAGTTCCTAAATTATGAATGTATGCTATTTATAGTATATATTCATTTAATTATTATTATTCATATATTTATTATTATTATTTATCCGTGTGGTGACGGAGTAAGAATACAATTCACCACCCCTTATCTTACCCGTGGGTAAGAAACGACTAAGGGATATAAAACGCATATAACATCTATGCAAGAGAAGGAAAACTCGAAACAAAAACACTATACCAACAAGTCTGACCATCGCAGTATAGTAGGTTAATTTCACTCCCATTACGGAGGAGGCCCGAGCCTAACAGTGGGACATATATTGGCTGTGATGATGATGATGATTATTATTATTATTATAGTAAAATTGTAAAAAAATATAGCTTATGTTTCTTTTTAAGATAGCCTTAGACTTATTTCTCTTTTAATTAAAGTCATTAAGGATTCTACAGCTTAGTTTTTAAAGGGTATCCTTGTGTTAATATGTCTGCGTCCAGCAATTCAATGAGAAAAGTGTAAAGCTTAGTGTTAAAACCCTCATAAATAGACGAAGATTCCTAGTCGTTGTTGTTGCCAATGTATTCTGTGCTATATCTGTTGAAAGTATTGATACGATAAATGAGACGTGCCCATAATACAGTTGAAGTAAGAATTATTCTTTAGAAGACTGATAGGATTAAAAGAAAAGTACTTTTGAAAATTTTCATAGACTCTACATTAATTATAATGTTAATTTGACGATAGCAATATTTGTTTTAAAATGACTTAATTTAAAAAAAAAAGTGTTTTTTAAAACACCATCCTTTGTGTTATCTCCATAAGCGTAATAATACATTTTATATACCTATTTTCTTCTTTCTGTAAGAAGACCGCCTAATTGTATCTATGTGAAATGTTATTTATTTTTAATCACATAAACTTTCTAAGTGTGCAATAAAGAGTTATTATTCATATTCTAATTTTTTAAACACCGTTAATTTATTTACTAAAATATTATATCATGTTGATGAGGTGGGTGGGTTCTATATGTCATAGACTGGGAATAGAATCGAATATTCACCTCAAAATAAAACATCGAAATATCTCATCAATTTCTTCATCAATGCTGCTATCGTGAAAATCGCCTAAAATTCAGCAAAAATATACTATACAAGAGAAAAAAATTCCAAAATTAAAAGCCTATGCAAGCTTATCTGGATAGGGTGGTATAACGCGCCGAGCGGGCCACCGAAGATAAAGATCGGGTACCGGTGGCCCGCTCGCACGGCGAAGAGAGGAGAGTTGCATGGTGGGTCTATGGGGTCACGCGCCGCCTTTTCCGTCACCCCGGACCGATTTGGCGGGGCGAGACGTCCACGTCCAATGGACTATGGACAATCCATAGTCCACCGCAACAAAAAAAAAAGGGGTGCTATAACGCCAAGCCTATTTTTTCACCGGGGCTTGTCTCCAATTCTCTCTACTATTGTAGTTTAGACATATATGAGATTTTTAATAATAGAAATAAATTCAGTTTTAGTACTGAACGTTAGTGATTTGCAGTTCAGATAAATATTTGTTTTATGTCGATATTAAACATTTAGTATTCGCTGTATATTTTTATATTAACTTTGCTCGAAAGCATTGTTTTCTCGCATTTAATAATGTCATACGTCTGAACCATTGTTTCCTCACTGTTCAAATATGTAAATAAAATTTAATAGATAGGGAAGTAGCACGAAGTTTTCGCTTTTTAACTAATTGTAATCTTGGAATACAATTGCTCAAGCAAATAGAGGGTAGGAGCGGCTGAACACCCTATTTTGACAAGATATGCCTACCAAAAAAGGAGGAAGACGATGAAACTAACCCTGAAAACTACTACTGCTGTGGTTGAAATAAAGATACCAACTCAAAAACTACTATTGCTGTAGTGAAACAAAGATAAGTGCGTAGCTACGTAAACTGCGCGGATATTTACCAATGCCGCATATTTGCTAATGCGTGACAGAGGTGTGAATACCTGCGTCTGATGCCGTAATAACGTACAGCAGATTGTTGGGCCACATGTTACAATAGCTTTGAATCTTAAGGGTAAGAATGAAATACCGTGCCCAAAGCATAAAAATGGCTGGCTAGTATATTATAAATACTATGTTACTTGAGTTCAATTTCCAATCAGCAATTCAGCAGACTAATCATCATCTCATCTCAGCTCATATGTCCCATTGTTGGTCTTGAGCTTCTTCTGCAATGGGAGAGAAATTGAACTATTATACCACGCTGATCAGACGTGTTGGTAAAGGGTTTTGTTTCGGGCTTTCCTTCTCTTGCATAAATGTTATATGCCTTTTGCATTCCTTAGTCGTTTCTTACTATTACCCACGGGTAAGATAGGGAGTGGTGATATGTATTCTTTCTCCGTCACCACATGGATAAGCAGACTAATAATATATTTAAATGCTACTGACAATAAATCTCTATACCAACTCGTCAGACCAGCTTAGTACAATAGGTCAATTTTCCTCCTATTGTGGAGGAGATTTGAGTAAAGATGAGACCGTAACCTCGAGACCTGAGATTGTGAATATCTTTTAAATTGTAAAACAACATTCACGCATTTCACCTTCAGGCAACTGCCCGTTTCATTTGATTGAAAGAATTACGCATATCAGATGATATATATCGCTAATTTTTTTTAACCGGATTAGTCTTGAAAGTGAGCTACCGATGACAAGGGTTAGGTGGTCCCGCCTACATAGCGATAGAAAGGGACGGTAGGTTATGGGTTCGTACGTCGTTACATACATCGCCCCGGACAGTTCGGACGCACTGTGACCAAATTATAGCTTGACCCTCCAAAAAAAGGCATGATAGTGAATCATAATAACATGGGTAATAATAAAAGCTAGTATGCCGATGATGGCATATGAGACATCATCATCATTCTCCTACTCTTATCCCAATTACTTGGGTCGATACAATATGTACTCTTCTTTCATAGCACATATTGTAAAAAAGTTATAGGCAATAGTTTTATAATCGGTCGCCTGCCAGACGTCAACCCTCCATGGCAATATAATTGTTGACGAAACGGCATTAGATGGAGTTGGCCCAGGCCGTTATAAGGCTCTTAGTTGTCTTATAACGATATCCACGAGCAAAGTAAGGGTTGATAGTATTCGTAGCCACTTTCACACAGCTGGCATATGAGACAATGGTTCATGTATAAGAGATCACTACCACTGCTTATACATACGATAATCCACGTTTATGTCATAATCTATCACATTCATGAGCTCATTGATATTCTCCATTAGAAAATTATACTACAACTGACACGCATGGGAACCGATTAAGAGGTCACGATTACTATTATGCAGAGCGGCAGAGTGCCTCTGGTACTCTAGGTGCCAGATTTTATGACCAACTAGAGAAAGGAAAATGGTGTTGACATTGAATTCTTAACCCTTCTATTACGGATTTACGTCAATAAATATCATCATTCTCCTACTCTTATTCTAATTACTTGGTGTCGATACAAATTTGTACTCTTGTTTCATAATACATATTGTAAAAGCTATTGGCAATAGTTTTAAGACCGACCGTCTGCCAGACGTCAATCCTCCTTGGGAATGTAATTGTTGACCAAACGGCATCAGATAGAATTGGCCCAGGTAAGGCTCTTAGTTGACTTTTACGCAATCCACGAGCAAAGTAAGGGTTGGTAGTATTCGTAGCCACTATCACACAGCTAACGTCATGTCAAAAAATATAAGTACATAATAATGTATGCAATACAAGTACACAGCTATAGCTATAAAAAAGTTCAGAGTGTCGTAACAAGTTCCGTTTGTATTTACGATATTTTTTTATTTTCTTCCACACAGTTGAATTAACATTTTTACGTTTCGGCAGCAAATGACATAAAGGCTCTCTCATTAGACAAAGGCAGCGAACTTTACGCTTTGCTGCGCCATCGAAATTACAGTCCCCGGTTTCGCATCGAATTCTAAAAATCAATGATGAGGGCTATTTTCTTATAAAATCCCGTTTTGTTTGTTTATATTTATTGCTTTTACAATGGCCCTTAATTTATAAGTAAGTTTTTAAATCTAATATATTATAAGTCCGGCTTATTGCCACCTATCGAGGGTAGTTTGGGGCACTAAACTATTCTATTAAATTCAAATAAAACGATAATTTATTGATATCTAAGATCTTACTGAAAGCGAATGATTATTTGGGATATAAATTAATCTATAAGAGGATTTTCTTGATCCCTCTTGATTTATGAAACAAAAATTAAATTATAATGCACTAAATTTTAGTAATATTGATAATACATAACTGGTGGTCATCATTCATCATTCTCCTACTTTTATCCCAATTACTTGGGGTTGATACAATATGTACTCTTCTTTCTTTCGTTCTTATAGTACATATTGTAGAAGTTATTGGCAATAGTTTTATGACCGGCCGCCTGCCTGACGTCAACCCTCCTTGGGAAATAATCGATGGTGACAGAGTACAAAAAAAAACAATTAATCATTTATTTACCGTGGGTTTTTACCTACAGCAAATAATCGTTTTCTAACGTATAATATAGTCTTTTGACGACTACATCATATAAGCAGATAACGTTCACAGTAATAGTAGAAAAATGTGAAATAAAAACCTGTATTAATTCATTTGCCCAGCGTAGTAAAGTAGGTCAAATTTCTCTCAATGTCAAAGAAGTCTTTGACCGAGTACGCATCGTATTCATATATGTACGTCTAACCCATACTGAATAAGAAAAGGAAGAAGTTATTGAAAAATCTTTTCTTCTTTGTCGGTATCACCCTTGACAGAATAAAAACGCCACCATTCTTCTCTGATGGTCGCTTTCCTCTTGCATTCATGTAGCCATGATGAACACTTACACGAAGCAATACAGTATTTTTCAAAAATATTATTCTTTTTCTATCACGATCGAAAATATATTTATGAATATTTTTGCTACTGTTGTATATATACAAATGTACACTTGAATTAATGACACTACTACAAGAATCCTAAATTATTACTATTATCTTTAAGCTCTTCTCTGTAGTTACGGAGGAAGAATACAATTTCTCACCCATCGTAAATCGTAAGACCATTAAGGGATATAATATGCATAGAAATCTATGCAAGAGAAAGAAAATTTGAAATCTTACCAGCGTGGTATAGTAGGTCAATTTCTCTTCTATTTTAGAGTAGACTCAATCAAATTCAAAAATAAAACAAATGGTGTAATATTATACGCTACGTTTATATTAAGCTAATTACTTATATGTATTCACAATCTCATCCGAAAAGTTAAAGAAGAGTCATGCTATAATTTAATTAAAATCCTTAAATTTGATGCATAATTTTCAGAAAACAATTTAAGAATTTTAGAATATAATTTGAATTTACATACATACATATCATCACGCCATATCCCTTGCAGAGTAGGCAGAGAGAACAGAGTGCCAGAGAACTCTATCTCTGCATACTTCACTCGCTTCCTCAACATTCATAATTCTCTTCATACACGCTCGCCGGTTTCGGAGACTCTTGACTCCACCTTCCTTCAGTACATGACCGATCTGGTCTAGGTAGGTTAGTCTCGGTCTCTCCCGGTACCTACATCCTTCCACTTTCGCATTTACTACAATAATACTCCATAATTGGCCAAATTAACTTACCATACCGTTATGCGAGCTAATATAACGGCTTTTCTTCTCTGATAGAGATTTATCTTTTTATTCAGTCATCTTTAACGAGATTTCCGATAAGGAAATAATCATGAATTGTATTATTACTCCGTTACCATGTCCCTAATTTGCTTGTATGGTGTGTATTCAATATTATACCATTATTTATGTAATATGTACTCTTCTACCATCATAATACTGCAAAAGTTGCCAGACTTCATGTAGTTGTTGACCCCGAAAATATAATTGTTGACTAGACGAAATTAGGAGTAGTTGGCTCAGGTCCATTTAAAGCTCTTAACCTTCTCTTATGACACCTCATCATCATCATCACAGCCCATATAAGTCCCACTGCTGAGCTCGGGCCTCCTCGGTAATGGGAGAGAAATTAATCCATATACCGCGCTGGCCAGACATGTTGGTATAGGGTTTTGTTTCGAGTTTCCTTCTCTTACATATATGTTATTTGCGTTTTATATCCCTTAGTCGTCACCCACGGGTAAGATAGGGTATGATGAATTGTATTTTTACTCCGTCACGGATATAACCCCTAATAGCACTATAAATTTTAGTAGTATTCGTAGCCGTCACCCCACAGTAAGTGTATTCAAAATGTATATATGAGTTTTTCATTAATTGTGCTATATAAGCGTTATAATGCCGTAAACGCCTGTCGCTTAACTATTTGACACTAGAAAGCAACAATTTCCCTTCGCTTAGAAGCTACAACTACGCACCAATTTTCATTGGAGGCACGTTCAATTTGTCAACCTGTCACGGAACGCGGCACCTATTCACAATGGTACTAAACGATAATTAATATGACAAATGTTGTGACACATTTCGAAGATTGCGGCCTCGTTAGGAATTGTGAATAACTATCGAGATAAGACGATTAGTTAAATAGTTATTTATCGTTCTAGTAGTACGCCACGCTGCTGACAGTTTTCTATATCCAGTCAAAAACATACCGACTCGGCCAGGCTAGTACCACACGCCACCGAAAACAAAGATCAGGTACCGTTGGCCCACTCGCACTGCGAAGAGAGGTGCTTGCAGGGTGGGTCTATGGGGTTGCGCGCCGCCTCTTCCGTCGCCCCGGACTGATTTGGCGGGACGCGACCACATCCATAGTCCACCAAAAGAAAAAAAAAGTTAATACCACACTCTCGCGGTCGATCCGACGTCGTTGTAGTAAAAATTTGTTATTGCACTTCACTCCTATTCTCATTCAATCCTGCAATTTGTCCTTTTACAATAGGCACAACTTACCCGTACCTTTTTTTTCTACCTGGTACCTGGTTATCATAAAATAATTTGACGTCCCTATATTTAATAATCGTTTTTTTTTTGCATACTTCTTAGATATTTTAATAATTACTCGATCAGTAATTTCAACAAAATACCAACCTTTTGAATTTTGATATTTTAAGTCGTTAAAAGGGAAAGAAGAAGTAATAATTTTTGATCTTACAGTTAATAAAAACTGATGTCAAATTTTTATCACTTCGAAAATATTGGCGCTCCTAATTATTATTTGTCGCTCGAGGGCCGGACCTCGCGGGTCCAAATCTAAATCTGTCACTGTTTATCCATGTAGTAGGTATAAACCATAAACATTAACAATAATATTTTAACTGCAAAATAAGTTATATGTCATAATTAAAAAAAAAACGTGTGCGTCTCGAAACGCCCGACAGAAATGATAACTTAAACTAAGCTAAGTTGAACTATTTAATATTCAAATTGTTTAAGTTGAGAAAGGCTTATGTAGTTACTTAATTTTTATGTATATTAATATGATAATGTAAGACAAGGTTTATTTATTAATAAAATCTTTTATTGATTATAAAACATATTTTATTATTAGTTACAATTCTTGAATATGTACATTAGAAATTTGTGTATGTACATTATTAGTATCATTATTTAATCCTATAAAGCGGCCAGATAGACTGTCACCGTAGCTTGATACGTAACGAAGAGATGTAGGTACCCTCCCAAAGTAGTTATCACTTCAATAAAACAAAACAAAAATAATCGAAGTAAATTTAGTCTAATATCTTACTGCAAATGGTTTGACATTGCCTTATATTTAAATATGCTTTTTGCAATCATTTTATCTGCTTACGTCTCGTAGTTGTCTCTAAAATACCTAAGCGTGCAATATGAGTGGTCTGCCTCGGGACTGATGCACGTCGGGGCTTAGAAACTTGAGAATCAAACTGTCTGTAGACTATTTCCTCACGTAATCAAAATACATTCAGGAGTGTATTCAAATGAAGTTTGCAGTTCTAAGAGCCTATAATTTGTAGTGGTATTGATTAACGTATTGCCATGTAATTCCTTTACATATGAGGTTGATGTGCTTATGATAATATAAAAGCTATATAAACTTCATTATGTCATTCACAATCTATCTCTGCCCACACTTTACGTCCAGGGCTGAAAGGTACGAGGGTAAATGAGGAAAAAATGGAAGTAGTGACACATTTATAATCCATTATCTGACGGATACATCTAAATATTTAATATATTCTTCCTTATTTTGTTTAAATACATTCATTCGTCAGCATGGCGACGTTTACTGTTGGGCATATGCTCTCCAGATAGAGATACTGTGATAATCGCTACGCCTAACAGGCAGGTTGGCGATCTTTCATATTATAAGTTATATGATAAGTTCCACGAGAGAGTGCTACTGCTTATCCTCCTAGTGAACCTTGAACCAGTTTTTACAACTGCCAATTAAATAAGTATTTACAACACAGTATTCGCATTACGGGTATTATTTTAAAATAAAAACAGGCGTATTCTATTCAACTCAACAAGATTATATCATTTACAATTAAACTTTGCCATGACACAGAATAAACAGATATAAAACAATGTTAATAACAAGTAATGCTGACTAAATATTCCCAATTACACATTCAAATCATTACGAAATCAAATCAATTACAAACCTAATCATATGTTATCAACTTAATTTACCACATAAGCAGTACTTACGGCAGGGGCCGACGGCTGTATGCGGGGGTCATCCGCTCGATGGCCATGTACGGCGCACCCGTGTGGGCGAGGGCTCTGAACGCCCAGCTCAGGGCGGTTCTGTGGAGGCCACAGAGAGCCATGGCGGTCAGAGCCATTCGCGGGTACCGCACGGTGTCGACAGAGGCGGCGTGCCTGTTGGCCGGGACACCCCCGTGGGACCTAGAGGCGGAGATGCTCTCCGACCTCTACCGGCGGGTTATCACAGCGCGCGAGGAAGGTGGCTCCCCATCGTTGAGCGAGATAGCCACCTGGCGCGTGGATGCCCGCCGAGACGTCATCGCCCGTTGGGCTACGCGGCTGGAGAGGCCTAGGCACGGTGTGGAGACCGTTGAGGCCCTCCGGCCCGTATTGATAGAGTGGATGGAGCGGCGGCACGGAGTCCTCACCTTTCGGCTGGTGCAGGTATTGACGGGGCACGGGTGTTTCGGGTTGTACCTGCACAGGGTCGTGTATAGGGAGTGGACTCCGGCCTGCCACCACTGCAGGAGTGACGAGGACACGGCGCAACACACGCTGGAGGTGTGTCCGGGATGGGAGCGGCAGCGCCGTGACCTCGTCGCTGTCATCGGTGCCGACCTGACGCTGCCGGCCGTCGCGAGGGCGATGGTCGACAGCATCAGGAACTGGGACGCGGTCGCCGCCTTCTGCGAGGCTGTCATCTCGCAGAAGGAAGCGGCGGAACGGGCAAGGGAGGATTCCCGCGCCCCGGGCCGCCGCCAGCGGCCGGGGCGGCGCAGGCGCGAATACCTGCGCCTGATGCCGCCCTAACCGAGGCTTCGGGTGATCGGACCGGGGAATTGTCCGGTCACCCGACGTGAGGCCACCGCGTGAGGGCGACGCCCCGACGGCGAAATCTGTCGGGGCGTCGACGAGAGGAACCCGCGAGGGTGAACCGCCGGGCGGGTCACCGAAGTTAAAAATCGGGTCCCGGTGACCCGCTCGCACGGCGAAGAGAGAGGAGTTTTTACGGTGGGTCTATGGGGTCACGCGCCGCCTTCTCCGTCACCCCGGACCGATTTGGCGGGGCGAGACTAATCCATAGTCCACCAAAAAAAAAAAAAAAAAAAAAAAAAAAAAAAAAAGTACTTACGGCAGTCTAATTACGACAAGGGAATACAATCTACATATTTACTATCTAAATATTATGACTATAGTACCTTTTGTTTTTGAATGTAACTAATTCATCATCATCATCACCATCTCAGCTAATATATGTCCCACTGTTGTGCTCGAGACTCCTCCATAATGGGAGGGTAATTGACCTACTATACCAAGGTCAGACGTGTTGGTATAAGGTTTTGTTTCAAGGTTTCCTTCTCTCGCATAAATGTTATATACGTTTTAGAACCCTTAGTCATCTCATACGATGTTATCTTACCACGGGTAAGACAGGGGGTGGTGAATTGTATTCTTACTCCGTCACCACACGGAAAATCTAACTAATTATATGAATTTAATTCATATTTAATGCATACATACCATCACGCCATGTCCCTTGTAGGGTAGGCAGAGAGAACAGAGTGCCAGAGAACTCTATCCTTGCATACTTCACTCGCTTCCTCAACATTCATAATTCTCTTCATACACGCTCGCCGGTTTCGGAGACTCTTGACTCCACCTTCCTTCAGTACATGACCGATCTGATCTAGGTAGGTTAGTCTCGGTCTCTCCCGGTACCTACATCCTTTCACTGTCGCATATCTTCTTAACCAGACGTTCGTTCGGCATTCTTTCCATATGTCCGAACCATCGGAGCATTCCCTTTCGCATCTTTACACAAATACTCTCCTTCATACCTACTCTCTTTCTTACGTCGTCGTTACGAATGCGATCGATCAGCCTAACTCCACAGATTTTCCCTAGAGATCGCATTTCGACCGCATTAATTCCGTTAGACAACTAACTCGCAGAAAGCGGCGACCGCATCCCAGTTTCTGACGCTGTTGATTATCGTCCTAGCGACAAACCTTCAACACCTTGCATTGCTTTTTCTATTTAACTCTGTCATCTCTGACAGAGTTAAATAGAAAAAGCAAAGCAAGGTGTGATATCGCGGGCAAAAGCTAGGGAAAATATAAAATTAGTGTTATTTATATCTTGCCCGTGGATGTCGTAAAATATGAGTAGAGCACATAACATGCTAAGTGCATGTTATGTGCTCTCTATATATTTATTCAAGAGAAGAACATTTGAAATAAACCCCTGTATCAACTCAACCAACAACTCAACCTGTAGTAGGTCAGTCTCTGCTGTTAAGCTTGAGTCCAGCAGCGGAACGTTTGTGAGCTGAGACGGTGAGATGTTCGCTAAGTATAGTTTAATTAGAAAAGGAATAAATTCAAATTAGAATGAGCGTGATATTATTACATTGTTGACTGGTAAGGTAGCAGATTACTTTTGCGCGGGAGTAATAAAAATGGGCTGAGACTATTAGAAAAAGAGGCAGCAATATTTTTCTGGGGAACTTCTAATACTCAATGCAATCATCAACCTATTTGAAAAACATCGCAAATGTGACAGTAAGCCCCTTTGGGTGGCCCGTGGTCAACAATGAATGTTGATAGGCTAACGGATGATTGGACTTTTCAGCATCAGTGCATCAGTGGTTCATTGGAAAATACAGCAAGCGTATCCACAGAACCTTCACTGCGCTGCTGCTACCTTTTGCTTACTCCCGACGTATAGTCTGACTGTATCCTCTCCGTTAACCACAGAATAGCATCCCTATCCCTATCCCTACTAATATATAAATGTGAATGTAAGTTTGTTTGTTACGCTTTCACGCTAAAACTACTCAACCGATCATCATGAAACATTGTACACACATTCTTGGAGGTATTAAAAGTAACATAGGATACTTTTTATTAAAAAAAAAACAAAATTTTTATATGAAAAATAAAAAAAATTGTTTGTCAAAAAATCTCAAAATCTAGCTTCTTCAACGCCATCTAGCAGTCCAGTAATGAAGTTCCAACCCTGAGTATTGTAATACCGTTGCACTGTATTACCGACGGTCAAAAATAAAAATAGGGGATCAAAAACTTTAGGAAAGTAACCTTTTACGCGGGCGAAGCAGCGGGCAGAATCTAGTGAAGACATAAAAAACTTCTACTTAATTATTTCATTAGTGTTATAACATAATATCTTTGCTGAACACATTTTGGCTTTGATTCTTATAGTCGGTCAAAAAACGTTAGCGCGCACTAAATCTGGATTTTTGTGATCTTTACAAGGGTATTATATATCATCACCATTCTCCTACACTTCTTTCATAGTACATATTGTAAAAGTTATTGGCAATAGTTTTATGACCGGCCGCCTGTCTGACGTCAACCCTCCTTGGGAATGTAATTGTTGACCAAATGGCATCATATGGAGTTGGCCCAGCTCGTAAGGCTCTCAGTCATCTTTTACGACATCCACGAGCAAAGTAAGGGTTGGTAGTATTCGTAGCCATTACCACACAGCTATTATATATATGAAATGTATGAATGAGTATTATATATAGGTATATGAAATAAAATAAGTTTTACGGATTTTATATTTGATTTACGCTTAACTAGCCTTTTGAACATTTTTCAGCGTCCATAGTCACGAAAGGAGTCTAACCACTTGAAGTATTCAAAATATCTGCAGTTATTATTGTTAGATCAGAATAGTGATTCTGCTTCCCAATTCTTATACTTGCCAGTATTGGGTAAAAGCTTGAATAAATAAAAAAATAATGCAAGAAAATTAGGCTACTATACGTGCTATCTAAACAGATTGACACAGGATTTATTTCAGAATATCTTACGCATGCTTGTTATCTTATATGCTTACATTTTTTTTTCTTGTTTTTTCCAACGTCCACGCAACCATGATATATTGTTATCTTGAACCTTCACATACGAGTAAGATGTGTCCCTTATTAGGTGGGACTAAAAATAAATGTGTTACATGGAACTTATACAACCACTTACCGGTGTGACAAAATGCAGTAAAATTTTAAAAATATAACAATAATGAAGTCTATATTTTGAAAGTATTAATCTTGCATGATTTGAAAATCTTTTTGTATTCAATATTCTATTTATTTAGAAAGGTTTTGTGAAATAATGAAATCAGTTTATATCAGGTAGCTAGTAAGCAATCTAACATACAGAAAAGTAGTTTCGGTTTCATTTTTACGATTTCTACGTGATACTGAGTAAATTCTAAAATTTCTCTGATAACTTAGCTACTTTATTAAATAATTATAACCATTATTGAAAATCACGTATAAAGCAGATTAGAGGAAATATGTATGTACTCGTAAATGAAAAGGGCAAAATTATTGCTAAATTAGCTTCTGAATGTGGTAGCAGTGATAGGGATATTGAAAGGTTTCTTTCTATAGCCGCGGGCCTCTCTGTGCAAGGTGGTGTGCTCTCTGTGCCACACTCTCGCAGAAAATCTACGTCTCAGCAGTGACAATATGCTATTGCGTCTCGTTTGGTGAGCGAAAGATCTGGATGCCCATTTTTCTGGGTAGTTTTTGGTTGGTAAGCAGCGGCCGAGCTGCACCCCTAGTATTGCAAATTTCCATGAGTGACAGTAACACTTAGCATCAGGTCTGCTGCTTAATGCTAATTGTTAAATTAATAATAAATATGACAAACATGGTATAAATATAACTGTATAACTGCACAGATGGCGTAGTGGTTAAGATACCGACCTTCCGTGCCAGTGCCGTGGGTTCGATTCCCACGCAGGACAACACTTTGTGCGATCCACAAAGTGTTGTTCTGAGTCTGGGTGTAATTTGTCTGCGTTAATTGCATGTTTGTAAATTCCCCCGCGAGATGTCTTAAAAAAAATATATATATTTCTTCAGTTTTTACTATTTCGTTATTTAACTAGCAAATGTTTTGGACCACTTCTGTGTGGCAAAGGAATGAGTAACAATGCGCTAGAACCATTCTCTTTTCGAATAAGGGACATAAGTAGACACCGTCACGGTCAAGACAAGAACATTTCGAAAGATGCTAATCCGTGGCCAGCTTGGTATAATAGTAACCGTGGAGACGATCGTAAACAAATAGAAAATATAGATTAAATAGCTTTACCAAAAGAAATTTAATTACCCCTATCTCTTGATATAGTATTGACTTTATTATGCTTAGTTTCTTACTGGATCTTTTCAGCTTGTGAGTGAGTTTTTATCCGATAGTACTGTAGTAGATTATTAGATTAATTCTAAATAAAATTTATAATTGACAATATGTAAGTGCGATTTTTAAGGTCTATTCTTAATAAAGGATTTAATTGAATGCACAGATGGTGTATTGGTTAAGATACCGACCATTCGTGCTCGTGCTATGGTTTCGATTCTCATGTAGGACAATAGTTTCTGCGATTCATAAAGTGTTGTTCTGAGTCTGAGTGTAATTTGTCTGCGCTAATTGCATGCGTGTAAAGTCTGCTGCAAAACAAGAGTTACTTCCTTGGTTTAGGGTGGTGAATTAAAAAAAAAACAGTAAAGAATTGTAAGCATGAATATTTACTAAATTTACTCAACAAATGATTAAATGTTTAAAAAAATCCACTTCAATAAATTGATAATAGAAATAATAACAACAATAAAATTGGACCGCTCCACTTAATGCAAGATCAATACCGATGTTAATACACAACTAACCAATGATGTCACTGCGGCGAGATAATCTACAATTTTTACACCGATTCAGAGCAATAATGGTCGAAATGCCGTTGAGGGGTAGCAGTTAGGAGTACACATAAAGGGTTCCCTATATAACTTTATGGCTGCGCTGTTGCGCCTTGTATTGTGCAATAAACAAGTATGAAAAGTTCATTCTTCTTTTGGAATAAACTAAAAAATTTATGAATATTATATTTATTTATATATGAAACTAAATGCAAAGTGTAAGAAGCAGATTTGTAGACTGCACAGATGGCATAGTGGTAAGGATATCGACCTTCAGTGCCAGTGTCGCGGGTTCGATTCCTAGTAGAGACAACAGACAGCGTAGAACAATAGCTAGTGCGATTCGCAAAGTGTTGTTCTAAGTCTGGGTGTAATTTGTCTGCGTTAATTACATGTTTGTAAAGTCCCCCGCAATACAAGGATTATTTCCTTAGTGCAGGGTGGGTCTTTTAAAAAAATAATACTAAACAAAAAAAAAATCTTTTCCTTTTAGCTCAGACATCCCACTATTGATCGGGTTCCGGTGGCCCGTTCGTACGGCGATGAGAGGCGCTTTGCAAGGTAAGTCTATGAGGTCGCGCGCCGTCTCATCCAGGCCCCGGACCGATTTGGCGAGGCGTGTCCATCTCCATAGTCCACCGGAAAAAAAGACAACCCACAATTGGATATGAGCCTCAATTAAAATTATACAGCAATATGATTTTTTATTTTGCTACAGTATTTTAAGTAAGTATAATAAATTAGTATAGTAGTAGTATTTTAAGTATAATAAATTTTAAGTTGACTAGGCTGTGTTTCTATCGGCTAATGCTCTAAGATTTTAACTGGTACCGAAGAATTCAGTATTCAGGATCACATCTACATGATGTACTCGTAGGTGCCGCAGTCGAAATCGTAGTAAAGTATAATTTGAGCAACAAGAAGATTACGAAAGAAGAATAAAAATAGGTATATCTCACTTTTATTAATCTTAAATGATTATATACTAGTAATTAAAAATCCTTTCGTTAGGTTTTAAATGAAGGATAGAACAGTTAACTCAATACTTTCCAACAATACTGCATTAAAAACAAAATTTCAATCTTGGAAAGGTCAAAGAAAAGGTCAACCCAATATGGAAGGATATGAAATTATTGTTAGGACATTGCTCTTGGTGGGTATTTAACACGTCTAAGTAACACACTGGAAAGTCATCCGAAATAAAAGAGCGGCCCATTTAATAGACGAAAGCAACTTGCACGAAGGGTTTTGTGGCCGAATGTTATCTTTCTGCACCGTGTCCCAAGTTTCTTGGTGAGATGCAGTTCGATCACAAAGCCGGTTCTAAACAAAAATATGATATAAAATAAAAATAATCTGTGGCATTTGATTGAAATTAAAGTATCAATACCAGTTAGTCTCTATTGTAGTAAGAAATTTTCCCTTCCTTATCGAATAGCACAACACTAATACCTAAATAATTAGGGCGGTGGGAGGAGGTGCGCATAACGGCGCCTCCTCCTCCTCGGTCGCCGGCGGTGAAGCGAGTCAGCTGACGCAAGCGCCTCGCGTTCCCGCACCGCGGCGAGGCCATCATGAAAAGGAAGGAGGCTTCCTTTTCATGATGGCCTCACAAAAGGAGGCCATCAACGACCAGTACCTGTCGCTGTCAAGCATCTTCGAGATGATGGTCGACAACGACAGGTCTCTCCCAACGACCGCCGATAGGACGTGGCGCTGTGTGAAGCGAGTGAAGTATGCAAGCATAGAGTTCTCTGGCACTCTATTCTCTTTGCCTACCCTGCTGCCTGCTGATATCCCTTATATGGCGTGATGATATGAAAATGAAAATGACACTAATAATAAATTATATTTAATGAAAATTTTAATAGTTATCATTTTGCTTTTTAGGGCAAAATGATAAAGTTTAATTTTAAATTGGCAAGCCAATCCCAGTGCAGATAATAAAATGTCGCAGCAGACCACTTACATATATGTTCCAAGTTATATTTTTACAAGCTACAGTGAATTTTTACCTTACATATTTAATTCTTACATTAGATTCGATGTTGATTTTTGTTTGGTGATGGAGTAAGAATACAATTCATCTTTCACTCCAAATGGTGTCCTGAAAGACGACTAAGGGATATAATAAGCAGATTAAATCACTGTAATATAAATAAAACTTAAGATAAAAAACACTAGGTTAATCCGTCTGATCAGCATGCTATAGTAGGTCAATTACTCTCCTATTGTAAAAAGGGCTCGAGCCCAAAAGTAGGACGTATATCAGCTGAGATGATGATGATGATGCAGATATGAGATTTAAATTGTTGTTAAAATATGAACTACTCTATCTTCTGCCCGCGGCTTCGTCCGCGTAAAAGGTTACTTGCCTAAAATTTTTCATCCCCTATTGTTATTTTACTCCTTAAGGGTAATTTTTTTACAAAATGTAATCTCATATTTATATCTAATCAATAGCCTAAAAATAAGTTTCAAGCTTCTGGTTTTAAAAATGACGATACTTCCTTACAACTTTACATTCGCCTTTACAACCCGTTTTTGCATTAAAAAGTAGCATTTATGTCCTTTATCAGGCTCTAGACTATCTGTGTACCAGATTTCATTTAGATCGATTCAGTAGTTTTAGCGTGAAAGAGCGACAGATAGACAGACGGAGTTACTTTCGTATTTATAATATTAGTAAGGATTGTTTGAATTGGGGTACGATGTCAGAAACCTCCACGCGGTGTACCCTGGGTGCGGACGGCGGTCCCCAGTTCTTCTGTTGTACTGTCGTCCGTAGCGAATATCTGGCGCTTCGCTCCTAGCCTTCTATCCGTAGAAGGTGACCGGACGCGAATCCGCGACGGGCTCAGTCACTCATTCATTTGAGGGCTGGGCAGGCATGTTCCACCGCCACCGTCGTCAAATCGTAAACCTGATTCTTTGCTTGTCTTAGTTTCAGGAGCGAGGGTCTTGGCTTAACCGCCCGGACCGCGAGGAAGACAACCTCTATAAAGAGTTCGAAGTAACATTCGGACTCGGAAATCACCCAGAATCTTAAGTTCTGGCGTGCGGCGAGAAGATGCATGGCAGATGGGTTGTTCTGTCGTTAGCACGCTCCAGCCAGGGTACCGGCTGACCCCCTGGTTGGTAAATGTAGGCTTGCCCGGGTAAAGGGATCTCTGCCCGGGTCGACGTTGTGTATCTCCCCTACTCGTGGGAATCATATGGATACCTTAAAATTAAATACATTTACCGACGGGAATCCCTGTGATTCTCACACCACGGCCTTGTCAAGCCAAAGAAAAACTGACAACGACGCCTCGTCCTCAGGACTTGAGGCGTCCGCCGAGGGCCCGGCACAAACCGTGGAGGCCCAGAAGAAGAAGAGGAGGTCGCCCAGAAAGACCCGGGGCAACGGCCTGAGCCACAAAAGGCGGCTGGAGGAGCGGCGAGCGCGCAGGGAGGCTGCCGCCGCTGAAGAGAAGAAGGACGGTAGACTCGCAGCAGAGCCGTCGACGGACGAGGGCGACAGCGATGTCGCAGAGCCGTCCGAAGACGAGGGCGGCGGATCTACCGTCAGAATGGACGAGGGCGGTGATATTCCCGCAGGGCCGTCCAAAGAGGGCAGCGGGTCGGCTGGTGAAGGCCCCACTAGGTCGTCGGCGCGTCTAGCAGCAAAGACGCCGCCGGCGACCGCGACTAAAAAGGAGGAGGCCCTCCCCTCGCAGGTGCGAAAGCGCCCCCTGAGTAAGGGAGGCAGCTCGAGCGCCGAAACCGAGGGGAGCGTGGCCAACATGCCTCCACCTAAGATCATGGCCTCCCGAAGAGGGCGAGGGACCTCGGCTGTAGAAAGGGCGGCGGCGGTCGCTGTCCGCGCCGGTGACGCCACGGATCTGCAGGCCGAAAATGTCCGCCTTAGAGGCGAGATGTCAGGCCTGCGGACCCGAAACAGGAACCTGGGCGACATGCTGGCGGAGATGCGTCGGGCAAACCGCCAGTTGCTGATCGACGTGGCCGACCTCAAGGCGCAGGTGGCGCTGTTCGTGTCGCCTGCGCCAGCCGCGCCACCAGCCAAGACCGGCTACTCAGCGGCCGCTGCGGCGCCAAAGCCGCCTCGCGCTGCGGCGCCGACGACGTTGGGTGATGGCGTCACCGTCACACCCGTCCCCGCGGTGAGGAAGGCGCCTGCCGCCGCGAAGCGCGCGCCGCCGGCTGACGCTGGCGCAGTCGCCGCGGCGAGACTCCCTGTCCCGGTGGTGAGGTTGACGCCTCTCCCCGCGGACCGCTTGCCGCCGGCTAGCGCCCCTGCGGCGCCAAAGCCGCCAGGCGCCGTAGAACGGGCCCCTGAGGAGACCAGGCCCAGAACCACGTGTCCGACCACCTCTCGCCGCGGCCAAGCGGCCGCATGTGGCACCAGCCCCCGCCCCGCTGCCTTGTCAGGGTGGCCGCGTGGGGAGCTACGCCGCGGCCGCGGCCGGGCCTAAGCCCAAAGGCCCCGGCCCAGCTCCGAAGGGACCCGCCCTGAGGAGGAAGACGGCTCCGGCTCCTGCCGGACCGCTGAAGTCGCCCGCAATAACACCGCCGGCGATGACCAGCGAGGCTGCGACGAGACCTTCCGCATCTGGCACGACTGCCGTACCCGAACAGGGTTGGCAGGTGGCCGAGCGCGACAGAAGGAGTCGCGGCCAAAGAAGGAGAGCGGAGGCCAAGCGCGCCGCTGAGGTCCCCGCTCCACAGGCAGGAGCCGGACGGAAGAAGAGACCGCGCAAGGGGCTCAAGTCGCCGAAGACGGCCGCAGTGGTGATCACTGTGCTGCCCGAGGCGGCCGAGAAGGGCCTCAGCTACGAGGCCGTCTTGAGGAAGGCCCGGCGGGAGCTAGACGTCTCCGATATTGGAGGCGTCGAAGCCAGGACCCGCAAGGCCCGGACGGGGGCTCGAATTCTCGAGTTCCCAGGGGCCGAGGGCGCCAAGACGGCCGACAGCGTGGCCGAGAAGCTGCGAGGTTTATTCGCCGTGGAGGGTGGCATCAAGATCGCCAGGTCCGTCAAGTGCGCCGAAATGCGCATTTCGGGTTTGGACGATTCGGTGACGGTGGAAGACATCCGGGAGGCTATTGCCTCGAAAACCGGGTGTCCCATAGACACCGTCCGGGTCGGTGCCATTCGTCCCGGTCCGGGTGGCGTAGGTGCTGCCTGGGCGCAGTGCCCGGTGGAGTCGGTCAGGCAACTGGCCGGCTCAGGCAGGCTCCTCGTGGGCTGGAGCTCGGCGCGGGTAACCGTGCTTGAGCACCGGCCCGCGAGGTGCTACAAGTGCATGGCGGTCGGACACACTCGACCGACGTGCACTAATTGCTTCGACTGCGGCGGATTGTGTTTCCGCTGCGGTCAGACCGGGCACGTGGCGGCATCTTGCGCCGCCCCGCCCCACTGCCCCGCGTGTGCGGCGGGCAATAGGCCCGCCAAGCACCGCATGGGCTCTGGGGCGTGCAAACCTCCAGCTTCGGCCCCAAAGGCGCGGGGCGGCCCTACGACCACGGCCGCTCCCGCTCCTAGCGCGGTCCGATCGCCCGCTGGCGAGGAGGTCATGGACACAACCCGATAATGGGTACACCATCCATGCACCTCCTCCTGCAGGCCAACACCAACCACTCCGCCGGAGCGCAGGATCTCCTCCTGCAATCCATGGCGGAGTGGTCGATTGGTGCAGCCGTAGTCGCGGAACCGTACGCCGTGCCTGATCGCCCCAATTGGGTGGTCAGTCGAAACGGTACTGCGGCAATCGTCGTCTCAACGCAGCGGCACTTCCCGTCCTTGTCCCTTTTGGATAGGGGCGAGGAATTTGTCGCGGCGGAGTGGGGAGGGGTCACGCTCTACAGCGTATACCTCTCCCCCACTAGGAGGATGGACGATTTCGGGGCCTCACTCACCACCTTGGAGGCCTCGATACGGCGACTGGCACCGGGCCTCGTCCTGGTTCTGGGGGACTTCAACGCCAAATCCACGGCGTGGGGGTCCCCTACGACGGACGACCGCGGGCGGGCGGTCAACGAGTGGGCGGCTTCACTGGGCCTCTGTGTTCTGAACAGAGGCTCGGTGAACACGTGTGTGCGGCGGCAGGGCGGGTCGATAGTGGACTTGTCGTTCGCTAGCCCCGCTGTCGCGCCACGGGTGAGGAACTGGAGTGTCCTGGAGGAGGCGGAGACCCTGTCGGACCACCGGTACATCCGGATGGAGGTCTCCCCCCGGGAACCCGGTAGGGGTCACAGGGCGGACGGAGCTCCCGCGTTTCCGCGGTGGGCTGTGGGTCGTCTTGACAGGGATCTACTGGCGGAGGCGGCCATTATCAGTACGTGGCTGTCCTCACCACCCCCAGCGGACGGAGTGGACGCTGAGGCTGTCCGCATTCGCAGTGCGTTAACGCAGATCTGCGATGCGGCCATGCCCAGAGTGCGGCGGCGTCCGCCTCCGAGGCAGGGGGTCTACTGGTGGTCCCCAAGACTGGCGGACCTTCGTGCGGCGTGTATCAGTGCCCGAAGGTCCTACACCCGCAGCCGGCGGCGTCACCGCGACGTCGAGCGGGAGGGCCAGCTGTACGAGGCGTACCGCAGTGCGCGGACTGCCTTTCGGCTGGCCATCCGAGCCGCCAAGGGCGCGAGTTGGCAGGAGATGCTGGACGGTCTCGACCGTGACCCCTGGGGTCGCCCATATCGCGCGGCGCTGAACAAGCTTCGCGCGCGGGCCCCCCCCCTCACCGAGACCCTCCAGCCCGACTTCCTTCGTAGGGTGGTCGAGGAGCTGTTTCCACGGCAGTCGGAACACACGCCCCCGGTCATGGCTCCGCCAGATCAGGACCGGGAGGCCGACGACGACGAGAGTGTTCCGCCCGTGACGGAGTCGGAAGTGGGGGCGGCCGTGGCGAAGATTCGTTCCGCCACCACGGCCCCCGGCCCGGACGGAATTCCAGTCCGGGTGCTGACGTCGCTCCTCGAGCACTTCGAGCCTCGCCTCAGGCAGCTGTTCAACGCCTGTCTGACGTCTGGACGGTTCCCTGAGTGCTGGAAGGAAGGGAGGTTGGTTCTCCTGCCAAAGCCGGGACGGTTCCCGGATTTGCCGTCGGCCTACAGGCCCATCGTGCTCTTCGACGATGTGGGTAAGCTGCTGGAGCGTGTGCTCGCTGCCCGCATCGTCCGACACCTGGAGGAGGTGGGGCCCGATCTGTCGGACGCTCAGTATGGGTTTCGGAGGGGGCGTTCGACCATCGGGGCCCTATTACGCCTGAGGCAGGCGGCCGCGGAGGCCGTCGCCGGGAAGGGAGTGCTGTTGGCGGTGTCGTTGGACATCGCCAACGCATTCAATAGTCTGCCATTCGGCTGCATCAGGGAGGCGCTCCGGTTCCATGGAGTGCCCCTGTACCTCAGGCGGCTGGTGGCAGACTATTTGGAGGGCCGCAGTATCCTCTGCGCGGGTCCCG
Organism: Lymantria monacha; assembly: GCA_905163515.2. Taxonomy (NCBI): domain Eukaryota; kingdom Metazoa; phylum Arthropoda; class Insecta; order Lepidoptera; family Erebidae; genus Lymantria; species Lymantria monacha. The sequence continues at coordinate 19,595,142 of LR991082.1, read as the reverse complement.
CAGGGGACATTGTGCGGACGCCCATGTCGTGCGGCGTTCCACAGGGGTCGGTTCTGGGGCCGACCCTGTGGGACATCGGGTACGACTGGGCGTTGAGAGGTAGTCTCCCCCCCCGGGCTGAGCTTGGTGTGCTACGCTGACGACACGCTCGTCACAGCCCGGGGCAGGACACTCGAAGAGGCGGCGAACCTGGCCACTCTCGGCACCGAGGAGATGGTCAGGCGGATCGAGGCGCTGGGGCTCAGGGTGGCCCTAAACAAGACGGAGGCCCTACTTTTCCATGGGCCCCGTGTGAGGCTACCCATCGGCGCCTCGATAGTGGTAAACTCCATCCACATCAGCATCCAGGCCCATATGAGGTACTTGGGTCTGGTGCTCGACGGGCGATGGTGGTTCCGGGAGCATTTCCGACAGATTGCTCCCCGGCTTGTCGGCGCGGCGTCCGCCCTTTCTCGACTCATGCCGAACGTGGGCGGACCCAGTTTCGAGGGCCGACGGCTGTATGCGGGGGTCATCCGTTCGATGGCCATGTACGGCGCACCCGTGTGGGCGAGGGCTCTGAACGCCCAGCTCAGGGCGGTTCTGTGGAGGCCACAGAGAGCCATGGCGGTCAGAGCCATTCGCGGGTACCGCACGGTGTCGACAGAGGCGGCGTGCCTGTTGGCCGGGACACCCCCGTGGGACCTAGAGGCGGAGATGCTCTCCGACCTCTACCGGCGGGTTATCACAGCGCGCGAGGAAGGTGGCTCCCCATCGTTGAGCGAGATAGCCACCTGGCGCGTGGATGCCCGCCGAGACGTCATCGCCCGTTGGGCTACGCGGCTGGAGAGGCCTAGGCACGGTGTGGATACCGTTGAGGCCCTCCGGCCCGTATTGATAGAGTGGATGGAGCGGCGGCACGGAGTCCTCACCTTTCGGCTGGTGCAGGTATTGACGGGGCACGGGTGTTTCGGGTTGTACCTGCACAGGGTCGTGTATAGGGAGTGGACTCCGGCCTGCCACCACTGCAGGAGTGACGAGGACACGGCGCAACACACGCTGGAGGTGTGTCCGGGATGGGAGCGGCAGCGCCGTGACCTCGTCGCTGTCATCGGTGCCGACCTGACGCTGCCGGCCGTCGCGAGGGCGATGGTCGACAGCATCAGGAACTGGGACGCGGTCGCCGCCTTCTGCGAGGCTGTCATCTCGCAGAAGGAAGCGGCGGAACGGGCAAGGGAGGATTCCCGCGCCCCGGGCCGCCGCCAGCGGCCGGGGCGGCGCAGGCGCGAATACCTGCGCCTGATGCCGCCCTAACCGAGGCTTCGGGTGATCGGACCGGGGAATTGTCCGGTCACCCGACGTGAGGCCACCGCGTGAGGGCGACGCCCCGACGGCGAAATCTGTCGGGGCGTCGACGAGAGGAACCCGCGAGGGTGAACCGCCGGGCGGGCCACCGAAGTTAAAAATCGGGTCCCGGTGACCCGCTCGCACGGCGAAGAGAGAGGAGTTTTACGGTGGGTCTATGGGGTCACGCGCCGCCTTCTCCGTCACCCCGGGCCGATTTGGCGGGTCGAGGCTAATCCATAGTCCACCAAAAAAAAAAAAAAAAGGATTGTTTGAATTACAAGCACAAACATCTTTCGTCTATTTTTTTATTGTGAAACTTAAAGGCGGATCATGTATTGTTACATATTTATGAGGTAGCAAAACTTTGAATTGCAGTTCTTTAGTTTCTTCATCCAACTTAAAATAGATAAGTTCGTACTAGTGCGACACCTTTCCAGATTTTTACATTGTAACTTTTGACACAAAGCTTCTTAGTTTTTGTTTACTCAATCCTTCGTATTTTATATGCTAGAGATATTTATAATTGGATTCCTAATCTCTAAAATCAGACTTTGAATTACGTGTTTGTATTTTTTTTAACACCTTATAAGTTTCAAGTGGAAACTCGAATCTTAACACTTCCGAAGACATCATCTTCATCTCAGCTCATATATCGCTTGCCCAGAAGAATAGTGACACAATTCAAAAAAGCTAAATATTTCAGGAGAGTCAAAATAAGTATTTCCTTTTTTTCATCTCAGTTCAGCAGCGATTTCAAATGCAGGAATGTCAGCATAATATCCTTGAGAATGACGATGAAGAGTTGATAGGGAGACCTTATAATATTAACACCCCTCCACCTTCAAAAATTGAAAATTTTATTTTTTAGAGTTGTGACACTATTCTTCTGGGCAAGCGATATGTCCCACAGTCCTACTACTATGCTCGAGCCTCCTCCATAGTGGAAGGTAAATTGACCTGCTATATCACGCTGGTCAGACGGTTTAGTATATGGTTTTATATCGAGTTTTTTTGGTATATATATCGAGTTTTTTTGGTATAGATATGACGCGGGCGGGTCGGTACGCGTCGCCTCCGGGGTACGCCCTAACCCGCACTGCGGTACGCATTTTGCGAGGAAATTTAAAATCAAATACAAACGCGATAGAATCCGTAAAATTGGTTTTATTTCAAAATTATCTTATATAATATATACTATTAACATTATTATCGACCCTTCTCATCATTATCCAAGCCACCACAATAATTTTGTCAAACTTGCCGTTCCCGATAGCGGTTTTCTCTAATATAATATTTTTATTTACGTGTCTATTAAATACAGTCAACTTTATACTTAACTTACCTCTACAAACCACGGATGTGTTTACTGATCGTTTTCTCCAAGCAAATCACGTAGCTTAGAGTGGACGACAACGTGCCTCTAGAATATCTAAAGACCTTAACTAAAGAAGACTCGATGAACACATAAGCACATTACTAACATTCAACACTACTACAGTACATACAAAGTTTACTAAATATACCAAGTTTTTCGATTAAACTTTTCTTTTACGACAAATTTGTAACAAGTTTTTTGATCGGCTGTGAAGGTTTTAGCGCCTAAAATTGTAAATTAATGTTTGGTAAATTGTAGTATTGAGATTTAAATAGTAAGAGTATTTTAATTAATTTAGACTTAAAATTTGTGTAGGATCTATTCTATTTGTATTATATAATATTTAAACATATAATAAGAATAAAAATCATTCATTTGCTAAAATATGAGTAATATAAAGTTGAGGGTTGTTTTTCAAGAGGTACCCAAATTTACACAGGAGGTTCAGATTCGATAGTATAATCGATTAATGAAATAAAAACATATGTTTTATTTAAAAAAAAATACATTCTACATTTTAAACATTCCGAGAAATACTAAATTTGTTGACTATACGTTAGTTATTCATAATTATAAACACACACGCATGTACAAACACTCCCGTTAATTGAAGTTAGGTACTCAAGTATTTCTTTATCGGTAAGCGTTCGGCAAAATTCGTAACCCTCCCTGCCAATCCTTACTTTGCTCGTGGATATCGTAAAAGACAACTAAGAACCTTATAATGACCTGGGCCAACTCTACTTCATGCCTTTGGTCAACAATTACATTCCCAAGGAGAGTTGACGTCTGGCAGGCAGCCGATCATAAAACTATTGCCAATAACTTTTACAATATGTACTATTAAAGAAAAGTACATATTGTATCGACTCCAAGTAATTGGGATAAGAGTAGAAGAATGATGATGTCTTATTAATAAAATTACACAAAAAAAAAAACAATTATTTAGTTCCGCATTAAAACATTAGTTTTCACTATACTTATTTATAATTTATGTTAGCTACAAATACTGCGGTGTTCACCTTATAAATTATGAAAAACAATGAACAAGCTATAAATCGTAATTCAGTTACTCGAGGTGGGATCTGTAGCGCAGTCCGACAATTGTTACCGTTATACTATTGTTTTATTAAACAAACGCACAGTTTTATTTTCATTAATTCACAAAGGTGGAACATATTTTCACGGCTATTTTGGCTTTTGTTATTACCTCTTGACTGTCGAAATCAACTTTAGTAGGCACAGAACTTAGCTGCCCACCATATCGTAAAGGGTAACTATTACGTATGAACCAATATCAATGATATAATTAGATATATATTCGTATTAAGCAACACTTTTATGACTCATACTTGATTTTAAAACTCGTTTTATTGTAACCACACTAAAAAAAATGGAACAATTATACCATCATCATAAATATAGGAATAACCGAAGTCTACTCTTGCAAGAATGATTCTAGTTTATTTGTTATCTGTGGTAATTGCATACCTATATAAAGAGTTGACTGATTTGAGCTGATATTTGGGTTGAGAGCCCATAAGGCTCGCCCATAGTCCGGTTCAGCTGTAAAAGCCCCAACGGCTAACAGCTCGCAGTTGGTTTTTTAGTGGGTATTCAGTGACCCCTTCATGGCCTGTGAGTCCCACATACCCCGCCCGGGCGTGAATGTGAAAAATGCATTTTTAGCCACTACGTTACCAAAAACAAAAAAAAAACAAAAAAAAATGAGCTGATACTCGAAAATGTCTGCCTAGAGATATGAGCAGTACTCCATGCGTGGAATTATCCGCGGGTGACTGGATCGGGGAATTAGTCCGTCACCCGCCGAGAGGCCGACCGCGTGAGGAAAGACCGACATCCTACCCGAGGGGGGGGATGTCGGTCGAGGAGAGGGTACTCCTCAGGGGTATTCCGTCGGGCCGACCACTGACGTCAAGTCACTCTGCTCCAGTGGTCGGTCCAACGACGAAGGCGACATCACGGGTGGGTTACGGGTATGCGCGCTTACGCCCCTCTGTCACCCCGGATAGAGTGGTGCGAGGAGTGCGCCGACCGTAGCCCACCCCCCCCAAAAAAAAAAATATGCGTGGAATTATACATATTTTATCTATACTAATAAATGCACAGCTGGTTTTTATGTTCGGTTATATTGCGAAAACTACTGAACCGATCGGAATAATGCTTATACAATAAGGTGCAGCGTATTTCGGAGAAGGTTATAGTATATGATATGATGGTGATTTTATCCGGAAAGAGTGACAGCTAGTATATAATACAACACGCTCTTCCGGCTTAGAAAATCGCTTAAATCTGTTTGCAATTTTAGCTCCCTGCTTGCTAATTTGCCTTTATGATTCATGAATTTGAATCTATTAAAAATATTAATGGTGAGGAACCCTAAATTTTCTGACAATTACAGTGTCTCCCTTTTAAACTAAAGCGGTATGATAAATAGGTTATTTTTGTAGTGAAAAAGGGACTTGTTGGTACTAACTCATGTAAAAGCAAGTCACCTTGTCTGCACAAGTTTCAATTCACCATTTTATAAGAAGTACTTGATTTCAATAGCATGTATGTTGTGAATTATTTTAATAAAACTGTCTAACTAACAATCTGCGATTGATATGGGCTGGTATCCATATCCCTATCCCTACTAATATATAAATGTGAATGTAAGTTTGTTTGTTACGCTTTCACGCTAAAACTACTCAACCGATCATCATGAAACATTGTACACATATTCTTGGAGGTATTAAAAGTAACATAGGATACTTTTTATTTAAAAAAAAATAAAAAATTTTATATGAAAAATAAAAAAATTGTTTGTCAAAAAATCTCAAAATCTAGCTTCTTCAACGCCATCTAGCAGTCCAGTAATGAAGTTCCAACCCTGAGTATTGTAATACCGTTGCACTGTATTACTGACGGTCAAAAATAAAAATAGGGGATCAAAAACTTTAGGAAAGTAACCTTTTACGCGGGCGAAGCCGCGGGCAGAAGCTAGTAGCAATATAAATACTCTTGAGATAATTCACAAAACTCCTTCAATTAACATTCTCGTATACAGTTTGTTAATGATGCGAAGAAGACTAATGGCTCTAAGCTATTGAATTTTTGCCGAAAGGTCCTTGAGTAGATGTACATATATTATACATGCTTGTATTTAAGTAAATTTACATTTAAGCGTAATGGTTGATAAAAAAGTATGCAAAAAAACTTCATAATAATAATAATTTTAGCCGTCTACGTTAAAATAGGCTTTTTGTTATAAGTTAAGCGTGTGTTTAATGGATATTAATTTTACTTTTATTATTTGAAAGGTGACGCCATGAAGGGTGTTCACAGTTATGTAAAAAAGAAATGTCTTTGTCTTTCTGAAAATTGTTTATGTCGGGCTTGTTTGTTTTTTTTATTTTATTTTATTAATTTCATTATTAGAGTTTATTGGAGATTTATAATTATCACGATATTTTTCTGACAGTGTTTTAGTTGCAGCTTTAATGAGTGGATACTAGCTATTTAAAATAAGTATATTCAAGTGTACTCTCCATTCCTTAATTTTCATAGTCTGGTAGACAGTAAATGGGGCGTCAATTTGAGAGTTTGGGCACAAGACCAATAGCTTTATGTGCCCTTCGAAGCATGGAAAGCAAGCAATTATTTATGATAAATACGCACATCGCTTAGAATATTTTTGGTGCGTGCGTTGAATTTAAACTACTGATATTTGACGCAGTATCGCTTATTATACCTTGGTTATAGTCATTTTTGGCCTTTCTACAGATCTATCAGAAAAGATAATAACTACTAATTTATAATAACTATTATTTTACTAAGACTCCTGTCATATTCTTTATAGATCATGTAAATTTATTAGGTAAAAATATCTTAAGCAGGTCGTCACATACAATAGATTAGAGAAATTAAGATAAGAGAGAAATGTGCAATAAGACCATACAATCGGGTTAGCGTAGAGGTTATTTCGAATGTGTTATTACTGTAAAAGCAACAATAAAAATGCTATTAAAAGATGATAACTTTGTCTCTCTCAAGATATTAATAAAATTAGTTTTAAAGTTTTGTGTTTTATCCCACAATTTTTGAAATGTTTACCTTCCGTCCAACGATGACGTCATTATAAGACCGGTTAATGCAACCCGAGTGACTCAACCGTGATTAAAGAAATACTGTTGGTAAGTCACATAACTTACGCTGGAGTACATCACATGCAGAAATTACAAACAATATTACTAGTATTTTTTGCAGCTTTTCTAATATATATATATATATATATATATATATATATATATATATATATATACATATATATATTGTTAGCTGTACAGTTGACAAAATTCCCGAATATAAATATGTGCTGCTCTTTCAGACAGGACGAAATATACCATTGCTTATGTGTGCTAAAATAAAATGGAATATACAGTAAAATTAATTCATGTAAATCTACGTTCCAAAATATAGAAAATAAATGTTATAATACTTCTTGTAAAAATGGAACAACTCGGTACTAACACGTTTCTGTTCCGTGAAGAAAAATATTGAAATGGAAAAGATGTCGAAAAACATTTACGTTGCCCGACAGCGAACCAATTCCATTTTTTCAATTATTGAAACATTTTGTTAGAATTTTTCACCTGTGCCCAGTAAATGTGAAAATTCATCGTGAATTTTTGATTTTATCAAGGAAGTTTCATGTAGTAAATCTATCAAATTAACTAGAAAATATGCTTGTAACAAGCATACTTATCTGATATTTGTCGTAATACTAATGTAAAACTCTTTGTAACAGTGTATTATGTCAATGTCTAGTAAAAAGAACTCGCACTCGCCCTGATAATGAGCATCAGATATGCTGAAAACCCGGGTCGACATAATCGACCCTAACGCGTGAGTATTACCGAAGAATATAGGTAATTGTTTAATATGTTCAAAGTTCACGATAATTTCAACACTAAAAATAGAACACCCTGACATTTATATCGTCTTACAAAAGAAGTGTCATAAAAGTATCCGACCAAAGAAACATATGTAACATATTTAATTGTTCAATAGTGGTAGTGATAAAAAAATAACAAAATAAAATAAATTAAAGTTAATATTTTGTAACAACCTGGTTATAATGTTTACATTTTAAACAAAATAAATCATACGGCATTCAGCAATCAGCAATAATTACGTAAGCCAATCATAGCTACGAAGTCCACGTGGACTGCTTTCCCAAAGCGTACCTACGCCTAGGTAATACCTACACAGTACGTAGCTTATGTCGAGTAGGTAACCTACCGTCACTACATGCTGTTCTCTTACTATTTTAATTAGTATTTATTTATAATAGTTTGAAGTAAAAAATAATCCAGTAAATATTTTTTTTAACCTTTTAATTGTACGAATGAATAGTAGATACTGGATACGTTAATTGAACTGCTTTTGTAAGACGACATAAATGTCACCGTGTATAGAAAGCATAACCATGTAAATTTAGACTTTGAAGTCGTTAATTGAATCACAGATCAAGTAAATTCACTAAAGCAGTAAAAATTTCATAAATATACTAATCAAATGTATACAAGAGTCAAGAGTCTCCGAAACCGGCGAGCGTGTATGAAGAGAATTATGAATGTTGAAGAAGCGAGTGAAGTATCCAAGGATAGAGTTCTCTGGTACTCCGTTCTCTCTGCCTACCCTGCAAGGGATATGGCGTGATGATATGTATGTATGTATGTATTTAAATGTATACATTTTCTAATTTTAGAATCATATGCGAATATAAAAAATATAATTATGTTATTTATTAACGTTTTTTTTTAACCAGAATAATAAATTAAAAAATATTAAGGGGGTATTCTGGTGTAGACGCCTAAATTTTAGGTATTTTTCAAACGGATATTAAAAACAAATGAAAAACATCTTTACTATCCATTGTTTGTTATAATTTTTATTGTCAATTGAAGAATATAAAAAACATTAAAAATAAAAAAAAATAAAAAAATCTTCAAATTACAGGCCGGTGGAGTGGGGGCTACAAAAAAAATGGTGCTCACTGGTTAACATGATTCCAACCCTTGTGTGGTCTAAAACAAAAAAATTAAAAAAATTCCCCATCAGTAAAGATGTCGCATCGGATTGACCTTTGCCAAAGAAAAAAAACAAAAGTTAACAAAATGGCGTCAACTTAACAAAAAAAATTTTTTTACCCTCTTTTTTTGACCTTTTCGAATTTTTTAAAATACTTCAAGTAGAAATTTTTCAAAATCCAAGGCAGGAGCGATAGAGAGATGTATAACAAAAGTTTTCTAACAATTTCAAAGGAATCGGTAAAGTAGAACTTGAGATATCATGACAACCACCTCAAAAAAAGTAGCTTTGAGAAAAACGCGTTTGAAGTTTGAGAAACAATTTCGATAGAATAACTCAGATAATAATATTTATACCCTAATATATATATATATATATATATATATATATATATATATATATATATATATATATATATATATATATATATATATATTTCGCAAAAACCTTTATTTATTCTATGTATATATATATATATATATATAAAGGTTTGTGTGGAATACAGAATTTCTGGAAAGAACGAATCCTCAAGTTGTCCGGCAACATCTGCCGTTCATTGTGTGATTCGCTCCGCTAGCTTAGATGCCACGTCACAAAATCCGTTGTATCTCCGAAAATAGCTCGAATTTTGGAAAATTCGCTTAAGGTTGTATTTTTGAAGGTCTAAACTTTACTCATTAATGGGTGGTGAATTGTATTCTTACATCGTCATCACACAGATAACTTGCATATTGTTTCTTACATACATACATACATATCATCACGCCATATCGCGCTTTGCAGGGTAGGCAGAGAAAACAGAGTGCCAGAGAACTCTATTCTTGCATACTTCACTCGCTTCCTCAACATTCATAATTCTCTTCATATACGCTCGCCGGTTTCGGAGACTCTTGACTCCACCTTCCTTCAGTACGTATTCAATCGGGTCTAGGTAGGTGAGTCTCGGTCTCCCCCGGTACCTACATCCTTCTACTTTCGCATTGTATATCTTCTTAACCAGACGTTCGTTCGGCATTCTTTCTACATGTCCGACCATCGGAGCATTCCCTTTCGCATCTTTACACCAATACTCTCTTTCATACCTACTCGCTCTCTTATGTCGTCGTTGCGAAATTTGTTTTTTAATAATAAAAATAATACTTAATATGTCTTCCTAACATGAACACATTTTGTAACTTTTTAAAATCAATGATTTTCTAGCAACAAAGTATTGGCACCTGTAAACTGTAGGCCAATTATTGTCGTATCCTCTATTCAGCCATTCAAATTTATTCACGAGTTAGGATGCCACCGTGCCCGACAATTCTCAACATCCGTCCGTGCACCGGGACAATGCATATCTATAATTTGAAATAGCGTATCGCTGCGGCCTTCAGGAATTCAACGATCGTATTTATATATTATGCGTATTTCTTTATTAAAGTACATTAAACCGAAATGATTCTTATTCCATTTTATTTTATTAGCCTCTTTCAGAGAGGGGGGCAATTCACCTACTAAGCCACGCTAGTCAGACGAAAGTTGGTATAGGGTTTTCTTTTGCGCTTTCCTTCCCTTGGATATATCTTATTTTCCTACATTGCTTAGTTAGATTTTTTGAAACTCCCCAAATTGGAATGAGTTTGGTTAAATAATTTTTCACTTCATCATATATATTATTGAGCACCAGCCACTTCTATGTTGGGAAGAAAAAGATTATTGTTAGTAGTAACTAGATATCAGCATAAGCTTTTATCTTGTGGTTTCATTCTCTTGCAATATGTGTTACAACATTACATTTAAAAATTACCTCATACTATTAAACAACATTATGAAGTAGGCTACCTCATACGAGAGAGCTTAGGAGGACAAAGAAGAGATGATACTAAATAGTTCATTACATATAGTGATATAGTAATATAGATAATGGTATAAATAAGGTTTATATATATAAAATCAAGATTGTAAGATGTTTTCTTCTAGAAAGATTGTTAATGTTTCCTTTCAGAAGAATTTCAGAAATTTGCAGAAATAATTTCTTAAAACATCTAGTTAGATATTAAACATTTAATCTTTTAAGTAACATTATCAATAATTTCCTTCAAATTTTGTTACGAGTAGATAGAGCAATCAGATCTGAGATGATTACGCTCAAGAATACTTTTTTTTTTGCGGTGGACTATGGTCGTGGTCGCGACCTGCCAAATCGGTCCGGGGTGACGGAAGAGGCGGCGCGCAACCCCATAGACCCACCCTGCAAACACCTCTCTTCGCCGTGCGAGCGGGCCACCGGTACCCGATCTTTGTCTTCGGTGGTCGCTCAAGAATACCCTAAAAATATATAATTTCACTGTACGCTAAGTTTATGATATATTTTAATTTTTATAGAACTAATATAAAACATTATCTCTGCTTTATATTGACTGTATAAAGATCAACAATGATATAAATATGCTGCGATTTATTTTAAACAGTACTTTAATGCCAGTACATAGATAGTGGTTTAGTAGTGAATGTGGTGGTTTGAATGTTGAGAGCTTTAGGAGTAGGGAAAAATCAAAGAAAAGATGGATGAACTTCGTGAAACATAACATAGACAGGGATCATTGAGATGACGTCTAATAGAGTTGTATGGTAGAAGAAGACATATTGCGTTGACTTCAAAATAATTGGGATAAAAGATGGATGATGATAATGATAAGTGATTTAGTAGTGATTATATATACCCAGTGTTGTAAATTTGGTTTCAAAACGTAACTAAATATTTTAAATAAACGTTTAATTTGAGTTTGGATATACTTTATTCTCGTCAATAGAGTCTTTCTTAATATTTAATAGACAAAGATGGATTAATGAAACAGTAGATTAAAATTAAGGCAAAAATCGGTTAAAATATTAAAAGAAATTTACAACTTTACAATTTGTGGTCTTTAATATTATTATCAACTCTGCCAGTAATAACAAAGAAAACGAGAAACAAAATAATATGTTAATTTTTTTATATTTAGTTCAACGAAATAACTTACTGAATATTAAACTAATCAACAGGACATTCCAGGCTTCGTGTGGTTACAGGTAAAAAAATCAATGTATCAAACCTGCTAATTATCCATGGGAGTCATAAAAATAAGTCAAAGCAACACCAGGAGAATAAACAGGGTTATCACACAACACCAACTGCGATCGCCAATCTGCTTACCACGGATGGCAATAATAGCATTATCCATGAGGCGATAGTGAGTAGGTATATTTTCAATCTGAAGGGCTGACGATGATAATTATTTAATTGATGGACATATTTATCACTCTCTTTTTTTTATAAGAGCCCAATCGCATCTTTTTCAACAATACGATGTCGACTATAATTCAAGGTTTTTATCTTTGACACTAAAGGCATACATAATGTACCATCTTCAGGGTCCATTGCATAACGATTTTTACCTTCTTCTACATACATCCGGCTACAAATGAAGTGACAATGTCACCGAATAAAAAGCTGTTAATTATATTTTTTCTTTTAATTCTTCAATGAATCAAATATTTTATTTATTCACCTTTGAAATATTATACAAAAAAATAAAAATTAGTAATCATAGTTTCTAGTTTTTAAAATTATATATTTTTTAAAAATATCTGGCAAATACTACAACATTGTTTAAAAAGTTACTATAGCCATTTTAACAGCATTTTTGTGTATTAACAAATGAATATAATAAATATTATCTTTACTTCACAGAGAATATTTACAATAAGATTAAAAAACATACAAGGAATAGGAAGTTATTTTAAACGAGCGTAATGTATAGCGCTTTGTATATATAACTTTGTTTATCTTTAATTATTAATTATATCTTAAAATTAAAACAAAGCCCAATTTAAATAATAAGACAAAGAAAATTAAGTTCGATATTTTTACAATTACAATTTGAGATAATTTAGTACTACAACTGAATTCCTTTGAAAAAACTTAATCGTGCCGAGTGCAAGACACCATATGGCCGTTATGGCCATCAACCATGTCCAAAGACATAAATGGGCACGTTGTCGTCACACTTCACAGTCAGAATACCTGTGTGCATAACGGGGGGACAGCCTTGTGATGCGGGGTGGAGGGGACGGCACTCCCGCGCAACCTGCTGCCTCCGTCACTCCTCACGGTTAGTGCCTCGCCCGCGCATGCTTAGCGCCCATACGCGTTAAAATAAACTACGAACTTATGTATCTGAATCATTCAAAACAAACAGAATACTAGTGCTAATATTGTGAAGTGACAGAAAGATATTGAGATGTGTTTTTAATTATAAAGAAATGAGGTAAACAGTGTAATATATACTTATTTTTTATTCATTAACCTGAGTTTTTATAATCAGCAAGGGCGTTTGTAAGTTAGTCGTGCAAGTCAGTTTAGCATCTGTTTTATCATTGATAATATTAACTTAGAACATTTAATGCATGTAATACTGCTATACTATACATAAATATAATGATTTTATATGTTCTATTTAAAAGCAGGTGCTCCTATTTTTGTGAATGAAACTGATTGTACCAGCTGACCGGTTTGACGCTTGCATAACTTGTATAATCAAGTAGTATGTTGTCTAATACTTCATATACTAAGTATTTCCTAAGTACAAAGTGTGTGAAATATTGTGGTGTATCGATTTAATGACATCATTCTGTTCATACTCCCACCCACCAACACACGTGCTGTGACGTTATATTACAATGATTTATGACAATTAAACAATGCGACAAAAAGTTTTAGAGGTTAAAAAACTAAGATATATACCCTATTCTCAACCAAATATGGAATAAACTTGGTCCTATAAAGTTTTGATAACGTTATTTATATAGCTGATCGGATATGCTACTTAATTTCTCTAATATAAGTATTAATAATGTATAGTTTTTATAATATTCTTTTTTTTTTAATATACCACTCATTAGGCACTAGGAAATGAATCATATATATGAATATAAATTAAACCGGGCTCGGAAAAACTATCATTGTGAATCACCTGTTTTAGTAGGTACTGAGCTCTGAACACTTGGTGCGTGGGCAATGGCGAGGTGATTATTTACACCAATGAACCAAATGGCATAAATATGCAGGATTATTTGTTCATGATGAAATAGTTCTTGTTGGTAGTATTTCAACAATATCATCACCCCCCTAATCATATCCAAATCTATCAGATTGACGCAATATTTGCTCTTCTTTTTCACACTTTTAACAGTTGTCATCTTATATTTATATCCCTTCTGTCCATGTTGTTTTTCACACAATCCACTCATCTTTTCTTTGATTTCACTTGGCCATTTTGCAAGCCTTCAAATATTTGTGGTTAAATTTTTTCTCAAGAAGAATTCTTATCCCTATTAATTAAAAAATATATAAAAGACTTTTGCCTTTATACTTGATTACTTCCGCAGTACTTACAATATGATAAAATCAAAAAATCGTTAATTGTGTTAGTTATTCCTAATTAGCCTTCCCGATGAGATTTTATATCAGGCAGGTAGTCAATTTTGTATGCTTAGTCAAAACTGCTGAAACGTATTCTATTTATTTGCCTGTGCAAGACGACTTGCTGCGCCAACTCTATATTTTGCAAAAAGCATAAAAGAATATCCGTATGGTGACGTGGGTGATTGTAAGAGACGACTAAGAGATATAAAACGCATATAACATCTATGCAAGAGAAGGAAATCTCAAAACAAAACCCTATACCAACACGTCTGACCAGCGTGGCGTAGTAGGTCAATTTCTCTCCTATTACGGAGAAGACTCGAGCCCAATAGTGGGACATATATTAGCTGAGATGATGATGATAAAATAATAAGAATAATGATACCATATAACATCTATGTAAGCTTAAAATTAAAGTGGTACTTAAATGTTACTTATTTATAACTTAACTTTATTTCTATTCATTACGCTATATGGTCTCCTTTTTGGTCCACCCACATAGTTATTTGATTACAAAAAATAAATATTGTTAGTATTTTCAGGATATTTATTTGATGTTCACGGATGTTCTTAAACAATTTTTTGATAGCGGTCTCTATCAAAAGTCGTCTTTGACATATCTTAGAGAAACATTATAATTATAATAATAAGTTAACGATAATAGTATGTAAGTTAAGGCGAAAACCTTATATGTAGGTGATAATAAAAATGGCTAAGTGTATATTTTGTTCCACCCCTTAAGAAATAAAGCTGAGGATCAAATAATATTTACAGGTTTATTTATTTTATAATATATTTTAACATTTATTTCTTTTTTTACATAGATATTATAAAAAATAGTACAAATTCGAGTAGAACACCTTCTCGGGAAGTCTCTTACTATATTATAAGATTTAACTCTACATATGTACATTTATAATAGAGAAAAAAAGCATAAAAACGCTATTTTCTTAATAGTGGTATACTTTATATTTATTTTATTATTTGTTATTCTGCGTTATAGCGGCAGTAGAAATACATTATTCTTTGAAAAAATTTAATTGTCTAACTATTACGGTTCATGAAGTGCAGTATACTAAATGCTGTGTGGTAGTCGTGGATGTCGTAAAAGACGATTAAGACCTTATAACGACCTAGGCCAACTCCATCTCATGCCATTTGGTCAACAATTACATTCCCAAGGAGGGTTGACGTCTGGCAGGCGGCCGGTCATAAAACTATTGCCAATAACTTTTACAATATGTACTATGAAAAAAAGTACATATTGTATCGACCCCAAGTAATTGGGATAAGAGTACGAGAATGATGAAGTGCAGTATACTAAATGGTGTATGCTCAGACAGTGGAGGCTTCGTACTAACTCCCTTTGAGTGCGACACTCTAAATGATAACCTGTGAACCTGTGTATGTTAGCTACTTATCTGGTCATCAATTGTTCATCTTATATCTGTATCAGTGAAAAATTCTTATAATATGATTTGAGAAAAAGAAATTTAATAAAAAAAATTTATAATACGATTTGAGTAAAGCAAAAGCGAAGAAAGCATTGACTTATTCTATTATTTATTATTCAACCTGTCCTGGTTTATTCAACGTTTCCTGGTGTCACCAAAAGTAGTGGTAGTGCCAGACTGTTGATAGTTTTTTGTCTACAGCCTCGGGTCGGTCCGTCTAGTGTAGTACTACATTCTCACAGAAAATTGACGTTTGAGCTGTCGTAATGTGTTATTCCACTTCGTTCGGTGAGTGAGACCGCTGGAATTCTAACTGTTTGAATGGATTTAGGTTGGTTGGCATTGCACACCCATTAGCAACTAAAGGCTGATGTATTATTATCCTTCACCACACAAGTTGTTTATTAAATGATTCTAAATTTTGGTCAATTATTGTTGGCGGTTTTCTCAACGTTTTTATTTATAAAACAACTATAAGGCGGAAGTAGGTTAAAATTGTAGTATGAATATTACTATATGTTATACAATAATGTTGTAGTACTAAAAAGAAAATTACTGTTTTGCGCTTCCACGTGAAAAACGTCTTAGGATGTTGTGAGCGCTCGCGCGGAGCGAGTTTCTGCAACTAATTATTTTATACCACTAGCAGATGTGCTCGACTTAGCCAGCTAATAATTTTTCACCAATCATGAAACCTTTTTTTTTTCAAATACATATTATTTTTTTTAGTATAAATTCAAATAATTAGTTTTATTACCATTATTGACATCTCCAATAATTCTGTCTTTAAAAACAATAAATTATTTAGTAAATTACGACATCTAATGTTTGATTGATCACGTACTGAAGGAAGGTGGAGTCAAAAGTCTTCGAAACCGGCGAGCGTGTATGAAGAGAATTATGAATGTTGAGGAAGCGAGTGAGGTATGTAAGGATAAAGTTCTCTGGCATTCTGTTCTCTCTGCCTACCCTGCAAGGGATATGGCGTGATGATATGTATGTATGTACGACATCTACTGTTTGTTATTTTTTTAATTATAAAGGAATTATTATATAATAATATTATTATTTAGTTGTGTGGTTGCGGCTACGAATACTACCAACCCTTATTTTGCTCGTGGATGTCGTAAAAGACGATATTTATAACGACCTGGGTCAACTCCACATGATGCTGTTTGGTCAACAATTATATTCTCAAGGAGGGTTGACGTCTGGCAGGCGGCCAGTCATAAAACCATTGCCAATAACTTTTACAATATGTACTATGAAAAAAAGAGTACATATTGTATCGACCCCAAGTAATTGGGATAAGAGTAGGAGAATGATGATGATGTTATATAATATTATCAATATTACGTCTGAGCAAATAGTCGTGTTACTAAATGTATGGTGTCAACGATCATCATCCCTTATTTCCCTAATTATATCAATCATACACCAATGATCACTATTACTACATTCGTATCTCTATGTAGATATTTCTAAATAAATAATAGTTCACACATTCTTGAACGTATCTTGGCATATAATATACATTACTAGTCAGACGCTAGTTTTCCGTGTGGTGGCGGAGTAAGAATACAATTCACCATTCCCGATCGATATAAAACGCATATAATATCTATACGAGAGAAGAAAACCTCGAAACGAAATCCTATACCGACACGTCTGACGAGCGTGGTATAGTACGTCAATTACCCTCCTATTATGGAGGAGGCTCGAGCCCAACAGTGGGACATGTATGAGCTGAGATGAGATGAGATGAGCCAGACGCTTGTTAAAAATATACAAGCTTCCCGCCCCCTTAACTTTATTTCTTTTGTATAAATATTAACACAATCATGAAAAATACCTAAGGTTGTTATTGTTACTTTTATATCATGTATTGTTGGTAAGATTGAAAATAAACGAACAATGAGCTGAATCTGTAAGGCTTGAATTCTGTTCATGATTGACGTTAGCGTAAAAATAAATACGTGTCTTGTTATATTTAATAAATAATTGGGTACTACTAAGGATTCAGACGTGGGTATATAAGGATAAAAGCAATATTTTGTTTTTATTGTTCTTTTAAGAAAAACGAACAAATGAATCTAAGTGTTAAATGTATCCAATTACAAATAATGAAAAACTCTTCAGAATGAGCCCTACATAGAACATTAAAGCTGGTAAATTTGGAATTTCATTATAGACTTAAATATAAGGTGACTTCTTGGTGAATTTTTAATAAGTGAGATCATTCAAAATACGTTAATATATTCTGGAAGATGAGTCAAAGTAAACAGGTTACGTTTGGTAGTAGCCAGACAGGTTTGTTTTGGTATAGATTAGTTTTCAAAACTATATGAATTACGAGACTCAAATGCTATGCTATGATTTATAATATTGTTATGGCTTTTGGTGTGTAAAATCTTATATTTTTCCCGTATTAGAAATAAGAGAAGAAAGCACTCTACGTGCACAATGACACATTAGATATATTTACATAGAATTTTGATTTCCAGTAAAATAACTTTATTGAAATATTTTATTTTCATAATCACTATTTTTTTTTTAATATAACAAGATTTGGGTTACGCTTAATTGATATTGCAGTTGGAACAAATTTTAATTAATGTGGGCTCAAGTTTCAAGTGTGGTAATTATTTTTTCGCTTCCAAATAAGTTTTTATAATTTTTAGCTTATATTTTTATGCAAATTTGCATCTATTATCAAAATTAGTTTAACTTGATAGTAGGTTAATGACAAAATTGTACTAAGTGATATTACACTTGAGGATAACCTAGAAAACGTAGCAAAAAAGTTTGATTTATAAAATTGATTGATAAATAAGAATCTTCTTATTGATTATTAATATACCGGCAATAAAACGAGTTCTAGCGATACATAGTAATACAAATTCCATCTATATTTTAATAATATTAACGTTGAATAAATTTAATAATAAACAATCATTATCATTCAAAACTATATTTAGAGCTAAGACGATATCTCATAGGCTCGTCTGTCGTACTAACGAAAGAATATCTGTTTTATTTAATGCGTAGGTACTGTATACCTTTTTACATATGAAGCTTAAGAAATTTATTTAAAAAGTATACAAAGTTCAATATAATATTCAAGGCCATATTTATATCGAATATATACACTTAATGTTACTTTCTGTGTGGTAGCGGCTACGAATACTACCAACCCTTACTTTGCTCGTGGATGTCGTAAAAGACGGCTAAGAGCCTTATAACGACCTGGGCGAACTCCATCTGATGCCGTTTAGTCAACAATTATATTCCGAAGGAGGATTGACGTCTTGCAGGCGGCCGGTCACAAAACTATTGCCAATAACTTTAACAATATGTACTATGAAAGAAGAGTAGATATTGTATCGGCTCCAAGTAATTGGGATAAGAGTAAGACAATGATGATGATACACTTAAAATTAATATATCACCATATCTGCATGAAATGGATTTTGCAAAATTGAATGATTGCTGTGTGGTAGTAGCTACGAATACCAATCCTTACTTTTCTCGTGGGTGTCATAAAAGACAACTAAGATCTTTATATCGACCTGGACTGACTCTACCTGATGCCGTTTGGTCAACCATTACATTTCCAAGATGGGTTGATTTCAGGCAGGCGGCTGGTCATAAAACTATTGTTAATAACTTTTGCCATATATAGGATGGAAGAGGAGTACCTACATGTTGTATCGATCCGGAGTATTTGGTATAAGAGTAGAAGAATGATAAATTAAGGTCTGTATGATATGAATATATCAAATGATATTCAAAATGACAACATTTTGACAGATTTTTTTTTAAATTGTAATTTATACATATAACATATTTTATGATGTGGAGTATTATAGACGATTTATTTGCAGTGGGATATTCACTAGATGTTCAGGATATTAATTAAGCTTTCCCGCGAATCTAATAAATAAGTCTGTTAGATTTTCATTTTTTCTTACATAAGTAATTGCATACAACATAATAGATACTAAAAATAAATAATTTCATACAAGAAAACAACAATAAAAATAAATAATTTCATACAACAAACGACGATGAAAAAAAACACAACATAATTTTATGTAGTAATATCCTACTAGCCTTAGCAGATTCTAATGGTATTGAGGTCATGTGACTTAATTGAAAAGGATTTAAGAATACCGTATTGTAGAGTTAGGCCAAGTTTGAAAATGGAATACTGCCTTTCCATAGGGACTGTTATATATTCACGATATCCGGGATCGGTCGCTTAATGTAATCTCCGATGTACGGATTCCATTGATCTACGAAAACTTTTAAAGTACTCTTTTATATGCTGTTTGTCTCACGTTGACTTTCTTCGACACTATAACTTAACTAGCGCGATTTTTTTTTGGAGTTTACTCCTTAAGAATCAATTTTCATATAAGGCGCCCGGTATGAGAAAAATTCGAGGAGTAAAATCTAGTGATCGAATGACCTTGTTACGTTTTTGGTGCGCAACCTATTCTGCGCACCTTTCACTTTCTGACGTGAGATAATACTTCACTGAACAGTTTTAATAAATGTAAATAAAAATATATATATTATTTTTCGTCAAATGAGCATTTTTGCGCCTATTTTGATAATCGTACTTAAGGAGTAAACTCCAGTCGTGCGTCGGAGCTGACATACACACTTTTTTTTATTTTATTAACTATTAGACATATAGCTTTCCGTGTGGTGACGGAGTAAGAATACAATTCACCACCCCCTATCTTACCCGTGGGTGGTCGTACGAGACGACTAAGGAATGTAAAACGCCTATAATATCTATGCGAGAGAAGGAAACCTCGAAACAAAACCCTATACCAACACGTCTAACCAGCGTGGTATAGTAGATCAATAACTCTCCCATTATGGAGGAGGCTTGAGCTCAACAGTGGGACATATATGAGCTGAGATGATGAGACATATATCAGTTACATATACTAGCAATCTCAAAACTCTGGCAGTTATCACAAAATTTAATTAAAAGCATATCGACTGATTGAGCAATGCATTTGAACTACTTCTTCCCACGTCTAATCAACGAATATGTTTACATGTAAATTAAATTGATAAGTGTGAAATAACATATTTTTACAACTTTTATTGCATTTGTATTTGTTTTTTACTATCCCGATGTTTCGAATACGTTACAGCGTTCATAGTCACGGGAGGATTACAGTGTTTCACGTCCAATAAGTCATCGTTATGACAGAGATTTTATCTAACTGCTGCAGAATTACTTATTAAATTTTGACATAAATTTAGATATAAATTTATTGCCAGTAGAAAAAGGAGATGTTAATGATGTATATAAAAACATATATAGTTTTATTTCATATATGTAAGACTAGCATAAACATATCTGATGTTTCTTATTATTATCTATTTTTATGATCATTATGGATTGATAAGTGTTATATGAAACCGGCCAAGTGCAAGTCGGACGCGCGCACGAAGGGTTTCGAACCATTATCTATAAAAAAGGTAAAAAAATCATGTTTGTTGTATGGGAGTCCCATTAAATATTTATTTTATTTGATTTTTGTAGTATTTGTTGTTATAGCGGCAACAAAAATACATCATCTGTGAAAATTTTAATTGTTTAATTATCACAGTTCTTGAGATACAGCCTGGTGAGAGAGATGGACAGACGGATGGACAGTAGAGTCTTAGAAAAAATCCTATAAATAATAGAGCTTTTTTAATGTGTAATTCTTTCATTGAAAATAAAGATTATTAAACATATCAACACCTTCAATAGACAGAGGGCCGGTCATAAAACTATTACCAAACTCTTGTATATATTTATATATATATATATATATATAATTATGGAAGAAGAGTACATATTGCGTCAACCCCAATTACTTGAGATAAGAGCAAGAGAATGATAATAGGGATGAAGCATATCACAATCATCATCATCCTACACTTATTTCAATTACTTGGAGTCGACGTATAATTGCCCTTCCATCATACACATTGCAAATAGTTATTGGCAATAATTTTATGACCAGCCGCCTGCTTAACGTTCATATGAATTTTTTTTTTTAATCCTTGTATTGCGAAAGACTTTACAAACATACAATGAACGCAAACAAATTACACCCAAACTCAGAATAACACTTTGTAGATCGCACAAAGTATAGTCCTGCGTAGGAATCAAACCTATGGAAATGGCACGGAAGGTCAGTATCTTAATCACTATGCCATCTGTGCAGGCTTTTTTTGTTAATTAGATGGTATCAGATAGAGTTGATCGTGGTCGATGTAGAGATCTTAGTCATATTCCACTACACCCACGAGCATTGTAAACGCTGGTAGCTACACAGTAATTAGATATAGCACATAAAGTCACCATAATATTCTAGAATAGATTATCTTAGTCATGTTTTATTTATCATCAAAGCAATTGATATATCAACGATGATTAATCGCATTAGTTTTCATTTTTTCTCGGACCATGTCTCATTGTTGATTACTGTTGTACTCGACCATGAATGGAGATTTTGCTTACTTGACTAAGCTGAGTACACGCATTGACGCATGGTTTTATTCCTAGATTTCCATATTTTGCAGTAACGTTATCAGCTTATGCCCTTTAGTATAACCTGTGGATAGATAAACCTGTAAGTACACGTACAATAATATTGCACAATACTTTTATTGTGCAATATTATTTAATACCTCCTTTGAATCCAAACGTTCAATAATATTCACTCAATAATATTAAAAAACCAATTGCATCAATATTTTTGTGCGAGCAACATGTTACTCAGATATGTCTGACAACGAAGTTTTGGCAGCAGCTATACTCGTGATTTTGTTGAATAAAAAAAAGAACTAAAACTGTATTTATTGCTTGTCATTTTTCTCGATTTTAATATACGACCTAACCTACACTGCACCGTGACTGACCGATTGCGACCTCTTCAAACAGTGAAATGAAAAATATAAATAAATGCAATATTACGCCTATACGGTGCAACAAATAAAATATTCGCACAGTAAAATTTAAACTCGCTCAAATTTTTGTTCAATCATTGCGCAATGTTTTAATACTAGCCCTACACATTGAATAATATTGTAAAATCATCTATATTGTGCAATATTATTGTACGTATATACGGTGCCTTAGACGATTAACATTCGTGTTTATTATTATAAAATAATTTAATTATAAAAAAGTTGTCTTTTGCGACACTCGTAAAAAAAGTAATGAATAACAAGAGAATATAATACATATTCTTACTCTTTTATGATGGGGAAGTAACGCTAATACATATAATTATGTAATATGCTAATTTATTAGCAGTTCAATAATTTAAATAAATACCAATTTACTTCAAAGCTCCTGTTTTTAGTGTTTTATTTTCTTGATTGTCAGAAATCAACATAATTAAGTTCTGATAGCGATTTATTTTTAATTTAAAGTAGTACCACCCTTTTTTTTGCGGTGGGCTATGGACGTCGCACCCCGCCAAATCGGTCCGGGGTGACGGAAGAGGCGGCGCGCAACCCCATTAACCCACCCTGCAAGCATCTCTTTTTCGCCGTGCGAGCGGACCACCGGTACCCGATCTTTGTCTTCGGTGGTCCGCCCGGCGGTATGCCCTCTCGGATTCCTCTCTCGTCGACGCCCCGACAGCTTTCGCCGTCGAGGTGTCGTCCCCACGCGGTGGCCTCGCGTCGGGTGACTGGACAGTACCACCCTGCACTAAGGCAATAATTCTTTTATTTCGAGGGACTTTACAAACATGCAATTAACGCAGACGAATTACACCTAGACTCAGAAGTCTCAGAACAAAACTTTGTGGATCGCACAAACTGTTGCCTTATGCGAGAATCGCACCCACGTCACTGGCACACAAAGCTGGTATCTTAAGCAATACATCATCTGTGAACTCAAAATGGGAAGCTCTATATCGAAAACTCATAATTTATGTAATAAAACAATATTTTTGTATCGTTCTTCGTAGTTCCTACATTTATTTCTCACGTGTCGTTGTATATTTCTCAATAGAATCAATTGACTTAAAACTTCATGATTTTCCCACTAGATATTAAGTAACAATTCAGCTAACAATATTACATATTTACATAGTAAATTTATCACCGTTTTTAAGTTCCTATTTGTCTTGAACAACTTGCAAGATGGTGTTAGTTATTAAATATTGACAAAGTAATCTTTTCCGTACTTTTGTTTCACAATTTCCTAAAACTTATATAATTTATATTAAAAGAAGAAGAAAAATTATATAATTATTATTAAGAATGATCATTGATTATGTGTTCGTAATTATGAAGTTAGGAATACATATCTGTCAGCCTGCTTTTGAACATGGACCTTCCTTTAGAAGGAGTGTTATAATTTTTCTGAGAGACTGCACTTTTTGAGGATTTTTTCCCCCACGGTAAAGTCTAGATAGAGAATAGAATACAATATATTGCCACTACTAGCTGCATATTGTATTCTTAATATTAATAACAATAGCTGTAAAAGTCACAAAGCAACTTATTCAATTTATAAAATATGTCCTATAATTTGCGTTCATTATATGTTTGTAAAGTGCCCTACAGTAGGAGATTAATTCCTTCATTCAGGGTACTGTCTTGTAAATAAAAAGCTCTTCATCTCATCTCAACTCATATGTATCGCACTGTTGGGCTCGAGCCTCCACTATGATGGGAATTGACCTATTATACCACGCTGGTCAGACGTGTTGATATAGGGTTTTGTTTCGAGTTTTTTTTCTATTGCACAGATGTTATATTCGTTTTATTTCCCTTAGTCGTCTCTTACGATCACCCACGGGTAAGATAAGGCGTGGTGAATTGTTTTCTATCTCCGTCACCACACTGAAAAAAAGTTATTTCAACCACAGTAGTAATAAAACTATGAAGAGTTCACAAACGAATACGAAAACTTTATAATATTAGTTTCATAAAAGAGATTTTCAAGTTTTAAGAAAACAAAGATGTTATTTTTATTATTATACACAAATATTTATTACTATAAACAAAAATAAACAACAAAAACACATTAAATATGGTGAAAGATTTTATTTGATATCACAACTTGAGTCAATAACGAACAATATGAATGTCATTATTGCTAAATCGATCATTTGCCGAACCCTCAGTGATTCACAAATTATACTTTAAGATACCTTGTTCCACGTCATTTTCAAATATAAATTATACGCCGGCTTGGTAATAAGCTGCAATTAATTTTAACATTCTGTCTACTCATTTAATTTTTAATTCAAAGTTTATAATTGTTGTTATTTAAATTTTAAGAGTTTGCTGTTACTGTCATTCATAAATTTTTAATTGAAATCTTTATTGATTTTATTAAGAGACAATATACTAAGAATACATACTATAGTGAATCCTATTAGGGTGGGTTTAAAGATAATGGAAATATTTACATAGACATACATATCATCGCGCCATATCCCTTGCAGGGTAGGCAGAGAAAACAGAGTGCCAGAGAACTCTATCCTTGCATATTTCACTTGCTTCCTCAATATTTATTCATTCAGTACGAGACCAGTCTGGTCTAGGTAGGTTAGTCTCGGTCTCCCTCGGTACCTACATCCGTCCACTTTCGCATTGTATATCTTCTTAACCAGACGTTCGTTCGGCATTCTTTCCACATGTCCGAACCATCGGAGCATTCCCTTTCCCATCTTTACACCAATACTCTCTTTCATAACTACTCGCTCTCTTACGTCGTCGTTACGAATGCGATCGGTCAGCCTAACTCTACTCAACTCAAAAGTAGAAAAATTCAAAAGCCCTACTTAATGTAGAGTTTGATCATTTTGATTTGATACTGATTCAGATTAATATGTTCTTTTATGTCGATTGGTAGAGAAATTGATGGCAGACAGAAGGTAGTGATGGCTACTCTAGTAGTTAACTCGTGATCGGATGCCGCTTGTAGGATTTGTTCTAGCCATATTCTTTTGGCTTTTTAGTGTATTTTAAATAAAATTTTAACCTATTTCGAATGTTATCATATACACTTGAGCTAATACGTACTAAATTTGTAATGTACATACAATTTCATTTAAAAGAAATAATTTAAAAAAATGATACTGAATTTCTTGTCGGATTTATCTGTTACATTATTAGATTATTTTCAGTTGAAATGTAAATTTAATAAATATGTAAGCTTATGATAAATAATGATGATAAATTATATATTTTTTTAAAGACCACAACTAAAGGACAGCGTTCCGTGTGATGAAGAAGTAATAATACAAATCATCTTATCCGTGAGTGATCATAAACAACTATTAAAAATAAAATATGCACATAACATCTATACTAGAGAAGGAACTGGAACTGGAAATAGAACTCTATGTATGGTATATACTCCAACACGTTTGACCAACGCGGTGTAGTAGGTCAGCTCAGCTGTGGCTATGCTGTGAGGATGGTGATGATGATAAAAAAGCACCAGGCACTAAGGAAATAACCTTGTACTGCGGGAGACTTCACAAACATATAATTTAATGGACACAAACTAAACCTATACTCAAAAAAATAATTTGTGGACACACACACACAGTATGGTTCTGCATGTGAATCGAACCCACGACACCGGCAAAGTAGATCGATATCTTAACTACTTAACCATCTACGTAGTCAAATTTGATTTAGAACTTGAGCAATAGTTGCTACTTACCATCAGATAGTTGGCTTTCTCATGCACCATAGTTAGCAATTAAACAAAACAATGGCGTCCTACATTCAAGTATGTAAAATGCTCGGTTTATGGTTTTATAATTGTAATATTTTATTAATCTTGCTACTATAGTTATGGTACCCCATTGCAGCAGGTATTATAATTATACACCATAAATAACAACGTGTAATTATAATTTTATCTTCGGGTGGGTGAACTGATAGATTAAAGATTATAACCGTGTCTGAATTTTGAATTAATATAAAATAATTATACACTAGATTATATAAAATAAAATATTATATTTGCTGTGTGGTAGCGGCTAAGAATACTACCAACCCTTACTTTGCTCGTGGATATCGTAAAAGACGACTAAGAGCTTAATATCGACCTGGGCCAACTCCACTTGATGCCGTTTGATCAACAATTACATTCCCAAGGAGGATTGACATCAGGCAGGCGGCCTCGCGCTGCGGTGCCGACGACGTTGGGCACTGACGTGACCGCCACGGTGAAACCCATCCCCGTGACGAGAAAGACGCCTCCCGCTGCAGAGCGCGCGCCGCCGGCTAGTGCTGGCGCAGCCACCGCGGCGAAACCGGTCCCCGTGGCGAGGAAGACACCTCCCGCTGTGGACCGCGTGCCGCCGGCTAGCGATGGCGTAGCCGTCGTAGCGAAAGCCGTCCTTGCGGCGCCGAAGCTGCCAAGCGCCGCGGAGCGGGCCCCTGAAGAGGCTCAGCTGACCCCGATGCCTGCGGTGGGAGGCTTATCGGACGAGGCCCTGCGCAAAATCATCGACGCAATTGGGAAACTCGTCGATGCGCGCGTGGCCGTTCTTGAGGCAAGGTGAACTGAGAGGGAGTCTCTCCCCCCGGGCTGAGCTTGATATGCTATGCTGACGATACATTCGTCACAGCCCGGGGCAGGACACTCGAAGAGACGGCGAGCCTGGCCACTCTCGGCACCGAGAAAATGGTCAGGCGAATCGAGGCGCTGGGGCTCAGGGTGGCCTTAAATAAGACGGAGGCCCTATTATTCCATGGGCCTCACGTAAGGCAGCCAATCGGTGCCTTGTTAGTCGTCAACTCCATCTAGATCAGTATCCAGGCCCATATGAAGTACTTGGGTCTGGTGCTCGACGGGCGATGGTGGTTCCGGGAGCATTGCCGCCGAATTGCTCCCCGGCTGGTTGGCGCGGCGTCCGCCCTATCACGGCTCATGCCGAACGTGGGCGGACCCAGTTTCGAGGGCTGACGGCTATATGCGGGGGTGATCCGTTTGATGGCCATGTACGGTGCCCCTGTGTGGGCGAGGGCTCTGAACGCACAGCTCAGGGCTGTTCTGTGGAGACCACAGAGAGCCATGGCGGTCAGAGCCATTCGCGGGTACCGCATGATATCGATCGAGGCGACATGCCTACTGGACGGGACACCCCCGTGGGACATAGAGGCGGAGATGCTCTCTGACCTCTACCGGCGGGTTACCTCAGTGCGCGACGAAGGTGGCTCCCCATCGTTGAGCGAGATAGCCACCTGGCGCGAGGACGCCCGCCGAGACGTCATCGCCCGTTGGTTTACGCGGCTGGGGAGGCCTAGACACGGTGTTGTTACCGTTGAGGCCCTCCAACCCGTACTGATTGAGTGGATGGAGCGGCGGCACGGGGCCCTCTCTTTCCGACTGGTGCAGGTGTTGTCACAGGCAGGGGTTGTTGGTGGTGACACAAGCTGTCGGGGCATCGACAAGAGAGGAACCCGCAAGAGTATACCGCCGGGCCGGCCACCGAAGACAAAGATCGGGTACCGGTGGCCCACTCGCACGGCCAAGAGAGGTGTTTGCAGGGTGAGTCCATGGGGTTGCGTGCCGCCTCTTCCGTCGCCCCGGGCCGATTTGCCGGGGCGCGACCACTTCCATGGTCCCACCTTGCGAAGAAAAAAAAAAGGAGGCCGGTAATAAAACTATAGACAATAACTTTTTGCATTATGTACGATGCAAGCAAAGTACATATTGTGTCGACACAAGTAATTGGGATAAGAGCAGGAGAATGATGATGATTATATAAAATAAAACTAAAACGGTTACTGATAATTAAACACAAATTTCTCCTTTTGGAAAAAGTTTAAAATACAAAATGCCATCTAATCCCTAATTTCATATGAGAATTATATCTAAGGGAATATGAATTAAGGGAACTAAAACACTCTCCTTGGAAACTTATAACACTAAGCGAGACGATCAAAATAAACGTGTCAATTATAGTATTAGTACTGCTTGAGTACGCCTTTTTTTCTTTTTTTTTTACTGCTCTTGGTGGCAAACGAGCAAGCAGCACACTTGATGGTAAGTGTTACTACCGCCCATGGACCTATGCAATACCAGAGTATACCTCTGAGCTAGGCCGTCTACCAATAATCCTAAACCCAGCCAGAAAATTGGGCTTCCGCCTCTCTCGCTCACCGACCAAAGCACAGCAGCATATTGCCACTACTCAGGCGTCGATCTTCTGCAAGAGTGTGTTACTGCCCCGAACGGACCGGCCCGCGGCTGTAGACAGAGAACTGTCAACAGCGTGGTCCTACCACTATTATATATATTATACCTTCGTTTCGCAATACCCATCGATAGAATGATCGATGGTTCGATAATAGATCTTTATTATGAGTAGCTTCATCCATGCCGTTCGTTATAGGTCTACAGTTGCCCACGCGATCTTAAAAGTATACTATGAAAATGGATAAACATCAAATACTTGAGTTGTAGTTATTAGTTTCAACCATTTCCCCCCGAATTCTGGTATGATTACAACTAGCCTAACAGCGACTTAGTCTTTCGTGTTCTCTCTGAGCTACACGTTCCGGCGCACGTTATGGCATCACCCGGTAATGGATTAAGTTAACGTAGTTGGCCTCCCAAATGACGATGTAAATAAAAGTAGTATTCCCACTAGAATGGGCTTATAAACTTATTATTTATTATTAACAATTGTTCAAGTCCATTGTCATCTATATAGTAAACTATGCCACTATATAACGCTGATTGGATTTATCTAAATAAGTACTACAGACTGAAATGCTAAGATTTCACTATAAAAGCATTTCCTTTTTAGTTATCTTTAAAGTATTTATTTCTGTCGTGTTGACACTGTACCTCCCTGTACCGACCATTATACTACGCTGATTAGGCGGATATAAGATCCTTTTTTTAGTTTTCTTCCTGAATGATTTATATTAAAACCATATACTTAACAAAATCTTGCAGTGTTTGGGCTCGAAAATATGAGATTTTTAAGAATTTAAAAATACGATCGTACTTATTTTTATATTGGAAAATAATTTTATCTGAAATATGAAAAGCCAACTTAATCAGCATAATTATGAGTTCGAACCTGTGGAATTGTTATATAAATAGCCAGTCACGGGAAGGTACCACACAAACATATCATCCGATTGTCTATATTTTGTTCTGATTGAACAAAAATAAATAATGTATCTCTTTGTGTTAAGCTGAAAGTAAAATTATGTTAGGTATGAAAGTCATAAGAAATAAACGATGTTCTTAATCTAACGATGATAAGAAATTGATTCCAGTGGCTCACTCAACAGCCAAAGGAAAGAAACTATCAGTTATGGGACGGCAAGGCATTCCTACACTGCTTTCGATCTGGTCGGAGAGAGCTGTAATATAACTTTTCATAAAAATACTATTTTCAATAACCTTACCCAGATTATACATCAATTATCTTTAATTGGAGTAATATATTCATAAAAAAAGTAATGTATTCAATGCATAAATATTTAACAATGAAAAATAAATACTATCTATAACATTGCATTTATAAACAAATAAAAATAAAAATGAATGTTGACGAAGCGAGTGAAGTATGCAAGGATAGAGTTCTCTGGCACTCTATTCTCTCCGCCTACCCTGCAAAGGACATGGCGTGATGGTATGTATGTAAAAATAAAAACTACAAACAAGGGTCTAATCTAGTTTTCTGTCAAACAACGAATACTAAAATTATTGTAAACACCAACGTTAACAACATATGATACCATCATCATCATCATCATCATCAACGTCATCATTATCGTCATCATTATCCATCCAGCCATTTTGCCGTCTACTTTTGGACTTAGTCTGCTGCTTTCTGCGAAATTAGTGTCACAATTGCCACGCTTATCAGGCACGTTGATGTTTGCAACAATATATACGTTTCCCAGAAAAGAGCTATTGCTCACTTACCTAGTGAGACTCAGGCGAGTTTTACCACTCGCATGAGAAAATAATCGCTATAATTGTATCCTGTCGCAACACTCTTAATCTTTCGGTTTTAGAATAAGTAGTACTAATGATCACTATAGTATGATAGATATTACGCAATTAATCTAATGTATATAAAATAATTGCATGCTATGTTCATTTATTTAAGCACTTTATTCGATAAACTAAGCGGAATGGAACCCTCCCTATCATGGAAATTCGTTTAAATTTGTTCATGTATGCGCATTATTATTATAATAATAGGCGGTAATTTTTAAATTTGGAATAAAGCATTATTTCATATGAGGACTTCACAAATATACAATTAATGAACACTAATTTACGCCTAGAATTGCAATATTGATCTGTGGATTACACAAATAATATGATTTTAAATTATATTAGTTTAAGAACAAATAATATTATTTTACGTGGGTATTAAACAAACGACGTTAGATATAATAGATCTCCTCCTCAAAACTCTGCCACGACTAAGCTTAAATTTGATTTATGAATAGACTGCCAATACTGAGGTATACCTCAAAGAGTTGTCTATATGTATAGGTATATCTGTATCATAGAGTAGGCTGCTGTAGGCTGCTGCTAACTCTATAGAGTTTGATCATCAACCTGAGATCTGAAAAAGGTAGTCTGTTTATGGTATATTTCAGGTATATGTGCTTATACTTTTTAAATTATGGATCTATTAAATCTACATCATAACTTGCGTATCATGCTTTTTTTACTACGATTTCTTGTTCTTGAATTTCTTATTAGACAATAAAGTCTAAACAGCTATACCAGTGGCCTGACCTGAGTGACTGAATATATTCAGTCGATAAGATGACATATAGTGGATATAGTGGAGAGGCTTCCAGTCATCCTATAAATACTATGAAAGGCCAGATGGGATGAGATTGAACAATAAATAGTACAAAAAACGGTCGTTTAGCAAGTATTTAATAAACTCTGCTAGTGTTCATAATAATCTCACTAGATATTAGATGTATATAAGATAAGTAGTTAATGCCTTTACCTCTAAAAATAATCCCAAAAATCTAAAAATATCATAACTATTTCAGATTTGCTAATAAAACGTTATTCATTGTCATACACCTTTATCCCTAATGGGCAGAGAAGTAACATCTCTATATTTCACCGTAATTTTTGGTAAATCATTTTTAGCCTCAAATAATACGAAGCGAGGTGAAACTATTGCTATAAATTGGCCATAGTTCTAAACTTTGAGCTTGAGAATTTATATTTTTGCTCGATCCATAATTCAAACCCAGGGCCTCATGATTGGTATTCCCTTACTTATTATACCTATGATCCAAATGATGGTTTATATGTCGGTATTTAATCCTGCCATATTTTTTTTTTCACTACCTTGTTGCTGCCATAAACTGATACGTCTATTATTATATTAATATATTGCATGCCATAAATTGATTTAAATCACAGCTAGTGGGTGGTTTAACCTCATCTACATCTAACATCAACCAACCCACAATTAATTTAAGAATGTAATAAACATGTATTAAACTATAATAATTAGAGTACATACGATAAAAAAATTAAAAATATCCGATAAAAATTCATGACAGGCTAAGATTAAGATATGTTACCACATATTTTTTGAGGTGAATGTTATAAAAAAATAATGAAAAGAAACTCATAACATTACACTGATAGAAGAAAAGCTCGAATTAAAATCTATGGCGAAATGATAAAATAATTTTCTTCCAATTACAAAAATACACGGGTTTCAAATTATGATGTATATGCTGATATCATCTCAGCCCGTATAAGTCCTTAAGCTTTCTACATAATGGGAGGAAAATTCACCTACTATACCACGCGAGTCAAACTGTTGGTGTAGAGTTTTTTTTTGAGTTTTGCTTCTCTTCTATAGATGTTATATGCGTTTTATACTACTTAGTCGTCTCTTACGATCACCCACGGGTAAGATAGGGAGTGGTGAATTGTATTTTAACTCTGTTACTACATGGAAAGAATTATGTACATATACAGACTAAAAGAAAATAAGGTGTAAAGATAATATTATAGATTATAGATATATAATAAAGATTTATTATAGGACATAAAAATTACCTATATAAGGTACCGCCATCAAAGATGAATATGTTATACCAAGTTTAATATACAAATATTAGTTAATTAAATTAACAAAATGATAAGAAATAATTATTTATTCTCTTTCATTTTATGCACAAAAAGCTTTATGAAATGATTTTTTCCTAAAAGTTAACAATGGTTCTTACTCCGTCACTACACATACGTGTGGTGACGGAGTAAGAATACAATTCACTAGCCTCTGTCTTACCCGTGGATGATTGTAAGAGACGACTAAGGGATATAAAATGTATATAAGATCTTTGCACGACTCGAAACAAAATACCAACACATCCCATACTAACACATCTGACCAGCATGCTATAGTAGGTCAATTTTCCCTTCCATTATAGAGGAGGCTCGAGCCCAACAGTGGGACATTTATGAGCTGAGATGATTATGATGATGAGATGATAACGATGATAGTATTAACACAATTTGAAAACACGCTTGATAGAATAACTCTGATTTGTTTTTAAATTTAATTGGATAATTTATTAGAATATATGATTTATTCATAACAATGGCTTGTGGGCGGGCGACTATGGCTACACCATCTCATAAATATCGACGTAGTTTTTTTTTATATATCTACTTATATAAGCTACTAATTTGTTTGATAAAACATGTTAATCTCAGCAAATAATAGTCCAATTTTATAAAATTCTTGTGTGTTTTACATCCCATTTTTTTTTTAAATAAATCTTTATCTCATCTCATAAATGTCCCACTGTTGAGCTCGAGCTACCTCCATAATGGAAGGTAAAATTGACCTACTATAGCATGCTGGTCAGATGTGTTAGTATGGGATGTGTTGGTATTTTTGGTGATGGTTGGTATGACTGCACAGATGGCGTAGTGGTTAAGATACCGACCTTCAGTGCCAGTGCCGTGGGTTCGATTCCCACGCAGGACGATACTTAGTGCGATCCACAAAGTGTTGTTCGGAGTGTAATTTGTCTGCGTTAATTGCATGTTTGTAAAGTCCCCCGCGATACAAGGATTATTTTCCTTAGTGCAGGGAGGTGTCTTTAAAAAAATAAATAAAAAAAAAATGCGTTTTATATCCCTTAATCGTCTCTTACAATCATTCACGAGCAAAATAGGGGGTGGTGAATTATATTCTTACTCCGTAACCACACGGATAAATAAATATTTCAAAATATATGTGTACAACGAAATAGAAATACAAAGACTTTCATACGGATTTCAACAAAAATTGTGATAGATAGTTCAATATATTGTATGCTGAATAATGAAATAGCTTAAAGATTACTATAAATTTATATTAGTAAACTATAAAATATAATGCCACTATAAATTAAGAAAGAGAGTAGGTATGAAAGAGTATTGGTGTAAAGATGCGAAAGGGAATGCTCCGATGGCTCGGATATGTGGAAAGAATGCCGAATGAACGTCTGGTTAAGAAGATATACAATGCGAAAGTAGAAGGATGTAGGTACCGGGGGAGACCGAGACTCACCTACCTAGACCAGATTGGTCACGTACAAGTTGGAGTTAAGAGTCTCCAAAACCGGTGAGCGTGTATGAAGAGAATTATGGATGTTGAGGAAGCGAGTGAAGTATGCAAGGATAGAGTTCTCTGGCACTCTGTTCTTTCTGCCTACCCTGCAAGGGATATGGCGTGATGATATGTATGTATGTATGTATAAATAGGTTCGGCGTAGTATAAATGTCCATAATTACAATAAAATATTACACAATAATAGAATAATAGCATAACTATCAAGTAATGAGGATTTATATGTGCATGAAACAGTGACTACATCAAGATAAATATATAGAATAGGATTGTATAATAACAATCCTATGGCAAAATTATTGTTGGACACCGAAGACAAAGATCGGGTACCGGTGGCCCGCTCGCACGGCGAAGAAAGGAGTTTGCATGGTGGGTCTATGGGGTCGCGCGCTACCTCCTCCGTCAACCCGGACTGATTTGGCGGGGCGAGACGCAACCATAGTCGAACGCAAAAAAAAAAAAGAATAAAAAATGCCAAAATTATTGTTGAAAACTAACCATATGTATATAATCATTATTTTCTATATATTTCTTAATACATATAACATTTTTAACATCTCTTTTTAGAAAAGAATTGGAATATTATATGTAATATCAAAGATAACAATGTCATCATCATCATCTCAGCTTACATATGTCCGACTGCTGAGCTTAAACCTCCTCCATAATAGGAGGAAAATTGACCTACTACACCACGCTGGTCAGACGTGTTGTTATAGGTTTTCCTAATCTTGCAATGATGTTTTTTTTTTATGCACATTTTATTCCTTAGTCGTCTTTTACGATCACCAAGGGGTAAGATAGGTCGCCGGGCGGGCCACCGATGACAAAGATCGGGTACCGGTGGCTCGCTCGCACGGCAAGAGAGGTGTTTGCAGGGTGGGTCTATGGGGTTGCGCGCCGCCTCTTCCGTCGCCCCGGACCGATTTGGCGGGGCGCGACCACGACCATAGTCCACCGCAAAAAAAAAAAAAAAGTGGTAAGATAGGTGTAGTGAATTGTATTCTTACTCCGTCACCATAGGGAAGATAAAAATATACACACTTTTAATCATATATATTATTATAATTGTTGAAGAATTAGCACGTTGAAGTGGCAATGGGCAGGCCACGTCGCCTGACGAACCGAATTGAGTGGCGACCACGAATCGGAGGACGCAGCGTAGGACGACCCCCCACTCGGCGGGCTGATGACCTCATCAAGGTCACAGGAAACCGTTGGATGCAGGTGGCACAGTACCATTGCAGATGGCATTCTCGTGGGGAGGCCTATGTCCAACAGTAGACGTTTACGGGCCGATGGATGGATAGATTATTATAATTAAGCTGAAGAATTTGTTTACTTTGTTCGAAACTATTAATCTACATTTAATTCTTAAAAAAAACTTCATTTTATTATTAATCGAGAGTGTTTATAAGATTCAAAAGATAATCTTGTAATATGTGGTAACTGGTGACCATACAGTTTAGCAAATTGGGAAGAAATATAAAGATGTAATCAACCCATTGTTAGCTGATCATTATTACCAAAATCCCCGTCGTAATAACAAGTTCGGATTATTTTTTTTATTGAAGTATATCATCATCATCACAGCCCACAAATGTCTCACAGTTGGGCTCGGGCTTCCTCCGTAATGGAAGGGAAATTAACCTAGTATACCGCGCTGGTCAGACATGTTGATATAGGGTTTGGTTTCAAGTTTTCCTTCTCTCGCATAGATGGACGACTAAGGGATATAAAAACGCAAATAACATATGCGTTTTTATATCCCTTAATCGTCTCGTACGATCACACACGGGTAAGATATGGGGTGGTGAATAGTATTCTTACTCCGTCACCACACTGAAAAAGTATAGAACAGCAGTAAATTAGCAAGTAATCTATTCTACTGAGGCTGCGGTAATAGCCAATACAAACTTACTTATAATGTAAATTATCAACAAATACGCATACCTAATTCACGGCTTTCTATAATTAATTATTTTTTGCTGATTTATGATCAGTGATGTAAGTAATTATAGTCACAATATTTCTATTTATATTCATTTTATTCATAAATGTAAACACTTTTTTAGTAGATAGTATTCACGTAGTCACGACATCTCCGATAGTAGAATGTAAGAAAATCATGAACATTAAATTCTCATCTACATAGATTCATGCTTCATGTTTGTTATGTAGAGTTACAGATATTTATCATTTTCTTTTGACACAGAGTTTTACTTAGCTTACTATATTGTTAAAGACAAAATAATGAATATTATCAAATAAAAATCATCATTCTCCTACTCTTATCCCAATTACTTGGGGTCGATACAATATGCACTCTTCTTTCATAGTACATACTGTAAAAGTTATTGGCAAAAATTTTATAACCGGCCGCCTGCTATATGTCAACCCTCTTTGGGAATGTAATTGTTGACCTAACGGCATCAGATGGAGTTTGGCCTAGGCCGCTACAAGGCTTTTAGTCGTCTTTTACGACATCCACGAGCAAAGTAAGGGTTGGTAGTATTCGTAGCCGCTACCACACAGCTATTATCAAATAAAAATATAAATAGATAATAGATTACCGGTTTTTATTACCATCTCTCATTATAATCAAATATATTTCTCACTGTTAGGCATGAACTTCCATTATACCAGCCTTATCGCCAAAAAACAAATTGACTTAGCACACTAACTAATTTTCTATGAAGCAAAGATTGTATCTTTTCATGCAGTAACGTTATTTGCAAGCGTATATTAAGCCACTAGCTTCCGCCTGCGACTTCGTCCGCGTGGAATGGTTACTTTGGGCTAACGTTAACTTCAACTCGCGAATTCGTTTACGTAAAAGGTGGAAATATTTTTAAATAATACATACGTTAAAGCTGTTTTTGGTAGGTACCTACATGACATTTTATTAGTAAGAGTAGAACATTAAGCCTTAAGTAAAAGTGTTGGGTCTTATCTATACTTTCTATAGATACATACATACATACATACACTTACGCCTATTTCCGATTACTTTTAATGTGTGTGACCTCGCTGTGTGGTAGCGGCTACGAATACTACCAATCCTCACTTTGCTTGTGGATGTCGTAAAAGACGACTAAGAGCCTTATAACGACTTTGGCCAACTCTATCTGATGCCGTTTGGTCAACAATTACATTCCCAAGGAGGGTTGACGTCTGGCAGGCGGCCGGTCATAAAACTATTGCCAATAACTTTTATAATATGTACTATGAATGAAGAGTACTTTTTGTATCGACCCCAATTAATTGGGGTAAGAGTAGGAGAATGATGATGATGATGATGATGACCTCTCGTGAACAAATCTCCAATTTGGTCCAGAAAAGTATTACGTGGTCTTCCTCTTGTATTCGTCCCATTCACGATTGCTTTATATGTTTGCTTCGTCAACCTCTGCCCACTCATTAATTCTTCCACTTTGTGTCCAACCCACCTCAGCATACCAGTGCTCTTTTATAACATTATACCTACTTTTATCTTTCATATTTACATCACACCCGTTACAAAGAGCTGTCAGCTCTACAGCATTTATTCTACTTTCATGTCTTCTCCGCCAAATCTAACTTTCACTGCCATACATGAGGGCAGGCAGCAGGCACTAATACTTCCTATACTTATTACTATTATTTAGGATGTGTAAAGCCGATGGATGGTCATGAGAAGAAAACAAAACTAAAAATGTGGTGTGTGCAGAAGTACTTTGAAATCATGTATAATTTCTGCGCAACTTTGACCATTTACGCAGCGGAAGCTCTCAAAAGGAAACAAAAATCCGATTTTTGAACATTCTTCATTTTTGCTCTGCTGCTATTAGTTTTAGCGTGATGATATATAGCCTATAGCCTTCCTCGATAAATAAGCTATCTAACACTGAAAGAATTTTTCAAATCGGACCGGTAGTTCCTGAGATTAGCGCGTTCAAACAAACAAACTCTTCAGCTTTATAATATTAGTATAGATTTCATACCTCATACATCACCGAAGAGAAAGTGGTGATATTCATATTTGCTGTTATTATATAGAATTACATAACCATTATAGCTTCATAGCCATTTTTTTTTGTTTTTCTTGCGGTGATCCATGGAGTAGTCACGCTCCGCCAAATCGGCCCGGGGCGACGTAAGAGGCGGCGCGCAACCCTATAGACCCAACCTGCAAAGTGCTTCTCTTCGCCGCGCGAGCGGGCCACCGGTACCCGATCTTTGTCTTCGGTGGCCATAGCTTTATAACCCAATCATAAAATACGTATTGCAGATACAGAGCAGTTTAAATCAAAAGAGATCTTGCATTGTAATTAATATGAATATTGAGAAGTTTTAATCAAAGAAGAATTAACATTGTAACTAATATAAAATAACTAAGATACAAGGGGACTAATTAACTCACACAATTTTACGACCGTGGCCCTAAGAGCCTATTACAGTATTAATACCCATCTACAGCTGATTAGATGAATCAGTATCCTTTAAAAGACTTGTTTACCTCATTAATGAGTAATTAAACTGATGATAATTTAGAATAAATCCAAGTAAGTATGACTAGGCCTTGAAAACTGTATTTATCTATTTAAATTTCATTGATAGCTTCAGAAAAAAAAATACATTAAGATAAGCAAATTATTTCATACTTATAAAAGCCGCGATTACGAAGCGAAAAATGATTCGAACCCGGGCCTATTGGGATTCCGGCCCAATCGTGCTGCCACTACACTACCGTGAACTATTGTAGGACATGCAAATTTCGCTTCGTATCATATTTACGTCTTTAAGGTGACATATGCCAACTACCTGACAATGTTTACACATTGTTATAGGCTTAATACTTCAAATTTTGCAGTTAGAATTGTATTAAACGATGACACAACCTTGTTATTCAAATTACTGAAATTTAGCATTTAATATGCTTAATTATTTATTAAAACCCGATAGGCGCGGGTTCGAATCCCGCTTGTGACATCATTTTTCGCTTCGTAATCGGGTTTTATAAATAATTAAGCATATTAAATGCTAAATTTCAGTAATTATTTCATACTATTTATGTAGTTCCGAAAATGCATTAAAATAAGCAAATTATTTCATACTATATAATTATGTAGTTCGGAAAATGCTGTTCCGAAAATTACGAAAATCTGTTGTGTGGTAGCAGCTAAGAATACTACTAACCCTTACTTTACTCGTGGATGTCGTAAAAGACGACTAAGAGCCTTATAACGACCTGGGTCAACTCTATCTGATGCCGTTTGGTCAACAATTACATTCCCAAGGAGGGTTTGCATCTGGCAGGCGGTTGATCATAAATCTATTGCCAATAACTCGTACAATATATGTACTATGAAAGAAGAGTGCGTATTGTATCAACCTCAAGTAATTGGGATAAAAGTAGGGGAATTATTATGTAGTTCCGAAAATATGCAAATTTTCAAATTCGTAATTTTGTTTATGGTCACTACACTGTAAGGGTATCTGTTTTTAAATTTTATATTTTACTTTCAATAAATCCAATAGTCTGCCACTAGAATAAGTGCAGAGACAAAATACTGAGCAAATCCAACAAGAAACTTAGAAGGCTTGTCTTATTTTTTTCAATGACTGAATTGCATTTTTTGCAATATCTTTCGTTTCAGTGTGATGTTATTCGAACTATGATAATATATAATCAGGATATTTTTCTTTATTACTTAAGTATACAATTAGATATTACCTTCTTCGAATTCATAGAATACGTTTCGGTGGTGCACTCAATGCTTGACTGCTCAAATGTTATAGTGTTGGTGGTGGCCAGTGGTAGAGTAGAGTGCTGACTTGAGTTGCAGCTTGTTCTACATTCAGGATAATTTATTTATATGATCTACATAAGAATGTCTAAAATTAATCCTATATTTAGAATATAGGATTAATTTGTGTCGATTAATTATATGTTTGTGAAGTCCCTCACGACAGCTACCTTTGTCCTTTAATGTGCAGAGTTTTTTTTAAAACAATATGTAAATAAAAAAAGGTAAAAATGTTTTTAAGTTAAACAGTTTTTTGTAAACAGTCATGGTAAATTTGCACTACAAAACAAACATTTTAATCGACGATTGTAGATATTTGACGTGTCCCACGATTTTATTTTATATTAATTGGTACCCATGACTGTATCTATTTAATTATTTTTTAGCTCTTAGTACATTTATCTGCAAATTTATCATGACTGTTTACAATAAAATAGTTAAACATAAAAAAAAATACCCTTTTTATTTTCAAGTTTTTAGTTTTTATTTCTCATTCTATTTAATTCATTTAAGGCCTCGTTATTGCAAGGTTTCTTGCCCGTTAACTTATTACATTCTAACTCCTTGGTGCGTAATCCCTCCAAAGATCTCACTCTACAACGACGTATCATTTTTAGCCACCGTAACGCCACACAGTCCCCGACACGATACAAAATCTTGACTTGGGTGAGAGTTTCAGATATTGATTTTGTAAAGAGCACTGTATTCTACTTATCAAGCCCCTTTCATTTAATACCCATATTAATGGGATTGAAAAAAAAATAGATTATCTGCCATTTTGCAGCGGCGGCCATCTTAGATTTTGATTTTGTATAGTACACTGTATTTTACGTGTCAAGCCATTTCATTTGATATCCATATTGATGAGATTGAAAAACAATTGATTATCTGCCATTTTGTAGCGGCGGCCATCTTAAATTTACAATAAATTTTAGTATACATAATTGTATTGTCATCAAAATCAAAGGCGTATACCAAACTTCAGATCAATTGTTGGTCAGGAAGAGGGTGAAATTTTAATTACTAAATTCGACCCAAAAAAGAAAAAAAAACAAACGGAGTAAGCTAAATAAAATCGTTTTAAAAGATGGGCGCGGAGGGGAAATACTGCAACTTATGGTACCTCACCTCATCCCGGATGATATGAATAGAATGTTACTAAACCATAGACTGTCAAAAAAGATATTACAATCTTTTTCAAGAGATAGTCTCAACTCACCACATTTATTCCTCCCTTACCAATAACTCTGGCTTATCATTTTTGGCAGAGCCGTTTGTTTTACAGAGCCTGGCCCTATCTAGAAAATCTCATACATAACACATGTCTAATTCTGCTATAGTCTACCATACTCAGACTTAATACTTCAAAAATCTAAGATCCTTCAGCGAGTGCATCTATTGCGACATCTGCAGAATATGAGACTGGTGATTCTCTTTCGCTTACTCCATTTGCTCTGCTGCCGCCATTGCATACGCCACAGATAGAATCAATATCACTCATGCCTCGAACCATAGCCTTTGCCATGGCCGAATGTGTGAGATCTTCTACGCCCACTGCTATAATGAGTATCTATTCGTACTGGTTCATCTAATCTGAACGCTCCATCAAGGTATACAAGGCTGTATCCTTAAAGAATTCCATACAGCGATAGCACCAAGAATCCCGGCTTAAGCGATATGAAAGAGTTTGCTTTGACACTCGCTTCAGGATCAAGTATTGTTCATAATAAACAGTAGCTTTATAAAACGATTATCATATTCCAAAGCCTATTTTATTTCTTACCAGAACCAAAATATTTACCTAAATATATTTTAAATTTACTTATATTTCATTATCAGCTATGTACCTCTTCACAACATTGGACTTGCTTATTGCCAATTTTGTGCCATTAAATTAGCACGAGTATTTCGTACGCATACTTGTACATATGAACTCATACATGTAAAATATTTGACCACTCAAACTATGTATTTAGTGACGTAATACGACTTAATGATTTAAAATAGACATGACATTCCATCAGCTGAGATGTAGCAGCAAATACTACTCATTGCTTATAATAGAATACCTTACATAACAATAAATTATCTTCGGTCCGATTTAAACGTACTACCCACGTTATAATACAGACTAAATAATATGATTCGCATTTATAAGGCTACATTCTGATATAATATATCTAAGTACTTACGTATTATAATTCAATACTAATAAACTTTATAGTAATTTGATATAAATTATGCTTAATGATAAACACCTTGATTAAGATTATTCATAAGCAGTACGTGTTAAGTATATGCAACTGTAAATGAATATTAAATACATACATACATATCATCACGCCATATCCCTTGCAGGGTAGGCAGAGAGAACAGAGTGCCAGAGAACTCTATCCTTGCATACGTCACTCGCTTCCTCAACATTCATAATTCTCTTCATACACGCTCGCCGATTTCGGATACTCTTGACTCCACCTTCCTTCAGGACGTAACCAATCTGGTAGGTTAGTCTCGGTCTCCCCCGGTACCTACATCCTTCGACTTTTGCATTGTATATCTTCTTAACCAGATGTTCGTTCGGCATTTTTTCCACATGTCCGAACCATCGGAGCATAATTATACTACTACAATGTGATATATTAATGTGACAAATCACATACCATCAGTGATATTATGCCTGTATATACAATGGCAAGATAAGGATCGTAGGATAATAATTTTGTACGTATTCTGTGTAGCCTCATAATAAACGTTAAAGGTAAAACAAGACACATGTGTATAGGGAAATCAATCCAAATTCCAAAAAATACAATTTATTTTTGAATTGCCCGCTCAGTTATTTGTGAATGTTATCCCGTGAGAATTGTAGATCAATATTCGATTTGAATATATAATATTATGGATCTTTTATTATGATTGTACAGATAGCGTAATAGTTTAAGTTCAGTACCAAGTTGGATCATTATTTGCGCTATTTACAAATTAACGCTGCAAGTTTCGGTGTGTTTCCCTATTTTTAAAGTCTAAAACTAGTATTTTTAAAGTTAGACTTTATCTAACTAGTACCTAGTCACTAACACAAGATCATTAAGAATGAAATTTTATATTATATTGTATTTGATAATACTATATTCAACGACAATACTATATTCTTCCAATAATTATTTTGGTGAAATGAATTAGGAATACTAAAAGTTACAATGTTTCAGTCAACTGTTATCAAAATTTTCTCTTCATTTTTATTCTTTAGAAATAGCTATTGATTTTGCATTGATTATGTAATGATATTATTTCAAAATTTTATAGTTATAGTGTTAGTCGTTAATTAAACTTTGAATTGTCAAATAGGATAAACTTTTTTATGTAATGCAGGGAGAACAGAGTGCCAGAGAACTCTATCTCTGCATACTTCACTCGCTTCCTCAACATTCATTATTCTCTTCATACACGCTCGCCGGTTTCGGAGACTCT
This sequence comes from Lymantria monacha, assembly GCA_905163515.2. Classification (NCBI taxonomy): domain Eukaryota; kingdom Metazoa; phylum Arthropoda; class Insecta; order Lepidoptera; family Erebidae; genus Lymantria; species Lymantria monacha. The sequence continues at coordinate 19,551,529 of LR991082.1, read as the reverse complement.
TGACTCCACCTTCCTTCAGTACATGACCGATCTGGTCTAGGTAGGTTAGTCTCGGTCTCCCTCGGTACCTACATCCTTCCACTTTCGCATTGTATATCTTCTTAACCAGACGTTCGTTCGGCATTCTTCCACATGTCCGAACCATCGGAGCATGCCCTTTCGCATCTTTACACCAATACTCTCTTTCATACCTACTCGCTCTCTTACGTCGTCGTTACGAATGCGGTCGCCGCTGTCGAATGTTGTTCTACTAAACCACATGCGACACCCGCGTCAAGCGTAGCATCCGCATACATATCGCCAAAATATTCACTCCATCGGCTTAACACGTCTTGTGTTTGTGTAAGAATGTCTCCACCTTTAGACCTTATTTTATTCATTCTGAAGGCTGACCAACCACCCCAAGACTTCTTCACCTCCCTCCAAAAGAGTTTGGTGTTACCCTCGAAGTTTTTAGTCAGCCTATCTTCTGCACTCATACTTGCTCTATCACGTTTCTCTTTCACTAAGGCCTTGGTGTCATTCTTACATTGCCGATATATTTCTTTCTTCTGCTCAGTCATACTGTCATTCAGATTCAAAGAAGAGACATAGTCCAGCCACGCTTTCTTCTTTTGCTCTACGGAAGCTGCCACTTCCGCATCCCACCATGCATCACTCTTTGTTTTTCTATGCTTCTTTGAACTGCCACATACTTCTTTCGCTGTATCTACCATACTCTCTTTCAATACTCTCCAGCATTCTTCAATGTCCGATTGCGGGTGGCTTGCCATCGTCAGCCGTTCTCGGACACCCTTCGCATACTTTTCTCTTACACACTCTTCTTGCAACCTTTCAACCTTTATTCTTTCAAGCCTTCCGAAGTGGACACGCTCTCGCCAGTGCCTCCACTTTCTGAACAGACCACTAAATCTCGCAATAACGAGATAGTAGTCCGTATCGACTGTGGGACCTCTGTAGGCTCTTGTGTCCAATATTTTGCTTCGGAGGCGACTGTCTACCAAAATTAAATCTATTATACTTTTCTGTTCATTCCTTCTCCATGTATACATGTGGATGACCTTATGTTGGAAAAATGTGTTTAACACAATAAGGTTTCTCTCCATGCATACATCCGATATGAGCCTACCTGCGTCGTTCACTCTCTTATCACCAAATGGACCAAGTACGTCCTCATAGTCGTGACGCTTGGTCCCCACCCATCCGTTCAAATCTCCGCATACAATCACGCGTTCACTGGTTTCTGCCATATCCAGAACTTCCCTAACATTATCCCAAAACTTCTCTAGGTCTGATGCCACCGAGGATCCTACGGGAGCATATGCTACAACCATGAATACCTTGGTGACAGCTAGTTTTATACGGACCCAAAGAAGTCTGGGATCATACATTCCGTAATCCCTCACACCTGAGGCCAAGCGAGAGGACAACAGGACTCCTACCCCCATGCTGGCTCGATCGCTCTGTGGTACACCAGACCACAGAGCCATCCCACCACCAGGAAGATCACAGGCGTCGCTGCCCCTTCGCTTGGTCTCTGTTACACAGAGCACGTCTAGCTGTTTGTCCGCCATGACGGATATCAGCTCGTGCAACTTACCTTCCACACAACATCTTACATTCCACGTGCCCACCCGGCACTCTGCTCTCCTCGACTCGCCTGACTGGGCAAGGCGTGATGGGGCCCCCATCGCCGCAACTGCCTAAGTTCGTACCGACAGGGGCGGGTCGGTACGCGTCGCCTCCGGGGGACGCCCTAACCCGCATTGCGGTACGCATATCGAGCCGGATTAGCAGTCTAATTAGACTGGCAGGGGACGCGAACGAGCACGCTCCGGACTATTCCCCCCAATGTAATTTAACGATATATAATTTAACGATGACATTATACGGACAAGCACACAAGAAAAAAACAGACAAAAATTTAAAAAAAAAAAAAAATTGGTTCAATGTGTGACATAACGCAGATACTGCCAATTTTCATAATAGATCTTCTCATTATTTCGATATTTTAAATCATGTATATGATACGTTAATACAACCAGTAATTTTTAATAATTAAACATAGACTCAATTACAAACTTTACAGCGAAATCTTTATAGAGAAATTGTAAGGAAATTTACTGGGGTTCGTAAATAAAAAGTAAAAAAAAAGTTAACCCTGTGTCCCTTGCATGTCAGCTTGAAGATGCTGAACACAAACAAATCATGGAAACGAAAGGGATAAACAGGATATTTTCTGTTTATATTGCATTTCGCTTTAAATCTTTTTTTATTCATACATGTCAGAACACATCTAACAACATAATTAATAGGTGGGGTCAGAAGTCCTTAAAGTATTGTGTTATTTATTATATAGTTTCATTGCCGAACGAACGTCTGGTTAAGAAGATATACAATGTGGAAAGATGAAGGTACCGGGGGAGACCGAGACTAACCTGCCTAGACCAGATTAGTCGGGTACTGAAGGAAGGTGGAGTCAAGAGTCTCCGAAACCGGCGAGCGTGTATGAAGAGAATTATGAATGTTGAGGAAACGAGTGAAGTATGCAAGGATAGAGGTCTCTGGCGCTCTGTTCTCTCTGCCTACCCTGCAAGGGATATGGCGTAATGATATGTATGTATGTAGTGTTTTTTTTTCTTTTCTTTTTTATATTTCACGACCCTGCACTAAGGAAATAAACCTTGAATTGCGGGGGACTTTACAAATATGCAATTTAACGCAGACAAATTACACCCAGACTCAGAACAACACTGTGGATCGCACAAAGTAATGTTCTGCGTGGGAATCGAACCCACGGCACTGACACGGAAGGTCAGTATCTTAACCACTACGCCATCTGTGCAGTCAATTTCACTGCACTTTTCTTGTAGTTATGGAATATACAACTCACCACTCTCTACCTTACCCGTGAGTGTCTATAAAAATGACTAAGAGAAATAACATGGTAATACCATAAGTGATAGGGAAGGAAAACTCGAAATATAATCCTATTACTAACACGTCTGATCAACGTGATACAGTAGAATGCAAATGTTCCTCCTATTGTGGAGAATTAATCCCAGCAGTGGATTGCCCTAAAGAAAATTGGCCTGAAAAAAAAAAGCGAGTGAAGTATGCAAGGATAGAGTTCTCTGGCACTCTGTTCTCTCTGCCTATACTGCACGGGATATGGCGTGATGATATGTATGTATGTATGAAGAAAATTACTAATAAATGTATCATTACTTTTATACTTCGATACTAGCTTAACCATGCAAATACAATCTAAGGTATAACAGGTTTGAATTGTGCGTCATATGATTTGTGTGAGATATCGCACGTATACTCAAACACCACGAGTAGAGTACTTTTAGATCTAGTACACAAATTTTAACATAATTATAATTACATAAAACTTGACGTATGGCTAAATTACTAATTGTTATTTGATTAATAGCCATTTGACATTAGGACTTTTATGAAAACTTATTAGAATGCTATAAACGCATAATTACTAAGCTAGCTTAATTTTTAACCCACGGAATATATTTCTAATAGAAATAGGTTCAAATTTAGCCTATAGTAAAAATATTTCAGCAATTAGCAAATGTTAAATTAAGTAAAGTAGCTAATAATTTAAAATAATGTGTCATTACTTAGTACAATTCTAATTGAAAAGTTAGAGGATTAAATTTGAACAATGTGTAAACATTTTTCGATCAATGGGCAAAAGTTCTTTCTTAATAGGGAATTAGTGGGTCAATATCTTAGCCACAAAGACATCTATGCAGTCAACTGCTCACGCTAATTGAATTAGTAAAAGTAAATTGAAAGGGTCTGTCATCACCTAGAACGACTAGAAAATGTACAGCACGACTATAACACTAAAAAATGTATTAAGATAAATCTTTGTCTCATATTATATTTAGACATCCATCCACCCATCCATTAACTAATAGACGTCCACAATTGGACAAAGGTCTTTCCGTGAGAATGCCAGTCAAAACGGTCCTGTGCCACAGATAAATCTTTGTCTCATATTATATTTAGACATCCATCCACCCATCCATTAACTAATAGACGTCCACAATTGGACAAAGGTCTTTCCGTGAGAATGCCAGTCAAAACGGTCCTGTGCCACCCGTATCCGAGGATTACCTGCGACGCTCATACTGTCGTCAGTCCTAGTGAAGGGTTTAGACATCCAAGTTAAACAAATAATTATTCCCATTTAGTATCGAAACTCGCTGTAATTTTTTTTTTATTTTTTTATGTTATCGCCTTTTACAGATGTAATATTTGCTTACTTTGACGATTATTGCCAGGAAGAAAGAACGGTATAAATATATTTGTAAAGTTAGTCACACATACAGACTTAATTATAGAAGTCAGCACATTCATAAGTATGAGCATAAGCTCACAGTAAAAATCAGACTATTGTTTTCTTTTTAACCGACTTTAAAAGAGGAGGAGGTTCTTAATTCGACTGTATTTTTTTATGTTGGTTACCTCAGAACTTTCGACTGGGTGAACCGAATTTCTTTATTCTTTTTTTTATTTGAAAGCTGGTGCTTCTCATACAGTCCAATTTCAATTTTGTTTACTGGTTACTAGTGAAAGTCGGTTCTTTTTTTGTTAAAATTTTGATTATTGCAATATAATTGCAACTGTGATTAAATTGCAATAATATATAGAACTCTCCAATTGATTGTCACTGAGCTGTGAACGTAACTATTCACTAATAACTTTAATCTTACTATGCCAATGTCGGGGGCTCGATTCTCACGCAGGACAATACTTTGCGCGATTCACAATTGTTGCTTTGAATCTGAATGTAATTTGTCTCCGTTAACTATATGTTTGCAAAGTTCTTTGCAATACTACGGTTAACGAATTCGACTACAGTCAAGACCTATAGTTGTGCTCTGTAATACATTCGTTTCCCATTATATAAAACTAGCTTCTGCCCGCGGCTTCGCCCGCGTAAAAGGTTAGGAAAGTTTAGGAAAGTATTCCTAAAGTTTTAGTTTTAGTTTCATCCCCTGTTTTTATTTTACCCCTTAAGGGGAAATTTTTTACAAAATGTTAATGTTATATTTATTTATATCTAATCAATAGCCTGAAAATAAGTTTCAAGCTTCTGGCTTTAAAAATGACGATACTTCCTTACAACTTTTCATTCCCCTTTACAACCCTTTTTACGCATTAAAAAGTAGCTTATGTCTTTTATCAAGCTCTAGACTATCTATGTACCAAATTTCATTTAGATCGGTTCAGTAGTTTTGGCGTGAAAGAACAACATACAGACAGACAGAGTTACTTTCGCACTTACAATATTAGTAAGGATTATGAATTATGTGGCAAAACGTAGGTGTCCTTGTATAGGCAGTAGGTTAGACTATAAAAAACATATTCATATAATATAACTTAAATATCCGACCCACCTTCGCACGGTCGCTAAGTACGAAAAAGATTGATTAGGTTTTCATTTCTCTCCTTAGGGCCATAATTTTTAAACAGAAATTTTATGTGTGTGCATTTTGCAATTGTAAAAATTTAATATCTTTCATTTATTTTTAAGTCTCATTCTAATTTATATGATTTTTGCTTAATATCACTCCCTAGAGCAAATTAGTTAGTTTGCACCGGTGACTCCTGACGTGAAGATTTTGATACCATTCTGTGGAAAATGACAACTGACTTGCAAACTTCTCTTCTATACTTAAGCGCGACTAAAACTAAATAGATTTGTTTCTCTATACGCCTTAGACCCACCAGTAAACTTTACACTAACTGCTCGGGTATAGCTAGTTGGCCCAATTTGATTAAACACCTACTTGTTTTTGCGCGCCAATTGAAAAAACGGAATCTTTAAACATATTCAATATTTAGGCGTTGAAATTGAATATAACCAATTTTATATTATTGTTTAACAATTGCCCATATTCATTGCACGGTATTCTTATAATAGAGAGGATCTCCGAAAACTATATTAAAACCAGTGAAAATAACCCAAAGGACATTACTAAAAATACCAAATTTCAAACCTTAACTATACCCAACCACTTTATTGTACAAACAAGCGAAGTATTAACCCTACCTCAATTATATAATATCCTCACGATTGTTATTAGACAACATAAAGAATAAAATTTTGACCGCATATTACTGACAAAACCCAAGTCTTATGTTTTCAAGCAATCCTGTAGCTTTCGCAGTATTCATGCGTAAAGATTTTATACTTTTTAGGCCTCTATTTATATAAATTTCCGTTTTTTTTTTGTTTTTTTTTTATTGTGTGTTCTTAGCTGTAGCCGCAGATGGCTTTGACAGCTTTACGTGAACTATGGGTGAGCGCTAAGGGCTCTCAACCTGAAGTATATATAGATTAAGTAGAAGAAGTATATATAGAACATAAATTTCCATGGGATGGCGAAGTAAGAATACATTTCACCACCCTTTTTCTCGACCGTAGATATTGTAAAATGGTTGAAATTTATAGTGTATGAATGAAATTTATAAACTGAAAGCCTGGATTTTATCTAATATAGATCTCAACTTAATAGAGATCTTAGAATATTAAAAGAATACTTTACCGTTTTTGTAAAATAAAACAGATAAAATTTAATAATATTAATTGCGACGATTATCCGTGTGGTTACGGAATAAGAATAAAATTCACTACCCTTGGGTGATCGTAAGAGATGATTAAGGGATATAAAATGCATATAACATCTATGCAAGAGAAGGAAAATTCGAAACAAAACCCTATATCAACACGTCTGAAAAGCGTGGTATAGCAGGTTAAATTCCCTCCTATTTCGGAGGAGGCCCGAGCCCGACAATGGGACATACATATATGGGCTGTGATGATGTGATGATGATTATTAATTGCGATACCTATGTTAAGGACCGGCTTTACCTATAGTGCAGAGGGTGCGGTGCACTCGGGCGCCGGGTGTTAGGGGGCGCTGAGAGCCGCTTGTAACCATCAACCTATTCCATTTTTTTTTTTGGTACAAGAGGGCGCCAGGTTATTGATTGCACCCGGGCGCTACATGTTCTTGAGCCGCGCCTGCCTATGTAAATAAAATAAAATATGGCTATTTTTCTTTAATCATTGATCAATAACTTGGACATGGACCCCCATTAAGGCGCAGAATGCCATACCACGCTGGGTATTTCATCTAATCGTATAATATTACATAGTGCTCTCTCTGTTGAAAAATTATATTCTGACGAAACTTTTTAAATAAGAAAGCGGACCCCAAAGCAATTGGGTAGCCCCGGTAGATGAAGATGAATTTATTTAAGTTTTTTTTTTTATTTCATCAAGTTTTTAGAACGGTTTATGAAATTTTGTTCATTCCCCAATGTCAAATAAAACCATATTAAGTGTGGTTTGAATTATTTGAAGTCATATAAGTAAATGTATGCTCTACAATTATATATGTAGAATCACTCATAACGAGAATGTGATTACTCTTCGTAAATTACATAAAATAACATAATTCTTCGCAAATAATTGTAGCTTAAAGCAAGGTCCTGCTTTAGAATCATGACGATTATATGTATTTGTGTCTAATACAGAAGACATATTACTAAACTAATAATAAAAATTCAAACTCATAACTATTTATTTCATTCATATAAAGTCCGCATGTCCACTTACAAACATACATATCATCACGCCATATCCCTTGGGGTTAGGCATAGAGAATAGAGTGCCAGAGAACTCTATCTCTGCATACTTCACTCGCTTCCTCAACATTCATAATTATCTTCATACACGCTCGCCGGTTTCGGAGACTCTTGACTCCACTTACATATTATCAATTTTAACATATACTTTTAATTTATCCAACAAACTACCGTCCAATCGGAACGCAACCGCCACTTTGAGGGTTCGGCAAGAAACTCAGCTTGTTTGTATATTATTTGTATTTTTTTTCTTCATGGTTTTTATTGTGCTTATATTTGATTTTAATTGCCTGACGTTTGACGAAAATGAAAGATCAAAATCTAACGCAATAAAAGCTGTAAAAATAGTTTTATTTCAAATGGTTGATCTTCTACAATAATATTGTATGCAATGTGTAATAAGTATCAGCTCCAGTATGATGTCCTTAGAACTGCGAATTAAGATCATCATCTTAGCTCATATATGTCCCACTATTGGGCTCGAGCCTCTTCCATAATGGAAGGGTAATTGTCCTACTATAACACGCTGGTCAGACGTGTTGGTATAGGTTATTGTTTCGAGTTTTCCTTCTCTCACATAGATATTAGATGCGTTTGATATCCCTTAGTCGTCTCAAACGATCACCCACGGGTAAGATAGGTGGTGTTGAATTGTATTCTTACTCCGTCACCACACAGAAAGAAAATTAAGATAATTCTCAAATATTATGGCTAGACCAGATCCTAAAAGCGGCACCCAATTAAGACTGATAACTCTTAGAAGATGATAATCTACTTATATGTTAATTCATATAGTATGACACCACCCTATCCGTTCCTACAGATGTTATTTGAGATGACCAAAGGACGTAACAAGATAAAATAATTAATGTTATACAAGATAGGTTAAACTCCAAGTAAATTCAATAGCGACCCATGTTTCTAGCATGTTACATTAGACTAATTTTCTGAATGGTAGCGGCTACGAATATTACCAATCCTTACTTTGGTCGTGGATGTTGTAAAAGACGACTAAGAGCCTTATAACGACCTGGGCCAACTCCATGTGTACCGGTGGCCCGCTCGCACGGCAAAGAGAGAGGATTTTACGGTGGGTCTATGGGGTCACGCGCCGCCTTTCCATCACCCCGGACCGATTCGGCGGGGCGAGACGCATCCATAGCCCACCAATAAAAAAAAAATAAAAAAAGGGCCAACTCCATGTGATACCGTTTGGTCAACAATTACATTTCAAGGAGAGTTGACGTCTGGCAGGCAGCTGGTCATAAAACTATTGCCAATAACTTTTACTATATGTAATCTGAAGGAGGAGTACATATTGTATCGACCCCAATTAATTGGGATAAGAGTAGGAGAATGATGTTCATGCTTATTATATACTCGCACTATCTCATACGAAATATACGGATTTTTTTATTGCTTATGGTATCAAATGAGTAGAGGGCATACCGCCGAGCGGGCCACCGAAGACAAAAATCGGGTACCGGTGGCCCGCTCGCACGGCGAAGAAGAGGTGCTTGCAGGGTGGGTCAATGGGGTTGCGCGCCGCCTCTTCCGTCACCCCGGACTGATTTGGCGGGGTGCGACGTCCATAGCCCACCGCAAAAAAAAAAATGGTAGCAAATGAGCAAACAGCACACCTGATGGAAAGTATTACTGTTGCCCTACTTTTACAATAGCAGGGATATAGCTAAGCCGCAGCCTATCAATCAAAAAGCATCCAGAAATTTGGGATTCCAGCACTTTCGTTCACCAAAAAAAAATGTAATAGTCAATTACCATTGCTCAGACGTTAATTTTCTGCCAAATTTTAATACTAACCTGGACAGATCGACCTACGGCTATAGACGCCAACTATCAAAAGCGTGGCCTTATCACTACTGCCTTGCGATTTGTTGTTGGTTCGAATCTGGTATCTGGCGTTTATTGGTTTAATGATGATTAAAATGTGGATATGTTTCAGCTTTGAATAATTTTTCAAACATAAACACGTGAGAAATAAATAAATTAATATTATATACATACATACATACATACATATCATCACGCCATATCCCTTGCAGGGTAGGCAGAGAGAACAGAGTGCCAGAGAACTCTATCTCTGCATACTTCACTCGCTTCCTCAACATTCATAATTCTCTTCATACACGCTCGCCGGTTTCGAAGACTCTTGACTCCACCTTCCTTCAGTACATGACCGATCTGGTCTAGGCAGGTTAGTCTCGGTCTCCCCCGGTATCTACATCCTTCCACTTTCGCATTGTATATCTTCTTAACCAGACGTTCGGTCGGTATTCTTTCCACATGTCCGAACCATCGGAGCATTCCCTTCCGCATCTTTACACTAATTTTAAATTAATATTAATACTATTAATAAGGGAAAGTTTGGATGGATGGACTTTTATTACTTTATCACACTTGAACGTCAGAACAGATGTATATAAAATTTATAATGAACATAAATTATTATCTGAAAAGTTTCTTTTTAGGCTGGTTTATCTGAGAATACTTCTTTGTTATACCATACTTTTGACAGTTTTTCAACTACAACCGCGCGCCGGTCCCTCTGTGTACCACGATTTCGCAGAAAATTGACGTATGAGCAGTTGTAATGTACTGTTGCATTTTGTTCAGTGAGCGTAAGAGTCAGCAGCCCAGCTTTCTGATTCGGTTTGGGTTTTCATTGGTAAGAAGCGACCTATGAGATTGAGCCTCCTCCACATTGAGAGGGGAATAAACCTATTGTACTACGCTGGTCAGACTTGTTAGTATAGGATGACGACGAGATGTGTTGGTATATGTCCCTATAATTAAACATTGTGTATTGATCTAAATGTTGTCCCATATCGAGAGACGTGAATTTAGTTCTTTGCGTGATACACAACTGATAGATCTATGTCAGTGTGTAATTAATTTACGTTAATTGTATTATTGTTAAGTCCCCCGTGGCACAAGAATTCTTTCCTTAATGCGATGTCATGTCTTAAAAAAATATAAATCCTCACACAATTATAATATTATATGAGCGGTAATTTACCTACGTCATTATAATGTGTTACCGTGTGGTGACGGAGTAAGAATACTATTCACCACCCTATATAATACCCGTGAGTGATCGTACGAGACGACTAAGGGATATAAAACGCATATAACATCGATGCAAGAGAAGGAAAACTCTAAACAAAACTCTATACCAACACGTTTGACCAGCGCGGTATAGTAGGTTAATTTCCCTCCCATTACGGAGGAGGCCCGAGCCCAACAGTGGGACGTTTATGGGCTGTGATGATGATTATAATGTGCCCAAATGTGTACGTAATAAGTTAAATCATCGTTTTATTATCATATAAAAATCTTTATAATTAAATTTATTATCTCATTGAAACGGTCTGCTGATCATAACGACAGCTAAACACCCTTTGTCGTCAGTAATAAAACGCAATATATTTATTTTCGAAAGAATATAACTCTTTTATATTCTAAGACAGTCTTGTTATAGCATTTTATATCTTACTAAGTTTTTTTGGATAATTAATTATGAGCTCAAATAGATATTTTTATAAATAAATTAGTATCGGCATTTATATTAGAAAAAGAAATAACTGTTACTGTATTATGAAATCAAAAGTTCCTTTTAGAAATTTAACGATATAAATATGTACTATTACTTCTAAGGTACAAATATGCCATCTTTCTCTATAATTGACACTAATCAGTGTAGTGACTGGCTAAAACTGTATTGCCTTCACTCACTTGCCCGTAAAAATCAAGTAGATGACTAAGTCACCTAAATATGCAAGACATTGCTCATAAAAAAATATGACCTGGAACGATTCGAAGAATTTCTTTCTTTTTCTTTTAACCACCCTGAACTAAGGCAATATCCTTGTATAGCGGGGGACTTTACAAACATGCAATTAACGCAGACAAATTACACCCAGACTCAGAACAACACTTTGTGGATTGCACTAAGTATTGTCCTGTGTAGGAATTGAACCCACGGCACTGGCACAGGAGGTCGGTGTCTTAACCACTACGCCAAAGGTGAAGTCCAAATTAACCATTAAAAATTAGTATCCTGTCGTCTATTAGCTAGTCAATGTCTACTATTGGACATAAACCTCCTCATGCAGGAGATTTCATACCATAATCACTATATTTGAGAGATGGGTTTCCGAATGCCACTGATTTTTGATATTTTCTTCATATTAAAACCTGGAGAAGAAAAATTATCACTTCAAAATAAATATGTTTTAGAAAAACGTATTAATATTATTGATCGTTATTTGAGTTATATAAGTTTAGATAAGGCAAAAATAAACCTAGAATTACAACCGTTTTTTTTTGCTTTGAAGCAACGATATTAGATCAATAAACTAGTACACAGAAATCCCAGGTTCAAAGTACACCTATAAGTTTAGAAGTTATATTTATGTTAAATAGTACCTTATTAATTACTATGTTCTGCCCACAAATTCACCCGTGTAAATAGTTGCTTTCAGAGCATAAAACTTTATCACTAAATTTTCCCAGGAGAACATATTACCCAGATAATTAAAAAAATCAAAAACCCGACAGCGTAAAAAGTGAACCAAATTACCTATACAATAAAAAAACCTGAAAAGAAAAAACAAGCACTTAGATGTCCGGTGGTCTAGAATTCTATAATATATTATTGAATGAATACTATTGCAGAAAATAAAATATATTTTATTAATGGAACATAACAATTGAACAGTCGGGATCCATTATTCGACAGCAAATCTAATTTTTCAATTATTCGACAGCAAATCTAATTTTTCAATGGATCCCGACTGTTCCGTTGTTATGTTCCATTAATTAAATTTATTTTATTTTCTGCAATAGTATTCATTCAATAATATATTATAGAATTCTAGACCACCGGACATCTAAGTGCTTGTTTTTTTTCTTTTCAGTATTTTTTATTGTGTACGTAATTTGGTTCACTTTTTACGCAGTTTTCAGTTCAGGGTGTTTTGAATATTTTTTTTATACTTTTTAGTTATGAATGCCTAGGTGGCTATAGTTATTTTTTTTATATAGTTTTTCGACTGAAGTTAAGTACTAAATCGTTAGAAGTTGAAGCTGGGTGACCGCGTCAGAGATTAGATGCTTTAGGTAGTCCAATATACCTACCAGATACTTTAGTATATGTCCATCCACATTCACACGCACAGTTATACGATTTTTTCGTCTTTGACGTATGAATCATAAAAATCGGCCCAGGCGTTTGGTCTATATAGTGTTTCAAAGGAACATACATAGATAGACTGTTAAACACAATACCACTCCTTTGCGTTGTGCAGTCGGGTAAAAAGAATCTCATTAGTTAATCCAGGAAATATTCTATCTGTCTGGGAATTGTCATCCAAATCTATTCAACGGTCTCGTGCTTGAGTAACAAATATCCAAAAATCTTGACAAATTTTCACATTTATAACATTAGTAGGATAACGTTAGGGACTATAAATTCTACAGTGACCTTTACTGGGTTCATTTCTTTAGAAATAATATGAAATCAATTAATAATATGGTTGTCGCTGCATACAAATTACTAGCAGATCTGAGAATTTGGATATCTTACTTATCTGTTCATCCGAAACCGGCGAGCGTGTATGAAGAGAATTATGAATGTTGAGGAAGCGAGTGAAGTATGCAAAGATAGAGTTCTCTGGCACTCTGTTCTCTCTGCCTACCCTGCAAGGGATATGGCGTGATGATATGTATGTATGTATGTATGTACTCATCTGTTTACTCTTTTAAATATAGAAGCGTTCATGCACGTGTAATCTGATATTAGTAAGAAGATTCCAAACCGTAAAATAACTATTTAAGCCACAAGAGAATCAAGACATTTCATTTTAATATTTACAGTTTTTTTTATCTTTCCAGGTGACAACGATGTGTGGTGCCAAAGAAAATGAAGTAATTTTAAATATATAAGGTTTATATGAGAGGTTGATAATTAAGTATGGAAGGGCCACGAGTAACTCACCAGGGCTTGAGGGCCCACTCGGCCGAAGGGTCAGCGGGGCGTATAACGCAGGCAGGACTGGCTGCCCGCAGCCCTGAGGGTACAGCTGCCAAAGGCATGGCCATCAAAGGTCATGAGGATCTTTGGGTGGAAATACAAGCCAACACCTTCAGAAATTGGGTCAACGAAACATTAAAGCCAATGAATATTAAGGTAAATATTTCGTGTACATAATAAATTTTGTGTGTAATGAGTATAGAGTAGTGATTGACAAAAAATAACGTTTGCTACTGACTTTGTTTTCATTATAAACATGTTACGGTCAGACTTTTCCGTATTATAAAGTAATATTACTATTCACCAGCATTTTTTATACACATACATACATACATAGCCTCACGCCTGTTTCCCTGAGGGGTAGGCAGAGACTACGGATTGCCACAAACCACGATCCTGACATACCTCCATCGCTTCATTCACACTCATCACAGTCTTCATGCATGCTCTACGATTACGCGTACTCTTAATCTGACCTTTCACTAACACATCTTCAATTTGATCCAGGAAAGTACGACGTGGTCTTCCCCTTGTAATCGTCCCACTCACACTCGCTTTGTATACTTGTTTAGTCAACCTTTCATCACTCATTCTTTCCACGTGTCCGAACCACCTCAGCATACCCTTTTTTATCTTTGTCACTACTTCTTCATTCATACCGCAGCGCTCTCTTATAACACTATTCCTAATTTTATCTGTCAGACTTACACCACACATACTACGAAGAGCTCTCATCTCTACAGCATTTATGCTACTTTCATGTCTTCCCTGCCAAATCCAGCTTTCACTGCCATACATTTGCATTTTTTATATTAATATAAATTATATTTAAGAACTATAAGTAGGTGATATATAAATTGTAATTATTATGATATCAAGATAACTATTTTTGCCTAGATCTAAAGTCGCTTAAATGGATAGACGCTAGATTCTCTTAAAGTGTTAACATTACACTTAAGAGTAGTTATCAATCTATATTACCAATTGACGTTTCCACGTGATCAACTCTCATCATTTTTATGTTTTCTTTTTATGTTTTCAGTCATTAATCTTTCTTAAAAAATAGTCTATTTAATGTAAAAATAATTTTCGAATAGAACTAGAAGTTCTTAAGAGCAGTGGAAAAATTAACTATTTTTAGTTATGTTGTATATATACCTCGTGTGGCGACGGGAGAAGAATACAATTGTCTTCACCCCTTGCTTGCCCGTGGACGTCGTAAAAATTGGTTCACCAGGAGAGTGGGCAGCAGCTCTCTCCTGGGAAACGTATAACACCATACTGCGATCGCCAACCCACCTGTCAAGCGTGGCGATTACGGCTTTAACCCTTATACAAGCAACAAAGGTTGCTGGAAGTCGTTGAATGTGGGTGGCACACGACCGCACTTTGTGGCGAAATATGGAGGAGGCCTACGTCCAGCAGTGGATGATAAAAGGCTGAATTATGATGATGTATATATGGGTATATCTCCATACATTTTGTGCAGGTGGTGGACATAGTGGAAGATTTCAAAGATGGTACAGTATTATGTGCATTAGTCGAAGCTCTTCAGGGACGTAAGTTGAAAGGATGGAGTAGCAAACCAACCAATCAGCACCATAAACTTGAAAATGTTACGAATGCGCTGCAAGCTATTGAAGATGATGGTGTCAAACTTGTCAATATCGGTAAGTAATTTAATTTCTTTTCATATTTGCGCTAAACTAACAATCTAAATGTAAATAACACCCCATGAAGAGAGAAAAATATCGTAATTTCCACACTTATTAGGTAGGTTGGTGATTGCGGGTGATGCTATAAGTATTCCAGAGAGTTATTATCATCATTTCAGCTCATATATGCTTCACCGCTGGCCTCGAGCCTCTTATATACTGGGAATGAAATTGAGATAACATACCTCGCAGCTATTTTTAACTTCTATCAGTTAGTCGTCTTTTACAATCATTCACAGATAAGAAAGAATGTGATGACTTGCATACTTGACCCATCACAACACAGCAAAATTAAATTGATGAAAACTATGATGCAAGTTTTTATATTACTTTAATCATCGTTTTTAAAATGCGATGAAAACTATATATAACATATAAGCTAATCTTTTATAAATAATATTTTTTGTTTTAGGTAACGTGGACATCGTAAACGGCAATCTAAAATTAATATTGGGCCTAATTTGGTCACTCATCGTTCGGTACCAAATTGGCCGGAGCAAATTTCCACCAAGGTAAATTTATTCTTTCGTGATATATTAATGATTTTATTGAAAGTTGATTGTTTATTGGCTCACTTTTAAACGTCTTTATAGTTAAATGTTTCAATAGATTGGCCGTATCTTTTACCTTTATCCGTGTGGTGACGGAATAAGAATACAATTCACCACCCCCTATTTTACCCGTGGGTGATCGTAAGAGACAAATAAGGGATATAAAATGCATATAACATTGATGCAAGAGAAGTAAAACTCGAAACAAAACCCTATACCAACACATCTGACCAGCGCGGTATATTAGGTTAACTTCCCTCCCATTACGGAGGAGGCCCGAGCTCAACAGTGGGACATATATGGGCTGTGATGATGATGATGATGATGATGATATATTACCTATTTTCTTTTTTCCTTTATAAGTTTTAACGAATTAAATAGATAAATAATTTAGGCGTCCCATATAATTAACTAACTATATGGCTTGCGTGAATCAATTACTTAGGGATTAATGTTATTATTTTGTTGGTCCCTGTATTCACTATCGGTGGGTCAACACAATTTTTCATATTTTTAAATATAATATATTATATTTAGAAATGTATTAAGTAGTTAGAAATGTTATTAAATATAATAATAACATCAATTCGCAATAGTTTTACATCTACCGTTGGTAGTTCACGAATACTATGAGCAGACGTGGAGTGACATTGGTAGGTGTCCCACCCCAATTTTGAAGTTATACTGCTTTTGGCGCGTTAGAGTAAATTTTTACTATGCGCACGCACACCGTCACTAAAAACCGACACCCTGAAGTTAGCTATAGTCAACATTTTAGTTTTTTAACTAGATAATGCGTTATAATAAAACTTTCAATTTATTAAATACCATGTTTATATTGTTAGTGTCGTTTTTTCTACAAACGTAGAATAAGGCAAAAAAATATTTTTTTTGAAAAGATTTTTATCTTATTATGCTAAAGAAGTATAACTTCTAAAGCGTAGATATAAGTACATACACACTTTTTTTAGATTAAATTTCTACAAATACTTCTGCTTGTTTGATCCATGTCCCCATGTAAGCCTTCCAAAGGACCGGGCATCTTCCTTATGGTAAACCCCGTGAGTAGAAAGGTTACATTTACAAAACGTTAATCTCCCTTCCTTTATTATTCAGCAGTTGTCAGCCAATAGCGATTGCGCAGTACGCTTGATGCACGATGTCTCATTATTACTAAAATTTGCCACATTTCTTCATACTTTTTCACAAAGAGGAAATAATTCTTGTATAATGGGGTACTCTACAAATATTCAATTAACGGAGACAAATTACATTCAGAATAAGAACTACAGTTTTTCGACCACGCAAAGTATTGACCTGCTAGAGAATCGAACCTATGACATGGTAGATCGGTATCGTAACCACTAGGCTGACTATTCCGACCTGGCCAATTAAAGTGATTTATTAAATGACTTGCAAATTCAATGACTTGGCAGTATTATCTTTTCATTTGTATAGTTCTTATACGACGTCTTAGCATATTTCAGAGGGTCTTATTACTATAAACTGCTAACATACTATCGGTTTACAACCTGAGTTATCTATAATTTAAAGGACTCTACTTTATTAACAGTTTTCATTAGTGGCAAGACGACGCTGTTCACAGTTTTCTGTGTACAGCCGTGGGCTCGTCCGTCCAGGGTAGTACCACACTTTAGCAGAAGATCGACGTCCGAGTAATGGCAATATGCTATTGCACTTCGTTCGGTGAGCGAGAGAGCCAGAAGCCCAACTGGGTGGGTTTGGGGATAATAATAGTCGGCAGCGGCCTAGCTATACCCTTGATATAGCAAAGGTTCATGGGCAGTAGTGACACTTACCATCAGATGTGCTGCTTGCTCGTTTGCCACCGTAAGCAATAAAAAAGTTACTATACTCAAAGCGCGTGTTAAATAGAAACTAGGTTTTATCACCATACATTAATCGACCAAGCAAGTTATAGACCTTGTAGTGATTTACGTTACGACCGCCGTTGTCAACTGTTGTGGGGTCAGGACATAGAATTAATACTTGCACATACCACAAATAGTCCGTCGTTCTCTGTCTTAACAATTAATGTACACATACAACCCTTGTTACATACATTAACTAAATTGGGTACTTCCCTACTAATATATAAATGTGAATGTAAGTTTGTTTGTTACGCTTTCGCGCTAAAACTACTCAACCGATCATCATGAAACATTGTACACATATTCTTGGAAGTATTAAAAGTAACATAGGATACTATTTATTAAAAAAAAATCAAAATCTTTATATGAAAAATAAAAAAATTGTCAAAAAATCTCAAAATCTAGCTTCTTCAACGCCATCTAGCAGTCCAGTAATGAAGTTCCAACCCTGAGTATTGTAATACCGTTACACTGTATTACCGACAGTCAAAAATAAAAATAGGGGATCAAAAACTTTAGGAAAGTAACCTTTTACGCGGGCGAAGCCGCGGGCAGAAGCTAGTTGTTCAATAAAAATAAAGCTACAGACAATAATTTGAATATAAGAATTAAACCAAGCTATACAAAGAAGGTAGGAAGCACCTCATTATAAAAAATTAGGAAAGCGTTTGGAATATTATTTTCCTGTTTTGGACTTTGTTAATATAAATACTTAGTCCATTTCCATTTTAATTATTTTTTTTAACTTCTGCCTGCGGTTTCGCCTGTATAAATATAAAATTTTAGCAATAATTTTTTTCAAAGGAACATGAAGCCGGCATAAAAAGTACATAACCGTGATTAATTAAAAATCATTCAATCATACAAACGTCCAGACATCTTCACAAATTTTCAGATTTATAATACATATAAATAAAATAGTAAAGTATCTTTATTTTTACTTTACAATGCTACTGATAATATATATGTGAAATATTGTGGAAGTGTTTGGATATTTGTTACTCAATCACGCGTAAACCTTTGAACAGATTTGGATGAAAGTTGATACATAGATAGACTATTTCCTCGATTAATAGATAGGATTTATCCCGGTAATGTTTTTCCTTGAGATAATAGTTCAACTTTGGGAAAATTACTTTTTAGGCGGTCAAAGCTGCAAGCAGAAACTACTTAAAAAATAATTCATAATTCAGTTGGGCTACGACTTATGTATAGCACCATAAACTAAAGAAAAATTCCGCAGAATTAAAATCACAAAACGAACGCACGTTAGCCTTGGACTCGGAAGAATGAGAAAGTGGCGATTTGCTGTTGTGCTTCGTTTGATGAGTGAAACAGCTGGCAGCCCAAATTTCTGGATGGGTTTGAGGTTTTTATTGCCATTAAGTAGTGGCCTAGCTGTTCCACTAGTATTTCAAAGGTGCGGTCATGAACGGGAGTGACACTTACGATCAGGGTTGCTGTTTTCGGACCGGCCACTGACTTCAAGTTCACGCTGCTCCGGTGGTCGGTCCAACGACGAAGACGAGGTGTCACGGGTCGGTTACGGATGTGCGTTCTTACGCCCGCGCGCTCTGTCGCTCCGAACGGAGTGGTGCGAGGTGTGCGTCGACCGTTACCCACCCCAAAAAAAAGGGGTGCTGTTTCTTTGTTTGCCGTCATCATCAATAAAAAAATAAAATTTGTGAGATCTATGTTAACAATAAACCTTATCAACAATTAAATCAAAACTGTCCTATAAGACCACGCTGGCCAGACAGGTAGCATAGAGTTTAAGGATTTTATTTTTCTGTATTGAATATCTGTTTACATATCTTAGACATATCTTCTGATATCTGGAGTAAAGTACATAATTGTACTCCTAATTTATGATTAAAAAAATATTATGAATACTCTCAAACTAGGGAAAGAGTATCCTCAAGACTGATGATTTAAATTCGATTATGAAATGAATAAAACTCTGATCATTATGCTTGGTATGAAATCGAACTTCATTATGTTGAATTTTTACTAGTTTCTTCCAATACCGTTACTAAAAAATGCTCTTAACACAATATAAGATTACACAAGGATGCAATGATGTAATGCAGTTTAAATAAACCTTGAGGTATAAAAACTAACTGTATCTAAATAGCAGAAAACGTTTATTTGATATAATAGCAATTAGCATGGTGCAATGCGCGGGCGCAACAGGCCGTAGCTACACTTCGTAGTAATTTGTATAAATACTTCGCTTAAAAATGTACCGTTATATCAAAAATTACTTAATGCCTAATTTTTTTTTTCAGATGGAATTTATTCAAATTATGTTGGTCATTAATGAATTCTTTTGGAAATTTACATATCTTAAACATTTTATTAATTCAGTCATCTTTCTATTTTATATGCGCAGTACTATAAATCATTTAATTAAATACCTAGAACCTTTTTTATGAGACACTATGGAGGTTTCAGGAGTGGAAGGGGATGCATGGATCAAGTGTTCTCTCTGCGCAACATTGTGGAAAAGCATCTGGCCCTAGGTCAGAGGGTTTTCTGCAGTTTTGTGGATCTGGAGAGAGCATTTGACACGGTTGTACGAAAGGAACTTTGGGACATTTTACCGGAGTATGGTATTAACGGTAAACTGCTGCAGGCTGTGCAATCCAGTTACATGGGCTGTAGAGCCTGTGTGCGGCTGGATGATGGAATGTCGCCTTGGTTTGACGTCAATATCGGCGTTAAGCAGGGCTACGTTCTATCAGCCAGGCTGTTTATCATATATCTGGATAAATGTCTCCAAAGGTTGAACGATATGAATGTGGGTGTCCAGATGGGTGACTCAGTGGTCTCTGCTCTGCTTTATGCAGATGATGCAGTCCTGCTGGCACAGTCAGCGACTGACCTGCAGACCCTAGTCGACACAATGACAGTAGATTGTAAGAAAAGGGGTCTACGCGTGAATGTGAGCAAAACCAAAATAATGGTCTTTGAAAGAGACGAAGCCAGAACAGATGTAAGAGTAATAATAGGTAATGATATACTAGAGCAAGTGGATGAATTTTTATATCTTGGATGTGGATTTAGCCGAGATGGAAGGTACACCACTGATATAGAGCGAAGAGTGAATGCGGGAAATAGAGCGTTGGGGCAACTTCTCGGCAGCCACCACCTCAGCCAGAAGGCACGTGTAGCAATACATAACGCAGTGCTTGTCCCAACATTACTGTATGGAAGCGAGAGTTGGGTATGCAGAAAAGAGTATGAAAGTAAAATTAATGCGGTCGAAATGCGATCTCTGCGGAAAATCTGTGGAGTTAGGCTGACCGACCGCATTCGTAACGACGACGTAAGAGAGCGAGTAGGTATGAAAGAGAGTATTGGTGTAAAGATGCGAAAGGGAATGCTCCGATGGTTCGGACATGTGGAAAGAATGCCGAACGAACGTCTGATTAAGAAGATATACAATGCGAAAGTGGAAGGAAGTAGGTACCGAGGGAGACCGAGACTAACCTACCTAGACCAGATCGGTCATGTACTGAAGGAAGGTGGAGTCAAGAGTCTCCGAAATCGGCGAGCGTGTATGAAGAGAATTATGAATGTTGAGGAAGCGAGTGAAGTATGCAGAGATAGAGTTCTCTGGCACTCTGTTCTCTCTGCCTACCCTGCAAGGGATATGGCGTGATGATATGTATGTATGTATGTACTATGGCATAGATACACCGTCTGCGGCCCTATTAATTAATTTAAACTATCAAAGCTAAGTTTTATGAATATTGCTTACGTCACCAAATATCTTTATATTTTTCCACTTTTATAATAATACTAGCGGACCCGGCAAATTTTGTTCCGCCTAACAGTCAATGTATGGAAAGTAAAAATCTTACAACTCTATCGCAGCGCCACCTATCTGGTCCAATTTCAAATCTAAACCATTCTCGAATCCACTTGAACACACACAATAAATTTCAATAAAATCCATCCAGCCGTTTAGGTGGTGTTCAGTGACATACACACTTACATAAGAATTATATAGGTATATAAAGATATGACATATTTAAAAATTATTTTTTATTAATTGAGTAGTAATAGTAATAGATATATATTAAAATAAAGATACTGATAGTACGGTTATTAGTTTTGATAGCTTTTATTTCAATAAATAATCAAATAAAAGCATCACTGAAAAATTTAATCCCCACTTTACACCTTCAGAAGATGAAAACTGACTAATACTGTTTTTTATTTGTACTAAAGAGAATTTGTTAGGCACAAATTTTTAAGACAATTGATTTTTTCTTTCTATACAAATTTGGTTATTACATCTCATACCCTTTGGGATTGACTTTCGCAAAACCCCTTCTTATTAAGTATATCTTATCACAAAAATATATTTTTTAATTTAATTGCATTACGATCGTTTCCGAGACGTTTTCGAATCGTCTGATTGTCAGACATGAAAGCGTGACTTTGTTTGCATACGCTACACGATTAGTTCGTGTATTTATTTATTTGCTAAATACAAAGTTTATATGATTTTATTTTCAACAATGACTAAATTTTATACAAATGTTTATCTCCTATTTCAAACCCTTTGCCTATTTCCGCCATAAAAAGTAGCCTATGCCTTATTCCAAGCTCTAATCTAACTCTGTACGAAATTTCCTTAAAATCAGTTTCGCGTTTTAGGCGTGAAAGTGTAACAGACACAGTTACTTTGACATTTATAATGTGAAGTGGTGATTTACAACTTAATGGCAATAAAAACAGAGCAATACAGAATTTACTTACTAATTAAATTTACTCGTTTGTTATTTACTCGAACTATTCATCAATAGTAAAACTTCATTCAATCACATAATTCATTCATTCACACTCAGTCACATAATCCATTGTCAGAAAAGTTGAAAACTATTTACATTGAGTGTTTAAATTGGGAAGGGAAAGAAGGGATCAAGGCAAGTGAATTGTCTATCCCCTTGGGAAACAGACATCTATCTGTATATGTATGTAATCACTATATGTTATTTTCTTGTGGTTGCTGTAATGACGAATGCGCAGAAGGCGTAGTGTTTAAAATATCGACTTACTATGCCAGTGTTGGGTACGAATTTCTATGTAGGAGAACGTATTATGCAATCAACAAATTGTTGACTCTGGGTATAATTTATGTCCGTTAAAACGAATGTTTGTAAAGTTCCCCACAATACAAAGATTATTTAAACCTTAACGCGAAATTGTCTTTTAAAAAAAGGCACAATTATGGGTAAGAATGTAAGCAAATTCAATTCATTATAAGACAAAGAGACGTGAAAATCCTTTTTTTTTTGTAAACCTGTTGACCAGCGTGATATACTTATGATAATTACTCATCTATTAGAAAAAAAAAATGGTTGAGCCTTGGAAAAAAAAAGAATTGAAAAGAAGAATACTATTTTAAAAGTAAAATTAACCTTAAAATATATTTGATGTTCAAATTACTGAAATTTTTAGCATTTAATATGCTTAATTATTTATAAATAACCGATACGAAACGAAAAATGATGTCACAAGCGGGGTTCGAACCCGCACCTATTGGGAATCCGGCCCAACCGTGCTGCCACTTACACCATCGTGAACTATTTTGGGACATGCAAAACCCCGCTTGTGACATCATTTTTCGTTTCGTATCGGGTATTTATAAATCATTAAGCATATTAAATGCTAAAAATTTCAGTAATTTGAATAACAAGGTTGTGTCATCGTTTAATACAATTCTAACTGTAAAGTTTGAAGTATTAAGTCTACACAATGTGTAAACATTGACCGATAGATGGCATACGTCACCTTGAAGACGTAAGATATAATATGATTCGAAATTTGCATGTCCCAAAATAGTTCACGATGGTGTAAGTGGCAGCATGGTTGGGCCGGATTCCCAATAGGTGCGGGTTCGAACCCCGCTTGTGAAATCATTTTTCGTTTCGTATCGGGTATTTATAAATATATTTGATGTTGTTTAAGTATATTATATGCATAAAGTTCATGCTTTTAGTTATAATATGCGCAAATATATGCTGCGAAAAGCTAACATAACGACTTCACTTTTTAATAACAATTAGTGCCTACATTTGAGTGCAGTGGGTTGTATGAACATAAAAATGATTTCTTAAAGAAATCCTTTTTATTGTCTGGCTCTTTGTTAAATCTTACTAATTGCTTTCTTTTCTTTCTTAAAACATCTAAAGTTTTCCAATAAAAATATATTCAGATAAAATCTATTCCTTCAATTGATTGCAATTATTAATAAAACATGAAATTAGAAAATAATATATACACATCATCGCGCCATATCCCTTGCATGGTAGGCAGAGAGAACAGAGTGCCAGAGAACTCTATCCTTGCATACTTCACTCGCTTCCTCAACATTCATGATTCTCTTCATACACGCTCGCCAGTTTCGGAGACTCTTGACTCCACCTTCCTTCAGTACGTGACCAATCTGGTCTAGGTAGGTTAGTCTCGGTCTCCCCCGGTACCTACATCCTTTCATTTTCACATTTTATATCTTCTTAACCAGCCGACTGATAATAAAAATCTATTCAGATAAAATCTATTTCTTCAATTGATTTCAAATATTAATAAAATATGAAATTAAAAATTAATAAAAATTAAATAACAATGCGATATTGGACTATCACTACACATATATTATGTCACCTCATTTTCTTATCCTGCTAATGTCTTAAGTGACTGTCTAAAGTGATTTTGAAGAGGTACATACTAAAAAATGCTGACCAATATTTTAGTTATAGGAGTCCCACTTAACTTCAATCCACCTACTGTGGGTTGTACTACACTGAGTTCGACTCGTGATCGCCACTCGGGAATATTTCTTCCCCAATAGTTATCTGTTCAACGAGTGACGTTCCCTGCTAATATCACTACAATGAATTAATTTTTCGGGCTATATTGGTACACCCAATCTTTTACGGATTTCCGTATGTCGAATTTTATCACGTAAAGAAATACACAGAATAGGCCTTTCCATAAAACGCTCAGCGATTTTGAGACTTGTTATAAGACGATATTTAAAGATCACATTTCAGTGCCATATATTCTCCACTAACTAAGACTAACCTACCTAGACCAGATCGGTCATATACTGAAGGAAGGTGGAGTCAAGAGTCTCTGAAACCGGCGAGCGTGTATGAAGAGAATTATGAATGTTGAGGAAGCGAGTGAAGTATGCAGAGATAGAGTTCTCTGGCACTCTGTTCTCTCTGCCTACCCTGCAAGGGATATGGCGTGATGATATGTATGTATGTATATTCTCCACAGATATATAAAACTTAATACACCTAAAGACAACACAAGCAAAAGCCAATTTGTCTAACCTTATTTTAATTAAGTTTAAGATGGAGAAATTGAAAGACAAATATCACAGTTAATGATGTTTGATTACAGAAAGCTGATGCTGTCGTGGTTGCAGTCAGCGTTACCAGAATGCCGCGTCAACAACTTAACAACCGATTGGAACAGCGGGATACTATTGTCGGCACTCCTTGACTACTGTAAACCAGGCACTTTCCCGCACTGGAAAGAGCTCAGTCAGTATTGGTTATGACAGATTTAATTTCACGGTGAATTGTTTCATAAAAGCGTGTAAATTTACTTTATGATACGAACTTTTTATGTTACAATTAAACCGCTAAGTATAAAGGTGATTCCACAAGTGTGTAGTTATTCAAATTACTGAAATTTAGCATTTAATATGTTTGATTATTTATAAAAACCCGGTTACGAGTGAAAAATTGTTGACACAAGTGGGATTCGAACTCACACAAATCCGTTCCAATCATGCTACCATTTACACCACCGTGAACTATTGAAGGACATTCAATTCTCGCATCGTATTATATTTTCTTCTTTAAAGAGACGTGTGCTATCTATTTGACATTACTACGAAATCACATCAATACGAAAATACAATACGATGCTAGAATTGAATGTGTAGTTATTTAAATAACAAATTCATATGACGTATATCATTGGTTTAATTACCGTAGAAAATAATATTTATGCAATCGTCGATTCGTATGATAAAAGTGAATATTATTCCTTCTCTGTAATTACATAGTTTTCGTGTAGTGACAAAGTAAGAATATAATTCAGAACCCAGAATCTTACTCGTGTGTATAAAAAAAAACGACTACGGAATTATAATATGCATATAACATCTAGTAAGAGAAGGAAAAGTCGAAACAATCCTCTATATCAATCCATCTGACCTGCGCGGTTGGTAAGTAAACTTACCTCCCATTTTAAAGGAGGCCTGAGCCCAAAATTAAGACGTATATGGGCCGAAATGATGAAATGATGAATTGTATAAAGTACGAATCCCCACACTATACGAGTACTTACTTAATATTTAATATTCGTGTTGTTTTTTTAAAATAAAATAAAAACCTGTCCTTCCACGAAAAGCTATTTAATAATTTAGACTTAACCGAATATGTTATAGTATTTTATTTCATATCTCGTATAACTGTGTACACATTTTAGACAATTAAAAGGTAAATAACATCATAATCCGCAATTAATGAACAATTTAATTGTTAGTAATCAAAATTGTTCTCATCCATTTATGTTCGAGTAAATAGGAAGCAGTTAAAAAGGCATTGTACCGAAACGGTTATGCCTGTCTATGAAATTATCGTCCATCTATAATGCAAATTGTTTTTTTTTTTAATTATATTCTTATCATAAAGGAATAACTATTCGATATTTAAAGGTTTCTTTTGTTAATATTAATTTAAAAATAATAAATTAGTGAATCTTTTTTTCTTTCGATTGTTAAATACAAATCGTAAGAATCGCTTATGGTGGCATATGAGCAAGTAGCACACCTGATGGTAAGTGTCACGGCCGACCATGGACCTTTGCCAATGGTATAGCTAGGCCGCTGCCTACCATTAGTCGTCTTCTGCGAGACGTCGATCTTCTGTGAGAGTGTGGTACTACCCCGGACGGACCGGCTCGCGGCTGTAGACAGAGAACTGTCCACAGCATGGTTCTACCACTATTAACATGGTCTTACCACTATTAATAATACCGTAATCCTATAAATAAAATAAAAATGATAACTTGTATCTTCTTATACATTATTCTCATATATTGTTTACCCAATTAAATATATACATACCTTTACATATATACCTTTAAAGTAATATTACAAAAAAGAGAAATAAGACATATTTTACACATCTGGCCATCGTGGTATTTTATGTCAATTAGTCATTCATATATCTGTGATAGCTTATTAGTACATTGTCTAGAACCTTTGTTGTCTAAAAAAGAACACCTAAAATGTTTAAAATTATGTTGAATAAGACATTGTAAAGTAATTTTATTAAAACTATTGCCGTCTAACATAGCCGTTAGCAAATAGAAGTAAATCTACATTAATTTTCTTTACTGATTTTTACCAACTGAAAACTTTACCTATGCTTTTTGCTCATAATTTGTCTGCAATGCAAAAGTTAATGATTTCTGATGTTTACGCGAGTATCTGTAAAAAAAGCTTTATTTTAAATGTATTACACAATGTATTACGTATTTTTACGGAAATATATATATATATATATAAATTTTATAGAAGCATGTAATATCCCTAGATCTTTGCAGCTTATAGTAAAATTATCTTTATTTTTATTTATTATATAACATGTAAATAATATTATAATTATCTTGATACATAGATCGTCACGAAGCAGTTGAAAATTGTCGGCGTGCTATGAAACTTGCTCACCGAGAGCTTGATGTACCAATGGTACTGGAGCCTGAATACCTAGCATCACCCTGGTTGGATGAGTTATCTGGAATGACCTATCTATCATATTTTATGAAGCCTGACTCAGCAGGTTTCAGATCCACACTTGAGTGGGTCAACTCGAGGCTTGAAAGAGCAATTACTAACTTTACGGTAAGCCATTTTACTTTAAAGTAATAAAATTCCTTATTGGCTTTTAAAGGTATACTTTATTTATATTTTCACTTTATATTAGTTATAATAATATAGAATAGAAAGGAAAATATCAATATCACAAATCTTAAGTAAAATTGTTTAACAAGCACAATATAATACAATTTAATTTTCAGTTTAGTATGAAAGAAGAATTGGTCTTCTACACCACGCTAACTAGACAGATTATTATACATTATAAGGCTGTTTTATTTATTTACATTTCACAATAATCACATATATGTAATATCTATAATATAATAATTTAGTTGTCACATGGAATTTATAAGTTTTCAAAATCAAATTCAAGATTATTTATTGAGCGTAAACTTTTTTTATATTTGTCAAAGAATATCTTATATTTTTCTTTAATTAAAAAAAAAACCTAGACTAAATTATATATGCAGTACCCGATCATAACTTAAATATTAGAGCCAACATCACTCTCCTCAACTACCTCAACCCTAACTAATTAGTTGCATCAAAAGCTTCGCTTAATAAAAAGATTATGACGACAAACATATATTAAATGTATTTCTTCTTTTTCTTTTTCTACCTATATACATCCTGTTATTATAACCTACTTCACGATGAGAGAAAATTGACATACGATACAGAGTACCTGTATATATTAGTCATCATTCATCATCATTCTCCTACTTGGTATCGACGCTCATATATATTGCTAAAGTTATTGGCAATAGTTTTATGACTGACCGCCTACCTGATGTCAATCTCTTTGGGAATATAATTGTTGATTAAATGGCATCAGATGGAGATAGCTCAGGTTAAAATAAAGCTCTTAATCATCTTTTACAACATCTGTGTGTAAAGTAAGGGGTCGTAGTATTCGTTATCGCTACCACACAGTATTAAGAATACAATGTGTCATCACTCCTTATTTTACCCATTGGAGTCGTAAAACTATAGAGCATCACAAAAGTAAGCAACTGCCACTTCCTGGGCCCTTATAATAATAACTGCAATCATCAACCCACTTGTCAAGCGTAGCAACTATGGCATTATCCACATTTGTGAGGAGATGTATGTTCAACAGTAACGATATGTTGATAGACGGATGAATGATGCAAAATATATGATATGCTTTAGACGGACTGGAACGACGGTCGCGTAGCAAATGAGCTCGTTCGTTCACTAGGCGGTCCTGCACCACCACCGAGTCGTTTGCGGCGAGATCCTGCACGATGGGAAGAAAACAATCAAATGGCCTTAGATGCTGCTGAAAAACTTGGTAAGTAACTTATGACATTATTTTATACTTAGCCTGGCCATAAATACTGTTATCATTAAAAAATATCACATTTGAATTTTGAATCTGTCATTTTTATATGATTGTTCATTGTGCTTCCTCATTTTGGCGCCAATACATTGTACAATATTTTGAGATATTAAAATGGAGTGGGGTGATAAAGGAAACCGAATCGCTGTGATTGTATTACACGAAGTAGGTATGAAGTCAAATAGAATTTTTAAAACTCTCCATACGCTTGGTATAAGTAAAATGTTTGTGTACCGGGCTATTAATAGGTACAATGAGACTTCCTCTGTTTGTGACAGAAAAAAACCTGGCAGTCCACGTAGTGTTCGTACGAAATAGGTGGTCAAAGCAGTAAGTCAATGCAGGCCACTTCGAATAAGCTTTTTATATTTTAAATTGTTTTATATGTATGTATTAAACTAACACACTGCAAAAGTAATAAATGTTATATGCAATAGAATTTCTTTTTCTTTTTTACAGAATTTATGGCAAGACTAGGTATATTACGTTACTAAATAATTGGTATATATAAATGCAAAGCTAATGATTCGATTACACGTAATCACTAAATTGAACAGCACAGATGGCTACTCAGCCATGTCGTCCGTCGTCATCTTGACCACTCGGTCAAGATAACGACCTTCCGAACCAGTACTGTGGGTTTGATTCCTACGTAGGTCAATACTTTGTGGTATCCACAAAGTTCTGAGTCTGGGTATAGTTTGTCCGCGTTAATTATATGTTTGTAAATCCCTCGCAATAGAAACAAATTAATATAACGGTTAAGTCTTAGCAACTATCTAGATAACAAAAATTCGATTGTATCTAGTTTGGGCTCTCAGAATTCGTCTATACCTGTCACATGGAGAGTACCGACTTCTTGACACCTCCTAGTATTCTTAAATTAGGCATATTCCTAAAATACTATTCTACTATACCTTTGTACTACATAAAACGAATGGCAGTTGCCCCATATCAAACTGGAAAAAGAAAACAAAATAAATAATAATACTTGCTTTGTTTTAGTAAAAGCTTTAGAAGTCAACTATAGTTAGTGCCATTCTTACCTTTTATATTGCACTTTCATACAGAATTTCACTGATATTTTTAACTTTGGATATTTTCATAGCATTTTGGAGCTCGACGGCAAACATTGAACTTTCATAAGTTTGTTTTCGAAAGGATAATAAAAGTTCAGTTTAACTCCTGTGCATACATGCTCTATAATACCACTAACTACATATACAAATGCTATTAGAATAGATCTGGTGGAGGAATAAGAACACAATATATCGTCATCATTCACTTTCTTATGAATATGGTTAGAAGCTATTAAGAGTAGCTCTTAATCGCCACTTACGTAGGTAAATAGACATCATCGCTATAAAAGAAGAAAATTACCAACAAAATATTTAAGAACGAGCTCGATGATTTAACTGTACCCAATTAAAGGCAAATAGGTAGGTACACTTTCTATTCGGTTTAGTCATCAATCCAATATTATAGAATGAGCTCGATGATTTAACTGTACCCAATTAAAGGCAATAGGTACAATTTCCATTCGGTTTATTCGTCAATCCAATATAAAAGAACGAGCTCGATGATTTAACTGTACCCAATTAAAGGCAATAGGTACACTTTCCATTCGGTTTATTCATCAATCCAATATTGAAGAACGAGCTTGATGATTTAACTGTACTCAATTAAAGGTAATAGGTACACTTTCCATTCGGTTTATTCATCAATCCAATATTGAAGAACGAGCTTGATGATTTAACTGTACTCAATTAAAGGCAATAGGTACACTTTCCATTCAGTTTATTCATCAATCCAATATTAAAGAACGAGCTCGATGATTTAACTGTACCCAATTAAAGGCAATAGGTACACTTTCCATTCGGTTTATTCATCAATCCAATATTGAAGAACGAGCTTGATGATTTAACTGTACTCAATTAAAGGCAATAGGTACTCTTTCCATTCGGTTTATTCATCAATCCAATATTGAAGAACGAGCTTGATGATTTAACTGTACTCAATTAAAGGCAATAGGTACACTTTCCATTCGGTTTATTCATCAATCCAATATTGAAGAACGAGCTTGATGATTTAACTGTACTCAATTAAAGGCAATAGGTACACTTTCCATTCAGTTTATTCATCAATCCAATATTAAAGAACGAACTCGATGATTTAACTGTACCCAATTAAAAGCAATAGGTACACTTTCCATTTGGTTTATTCGTCAATCCTATATTATGCCCACTGTTGAATATAGTCCCACTACGAGAGATTGAAAGCATCTCATAATTGCTACGATTAGCAGGGTTGGCTCTCAGTAGATTTTAAACAGTGTTATTAATTTCCCAAAAGACTGCTGTTGACCGTTCCTGTGGTGCAGTTTTAGTCAGTTTGTATAATTTCTATAGAAAAATTTAATAATATAGTGTATGGTACATTATATTCTTAAAATTTCATCATTATGTAGGATTTTATTGATAGCCTTTTTACATATATAAATAATAATTATAATTTAAACAAAAATATATTGTGATATTCTTAAAATAATATAATGTTTATAATAGGTGTCAAGCCAATATTATCAGCTCGTGATATGAGTCAAAGTGAGGTTGATCATTTGGGAGTGATGACGTGGGCCACAAATTTGAGAAAAGTTCCACCGAGGCCACCCGTTCATGAAATGCTGCGAGTCGCGCTGGATTCCACCTCAGGGAGAGTTGGTGAACCCGTAAGTAAATCTTATAGCTTTTATTCTATATGATGAAGCTATTTCAACATAAGATGATGATTTAGATACGTGAATAAATCTTTAATGTTCTTCCATAGGGAGATGCAATTCAAAAATCTGATGATAGCTAAATTGAGGATTCAGCTATAGTTTATATTTAACATTTAACTATATCTAAAGAATTTAAGAATTCACGAAGAAAGAAATAAGAATCTCGTATACCAGAACAGTGACGTATCAGACGTGGAGTTGTCAGTGTTGCATTCCTGCAAAATACATAGAAGTATCTTGACACAGCCACAATCCAATTTTTTTGCCAGTATGCTATTGAACTAAAAATATAATTTTCTGATATCCACTTTTTCGTAACTAGCTAGTCAAATAGGTATGCATTATCAGAAAAGATGCCAAACGTAGCGCTTTTTTGGAGACAGGTATGATCACACACCGTGTAATCCGTCCGGGGCGACGGAAGGGTGGTGGCGGTACGTGACCCCACAATCTACCGTACACGTATCTCTCTTCCAGTGGGCCGCTCGCTCAGCGTGGAGAGGTACATGTAGGGTGGGTCTATGGGGTCGTGCTTCTTCTGTCGTTATGCATTCTTTTGTCGCCCCAGACGGATTAGCGGGGCGTAACTACACCAAAGCCCGCCGCCAAAAAAAAAAAGAAAACACGTACCTCTCTGCACTATGTGAATGTACCACTACAACCCAGTCTTTGTCATCTGTGGCCCATCCGACGGGATGCAAACGTAGCCTAACAAATGACATTTAAATTACTTATAAAGTAGTAAAGAAATAATTATAACTATCATATGAATATCATTATAAGTGTCCAATATGATAAATTTCACGTTATATTACTAACACTATGTTACAAGGGAAAGCAACAAAATCTGCGCAACATTCTGTTGTTTAATTATCATTATTTATTAATGAGGAATTTATTTCAGAAATTAATATTACTATAATTTTATACAATCATATATCGATAACCTATTAGAATTATAATCTAAATCAAATCTTAATCGATGAAAAAACAAATGATGGCATTTGAAATCACTAACTGTTGACTATTTAAGTAGCTGAACTCATTCACACAAATCTCAGTCATTGTGTAAAAAGTGCTATTGAATTTTTTGTTCATAAATTAGCAATTCCAAATTTGAATTCAGAGTGCATTCTGCTTTATGATAATAGACTCATCTTCTATTGAATATGACTAAAATTTGCGGTACGAAATGTTAGCCTATATATTTCTACTTATCCCTTTGCGGCTAAAGGCGCATAACTAATTCACCCTTGGTAGGAACTAAATATGTTTTTAATACACTCAAACAAATAAAACATTCGTGTCCTTGAACCACTTCTTTGACTTTGAATTTACGAAGCACCTGCTCAAATAGTTTTATTCAATATAGCACTGACACGCTTCCTTATTTTCAGACCTATATGAAGATTGAAAGTATATCAAACGACTTATCTATATCAGATGTAAAAGTGTATATTGTTAACCCATTGGAACAAGAATCAAGACTGAAGTTGGATGCTCGAGGAGCAGGCGAATTTATTCCTGAGCATGCAGGAATGCACGAAATTGTTTTAATAGCTGATGATATAAGGTATATATTACAAATATATTATAGTACTATATTTCATATAGTTAAGGATCTCTTGCTTTATCGCCAACTTTAGACTTTTTACCTAAGGCTTTTTTACCTAAGGCAGTTAAAGAGGAAATTTCTACTGCAAAAAAAAACTAAAACGAAGAAAAATCTTTTGCTAACTCATCTGGTCAGTGCGGTATTTTAATTTATTCTTATTTTAGAAGGAGTACCTAGCAATAATACGTATGTACTCCGAAAATATCGAATAAAGTATTAAAATATTAACTAAAGGTCTTTTATCAAATAAAATAAATTTCACATTCATATTGCAAAATTACGTTTCATGCTAAGAATTGGTATGTGTAAAGCATTAACTTGTATTTATTAACCGCAATTGTCTTATTTAAATATGTAAATTTAAGATTCACGAGGTGCATTATAATACGGCGTGTTTGTTTATATTGCCTAAGGTATTTGTTCCACGCAATTTTGTTTATTTAGCAGTATTGCGATTGTTAGCGAAATTACAATGTTGTTTATTCATAAGTATTTAAATTTTGTTTCTTTTTGTAACGGTCTTATAAAACTTATCTTTTATCATTTATGTGATAAAATAAGAATATAACATCATAAATATTGGTAAAGGCAGATTAGTAAATAACATCGCTGCATAGAAATAAGATAGACCTCTATAACGTTGTATTGCACGCCACATAAGCGAAGCATTGAGGTGATGCTCTACTCTCGATATATGAAAATCAAGGATTTTTCTAAACCAAAAAATGACTGTATTTTCTTACACTGCACTTATAGGGTAATATTATTATACATTATGTCAAGAAAAACATTCGTTTAAAAGCAATTATTTTGTTTAAAGTAAGAAAAAAGTTGATTAAAAAAGATATTCGTGTCTGTTCGTATGGATCTGGCACTCTCACGACCGTAAAAATTAATGTATAGAAGTTATTCTTTTATTTAATCATATTTCAGCTTCATAATCACAACGCGCTGTTTCCTTTCGAAAATAGCATGATAATTCTTTGTCGTTTTATTGCAATTAATAAAAAACTAAACTACTTAGTCTTGTTTACAGTGCTTGCAAGCTATATTTTGCGCTACGTTTTTTCTTTGTTCTTTTCGTCCATCCAGACCGGCAAAGGGGACAAAGCCCATACAGCCAATTTGTGTTACGTCGAAAATGGCATGAAATTTCAAGTTTTTTTCTTTCAATACAAATACTTCATAGTCAAGGCATACCTTGACTATCAAGTAAATGATAAATAATAAAAAAATATATGAAGCGTGCACTTTTGGATTTTCCAAACTATATTAGATTTTACGCTTGATCTGGAAAATACGTATTATGTCCGATTTTCACATTGACATTTCGGTATGAATCTATTAGCAATTGTCAAACGGACAGAAAAATATTTATTATTGCAATATAATTTTTATCATCTCAGCTAATACGCCCCACAGCTGGGATCGAGCCTCCTCCATACTAGAAGGGAAGTTGACCTATTATACTATGCTGGTCAGATGTGTTGGTATAGGGTTTTATTTCAAGTTCTCCTTCTCCTGCATAGATGTTATAAGCATAAATTATCTCTTAGTCGCTTTTTACGATCACCCACGGGTAAGATAAGAAGTGGTAAATTGTATTCTTACTCATACCACACGGAAAATACAATATAATTTTTAACTTTTACTATAAATATATTTATTGCTAAAAGAAATGCATATATTTCTTAAATTGGTGTTTAATTTAAATAGTAGTAATAGGTTATAATAATGTTGCGGTAGTGGCGATTACTCTGATCATTATCAAAATAATGACGAGAAATTGTTTTTCTAATACGTTATGTCTGCTTTAATACCATTATATAAAATGTTTCAGAGTTGATGGGAGATACTTCTTCAGAGTTCTGCCTAGATTGGTTACTGTTCCACCACCTGGCATGGCGCCTTGTGCCATAGGAAGTATTGTGGAAGTGCTGGTTAGTGCTACAGGTATGTGTTCTCACTTTTCAGGTACTAAGATAGAATAAGACTATCGTAAACATTGGCTGACTTAATTAATAAAAGCAGCTCATTATTTTTCGCTGCTTTCTGATTTTATATTAAAGCTAGCATGATTCTAGCATATATAGCATAAGTATTATACTATCATATATCATAATATCCTCGTTTCCATTCTGGCTCTGGCATTGTTGGATTTCTCTAGTAGTGACACGGAGTCTATAACTGTGCTGATAGTAGGTAATAAGTTCGCCATTAGTAACCATTCTTAGACCTACGGGTTGAGAGCCCTCAGCGGTCACCCACAGTCCGGGTAAAGTTGTCATAGCCATCTGAGGCTAACAACTAAGACAAAAAAAAACTTATTCTTAGAAATTACTTAACGGAGAATTACGAGTATGTCTTTATTTTTAGATCCGGTTTGAGTATATAGTTATGCATTACAAAAGCCTTGAAATCTGCGAGCAATACTTAAAAGCAAGAAGGAATTGCAGCGTGATAACGATTTCATCATAATTTTATATATACAAATTGTTAATTTATGTGTAATAAGTAATAAACTACTTATTAATATACTACATAACGATGATTATGATAAATATTTTTAAGTACCAGAATATATATCCTTCGTTGAAAGTCTTTCGAAAGAATGATAATATTTTAGTAGCAACCCTCAGTAGGCAGATAGGTGATCGCAACTTGTGCTATAAGTTTCTCAAGAGTGCTGAGTGCATCTGGTATTCTAAAATCTTTTCTTTACTACTTGCACAAGGCGTTAAAAGTGGTGATTCCTAACTTATCACTACCGAAGAAATAATGAAAAGGAGAATCATTTATTTTTCCTGAAGAAACTGATTCGTGATTTAACCCGGCGTCATTGTGGTACTAAATTGTTACACGGATGTTGAGGTGGGTCAATATAACCCGTGTATATAAAGTATGACATCTTCATGTTTCTTTTAATATATTTGTAATTTTTATCATTATAATGCATATTTACACTCTGATCTTAGGAATAAAAGAAAAAAAATATTAATCACAAAGTATTTAGTTTAGATTCAAAGTATCTAGATATTTACTTAATATCTCGCAAAATTAACAATATTGAGAACCCTTAGAGTTTTATCACGCTACTATTCTAAAATATAGTCTTTTTAATCAAATATTAGCACTTATATCTTTAGAAAAAAGTTTAACAAATCTAATTAGAATCCTCATTATTTACACAATCACTGCAGAAAGGTATACTATGCTCAGGGCAAATATATTTATCACAAACTCGACATGAGTGTTTGGTTTTACGATCCCTTTCTACAGGGCATACTTGGTATCTTTTGCGGGCATTGGGTATTTTTGCAGAAGGCTCTTTAGGTGATGCACCAGAGAACTCTCTGATTCCCTTACGCATTTCTCGTGGCAGGCGATTCAAATTTTGACGATTTTCCAAATGATCACTGACGAGCGCAAGACCTAAGCGTTTCAAAAAATTACGTCTTTTTTCTGTTGGCTTATTGTTGTTGATCCGGTGTAATATAAGAATAAAATCAAAAATATGAACATAAAATAAAAACTTAAATAAACACCATAAAACAAAATTCAGTAATAAAAAATTATACAAAAATAAGGTACGAAATTGTTACGATAATTGTGAGGATGGGTCATATTTACCTTTTTGACAAATACACGCGTTGAGCTCCCAGTGCGGTCACCCCTTGACTGATTTCTTTTCGAAAACGTTTAGAACACAACGTTGCCTCAAGCTACTGAGAAGAATAGCAAAGTCGCGCGCGCACGAAAAAAAATATTAACATTCTTAAGCACACTAGGTCATTTTGACCCAACCTCAATGACGCCGGGTTAAACGCAATATATTCACAATTTACAATCGAAGCTTCTAATGAGGTATGCGTCACTATCTGCAATTGTATAAATGCCAAACCTATTCTTATAAATTAAACAATGAATGCAAATAATGGCCAATGTCGCATACCATGTCAAGGAGTATATCTTTGGCATTTGGCCATATTTAATTTGCCAATTACGATTATGCATAAAGACATTTCTATTATCAGGTGCGCCAAGAAGACAAGATATTGACGTCACAGCACATTCTCCGAGTGGTCGGGCAGTGCCTCTCGAGGCTCGACATCCACCGCCTTCTGCACCTGGAACTACAGCTTCCAGTGCGACATTTCAACCCGATGAAGCTGGCACTTGGACGATTGCCATTACTTATAAAGGAGATCATATACAAGTAAATATTTTCTTTTAATTTTTCTACGATAATAAACCCGCACTAATCTTTATATTGCGTGGAGTTTATTAGTATCTAATTAACTAAGACACTACAGTACAGATGAAACGAAGAATTAGCCTGTAAGGAAATCAACGCCCAGAAATCGTCTGTAGTTATAAAAGAAAGTGATAGTTGTTTGTAAAGTCAGTTTACGGCTAACAAATTTACGTGATAACATCATAAGAAAGCACTGATAAAAAATTGCATACTTTTACGAATTGAACAAACATAAACAATGGAATAATAATATCATAATAATATGAATTAATAATCCGTGTGATGACAGAGGAAGAATACAATTCACCACCCCCTATCTTACCCGTATATAAAACGCATATAACATCTATGCGAGAGAAGGAAAACTCGAAACAAAACCCTATACCAATACGTCTGACCAGCGTGGTATAATAGGTCAATTACCCTCTCATTACGGAGGAGGCTCGAGCCCAGCAGTGGGACATATATGAGCTAAGATGAATGAATGATGATGAAAAAATGGAAACCATATTAACTTTTCACTCCAATTTATAAACAGTTGACAAAACTGTTCACATCAAATTCTTAAAATACAAGAACACTTAGACCGATCATTCCCCTCTATCGCTTGTTCCGCTCTTGCTTGCACGCTCAACTCAGGTGGAATGTGAAAAATTTTCGTGCGTGCAGCCATCGTTCTTCCATTAATAAAACGTTATCACGTCAAAATCTATCTTTCTATAGTATATCTAATCTCTATGAATCACGAAATTTATATCCTAACTTTAGTGTTATAAATGCAAGTTTTTTTTAGTAAAATTATTATTTTTTCGCTCTGTAATACTTCAACTAATTTGAGAGTAATTTAGAATAGAGTCTATAATTTGGGTTAACTGTGCGTTAACTTTGATCTAAAAATATGCTATTCGTATGGAACAATATTAAATAAATTTATATAAAATAACTTTAAAATGTATTAAGTTTCATTGTATTCAAATAATTTTGTTATAGGGTGGACCTTTTACCTGTGAAGTTTTCGATCCTGCTGGAGTTCGCTTAAGTTCTGGAGCATTAGAAGGTGCAGAACCTTTAAAACCACATTCCTTTGAGCTGGATACTAGCGGATGTGGTGTTAAAGGAGACCTACAGCTGGACATCGTCCACGATAAGCGTAGCGTTATGTGTGCGCTCGAGAAACTTTCTCCAACCAAATACCGCGCTACTTTTATGCCTAAAGCACCTGGAAAACATAGAGTAAGTATTTATTTAGAGTAAGGATAAGTATAAAGTATTATAATTAAAATTATTGATAATTATATAAGTGATGTTTAACGAAAGACTATTATTATATTTAAATAAGGTAAAATGGGAGGTAAAATTTCAAAGTCCGTTTAGGTTGTATCGTGGCACAGATAATTTTATGTATATTTTCGATGTTTATTTAATTTTAAATCTTTTAAATCTCCATTTAAATATAATTAACGCCTACTAAGGTACCTATACCTTGGAAACTTTGTAGTTTAAAAAAAGAACGATAATTTAAAAAAAGAACTATAACTGCAAATTAGTTTTATGTGAAAACTAATACAGAAGATTGTCCATGTGACACAAATATATTTAGATGTGCCATTGATTTTTTTTTAAATTAAAAGCAAAGTTTTAACCAAATTGTATAATTATGACATTGACATATGACAGCTCAATTACAAAATTGGTTTGTATTTTAATAAATATGGTAGAGCTTTTTAAGATAAACAATTCAATGCATTTTTTGTTGAAGTTATAAACCTATTACGTAAAGATTTTTGTTAATTTAAAATTTATGAATCTCGACTTAGATATTAGAGTATCAGCTAGTAAGCGAATAGTTACGGGTATAAGTATTGTGGTAGATAAGTAGATGAGGACATAGCTATTGTCCAAATGGTCCGAAATACCAGGATCATTAGACATTTTCTTAAAAATATAATGTATGGAATAAAGTAGTATTAGAGAACTTTGCGTATATATATTTGTTCCAAGTTCATAATATACGTAAAGTTAGTATTTTGAGAGTTTTACAGCCTCTGCGCTCAATATTATTAATTTTTAACAATATTTCATACAATATATGTAAAAATTAGCAGTGGGAATTTAAGGAAATGTGTACTATTTTTCCTACCTTTAACGCCTGGTACCTGACAAATGGCCGCCGGGCCAAGCTAACAGATATGCATATACTCAAAGCACATAAAATAATTAATAAGTCTATCATATGTTATCATCATCATTCTACTACTCTTATCCCAATTACTTGGGGTCGATACAATATGTACTCTTCATTCATAGTACATATTGTAAAAGTTATTGGCAATAGTTTTATAACCGGCCGCCTACCAGACGTCAACCCTTCTTGGGAATATAATTGTTGACCAAACGGCATCATATGAAGTTGGCCCAGGTCGTTATAAGGCTCTTAGTTGCCTTCTACGACATCCATGAGCAAAGTAAGGGTTGGTAGTATTCGAAGCCGCTACCACATAGCTTATATAATATGAATTCTTTCATATGTTATCATAAAATTACAATATTCCAACCAGTGGGTTTATGAATGAACATGGAGAAGATAAAACCATCATGTCATTCCAATACCGGTCCTAGTTGGCAATGCGATTCTCGAAGTTGTCAATCATTATTTTTACCGTGGACCAACAGTACAATTAGGCAGATTCAATTCCGAGAAAGAACTCAGCCAACGAATCCAACTCGGCTGGGCAGCGTTCGAGAAACTTAAGAGGATCTTTTAATCCAGTATACCTCTGTATCTGAAAACTCAGGTCTATGATCAGTGATGACTTATGTCATGGAAACCTAGTCCCTAAATGTAAGCCTCATGACCAAGCTCAAAGTCGCTCAGCGTGCAGGAGTAGGCTATGCTCAGGATCTCACTATGAGATAGAATTCGGCAATCTGCAGAAGAACGCGTATAACTGACATAATACGAAGAATTAGCACACTGAAGTAGCAATGGACAGGCCACATCGCTCGATTGACCGATAAACGATGATGAAGAAAAGTTCGCATATCGGACTTCGCAGTGTTAGTCGCCCAAACAGGTGGACCGATGATTTGGTTAAAGTTACTGGGAGTCGTTAGATGCGAGCGCCGTTGGAACACACTTTGTGGCGATATATGAAGGAGGTCTACGTCCAGCAGTGAATAATAAAAAGCTAAATGATGACAATGATGATAATAAATTAAAATGTGGGAGCCCGGGGATCTTGTTCTAATATAGTAAAAGATAAATATTTTTTATTCAATTGAACAGCTTAGCTACCAATATTTAAAATTAGAATTGATTTTCTGAATCATAGCTGTATCTATTAAAAATAGATATGTTAATAATATAATCATACTCCAAAAATAAAAATATTAATCTATAACTAACCAACGTGTTCTCACCATGACTAATCATAATTATGTATATACAATATTTATGTAAATATTAAAAAAATATCTTGTCTATTAAGATGTCAAAATTTAAATAAATCTATTTATAAAATAGCTGTTTGAATTTCGAATTAAAGAAATTGAAAAAAAAATGCAACAATTTATTTATCACATAAGCATGTTTAAGGTAAACGAACTTTTTGACCTTGGCTGGTCTTATTGTAAGATTTATACTTAATATTTGAACAAAAAATGAGTATTAACAATGTAATATAACGTTCCAGTTATATATATATTTCAACGGTTACGACGTTCACGGTTCCCCGCACATGTTTAGAGTGGGGTCTCGCTCGAAAAAACCTCGAGATAGTTCAAGTCCATCGCCAGCCTACGCCAGAATATCTAGTCCAGGTATATTTCTTTTGAAATATTTTTTTTATAATACAAACATGTATGATTTCATAGAATATGATAAAAACTTTGAAATCATAGATCGTTATGAGTCACTGAGTCTTTTACTCGGTTCTGTACGGCAACAAGCAGTTTCGACTCAATATTTTACTAGAATAATGGAGTTTTTATATCCACACATCTTGGTTATCGACTTCCAAAAATGAATCTAAATCTTCTATTTAATTTTTTTTAATCTATTACAGTCACACGGTTGAGATCAGAAAGCCCTATGAATCAGTACAACACTTATGATGCAAACATAACGAAACACAGCACGAGCTCGATAGACCGTCGAGAAGAAAGGCGTGATTCTACCGATTATTATATATCTTCTTACGGATCGGACAGCAAGGATAAAGGTTATGACGTCCCAGATTCCGCGTATTCGACATCAAAAGCAACCAAAAAGGAGACTTACACAAGATATGGTTCCGAAAGTCCTAGAAATAGAACCGCAAGTCCGATAACAACAAAACATTTGGGGAATGGATCGCGATTGGATGTTAACAGGGCGGGGAGTCCGTATCGAGCGAGTAGTCCTTATCGAGCGACAAGTCCAGTAGGTAGAACTACAAGCCCGCTTGTTAGAAAAGACAGCCCTTTAAACAGAACAGCGAGTCCAATTAACAGGTACAATATCATATTATACTTTAGTATAGTTATATGTATATATATATATATATATATATATATATATATATATATATATATATATATATATATATATATATATATATATATATAAGGAAGGTGGACTCAAGAGTCTCCGAAACCGGCGAGCGTGTATGAAGAGAATTATGAATGTTGAGGAAGCGAGTGAAGTATGCAGAGATAGAGTTCTCTGGCACTCTGTTCTCTCTGCCTACCCTGCAAGGGATATGGCGTGATTATACGTATCTGTGTATGTATATATATATATATATATATATATATATATATATATATATATATATAGTTTCTAAGATACAAGCCATTTTAGACTTTAAATGTCGCCCGTTTAGAGATTTACTCGAATTTTCCCGAACAATACTTAAATTTTAGATCTGAGACAATTTAAACATCAACGTTACATGTTCAATGGTACATTGACTGCACACGTAGTGGAATGATGATTTTATTATTTTAGAAGGTGCTCAAGAAACGTTT
This sequence comes from Lymantria monacha, assembly GCA_905163515.2. NCBI lineage: Eukaryota > Metazoa > Arthropoda > Insecta > Lepidoptera > Erebidae > Lymantria > Lymantria monacha. The sequence continues at coordinate 19,508,698 of LR991082.1, read as the reverse complement.
TCTTTTCTTTTTTTTCTTTTTTCTTATTGGTAATCAGTTACTAATAGGCCTTTGTTGTCAGTGTGGGGTTACAATTTTCATGACAAATAATCAAATTCACCACATCTTTATAATTTTATAGTTTAGTTTCAAAATCGTCATTGTTAGTTAGTAATTACACCCAGACTCAACAACACTTTGTGCGATCCACAAAGTGTTGTTGAGTCTGGGTGTAATTTGTCTGCGTTAATTGCATGTTTGTAAAGTCCATCACAATATAAGGATTATTTCCTTAGTGCAAAGCTGATGTTTTCTAAAATAATAAAAACGAAATCATATTATCGTCGCCAAAATTTCCTACATAAGAACCAAACTTATGATAGTTAGCAGTTATAAATCAAATTTATCTTTCCTATGATTATGTCATTAAATGCATTATCTTATACACATATATCCGTGTATACTGTTTGATTACGACAAACGTCTTAACTAACTTAAGGTTGAAATCAACCTTAAGTTAGCTACAATCATCATATCAATGCTCAGCGAGGTACAGTATATGCCAGGCAAGCTATAGTAGATATTTTTATCTTATATGGACAGGTCAGTAAATGGTAACTGACAATACTTATTTTATGTTGAATATGGCCTAACTACCGTAATGGAAAGAAAGATGGAGTGAGGTCCCAAATTCACCTTCGATGCTCCTCTCTGCTTATTGAGCAATCTGCTAATATGACTATCTTCACTTCAGTATAACTGATAGTCCTAGTATCACAAATATAATCAACTAGCATCTGCTCGTGGCTTCGCCCGCGTAAAAGGTTACTTTCCTAAAAGTTTTCATTCCCTGTTTTTATTTTACCCCTTAAGGGTAATTTTGTTACAAACTTTTAATGTCATATTTATTTATATCTAATCAATAGCCTAAGTTTGAAGTTTCTGGCTTTAAAAATGACGATATTTCCTTGCAACTTTTCATCCCCCTTTACAGCCCCTTTTTGCATTAAAAAGTAACCATGTCCTTTATCAGGCTCTAGACTGTCTGTGTACCAAATTTCCTTTAGATCGGTTCAATAGTTTTGACGTGAAAGAGCGACAGGCAGACAGAGTTACTTTCGCATTTATAATATTAGTAAGGATTAAATTACAATATCATAATCATCTCAGGTCGTATATATGTCCCACTGTTGTGCTCGAGCCTCCTCCATAATGGAGGGAAATTGACCTATTATACTACGCTGGTCAGACGTGTTGGTATAGGGTTTTGTATCGAGTTTTCCTTCTCTAGCATAGATGTTATATGCATTTTATATCCCTTAGTCGTCTCTTACGATCACCCACGAGTAATATAGGAGGGCGGACGAAATTACAATATATTTTAACTTAATCCAATAATCTACAATCGGAGTGAAACGGAACGCAGTCGCTATTGTGAAAATCAGCCAAAAAACATAGCGAGCTAGTCACTAAAGTAGTAAAATAATTTTTTACTGTTTTTATTTCCTCTACCTGAGAAAAATATGAGTTAAGTAACACTAAAATATTCATGAAAATTGTATTTCGGCTACGAAAACACAGCACCAAGTAATATAGCGCTATGTATGCTAATTAATTAATTTATATTTAAAGCTCTCTTGCTGTAGTCTCCCTATATTTATGACGTAAATCAATTTTCATAAACTCAACACCGTATTGCGGCAGTTGTTTACTGAAATTGCATACGTACTTGAATAGACTTTTTAAATGATTGGTTTTTATATGGATGTGAAAGGTGAATAATTTTTATTTATACATACATACATACATACCATCACGCCATATCCCTTGTAGGATAGGCAGAGAGAACAGAGTGCCAGAGAACTCTATCCTTGCATACTTCACTCGCTTTCTCAACATTCATAATTCTCTTCATACACGCTTGCCGGTTTCAGAGACTCTTGACTCTACCTTCCTTCAGTACTTAACCAATCTGGTCTAGGTAGGTAGTATTGTATATCTTCTTAACCAGACGTTCATTCGGTTGATTTTTATTCAGATTTATTTAAAATAGTTTTGTTTTTATTTTATTTTAAATTACTGAAATTAAGCATTTAATATGCTTGATTATTTATAAAACCCGATTACGAGCGTAAAATGATTGTCACAAATGAGATTCGAACCCATACCTTTTGGAAATTCGTTCCAATCGTGCTGCCACTTACACCACCAATTTTAATAATACAATTCTAACTGCAAAGTTTGAGTATTAAGCCTGTACAATGTGTAAACAATGTCGGGTAGTTGGCGCACATCTCCTTAAAGACGAAAATATGATACAATGCGAGAACTGAGTGTCCTACAATAGTTCACGGTGGTGTAAGTGGCAGCACGATTAGAACGGATTTCCAATAGGTGTGGGTTCGAATCCCATTTATGATAATCATTTTTCGCTCGTAATCGGGTTTTTATTATATTATTTTATTGATTTCTGCTGCGGTTTCTTTTCTGTGATACTGACTGATAGTGAATGTTATCAACATTAATTCTAGCTATTACTGTTTTGATAGGACATGAAGTTTATTTAAAGAAATTTGTATTTAAAACTTAATTGGTTTTTACCACTCCAATAGCAAAGTTAATGTTGATGACAGAATATTTCTTTACCCATCAGCAATAGGAAGCTAGAATAAGGCGAAATATAACTCTATCTTACTATTAAATTTTACTCAAATCCTTTGAACCCTTACAGATTGAAAGTACGTTTATTGCAGGTAAAGAAATAGAAACTATATGATTTTTTATCCGATACAATTCTTGACAATTAGCACGTGTCAGGGATTTGTTGCCTTGACTACTAAAGGATAAGGAGAAAAGCTAAGCTTATATTTCATATTGTCCATATTGTCTTACTAAATACAAAACTTATTTATATCATAATAACGTTATAGGCCTTTTTCTGTATATTATTTTGTTAGCGTTACCCTCGCTCCATAAATAAACGAAGTCAATCAATTTATTAGAAGTAATTAAGGGTTAGATTAATCAATTTGTATTTTCTTTTTCCCATTTTTACAACTCTATATACGGAACCAATATTAGCCACGATTTTCTCCCACAATACGAAGGAAGATAGCCAATTGTAGGCCGACTAATTACCGTCTTCCATGAAAGTTTTGGGAAGAGAAAGGAATTTATATGTAACTTTATCTTTACCCATCGGTATCGTAAAGCATCCGTGTGGTGAAAGAGTAAGAATACAATTCACCACCCTCTACCTTAACCATGGGTAATCGTAAGAGACGATTAAGGGATATGAAGCGCATATAACATCTATGCGAGAGAAGGAAAACTCGAAACAAAAGCCTATACCAACACGTCTGACCAGCGCGGTATAGTAGGTTAATTTCCCTCCCATTACTGAGGAGGCTCGAGCCCTACAGTGAGCATATATGGGCTGTGATGATGATGATCGTAAAGGCTTCCAATCAGTTCCAAAGTAATACGATATATTTTTACAGGGTAAGCAGTCCTGTAGAACGCTACAGCCCAGGCGCTTCGACGAAACGTGTAGTTGAAAAACGATCTAATTATAAAATGTATAGTTCATACGGTGGGTCGCAGGATAACCTTGATCAAGGAAGCCCTTACTCCTCTCTAGAGAATGAACGTAGAAGACTTGGCAGCCCTGGTAATAACTACTAACGCATTAATACTTTTTTATTTTACAATTTACATGTTTTTATGAGCTTCATCTGTATGTAAATATCAAGTGGAATATATTATATTATATTTTCGAAATTAATTCAAACTATTATATTTTCGAGCCGTTTGGGGTTGAAACTCATGGCCCTTGGGGTCCCAATGCGCGCATTTTATTTAAAGAGATCGCAAAAAAATTAATCGCTGCTTCACGTGATCAGAGGGCTGGCCTATATTTTGCACAAAAGATTAGCATTGCCATTCAACGTGGCAATGCTGCTAGCCTTCTGGGCACATTACCAGTGGACAGTGATGCGGAGGAATTTTTCGATGCCTGATTGCGCCTTTTGTTTCTCTTTATTAATTTTTTATTTTTATTTTTTATTTACTATTTATTATTTATTAATTATTTACTATTTATTAATTTTTTATTCCTTATTCTAGTTTCTTCTATTTTTCTGTAAATATTTTAATTTAAAACTTAGCTTTAATTGTAAATATTAATTATCTATTTAAAATTGTAATTAAAGTTGAATATCTTTTTTTATTTTATTTAATAGGCTAAATGAAATGGGAAAATATTTGAATATTTTTTATCTATTGTTATTTTGATATACTATTACTTTTCTTTATCGATAAAATTTTATTTTTCTTTTATAAAAAAATAATTAATTTTACGGACACAGAATTATTTAAAAATTAATTATATGTAATGAAAGATCTATAGCAGTACTATTTCATAACTTGATCTGAATTTTCTTAAATAATCATTAAGACAGGACAGCTATATACTAGTTTTTTTATTTAAAAACCTTAATATATCAAGAAGACTTAATTTTATGAATGTGAATGTGAGCAAAACCAAAATAATGGTCTTTGAAAGAGATGAAGCCAGAACAGATGTAAGAGTAATAATAGGTAATGATGTACTAGAGCAAGTGGATGAATTTGTATATCTTGGATGTGGATTTAGCCGAGATGGACGGTACACCACTGATATAGAGCGAAGAGTGAATGCGGGAAATAGAGTGAACGGAGCGTTGGGGCAACTTCTCGGCAGCCACCACGTCAGCCAGAAGGCACGTGTAGCAATACATTACGCAGTGCTTGTCCCAACATTACTGTATGGAAGCGAGAGTTGGGTATGCAGAAAAGAGTATGAAAGTAAAATTAATGCGGTCGAAATGTGATCTCTTCGGAAAATCTGTGGAGTTAGGCTGACCGACCGCATTCGTAACGACGACGTAAGAGAGCGAGTAGGTATGAAAGAGAGTATTGGTGTAAAGATGCGAAAGGGAATGCTCCGATGGTTCGGACATGTGGAAAGAATGCCGAACGAACGTCTGGTTAAGAAGATATACAATGCGAAAGTGGAAGGATGTAGGTACCGAGGGAGACCGAGACTAACCTACCTAGACCAGATCGGTCAAGTACTGAAGGAAGGTGGAGTCAAGAGTCTCCGAAACCGGCGAGCGTGTATGAAGAGAATTATGAATGTTGAGGAAGCGAGTGAAGTATGCAGAGATAGAGTTCTCTGGCACTCTGTTCTCTCTGCCTACCCTGCAAGGGATATGGCGTGATGATATGTATGTATGTACTTAATTTTATTACATTATATTAATTACTCATAAGCTTACAATAGTCAGTTTTCAAATAAACCACATTCTTCGTTCAGTCCGTACATATTGAATATAAACTACTGATATTTTGAGACTTAAGCATATTCAACGGCATTTTGATATTGGCACACATTTACATAGATCTAACCGCGAAAAAAGTTGAAGATATTATAGGATTAGATCAAATAAAAAAATATTCACACTAATTTTTTATCATCATCATTCTCCTACTCTTATCCCAATTACTTGGGGTCAATACAATATGTACTCTTCTTTCATAGTACATATTGTAGAAGTTATTGGCAATAGTTTTATGATCGGCCGCCTGCCAAACGTCAACCCTCCTTGGGAATGTAATTGTTGACCAAACGGCATCAGATGGAGTTGGCCCAGGTCGTTATAAGGCTCTTAGTCGTGTTCTACGACACCCACGAGCAAAGCAAAGATTGGTAGTATTCGTAGCCGCTACCACACAGCTTTATTCTTTATATCACCTAATATATATGTTCAAGAAAACTGAAACTGATAGTACTCTAGCTATAATTGAAAATAAAAAATCTTTTACAGATTCTATCGCGTTTGTATTTGGTTTTTAATTTCCCCGACGTAACAAAAAATTTACAACATTCAATGTCACAGAACCAGCGATCTAGATAGAGTTTATTAACAATTTACGATAACGTGCCTTCATAAACAATAGATTCTAACCTGTGAATACCAATATTTATTATATACATATATCATCATCATCATCATCATCAACCTGCTCTTATCCCAATTTATTTGGGGTCGACGCAATATGTCTTCTCCTTCCATACAACTCTATCAGACGTCATCTCTGTGGTCACTCCTTGTCTATCCATGTCATGTTTCACGCAGTTCATCCATCTTTTCTTCGGTCTTCCCTTACCCCTTAAGCCTTCAACATTCATGCTTAAAGCTTTCCTCACAACATTACTTTCATCCCTTCTCATCACATGTCCATACCATGTCAATCTTTCACTCCTTAATTATATACATATCATCACGCCATATCCATTGCTGGGTAGGCAGAGAGAACAGAATGCCAGAGAACTCTATCCTTGCATACTTTACTCGCTTTCTCAACATTAATAATTCTCTTCTTACTTGCTCGCCGGTTTCGGAGACTCTTGACTCCACCTTCCTTCAGTACTTGACCAATCTGGTCTAGGTAGGTTAGTCTCGGTCTCCCCCGGTACCTACATCCTTCCACTTTCGCATTGTATATCTTCTTAACCAGACGTTCTTTCGGCATTCTTTCCACATGTCCGAACCATCGGAGCATTTCCTTTCGCATCTTTACACCAATACTCTCTTTCATACCTACATGGTCTCTTACGTCGTCGTTACGAACGCGATCGGTCAGCCTAACTTATTTATTATAATAATAAAAAAATATTTATCGTTGTTATAAAATAAACATTGTTAAAAACGATCGATTTAATTATACATTTTGTACACATTCACATCGCAAAGTAAGGTAGCACGTTCCCCAGTAAAAGATAAGGTAAGCTCTATAAATCAACTACCCGAATTTGTATTTGACAGCTGACCAATAGAATAGCCCCGGTATGCAAATTAGTGCCGAACCTGAATAATCTTTATAAAATAGCCTCCGTTTTTCAGTGCCCTTTATACCTGATTTGTTCGATTAGTGTAATAAAATTACACATTGTAAATACTAGATATATAATAATAATAATTGATAACCTTTTCCAAATTTAAACTAATAACAAGTAATTATAATAAAAGAAAATTTAAATTAGAAGGAAAAATGAATAGACTCACTTGCTGTCACTATATATATAACTACTAACTGTTTTAAAAAAGAAAATTAAAATAAAATAAACTTAATGTTAAATTTAAAGACTTAAAGTTTTTGTTATATATTTTTGATGTATTCTTAAAATATTATTACACTAATATCTTTCCTGTACTAGACTTTTAGAATTTGATTTAAAGCTTTTATTATTCTTATAAAATGATATTATTTATAGTCATAAATTCAAATATATTTAAAATACAATATCTATAAATCTTAATATTTCTCTAGGCACAGGTGATCCAGGCGGAAAATCGTATTTGGCGAGAAAAGAATGGGAGAGTGTTGAAAAAACAAGACAAATGATGAGTGCCAACAGGTATAATATTGCCGCATATCAAAATGTTAGATATAAAACGTGATCCATCAATAATATATTAGAATAATAAGACAGGTATACATTTATGGATTGACTTTTATATATCCTACGTAAACATGCAAATAACTTTTTTTTTGTAACGACACATATGAGAATGAAGGATGATGATTAATTATCAATGTATTTGTACATTCATCTTAACATTGTGATTTTATTAGAATTGTGAAAGTTTATTTTGCTTTATCATAATCATTTTCTTTTACTGTAATGCTTAAGAGATTAAATTGAAGTGACTTTCAGAATTTCATCCACGCATATATTTGCTTTAATAAGTTTCCTCAAGAGAACGAAAATTCGAGCGGTTTCTACTTCTAAAATCAATGGTTCCCTATTACTTATAACGTCTCTAGATCATTTTCATTGTCGACCCATCGATCCTATACTAAATTATCGACCGTTATATATTTTTAAACTTAAATAGTATTAATAGTAATAGTAGTAGGGATTATCCTGCAAGAGATTCGCACCCACCACATTTAACTTGAAAGTTATCTATTTAAACTCGTACGACACCTGTAGTAATTTTAAACATTTATGCGTGCAGCCTGGAACCTTCAAACACCCTAACGGAGCGTTACCAAGGGCAGAACACACTGGACCGCGAAACAAAACGCAACACACAACTCAACAAGTTTAGCGATTTCTCACGAGACTCTTTCAATCGCCATCTCGATCGGTTGGCCGACGATAGAGACTCCGACACATATACCAGTCGAGTAAGTATTACCTACCTTCTGATTTGACTTATAAGTAAATATTTTATGCAAACAGACATATTTACAATATAATGGTAAATGGTGATGGAGATAATGGCATCTTGCCTATATTTCATAGGCAAGATGCCATTATCTCCATCACCGTGCTCTTATCTCGTACGCAACATGTCCTCTTTTTCCACACAACCCTATTAGATGTCATCTCTCCTTTCACTCACTTTCTATCTGAGATGCCTCACGCAATTCATCTTTTCTAGGGTCTTCAAGAGCATGTAAAAGTATGTATTATTATAAATTTATCATATGACATTATCTAATATTATTGCATGCATTTTGTATTCGAAATAAAACTATTTTTACGGATTCTATCACGATTGTATTCCTATTTTTTACAGCGTTCATGATCCCGAAAGTCCTCCCATGATGAATGCTATAAAGTGTTCGAAATGTTTGAAAATTGAAAATCAAATACAAACCGATAAAATCCGTAAAAATAGTTTTATTTGAAATATGTAATATCAGCACAAAGATCAGAATTCATTATTTATATTGAATTCAAAAACACAACTATCGCTATGTTTTGGATGGCAACTGAATTATATAATAATACAGCAACAACACGTGGGTGTTTTTTGAGTGCGATACGGAAAACAAATTTATCTGCTCTTTTATAAAAATATTTAACGAAGCATATCATGTCATATCTCTTAAGAAACATGTACGTGGGTGAAAAAAAAAGTAGGAAACTTATTGACATAAAAATATTTTCCAGGTAATATAGATGGATGGATGGATGATGTCGGACGCTCAATTTGGGTTTTGGAGGGGGCGTTCGACCATCGGGGCCCTGCTACGCCTGAGGCAGACGGCCGCGGAGGCTGTCGCCGGCAAAGGAGTGCTATTGGCGGTGTCGTTGGGCATCGCCAACGCCTGCCATTCAGCTGCATCAGGGAGGCGCTCCGGTTCCATGGAGTGCCCCTGTACCTCAGGCGGCTGGTGGCAGACTATTTGGAGGGGCGCAGTGTTCTCCACGCGAGCCCCGCAGGGGACATTGTGCGGACGCCCATGTCGTGCGGTGTTCCGCAGGGGTCGGTTCTGGGGCCGACTCTGTAGGACATTGGTTACGACTGGGCGTTGAGAGGGAGTCTCCCCCCCGGGCTGAGCGTTATTTGCTACGCTGACGACACGCTCGTCACAGCCCGGGGCAGGACACTCGAAGAGGCGGCGAGCCTGGCCACTCTCGGCACCGAGGAGATGGTCAGGCGAATTGAGGCGCTAGGGCTCAGGGTGGCCCTAAACAAGACGGAGGCCCTACTATTCCATGGGCCCCGTGTGAGGCTGCCCATCGGCGCCTCGTTAGTCATCAACTCCATCCACATCTTCCAGGCCCATATGAGGTACTTGGGTCTGGTGCTCGACGGGCGATGGTGGTTCCGGGAGCATTTTCGTCAAATTGCTCCCCGGCTGGTCGGCGCAGCGTCCGCCCTTTCTCGGCTCATGCCGAACGTGGGCGGACCCAGTTTCGAGGGCCGACGGCTATATGCGGGGGTGATCCGCTCAATGGCCATGTACGGCGCACCCGTGTGGGCGAGGGCTCTGAACGCCCAGCTCAGGTCGGTGCTGTGGAGGCCACAGCGAGCCATGGCGGTCAGAGCCATTCGCGGGTACCGCACGGTGTCTACCGAGGCGGCATGCCTATTGGCCGGGACACCCCCGTGGGACCTAGAGGCGGAGATGCTCTCCGACCTCTACCGGCGGGTTACCGAGATAGCCACCTGGCGCGAGGACGCCCGCGGTGAAGTCATCGCCCGTTGGGCTACGCGGCCGGAGAGGCCTAGACACGGTGTTTTTACCGTTGAGGTCCTCCGGCCCGTACTGATGGAGTGGATGGAGCGGCGGCACGGAGTCCTCTCTTTCCGGTTGGTGCAGGGCTTGTCGGGGCATGGTTGCTTTGGCAAGTACCTGCACACGGTCGTGCGGAGGGAGTGGACTCCGTCCTGCCACCATTGCAGTAGCGACGAGGACACGGCGCAACATACGCTCGAGGTATGTTCGGGCTGAGATGGGCAGCGCCGTGACCTCGTCGCTGTCATCGGTGCCGACCTGACGCTGCCGGCTGTTGCGCGAACGATGGTCGACAGCGTCAGGAATTGGGACGCGGTCACCGCCTTCTGCGAGGCTGTCATCTCGCAGAAGGAGGCGGCGTAACGGGCCCGGGAGGATTCCCGTGACCCGGGCCGCCGCCCGCGGCCGAGGCGGCGCAGGCGCGAGTACCTGCGCCTGATGCCGCCCTAACCGAGGCTTCGGGTGATCGGAACGGGGAATTGTCCGGTCACCCGACGTGAGGCCACCGCGTGAGGACGACGCCTCGACGGCGAAAACTGTCGGGGCGTCGACAGGAGAGGAGCCCGAGAGGGCATACCGCCGAGCGGGCCACCGAAGACAAAGATCGGGTACCGGTGGCCCGCTCGCACGGCGAAGAAGAGGTGCTTGCAGGGTGGGCCAATGGGATTACGCGCTGCCTCCTCCGTCACCCCGGACCGATTTGGCGGGGTGCGACGTCCATAGCCCACCACAAAAAAAAAAAAAAAGGTAATATAGATGGACACAACTGCTACGTCAAGCGTTAACTCTTGGCATATTTCAAATTTTGTATTATATATAATCGATTTATTAACAGTGCCAAATATAGAATCGGCTAATAAATTTAGCTAAGATTCTACAAAACCGACAATTTTAAACGTTGTTTCCAAGCAACTGAAAACGTATAAGGAAAATGAATTGAATAAATGCCTCTACCCTCTAACAGAAAACATTATTAAGAAAATTTAATTAAATTTTCTTTTGTTTGTACACACAATAAAGTCTCAAAGATATTTTTATGTATTCTGTACACGAATTACAATTCCAGTCACGTCAAAATCTGTTTACGATGGAATATTGCATAAAAAGATAACTTATATTTTTGAAATGTTATGTCTATCGTTAAATGTGCCGGTGAATTATGTTAGATATTTTCGAATGGATATCTTCGCATGTATCGAAACCCCTTTTTTGGGCGGCTGCGGTCCGGCCTCACACCGCTAAACCATCCGGAACGATGGAATGGCGGGTGGAGTCTTATAATTTGCCGTATTATCCCCGACCTAATGAGTTATTCTTACGAGTATCTCCGTTTATCAAAATTCCGGCAATAAATGTATCGAAACGCAACTGATACTTAAGTTCAGATCTTCATGCGGTCTGTGTAGTACAAAACAAAGGCAATATGGTAAGCTAGGTATCGACTAGGTGTGGCGGTGACGTTCACATAACAGTAGTGCTCTCCTCACTCTCCTGTCACCTTTTCCTCGCCTCTCGCTAGGTGGCAAATTACTTCTGTAATTACACTATGGCTCACAAGCAACTACGGCGTACTTTTCATATAATTTTATAATTTGATTAAATAGATATTCTACATTTATTTTTGGTAGAGTATGGTCTGGATGCACTCTGCCCAATTTATCCAGGGTTACGCAAAGGCGGCGTACGGTCACAAAAACTACTATACTCCCCGTCGTCATTAGACTGATCACTAATACCGATTCCTTAATTAATGATACTTCACTGACCAAGGAACTTGTTCCAGCAATTTTCTGTTGTTTCTAGTATTTCTATTCCTGTAGTCTATCTACTTAAACCACTTAATTGATTTTAGTTGCCCCAGGATTTAAATCATCTCCCGGGGTAGCCAGAGGGTCAAACTTCGGCGTGGTTACTGGAGTTACAATGGTGGGAATGTGTGGTGGGGTAAATCCCTAAAAAAAAACACTTAATTTCTACGTTTCTATGTTGGATTACTCACATTTACATGCATGGTAAATTAAAGAGTAAGATATTTTTTTAAATACGTATATAAATAAACTAGCGACCCGCCCTCGCTTTGCTTCGGTTACGTCAGTTCAGTTGTGCAGTTTACTTTCGCGACATAGAATTCCTTTCGGAGAAGGCCTTTACAGGGTAAAAAGAAAGTCCACACCAAACTCCGAGTCTCTAGATGCAGTATTGGAAAATAGGGATTTTTTGGGTTAACACCTACGCAATCCCTTTTAGAGGTGGAATTTTTTAAAAGCCGTTCTTAGTTTACCTCTGTATCGTAACACAAATATGCCTACTGAAACTCAAATCTGTAGGAGCTATATTTAAAACTGTGAATTTTACACCCCAGCAACCCCCTTACGGGTGGAATTTCGTGAAATCCGTTCTCAGCTGATCTTTACTCGGCGAAAGAAATATTGCTACCAAATTTAAAGTCTGTAGCCCTTAAGGTTCCAGAGATATCGTGATGACGACAATACATAGGTGGAAAGCTCTTATTTACATATATCTTCTAAATATATATAAATTACGCGTCATGTTGTTTGTCCGCAATGGACTCCTAAAGTACTTAACCGATTTTAATCAAATTTGCACAGCATGTGTAGTTTGATCCAACTTAAAATATAGGATAGCTTCCATCTCAATTTATAGTCGCAATATTATTTTATTGCAAATTATTTGTCTATTATTTGACAGTCACAATTATCTGTTATCTCTAAACGATTCTAACAGATGGCGGTATCTGTTGACTGGATTGAGTAAGTATTTAATAGATTGCGCTATGTTAAACATACCAGCGTTTCATATAGGCTACAATTCATGGGCGTACCCAGGTAGGGGCAGGGGGGGGCAGCTGCCCCCCCCCCCCCTAGAAGATAAAATAAACGTCAATTTTCCTGGCAAGTGTTCAATATACCCGACCGACCATCATGACCATCATATGAGCTGCCCCCTCCTATCTGAAATCCTGGGTACGCCCTTGCTACAATTTATTAGCATAACCACCACGTGTTACTGAGACTACCTTAGCCACAGCAATGCGTGGCCGGGTCTGCTATTATTTTTATATATATATATATGAACGTGGACACGAGCGATCATGTCTGTAATATAATAAATAGTACCAATATTATCATGTTATTTTGTTATTAAAGTACACACCAACATAAAATTCAACCAAAAATATATTAAGAGAAATGCCACGTCCCAAAAAACCTCGAATGAAAATAACAGGTTGCGTATCAACTTTACGTATGAAAGTTTAATATAACACGGGACCTTTGGTAACACTTCCACGTACACACAGAAACAAGTCGTCGGATTTAAACCCACAGAGCGAACGACCACTGATGTGAATACTGTGCAAACCAGCCAACGTAGAGTTTTAAATTAAGTTTGTCGTGGACAGTAGTGTATATAGTTCTATAGACGCTACCTACATATATACGAATCACAACAGTATTATTTCCGTTCTGCCATTTCAATACTGAATTTGATTATGGAGTTTCGAATACATACAGTTGGTTTATACTCGGAAAATGGTAAACTTAATTATTATAATTATTTCATTAATTAAAGTATACGTAGGGGAGAAAGGGTGGCATGAAAGGGACACGTATTGAAAGGGATAAGTCAAATATTTTGTAAACTAAGAAACGTTTCGAGGCGAGAATATTTTTAATTTGTGATAATCCCGAGGGATAATTATTCGTACCTAACATCACACTCCTGTCATTATAAAGATGGCGAAAGCATGCGAGTGTTCACCAATATTGGACTTGGATCTCCTCTACTATGAAATTCTTTAGTGGTAGGACTACGCTGTTGTCAGTTTTCTATCTACAGCCAAGGGCTGGTCCGACCGGGGTATTACCAAACTTTCGCAGAAGATCGAGGTTTGAGTAATGGCAATGAGCTATTGCGCTTTGTTTTGTGAGTGAGAGAGCCGGAAGCCCAACTGAGTGGGTTTGATTTCTTCTTCAATTAAATTAAATTAAAAAAGAAATTATTACTCTCTTTGATATGCGACTTCTAACTTTGAAAGTTAATTTCTAATTAGAAGAGGAAATGTTACTGAACGTAATTTATTTATAATTAAAACTTACCAAGTTTCGCTAACAAATTTTCATAATTATATACTCGATTTTGGAACTATGTACAATGCCAATATATTCAACTGCTATTTTGTACAATTAAAATTCTCTGTGTTAAGACTTATTTGACCTTGGGACTCGTAAAAAAATCGGCTATGAGTCTCATCAAGAGAAAGGGCAGCAGTTCACTCTTAGGAAACGTATAACAACTTACTTGGCTAATCACTCGCCTGGCAAGCGTGGCAATTTTGGCATCATCTTTTCATTTATGGGGAAAGCTTTCGTCCCGCAGTGAACGATGACAGTCTGAATGACAAAAAGTACAGTAAATGAATGCATATAAAGTAATATTGAAGTAATTGTAATAGATCATCACAAACTTTCTATAAATACACTTAAACTACCTCTACTACAAATATCCAACATAATTTTGTTGAAAAGAGTTGGTATAGAACTATATAGTACACTATTTTTAAGACAATATCTAGTATTAAGTCAAAAATATTTATGCTGCTAGTTGACTTTATAAACAACACAATTATCGGACCGATTAGTGCCAAGAGTCGTAACAATTATTTTTTGAACACACGACATATGTACGTCGTCGGTGGTCTTTATCTAAACCACTAGGCCATGAACGGACAAATTTTGACTCATTTTAAGCAATCGCACTGATTTCCTGTAATGTTTTTTTACCTTCGAATCCTACATAGCTCCTAAGGCAGTCTCGAACCACAATCAAAAACTCCGTAAATAAATAATTACTGTTTCATTCAAGAATCTACTGAATACTTAAACGTGGCAGTTTGGTGTCTCTTACGGTTAGTAAAAACGGATATAAACCTCGTACCTTACTCTTAATAATATATAAATCCTCCAAAGACAAAAACACTTTTATTTTTTCATATAATTAGCCCATTTCTATGCATTTAACGTAAGCTTGTGCCGTATACTTTTTTCAAGACCTTTATCCTTTAAGTGATAACCAGAGCCATAACATATATATTTCGATATGTGTCTTCTTTTAGTTTTTCTTTAAATGGACTGAGCTCATTGTTGGCTTACAGGCGTGTAGTGGCTACCGTTGTGCTGACTAAGAATTTCATGGCGATAAAACTCAATTAAACTTATTCCATCGTAAAATTCAACGAAGTTCTAGCGCTATGATTATGTTAACCCTATAACACCAATAAAACTGCTCTAATCAGTAATTTGAATAACAGGGTCGTGTCATCGTTTAATAAAATTCTAACTGCCATGTTAGAGTATTAAATCTGTACAATGTGTAAACAATGTCGAGTAGATGGCACACATCTCCTTTGTCGGGCCGACCACTGAAGTCAAGTCAGCCTGCTCCAGTGGTCGGTCCAACGACGAAGGCGACGTGCCACGGGTGGGTTACGGGTGTGCGTGCTTACGGCCCTATGTCGCCCCGGAAAGAGTGGTACGAGGAGTGCGCCGACCGTAACCCAGCTCCAAAAAAAAAATCTCATCTCTTTTATAAAGACGAAAATATAATACGAGCTAAAAATCGAATGTCACACGACAGCTCACTCTGGTGTGGTAGCGAAACAACTGGAACGGATTTCCAATAGGTGTGGGTTCGAATCCCATGTGTGACAATCATTTTTCGCTCGTAATCAAGTTTTTATAAATGATCAAGTACGTTGAATGCTAAATTTCAGTAATTTGAAAACTAGTCTAGTTAAAAATTTAAACAAATATTAAGAATAAAAATAAATGTGACAAGTATTAATTAAATACATTAAAATTAAAACATGAGCATATGTTTTCATTATCATGCTGGAAAAGCTCGATTGAGCTATATTCGATATAAAGCTTTTAGTCGAATGTTATGACACCCACGATTGAAGTAAAGGTTGGTAGTATTCGTAGCTGCTAGCACATAGCATCGCAATTTCTCTAATCAATTACATACATACTATTATTTCTTCTTTCTGCTCACTTCCTTAAAATTTCACCCGCTAACGAATTTTCTATGATTTTTTTTTTGGGATCATAAGAATTCTATTGGTTTATAAATTGCAATCTTTGTTGTAGCAAGAGATTAGCAAACGTGAAGTACGAGAGAGTACATATATAGTACGAGACTCATCATATAGCAGCGTTGAGGAGAAACAACAACAGCAGTCTTTTTTATCCAATAGGCCCCCTCGCAACCCGGCTGAGGGGGCCTTAACTGAGACGGACGCTGCACACGGACGTTTCAGGTATAATATAAAAGTAATATAATAATACAGCATTTCACTCGATCGTAGATAGCATTGTCTTAAGGAAGTACTTTAACCTCAAGTTTTGGATTTCAACTACATACATATAGGTACTATACTCGTATATGTGAAATGAACACGATTTACTTATTTGTGTCTTTAATGGTAGGCGAACAAGTAACTTACTTGATGTTAAGATAACTGCCTCTCATGAACTTCATTATCAAAGGAATATATAATTCACTGCCTAGCATTACAAGCAGATATGTAGGATATGGAATAAGGACAACGATGTGGTTCTGAGACTTTCTTGCTCGCCGAATAAGGTGCAGTAGTAAATTAGTTTCAAAGAAAATTTTAGGCTAGGTAGAATTTTCCCAGGCGAGCTATCCTATCTATAGCTACAGGTACAATACTATTAGAAGTTTCGCCTCTAGTTACGACTCACATCATTTATCAATAACACACACTAGAGCGAAATTATTCCTTAATTGAAGCTTGTTTCATTAAATATTGTACCATAAAATATTGTACCATCTGTACAAAAAGTAAAGCTAGATTATTAAATCGGCGCAATGAGTAATCATTTGCCGGTAGATGGCACACATCTCCCTATAAAGACCACAAAATAATACGAGCCGAAAGTTGATTATCATACGACAGCTCACACTCGTCTAAGTGGTACAACGATTGGAACGGATTTGTATGGATTTGAATTCCTCGTCTGACAATCATGTTTCGCTCGCAAACAATATTTTATAATTAACCTAGCATGTTAAATGCTAAATCTCAGTAATTTGAACTATCTGGACAAGTTTCTAAAGAAATCCCAAGAGGAATACATTTCTTAATTACCCTATATATATAAAAACAACATTGTGCAAAATTTTAATACTTAATGAGTAGCTTTTAAAGATGTTTAACTATACCTTGAAAGTTTAAGAGCTACGGTGAAGATACAATACACCGCAAAATATTACAACTTTCTCTTTTGAAGTAAACTTCACTAAATAGTATAACTATCGGCGTTGCATAATAGTACTATGTACCGAAACTGAGGAATACTTCATAAGTTCTTTTCTTCTTCTCAAGTATAAAAAGAATACTTTTATATATTAAAAAGCCAATAGAGAATTTGTTTACTTTTATTTCAATATTTTCTTTATATGCCACGTCTTAATTTCTAAAGGTATAAGCAGAGGTGTAAATAGACCAATATTTCAACGCATACTTCAACTTAATAGTATGTGAACTTATTTCTGCCAGCCGTGTTTACTGCAGAAAATTTCCCAACAAATATCTCGAAAATCGAGGAATCATAAGACTTTCTTATTTTAACCCTTGTGATCAGCGTACTTTAATTTGCTACCCTACTGCGGAAGAGTTTCATGTACAATATTAGGACATAAAAAAATATAAACTGAAGAAGGAAAAGTATTAGAAATATGTACAATAAGTGACATAAGACATACGCATAATACAGATACACGAGTGAAAAAAACTCAGCACAAAATCCCACATAGCTCCAAGCTCATGCTAATATTGAGAAAAATATGTTCTGTAAAGAAAAGAAAAATAGATACTCTATTGAAAAAAAAAACTTAAGCCGTATGGCCTAATAAGACGTAATTGTTATAACTAACTACATTCATCAACATAAATTAGATTTTATGAAACGACATAATTTTTCATCAACAATGTAGTTTATTCGTTTTACTGCGCAACTTTCGGTGTAATTAGCCATTTAGTAGTTATATAAAATGTTTACAGCATGGTTTTACTTTGTCTCGTTGTAATAAAAGCTTCGTTTACAGACCAATACAAAGGGATAATATTAGAGGTGCCAAAGGAATTATTGTGAAACCAACGCACAAAGGAGTTGTTGGACAGCCAGTTGAATTTATAGGTAAATATAATATTATTCTTTTATATTTTTTGAGTACATAAACATACACACACTCTAACTCAATCCCCGAAAAAACAATAAAGGCTGATCAGACGCAACTACTTGCGTGTGATTCCATTCAAGCTGTTGTTGATGGTGAATAGACTGAAGTCACTAATATCACTTAACACTATTTGCATGGAAGGACAAAGTATAGAATACATGTATTAAAAATTAATATACACATTGTTAAGGGCATATTATAAAGGACGTAGAGTATTCTTACTCCACTGTGGGGTCACTATATTTTACACTGTATTGTATTGCTATAGCGGGCTTGGTCAAGTGACTTTATTTCAGTTTTTCCTCTCGTAATTATTATATTATAATTAATATATTATATAAGGAAAATATAATATTATATTATATTTTCCTTAATATTTTCTTTTTATCATGAAGATGAATATCATGGAGTATGGCAAGACAATTTGATTGTATGCGTTTTGTATTTTTAATATATAACACGTGGAAAGTTGGTCCAAAATATTTATACCTATATAACATTGAAAGTTATCTTTAAGTAAGTTTCTTTACGCGCTGGTTTACCATTCAATATTGTTTTAAAATCATTATAGAGATTATAGGCATGATAATAACAATATTTTCCTTTTGAAACACATTTCTCTGAAAAATACTCTTATTGACATTTTTGAGGCTGAAAAATATGTGTCTGAACGAGCTGGTATCTGTAGCTACCGAACCCATTTGAAAATTCTTTCATAGCCCATTTATTGAGGAAAATTATGAGCATAAAACGAGAGAATATATCATAAAACGACGACCCTAAAGAGCACAATATTAATTTATGTAAAAGATAGAAACCTTTTACCAAATCTTATTATAAAATTATTTCATTAAATAGCTTAGATAATTCATTCATTAATATCTGTTGTTTTATTTAATTATATTAATAAATTTTAATAATAAAGAAAAAGGAAATTTAAACTAATGTTATCTGAATTTTGCGAATATATATTTTTATTTCAGATATATGACAGTTTAAAGCCGGTGACGCGCTAAAGTATTGATATATAAATATGGCCTCCTTAGATAATGGGAGTACGAATACAATTCACTACCCTTTTTTTTTTTTTTTTTTTTTTTTTTGCGGTGGGCTATGGACGTCGCACCCCGCCAAATCGGTCCGGGGCGACGGAAGAGGTGGCGCGCAACCCCATTGACCCACCCTGCAAGCACCTCTTCTTCGCCGTGCGAGCGGGCCACCGGTACCCGATCTTTGTCTTCGGTGGCCCGCTCGGCGGTATGGCCTCTCGGGCTCCTCTCCTGTCGACGCCCCGGCAGCTTTCGCCGTCGAGGCGTCGTCCTCACGCGGTGGCCTCACGTCAGGTGACCGGACAATTCCCCGGTCCAATCACCCGAAGCCTCGGTTAGGGCGGCATCAGGCGCAGGTACTCGCGCCTGCGCCGCCCCGGCCGCAGGCGGCGGCCCGGGTCACGGGAATCCTCCCGGGCCCGTTCCGCCGCCTTCTTCTGCTAGATGACAGCCTCGCAGAAGGCGGCGACCGCGTCCCAATGCCTGACGCTGTCGACCATCGCTCGCGCAACAGCCGGCAGCGTCAGGTCGGCACCGATGACACAATTCACTACCCTACATCTTGTCCGTGGGTATCACACACGACGAAAGAAACTGAAAGATATAATATGCATATAATATCTATGCAACAGAAAGAAAACTCGAAATAAAACTCTGTATCAACACGTTTTATCAATTGCTTAGAATATTCAAATGTCCTACACACGTAACTCTTTATTAAAATTTTAATTATAAAATTAAAAGTATAAGTTCGTAATAGATTAATATTAAACTTATATCTGTAGTGGATGGAAGTACGGCTGGACCAGGTCATTTAGAACTTGAAGTATCTGGAGGCAATGGTGCTTTAGTAGCAAGTTCAGTTCGACCACTCGGTGGACAACGCTATGCAGCCGCATTCACACCAAGAGTACCACGACCTCATACTGTTAGAGTAACCTTCAATGATGAACATGTACCAGGTAAGTCCTGCAAATGTATTTTTTTTTAATTTTTATAATGTTGATAAAGTGACCGGTTTGATGATATAGAAAGCAACGTGTAATCAGTGAACTGGTTTACCAGACCACTGAAAGAAAAGAAGAAATACTACAGGGATACTTTAGTGTTCATAAACCGATTGCACAGATGGCATAGTGGTCTAAATATCGACTTCCAACCTTAGCTGATGAAGAATCATGATTCGTTTCGGATTCCATCTCCATATAGGACAGGTCTTCCTGCCATTCAGGAATAATTGTTTTGGTTCTAATTGTTATTTGTGTTCACTAATGGTGTGTTTAAAAAAATCTCCACAACATAAGGATCTTATTCGTTAGTGTGGGTCATCATCATTCTCCTACTCTTATCCCAATTACTTGGGGTCGATACAATATGTACTCTTCTTTCATAGTACATATTGTAAAAATTGACAATAGTTTTATGACCAGCCACCTGCCAGACGTCAACCCTCCTTGGGAATGTAATTGTTGACCAAACGGCATCAGATAGTATTGGCCTAGGTCGTTATTTGGCTCTTAGTTGTCTTTTACGACATCCACGAGCAAAGTAAGGGTTGTTAGTATTCGTAACCGCTACCACACAGTTAAAGAAACTTTCTGTTTAATAGTAATTTATATCATTCATCTAGCAGCCCGTAGGGGTACACTATTGGACATAGGTCTACTCAAGCGCTCTTTTTTTTTTTGCTCCACCTAGTAGAGGATAATATAAACATCGCCGTCAAAAACACGCTCATACAATATATAGAGATTGTGATCAGAAAAATGATTTATCCGCATACATATCGCCAAAATATTCACTCCATCGGCTTAACACGTCTTGTGTTTGTGTAAGAATGTCTCCACTTTTAAACTTTATTTTATTCATTCTGAAGGCTGACCAACCACACCGAGACTTCTTTACCTCCCTCCAAAAGAGTTTGGTGTTACCCTCGAAGTTTTTAGTCAGCCTATCTTCTGCACTCATATTTGCTCAATCACGTTTCTCTTTCACTAAGGCCTTGGTGTCATTCTTACATTGCCGATATATTTCTTTCTTCTGTTCAGTCATACTGTCATTCAGATTCAAAGAAGAGACATAGTCCAGCCACGCTTTATTCTTTTGCTCTACGGAAGCTGTTGTATGTTTTAAACATATGGTTATTTATTCATATTAAAACAAAATCAAAGACTGCTCATAACCGCAAAATAATGTTAAATATAAAAAAAAAATTAAAGTGTTAAATTTAAAATAAATAGTTATGAGTAATTATAATAATATTGTCTTTATTTATTAAATTCTGTATTTCTCACGAGGCTCAACTCAACTTTTAAATTTAAAATTCTATAAAATCATAATAATTTAAAAAACCAAATCTTTTTTTAATAGTTTTATTATCCCACACACCAAGCATTTTTATTCATATATTTTAATAACGTGCAAAATGTTAGCTTAAATGTTATAGTCGAAATTAAAATGATACCAATTTATTTAATATAGAAAGAAACTTCTAAAACCTGTTGCCTAATTAGTAATAAGTAAAGATGTGCTTGGAGAGAGTTGACTTCTAAATTGATGTTTTCGATCCTTGTTATATCGTGGCAAACGAGGTTTTTTTTTATCAAACATCCGACATGAATACGTTGGTAATAGCTTTGAAAATTAATTTACGTAAAATTAAAAACTTTTTTATTCAAATATTCATAGTATATTATAAAAACAACAAGCAATTAGAGAAAGACGTATTTAAAACATAATCGTGTTTTTAATTGATCTTGTTTAATAGTCATATCTGACTTAAAATCTAAGGTTTTAATTAGTATACTGAACACTTTTTTTTTTTTTTTTGTGTATCTTAAATACAATTTAACGTTTTTATTTATTCTAAAACTCGACCCCTCTTAATGCGTATTTGTCGATAATAATGTAGGTATTCGCCTTTATTCTGAATTTGACGATATCATTCGTCAGTTTCAACAATCACAGTCTGATTTATTAAAAAATGTTGAGGAAGCGAGTGACGTATGCAAGGATAGAGTTCTCTGGCACTCTGTTCTCTCTGCCTACCCTGCAAAGGACATGGCGTGATGGTATGTATGTATGTATTTATTAAAAAAAAGGTTTTTAATCATTTCTGAATAACATTTATTGTTAATGACCTTTTTTGTCAGATATTATAATTTTATTTGTCTGAGAGATTTTCTCATAGAACCAAACAAAATATTTCAATTTGAATAAATAGCGCCCCGCTCTTGAATAGCGCTTTTCTCCTAAGATGCAAATCCGTCACACATTTAATCGCAAATTTCAAATTATTTACGTATAAATTAAAGTAAATAAGCGTCAAACTGTGATAAACTTAGAGAGTCACATGGAATAGAAAGTGGCTAGAGGTACAGGTATGTATGTTATCACGGCGCGTGTAATTTGGCGCTATTACCAAGTCCACAAACGTAGTTACCTGTTAGAACATCAGCTCGACCGTATATATATACTTGGTGCTCATGAAAGTGTCAACGAAAACACTTTCAACAGCAAATTAACTTTCGTAATACGTAACCTTATCGGTTATTAGTATTTCTTTACAAGTACAACATCTACATTAGGAGACTTAATCTATCAAGACAATCAGTTATAAACTGGTAACTGAAATTCTCCCCGTAATAGGTAATCCTTACTAATATTATAAATGCGAAAGTAACTATGTCTGTCTCTCTGTCGCTCTTTCACGTCAAAACTACTGAACCGATCTAAATAAAACACCCAAAAACCGATCTAAATAAAATTTGGTACACAGATAGTCTAGAGCCTGATAAAGGACATGGGCTACTTTTTAACGCAAAAAAAGGTTGTAAAGGGGGATGAAAAGTTTTAAGGAATTATCCTCATTTTTAAAGCCACAAGCTTGAAACTTATTTTTAGACTTAGATATAAATGACATACACATACATACATATCATCACGCCATATCCCTTGCAGGGTAGGCAGAGAGAACAGAGTGCCAGAGAACTCTATCTCTGCATACTTCACTCGCTTCCTCAACATTCATAATTCTCTTCATACACGCTCGCCGGTTTCGGAGACTCTTGACTCCACCTTCCTTCAGTAGATGACCGATCTGGTCTAGGTAGGTTAGTCTCGGTCTCCCTCGGTACCTACATCCTTCCACTTTCGCATTGTATATCTTCTTAACCAGGCGTTCCTTCGGCATTCTTTCCACATGTCCGAACCATCGGAGCATTCCCTTTCGCATCTTTACACCAATACTCTCTTTCATACCTACTCGCTCTCTTACGTCGTCGTTACGAATGCGGGCGGTCAGCCTAACTCCACAGATTTTCCGCAGAGATCGCATTTCGACCGCATTAATTTTACTATCATATTCTTTTCTGCATACCCAACTCTCGCTTCCATACAGTAATGTTGGGACAAGCACTGCGTTATGTATTGCTACACGTGCCTTCTGGCTGAGGTGGTGGCTGCCGAGAAGTTGCCCCAACGCTCCGTTCACTCTATTTCCCGCATTCACTCTTCGCTCTATATCAGTGGTGTACCTTCCATCTCGGCTAAATCCCCATACAAGATATACAAATTCATCCACTTGCTCTAGTACATCATTACCTATTGTTACTCTTACATCTGTTCTGGTTTTATCTCTTTCAAAGACCATTATTTTGGTTTTGCTCACATTCAGGCGTAGACCCCTTTTCTTACAATCTTCTGTCATTGTGTCGACTAGGGTCTGCAGGTCAGTCACTGACTGTGCCAGCAGGACTGCATCATCTGCATAAAGCAGAGCAGTGACCACTGAGTCGCCCATCTGGACTCCCACATTCATATCGTTCAACCTTTGGAGACATTTATCCAGATATATGATAAACAGCCTGGCTGACAGAACGCACCCCTGCTTAACGCCGATATTGACGTCAAACCAAGGTGACATTCCATCATCCAGCCGCACACAGGCTCTACAGCCCATGTAACTAGACTGCACAGCCTGTAGCAGTTTACCGCTAATACCATACTCCGGTAAAATGTCCCAAAGTTCCTTTCGTACAACCGTGTCAAATGCTCTCTCCAGATCCACAAAACTGCAGAAAACCCTCTGACCTAGAGCCAGATGCTTCTCCACAATGTTGCGCAGAGAGAACATTTGATCCATGCATCCCCTTCCACTCCTGAAACCTCCTTGTGTCTCACACAGTAAACCATCGGACACCATCCTCATTCTCCTTTCAATAATTTTACCATACACTTTTGCTGCCAAACTGGTCAAGCCTATGGCTCTGTAATTTGCGCAGTCATAACGTGAACCCTTGTTTTTAAACAAAGGCACGATGACTGCGCTATTCCAGTCCCTGGGAACCATTCCCGAGCTCCAACATAAATTGAGGAGCAACAGGAACGCCTCCTAGACACAAGAGCCACCAAGCTTATTAATCTCGGCAGACACCATATCAATGCCCGCTGCCTTACCATTTTTCAAACTTATTATCGCCCATTCAACTTCATCCATACTGATGCCATCGGAGTACGCCTTTGTCGAATGTTGATCTACTAAACCACATCCAACACCGGCGCCAACCGTAGCATCCGCATACATATCGCCAAAATATTCACTCCATCAGCTTAACACGTCTTGTGTTTGTGTAAGAATGTCTCCACTTTTAGACTTTATTTTATTCATTCTGAAGGCTGACCAACCACACCGTGACTTCTTTACCTCCCTCCAAAAGAGTTTGGTGTTACCCTCGAAGTTTTTAGTCAGCCTATCTTCTGCACTCATATTTGCTCAATCACGTTTCTCTTTCACTAAGGCCTTGGTGTCATTCTTACATTGCCGATATATTTCTTTCTTCTGTTCAGTCATACTGTCATTCAGATTCAAAGAAGAGACATAGTCCAGCCACGCTTTCTTCTTTTGCTCTACGGAAGCTGCCACTTCCGCATCCCACCATGCATCACCATTGGTTTTCTATGCTTCTTTGAACTTCCACATACTTACTACTTACATACACACATATGTACTTACTACTTAGATATAAATGAGATATAATATAAATAAATATGACATTTAAATTTCGTAACAAAAATTACCCTAAAGGGTTAAAATAAAATATGGGGTGAAAAACTTTAAGAAAGTTACCTTTTACGCGGACGAAGCCGCGGGCAGAAGCTAGTATAAGATAAATTACCAAATCGTAGTAAAATCAATATACAACGAGGCTCAAACTGATTAATTGTGTATCTTACAAATATTTTGTTCTGCGTGGTAACTGAACTCATAACTTTTAACATTTTAGAGAGAGAGTATTATGACATATAATGACTAGGATTAGGACTCCGGATCTCGTAATCATTAGGCAAATACTTAAAACAAAAAGAGTCAATTTTACAATAGATAATTCTTATTAGTATTAATTTAAAACATTCGCCTTGATTGTGTGTAATTCATTCAATATCATAAGGAAAATAAAATTTTATTATAACGACTACACATTCTTAATAAACCGTGACCTATATATAAATAACTACATACTACCGAAAGTATTAAATAAAATAAAACTAATCAGATATTTTGTATATTATTTGTTAAAAATTGTTTTTAAGTTGTAGAAATAAGTAATTAAGCACAAATTTAGCATTGTTACAATTACTGACTGACTGTTAATTTGCTAATTCATAGCAATGCCTTTATTCAAATATTAAACGGACTATTTTTAATGACATTTTTGTTCAATTATAATTCACTATTATTCTAAATGTGCTGATAGGTTGAGAAAACAAAATGTCACCACTCTTTAGTTTTCTATGGGCGTCATAAAAATTAGCTTAAGGATCCTCAGTAAATTGGACGGCATAACTCTAAAAATTCTGTAATAGCAACTACAACCACAGCCAACCAACAGCTCTCTAAACATAGCTATTATGGTTTTCAAATTACTGAAATTTGGTTTTTAACATGCTTGATTCTTTATAAAACTTGATTGCGAGCGAAAAATGATTATCACACATGGAATTTGAAACCACACCTATTGGAAATCCGTTCCAATCGTGCTACCACTTACACCAGCGTGAGCTGTCCTGTCATGGCACACGTTTCTCCTTTAAAGACGAAATTATAATACGAGCCGAAAATTGAATATCATACGACAGCTCACACTGGTGTAAGTGGTAACACAATTGGAACGGATTTCCAATAAGTGTAGGTTCGAATCCCATGTGTGACAATCATTTTTCACTCGTAATCAAGTTTTTATTATGGTATTATTGCCTCTCAGATGACACTTACGTCTAAAGGTTCATTTCCGTGCATTGCGTTTAAACGCGACCGGGCGCGTTTAAACGCTTACGACTGTCGCGCGCGGCTCTTTCGTCAATAGCCAATGTATGAAAATGTATGGCGCAGCTTACGACATTCGTCGCTTACGACTGTCGCGAACCTCGGAAACGGCGCCATACACTTTCATACATTGACTATTGTCGTAAGCGATTAAACGCGCGCGGCCGCGTTTAAACGCGATGCACGAAAATAAACCTTAAGAAGGTATAGCGATAGGCTGATCGATGAATGAATGACTGTCATATATTAAACCAAGGTGATTTAACATATAGTATTTTTTTTATTACTCTTGATGGCAAACGAGCTAGCAGCACACCTGATGGTAAGTGTTACTGCCGCCCAAAGACTTACGCAATACCAAGATATAGCTAGACCGCTGCCTACCAATAAAAACCCCAAACCTACTCAGAAAGTTGCTTGCGGCTCTCTCGATCACTGAACGAAACGCAGTAACATATTGCCACTGTTCAGACGTCGATATTCTGCGAAAGTATGGTACTACCCCGGACGAACAGGCTCACGGCTGTAGACAGAAAATTGCCAATAGTTTGGTAGTACCACTATTAATTAACCAATAAAAAATAAAACCATCTTCGTATTATTACCTTTCTAATGAAACCAGTTTGGTGGTTTCAAAGTCTATAACGGACATAGGTAGAAACAATTCTTGCGTCATATATACTGAAAAAAGAAAAGACAGACAGACAAGAAAAAACAGCAATACTTACATAGTCTATGTAAAAAAAAATCGTTCGTATCAAGTACAGCCGATAATAACACATAGATTTTCAATATATTCCTATCATACGATTTCACATAACTCTTTATTACGTGTGAAAGAATACAATATGATATTGCACGCTTAACATCCCGGAAATTAATCAATTTCGTATTCAATATTAACTTACTCAATTGTTTCGATCAATTTTTTGCTTAATAGACATTGCTTACAATCTTTGTGCTTTAAAAAAAATTGCTTGCTCTACGATTTCTTTTACAACGTCCTATAAAATAACTACATACACATATGTTTTTTTTTTCCTCTCAATCCCATATACTGTTAGATACAAGCCTTCTCAATAACGAGTCGACTCTACCATAACAGACATATTTCTGTACCTATATAGAGTTCGCGTTCCTTTGATACAATTTTATTAGCTTACACCAATTAGTTATCTCTTACTAGTTCCTTAAGAAAGAATTGGGTGAACTTATGTTCTTAATTCCTCACCACAAAGATAAAAATAATGTTTATTAAAAAACTAAAGATTGATACATTAATATACTTTCTCACTAATAACTGCGATTTGGATTTTTTGTATTAGGCAACCAAAGGTGCTAAGCAGATAATATCAGTTTAAAAGATGAAAAGAATTTGACTATAGTTCATCTAATCTAAGAAGTGCATTTGATGTTTTGCATTTTTTAATACACAATAACCTCGGTCAAACGTATACACATGATTGTAAACACTAAATCTGAAATTTTTAACAACTATTAAGTTATTTACATAATTAACATTGCGATTTTTTGACATTGATTGCCAATACATAAGAAGAAGAAGAAGAGAATAGACTATAATTGCCCACATCTGGAAGGGACACGTCTAATAGTGGGTATATATGTACATTAAAAAAATTAAGAAAGCTATGTAATATTGCGACCACTTATATGTTAGATGCAGATGTCTCCACAAGAATTCCACATAGGATCCTGTGCTGCTTGCGTTAAATAGTGTGTGACTTCTTCGATTTCATCAGTCTACCTTATTATCTATAAGATACGTAATATAATTTTTATGGTATAAATATTTATAAAAACAGAAGCAATTATATATTAAATAACAAGCACATTTTATTACACGTAACTAACGTAAGTGTACTTATGTCCTAGTTATTTTACTAGAATATAAAGGAAAAGGGTACTTAACATTAATTATAGCTATAAAAGAAATACATTTCAACATTTGAATATCAATATAACAACATTAAGTAATACTACGAATAAATAATATGCATAAATAAGCTGTGCGGTAGTGGCTACGAATACTACTAACCCTTACTTTGCTGGTGGATGTCGTAAAAAACGACTAAAAGTCTTATAATGACCTGGACCTACTCTATCTGATGCCGTTTGGTCAACAACTATATTCCCAAGGAGGGTTGACGTCTCGCAGGCGGCCGGTCATAAAACTATTGCCAATAAGTTTAACAATATGTACTTTGAAAGAAGAGTACATATTGTATCGACCCCAAGTAATTGGGACAAGAGTAGGAGAATGATGACTACGGATAAATAAATACATGAATAAGATTTATATTTATAATCTAAAATATAAAAACTCAGTTTAACAAATAACTCGTGTACCAGTTCTGACTCAACGTAAAGTTATAGACTAAGTGCTAAATGTGATAATAGATGAACATACAAAGCCTTTGTACTCTATCTCTTTCTTGCAATCAGGTAATGAACGATTTAGACATCTAAGTCCCGTGACAGAGAAAGATTTTGTACAGACTGCTCATAAATTTTAACATGTAAAATATATGTGGCAATATTAATGCTAATCAATTTTATGTATTGAATAGATTATATTTTTATTCAAGCAATAATATAAAACACATTAAGATCAGTAATTTACATAATTGAAAATGCAAAAATTATACTTATGTTTTACAAAAAAATACTATAAATCTTAAAGTATGGTTGTATAAGCGTCTATTTTAAATAAACCAACGTAGGTGGCTTTCTC
The DNA here is from genome assembly GCA_905163515.2 of Lymantria monacha. Taxonomy (NCBI): domain Eukaryota; kingdom Metazoa; phylum Arthropoda; class Insecta; order Lepidoptera; family Erebidae; genus Lymantria; species Lymantria monacha. Next base: position 19,479,225 of record LR991082.1, on the reverse strand, counting down.
AACTTTCAAAACTTCTTTAAAATATACATGAATCGAAATTATAACATTCATTCATGAATAAATATAATTAATTTTAGATTGACAATAAAATATCATACACATTGCTGTATGGTAGTGGCTATGAATACAACTAACCCTTACTGTGCTCGTGGATATCGTAAAAAACGACTAAGAGCTTTATATCGATTTGGGCCAACTACATCTGCTGTTATCTGGTTAACAATTACATTCCTAAGGAGGATTGCATGTTTCTAAAGTTCCCCGCAATAGAAGGATTATTTCCTTAGTGCAGGGTGGTGTATATATACGCGAATACCTGCGCCTGATGCCGCCCTAACCGAGGCTTCGGGTGATCGGACCGGGGAATTGTCCGGTCACCCGACGTGAGGCCACCGCGTGAGGACGACGCCTCGACGGCGAAAGCTGTCGGGGCGTCGACGAGAGAGGAACCCGAGAGAGTATATCGCCGGGCGGGCCACCGAAGACAAAGATCGGGTACCGGTGGTCCGCTCGCACGTCGAAGAGAGGTGTTTGCAGGGTGGGTCCATGGGGTTGCGCGACGCCTCTTCCGTCGCCCCAGGCCGATTTGCCGGGGCGCGACCACATCCATGGTCTCACCTTGCGAAAAAAAAAAAAAAAAAGGGTGGTGTATTTAAAAAAAATCTTCTCTTTTAGTTTTTTAGAACATAGGTATTTAAATAATGTTGTAAAGCTATGTGTTATCGTCTTCTTCTTAACTCTTACACGCTCTATTATTAGCACAAACCAATAGTACTAAACCAGTTAGTACAATAGAAGGGAAGGCAGTCTTAATTAGAGCGATATCATGCACCAATGGTTACGCCATAATTTAACCAGATAGCTCTCGTTTTTCTACGGCTCTTTTGCTAAACCTGTCTCTCAGTGATATTTGAATAATTTCTCTATATTCTACAATTTTTTTTAAGGAGAATATTCTTTTTTTTAACATTCTATGATGTGGACACACCCCGTTCCAACCACCTGGAGTAACAGTGGCATATGTCTGTAGAGCTCACCATATTATCTCCCTATTGTCAATCATAATAATTACTGGTACCGGTTTCTCGACTTTAATGCTGTGAGGAAATATTCTGTAGAAATCTTTACTATGACACCTTCATAAACGTCACGGTGACCTCAGCATGCAGTATGTTTTAGTATTTTCTTGAAAAGCTATTCATCTTTGTCACTCATTGAACTTGAGTTTTCACCTACATACATATTGTATATAGCTGAAAACTGTCTTTAATTAAACATTATACTTTAACCATTGATTATTTCACTATTTGCGTTCTCCTGTTATTAATTATTACTCGCATTATGTGAGCTCCTAGCTCATCTATCTACATCAACAAGTCATTAATCTGTATTTTTAATTCAAATTACTGAAATTTAGCATTTAATATGCTTAATTATTTATAAAAACCCGATTACGAAGCGAAATGTATTTTTAAGACAACATTCACACGCACATGAAATAAATTGAACTTATATTCATCACCATCATTATCATTACAGCTCATCTATATCCCACTGTTGGGCTTGGTCCTCCACAACAGGAGGGATATTAACCTACTATACCATGCCGTTCAGATGTGTTGTTAGTGGTTTTGATTTCGAGTTTTCCTTCTCTTGCACAGATGCCATTTGCAGGTATGTATGTATGTATGTATGTATATCCCATAATCGTCTTTTACGTTACCCACGGGCAAGAAAGGAGGCGGTGAATTGTATTTTTACTCCGTCACCATACGGAAGAACTTGTATGGCTTTACAAATATGCAAATACAAATTTGACGCAGATTCAAAATAATCAGTTGTACAAAAAATTATCTTGCATCTGACTCGAACCCACACACTCGGTACGAAAGGTCGGTATTTAAATTGTTCTGCCATTTATGCACTCAGTCATTTTAAATATAATAATTATAAAAATGTTTATATTTAATAATATTTACTTTATTTTCTTAATTTCATATTATATTTCTTCTTATTACAATTGAATATTCTGGGAATGCTATTTATTATATTAAATTTACATAAAATACATATTTACTAATGAAATGCGTCATAATCTTGAAATCTTATATTTTTTTTTCACATTAGATTAAATCCATTATCTACTTTCATGTTAATAATTTTAATTAACTACATTTAATTGCACGGTAATGAACCGCAAGTAAATTACTCTTACAAAACAATAGCGGAATGCCGAAAACATTCGATTCAATTAATAGTTTAAAACCTTAGGTCATAATCACATTGAAAAAAATTAAGTCAACAAACAACTCAATACTGAATATATTTGGATGCAGCCTAATACGTGACAAACTGGTTGCTTTTGCTGTCGTTACATGTAGGCTTCGAATTCCACGGCGCCATTTTGAATACCTCCGTGACGTCACGCAACTGGGCGCGGGCGACTGCGCTTGCGCACCGTCTGTGTCTGACATTTGAGTCGCGCTCGCTTCCGAACGAGGCAATGCCTCTGAACCATCAAAATGCATTATAACCGCGTATTCTATCACTTAAGTGTTAAATTTTAAAGAAACTCAACACATAGCCTCCCTGATCTTTGGTTTTTGCCATAAGAACAGTTGAGCAACAAATTTCATTTTATATATTAAAGTGTAGTGAATGTTATATGAAAGTGTTATTGTTGTGATTTCTTTTCTTCTGGTCAGTGAAGTGTCCTAGTTAACTGTCGTCAAGGGGACTAGAGTTTGCCTGTGGAGGTCATACCGCCCTATATTAAGTGAGTATTTACATACCTATCAAGTATTCCCACATCCGTATTGCTCATTCCATCATCTGTGTGGGCGCGACACGTCATTTCAATCTATAGCCAGTTTACTTATTTGGTTATATGTAGCCTTTAGTTCTGTGTTACAATCATTTATAGTAGAGAAACCGTCAAAGTAACTTAATTTCAATTGTCGCAATCTAAATCTACGTACAATAGGTACGTACGTACGTACCTACCTATTGTATTAAAAACGTCTTTGATTTAATATATGTCTAGTAGACTGTGTTATAAGATTGATTGAAACACATTTATTATATTATACATATAAAATAATATATTTTTAGTTCGGTTATTGTATTAATATGTTCAGTATCCAGCGAATTATTCGCACAAAAGGATCTATATATTACTTATCAACGTGCGTTGAACTCTTTTACAAGGGCCGATTCTCACGCACTCCCTTTACGCACTGCACGCACAATTCAAACTAATATCCGCTCTATAGTAATGTAGGTTAGTGATTAAAATCACGTAAATATCTCTTTAAGTTGAATAGACGGATATAAGTTTTTTTTTTATGTCTAACATTCGTCAGGCGATCGTTAGATGCCAACCAATATTGCGTGTCATATTGCATGCGCAATTGAAATGTAAAATCTTATGTCCGGCTACTGAGATTTTCTCTTTTAATTACATAAATTCAATTTCGATTAAAAAAGATACGCTTTGATGTATGGCAATTTGTTTTTTAAATTAATGTACAAAATTTATATCGTCGGATATTTTTATCGGTTGGTTACTTTTAGATGTTGGCTGTAAAAAATCTAGTATTTTTATATTTTTTTTTATCTAGCTAATTTTTTTTTAAACATAATGCTTCACTTCTTCTCCAATAACTGACACAAATAACACCTAAACCCGAACAATAATTAGTGAACCAAACAAAACACCACCAAGCCACCACAGCTCACAACCACACAAGGATCAAACCGCTATTTTATAAATCCATTATAATTTACATATTAGCCAATATTTAAAAGAAATCCATACATTATTTGGATAAGATCTCTTAAGCTATATCTACAAAAAAAAATAATCCAAACATTATTTGGACAAGATCTCTTAACACTTTATTGCTTTCGAATAAGAACATTGTTTTTCCAGCCATTGTTGGGTTTTACCGTATTTTTTTTAACATAAAGGAAGGATACAGCTTAACGTTATAAATACAGCTCAATAGCTTGCTTTTAAAAAAGATATAAAAAATGTAATCTGTCCCTTAAAACAATGGACAGTCTATTAATATTTGAAAACATTAACAAACCATTAAACAATTAAATTAGTTTGCCCGGTCACTAATCAACAAGGCGTTCACGAAATTTATTTGAAGATTGTAGGTGTTATATTTGAATTAGTATATATGATCGCTTTGGTTTTGTAAGTAGTTAAGTCGTTAAGCTCCAGAATATTAACATTCCACAAGCTGAGTAGGTACCTGTCTTATCATTGTTGCTATGGAGTTAAAAATGAATTTTTAATGTTAAATAATGTAAATATTTAAATAACCTAAATAAATTATGTAATAAAATGTATGGAACAAGTTTACTTTCAAGTTCAAAATTTTGAATATTTTTAAATATTTAAATTTATTATATGCTTGTTACTTTAACTATATGCCTAGTAGACGGAAATAATATTTAAATTCTGTGACAGTAGAAGAGTGTTAGAAAAGTAGCTATGGTCTATAGCCTCATAAAGGGTTCCATACCATCCTACAAGAATTAACACTATGAAATTTCTAATTACGTAAAAAAAATGCTAAAAAAAATCATTTACTTAATTTATATACGGGTTCATGAACTTACTTATCAGAAGAAAAACGTATAAAAAATACATTTCTTTAAAATATTTACACAAAAGATTTTATTTAAGTAGTGTCATATAAATATTATTTTGACCTCATATTGCTTTATATGAGAATTTTGAAGTGCTCACATGTTTTAAGTTAATTTATAGCGCTTTTATATCGACGATATAACGCTGCGTAATATGTTAGATTTAATTTATTAGTGGCCATGAATACTAACATCAATGTTAACTAAATTACTACTTCTGTCTTCTTCTATACGCCTGCCTGATTATGATGTCAGGTAGGTAAGGAAGTGTACTTATTGACCTGACGGCATTAAATGCAATTGGCCTCATCGTCATCATCTCAGCTCATATATGTCCCACTATTGAGCTCGAGCCTCATCCATAATGAGAGTGAAATTGACCTACTACACCACGCTGATCAGACGTGTTGGTATAGGGTTTTGTTTCGAGATTTCCCTATCTTGCATAGATGTTATATGCGTTGCATATCCCTTAGTCGTCCCTTACGATCACGCACGGGTAAGATAGCGGGTGGTGAATTGTATTCTTACTCCGTCACCACAAAGATAACAGTTGGCTGAGTTAATGTAAAACTCTTAGTCGTTTTTTTACGACATCCACGAGCTATGTAAGTGTTGATAGCATTTGTAACAAATTAAGAAGACATTAACAAACAATATGACGCTATGTGTGGTATAATTATGATTTTCTAACTTCGAGTTGGTGTCAGTGAAAGCACCCAGTTGTTCATTGTAATAATGTTTACTTATTTTAGTTAAATATGCACACACAATACATATATTTATATTATAACTTTCTTCTTATGTAATACTGTTCGCAACTCTATGTATAGGCATAACTTAATGACCGACAGATTACCGGCTTTCATTCAAGAGGAAATTATTTTATTAACAAAACTGGCTACAGCAGGTATGTCTGGTAACTTTCTTAAGTAAAATACTCTTAAAGATTGTGATTTATAATTTTCTGTTCAAATAAAAATGTCGCTTGTGATACCTACTTATAGATTTTTTATTTTTAATGTCGGATATATTTTATAGATTCATAAAGATCTTATAGATTTTTAAATGCCGGATGAATCCGAAGTTTATTAAAAACCGCTTGATATATCGTCATATTTTCTTCTATTTCTTCGTGACTATTATTCAACAAAAGATTCATCGTTATCTCCGCTCATATATGTCCCACTGTTGGACACGAGCCTCCTCCATAATGGGAGGGAAATTCACCTACTATACCTCTGGTCAGACGTGTTGGTATAGGGTTTTGTTTCAAGTTTTCCTTCTCTTATATAGATGTTATATGCGTTTTATATCCCTTAGTCGTCTCCTACGATTACCCACGAGTAAGATAGGGGTGGTGAATTGTATTCTTACACCCTCGCCACGCAACAAAAGGTTATTTAATTCAAAATTAATTATTTTATATCAGGTTGATAACGTTTGTGAGTACAGCGTCTGAATAAACACATTTTAAGTTACTTCAAAAAGCAAGGAGAAGGTTTTTAATTCGTCTGTAGGTATATTTTTTGTGAGTTACCTCAGAACTTTTTCTAAGTGAATCGATTTTAATTAATCTCTTTTATTTGAAGGCTGGTACTTTCAATATGGTGCCATTTAAATTTGATCAAAATCTGATCAGTAGTTTTTGAGTTATTCTCAATAATACGTATTTGATTCCTCAGTCATAGACCTCGATTACATTGTCTTAAAGTTGGTTTCTTTTTTTAATCTGCTACAATATAGTTATATTGATATGTAACATCTTATATAGTCGATTCTCTCGAGTATTAAGTTGCGAACTCGGTAAAGGAATTGAATTACAGCTTCACTGCTGTTATTTACTGGAAACCGAACGTACCACCTGCTATTCATACTTGTTTTTTTTTTTGTTCAAGTACTTTTTCTCGTAGAAAGGATATTAAATAACACCTTCTCATCGAACTATATTAATATAATCAAATACCACTGCATCTTTCACTATAGTTATCTTAAATGTAGGCAAGGGATATAAGCATATAATATTAATGCGAGAAAGGAAACTATAAATAAAATTAAATAAAAGTCTGTGTTAACCCGTCTGATCAGGGTGGCATATTAACTTAATTTCCCTCCTAGTATGGACAACGGTCGCTCTCAACATTCGATCGTATATGGATCTAAGAATAAAAAAAAATATAGACACATTTGTACACACAAACATTTATAATAAAAAAAAACTATTAGCTATTCAATGCGATGCCATAAAATAGAGATATTGTGTGTCACCCAAAAAATAAAAAAAAATCCATAATATACAAAATTTTAATAATAAAATATATTTTAAATTATGCTGTAGTGTATGGATCAGCATGTTGGGCGACAAAAGCGACGGATGCATGTAGCGGAGATGCGAATGTTGAGATGGATGTGTGGTGTGACAAGAATGGATAAAATAAGGAATGAACATATAAGAGGAAGTTTGAAAGTTGCGCCAGTGACGGAAAAATTAAGGAGTGAAAGATTGACATGGTATGGACATGTGATGAGACGGGATGAAAGTAATGTTGTGAGGAAAGCCTTAAGCATGAATGTTGAAGGCTTAAGGGGTAAGGGAAGACCGAAGAAAAGATGGATGAACTGCGTGAAACATGACATGGATAGACAAGGAGTGACCACAGAGATGACGTCTGATAGAGTTGTATGGAAGGAGAAGACAAATAAATTGGGATAAGAGCAGGTTGATCGATCGTTTTATTTAAATTATAATTTAAAATAAATAATATTTTTCTTTTATTGCTTATAGTGGCAAAGGTACAAACAGCACTCCTGATGGTAAGTGTCACTGCCGCTCATAGAATTTTGCAATACAACGCCGTTGCCTGTCAACCTAAATCCACCCAAAAAGTTGGGCTTCCGCTTCTCTCGCTCACGGAACGAAGCACAACAGAATATTGCTGAAGCTTAGAGGTCGACTTACTGCGTAAGTGTGGTACTACCCCGGACAGATCAGCCCGCAACTGTAAACATAAAACTGTCGACAGTGTGGCTTTACCACAAATTATTATATTATTAATTTTTTTTTAGAACAATTGTTTAACTTGGTACCCAATTCAGCTTTTTATTATATTTGCAATTGTATCACTCGTACCCCTCGGAAACGATATCATCCTCAACTTTAAGTTTTAGATTGAACTAACTGCTGCGATGTTTGTGAGTACTATGACTATAATCTTTTTAAAAGAACTCTTTTATTCATGGTAGACAGAGGTCTGACTCCTGGTATTACTGAGGTTCATGAGTATTTATCACTTACCATTAGTTACTACTTACTCATCTACCATCGTTGACAATAAAAATATATCTATTTAATTGTTGTTATTTACAAAGGCAAGTTATATTACCCATAGGTACATTATTTTTTTCTTTAAGAATTTTTATACTGATATGTGCGCACCCTATACCAACACGTCTGCGCGGTATAGTAGGTTAATTTCTCTGCCATTACGCAGGAGGCCCGATCTCAACAGTGGGACACTTATGGGCTGTGTTGATGATAATGACGATGATGTGCGCACTAGGTTTTGTTTTATATTTTTTTAAGATAACAAAATAACTCATGGTTGGGTGTCGTTTCTAAGCTGGTGCACCAGTTGCTAGTCACTGTCGCACCCCTAACTAAATTGCCTTCACTAAACTTCCTTCACTTAGAAAACCGACACCGTAATCGTACGAAGCAAAGTTGTACCCGCTAAAACATGTAATCACTAAATCCTTTAGTTTTATTCGCAATAAGAGTAAAACGGTTTCAATTTAGGACAAATTATGGATATAAAAATAAATGTATTTATTATTGCCCAGTTCAGAATATTAAAACAAAAAAAAATGTGTTAGTGTTTCTGATCAAAATAACTGCAATATTCATTGGGATTTTCTAATTCCGCCGTACTTTGAGTTTTAAATTAAAATCAAATATATAAAGTCAAATACATCAACGCTAAAGGAAGATCGCCTCGTATGGAACAGGCGGCATGGGTCTGGACCATAGCCTATCAAAAAAAAAACAAAGGTGATACGAGGTCACCTTGAGGAAGTCACAATCATCATAGGTAAATTCGAATCCCTAAAAACAAATTTTATCAAATTTTCTATATGATGTATCAATACGAGTATTTATTATTTCACACGAAACCGTTTGAATTGATAAATGCACTGAACAAGATTATATCGATGCCGTATTTGCAATATGTCTGCGGATGTTTCGAAAACGAAACATTCCATAACAAGAGCTATTTCCCACCTATATTTTTTTAATTTACTTCGTTCCACATAATGACATTAAACTATTTAATGATTTAAGCTACTAACGGTCAAAATTTTTATAGACATAACTGTAAAATTTTAGATGTATTATTTTTTTCGAATTTCTCGTTATAAGTGGGCTAGCAGCTTCCGTGATTTGCAATACTAATATAAGGCAGTTTTAATACATATTAATACAATACTTTAGATATCATAATGTTATAGTAAATATAAAAATACAACGTTATAAATTCCAATGTAAATATTCGTTAAAATGTTGACGATTTATTTGTTTTTGTTTAAGGAATTTCTATAATCAACAGTTTAAGTTGCGCAAACTAATATTCATCGTTTAAGGTTTCGTAATATTCGATATAATGGTCGACGCTAATGCGTATGGAGTAATTGAAAAGGTACATCAAACCCCAGAAATTATCTGAGTTTGTATGGAGGCCGACCGGACGAGTCACGTACAGACTTTCCGAGGACAACAGGCTTGCCCGCATTAGCTGTCTAAATACCTTTCTATTTGACGACTGTCGCATAGTATCAGTGTGTTGATATGCGATTAACTCTCAATAGAATGAACAATTACTACCCTTTGTTATTATGTGAGATTTTGCCTCCGACTGATATAACAGTAACATAACTTTAATGTTTTCTAAGCCATTGAATTCTTGCATATATTACACGCAAAAGCCTTAATTAAACCTTCAAATGATATATATATATATATATATATATATATATATATATATATATATATATATATATATATATATATATATATACTTAATACAAATAAATTTGCTAACGCAAATCATTTTTTTTTTCAAGAATAGAGTGAGTGACAATAATATTTACTATTGCAATTATGAAAGAAATAAAATTAAACCACCAATTATAGTAATCACAATCTTTTTATCTATATTTTTAAGGACTTAGTGACGTGTCAATCCTATTATACCTGGTGCATTATTAATATTATTTAAAATGGAAGCAACTGTCGTTTATGTCACTGATGAAGAGTTAATTGATAAAGTCATTTTGCGTTTGCAGTAGCTTCAAAAAAGAGGTCCTTTTATTTCTTGAAACTGCAAAAAAAAAATTAACGTCTAGCAATATTATACTTTTCTCTTAAAATGGTTAAAATGTACTTTTTATTGATAATAAATAAGTAATATGTGTTTTGCGGGTAAGGATACAATTAAAAAATTAACACTCTAATAATATCCAGAGTCAGACCTGTAGATCGCAAAATAGAACTATACGATGTTGCCAGTTAGACCACTACTTATTCCTGCTAATAGAATATAAAATTTAATATCCTTTTTTAAATTATTACTAGAAAATTATAACAGTCATCATATTTGCCAAATGGACTAGATTAATTTAAATTTTGAAATTCCAAAGAAGTAACCGGATATTTAAATTTCTAGGCAATTAACATATATATATTTTATATTCACACACAGCTGAAGTTGTTTAGGTCATACTCGAGAGTTTAACGGCGTACGCACATGTTTAAAGCAACGAAGGTAAAGTACTTTAGACCGTTAATTGTGCGAAGTAGCCCGCTCAATAGACCGAGTTTAAGGAGGTCACCAGACGAGGCGTGGGCAAAACAATGCCAAATCACATTGTTACCATACATGTTAAACAAATTGATGTAAACGGGTAAATAGGTGCGGCCAACATTATCTGTTATTATATTCAAAGTGGAATTCAGATAACACACCTTCCATAGAGTAACGTTCCTAATGGGCGGGTAGGTTAATTATAATTTATTACAAGGCCAATAAAATTTGATGGTTATAGCTATACTTGAACCTAAGAGGTACTATTGATATATATGTATTTGGAAATACTCATTGTTTTACAATTTCATATCTAATGATAGCTTACACGAAGGCCAAGATGTAGACATTTATTTTCTTACTCTTAGAATCTTGTATTCAATAAGTTATAAAACTGTACTATTTTTTTTTAATATCTATATTAAATTATTATTCTTCTACTCTTATCCCAATTACCTGGGTTAGTTGATACAATAATATGTACTCTTCTTTCACAGCACATTTTGTAAAAGTTATTGGCAATAGTTTTAATACCGGCAGCCTGCCAGACGTCAACCGTCCTTGGGAATGTAATTGTTGACCAAACGGCATCAGATAGATTTCGCCCAGGTCGTTATAAGGTTCTTAGTCGTCTTTTACGACATCCACGAGCAAAGTAAGGGTTGGTAGTATTCGTAGCCGCTACCACACAGACCATATTCATATATTGTGAAATAATAATTTATTAAAACTTAATAATTCTTAAAGATTCATTTCTACATGAACGATCTTATAGTGTCTTTTTAATATTTATGAAACGATTTGAAAAAAAAAGTAGCATACATTTTTTTCTAGACCAAGTATTTACATCCGGCCGTAATACTTTGCCAAATTACTTTACATCGTGTTTTTTTTTTCATAATCTAGATTATTCTAGATACAGGAAATATATTGTACCGATGTTACTGTATGTTATAGTGAGAGCCTGGTGATCCGTCACACGGGTTTAGTTTTTAGGTACGGACACCAGTTCCTTACAAAGGCTCCAAATACTGTATACATATTATTCATTATAACTTTTGTTAGTGGATGGACCACGCTGTTGACAGTTCTCTGTCTACAGCCGCGGGCCGGTCCGTCCGGGGTAGTACCACACTCTCGCTCAAGATCGATGTCTGAGTAATGGTAACGTGCTATTGCGCTTTGTTCGGTGAGTGAGAGAGCCGGAAGCTCAACTGGGTGGGTTTGGGGATAAAATGGTATGGAGCGACCTAGCTATAGCAAGCTAGCTATCCTTGGTATAGCAAGGGTCTATGGGCGCCAGTGACACTTACCATCAGTTATGCTGCTTGCTCGTTTGCCACCAAAAGCAATAAAAAAAAGCTTACCTATGTTGTAATTATGACCCCTGTGATGTTATACACGTTTGAATCAGGAATGTAAAATGCAAATACAAACATAAGGTGAGCAGTTTGAATTACGACAAATCACCAATATTATCTATGAATAGGTACCTACTTATGTAATCCAAATACGACATACCATTGAATGAATAACAACGCTTGACCTACCGACAAATTCTTGAGGTGTAAACTTGTGCTGTTGAATTGAGGTATCACGTTTCTTGTGAAAAGTATTAAATTGATTTAGTAAATAATTAATTAATATATTTATCAACTATCTGTGACGGCAGCTTCGCTTGCTTGTATTCTATTATTATTTTATTAAAATAACCACATCATTAGGTGGCATTAATAATAATAATACTAGCATTAATAATCTTCAGCTTTATAATATAATTATGTTGAGGATACGATTCATTTAGGGCTGGCGTTCAGTCCTTTGAGTCGTATCCTGGCATTTTTGATATAATCTGTGCTTTCTAAATATATCATCTAGCTAAAATAAATATATCATCAATTTATAATATGAGTGAAATAAAAAGATGATGCAAACAAAAAGAAATATTTTTTTTTTTTAATATTCTATAATGATAGAAAGGCAAGATAAATTTAACTTTGAAACAATATTTTTTTTTTTATTTTACAGATATGTAGATAATAGATATTATGATTATTTTATATATAGAAAATGGTCTATTGTATACTACTATACGTCAAGCTGTTAAATTGACAACGTATTGTCTAAACTTTCATATTGGGCGTATTTCTCACATAGGAAGATGAAGGCCTGTGTTGTAACAATCACTAAACGCGTGACTTCCGCTACACACTCTGGTATTAGGAAATAGGAAATGCCCTACACAAGCAAATATTAGAAATGACATTGTTCAAAACATGACCAAATGTGTCTATTGTAATCTACTTACTAGAATTGAATGAAAGTGTAATTTCGGATATTTTATTCGGAATTGAATGATAGTGTAATTTTAGATATTTTATTCGGAATTGAATAATAGTGTCAATTTGGATACTTTTATTCGGAATTGAATGATAGTGTAATTTTGAATATTGAATTATTTACTCTAATATCATAGTTAAATTATGTGGTATTGTGTGTGTTTATGTCCTTTTATGTAAGTTTAGAACCATAACATGTACTTAGACCCGGGGTAGTACCACACTCTCAAAGAAAATCGACGTCTGAGTATTGACCATATGCAGATATATATATATATATATATATATATATATATATATATATATATATATATATATATATATATATATATATATATATATATATATATATTATATATATATATATATATATTAGGTGAACGAAGCGTAATATGGTATGGTATATATATATATTAGGTGATTCATTTCCGCAATTTTTTTTTTCGTTGCTCCTGCAAAATATTAATCTACACATGGAAAAAGAAATTCTCATCAAATTTGAGATCTTAATATTAATTTTAAGTACTTGCAATTTAAATTTAAAGTTTTACCATTTAAAATGCATGTAAAAAAATCTTTTTTTTTTCAAATTTTTAATGCTTACCCGGCTTTTACAATATCGCAAATCGGTTTAATGGATCTTGTGGGGAATTTCACGCTCTTCAAAATATCCTTAGAGTTTTTTTCTGTAACTCGCACTGGTTCACCAGTAGGAGTCGTCAAAGTAGTTTTTGATAAAAATATATTTTTTTTTTAATTTTTCGAGCAAACCACCAAAAGTAGGAAGAAAACAAGGACTGACTCATAAAATAAAAGTTATCCAACTAATATTTAATGAATTTACAGGCATTTTTATACCGGAAAATGTAAGAAATTGATAAATAATAACTCATAATGTTATTTAGATTCATTTTTTTTCATTTATTACCATTTTATTTCTTTATACTACGAACTTTTTCAAAATTAGTATGTATTTTTTACTCATAATGAATACAAAAACAACACATGAATTCATAAAAAAACTACAAGAATAAAATTGTAACATAGATCTTGCAATTTTTCAACATTTCTGTCGTTTAGCAAAAAAATGAAAATGAAGATTATTCAATTTTTTGTAGCGAAATTCCAAAATTAGTAAAAATTTAATTTTTTTCATCGTAAACTTTGTTCACGCCAACTTTGTATAAGTAAAAATCATTCATTGAAAAAGTTCTTAGTATAAAGAAATATAATGGTAATAAATGAATCTAAATGACATTATGAGTTAATATTTATCAATTTCTTACATTTTCCGGTATAAAAATGGCTGTAAATTCATTACATATTGGTTGGATAACTTTTATTTTATGAGTCAGTCCTTTTTTTCTTGCTAATTTTGGCGGTTTGCTCAAAAAATTAAAAAAATATATATTTTTATTAAAAACTGTACTTTGACGACTCCTACTGGTGAACCAGTGCGAGTTACACAAAAAAACTTTAAGGCTATTTTGAAGAGCGTGAAATTCCCCACAAGGTCCATCAAACCGATTTGCGATATTGTGAAAGCCGGGTAAGCATTAAAAATTTGAAAAAAAAAAATTTTTTTTTACATGCATTTTAAATAGTAAAACTTTAAATTTAAAATGCAAGTACTTAAACTTAATATTAAGATCTCAAATTTGGTGAAAATGTTTTTTTCTATGTGTAGATTAATATTTTGCATGAGCAACGAAAAAAAAAATTGCGGAAATGAATCACCTAATATATATATATACCATACCATATTACGCTTCGTTCGGTGAGCGAGAGAGCCGGCAGTCTCAGTCTGGGTGGGTTTGGGGTTTGTATTGGTATTGCAAAGGTCCATGGGCGGCAGCAAGACTTACCATCAGGTGTGCTGCATGCTCGTTTGCCACCATAAGCAATAAAAAAGGCCTTCAGCATTTGCTACCAGTGAAAAAAATAGTAGTTTACCAAGATCACAATTTTTAAGTGGGGTATAGTCATCTAATCCTTAGTCCTGTCGGCAAATCTTAATGCCATGTTTAAAACCTCAAAATGGTTTTCATCTCATACAAGTCCCGCTGCTGGGCTTCAGATGAAGTGCGACTGAAATATCACACTGGTTCACCTGGCCGGGTGGTATTTTGAGTCTTCTATATCTCCACTCTTGAAATGCTATTTATGTATATTAAGCGATTTTTACGATAACTATAATATGATATACGAATAGCTGATAATAAGTGGCTATAAACTAGGCTTATCGGTGGTCAAGCACAGTTACTTAGCATTTTGGCTTTCATATAAGTATCGTAATGAAACACGAATTACATAATTTCGTGTCAGAAAGCTTTATTTTCACTTCTGGAGATGTTTAGATATAGCTCAATGCTTCCAAGATGTTGAGTTCAGTAGATGTCCACAAAGTTAATTTGTGTGATACTAGTGTGAAAAAAAAAGTATATCAGAATTTTTTATACACCTTTTTTTAATTATCGTTATAAAATTACAAACTATCAGATTCGACCTCATATACTATATTTCTGTTATTAAAAGCCTATTAAAATGCAAATCAGTTTCATCTAGATTATTTAAAAATTATGTTCACAAAAATATTTACTCTACTTTTGCCGAACATTTACTCCACTTTTAGTTTTGCATTCATATTTACATCAACGTTAAGTATTTCTGTGAATTCAGCAAGTGAAATGTTGAATACTTTAGAAAAAAAAACCACAGCCACCTATATTTTTAACTTCTTAAGCTTTATTATGAGCAAAATTTTAAGTGTTGTATATCCTTGATATGAAACTGTAATTAATAATTGTCAATAAAGGTCTCTTTTTCTTATAATTTAACTTCTTTTTTCGTTGTTTACACGTTGGCACCGTGGCCACTCGAGAATAGCAATTATTATCCCAATAATAAATATGTTACTCTTAAGAAGCACACCGTAAATCGATAATAACACGATTTTTTTTAACACCTCACTGCCCTAAGGAAATAATCCTTGCATAGACTCCATACAAACATATAATTAACACAGACAAATTATACCCAGATTCATAACAACAGTTTGTGGATTACACATATTGTCCTGTATAGGTATACAAAATTTTTATTTTTAACTATTTTTATTTCTTTTGATCTTTTATTCCAAATAGATAGAATTGTAACATTTCAAACACGTAGAATAGTAATTTCGTGATAGTTCTAGCATTGTAACATTTCGTCATGGCCGCTATTATTCCACGACTAACAATTTGTCGTATAACTACATGTTATTAGAAATAAGCCTTATAACCAAGAAATAAATCTTGTGGACGACCTAAACCAGTGTTTCCCAACCTTCATTTCGCCAAGCCTCCCCGAGCTAAAAATAATATTTTCATGCCCCCCTTAGGTAAGTTTCAACAAAAATAAGGAACGCACATTTTATTTATTAATTAAATTATTTACTTTTAGGTATTTTAAATAGGTTAAATACAGATACAATATATTAATTAAGGATAATGAACGAAAGAATACATTTGAATCATCAAGTACTTTTACAAAAATCTTTTAATTGTTTCTTTCTTTTAAATCTTTTAATCTAATAAAAAAAAATCTAATAGAAAAATCTAATAAATCTTTAAATTGTTCAAAATTTTTTAATTGTTTCTATCGATTACTTATGTTAATATAATACGGTAAAAATATATTGTACCTACACAGAAAAGTCAACATTTATTTTAAACTAAATATTAAAAACTGTAATGACTGTTTTTTTTTTGGAAATGTAATCTTACATATTACGTACTTACGATGCCCCCCCTAACATGACTCTATGCCTCCCTAGCGGGGCGTGCCCCCTGGTTGGGAAGTCCTGACCTACACGAAGATGACTACTTTATAATACTATAGAATCGCTTTGTTAAAAACTCAATTATATTTTTACTAGACCAGGAACATGAAATGGAATACACTAAACTATCGGTACCTACTTATACCGCTAGATTGTTAAGGCATTTTTTTTCTAAAAGAATTATAATAAAAATTATTAAGTGAAAGTCTTAAACAATAAAGTCAATTAATTCCCAAAGTCTCCGAAGTAAAGTTATAAAAGGGGAACAATTATTATTTTTCCAGTTGGTTGAATTATTAGCCCTCTTGACAAACGATAATGGCGCACCGTTAAAGTAACAATATCGAAATATCAAATAAAAATAGACTATCATTGCAAGAAGATGAATATATACAGTGCTAGACCGACTCTACTATTCTTAACTTAATCTCTAAGACAACATGCCATCGTTCTAGACCTAAGTAGAATAAGAGCACAGTACATAGCGTCCCTTAATATTATATTGTGAAATTTTTGTTTTTCACACAAACTTTGATACAGATTCTTTGATCCATTTTTTGGAATAGGTAAAAATCACAGACGAGTCAAAACACATCCAAGCACAACATCTGTTAAAAATTAACTAAACTTTCCAATGTATTATTTTACTCTATGAACTAAACATTCAAAATGGCCGACCTTGTTAGCATAAGTAAGGAACATGAGTACCAACATAACGCTACAAACAAATCAAAAATCAAATACACGTAGCCCGTGGAAATTCAAAATTTGCGACACTTTTTGAACAGACTACGTATATCTTCTATAATAATTGTTTAACATTAACTTCATATAAATACTTTAAAAATTACTTCTTTACAGTACATTTATATGCTACTATTGGGATCAAATCTTTACCATGAACTTTGAAAATTGACCCACTGTTGATACAGAAATATAATTATCCAGTGTGATAGTGATCACTTATCAATCTGGCCAGTGGGCCAGATTGATAATTATATTTCTTTCTATCACTGCTAGGTAAAATTTGCGATAATTTAGAATTGGATAAACACAAAACATAATCGTTATTTATTCGAATTAAAACCCTAATTACACTTGTATCTTATTATAATAAAATGTAAAACACATCATCATTGCTATTATCATCTCAGCTCATATCATCGTCATTCTCCTACTCTTATCCTAATTACTTGGGGTCGATACAATATGTACTCTTCTTTCATAGTACATATTGTAAAAGTTAATGGTAATAATAATTTTATGACCTATGCCTGCCAGACGTTAACCCCCCTAGGAAATATAACTATTGACCAAACGGCAATGTGCTGTTGTGCTTCGTTCGATGAGCGAGAGAGCCAGAAGCCCAAATGGGTGGGTCTGGGGTTTATACTAGTAGGCAGCGGCCTAGCTATACCATTGGTATTGCAAAAGTTCATGGGCGGCAGTGACACTTACCATCAGGTGTGCTGCTTACTCGTTTGCCAAAAAATAACAGCATCAGATGGAGTTGGCGCGGGTCGTTATAAGGTTCTTAGTCGTCTTTTACGACATCCACGTGCAAAGTAAGAGTTGCTAGTATTCGTAGCCGCTACCACACAGCTTGCAACCTCTCAGCTCATACATGTCCCACTATTAGGTTTGAGCCTACTTTAAAATAAGTAGAAATGGAGGAGAGGAAGGAAGACCCACCATTTTCCCACGGTTAATCAATATACCGTACACCTCAAGAAAGGAAGGAATACGGGATGGGATCAAGGTGGAATAGGATATAAAGAAATCTTACTCCTGTGATGAGCACCGCCGGTGTACGGTATATTGATTAACCGTGGCAAAGTGGTGGGTCTTCCTTCATCTCCTCCATATTATAATAATAATGGATTTCCGCCATGTATCGCCTAATTCAATCAATAAGTAGAAAAATAAACCTTCCATATTACGGTGATGTAAGATAGATTAGTATATTTTTATTTTCAAGTTTCCCTTCTCTTGCATAAGTATTATCCGTATTATAACCCTTTAGTCGTATTTTACAACAGCCACGATCAAGTTAGTGGATAGCGAATTATATATATTGTATTCTTACTCCATCACCGTAAAGTAAAATGCATATTCCATCAAGCATACTTGTTTACCTTGAAATTAACCTGCTATGCAATTACAATTAATAATAACCAATAGTTGTTCTACGAGCAATTCGTATTGTTATTAATATAATAACTTTGACTAAGACTGAACAACCGCAACACATTTACACACACTGCACATTTCGTTATTATTATTATTATTTATTGGGGTAACGAGAAATTATTGGGTAATTTAAGTTATATGTTCTTATTCAGAGTTTACATTGATAAACAGTTTAGAATTTTATTATATATATGTTTTCATGTTTATGCGTGAATGATGCGTATTATAACGTGATGTCTCAATATCCATGTTATAAAACTCTTACGTTTAGGAAGATTACATTTGAAAATTAAACGGTTCCTTACTTCTGTACCGACAATGCCAGTTTTTACTAGTTATTGCTGATGCTAATATCATCATCATCTCAGCTCATATACGTCCCACTATCGGGCTCGAGCCTCCTTCATAATGGGAGGGCAATTGACCTATTATACCACGCTGGTCAGACGTGTTGGTATAGAGTTTTGCCTCGAGTTTTCATTCTCTGACATAGATATTATATGCGTTTTATATCCTTAAGTCGTCTTTTACGAGCACCCACGGGAAGATAGGGAGTGGTGAATGGTATTCTTACTCCGTCACCACACGGAAAATGTGTGGTATGCTAATATCAGAGATATGAAATAAAAATATTTTATTGATTTCACTATATTTAAAAATGAAGAAGTTCTTCTTCTCATGCCTCTCGCTTTCCTAGTAACATTAGTAAAAAAAAAGCAACAGAATTTTAATTTAAAATGTGTAATGAGATGCCTACCAAAAAGTATCCGGTTGTTATTGCTATAATGAATAACACAACTATAATTTCTATAAAGTTATTTCTTATTTATTTATTTTTGTAATTCAATCATTAATTGTCAAAGTATATTATACAATAATGCCTAAACTAATAACTATCAATAACGAACAGAAAATATTTTGAATTGTTCACTCTCATGAATAATTTTAATCAAAAATCTTCTGAACTTGAGAGACAAAAGTGGCTAACGGCATATCGTCCGCATTAAAGTTTATGAGACGTAGTCCACAGCTAAATATAGAAAAATCTGAATTTATTTAAACTTCTAATTTTTTTTAATGAGCTCAACAATTATAGACACTTCCATTAATTTTGTATATGTTCTTTTGTGTAGAATCTTGTGACAAGAGACTAACTAATAAAGGCAATTTAAACATCAATACTACATATTGAATAACACGTGATATATAATGTGTTATGTAGATTACCTTAAGTATTACCTAAAATTTAAATAGCCTTGGTATATATGGATATAAGATTATAAACTACACTGTGTTTTACCGTACATTTTTCGGAAGCGCCCATTTTTTTTTTGATTCATAACTAAAAAAAAAAATTAACAGCAGGAATTTGCGTTGGCATGTATAATGTGGTGATACTCCTGTTTTTTTTTCTTCTAATCAGCGCAACTTTAGGGATGAACCTGTTAAAACACAAGTTTTAACTTGTGTTATGGGTGCCAGGATCCTCTTAGTTTGGGAGCCAGAGATTTAAATAGATCAAGAACTTAGAATTTAAACGGAAACTCAATTTGTGTAAAATATTATAAATTATTTTTTGGCAAACATAATTATTATTATTAAAAGGACTAGTTCACTAAGCAGGTGGTGCCACAAAAATAAATTAAAAGAGGCTTAACAAAGCAAATACACAAAGCAAATTTTATTTAGACAATTACAAGGAGAATACCATGTTGTACGTTTCTTTACCAAATGGGCGACATGCTGGAGAATCATATTAAGATTATCTGTAACCGTATAAGCGTGCCTGAGTATTGTCATAAGTGTGGATGAAGAGATAGAAGTATGCTAGAATCGTGGCTATTGGCAATCTGTAGATTCTGCTTACATCTCTATAAAAAAGATGTGAAATTATGTATATATATATATATATATGTATATGATTTTTCTCTTATTATTCAGCTCTATAATTTTAGATAATATCGATAGCACGATTAGTCACATCTGAACGTTGATCACGTCCTATATTATGCAATCATACTGAATATTACCCTATCAGTGGATACAATCGGAGTTAATACCGAGAATAATTAACTCTATAATTGTATGCATTCAGTAACAATTAATAGATGATAAGATACATAATTTTGTTTCGATATGTAATCAAAAATAAAATTGTAAAATATTTTTTTTTTGCTTATACTTAAATGAAATCTAAATAGCTATTCCTCTTTCCTCCATCTTTCCGTATGGTGACGGAGTAAGAATACAGTTCACCACCCCTTCTCTTACCTGTGAGTTTCGTAAAAGACGATTAAGGGATGTAATATGCGTATATCATCTGTGCAAGAAAAGGAAAACTTGAAATAAAATCCTATACTAACACGTATGACCAGCGCGGTATTGTAGGTCAATTTCCTTCCAACTATGGAGGAGACCCGAGCCCAACAGTGGGACATATGTAGGCTGAGATGATGAAATAGTTATTATTCATTTTCTGAGCAATTTCTAAGTGAGCACACAAAGTCTAACGAATATGCACAGGGAATGCGAAGATCTTTATCGTCACTACAGTTAGAATAAACATATAATGTTTTTTTGCCTTCGGCTTCGTCATCAAAATGCGTTTATACTTCCCCTCGACTTTTAACCGTGATGAATATGTAGGATTCACCGAAGTAGGGTATCACAATATCCCTTTAAACCAAAAGCGACTTCGCCACTCTGCCTCTCGTGCGGTGCCAAAAGTTTCGGGCATACTATTCTATTGACTTTACAGTCGATCTATTGACTATGTCCTCGCTATAACTATATATTAAACCATACCAATTAGTGCTAAATTTGATATATTTTTTTAATTAAATACAACATCACAATTGTAGTAATAATAAGAAGTTTTTAACACAAATATTTTCCGTGTGGTGACGGAGTAAGAATACAATTCACCACCACTTATCTTACCCTTGGGTGATCGTAAGAGACGACTAAGGGATATAAAACGCATATAATATCTATGCAAGAGAAGGAACTCTCGAAATATAACCCTATACCAATACGTCCGACCAGCGTGTTATAGTAGGTCTATTGCCCTCTTATTATGGAGGAGGCTCGAGCCCAACAGTGGGATATATATGAGCTGAGATGATGATGATGATGATGAACACAAATATTTGCAATATTTGAGATTTTATTTAGCAACACTAAAGTAGCAATGACTACGTAAAAACTAACTATATGTGTTTGCGACAAAGGGAAAGAGAAAAAAATTACCAGCGTCGTCCCTGTAATAGAAGCCTATTACGTAGATGACGTTGGTACTTTTTTTTTCTATTATCTTACTTATATTGTAAAGTATGACCAAAATAAACATTTATAGTAAATGAGACAAGGTAAGAGATGTTGAACATAAACAATATAACATTTTTTACATATAGAATTTTTTTTTTGTACTGGCAATGAAATTTGTATTAAAATGTGGGTCAAACTTTTAATAACTGATACTGTAGCAGGTAGATATAAATTTCTGTAATTACGATGACTTTGGACGTAAAATACCTTAGTCCTCCCCATGATGAGTGTAAAATGTTCGAAACGTCGTGAAATTAAAAATCAAATACAAACGGGAGAATAGAATCCGTAAATGTAGTTTTATTCCAAGCTAAGAAAGTTAAGGCAAGGTAAGGATGTAGGTACCGGGGGAGACCGAGACTCACCTACCTAGACCAAATTGGTCACGTACGGAATGTGGAGTCAAGAGTCTCCGAAACCGGTGAGCGTGTATGAAGAGAATTATGAATGTTGAGGAAGGAAGTGAAGTATGCAAGGATAGAGTTCTCTGGCACTCTGTTCTCTCTGCCTACCCTGTAAGGGATATGGCGTGATGATATGTATGTATGTAAGAGAGTTAAGAGTAATTCCATAATAAAATGGGGATGAAGAAATAAAATTACGTACCCATATGCTCTCTCTAAATTACTACCAATAAAATAATAGAATACTAATTAAATTTTACTACAATAAGTCATCGAATGTAACATGCAAATCTGTTGTGCAAAGTTACGGAATAGCTATTTCAAAATCGGCTCGAAACGTTTATAATTGTATTTTTCTAACAAACGATCATACCACGCCGATCTACTGCAAATCTCTCGAGCGTTGCAGATTTGCGATTGTTATTCGTTATCGCAATAGCTTTCTATTGCCGAAATTCTACGGCTATGTATGATAAGAAATACTCTGTTATTTTTATATTTATACTTTCTTTCTCAATGTACATAAAGACCACTGCTGGCACGAGTCTTCTTCAAGATGGAAGGACTGTTGAACTACTACGCTACCTACGACTATAGACTACAAGTCCGGTAGAGTTTAGTACCGAAATTAATTTTGGTACTATTTACTTACATTCTTTCATCATCATCATCATCATCATTACAGCCCACATACGTGCCACTGTTCGACTGATCGACTGCACAGATGGCGTAGTGGTTAAGATACCGACCTTCCGTGTCAGTGCCGTGGGTTCGATTCCCACGCAGGACATTACTTTGTATGATCCACAAAGTGTTGTTCTGAGTTTGGGTGTAATTTGTCTGCGTTAATTGCATGTTTGTAAAGTACCCCGCAATACAAGGTTTATTTCCTGAGTGCAGGGTGATGTCTTTTTAAAAAAAAAAACTGTTGGACTCGAGCCTCCTCCATACGGTAAGGGAAATTGACCTTACTATACCACGCTAGTCACGCGTGTTGGTATAAGGTTTTGTTTCGAGTTTTACTTCTCTAGCATAAATGTTATATGTGTTTTATATCCCTTAGTCGTCTCTTACGATCACTCACGGGTAAGATAGGGGGTGGTGAATTGTATTCTTACCCCGTCACCACATGGGAGTTACATTCTTTACTTGTATTTTATTAAAACAGCAGAAAAGGAAGGAATAGAATTCTTATTCCGTGATTACATTCCGTCGCTACAGAACACAATGATTAACATATATTAACAAGACAAAGGCTTGTTGGTAAAACGCTAAAAGTAATTCGAGTGATGTTCAAATTAATATACACTAGGTTCATTCAATGTTGTATCAGCTATGTACAGCCACCATCTGTTCCGCGGGTTCGTCACACGTCAAGGCTTTCCGGTCCGTGCCACTCCAAAACCTTTATTTTCCGACGGTGGTCTGTTGACCTCACGCTCTATTTACATAATGCACATTGCCATAAATATGTTTTAAACTATTGAAACGTTAATTTAGTTTTCAACTCCTTATTATAACCATAACATCTCAATCATAAATGAAAATGGGCAATATAATATCGTTTTACAGATGTTTATTATTTTGTGGGTTTGTAATCTTTATCATACGCAAAAATGTTATGATTGTTTTGTTTTAAAATTTATCCTCCTAATCTATTCGAATATTTCGACAATAGTTATTGTAGAAAATTACTATATCTAAGAATTATTTGAAAAAAAGAATATTTAAAATATTCTTACATAATTATTTTATCGCTCAGAAATAGTTATTTTTTCGGTACTTTATTTCTATTTCTATATCCCTAATAACGTATTTACGAAATTTCAAGACGATAATGTTGAGTAGTTAAAACATAAAATCAGGAGACAAAAATGACAAACTCATACTCGTATTTACAGTATTAGTACCAGTACTTTTTACCCCAGTGCGCAACGCAAAGGAGTGGTATTGTGTTTAACAGTCTATGTATGTATGTATGTATGTATCCTTTGAAGCATTATATAGACCAAACGCCTGGGCCGATTTTTATGATTCGCGCGTCAATTGATTCCTCTTAATCCGGCGAGTGTCACTAAAGATATGACGTTAATGAAAATTCAATATGGCGACTACTGGACGCCATATTGTGAAAATTAAAAAAATTAAAGTCAACAAACTATGTCGAGTGGGGTATCGTTGAATAGGTATTTAAATTATTATATAAATATTTATATATTAGTTTTCTCTCAACATTTTTCGATTTGACTGGCCGTTTAGGATCTATATCAATTTAAAGTTTCGTAACAACCTTTCTCACATATAGGTTTTTCAGACAGTAGAAATTTACGATGAAAAGACGAAAAAATCATATAACTGGATGTGGATGGACATATACTAAAGTATCTAGTAGGTATATTGTCCAATATACTATAGTTAGTCCTACCTAAAGTATCTAATGTCTTACGCGGTCGCCCATCTCCAATTTCTAACGATTTAGTACTCAACTTCAGTCGAAAAACTATATATAGTTAGGTACTTACCTACTTGTTAATAAATAAGATAACTATAGCTACCTAGGTATTCATAACTAAAAAGTATAAAATAAAAAAAATTATGAAAAAAATGAAAAAACCCGACTGCGTAAAAAGTAACCAAAACTACGTACATAATAAATGAACTGAAAAGAAAAAAACAAGCGCTTAGATGTCCGGTGGTCTAGAATTCCATAATATATTATTGAATAAATACTATTGCAGAAAATAAAATATATTTTAGTAATAGAACATGACAACTGAACAGTCGGGATCCACTGAAAAATTAGATTTGCTGTCGAATAATGAATATTCTATTTTTATATACTGTTGTAAACATCCAAAATCATTATACGATCGTACGTATAAGTATTTTCCTTTCAGTCTCGTTTGTTGGTTCAATGTTAGCAGTTAATTAACTGTAGGTACTTAATAATAACAAAAATGTAATTAAGCGTTATTATTTCAAAAATGTTACCAGGTTTTAGAACGATATTTAAAATTGGATCAAATAAGAAAACAAAAATACACGTACATACTTATTAGATACATGATTCAAATATTTTCTATTTTCAAATTTAAAAAAAAAATAGTTTCTTCTTTTTAATTGACTAACAGTTCAAAATAGGAAACTGTTGTTTTTTTTATTTTTATTTCAATCGGTTGTCAAAGATACTTTTTTCTTTCCTATTGTACCATTTACATTGTGGCCTCGGTCCCGCATCACAGATTTATAGATATGACCATGAACTTACTCAATAACATCATTTTGCTACGAATTTACCTTATATGCGTTATGTTTTCTAATTTATCCAGTTACCAGTTATCCAGGAGTGGTTGGGCCACACTATTGACAGTTTTCTGTCTACAGCCGCGGGCCGGTCCGCCTGGGATAGTACCCCACTCTTGCAGAAAATCCACGTCTGAGCAGTGGCAATGTGCTATTGTGCTTTGTTCGGTGAGCGAGAGAGCTGTAAGCGCAACTTTCTGAGTGGGTTTGGGGTTTTAATTAGTAGGCAATGGCCTAGCTTTACCACTGGTATTGCAAATGTCCATGGGTGGCAGTAATACTTACCATCAGGTGTGCTGCTAGCTCGTTTGCCAACATCAACAATAAAAAAAAAGTTACAATTAGTTTAGTTTTTATTTTGTATAAATTTTTGGACACAATTTCGCTCACGCATTTTTTGGTTTATAGTTTTTTTTTCGAGTTACCATAGGTTCTTTTTCCTTTACGCTACAATACGAACATCATTTATTCATTTTAGGAGACCAAGTTGTGAACTCCAAAATATATTTGTCTATCCCTAGGGTACAACACTTTTGTGCGGCGGTGTGCGACGTCCATAGCCCAACGCAAAAAAAAAAAAAAAAAAAAAAGGGGTACAACACTTTTTCTGAAAGGATATGTTCTTTTTTTATTTTATTTTTATATTTCATCCATCTAAGAGGAATATTTAATAGTGGCAGGACCACGCTGTTGACTGTTCTCTGTCTGCAGCCGCAGGCCGGTTCAGCCGGGTTAGTACCATACTCTCGCAGAAGATCGACATATGAGTAATGGTAATGTGCTATTGCGCTTCGTTCGGTGAGTGAGAGAGCCGGAAGCCCAATTGGGTGGGTTTGGGGTTTATATTATTAAGCAGCGGCCTAGTTATACCCTTAGTATTGTAAAGATCCATGGGCGGCAGAGACACTTACCATCAGGTGTGCAGCTTGCTTGTTTGCCACCACTAGCAATAAAAAAAAAAAAAAAGGAAAGAATAATACCATAGTTGCCATGCTGGAAAGGGGGTTAGCAATCGTAGGTTTAGCATACACTCTCTCGACGCTTTTTTAGCCAGTTTTACTTTTACGGTACACCAGTAAGGGTTAGTGACATAGGGTTCATAATATTAGAATTAATAGTGAATTAAGTCCAACTGATGGTGCACTTAATTTAATATTAGTACAAAACTTTTCTATTTCTGAGCCTCAGCGCTGTGTCTGATGACTGAATAATACAAGTCTTATTACTAAGTGAAAAGACGCGAAGCTAGCATATAGCTTAATACAGTAGAAACCTTTTCAATCATATAAAATATAACATTAGCATTTAAAAATAAACAATTTAACTAAATGTAAGCAAACATTTTTTTTTACCATAGATCGGATTATGATCATTAAAATCTTGTTTTCGCGTAGCAAATAAATTACGTCATTAATATGATTCGATAGTTATAGAACAACTATTTATTGTATTATGTAAACGTGATAGGTATCACGAAATTAGAAAGTTGACAGAATTAATTTCACGTTTCATTTAAAAACATTTGTCACGTAAACTAATTATTATGGTGCAAATTTTATGGAAATATTGAAACAATACAATAACAATTGCGTTAGTGTTTTGTGATTGTACAACTTTCTATTAGGTACACTTTTATTTCTTAAAGTTTAAACAGAAGTATAATATCATCCTTGAGGTGCAGGGAGGTGTCTTTAAAAAAAAAAAAAAAAAAAAAAAATCTATTACCCCGAGTTGTCTATATCGTTGCATATTTTTTTAAAACTCGAACTGAGATATATATATATATATATATATATATATATGTATATATATATATATATGTATATATATATATATATATATATATATAAGTATATCTGATATTGGCGCAAGTATTCCAAATTTGAAATAAAACTATTTTTACCAATTCTATCGCGTTTATATTTTTTTTAACGACGACAAGATAAGACACCACCCTGCATTAAGGAAATAATCTTTGTATTACGTGGGACAAATTACACCGAGACTCAGGACAACACTTTGTTGATCGCACAAAGTATTGTCCTGCATAGGAATCGAACCCACGGTACTGGCACGGAAGGGTATCTTAACCACTACACCATCTGTTCAGTCAACGTTATATTATTTAAAGTTTTATTATTAATCCCGTGAGACAAACGCGATGGAATCCGTAAAAATAGTTTTATTTAGAACTAAGGTCTAGTTTCTAGTATCGTGAAAGTTTTTCATCTTAGCTCATTAGAGTCCCACTGTTAAGCTCGAGCTTCCTCCATAATAGGAGGGAAATTAACCTACTATATCAAAACGTCAAACGCGTTGGTATAGGGTATTGTTTCAAGTTTTTCTTTTCTTGTATATATGTTATATGCGTTTTATATCCGTTACTCGTCTCTTACGATCACCCCCAAAGACGGGGGTGGTGAATGGTATTCATACTCCGCCACCACACGTAAGTCTTTACAAACATAAAATTATTATTTAGTCACAAAACAACTGTCGCTCAATCAAAATAAAAAAATGTTAATAAAGCTCGATAGTGAGACTTTTGCGACATCTGTAATCAGTTTAATAAAGTGAGAGATATGATATATAATAAATTTATCATCATCAAAAAGAAAGTTTATAGAAATTGAGCAAGTCTAATCAAGAATAGATTTGAATATTAGTTGAAAACGAATGTTAAATATAATTGAAATGATAAAAGTAGGCCTTGCTAAACTATAATTATGTATAACAGATAATTAATTTATAAGAATCTCTTATAATGATTTTAAAGTATTAGTATATAAATAAACGTTAAGATGATAATTTTTATTATGATGTGAATTTATAAAGAACTGATTAATAAAATATAATTTACAATTAATTAATTACATACATACATACACATACATAAACCCACCCAGAAAGTTGTGCTGCCGACTCTCGCGCTGACCAACAAAGTGCAACTCCACACGCACAACACACCTAAAAGAGGAAGAATGCAATTCGCACCAATACTTCATTTTTCATGGGTATCCTAAGAATCGATTAAGAGAGGTAAATAGATGACAGCACTGCAAGAGGATGAAGTTCTGAAGCAAAATACCAACCCATCTGGCGAGCACTACGTAGTAAAGAAAATAAATTTCCTCCATCATTAGGTGTCCAATACATAACAGTGGAATGAATATAAGCTAAAAAAAAGAGAAGAGAGTAATCACTCTTGGACTCGGAACAAGTCGAAAATATTTATCCGTTACTGAAAATAAATATACAACACTTCATTTGAAGCAATCATGATTACAATATATGATCGAAGTCATTATTTACGCCAGTGCTCCATTTACGTTTTACTCTACTGATCATTCCACAAATATACAGTGAGAGACTTGTATAGAATCAAGACAAATACTAAATCACACACTCATATAATTATTTTAATGGTTAACGTTTTATCTATGCCAAATCTCGACAAATAAATGCAGTTTTCTCACAGTCGTGTCGTGTTCGTAAGCATTTCATAAAATAAATAAAACACTTTTTATTTAATTAATTCCGTAAACTAGATCTACATGTTTTATATCTTTTCAAGAGTTTTAGTATAATAGATCTTTATGATAAGATAGAATATAAATAAATACGATTAACAAATGAGTTTATATTGAAATAAATTGTAAAAAAATTGAGTAACTCTCGATACGAATGAAAAAGAATTAAAAGCAAGGACGTACTAGTCATCAAGAGAAATGAACAGTTAAGATGAGTGTAATAAGCCCAAACTTGATTGGTTTACTAATAGGATAATCCAAGATTTCGTCTCCTACTTTCCATCCATCATCAGTGGTACCATCATATTTAGATGTTTCAAATATGAGGTCACATATGTTTGAATATTAAGTAAATACCTTCGACAGCTAACAAAAAAAGCTGATGGTCTGAACAAATACATAAATTGTAACTAAAAACCATCATGAACGCAACAGTTTTCAAATTTAAAAAAAAACATTATGATCTTTCGTTCAGGAACTAAGATACCACAAACAGATATACAGATACGTCAAATTTATTTCACGCAGCCATAAGTAGGTCTGCGTCTTAAAAAAAAAATCAACTAGATAAACTATACGCACTTTTAGCATGTAACAAGTGACCATGAATTTCTAGGTTGGATTTTTTTGCTAGATCTTATGAGACTTATAGGGTTTCTCAATAAGAAAAAAAAAAGAGAGTTTACTGTCTAATGATAAATAAAAATACCATACATGATTTATTGTATTTTTATCCTACCACAGGTAATATAAATGATTATTAATAGATGTTATATCAGATCAAAGAAGCAAAAAATATCACTGCGAGAAAAATTCTAAATAAAACCATATACATATCTACTAACTCATCTGATTAGTGTGGTAGGTCAATTTGCTTCTCATTGTGAAGGAGATCAGTGCTTCATAATGGGATGTATATGAGCTAGAGCAGACGCAAGAAGCAAATATTTCAAATAATTGTTTCTTGCGTCTGCTTTAACTATAACACTAGTTATACGTGAAGACGATAAACAATATACCATATATATATATATATATATATATATATATATATATATATATATTATATTAATAATGTAATTAAACAAAAACATGGCTTATAATTATTCATATTGATCATTATAACTATTTACCGTTATTTATATTCGCATGACTAAACAAGAAAACCATGTAATGGACTAGGATGGGCGGCCTTAACGGCGCGTTCCGGCTTGAAACAGGTGTGACGTGTCTGGGCTAAATATTTATAATTTTATACAACTCGCAAAGCGCACACTCAGCCAAGACTGACCCTCTACCTTACGGTACTTTGTAATTATACCACTATGTTACGAGTATACGATCGATCGTTTACTTTTAATTAAAAATATAAAGTTTCAAAGAAACTTTACTATTCTTGTGAATATAATATTGTTTTTGTTCAATATTACTGCTGAATTTAGAACCTATATGATAGTATAACTATTATTAGTTCTATATACAGAACCTATGTCAAAAAGATGATGATAATTTGCGATTTATAATACAATTCTTTTTACTTTTTAGCCATCCTTCATAATATCGCCTATTGTTGAGTTTTTCCCACAATAGCAATGAAGAAAATTGCTCATGACTTTTCAATGCAATTTGGTGTAATTTGTGTCCATTAATTGTGTGTTTGTGAAGTTCACCGCCTTACAAGGATTTATCAGACAAAAAAGATGTGTTTTTTATTCAACAAATAAAGCTGAAACGTGTGGAACATGCATTTTATTATCAATAAAACATATTCGAAATTTGAATTCAAACTCAGAAAAGATAAGTAATTTATATTATATTTATTATTTTATTATTAATTACTCCAATGAAAGAAAATCTATGAAGCCCTGCTTCAATCAGGAAACTTCTATAGAATCTCAACAAATTCAAATAAAAATATTATTATGAACGAATTTTAGTTGTTCATTTTATTACTTATCCGCTTCAAGTAAAATGTTTCAATTCTTAGAAACAAGAATTTTGTAATGATAAAATTCAAACCAGCTAGTCAGACGTCAACCGTCTAGTCAGACGAACAAAGCAGTGATTTTATTTTATGTATATCATTATACTGTACTTAATCCTTGATACGTTAAAACTGATTTATGTAAAGCTCTACAATGTTTAAATTAGACGACGTGGAAGGATTTTCTCAGAAAGGTAACGGCAGCAACTGGGTATTAACTGCTAAGGCGACGAATAATAAAGAAGGTTCAAGAAAACTTACCTCTATTACAAAATGAAGATGAAGATTAGTTTTTTATATATTATCAATATGTAAATTTCTAAATATTATGTTAAAAGTCATTAATGTTGCTTTTTATGTTAAAAATTGTAAGCACTAAGCATATAATGAAATCTGTTAAAATACATTATATATAGAATCATTTTCTTTTTGTACTGGTAATGAATTTGTATTAAAATGTGGATCAAACTTTTAATAACTGATACTGTAGCAGGTAGATATGGTTCTTTTGGACGTAAGACGCCTTAGTCCTCCCGTGACCATGATCACTGTAAAGTGTTTGAAACGTCGGGAAGTTAAAAATCAAATCGCTCATCTTTTTATTATTATTAAATTTATTTAAATTAGTACTATGTAAGATTTTGTTTTTGCAACATGTATGCCATATGGTCCCTATAGGCGTCCGTGACATCACTCACAGGATCCATTTAAAAATCAGCGCCAGGGCTTTGTAACCTGGCACATGCTGAAATGGAGACCTGGTTGATACATTTCAAATACACATATTCTATTGTTATATTTGTATAATTTTGTACTTTACTTACTTATAGTTACTTACTTATAGTTCATCTAATCTAAGAAGTGCATTTTGACGTTTTGCATTTTTTAATACACAATAACCTCGGTCAAACGTATACACATGATTGTAAACACTAAGTCTGAAATTTTAAACAACTATTAAGTTATTTACATAATTAACATTGCGTGTGACTTTCTTGTACAATGATCTAATGTTGAAACTCGTAAAACTAATTTAAAATAATAATAACATGGTAAATAGGGATTGTTAATGACGACCTAACAATGTCACGTCATCACGTTCTATACAGTAGTGCTTGACAAATTCTAATTCACGAATATCCAAACAATCGGTAAAAATATTAGAATAATACAATTAATCGAATAGAGATTTTGACAGAGATGTACATTTCGACACTTTGATTGATGAGGAAATAATTATTAATGTTCGCGACGCTGATAATTCAAGTAATAGTAGTAATTCTTAATAAATAGCTATTTTCAAATTCAGTTTTTGTTTTTAATTAACCTAATCCTTTTAAATATGCTGAATAGATTCTATGCTGAAATAATTAAATTTGTTTAGTACTAATTTAGCACTTAATTTATTCATCACCTTTTTGAAAAATAAAAAATAAACCGATTATTAATTATAAAGAATCAATATCGATTTCTCCCTAAAATCGGATATTTTCGATAGCGATTATTTGGTTCACATACCTAGACAACTTACTCCGACAGCTGTCAAAGTGCACTTCTTAGATTAGATAGACTATAGTTAAATTAATGTATCAATAAAATTTTCTTTTTTTCTTTCTTCTTTCTTTCTAAATACAAACGTGATAGAATCCGTAATAGTAGTTTTATTTCAAATATCTAAAACTCGCGTAAACATCAGAAACCATCTGTAAAAATATTTTAAATATACACCAATGCTATTGGTGGCATTTTAAGGACTTTTTAAACTCTGTATATCCATCTATTAGTATATCAACGTTCATTGTTTAATATTGGCCTTACCAATAGGGGAAAATGTCACAATCGCTACGCTTGACCGGTAGGTTAGCGACCGCCATTTTAAAATAAAATTGAGTAATATATTGTACCTACTCTTAACCAGCCACTACATGTGGAATTATAGTTATCTTTTGTGATGTAATTTTTCTTAACTAAACCAGCTAAAACCTAAATCATATAATCTCTTTGAAACAACATTTTATGCGTTCATTAATAAACATTGACCATTGTATTTATTCAAATGAATGTTGTGTGTAATATGCACTAAAACCTTCCGGAGGAAATTAACTAAATACGTTGAAAACCTTGTTGCAATTATTCGTACTGCAATGCTTCGAAGAAATAGGAGTACATAGATGTAAAAAATAACTTCATTTTGTAATTTCGAAGTATATCTAATATTTATGAGATATGTAAACGCCACCAAAGTTCGTTTCTACTACATTGGTAATAAATCATCGATACTTTATTTCCTTACTTGAAAATTATTTAAATTTAATTTACATTAAACCTTTCAAACCCAAACCACGCCAGTCGCGCCAAACCACGCCATCCATAAGTAAGTATTGTACAAGAAATAATTGAACAAATAGATATGATGAAACTAA
Organism: Lymantria monacha; assembly: GCA_905163515.2. NCBI lineage: Eukaryota > Metazoa > Arthropoda > Insecta > Lepidoptera > Erebidae > Lymantria > Lymantria monacha. The sequence continues at coordinate 19,445,382 of LR991082.1, read as the reverse complement.
AGATATTTGTTTCATTAAAGTAATTATTTTTCAAAACTAACAAGTCTTATTTAAAACTGATTTTTGCATTAGTTTGTTTATTAGTGACATTTATAAAATGTAGAATTTAAAATGTGATGGTCAGCGGGTAGTAACCATAACAATGTTAAAAAGCTGTTTACACTTGTGCTTGTTTTATTTGCTTTAGTGTAATATTAATAAAGGTAATATTTCATCATACATTATTTACATATATATACAGCGTTAGTGAATCAAACCTAACACTGGTGAAACAAACCTAGTATTACTGAAATAAACCTAGCATTAGTGAAACAAACCTAGCACTAGTGAAACAAACCTAGCACTAGCGAAATAAACCTAGCACTAGTGAAATAAATCTAGCACTAGTAAAACAAACCTAGCACTAGTGAAACAAACCTAGCACAACTGAAACAAACTTAGCACTAGTGAAACTAACCTAGTACTAGTGAAACAAAGCTAGTACTAATGAAACAAACCTAGCACTAGTGAAACAAACCTAGCGCTAGTGAAACTAACCTAGCACTAGTGAAACAAACTTAGCACTAGTGAAACAAACCTAGCACTAGTGAAACAAATTGAAGATTCTAGTAGATTGAGAAAAATTGATATAAAATTATTTGTTTTTACTAACACCATTAAGATCTACTTTGTATGTTATTTTTGGGCAAACAATTGTTAATACATTGTTCGTTTGAAGTATTTCGTCGTCGTTTCGATCGTTTATTATTGAACGAACAATGTGTTTGTTACAATTGTTTGCCCAAAATTAATATTATACAGTATTATTAGGACAATTTGCGGAGTTTTGAGTCACTTCTGGCCAAGCCACCAGAACCAGAAGTAGCTAAGACTCACCTCCAGATGCATTCGAATAATAAATAATCATGACTCTTGATCTCCTAGATCGGTGAAGCCGTTCGGCAACATTGTATATACTATGAAATGTGAAAACACAGACGATAGTGAAACAATCGCAAGTAATGCAATAATGTAATCTAATGAAAACTACACGTTGCACAAATAATGACTGTCATTAAAAAAAATCTTAACTAGTATTCGTAAACCGCTGGGCGGGCCACCGAAGACCGGGTTCCGGTGGCCCGCTCGCTCGGCAAAATGAGGTACAATGAGGTCGCGCGTCGCTTCTTCTGTCGCCCCGGACGGATTTAGCGGGATGTGACCATTCCACAGCCCGCCGCCAAAAATATAAAGGTCTAGTGCGAGTTGTACTCGCGCACGAAGAGTCCCGTATATATATTAAAATAAAACTCTTTTATTGTTGTATAGGAGCCCCCTTAATTATTTATTTTATTTTAATTAATTATATTTAAAGAGAACATAAAACTAAATATTTTGTGAATAGTTAAAGCATCTACCTGTCACCGTTATTAGTACCGAACAAGAAACGGTAAAAAAATCAAGTTTGTTGTATGGGAGCCCCCCTTAACACGTTCGCTGCATTACGAGATCTACCAGATCTCTTGCAGGACTTTTGTATTGTGCGTTGAATATGATCGTGTTGTTTCACTCCTTGCGGGAGGATCTAACTTGTAAAGTTATTTAAGTATGAGTAAGACAAATATACATATTTGCTTCCTACTTAAGGGTGAATTCAATGACAATAAAAAAGAAATTAGAGATGGATTAGGTCCCTAACGCACAGTACTACAATTATTTTCATTACTTGCGTTAGGAGATATGTCGATACTCGTAGAATCGTACGCCTCGTAGACGCAACAGAGGGAGGATGGGCGGCGCGGGCGCTGCGTGACTCGTTTTAGTGTTGTCCTAGCATCGACGTGGGAGATCGCGCGCACGTTTTGCAATGAAATTTTGACTTTTAAATATCCAGAAAGTATTCAGTTAATGCTTCTGTACTCGTCGTATGTACGTTTCAAAATAGGTCATTAACTTAATACCACCATATATTTTTTTAATGCAACAACAGTGTAAGAATAAAAATATACAATAAGTCACTCGAATAATTTTGCACTATTAGAAAAACTAATAAAATTAGATTCCATCGCATTTACTTCACTGACGCGGTTGCATGCTGTTTATTTATATAATGCACTTTATTACAGAACTCCCCGAAGGAAGATGTACAGATCATGTTTTCCAACGTGGTGACAAATAAAGACGTTGTGTGGGCTGTTATTAAAAATTACGACGCAGATTAATCAGCATTGACACTTCTAAAAGAGCTAAAAGAATTGTTACCATTTGCGCGCAATGCAAACAATCAATTGGCTTACCATGTTTTAATGAAAAAGTTTTATTAAAGACGTTTATGTTTATTAACCATGCCAAGTATGCATAGTTAATAAACATAAACGTCTTTAATAAAACTTTTTCAATCGACAATGGAGATATTATTTTATTCCCATCACTACTTACTACACATGTTGAACTATCTTCGATTGCGGTACGAGATACAATCGATATCTAATTTTTTTTGGTACTTGTAGTTAATTCTAATGTCCATAACTGCGTGCGAACCTAGCAAAATATAAAGCAATAGACTATCTTTTACTCACAAAATCTTCAAAATCATGTCAATGTTTTTTTGGAAGATATAAATTATTTTCAAAACTGTATCTTTAGGAGACTGATTAGGTCTCAAACGCACCAAAGGATAGGTTAGTTTGGAGATCTTTTAGGTCTCCAAAGCACCAGCTGAAAGTTCTTTAACAATGATGGCGCAGTGAACGTGTTAATATACAGTATTATTAGGACAATTTGCGGAGTTTTGAGTCACTTCTGGCCAAGCCACCAGAACCAGAAGTAGCTAAGACTCACCTCCAGATGCATTCGAATAATAAATAATCATGACTCTTGATCTCCTAGATCGGTGAAGCCGTTCGGCAACATTGTATATACTATGAAATGTGAAAACACAGACGATAGTGAAACAATCGCAAGTAATGCAATAATGTAATCTAATGAAAACTACACGTTGCACAAATAATGACTGTCATTAAAAAAAATCTTAACTAGTATTCGTAAACCGCTGGGCGGGCCACCGAAGACCGGGTTCCGGTGGCCCGCTCGCTCGGCAAAATGAGGTACAATGAGGTCGCGCGTCGCTTCTTCTGTCGCCCCGGACGGATTTAGCGGGATGTGACCATTCCACAGCCCGCCGCCAAAAATATAAAGGTCTAGTGCGAGTTGTACTCGCGCACGAAGAGTCCCGTATATATATTAAAATAAAACTCTTTTATTGTTGTATAGGAGCCCCCTTAATTATTTATTTTAATGTTATTTTTGGGCAAACAATTGTTAATACATTGTTCGTTTGAAGTATTTCGTCGTCGTTTCGATCGTTTATTATTGAACGAACAATGTGTTTGTTACAATTGTTTGCCCAAAATTAATATTATACAGTATTATTAGGACAATTTGCGGAGTTTTGAGTCACTTCTGGCCAAGCCACCAGAACCAGAAGTAGCTAAGACTCACCTCCAGATGCATTCGAATAATAAATAATCATGACTCTTGATCTCCTAGATCGGTGAAGCCGTTCGGCAACATTGTATATACTATGAAATGTGAAAACACAGACGATAGTGAAACAATCGCAAGTAATGCAATAATGTAATCTAATGAAAACTACACGTTGCACAAATAATGACTGTCATTAAAAAAAATCTTAACTAGTATTCGTAAACCGCTGGGCGGGCCACCGAAGACCGGGTTCCGGTGGCCCGCTCGCTCGGCAAAATGAGGTACAATGAGGTCGCGCGTCGCTTCTTCTGTCGCCCCGGACGGATTTAGCGGGATGTGACCATTCCACAGCCCGCCGCCAAAAATATAAAGGTCTAGTGCGAGTTGTACTCGCGCACGAAGAGTCCCGTATATATATTAAAATAAAACTCTTTTATTGTTGTATAGGAGCCCCCTTAATTATTTATTTTATTTTAATTAATTATATTTAAAGAGAACATAAAACTAAATATTTTGTGAATAGTTAAAGCATCTACCTGTCACCGTTATTAGTACCGAACAAGAAACGGTAAAAAAATCAAGTTTGTTGTATGGGAGCCCCCCTTAAATATTTATTTTATTTTTAGTATTTTTTATTATAGCGGAAATAGAAATACATCATCTGTGAAAATTTCAACTGTCTAGCTATCACCGTTCTTGAGATACAGCTTGGATACAGACGGATGGACGGACGGACGGACAGCCAAGTGTCAGTAATAGGGTCCCGTTTTTAACCTCTGGGTACGGAACCCTAAAAACTAGTGTTCGTAAATCATTGAGATATGTTGCCTTATTAAATCAGTAAGTTTAAATAATCTATATAGATACTATATATCAAGTCAAGTTGCTAATAAATCCACAACATGAACACATTACTCATTATAATGTATATTCGATAAACTCATCTAAAATTCAACAATAATAAACTAAGGTTATCTGCAGGCTGTTTCTATTGTTCATCCTCCCACACGCATATTATTGCGCGCTATACCTGTTCGTATTATTAGCTACTCTGTAGCCGAGGTCACGTATTATGGAAGAGTTATATCATACCATTATTTATTATATTAAAAGCCGTATGAAATAAGTATCAACATTAAAATCTCTTTAAATACTAAAATGTAATACGATGCGAGAATTGAATGTCCTACAATAGTTCACGGTGGTGTACGTGGCAGCACGATTGGACCGGATTTCCAATAGGTGTGGATTCCAATCGCGCGTGTGACAATCATTTTTCGCTCTTATTCGGGTTTTTATAAATAATCAACATTAAAAGTTTAATGACTTTTAATGTTTACGCGAGTATTACACATTTGAAATAAAACTACATTTACGGATTCTATCGCGTTTGTATTTGATTTATAATTGCCCGACGTTTCGAACACTTTACAGTGATCATCAGTCCTCCCGTGACCATGATCACTATAAAGTGTTCGAAACGTCGGGAAATTATAAATCAAATACAAACGCGATAGAATCCGTAAATGTAGTTTTATTTCAAATTACAAGTTTAAATAAGTTTTATTTTTTTTCAAAATAAGCATTAAGGAAATAATCCTTGTACAGCGGGGGTCTTTACAAACATGCAATTAATACAGACAAATTACACCCAGTCTCAGAACAACACTTTGTTGATCGCAACAAAGTATTGTCGTGCGTGGGAATCGAACCCACGGCACTGGCACTAAAGGTAGGTATCATAACCACTACACCATCTATGCATTAGTTTTATTAACTCATCATTCTCCTTCTCTTATCCCAATTAAATAGGGTCGATACAATATGTACTCTATTTTCATAGTACATATTGTAATAGTTATTGGTAATAGTTTTATGACCAGCCGCCTGCCAGACGTCAACCCTCCTTGGGAATGCAATCGTTGACCAAACGGCATCAGCTGGAGCCGGCCCAGGTCGTTATAAGGCTCTTAGTCGTATTTTACGACATCCACAACCACAAGCAAAGTAAGGGTTGGTAGTATTCGTAGCCGCTACCACACAACAGTTACAGTTATTAACTATATGTCATATTTGCATGTAGTTGCGAAGAAAACAAAACGACAAGTAATCAAGTCATTCTAATTTAACATGTCAGGCCCACTAGTGTACCTAAGACAAAAATCGGGTACCGGTGGCCCGCTCGCACGGCGAAGAAGAGGTGCTTGCAGAGTGGGTCAATGGGGTTGCGCGCCGCCTCTTCCGTCACCCCGGACCGACTTGGCGGGGTGCGACGTCCATGGCCCATCGCAAAAAAAAAAAAAAGGCCCACTAGTTTAATAATTGTAGAAACTATAAGTATTATATGGAAATGTGTTTTGAAAGCATATTATGGTAGTGAGCTAGTGTTGTCAAGGATAAGCGTATTCTGTGTAGTTATTAACTGGTGTGTTTGTTCAGGTCTTTAATACGTTTGGTATCTAAAATTATAAGTAGTGAAAAGCTGTAATATATGTATGTATATATTGCGATTTTTTTAAATTATCTAATGCGTAAATGCATTAACTTATTCACCTTTTTGAAGTGAAACTTCTAATGCGACTTCCAACAAGGTTGCGTTAAACATTTAACGCAATGACACTCGAACGCATGGGTGTAGTATGCTTGTTATAGGCCAGCGTGAACGTTAACAATGAATAGCGTTCAATAGTCCAACGCATGAGGGAGAGATAAAGAAAGATACATAAAGGTAGAAAGTAGGAGAGAGAAAAGGGTGAGTCTGTAGATGTCAAGCACGTTCGCGTGGTATTCTTGCTATGCAGCGAAGTAAACATTGTGAGCGTTATGAAATTAGCTGAAATACGTACTTGTTGTTCTATTTTAATTTATATATTCAGTTCAGTTTTCACTTCTGTTTCTGTTTCACTCATGACTGTTTTTTTTTTTGTAATGCAATTATTTGTTGAAGCAGTATAAGAAATTATACTTAGTTTTTTTTCCTACGATGAGATTCGATAAATATATATAGTCTCCCAAGAATGTTAGATTGATATGCTAAGCAGACTGATTTTCATTTTACTGTCTTTATTGTGCCCTTAGAATTAGTTATTATTATCAGGTGTACGCTGGTTATAATCTACATGGTAGATAAAAAAAAATACTCTACATAATCTATGTATTTTCCGTGTGGTGACGGAGTAAGAATACAATTTACCACCCCCCTATCTTTTTTGGACAAGTTTGATTTAAATAAACATCTCTTTCCTTTCCATAGGAATAGTAAAAATCGACTTATAGATCACCAGAAAAATAAGCAAGTGCAAGGAGAGTTGATATCAGGCAAGCGGCTAGTCATTCAACTATCGCCAAAACTTTTGCAACATGTACAATAGAAGAATACATATTCATTGACCTAAAGCAATTGAGATAAAAGTAGAATGATGATGATAATGATGATTCTTAGATGCTAAGTAATAAATTATCTCTATAGTGATAGGACCAGGCTGTGTAGTTGTCTTTCTACAGCCGCGGGTCGGTCCGTCCGGGGTAGTAGCACACTCTCGCAGAAGACCAATGTCTTAGTAATAGCAATGTGCTGTTGCGCTTCGTTCGGTGAGTGAGACAGCTGGAAACCCGACTGGGTGGATTTAGAGATTGTAATGATAGGCAGTGGCCTAGCTATATCCTTGGTATAGCAGTGGTCCATGGGCAGCAATGACACTTATCATCAGGTGCTTGCTCGTTTACCACCACAAGCAATAATAAAGAAAAGCCCAACTGGGGTGTGTTTCGGGGTTTGTATTGGTAGGCAGCGGTCAGCTATACCCTTGGTATTGCAAAGATCCATAGGCAGCAGTGACACTTACCATCAGGTGTGCTGTCTGCTCGTTTGCCACCATATACAATAAAAAAAAAAATTTGCTAGATATTCATCAACTGTCTTTACTATGGCGTTGAATAAGTAACGCTACTTTATATTGGATTGTTATTACTATTAAGTATTTGTAGAATTATCCGTGTGGTGACGGGAGTAAGAATACAATTCACCACCTGTGAGTGATCGTAAGAGACGAGTAAGGGATATAAAACGCATATAACATCTATGCAAAGAGAAGGAAAACTCGAAACAAAACCCTATACCAATACGTCTGACCAGCGTGGTCTAGTAGGTCAATTTCCCTCACATAAATGGCTTATTGAAACGACCATGAGTTGAATACATATATTCAGCTATTTTTGGAGGTTTCGCATTAACAGGAACTACAGCAATAATACTTAATGATGCAAAGATCCCTTTCATAATATAACATTAATCGTTCTATTTAGAATTTATCTATAAACCGCAAAATATTAACGTTGAAAATTACACTATTAACCTTAATTAATATATATATTACTTTGAGCAATGTGTATTGTATAATCTGTATAATAATATTTTTATGTTATGAAATTGATACAACATATGTCGTAAATACTTATAGCGTGAGACTAATTATTAATTTGGTGATAAATCTTTCAGCACGATTTACGATTTTTATAAATGTATTAAATATTTTTTTATATATTAAACTAGCTTTTGCCCGCGACTTCGTCCACGCAGAAGTCATCTCTGACAGAGTCAAATAGAAAAAGCAAGGCAAGGTGTTGAAAGTTTATCGCTAGGATGATAATCAACAGCGTCAGAAATTGGGATGCGTTGAGGTGTTGATTCTGCGAGTTAGTTGTCTAACGGAATTAGGCAATAGGGTGGGTCCGAGAGAAAATACTCTACGTTGACACGCTCTACAGTCGATGCTTTGGGCGGCGCAAGCGTGAGTACCTGTATTTAGGTTCACTGCATGAGGGCTTTGACTCGAGATGATACCCGGTTGCGGTGGCCCGCCCGCACAACGTAGATGTACGTGTACGGCGCGCGTGTGTCTATATACCACAGCCGGTCACTAAAGAAAAAGGTGGTTCAAAGTTCTATTCATTCTACAAATTATATTGCCATTAATATACTATTTACGGTATGACCATGGGATAAAAATATAATTATCGCCACCCTTTATTTGACTGTTTTATTTCACCAGCAGAGTTGCGACCTCGTTAGATATGATTTATTATTTACTTTTTTAGTGAACATTTTTGAAGCTAAACTTAATTTGTATCTTAAACTATTAGGCAAGAACCTATTGTCGTCTACTATGTGTATCGTGTGAGCTCTCACGCCGGAACTGGTCGCCACAATGGCACTGTGCGGGGTTGATGGAGAGGGAGAGAGAAACACGTGTTTATTTATTTTTACCGAAGAATATTTGTACGTAATTTGAAAAGAATCGATAAAGAAATTTTCTCCCCATACACACTTTGCCGCTTTGTTACACCCCCGTAGGGGCGGAATTCATAAAATCCTTACATATTGAATCTCTATGTCATAAATAAAAACGTGCTTCAAAATTTAATGTTTCTAGCTTTAATAGTTTCGGCTTGGCTACCGCCAAACGTTTGAACGACTCATTACCATGAGTCGTTCAACCCGCTTCACAGGCCTAATTTACACAACCAGAGGGTGAAAATTGACAAATTCCGGATATTACCCTAGAATATATGATTCGACTGGTAATTTGAAAAGAATCAATAAAGATTTTTTTCTCTTCATACAAACTTTGCCACTCTGCTCCACCCCCTTAGAGGTATAATTTCGTAAAATCCTTTCTTAGTGAATCTCTACGTCATATAAAGAAACCACAGTTAACATTTCAAGTTGTCAGCTTCAATAATATCGGCTTGGCGCTAATGATTTAATGAGTCGTCCAACCCGCTTTGCAGGCCTAATTTACGCCCCCAGAGGGTGAAAATCAACAAATGCTGAAACATGTATTTATTTATTTTTACTGAAGATAATTTGTACGTAATTTGAAAAAAATCGATAAAGATTTTTTCTCTGAGCATTTTTTAAATTGACATAACTTTTTTTTTATAAACCAATTAGTGAAAACCGCGTCTAAATCGGATAAGCCGTTTCTGAGATTAGCGTGCACAAACACACAGACAAACAGATAAACAGACAAAAATTTTAAAAATTATTGTTTTGTGTTCTATTAGTGTTGATAAAGGTCCCAGTAATATTTTTTTTCATATATCTTCCATGTACAGACAGCAACCCGTTACATTTTTATTATATGTATAGATAAAAAAGGGGAAAAAAGGTTCTAGAGTAGCGACCACGTACCGGACGACGCAGTGTAGGATGCTCCCTCCACTAGGTGAACAGACGACCTGGTGAAAGTTGCTGGGCGTCAATAGATGCAGGCGGCACAGGACCGCACTCTGTGGCGTATCATGAGGGAGGTCTACGTCCACCAGTGGACGGCGATAGGCTGAGATGATGATGATGATTTATTAAATTATGTCATCGTTCTCCTACTCTTATCTTAATTACTTGGAGCCGATACAATATGTACTCTTCTTTCATAGTACATATTGTAAAAGTTATTGGCAATAGTTTTATAACCGGCAGACGTCAACTCTCTTTGGGAATGTACCTAATTGTTGACCAAACGACATCAGATGGAGTTGGCCCAGGTCGTTATTTTATTTTTATTTATTTTATTTGAGAGACTAACAGCTAATAGCAACAATATAAGTGAAATAAATTAGATTTTTGAAGCCAATAATAATAGGTCTCCACGCTTATGCAACAATACACAAACAAGTGATCTGATTACATAAAAGCTTAAAAATAAATAAATGTAGTTATTAATTAAACAATAATAAAATTGAAAATAACGTTATAAATATTTTTCAAAGAAGTCCAGACTGAGCATCCGTCTTACCGGTTCCACCTTAGTTACAAAGTTATCAAAGTTTAGTGTTTTTGTTTGACTATTTAAAAATTTGCTCGTTATAAGGCTCTTAGTCATCTTTCACGACATCCACAAGCAAAGTAAGGGTTGATAGTATTCGAAGCCACTAACCACACAACTAAAAAAATATGTGTTAACTGAAAATAACCCTGTCGAGAAATCAATCAATTGACCTTTTAATTTCATACATACATATCATCACGCCATATCCTTTGCAGGGTAGGCAGAGAGAACAGAGTGCCAGAGAACTCTATCCTTGCATACTTCACTCACTTCCTCAACATTCATAATTCTCTTCATAAACGCTCGCCGGTTTCGGAGACTCTTGACTGCACCTTCCTTCAGTACGTGACCAATCTGGTCTAGGTAGGTGAGTCTCGGTCTCCCCCGGTACCTACATCCTTCCACTTTCACATTGTATATCTTCTTAACCAGACGTTCGTTCGGCATTCTTTCCACATGTCCGAACCATCGGAACATTCCTTTTCGCATCTTTACACCAATACTCTCTTTCATACCTACTCGCTCTCTAACGTCGTCGTCTTTTAATTTCAAAATGGAATTTTTAAACTAGTCATTGTTTTATTAATACTTTCATTTATGCAATTGAACATTAAACAGTGATGCAGTTTTATTAACAAGGAAATAATTGTTTTCTTAATATTATTAATAATAAAGATTTAAATCTATACTAAAATTTAACTAGCAGCATTTGTACCACTGTATTGCGTTTGATATCAAGGTATTACATAAAACATGTTCACATATTTATAAATGCTGCAATGCGCAATGTTCTTATGCTAGGGCCCCACCTGTGTGTATCGTCACGAAGCTTCGTGCAATGAGACGATATACGCAGATGTGATCAGTCATTATTGGCTATCGTCGCGAACATTCGGGCTTCGTGTGCGTTATCACTTGGGTGGCGATAAGGCAAAGGGTTTTAGCGCGCTAATATATCACGCTCTGTGGTCAGACTAGCGTTTTTCATTTCGGCGGAAATTTTCGATGTGTTTAGATGCGTTCAAGGATCTCCAGTTAATCAATAAATATGGAGTGGAGTGATGAAATGGTGTTAGAATGTACATATACACCATTATGAAGCGGAACGCATGAAGGGATCAAAAAATAAATTATATGATTATTAGCATAATATAGCTGTAATAGTAAAGCAATTCGTCATTCATAGTAAAACATGAAAATGATTTCGGTCATCTTTAATTATTGCACGATACTTCGCGTAAAATACCGAAGCGAAAAGACCACAGTTTTATCGCAATAACTTTCTAGTGTACAAAACGTACGAAGCTTCGCCACACATTACTTTGGGACGATACACGCAGGTGCGGCCCTAGCATTAGAAATACTACTACTAATATTTAGTTATTTTATAAATACCCGATACGAAACGAAAAATGATGTCACAAGCGGGGTTCGAACCCGTACCTATTGGGCATCCGGCCCAACCGTGCTGCCACTTACACCATCGTGAACTATTTTAGGACATGCAAATTTCGATTCATATTATATCTTACGTCTTGTGACATCATTTTTCGTTTCGTATCGGGTATTTATAAAATAATTAAGCATATTAAATGCTAAAAATTTCAGTAATTTGAATATTTAGTTAGTTTAGAAGAATATTTAGTACGCAGCATGTGAACTCAAATAGCTTAAGTACTCGTAACAGCATAGGTACGTGCTTACTTGCAAACCATTTAATAACATGATTGGAAGTGTCTCGAAATATCGTTTTCCTTTTCTATCTATTTTATATTATTTACATATATTACGACGAAAAATATGAACTTGTTTAATTTTAAAATCTTTATATGTTATTTTTAAAATTTTTGTTTTTTATTTTGAAATTTCTTGCATAATACTGCAGCAAGATCTCATTTTAATGACTATTTTATCCTTAAAGGATGAACTAAACAACGAATTAACGAATTAAATAAATCAAAATTATTATTTTTTTATTTAAAACAACTAAAAGCTTACATTTGAAAAATATATTTACGGTAAATTTCTTTACTTTAAATATAGTCGGCAAAATTTTGTAAAAATATACACTCATTTGCAAAAAAAACGGGCACCTAAGCAATGAACCATTTCAAATGTTAATATTTCTTTGTTTGATAATTATAGGTAGTTTTATCCACACAATTTGGTAAATTAATAAGAAAATAATCGTTTTCATCAGTATTTCATAAAATTTAGATACAATTTATGGGAAATAATGCTAAACCTCGCTAGTAGTGTATATTCGCTAGTAGTGCATATGCTCATGAAGTAAAAATAAAAAAGTTTTTTTGTTTGTTTTTCTTTAATAAAGTAAAAGCAGATAAATGTTTAGTATCGAGTGTGACCCCCTCTAGCTAAAATCACAGCTTGAATTCGTCTGGGCATGCTAGCGAGTATATCCCGGATACTTGCTTGCGGAATACGTTCCCACTCCGCAGTAATCACATTCTTCAGCTCTCTGATGGTCTGCGGAGCCGGGTGTACTGATCTCACACGCCGTTTCAGAACGTCCCAGACATGCTCTATGGGATTGAGGTCGGGACTTCGAGCTGGCCAATCCAAACGACGAATGCCGACCTCTTGCACATACGCATTAACATCGCGGGATCGGTGGGCGCGAGCATTGTCGTCCATAAAAATCGAGTCTTCACCTAGAGCGGCCAATGCGGGTTGTGCATGAGAAATTAGAACTTCCGTTATGTATCGATGCCCAGTCAGTGAGCCGTTTTCAATGAAGACTAACTCTGTACGATCCATTGAATTTATTCCTGCCCAAAACATAACAGAGCCCCCACCATAAGGTGTGATTTCTTCGAAACATGCCTCTGCAAAGCGTTCTCCTTGTCTTCTTAGCACTCGCCGACGTCGATCTTCACCGAACAGAGATATCCTGGCTTCATCAGAGAACAAAACCCTATTCCAATCGTCTTGAGTCCATGATTCACAATTTCTAGCGAACCTAAGCCTGTGAACTCTGTGCTCACGGAGTAATTTGGGGCCGCGGGCCGGGCGGTGACTGCGTATATTGGCAGCGAGAAGCCTCCTCCTGACCGTCCATAGACTAATATGCACATTTCTTACTTCTTGGAGGTTGTTCTTAAGATCCACATACGAAGATTTGCGATTTCTCAATGCGCGACTCACAAGAAAACGATCATCCCGTGGTTGGGTACATGGTTTTCTTCCAGAACCAGGCCTTCTCTCGACGGAACCAGTCTCTTGATATCGCTGCCAGATCCTTTGGACTGTCGAGCGACTAACATTTAGCCTCCTAGCCACGAAACATTGGCTGCAACCCTCTTCAAGCAGCGCGATAATTTTGGTAGCTTTTACCACTTTATCTACCATTTTTGATACAGCCAAACAGCATTAAATAAAGCTTTGACAGTCAAGGATATGAAATTAATCGATAAAAATTGAATAAAAGTTATGAAAGTCGATGTTAACTTCTGGAACTTCGCGCCAAAAATGTAGGATAAAAAGGGGTTTTCTGTAAAAATGAACATCAAATGAAAAATTGAATTTAGAACGTACTTTTTTAAATACCACAGCATTTTTAAAACCGGCCAGTAACGTGTACAAACGATTGAAACCTTTTTGGTATTGTATCTTTTTAAATATGAATGAAAATCAAAACCGCCCGTTTTTTTGCAAATGAGTATATTTTAATTAAAACAAATAAATTTTGCCAAATGTTGAATCCTTATAAACCTTATGATTATCGCTAAAATTTATATACCTATTAATTATAAAACCATTTAGTTTTAAATAAAAGAAACACGTTTTATTACGGTCTATTCGTACGGTCTTCTATTTATTTTGTTTATTATATAAAATCGAGCATAAATTAGCATGAATTTTATTCCACGATTTCTTTATCTTGTTGATGTTATGTGATGACAACCCTCAATCGTCTCTTAATACAACCAAGAAAATTATGGTGACACATTCTAATCTTACACAGTCACCAAACGGGAATTTTACAATTTATATAATAATAATAATTCCATTTATTTCAGACTTACATAATTATGTCCATATAAAAACTTAACTATTATAGGTAGAATAATATACAATTACAGGTTAAACAAATTTAAAATGTTTTTTGTTATTTAATAAAACAAATTGTTACGTGTCAATTACAAATATCAATAAGATTAAGTATAATAAAATGTCAGAGTACAAAAGGAATAAAAGTTAATAAAATTGCATAAAGTTAAATATTAATATCATCAATGTCAAATATGGAATGTCAATATTTTAAGATAAATGAAATTAAAAAATAAATAATCTTTGAAATTAGAATTCTTCTTCTTTTTATGTATTGGCAATCATTATTATTTTTGCCAGTGTCGAGTTATAATTATCTTCACGTTCTCAATCTCTTCAAGTTAGTCATTGTCTGTCAGTCAGTCGAATTGTCGCCATCAACACTGCTATGGTGACACTGTTAATGGTATGTTGTAGGAATTTTGATGGAAAACGAAAACGTTGTAAAGCACTTTTATATGATATTCACTACATCCCAGCTGTTCTGTCACATCATATTACATAAAACACCATAAAAATTATCTAATATAACACGTTAAAACACTAAGATATCGAATATAATACAAGAGCACAACATGACGTTTTAGATTCCCGCCAAAAGTCCGAAATTAGAATTGACATATAGACCAATCGCATGTCTCATAATGGGACAATCAAAATTAAAAAAAAAATAACCTAATACAAACCAAGTAACCGCGCCAAAATAGTAACAATAAATATATAAGCCAAATAAAATTGCTAATAATATAAAATACCTATGAGAAACATAATGATCACTGTTACCCGCGGTCGTACGATCAGTTACACCATTTATCATGTCATATGCCATTATATTCGAACTACAAATATGTTTGATCGCGCGCGCTACCCACATCATACGAACTATAGCAGTTTTGTAATCTATATTAGTGGGTGAAAATATACCGCGTGTCGCGTTCAATGCGGGTGGATTACGTTAGATGGGTGTAAATGTGTTATATTATAAATTTATTTATAAGTTATAATAATATGTGATATTAGGCTTTAGAAGCGTTGCGACGTATCGTTTTTACGTCCACTTTTATGCATAGGCCTCTCCCATGATCCATGAAGAAAGGTAATGATCTATTATATTTTTTCCAGAAGAGTGACAAACAATTTGGTTGCCTTCTTTAAAATTCCGATCAATAAATAAAATGTTAATCAAAAAATTTTATTTGCAATTGAAAAAGTGATTAAGATACTGGAACTTGAAAACGCGGGTCTATTGAAAATCCATTCCTATTGTAAGACGATTAAATCCATGTCTATTGGAAATCATTGTGGGTTCTAGGTGAGTTTAATCTAGACGGAGCTTTACGAACATACGGAGAAGAGTTATAACCCAGATCTGTAAACAGTCGTGGCTTCCATAAACAAAAGATAACTTAACCTAAGTATCGAATACACAAATCTCCGTATAAGTGGTTGCGATTTTGACGACTTAGCTATCTGTAAGATGATGATGATGTATGCATTGTTAGAATTATAAATATTTTTAAATGTTGCATCAATTCAAATTACGCTTATCTTTCCAGGGTCTCCGTGGAAGGTTGAGGTAATGGCGGGGCCGGCGGGTGGCGGCGGAGGGGAGTCCACTCGGCTGATCCCTGCGAGAGTACCAGCCGTTTTTGAAATATCCACCTCCCCAGGGACAGCAACCTTTAGTAAAAATGAGGTAGGTATTTAATAATATTTTTCTTTATCTTCGCAGCCCATACAGTTATGTATTTCCTACTATTAAAGCGTAAACAGAAATTCGCTTAGAAAAGAAATTAAACAACTACGCCACGCTACTCCCACGGTTTGATATAAATTGCATTTCTAAGTTTTCATTTTCTTATATTGATATTATCTACGTGCATAATTTATTATATAAAACCGGCGAGAAAGGAAGGATTGGCGAATAATTTGGTGAATCACGAAATTTTAATACCGTCGCCTCAGAAAAATTATTATATCTCTAAACGAAACCACTGAACTTATTAATTGTTACTAATAACCAAGCATTGTGTAAAATTCGAGTCTAAGTCACTGAATTGTTACATACATATCATCCATCACGCCATATCCCTTGCAGAGTAGGCAGAGAGAACAGAGTGCCAGAGAACTCTAACCTTGCATACTTCACTCGCTTCCTCAACATTCATAATTCTCATCATACACGCTTGCCGGTTTCGGAGACTCTTGAATCCACCTTACTTCAGTACGTGAACAATCTGGTCTGGGTAGGTTAGTCTCGGTCTCCCGAGACCTCTCCCGAGCCTGAGATCCTTAATTGTCGCTTAATCCATCCTGAATTGTTAAGTTTGAATAATATTGTTTTTTTATTTTAGAATGTATGTTACCTCTATACCTAAACAAGACATAACATATGTATGTTTTAAGTAATAACATTTTTTTTTTCTAAATTATAAAACCTACTAGTAGTAGTAGTAGTAGTGCTGCTGCTACTGCTAGTAGTAGCAGTAGTAGTAGTGCTGCTGCCACGGATCACTATTCAAGTTATAATGGACGTGAGGGGTTTAACATAATTGAAAGCCTACACAAAATTGTTTCTAAAACGTTGACATTTGACCAGTTCCTTCGTCGAAAGTTGACCCTTATAATACCTGCGTCATCTTTATAATTATCGATCGCAATATATTCCACATATTTCTGGATTCTCGATATATATTAATACCCTTTATCATTCTCCTACTCTTATCCCAATTACTTGGGGTCGATACAATATGTACTCTTGTCCTATGACAACAGTACATATTGTATCGACCCCAAGTAATAGGTACTATTACCTACATAATTGTATAAGTCATTGGCAATAGTTTAATGACCGGCCGCCTGCCAGACGTCAACCCTCCATGGGAATGCAATTGTTGACCAAACGGCATCAGATGGGGTTGGCCTAGGTCATTGTAAGCCTCTTAGTCGTCTTTAACGACATCCACGAGTGAAGTAAGGGTTGGTAGTATCCGTAGCCGCTACCACACA
Organism: Lymantria monacha; assembly: GCA_905163515.2. NCBI lineage: Eukaryota > Metazoa > Arthropoda > Insecta > Lepidoptera > Erebidae > Lymantria > Lymantria monacha. Next base: position 19,428,007 of record LR991082.1, on the reverse strand, counting down.
GCAATATATACCCTTAATGTTAATAATACAATTTATTTTAAAATTAGCTAAGCAGTACTTTCTTCGAAAGCAAACACACACACAAAAACAAAAAAAAAATAAAGGAAGCAAACATCCCAATATTGCAATGGCCAAACCGGGTGCCAATATAGTGGCGAAAAAAACCTTATATCTTCATCCTCTAAAAGGATTATGCTTCCATCATAGTTATATTGGCTATCCATTAATATTACAAACAGAATAAAATGAACAATGTGAAACACTTCATACAATTAAAAATTTCGATGCTGTATCACGCTTCAATTAAATAGTTTGAGAGGTGTGCATATCGAATAGTATTTGTCCGAAGCACTCGTTCGCTCCAATTTGTACCAATTAATCTCTTTATTCGGGAATCCATTGTAACTCAGTACATAAATCGTCGATACTACATTTATTTGCAATTTTATTTATTGTATCTTAGTGAACTGTCTCGTTCATATATCGTCGTTCTGGAGCTAAATTCCTTAGTTGATATTATTAAAAACATCCCTTAAATACAGGTAAGAAAGGCAGATACGAGTACGTTAAACATTATATATTTAGTTTGCTTACCGCTTAGCCTAATTGTCGATAGGTAAATTATAATATTAGGCAAACATATTATAATAAACAAACCATTATCATTAAAATTAAAAAGTAATAGTGATATTGTGTAAGACTAAGAATTTCCTATAATGTGGACTTCCGTTCTTATTCTACTTACCATATTACCTACTGTCGATGTATAAAATTCGATAATTAACATCATTAAAATGAACTATACATATATTAATTATTCACAAATTATTATTAATATGAATATTAGGCTTGAAATTAATTTCTTTGAATTTTAAAACGGAACTTCTTAGAATATTGCTGTGTGGTAGCATCTACAAATCATCATTCTCCTATTCTTACCCTAATTACTTTGCGTTAGTACAATATGTACTCTTCTTTCATAGTACATATTGTAAAAGCTAATGGCAATAGTTTTATAACCGGCAGACGTCAACTCTCCTTGGAAATGTAATTGTTGACCAAACGGCATCAGATGGAGTTGGCCTTGGTCGTCTTTTACGACACCCGTGAGCAAAGCTTATACTTTTTGTGTGATAATAAGTACACGATATAGTAGTAGCTTAAAGAGCTCTTCGCAAGCTTAGAGAGAGTGTAATATACGCTCTTCTTGCTTTCATTTCATAATACATACATAAGCTCACGCCTGTTTCCCAGAGGGGTAGGTAGAGACTACGGATTGCCACATACCACGATCTTGACATACCTCCATCGCTTCATTCACGCTCATCACAACCTTTCACAATATTGTGTAAATAAATGAATGATATGCTAATTATATTATTGACATGAAATTAAAAAAATTATATTGTAATACAAAAGTATCAATTCTATTGTGTTGTTACGACACTGTCTGTATAACCTTCAATTATGTTTTTAATATCCTCAAAACACAAGAATATTATCTTTTCTAAGAAAATATTTAGTAAGAATAGCATAAATAAAATTCGATGCTATAAGGCTTCTACCAACTATCATGAATCCATACTTAATTCACTACGCTATATCTCTTTGTAACCCTCGCTAGTATAATCCTTTATTACTTTACCAACACCCAGTATACTCATGGGAAATGATGTGTTCTGAGATGGAACCGTTCACCAAATGGACCGCAAAAGGTAATAGAATAGTTTAAATTAATTTATACTTTCTCCCTATCAATTTCTAAACGAATAAAATAAAATAAGTATCTGAATTATATACATTATAGAACGTTTATAAAATGTTATAATTCAATTGTTCCATTCCACAGCCTATCAACTTCCACTGTTGGTCGTAGGTCTAATGGACAGTAATGCCATTTTCACGATGCAATCGAGTTGATTGAGCTTTCTTTAAGCTTTTTCGTAATGACCCCTCTCAACTGTAACGGACGATGTACAGACGTAAAGGACGATACGAAAGTTTATGTAAAATACATTTACTAAATTTAGCAGTTCCTGAAATTAGTGCTTGGGTGCACTAATTTCAGGAACTGCTAATAATAAGCTACTGCTGCGTATTTATATTATTGAATAGTACATATATTATTTCTTATTTTTCAGGTTGGCGTAACAGTGACAGCTCCTTCTAGACGACCAGTTACAGCACGCGTTTTGGATATAGCCGAACGACCAGGGGTCTACCGCATCGAATTCACGCCAGAAGAAGTCGGCACACATTTGATTGATGTAAGATTAAAATGTCATCTCAACTCTTATACATCCTGTTAATGGGCTCGAGCCTTCTCTGCAATAGGACTGAAATCGAGCTACTATACGACACTGGTCAGATGGTATGGTAGAGGAATTTATTTGGAGTTTTCTTTCTCTTGCATAGTTGTTAACTATGGTAAAACCCCCAGACGAGCCACCGACGACAAAGACCGAGTACCGGTGACTCGTTCGCACGGCGTTAACACCTGTTAACGCCGTAAGTACCTACTTGATGGGCGGGTTATGGAATTGCGCGCTGTTGGTTTGTCGCCTCGGATCGAGCGGAGTGTAATCATACCATGGCCCGTCGAAAAGAAAAAAAAACAATAAGAAAACTATATATTATACTCCTTAGCCTTATAATAATACTACTTAGCCTTTTGGTCAAAATTGATAGTAGTAAATTTAATTTATACTCCATCACCACAAAGAGTAGATGAAAAAAAGTTTGCAAATTAATATATAATTTTATTAAATTCAGTTATATTTTGATCTTCAGATCCATTTCTAAGAATTTTATTCGAATGTATTAGATGTGTTTTACATGAGTTAAAAGATTCATTTAAATAATACCTATATATATTATGAATAGTCATAAAATATATAATGGAATTAGTAATAAATGTCTATAAAATAAATAATTGCCAATCGGTAGTTAATTTTTATTATATCATTCATATTAACACGTGTTATTTGTAATAAGATTTACGTTATTATCAACCATCGTTTTACAAACGCGTTATTACTTTTTACTATAGATATACCAGTTTTAATAATATATTTTTAATTTTACATAAAGGTAATAATTTTACTTTCGTTTTTTTTTATTATATGACTTTTGTACACTGACGATTTTCTTTACTTTTTCGTAGAATAAGAAATAAAATAAATATCTACTGATGAAAAAAAAGCTAGCGACGATAGTTAGTTTCATCATCAATTCTTTTTTTTTCCTTGCTTTCTTCTGACCATACTATTGGGCACTAGGCTTTTCCACATTATTAGAAACAGAGGGTTACTCTATCAGTCTGGCCTGATTAAACTATAAATCTATACCAATTTGTAATTATTGAAAATAATTCTTATGAAGATCTTCTTTCAAACTTTGAGTATCGTAATAAATACCTTATTGATCGCAATGATTTTATACTAAGTTCGTAGTTTTACTCACATGAACTTCGTACTTATAGTTGTAATTCGCTCTTTTTCGATCGGCGGCCTGTCAGTACCTAATCTGTATAGTGTGCCTGTTCTTGCAACATCCATTTGATAAGCACATCCTTCTCTCGTAACTTAATTTACTATTTAACTTATCCATCCATCAGTCTATTAACATTCTCTGTGAGCCGTACGCCTCTCCACGGATGCAAATATTGGTGTAATCACCACGCTTAGTAGGCAGATTGATGATTGTAGCAGAGGTGCTCTTTTGGCTGTTTTTACAACTTCCCAGGGGAAAGTTAAGGGTGATACGTTAACCCTAATCCATCACCATGCGGAAAATAGTAACTCAACTAATGAATGATATTATTTATATTATTTTAGAGGCTAATTTCTATCTATTGATGCTTTTCTTAAACATAAACACGGCTTAGGCAGAGACTTTAATATATATATATATATATATATATAAATCATATATATATATATATATATAAATCTGCCAGCCAAACAATATAAATGTTCACGAACACAGCCAACTTTACTCGAAACAATATTTTAATTTAGGAAGTATATTTATTAAATACGTTCACTTGATTGCTAAAATGCCAAGGGAAAACTTTTGACTTTTAAAAGATTGTGAACCATCAAAAGCTATTAACGTAAAAATAAGAACATGTCTGTATAGATAGCGATTTATTTCTGTTATCTAATGATTGTATCTAGTATTAAAATTATCTACTCCAAAATATTAATTGTTTCTAATTTTTGAACATGGCAAAAAGTGTAACCCAGTGGATTTTCTATCAATGATTAGGTATTTAATAGCGAACAAAAGATGTTACTTGAAATAGAAAGAGACTCTTATTACGGATTGATATTGTAGATAGATATAAATTCAACTTAAACATGCACATTACTTTGTTTTGTTTTTTTTTTCGGCGGCGGGCTACGGTAGTTTGGTCGCGTCTCGTTAATTCGTCCGGGGCGACAGGAAAAGCGGCACACGACTCCGTAGACCCGCCCTACAACGCTGTACGGGTAGTTCACTGGAACGCGGAGATTTTCTTCAGTGACCTACCTAGCGGTCTACCCTTTTTTTTTTTTTTTTTTTTATTGGTGGGCTATGGGTGCGTCTCGCCCCGCTGAATCGGTCCGGGGTGACGGAAAGGCGGCGCGTGACCCCATAGACCCACCGTAAAACCTTCTCTCTTCGGCGTGCGAGCGGACCACCGGTACTCGATTTTAACTTCGGTGACCTAGCGGTCTACCCTCGCGGGTATCCTCTCGGGTCAACGCCCGGTCATCTCGACCAATAAGTTCCGATATCAGGGCGTCGTCCTTACTCAGTAGCCTCGCTCCAAGGGCGACCAGACTAATCCCCGGTCCAGTCATCCGCTACCTAAACATGAAGATTACTAGCTGACAGTCACTATTAAATAAATTAAAAATACATTACATAAGGTGTACTGTGTGGTGGCTACTAATACTAATACCCTTGCATTTTTCGTGGATGTCATAAAAGATGAATAACAGCTTTTCTTTTAACCTATGCCATCTGGTCAACAACTAATTACCAAGAATGATTTCTTCTTACATGCGGCCAGTCATAAAACTATTATATTTTTTTTTTTTGTGTAATATGTTTAGTGAAAGAGGAGTGTATCAATATGAGCCCAAGTAATTGTAATAGTAGTAGAATAATGATGATGATGAATGTCGAAATAGATATCTTTGATATATTTTATATAATTTATGTTTTACAGGTATCGATCGCTGATGATAAGCTGGCTGCAGGCCCACTAGTGGCTAAAGTATACGATGCGAGTCTCATTAAAGTGACAGATGTTGGCAATGCGGTGGTTGGACAACAATGCCAGTTCAGAGGTACGAATATTTATCTCTTATTTATATATTGAACTGTAAAAAGAGTATTTGAGTGACAATTGACTGATGACAGCAAAGACGATAAGACTAGAAGGAAAAAATAAGCAATATATCTACCTATGTAGGAGTAGAGGAAATCTAAAAGAGATGAAAGAGGAATTCTGAAAATGATACCATTGTCGTAGTATGGACATGTGATGGAACGGAAAAGTCAGAAATGTGGGTAGATACTTATGATTTTAAAAGCTTATAGGGGCAAGTAAAGACCAAAGAAAAGACGGTTAAATTGCTTAAAGAATTATATGAATGGAAAATGATCGATGATGTCTGGCAGACGTGCACAAAAGTGAAAATGAATATGTTGAACAAACTCCAAATTATTAGAATAAAGATAAGAGGATAATGGTAGATATATACATACTTCTACTAGACGATAATTATGATTTATCGTGAATCCAAGCTGTAAATCTTAAGATATTACTTAAATAATCAATATATCACTGGATATTAGCTTCACTCAAATTTAACTTAATGACTGTAATAAATTTCCTTAATAACCTTGCATAGGTAAAATTATGTTCCCATATAGATATCCTACCAATATCCAATTAACTCGAATTTTATGTACCTTGATTATTATCTTTAAAAAACATCACAGTATTTTATCATAATTGCGATAAAATGCCACTGTATTGTGAATTATTTGTTTGTTTTAGTTGACGCCAGCGCGGCAGGGGAGGGTCAATTGGAAATTTCGATCAATGAAGGCGAAGTACCAAATCATGTTCAGGTAATTTGTGACCTAAATATATAACGGTTTTAATATGCCCCTTAGTTTTTAACCGACTACGGAGAAAGTGAAAACTATATAATATATATGTACGCATTTATCTCTGGTCTATGGGGTCGCCGCTTCTTCTGTCGCTCCGGACGGATTTAGCGAGGTGTGACAACTCCATAGCCCACCCTAAAAAAAAAAGATATATATCTCTAGCTTCTAAACTACATATCATAATTTGGGAAATGAGGTATCGTTTGAAGAATCTCAATTAGGTATTTATATAGGTTATATGACGCCTCAAAAACCCAAGAGGGCGACTGCCTAATGTCAAAATATCTACATGAATATTTTTAAATGTCAAACGAATAGTTATTGTTTGAGTTAGATACTTGTCGCATTAATGGAATTCAATTGACCATATTTTTAATTGGCACATGTACAATAGGGTGTGTCAGAATAATTTCATATAGTTCTACTGTTTATATCTCACTGTTTTAGGTTGTTGGCGGGGGCAGGTGCCTTGTCTTTTGGAGACCAGATGCAGCCACTCCTCACCGTGTGGACATCAAATTTAACGGGGAACCAGTGCCATCATCTCCTTTTATATTTCACGTCACACCTGCCCAAAGAGTTACTATTGATACGTCACAAGTTGGTTAGTGTATCTACTACTTAATATTGTTATTATTTATATTATTATCTTCCAAGAAAAAGTACTCGTTCCTTTAGGAACCTTAAATGGGGCCATGGATCTAACGGGTGAAAGCCTTTGGAGAAATTTAATCTAAAAATTTTATGGTGCTACTACCGATAACACTTCACGTCAGCATATAACACTCGCGGACTGCGAATGGTAGGTGTAAACTATTGTATGGTGATGTTATCTAATATCTGACTATAGGTATGGTTGGAAGTTCGGTTGACTGGTTTAATTTAAAAACATTTCAAAGTGTAATCTACCTTCAAAACCATAAACAGTGTTGAACGGTAGCAGTTTATGATACGCCCACTCACTAAATGCGCCTCTTAAGCCGTCACCATATGCATATAAACTTACAGGCAACATTGATGTGAGTGGCCAGGGGTGATACGCGGTGCGGCACCAGTTTCACCAGTCTTAGACTTCAGAGAGTAGTTCTCAGATAAACAGAGGCCTGGTGCTAATTTCCCCGTAATATATAATAATATAAAATCCCTATACCACACAGTCTGATCGGCGTGGTATAGTAGATTCATTGCCCTCCCACTGTGGAAGAGGCTCAAGTTCAGCATGATAACGATCTATGTAAATAGAAAAAATCAATATTCATAAAGTATATAGCAGAAACAGTTGTGCATATCCTGAGAAATGATTGACAGATCTTAGATCAAAACAAAAGTGTTATTATGCAATAATTTTAGACTCAAAGGGCAATAGCGTAAAATGTTAATAAAATATAATGTAATCATTATCATTGACAGCCAAAATAAAACTGTTAAGAAAATGAAATGCAAATAAATGAAAGGTCTTTTGACGGGAATTTGAAAACGTCATGTGGTGCTCTTGTATTATATTCGATATCTTAGTGTTTTAACGTGTTATATTAGATAATTTTGATGACATTTTATGTAATGTGATGCGCGGAGCTACTGGGATGTAGTGAATATCATATAAAAGTGTTTTACAACGTTTTCGTTTTCCATCAAAATTCCAACAAGATACCATTAACAGTGTGGCCATTGCACTGTTGAAGGTGACGATTTGACTTAGACAATGACTAACCTGACAAGACTATAAACATAAAATAATAATAACTTCACACTGGCACCAATAGCTCGTATAAGTAGCTGGTTGCCAATATACAAAGAGAAGAAGAAGAAGAAATAAATGAAAGAATGAAGAAAATCAGAGCAATGTCACTTTGACACTATTTGACAGTGACATTTGTTTGTTTATAATTTCGCTCGACGTCGCAGATGTCAAGGTGTATTTTAAATATTATTGGGTTCTTAAAATTATTATTTTTTGAATTAAAATTTAATGTGATGTGTCTAAATGACTATCAAATATATTCTATAAAACCCTTTGCTTATTTAATAAGGGTAGTTAGTAGTTTATTTAGATAACAATCTAAGTACTTAATTAAATACTTAGTCACTTATTTGCTAAAATATCAAAACTTGGATTCAGCTTAATAATATTGGCTTGAAGAGACCATGAAATATCTGCTATATGAAAATATTGATATAGTGTTTATAATCTTAGCAGTGTACATGTAATCTGAACAATTGTTTTTGACCGAAATGCCTGAAGGAAATACCATTCTCCCTTACCAAAACACTTATTCTACACCTAGATATCTAAAGAAACGATTACATGATGACAAAAATAGATATAAATAATGAGTTTTAGAAAATATTAAGTATATGTTTTAAATATTTATTAAAATTAATATTTTTATTGATAAAAATATTTTACATCTCTATACCTCTTTCCATAGAGTTAATACCAGTGGGTGAAGTAGCATCATGTGCGGTACGAGTAGAAGGTACACCAGGCGGCGAGTTAACAATCACTGTACGCGGACCAAGAGGCGATCTCCCTGTACGGCTTACGGGTGATGCTGTTACTGGCTTAATTGCCAGTTTTACACCAAAGAATGTTGGGCCGCACACTCTCACCGCCCATTACAGCAATCAACTAGTGACGGTATGTATTAAATATATTTATCAATTTTTGTAATACAACTACCTGTTTAGAATTGTCACAAAAATTGATAATCATATATTTCAAGCTGCAACTATCCATTTTTCAAATTGTAAGTAAGCTTGAACATTATGTCATATCATTTTATATATTAACTTTCAAAGTTGACTTTTGATTATATGGTAAAAGTTATTAAAAAGATAAAGTAGAACAACAGTTGTTGTTGTGTTGTTGTAAAACATCAAACTAAACACAATAGTAATCATATTTTAAATGTAGATTATATTTTGTAATGAATTATGTATAACATTATATTTTGTTGTACATGCCATATTAGTTTTACTCCTGTTTCAAAGTAGGTAAATTTGCTAGTTCTTCTGTTAGTACCTGAATATGTCTGATGTTGATGCTAGCCCACTAAGAACCTCCCACCTATCATGGCAGCATATCCAACCTGGGGCTTATCAATGATTATCATAATTTTAGGTAGTCATAGTAATCATAAACTTTGCTTAAATCTATGCAGTAGAGTTTTGATTGCTTTTCTTTCATTTCACCCATTATTATTCTCCTGCTTTTATCCAAATTACTTGAGGGTCAACACAATATGTACTCTGCTTCGATCATACATTTTGCAAATAGTTATTGGCAATAGTTTTATAACCGGCCACCTGCCCGACGTCACCCTCCTTGGGAATGTAATTGTTGACAAAACCGCATCAGGTGAAGTTGGTCCAGGTTGATATTAAGCCCTTAGTTGTCTTTTACAACATCCATGAGCAAAGTAAGGGTTGGTAGTATTCTTAGCCGCTACCACACAGCAATCTTTCATTTCACACATAATAATAATAGTGATAGCTACCATTAAACCATATTAATTAGTATAAATATATAAAATATTTGAAATATGTAACATCGTATAAGAGAATGTTTGAAAGTGGTGCTAGTGATGGATAAGTTAAGAAGTGAACGTGACCTGGTATGGACATGTGATGAGATGGGTGAAAGTAATATTGCGAGGAAGGTTTTAAGTATGAATGTTGAAGGCTCTAGGGGCAAAGAGAGGCCAAAGAAAAAATGGATGGACTGCGTGAAGCATGATATGTAAACGAGGGAGTGACTACAGAGATGAGAGAGATGATAAGAGCAAGAGAATGAGAATGAAAATAATGATGTAAAATAATTGAAACTAATATGAATGTGTATATTTAACATACTTTTAAGATATTAAAATCAAATTAAAATATTCTAAACAGAATCTAAAACTATATTTTATCTGTATTTTGTCATATATCTATTAAATGCTATTAATTTTCAGGGAACACCATTTGTATGCAAAGCTTATGACAGCAAGCTAGTCAGTGTGAGTGGTGGTTTGTCAGCTCGTGTTGGAGTGCCAGTACAATTGGCAGTAGATGCAGCTCAAGCAGGAGAGGGAAATCTTGAGATAACAGTAGCTGCAAGGGGACTCAATATTCCCACACAAGTTCATCCACAAGTAAGTAATAATAGACTCTGATTGAAGCAAAAATGTCTGAAAATATATTCTAAACAATTGTAGCATTGTAGAAAATGATAATTTCTCATAATTTAAAGTGAGGATAAAATAATTGAACAATTACAAACAAAGAAATAGCCTTTCCAGACTAATACAAGCACCTTACTCATCCATGGCAAATTTTGTTTGTGTTAGTCTGGAATTGCAGTTTGAGCAAAAAATCATATTAATTTTTTGTTCAAATTTTTGTACTATTAGTACTATACTACAAAGATTTTGTTTTAATTATTACAATGTATTTGCAAGCCATTTCATTCAATACTTTATAAATAAATATTATAAATTTATATATATTTTATTTGTGTCTTTTCAGGGAAATGCCCGTTTTATGGTCTCATTTACTCCAACTGAAGCATGTGACCATGTTGTCAACGTTTCCTTTAATAAAGTAAGTAAAATTCTCCTCTCTTTCTTTTTACTCTATATAAACTAATATTTAACTATAGATTACATATAGATTGGTTGCTTAACTTACATATAGATAAGTTGCTGCAGTTACGGCAGGGTATGTATACTGGTAAATCAATTGGCTATTATTTTTTGTGCTGACATGACGTGACTCTCGATCTATTACTTAAATTGACAGACGTTCACACTCTCATGTTATGTCAAAACATAAAAAGCTGTCATTTGTTTTAGTAAAACTTTCGGCATCTCTGTGTACTATGCAACAGCTTTGTTTATTGAATATCGTCAAGTTCTGATTATCTAGTATCCCGTCCACCTCCACTGTTGCACTTAGTCCTCCTAAAGGAGGTCAACGCCATTATCGCCACACTTGACAGGCAGATAGGCGATTGCAAATGGTGTTATAAGTTGCCCGGGAGAATGCTATGTTCATTCCCCTGATGATAGTAAAATACAACAGTGATGACATCTTGTATCGTGAATCTGTCACCACAGGGATCACCGAAAGAATGGTAATCAAATGGAATCAGTCATTATTTCATTTTCTCTGTCCTTTAGTGAATAATGTAAATAATTAGTGTATATATATAGCTTAGTAAATCTATCTAAACTCATTAATAATTTGGCAGATGCGTGTGCCTGGATGCCCACTTATAATCCCAGTTTCTGAAGGTGGTGGTGGAGGGGCTAGGGTCACGATACCAGGCCCGGCACCATTGCATCAATCAGCCGCACTTACATTACACCATCCAACCGCTACTCTCGACCAAATAGAAGTTAATGTTGAGGGTAAGTCTTTAAAACATGCAAACACTATGATTATCAATCACTATGAATATGTATAGATGCATAATTGAAAAATTTACCATAATAATATTGTTTCGGTGCTAATAATAACTTAATATTTTTATTACAACTTTAGCATTACTAAAAACCTGTACTTAAAATGTTTGCACAGCTTTGAAATAGTGCTAAGTATATAAATACATCTTAAAAGTTTAGACTTAACAAAAATCACACAATTATCGAACGTTATAGATATTAAATGAGTTATTTTTTTTTCATTGTTATAATTTGATTTCTTAGCACAGTATTGCTTTTAAAAAAAAATGTTACTTTAGATCACTGTAAAATATAATTACAGTCATATTCCATTTCGCTAGACGCTAATAGCTAAGAAATGTGTCGTAATATATTTTGGTTCTTTTTCAGGGTGGTATAAATGAGAAAAATATATACATATTTATTTGGGAAATTTCAACAAAAAAAAAAACACATAGAAAGTGGGAATTCGGGAGTTTAGTTCAAAGGAGTTTATCAGAAAGTTAATGATAGTTATTAAATTTGAATATCATGACAGCTTTGCTGCACTAACAAATATCACATTAGAAATCTTAACTATAAATACTAACACATTTTTTATATTTCTATGAATATATTAACACGCATTGATTGATGTATTAGATATAACTACATTGGTATAACTAACTCTAAAATAGATTTAAGTTCATTTTGATACTATAAATAGTCGCAAATATATTATACAGATTTCAGTTCCAGATACTGAAATAATCAGGTAACATTCATATATTATGATAAGCTCATCCGCTTCGCCCTAACTCCTAACATCCACGAATTATTGTACTCGGGGGTAGGATTTGTTAGGGCGGGGCGGAGAGTCACCATGAGTGGTTGGCCGCAGGGCCGAACGGCGCATCCGTCCCGGCGGCAGTGGCGGCGGCTGGACCTGGTGTGTTCCGAGCTGAATTCGTGCCGCGAGCCGTTGGAGAACATCGGCTTAACGTGCTGGTTGATTCCGTGCCTATACCAGCAAGCCCTTTCCATTTAAAAGTAAGTAACTTAATTGTCGCTATAACTGTAATTAGATATATATGTATTTACCTATTAGACATTCGTTTTATCTATACTTTAGAATAATTGATTGATTTAAGCGATACATGGCGGAAATCCATTATTATTTTAAAATGGAGGAAGGGAAGGAAAACCCACCTCTTTCCCACGGTCAATCAATATACCGCACACGTCAAGAAGGGAAGAATGGAATAGGATTAAAGTGGAATAGGATATAAGGAAAACTTACTCCCGTGATGAGCAACTCCAGAACTTCTACTTGCAATTTGCCGCAGAAATGCGGATAATGAATAATTCGACACGTAATAATCGCACACCTCAAGAAGGGAAGAAACCCTTCTTAAGGTTTGCGATATATTGATTGACCATGGGAAAGTGGTGGGTTTTCCTTCCTTTCCTCCATTTTAAGATATACTTTAGAAGATAAAATATTTTATTATTACTATGAAAGGCCTTATAACTTTTCCAATAGCGAAGGACTTTTAGAATATAGCTCAATTCTGGGTATATTAACTGTATATCCCTTTTAGGCAACGGGCCTACTAATTCGCACACCTTCCGTTATAGAAATCTGTGAAGGATCTTTCCGATAATTAATATCAAAGAACTTATGTTCCATCCCTCTGAACAGCTTGTTTTAGTAAGTCAATTTGCCTCGGAGGAGGAGCTCGAGCCCAGGAGTGGGACTGATGCTGATGATTTTCTTTTTGAAGTGAAAGTTCTTCATATGTATGGGAGAAAAAAATGTTACGTTTTTCTGTTACGCGCCATCTTTATTTCTAAGTCACATTTTGCCGTTACGTTACATATTTAATTTGAAGTAAAACTTCTTTGCGCGTATGAGGGTAAAATTTTTACAGATGAAACACGACACGAAAAAGAGAAAGAATATGGTTGATTGGCCCTATTGGTTGATGTATGTAAACGAGATTTAAAGATTAGTTTGCCAAAGGTCACTTCTTATAGATATGTGTACTTTGTACGCACGCATAATTTTATGTTTTTACAAAACTTGTCCACATACAAATTAGTAACATTAAAATGTAATCCCCATCTCTATTATTTATAGGTATATGATGTCACCGCAATCAGAGTAAAAGATGTTACACATGGCACAGTGGGCAAGCCTGTCACATTTTTAGGTATGTATTATATATATATATATATATATATATATATATATATATATATATATATATATATATATATATATATATATATATATATATATATATATACAGGGTGGAAGTGGACCGCTCCCGAAAACGAAAACAGGTGACCCTACTAGTCCTACTTGTAATGATAGGCTAGAAAAAAAATCGATCAGGATGAAAAAATTTTTTTTTTTACACAAATATTTTTTAGTTTTTTTCACATTCCATCGTATTAGGACAGTGCCATGTGACGATAACTCGATAAAAAATGCGTAACTATACTCACGCACGAGAAAAGACGCAATCTATTCAAAACTCACGATCATATGTTCAAGAGTTCAACGACCTCACGTGGTGAAAAAAAAAATATTTTCATCCGAATCGATTTTTTTTTCTAACCTATCGTTACAAGTAGTCCTACTTGTAGGGTTACCTGTCTTTGTTTTCGGGAGCGGTCCCCTTACACCCTGTATATATATTTAATATTCATAATAATATGTTCTTTTATTGCCTATTATAGTGAATAAATCAACGTGGTTTTTACGTCTGATAATAGCATATCCGATGATAATTTATAATAACAGTATATACTGAACTGGCTGTCTGGTGACTGCTGCAAATACTGTACTAATATTGCTCCTGTATGTCGTAACAGACTAACAATTAGACTGGACTGGGCCTACACCATCTGATGTCGTTTGGTCAATAATTACATTCCCAAAGAGAATTGACACAATAGAAGCGACTTTTCACACAATTATTGCCTAAAACTTTTGTTATATGTATGATGGAATGAGAGTAGGTACCTCCATATTGGGTTGAACCCAAGTAATTTTGATAAGAGTACGATGTTGAAGATGAATAGTACATACTCGGAACAGTAAAAGGAATATTAATTTTACTACAAACTAAAATCTAACGAGGTGATTTTGAACGAATTCGATAGCCAACAGGATATTTAAAGTTAACTTGTTCTTGCAGTGGAAACAATGGCAGCAGGTCCGGGCAACTTAGAAGTAACAGTTAACGGTGGTCGAGTACCAACAGCTGCGGCAGCACAAGGCGCTCATACATATGCAATCAGTTTCACGCCGCGTGATCCCAGACCGCACACTGTTGAACTTCGGTTCAACGGCGATCACGTACCAGGTAATTACAAATTATCAGTTCAACAAACGTCTGGTTAAGAAGATATACAATGCGAAAGTGGAAGGATGTAGGTACCGGGGGAGACCGAGACTCACCTACCTAGATCAGATTGGTCACGTGCTGAAAGAAGGTGGAGTCAAGAGTCTCTGAAACCGGCGAGCGTGTATGAAGAGAATTATGAATGTTGAAGAAGCGAGTGAAGTATGCAAGGATAGAGTTCTCTGGCACTCTGTTCTCTCTGCCTACCCTGCAAGGGATATGGCGTGATGATATGTATGTATCAGTTTCATTTCTTGTATAAAGAATGTTTACAATTAATTCAAAACTGTATACTAACTATAACTGTATATAATAGTGGTTGGACCACGCTGTTGATGGTTCTCTGTCTACATCCGCGGGCCGGTCCGTCCGAGGTAGTACCACGCTCTCGTAGAAGATCGACGTCTGAGTTTTGCCAAGGTGCTATTGCGCTTCGTTCGGTGAGCGAGAGAGCCGGAAGCCCAACTGGGTGGGTTCGGGGTTTGTAATGGAAGGCAGCGGCCTAGCTATACCCTTGATATAGCAAAGGTCTATGGGCGGCAGTTACACTTATCATCAGGTGTGCTGCTTGCTCGTTTACCACCATAAGTAATAAATAAAACTATTTAATTATACCTAAATTTATTACCTCATCATCATCTTAGCTCATATACATCCTACTACTAGGCTCGAGCCCTCTACAATGGCAGAGAAATTGACCTACTATAGGACGCTGGTCACACGTGTTTTTATCGAGCTTTCGTTCTCTTGCATAGATGTTATATGCTTATTCTATCCCTACGGTCTAAATACTCTGTTAATATTGCCGTGGGGTGATACAAAAATAGTTATGGTAGATAGAAAATTGCCAGGAGCGTATCCTTAATACTGAAAATAAAAAATGTGGGAATCCACAACCGTTGAGCTTTCCCACGTAGTCAACTGGTGCGTTCTCAAGAAGGCCGTCAAGTAGACGTTTGGCCGAAAAACGTACCCAAAACTCCTTGCAGTATATTCTGCTCATCTTCCACCTATGTGAAAAATATGTTGTGATGACCAAATGTAAATGATGAATTATAACAAGAGGAAAAGATATCATTAAAAAAAAATGTGATGCAGATTTTTTTTTGTCTGACCTAGAATTCATTTGTGCCGTGTGGCTAGGAATACTATCACCCCTTAATTTGCTCGTAGGGGTGGTAAAAGATGACTAAAAGCTTTACATTGACCTGGATTCACACCATCTTATGCCGTCTGATCAACAATTACATTCTCAAAGGGGATCACATGAAGCAGGTGGCTTTTCATACAATTATTGCCAATCGTAACGACGACGGAAGAGAGCGAGTAGGTATGAAAGAGAGTATTGGTGTAAAGATGTGAAAGGGAATACTCCGATGGTTTGGACACGTGGAAAGAATGCCGAACGAACGTCTGGTTAAGAAGATATACAATGCGAAAGTGGAAGGATGTAGGTACCGAGGGAGACCTAGACTAACCTACCTAGACCAGATCGGTCATGTACTGAAGGAAGGTGGAGTCAAGAGTCTCCGAAACTGGCGAGCGTGTATGAAGAGAATTATGAATGTTGAGGAAGCGAGTGAAGTATGCAGAGATAGAGTTCTCTGGCACTCTGGTCTCTCTGCCTACCCTGCAAGGGATATGGCGTGATGATATGTATGTATGTATGTATTCAAATTACTGAAATTTTTAGCATTTAATATGCTTAATTATTTATAAATACCCGATACGAAACGAAAAATGATGTCACAAGCGGGGTTCGAACCCGCACCTATTGGGAATCCGGCCCAACCGTGCTGCCACTTACACCATCGTGAACTATTTTAGGACATGCAAATTTCGAATCATATTATATCTTACGTCTTCAAGGTGACGTATGCCATCTATCGGACAATGTTTACACATTGTATAGACTTAATACTTCAAACTTTACAGTTAGAATTGTATTAAACGATGACACAACCTTGTTATTCAAATTACTGAAATTTTTAGCATTTAATATGCTTAATTATTTATAAATACCCGATACGAAACGAAAAATGATGTCACAAGCGGGGTTCGAACCCGCACCTATTGGGAATCCGGCCCAACCGTGCTGCCACTTACACCATCGTGAACTATTTTAGGACATGCAAATTTCGAATCATATTATATCTTACGTCTTCAAGGTGACGTATGCCATCTATCGGACAATGTTTACACATTGTATAGACTTAATACTTCAAACTTTACAGTTAGAATTGTATTAAACGATGACACCTTGTTATTCAAATTACTGAAATTTTTAGCATTTAATATGCTTAATTATTTATAAATACCCGATACGAAACGAAAAATGATGTCACAAGCGGGGTTCGAACCCGCACCTATTGGGAATCCGGCCCAACCGTGCTGCCACTTACACCATCGTGAACTATTTTAGGACATGCAAATTTCGAATCATATTATATCTTACGTCTTCAAGGTGACGTATGCCATCTATCGGACAATGTTTACACATTGTATAGACTTAATACTTCAAACTTTACAGTTAGAATTGTATTAAACGATGACACAACCTTGTTATTCAAATTACTGAAATTTTTAGCATTTAATATGCTTAATTATTTATAAATACCCGATACGAAACGAAGTAGTAGTAAGTGGCAGCACGGTTGGGCCGGATTCCCAATAGGTGCGGGTTCGAACCCCGCTTGTGACATCATTTTTCGTTTCGTATCGGGTATTTATGTATGTATTGCCAAAACTTTTGCAATATGTTGAGGACAATTTTGCGTCGACATCTAGTAATTGGAATAAAAGCAGGATGATTTAGAAGTCATTTATTATGATCACTATAAATTACAAAATAATTGTATCGCAGGAAGTCCATTTGTATGCCACGTGTCTGCACCAGCGAGGGTGATTGGCGCTGGCTCTAGTGAATCGCCCGATAAAGTATCCGTGGGTGAAGCGTACACATTCAGCGTGGATTCACCAATATCACCGCACGTTGAAGTCTTAGGTCCAGCCAGACGACCAGTGACCGTACAGGTATTTATGATCAACATTCAGCATCTGTCCATTCGCGCGAGTCTTGACAATGGAACATGGTTATGCCATTTGACAGCGTGGTATACTTGCTAATAATGCATACAACCTTCCACTGGATATTTCGCATATAGATATGCAGAATGTCAATAACTCATTTGCTTGATCACTTTTTTTTTTTAAAGTCACTGCCCCGCTATATCCTAGTATCATAGGCAACTTCACATACAATTAACGGGCAAAAATTACACCCAGACTCATAATTATCATTTTTGGATTGCATAAAGAATTGTCTTACATAGAGATTGAATCTCACACTCGGAACGAGAGGTCGGTACTTAGACCTCTATTCTGCTCTATCTGTGCAGTCAAGTCTTTGTATCATCCACCAGAAAAAAACAAGGAGTGGTAACATTATATTATTAACATCTCACAGCCGAGAGACTTGACGAATATGATGCATGCAGTGTCTGTAGTTCCTTATTTTTGAGGGGCGTCCATTAATTACGTGAGGCATTTTTGAGGATTTTTTTGACAGACTCCTCCACCACACCTCCACCCTTGGTGAGATGTCGTAATATTTTTCTCTATAAATTTCCTCAATCTCACGTGAGATTTTTGAAAACTTGTATATGGGTGGGTAACTTGTAATGGGTATAAAAGTGTTGGATTTATTTTAAAAAAATACATAATTTGCTTAATTACTTTCATTTAACTTAACTTTCACGCAGTTTTACACAATTTTCTGCTAAAAAAATACGTGATATTTGCCAAGACCTCCCCTTTCCCCTTAGTTAGATTTAGTAAGATTCGGCTCGGCCATGAATACCTCACGTAATTAATGGACGCCTCCTTAGGGTATAATCATATTCTGTGTGTGATTTATATGAAGGAAGGTTTTGCCTGTTACTTCTTCTGCGTAGAAATTATGCGAGACGTCCCCATTAAATATATTTTCATTATTTGTGTTTTAAAAATATCAAAGTAAAATTCACTCCCTTACGTAGTAATATCCCTGCTCGATAAGCTGGTGGCTTACGTTCGTTAGGTTACTAGCGGACAAGCAAAGACTAAATGATGAAATAAAAAATATAATTTTGATTTTAGGTATCGGCGGAAGATACTATTGGTGAAAATGAGGCTAGCAAAAGGTATACAATCTCCTTCATACCAGTCGACGTTGGAGACCATAGTATTGAGGTTAGTATCCAAGGGAAATTAAATTATATATTTTTTTTTTTATTTTTTTTTTATAGACACCACCCTGCACTAAGGAAATAAACCTTGTATTGTGGGGGACTTTACAAACATGCAATTAACGCAGACAAATTACACCCAGACTCAGAACAACACTTTGTGGATCACACAAAGTAATGTCCTGCGTGGGAATCGAACCCACGGCACTGGCACGGAAGGTATCCGGTATCTTAACCACTACGCCATCTGTGCAGTCAACACAGATGGCGTAGTGGTTACTACGCCATCTGTGTTGCGTAACAAACGCAAGTGAGGCGTGCACTTTTGGATTTTCTTTTGGATTAGAAAATCCAAAAGTGCAAAAGGCGTGCACTTTTGGATTTTCTAATAATTTAGAAAATCCAAAAGTGTACGCCTCATAATTTTTATATTATTTATCATTTACTATAAGTCAATGCCATAAATGAAAATGAAAGAAAAAAAATACTTTGAAATTTTGTGCCATTCTCGACGTAGTGCTAAACATAGCTGTAGGTATAGGCTATACATACAGGGTGTCCCAAAATTCAACGATAAGCTGGCACCAGCAGGTGGACCTACATATGACTACTCGAGAACAGAAAAGAAAAAAATTCTACCTTGATTTTTTTTTTAATTACGACAAAAAAACCAAAATCTTTAAAAATGGACATCCTTTATTATATTATTAAGTGCTATTGCTACAGTTTTACAAGTAATTCTGTGTTTTTTTTTGTATTGGCAAGGTAAGTAGCACTACTATCGATCACAACCATTAAAAATTCCAGAATATCTATAGTTTTTACACAAAAATCAATCAAAACTATGTTTTTTTCATAAATTATGTAAGATTTTGACTTTCAGCTCACTTTCACTCATCATAGTGAAAAAAAAAAGTATGGACACTACTGTGGCAAATAGTATTAAAAATTGGCGCAACTAACTACAATTCTAAAATGGTATAACATTCAAGGCAAACTAGCCACAAAAATATACTTAGGTGTACTATTTCAAAATAACAACCATATTTCGAAAATTGTTAGTGTTGATAGTAATCACTTTTACTAAGTAGCCAAAATGTTTTTGTAGCAAGTTCCCAGAATTTGAGTGAGACATGTGCGTAGTCCGTAGATCCACAGTCTGAATTATTTTATGGCGAAGCTCGTCCAAGGTTGCAATCGGTTTTGTGCAGACTCTGTCCTTTAGACAACCCCAATAGAAAAAGTCCAGGGGATTTAGATCGGGTGAACGGGGTGGCCACAAGATAGGACCAAGTCGCCCGATCCAACGCCCTGGGTACTCTTGGTCTAAGTACTCTCGCACAGGACGGGCATAGTGAGCTGGGCAACCATCGTTTTGAAACCACATGGTTTGCAAATCACTTAAGGGCACATCTTCTAATAATCCTGGCAACTCATTTTGTAAGAAGTTTAAATAACTATTGCCATCTATGTTTCCTTGTAACTCAAAGGGCCCTATCACTTTGCCATTTATTATGCCAGTCCATAGGTTAACCTTAAATTGGTATTGGGATTGTCTTCTCTCACCAGGTGCAGATTTTCATTGTTCCAGCTATGAAGATTGTGAAGATTTAAATATCCATCTTTCTTGCAGGTTGTTTCATCACGACGACGTGACGTTTTAAAATTCTATGTGCAGTACTTTTTGGGATTCCCGTTGCTGCTTGTACAGCACGTACAGAGGTAGTTGAATCGTTTTCTATTTCATTGAGAACTTCTTCATCGTGTTCCGATCTAGGTTTTCCAGCGTTTCGCCTGTCAGATGGTATACGACCCTCCGAAAAAGCTTGATACACGTTAATAAATACGCGATAATCCGGATACCTTTGAAGATTAGGGTACCTTGCTCGATATAATCTGCTAGCAGCGTTGGCATTGCATCGGCATTCTCCATAAATTAGGTGCATATTAGCGTATTCTAACGCTGTGTATGGTAGCGGCATGATGAATGTTAAACACTTGAAAATAAGGCAAAACTTCTTTAAAAAAACACAAAATCACAGTCTAAAATAATGCCAAGTCAGGTCAATTTCCAGGTCACTTAATTCAATCCAAAAGTCGTCAGTACCAGAGCCACTTTAATTAAAACAGAACGGTGTGCAGTAAACAAAGAAGTAGAGCATACTGACTTGCTGTGCTGCTGAGGACATTAATTACTTCTCCACCTGCATTAATGTTACTAAACAATTAGCATCTATCTATCTCCCTCTAACGTATAATCTCTCTATCTCTGTCTAACTTATTTTATGGACTTATGGACTACGCACATGTCTCATTAAAATTCTGAGAACTTGCTACAAAAACATTTTGGCTACATAGTAAAAGTGATTACTATCAACACTAACAATTTTCGAAATATGGTTGTTATTTTGAAATAGTACACCTAAGTATATTTTTGTGGCTAGTTTGTCTAGAATGTTATACCATTTTAGAATTGTAGTTAGATGCGCCAATTTTTAATACTATTTGCCACAGTAGCGTCCATACTTTTTTTTTTCACTATGATGAGTGAAAGTGAGCTGAAAGTCAAAATCTTACATAATTTATGAAAAAAACATAGTTTTGATTGATTTTTGTGTAAAAACTATAGATATTCTGGAATTTTTAATGGTTGTGATCGATAGTAGTGCTATTTACCTTGCCAATACAAAAAAAATCACAGAATTACTTGTAAAACTGTAGCAATAGCACTTAATAATATAATAAAGGATGTCCATTTTTAAAGATTTTGGTTTTTTTGTCGTAATGAAAAAAAAAATCAAGGTAGAATTTTTTTCTTTTCTGTTCTCGAGTAGTCATATGCAGGTCCACCTGCTGGTGCCAGCTTATCGTTGAATTTTGGGACACCCTGTATAGGATTGCTTGCCTTTGCCTGTCCGAATGGACTAACAAAACAATGTAAATGAACTCAATTTTCACAAGGTATACATACAATAAAGACTAAGGAGTTTAGTTTTTTATTAATTGCAATTAAACGGCAAAGAATTACCAAGCCATTTTTGAAAGGAAACAGTGCGTTGCGATTATGAAGCTTTTAATAAAAGAAAAACTTTGATACATTCATTTTTACGGTCGTGATCGTGCCAGATCCAGAATATTTTATCCGGATATCCTCGAAAAATTTTTTTAATCAATTATTTTCTTACTTTTAACAAAATAATTGCTTTTAAAAATATCAAATACGTTTAAACGAATGTTTTATCTTAACTTATGTATGATAATATTATCCTATAAGTGCAATGTGAAAAAAATATAATCATTTTTATTGGATTTGAAAAGTGCTTGATTTCATATATCGAGAGTAGAGCAAGACCTCAACGCTTCGCTTATGAAGCGTGCAATAGTATTATTGCAATAGTAGTTATGTATAATGCATAAATAAAAAAAAGTTCGCCCATTTTCTTTTTAAGTGTACATGGTACATTCACGTTTGAAAATAAGTACAGTACTAACTAAAATATCACGTATTAGAATTTTTCAATTATTATTAAATAAGACAGGCCTGCAAATAATGGGGCCATGTCAGTTGTTGAAAAGTGAAAGGTCATTTCAGAAGTATTTTTTTGTGTAGAATCCGAATATGAAATTGGCATAACTTGGTACAGAAAAATCGTAATTGAACTCTCTCTAATTGAAGAGAAAGAGTAGTACTATATGATACGACTAAAGAAAAAACCCCAAAAAATTCTGTGTCTTCTGTACATAACCTCGAAAGTAACCAAAAACACTATTTTTTGGGTATATAACCTCAAATATCTCAAAATCCTGACGTGATGGGCCAATTCTGACCCCGGCTTCGGATTATACGCAAAAAATTACTTCGGAAATGACCCTCCTCTTTTCAACAATAAAACCATGTTGGCCTGTGTAATTATCCACATTTTGAATTTATAAAATTCCATGTTTTCAATTTATTATTCATCGAAAAGCTGATGGGAGGATGTAAAGTGAAATTTATTACATGTCTATGCTACGTAAGGGAAATTTATTACGGTGGTAGCTAAATAGTTTTGTTAGTTTTTCTAAAGTTGTCCATTGCTACAATAATAATTATAAATTATTTTAATATTAACAAATCATGAACAATGTATAATTTTATATATAGAATCAATAATAATAATGACTGTAATAATAATGACGTATTGGACGTAAGACACCTCAGTCCTTCCGTGACCATGATCACTGTAAAGTGTTGGAAACGTCGGGAAATTAAAAATCAAATACAAACGCGATAGAATCCGTAAACGTAGTTTTATTTCAAATTACGCGTGTAAATAAATACTATATATTTTGTAAACACAGAAAACGCTCCGCACTAAGAAAATCCTACTGTTGCGCGGGACTTTACAAACGTGCACAAATCATATCCAGACTCATAACAATCGCGGATAGATTAGACAAAGAATTTTTTGGGGTGGAAGTAGAAACCACAATAATCGATTTTTGAAGTCCGTACTTCTTCATGTATGCCACCATCTGATCAGTGACTTGACTATGTATATATAAATAAAAAGTATTGCGTGAAACTCAAATTCATGACACACGGATGTTAGAGCAAGAACACTACTCGCCTGCCTTAATGTTATTATAGTACAGATTTTCTATAGGTGCGTGCTGGTGCAATGGGCGGTCATGTTGAGGGTAGTCCATTCCTCGTGAAGGCGTACAGTGCAGCTCGGGTCAACGTTACCGATATATCACCAGGCGTCGTCGGAAGACCAGTGTCGTTTACTATCAATGCTTCACACGCTGGTAAATATATTTTAATATTGATTAAAATCTTCTTACTAGGATTACTTGTACCTGTATGGTGACGGATTGTAATACAACGTGTCCCCATCTCTTAATTTTCTTTGAAATTTCAATTTTTTTCATGTGTAAGTAATGCGAGTGATGTATCACACGTAATATTACCCGACCGTGTACTGACTCCATTACACATTACGCGACTAAACATCACATCACATTAAACATCACACATCACATTAAACATGACGCGAACACCCGTATACTGTTCTGCATTTCTGCAATGTTCGGTGTCTGGCAATTCAATATTTATTTTGAGCTTTATTTTCAGAACGTTAAAGCTTATATTTCTTGACGCCGCCCGCCGTATGTATAGAACGCTATCGCATTACGCATAACCATCACTTCAAACTTCACACATGACATTTCATGTCACGTGTGATGTTTGAAGTGATGGTAAAATGGAATATTACTCGGCACGAAATGTAATGCCATATCACATCACTTCGCGAAGTACTGTTTCGCGCATGTCTATCTAGCACAAGACATAATCCTTGTATTGCGGGGTACTCTACAGATATATTATTATTATTTTTTTAATAAACAACCCCCAGACAAAACACACGTGGATCGCCCAAAGTATTGCCTTGCGTGGAATTCGAACTCACGTCACTGGCATGGTTCATAATCGTAACCACTACGTCATCTACACAACCAGTTTCGAAACTGCTCTTTTGTTTAGACTATATACATCCCAGTATTGTGACGATGTCTTATGCTGGATGCCGAGGTTCGATATTTGAAATTATCTATAAGTCATTTAAAAAAAATAAAAGTAAATTTGACTGTGACTCGCCATTGTCACTGATGCTTGGACTTTTGGCGGGAATATGAATATGTTATGCGGTGGTCTTGTATTTTATTCAATATCTTAGTCTTTTAACTTTTTTTTTAGCCATACCATTAACAGTTACAGAAGATATCATTAACAGTTGAGCCATAACCCTGACAAAGGTGATAGTTTGACTCACTGACAGCAAATGACTAATATATAGAGATTAACGACATGAAGAAACTGATAATTTGCGACGAAAATTGTATTTAGAAACTGACGTCAATGACCCGCACAAGTAGTTGAATGCAAATACAAAAGAAAGAAGAACTGATGTTCAGAAATTAGTTCTTCTTCTTTCTTTTGTACCAATAACGTCAATATTCTAAACTATTTTTTGTTTCAGGTGCCGGTAACTTAGAAATTATTGTAGCTGTAAACGGCCGAAACGTACCAAATTATGTGCAGAGTGAAGGAAATGCAAGGTTTAAGGTTCGTGATTCTTTGTTATTAAAAACTTTAGTAAAATTCAGTGACTCATTTTTTCGTCGAACAGCTCTTTTCTAGCTTTTCATCAGCATCTCGGCTTATATATGTCCCACTATTGGGCTCGAGCTTCCTTCATAATGCGAGGGAAATTGACCTACTATAACACGCTGGTCAGACGTATTGCTATAG